>QVLQ01000008.1:0-1224573 GCA_003545705.1 Acidomyces sp. 'richmondensis' | reverse complement strand
ACCCTAACCCTAACCCTAACCCTAACCCTAACCCTAACCCTAACCCTAACCCTAACCCTAACCCTAACCCTAACCCTAACCCTAACCCTAACCCTAACCCTACGCCGATATTCTCTTATATCCGCTAGGGGTTCTAGCTTAACGTAATTCATGGCTTAGTGACGCACCATCACCCACCACTTCTACTTTGTACCCATACACTCTACACAATGGACGCGTCTCTACGTAAACTATACGTGTCATTTGAATCTATATTATAAGAGACTATTACTATATATCGAGCAAAGCGATATTCCTTAATACAAGCTATTACGATAGCGTATTCTCTAGTAGAGCGGACTCTACGACGCTAAATAGCTAGACACCTTTTACGGGCTCAAGGCTACGAGCATAGGCAGATCCTTTCAAACGCTGAAGAGAAGACACTAGTAAGATAGATAACGCGGTTAATAGTAACTAGATACCCTGTATTACTAGCACTTGTTATAGATATAGCTAAAGAAACCCGGCAGTAGCGCTATTAGCTATTAAGCTTACTAGTACCTCTTCGTCCTATTAGTAAGTACTAGCTTAACCGCTTCCGAAAACGATATCCTTCCCTTTAGAGTATCTAAATACGATAGCTCGAGAGCGCTCGGTATAGTGCAATAGACTATTAAGCTATAGAGATATAGTTTAATACTATTATTAAGTTGGTTATACAGTACAACTATTAGCTAGATAGCATATACAATATAGATAAGTTAGGATTTGCAGTTAGTATATCGCAGTCGTTAAGAGTATTAGTAAATATACGTAAGAAGTTAAGCTAGAAGATAGTAAGTAGGCGGCAGGAATAGATAACTGCAATTGAGTGCGTTAGTGCCTCTAGCATTGCTCTACTACCGCTAGTCATTTTCAAGGCTAAGTATACCAATTCCGTATAGATTCTAGTATAAACACCTAGTAACTAGCGATTCTTAATAAGCAATAGTAGATAGATATCTAACAGTTATAGATATAAGTAGCTAATAGCTGTATTTGAGCCTGTAACCCGACCTTTAGACCTAATATAACGACGGCTTCTTATTATAGATAGCTATAGTAGCTATATTACTGCAAATTTTATTATATACTATATAGATAAGGCTATTAATATGCTTATCCTTCTACCGTATAGTTCGCATATACTACAACCTCTAGATATAAGCATATTTGCTCCGCTAAAGCGTGTACTTGCAGCTAAGACTAATGCAGTCTTACAGCTTGATTCAGGGCGCATTTCACGGGTTAAATAGACTGAGATGTATATCTATACTAGAGCAAGAGCCTTTAGAGTTGTAAATATACAAAGCGGTTAGAAAGCATCTAGTCTTGTCCCTCTAAGCCCAATTACAGTGCTTGAAAAGTGTCACCGGCAGGGCCTGTGCCAACTGGATTCAGCTCAACAGCTTATGAATCAGGGCTGAAGCCTAAGTGTGGGGTTATGACTCAGGGAGGAACACTATTTCTTCTATGCAAATTCTGATCCTTTTGTAGCTCCTTAAGCCACCTCCTGTCTATAGGATACTTAGTATAGTTCTGTTAACTCTGAGAAAGGCCTTGTCTGCAGCTATATCCACTCTTACTTGCCTACCTGCCTGCTACCAGTGACAAAAAGTACACTACTACGTATAAAGCATATACTCTACAGCTAAGTATAGTAAGCGATTCGTATATTCTCGACCTCTTACTTCTCAATAGCTCACCTCCGGAGCGGATAGAGCTACGATAAGCAAATGAAGTATTCGATGCTGAGATTTAAGATTCTAAGCACCTTCGGACTCTAGTGAAGCGCTATACCCAGCGTATAACTTCCGCTATAAAGACAATACAAAGTGACCTTATAATAATACGTAAGAGGCTCGCCTTTGCAGAGTAGCTTCTATATACCCGTAAGGTTCGGAAAATAGGGAAGCGGATTACATTAAAGGGGAAGTTTGTATTTAGTGCTTAGGAAGTGCTACAAATTGCAAATAAAGCTAAGGAGGTAATAGTAGTAAAAAAGCGTAATAAGGAGCGACAGAACTAGCCTATTACTATAGAGGTTGAGAATATTGAAGATAAGGCACCCTCTGGTGTATCTAGCGAGTGTGAATCTAACTGTATAGTTGTTGCAGCTAGAAAGTTGAGTTGAAGATAGTGAAGTCAGATTTTTGTGCGTCACTAACCGAGATGCGTCACTAAGCTATGAATTACGTTATTTGGCCTCCCTTAGAGCACATATTGAAACCTTCCGTCCCGCTTATCAGTTACGTCATTAAGATGTCTCTCCATTGCATCTTGAACATCCACTTGTTGATTTTCTCGGTTACGACGAAGGTTGCACCACCAGTAGTACCCGAACAAGATCACAGCAAGAACAGCACCGGTTCCTTGCGTAGTCAATACGGTGATCTTCGCTGGAATATATTGGGGCGCGTCCCTCGCCTGGAAAGTCTGTGGTCCAATAATATTGCCTATGCCAAAAGCCGCAGCCATAAGTGTAGTGCTGAATGCTCGCTTTGTATGCCCAGCCACATTTGCAGCAGTCAACTGATAGGTGATCAAGACAGTCGGGACGACACAGTTGACCAGCCAAACACCTACCAGGAGACCACCGCGATTATAAATGGGAAGAAAGGACATGAGCCCGCCTCCGATAATTCCAGGGACGCAAGAGGCGACATACCACGCCCATCGATGCGACCAGTGTTGCACGCCGTACCCGACAATAAGCGTGCTGGCAATGGATACCGCGCCGGAAGGCATGTTCAGTAAAGCGGCAATACGTAGGGAAAAGCCGAGATTCTTGATCAAAGTCGCAGAGTAGGTTGTCACGACTCCCGAGGAAATGCTAGGCTGCCGAGACTGTCAGTCATCCTATACTAGACGAGCGACGTGCAGCTGGAGCATGTAACGTACCAAAATTGTCATCAATGCCAAAAGCCAAACCTGCACATCGAGCAGAGCCTCCCAGACTTGCGCCAATTCGAAGCGCCTGGTTGATACTTCGGTTCGATTCATCGATACACGGCCGAGAATCGCGTCCTTCTCTGCTTCCGAGAAGAATTGGGCTGACTTTGGTGAGTCGGGAAGTACGAATATCGTCGCCAGTCCAATGATCTCGGTCACGCAGCCGATAACAACGAACATGATTCTCCACCCTTGGAAGTCGTGCTTATTAATATGTTGAAATGCGAAAGAGATGATGCCACCAATCATCTGTCCAAAACCAAGGCCGCAATACCAGAATGCGAAGCGGGTTCCCTGTTCGCGTTTGGTATACCATTGGCTGCTGATCAGCATCAGACATGGAGCGATTGGGGCCTCAAAGATGCCGAGGAAGATGCGTGCTGTGAGGAGAGTGTGATAGTTGTGAGCTGCGGCGGTACATGCGGATGCAATGCCCCAAAGAAGGACATTGAAAGCCAGATATTTCGCCACGGGCACCTTAGTGAGGATGAATGCTGCACGAGATCAGTGGACTTTCGTAAGCAGAACTTTTGTGGATGATACAATACCGGTTGGAATTTCCGCAATCAAGTACGCAGCGAAGAACACGGTAGCCGTGTTGCTGAAGTCGTCTCCAGTTAAACCCAAGTCTTTTGTCAGGCCCATGACCACCGCATACTGTAATGGAAGGGTAAGCACACGCCGTTTCATGCATTTAGCAGATCCACTGACGTTTAGGGCGACTTTATCAATCAAATTCATGAGGTAACAAAGGAACGTGATCGGTACAATTCGCCAATCCACTTTGCGAAGGAAAGCGGGCTTGTCCGCACGGGTTGGGACCTCAATTCCGGTTAGGTTATGCAGGTCAACACTGATCTTGGGACCCTTCCCATCGTTCACGCTGTTCGATCCCATTATCAAATGATTAAAAAAGGCGTCGAGAGGAATGCAGAAGGAGAGGAGGATAGAAAGCGGAATTGAACACGGAAGTGGAGCAGGGGAGGGAGGAACTGGCGGCCGTTGCAATCTCCCGATCTGCGCAGCCCAGGCGCGGGTGAAAAAGAATGCAATCTTGCGCTTCCGGCTCCCCCATCCGTCCCCTAGCGCCTGAGGCTTTGTCCGCTAAAAGGCGGAAGCCTCTCTTCCGATCACTTGTCTATGGGGTGTGGCGTCCGCTAAAGGGCGGAGGCACTCTTCCATCACACCTAGCGCACGGCTGAGACCTTCATGTCGTTTGACAAGGCACAGCACCTCCACGGTTCATATAGACCGCAATGTCACAACACATCAACGAGCCCTCGAAAAGCTCTCCCCATACCAAGCGCCTCTACGGTGGTAGACATCACTATGTCGATGTCTTGGGTCTACAACACCCCGCCAGCAGGGGCTGGAATGTCGGAGTATCCTGTCATCGTTGGCGTGTCAATTTCTTTGACCGTCTTCTCGACGGTTGTGGTTTTATTGCGCGCGTACTGTCGTGGAGTAGGACGTCCTGAGTGTCCGTCGTCCTGGAAGGGAGCGTATCACGCGTAGGTCGAGTAGGCAACCAGCTCAGTAGATCAGTGAACGTCGCATTAGCATATGATACAAGGCCGGCCTGTCTGGCTGTCTGGCTGTCTGGGTGTACGTTTGTGTGTGTAGGATCTTCTGGGTCATGCATGCAGGTCTTAAAGGTGAATGGTGATACGTGTGTGTATCTATATGTACAAGAATACAATGTCTGTCTGTCTGTCTGTCTGTGTGTCTGTCTGTCTGTGTGTCTGTCTGTCTGTGTGTCTGTCTGTCTGTGTGTGTGTGTGTGTGTGTGTCGGAAAGCTCAGCTACCGTGGCGGGTGTGCCACCACCGCTTCCGCCTGCCGCCACAACCCAACCTGCCTGCGGTCAATCCCCACGACAAATCCTCCCCATCCAGATAATCAGAGCCGTCCCCTGGCTCTGCAGTATGAAGAATCACCATTCTGTGCATCTAATCCTCGTCCAGGGGCTTGAAAACAATATGATTGCGTTTGCAAGAAAGAGAAGAAAAAAAAAGAAAGATAAAAGAATGACATGCTCCCTTGCATGTAGGTCCATCCACAACTCGCACGGGAGCGTCCGATATCCGCGGAATAACGCCATTTGATTGGCCAGCTGATAACCACGGCGCGCCGTGGTTATCGGGCGGCTGCTGCCGTCTGCCGTCTGCCGTCCGATATCCGCGGAATAACGCCATTTGATTGGTCAGCTGATAACCACGGCGCGCCGTGGTTATCGGGCGGCTGCTCCCGTCAGCCGTTGCCGCTATGAATATGCCTTCGCAGTTCAATCTCGTTCACTCCGTTAATCCGGATTTCTGTTTACCGAATTATTTGACCACTGTCCCTTAGTGGTACTCTTCATCTAAATTGCCATCGATGTCATCATCATCTGAGAAGTACTGGAACTCAGCTAGGTCAATTTCCGGTCTCGGAATGACAACTCCCTGCAACGCACGTCGTACAACTCTCGGCGTGACGTTCTGCGTCTCCTCACGGTCTAGAATATCTGCAGCGATATCACTGTGACCACTTCGCCGGTGAAACCTTTTTAATAATCGACCAGGATAGCTGCGCTCATGTCGGGTGCTATCAAGCTCTTCCAGTCGATACGAACCCAAACCTTCCCTTGTTTCCGCCACTCGAAACGGCCCTCTCCATCGCGGCGCCAGCTTACGAGCGGAAGACATGTCAGTATCTCGCCGTGAATCAAAAACCAGAACAAGATCTCCCACCCGAAGCTCTTCAGGACGGATATTTCGGACTGCATCAAAATACTCCTTGTTCTACTCTCTGTGGCGGCGGAGTCGAAGCATGGCCTCCGCCACATCCTCATCCCTCCGATCTAACTGTGCCGCCCGCGCTGCCAGTAATTGCGCAGTCGTCTGGATGCCGTCCCAAGCGGTCACCCTCTACGTGGGGAACAGCAGCTCTACAGGGAGTGTGTGATCTTGTCCATACATGACCGCCGCCGGCGTCATTCCAGTGGCGGCCCGAACGGTGGTGCGATCAGCCCATAATACTCCATGGAGACGTCTCGGCCATGGCCGCAAAGTGTTGCTTTCCAACTTGGATAATGCGTCGACTACGGGCTGGTGCCCACGTTCGACCATGCCGTTCGCCTGAGGGTGGTACGCGGATATGCGGACATTCTGTATGCCGTAGGTTTCCATGAGGATCTCGGTCCAGAGTCGGTTCTCAGGGCCTCCGTCGTTGACGAGGTATCGGCATACACCATGGCGACAGATGACATCCTCATACAGAAATCGAGCCACTAACCTGGACTCAGTGGAGCGAAGGGATCGCCCCTCAACCCAGCCTGATATATCTTCCCGCGCAAGGACCAAATGATTATATCCTTCTGCCGAGGGCATATGCACCACGTCTACCGCCCACTTGTCCCCCAGCGTCGACGTCCACGTGGGATGCAAGGCCTCCTCCTGTCGGCGAAGCGTCCGAAGCTGGCATGGCTGGCACGTCTTAACGTATCTTGCTACATCTTTGAACATGCCATCCCAGAAATACCTATCGGCAACCTTTCGATACGTCCCTTCGCGGCCACGGTGTCCGCTCTCATCGTGGAGGCGTGCTAGGATCTCCTCACGCCCTCTTGCGTCATCCACAACCCTCACTAATGGGACATTCTTAGACTGCTTACGGAAGAGCTGTCGATCGCGGACAACATACCGCATAGCGCTCCGCTTGAAATTCCTAAATTCCGATCGTGTCATCTGAGCAGGCCGGCGCATGGTCAGGAGCCATCTGGCAATCTGCTGTGATTGCTCGCTGTATGTTCCATCAAGTGGGGCATCGCTATCTTCGCCGGCAGGTGAGGCGGAACCGTCGCCCGATGGCTGCTACACTGCAATAGGCCGCACATTAACATGGACTGCGTCAAGGTGATTATCGACCCAGTTATCCAGTTCGCCATCTTCGTCCGCTATAGGTCCTGTCGGCTTCCGGGATAGCGCATCAGCTACTACATTCTTCTTTCCTAGAACGTGTCGAACGTCAAAGTCAAACATCTGGATCTACGCGAGCCACCGTGTGACCATGGCATTAGGAAGATCTGTTGCTGTTCGATTAAGCTGCGCCACCAGTGTGTTTGCGTCAGTCTCCACTACAAACTGCACGCCGTACAGGTACGGTCGTAGCTTCTTCAAGGCCTGGAGTAAGGCGCGGCATTCCAACTTAACCGCGTCGTATTTTCGCTCTGCGCTCGTCTATAAACCGCTATTATATCGTACGGGATGCCTCATCCCGTCATCACCAACCTACGCTAGTACGACTCCGAAGCCTGTACCGCTAGCATCAACTATCACAATAATCTCTCCGGCATTTTCGCTATAGTCTAACGGCCTCAGCGCGGGTGCTGTAGTTAAGGCGACCTTAAGGCCATCCATCGCCTGCTGTTGCTTAACTGACCATACAAACTCGGCATCCTTGCGCAATAGCCGGAAAATGGGCTCAGCAATAATCGCAAAGCAGAAGATGAACATCCGATAGTATATGCAGACTCCTAAGAACCCTCGCGCTTCTTTTGCATTGCGACAATCCGGCCAGTTGAGTATAGCGGCTACTTTCGACTGTGACGGCCACCTACTATTTGGCCCGCACTCGTAGCCCACCACCTCTAATCGCTGAGACAAGAAGTGGGACTTTCCTCCCGCTATCGTGCATCCGGAGCGTTCTATATCGGCTAACACTCTATCTAATCGTATTACGTGGTCAAGCACTGCTTGCCGCACTCCTGGCATAGCTATATCTTTCATTGATTGGCCGCGCGTATTTTTCACTACAATGTTATCTATATACGGGGACGCTTTCTCCGGAAGATGATCTTTCAAGATCCGAAGAACTACTCGGATGAATTGCGCCGGCGAATTCGTTGCTCCTTACAGCAGCGTAGTCTGCCTAAGGAGGCCTAGTAGCGTTTGTACGGCTGTTATGTCTCTGCTCTCTTTATGCAATGTGATGTTGTCGTATCCAGAAAAGATATCCACAAGCGATATAAGTGGCCGTCCAGCTACGTCCTCAGCAAACTCATCTACATTAGGCGGAATTAATGCATCTCGGATCGTAACTCTGTTTATATAGACGGCGGAATTGATGAACCGATGTTTACTATTCTTCTTTTTCACTAGGAACTACGGATTCCGGTAAGGGCCGTAGCAAGGCTTAAGAATCCCAGCATTAATCCGTTCTTGCAACATTTCCACAAGCTCCTGCCGAAGAGCCCGAGGTACTGAATACGTAGGAACTTGCTAAGCCTGATGTTTGATTGTTCGTATTTTTACTAGCGGTTGTACCTCCAGGCTACACCTTCCAATTTCTGAGAAGTCCTATGACAGCGCTGGCTCGCGCGCAACAAGCATGGCCTCAAAAATATGCCTCTCTGGGGCACTAAGTTCAATTCCAATAAGTACGTCCTTCAGACGCTTCGGGGTTAAGCGGTAATTAACAGGCTTTGAGGTATACCTGGGTTCAAACAGATGGTCGTACGGCCCCAGTTCTCTTACTGGCACCGTCAGTAGCTGTCGTCGTATAGCGCGCTCCTTCCAGTCCGGACGTCCTCCTGGCGTTGAACCGTCCGATTCATGCGAATCCACCGGGCGGACCTTCTCCGCCTTCCGTTTGTACATAGCGCGAACCTGGCCGTAATGATATAGGTCCGATAACTCGCTATTCCGTAACAGGAACTTATTCTTTGACGAAGTATCCGAGCAGAAGAGCCAAGGATGTTGAATAGACGGGATGACGGTCCCGGGTAGTATCGTGCCCATAGCTACGGCTGGCCGTAGATATGGAGCGAGTGCCCCCGCCTCTCTCAGTGGGCCGCCGCTACCACCTTCACCACCACTCACCGGACATTCAACCATATTAATAGCGAACTCAGTGCCGGTAACTGGTTCGCCTAGTCTTTTCCCACTTCATCAGCGTTGCTCTCTTCGCGACTCAATCGATCAATTCCGGGCGATGCTCTAAACATAACAGTACGACTCCTATCCTCGCTGGTTATCGTACAAGTCACCTTACCAGAAGGTGTGCGCTGAGTGTTCAATGAAGCTCGACATGCAAAGGTCTCGCTAAGGATACATAGCTACGCAAGCTTGTCCACAACAAGGAGTGGTGTTTGTATACTCATATCACCTATCTTGACCGACGCACCTATGTATATACCTAAGAACTTTACCGCTTCCCTATTGGCCACAAACATCCGGCCTTTCGTAAGAGGCGGCGGCAAACTTGACATGGGAAGGGATGCTGCCATCGCATCACTTATACGAATCACGTTGATATCAGCACCGGAATCAAGAAGACATCGCATAGTGGCGCCAGCCGGTCCTACCTCCGCGACAACCGAAGGCGAGTTATTACGATAAATAATGTTAGAACCTATAATGGTATCCACTTCACGCGCGGTAAGGGTAACTGTAGCCACCTGTAGGCCACCTTTCGCTGTTGCCTCTGCGGCTTTTTCCGCTCTTCGTCGCTCTAGGAGCGCTCGCCTCACTTCAGCTCGCTCATCTAGTTTAGTGCGTATAGGATCGGCCAATTCCTCCGGAAGGGGTTTGAAAAGAAGTTTACTAACCCCCGGCATCTTCGCACAGCAGTTACCTACCGTCACTGGTGCCGGTAGTGCTATGATGCGCTGCACAATATCTTGGTCTGGGGTCTGGTGGTCCTGCAAGTAATCCATGATCTTCACCGCACGCTGCCTCTTCTTCCGGCCCTTATCTGTAGGAGCTTCACGCTCGAAATCATTTATACCCGCCGGCATCGTAGGTGCCGGTGTCACACTTGCTCGCTCTGGTGTGAGCTTACGGGTCATTTAGGGGTCACCTGGAGCTAGCACCCCATCTGCAGGGATAAAGTATCCCGGTCGATTAGTCCTTACTCGCGGAGGACGCAACTGTTTCTTATGAACTCTTACATTTTTGTCTATTACCGGGGTAGGAGTTCGCTCTTTTGCTGTACCGGCTACAAAGTATTGATCCTATTCCTCGTCGGTTGACAAGTTATCCGGGCTATCCTCAAACTGAATGCTGATATTGCCTACTGCAGCACGCGCTCGTCGCTTACGAAGCATTTGCCGGATTGCTTCTAGTCTGCCAGAGCGTGGCAACCCTACAAGCTCACTACCTAGCTTGTCCTGTGTCCCCTAACAAAGTCGATTCGCCGGTCCCTAATATAGGACGCTGTCATTAATAAGCTGATTCAAGCCTGGACAGGCTCGCACTCCATGACCGCGCTCCCTACACATGTAACATTCCATTGACGTTACTCCCTGGCGTAAGGTCTGCTGAACGGAGCCTTGCTGATTGGAGGTGCTATAGCGAGGCGTAGTGGTTATAGTGTCGACAGTAGCTAGCACAGACGCTCGGGCTACAATTGTCGCGAATGCTACGCTACTAATTCCAGCTGCCTGAACTACGGGCCCTAGCTGCACTGCACTCAACCGTAAAGCTCGGAAGTGCTCTACAAGCTCGTCTACTAAGTCCATCCCCTACTGACCAGTACTGGTACTTGCAACTTGGCGCGGTGGACTTAGTAGTGACCTGGGGATTTTCGGCGGTTTATGTAGGTCTTTGGTCACTAGCTCCGGTATACGAAGTTGGTTAAGCACACTGACTCCAGAAAGTGGCGAATTGAGCAAATCGAGCGAACGAGTCTTACGAGCTAGTCGCTCGGTGCATTGCACTGCTTCAAGGTACTGGTCGGATCTCGGACACAACGGACTAATCCCAACCTTGCTGACTACTCGGCGCTGAACATCGCGAGGTAATCCGCGAAGGTATTGGCGGACCACCTGGGCTCCATCGATAGGGGTTCCTGCTTCTTGAGCCCTACGTACGATCCTATTAAACGCACGCGAGTATTGGATAATATCCACCGGCCCCCGTCGGAGCACCTCCTCGACATACTGCGTAAGGGCCTCGATTGTCCCTAGGTACTGTTCCTTATCAAACTGCGAAAATCGCTCCTTCATAGCATCCGCCAAGGCGTTGTCACAGGCAAGGCCTATACTATCTGGACTCAGCTCAGCTGCCTATGAATCAGGGCTGAAGCCCAAGTGTGGGGTTATGACTCAGGGAGGAACACTATTTCTTCTGTGCAAATTCTGATCCTTTTGTAACCCTGGGAGCTACCTCTTGTCAGATAGGTACACTGTATACTTGTTGATCTGCCAGTCATCTCAGTTTCCTCAGTTGCAGCTATACCAACATCTGCCTGTCTGCCTGACACCCGTGACACTAGGTAGCTCCCTCTCTTTGGTATGGCTGCAGATACCACTGAAGAGCCTTCCCTAGTGGATTCTGTAGCACAATTTATGGAGTAAAAGACTATGTCATGTTTGGAGAGTCTTGGACACCAGACCCGAAAATAGGACACCAGATCAGACACCAGACCCGATACCAAACCAGACATCAGACCCGATATCCGATCAGATCAGAAATCAGACACGACACCGGATCAGACATCAGACCCGATACCAGATCAGACCCGACATCAGATCAGAAATCAGACCCGACATCAGACCAGAAATCAGACCCGAAACCAGACCTGAAAGTAGGACACCAGATGAGACACCAGACCCGATACCAGATCAGACCCGATACCAGATCAGACTCGATACCAGATCAGACCCGATACCAGATCAGACCCGATACCAGACCCGACACCAGATGAGACATCAGACCCGATACCAGATCAGAAATCAGACCCGACACCAGACCTGAAAGTAGAACACCAGATGAGACACCAGACCCGATACCAGATCAGACCCGATACCAGATCAGACTCGATACCAGATCAGACCCGATACCAGATCAGACCCGATACCAGACCCGACATCAGATCAGAAATCAGACCCGACATCAGATCAGAAATCAGACCCGACACCAGACCTGAAAGTAGGACACCAGATGAGACACCAGACCCGATACCAGATGAGACCCGATACCAGACCCGACACCAAACCAGACATCAGACCCGATACCAGATCAGACCAGAAATCAGACCCCACACCAGACCTGAAAGTAGGACACTAGATGAGACACCAGACCCGATACCAGATTAGACCCGATACCAGACCCGACACGCGATTAGACACCAGACCTGATACAAGATCAGACATGAGACCTGGCACCAGTTCAGACATTAGATCAGAATGTGGACACTAGATAAGACACCCAAAATCAGACCTGATATCAGAATGATCACCAGTTCAGATACCAGATTGACACTAGACCCAAAAACAGACCCGAAAATCAGACAACAGATCGGATACTAGATCAGATGAGAGACCAGTCCAGTTCGGTTTCGCGGAGCTCAACCTAAAGGAGGGGGATAGTGTCACAGGCAAGGCCTATACTATCTGGACTCAGCTCAGCTGCCTATGAATCAGGGCTGAAGCCCAAGTGTGGGGTTATGACTCAGGGAGGAACACTATTTCTTCTGTGCAAATTCTGATCCTTTTGTAACCCTGGGAGCTACCTCTTGTCAGATAGGTACACTGTATACTTGTTGATCTGCCAGTCATCTCAGTTTCCTCAGTTGCAGCTATACCAACATCTGCCTGTCTGCCTGACACCCGTGACAGGCGTAGAGCGTCGGATAATCTTCCTGCAACGCTCGAACTTGGGAAACGGTCCCCTCATCGCAGTAAGCTTCCATCAGCATCGCTGCGCGATTATCCGGGCATCCACAACGAAGTATTATGCGCTTGTAATCACGCAAGAAAGACGTAATATTATCCCCGGTAAAGAACGGCGCCTCGGAACTGCCTAGATAAGGCAGAGGCGTCATGAACACTTGTGTATAGTTCATCGGTTCGACAGGGGAACGAAAATACGGCGTCGCTGTCGTCGTAGAGGTGCTAGTGTTTGTCGGGTCGGCACCTGACTCGCGGTTATCCTGATAAGGGACTTCGAAACCGGTATGACTTCTGGAAGCGGCAGTAGGCGACATTGCAGAAGTAAAAGTTTGTCGCTGATAAGACACTGCGTCGTTAGGTTCGCACGAGTAGAATTGAGAAGAAAAAGAATGTCGGAAATCATACGACTGGTGATTAAGCTACGGGCACGTCTGTGAACAAAACTGTCGAAAGGAGTGCTGCTAATACGGATACTGCTGAGCTGGATTCTGCTGAAATGAGAGTTGATCAAGAGAGTGTAACGATGCGCGTATGAAATCAAGAACGAGTGCAGCTGCTTTCTTCCTCTGCCGACTGTTCAGAGCGAAGAAGATCACTGTTGTTGTTAGGAAGGCCACGACACTCTGCGGTGTTATCATGCACACCACACTAGCGCTCCATATCACGACTAAAGCACCGGTAACTACTTCCAACTTCGAGGCATAATCATAGCGTTAGCTGGCAACGGCGCCATAATCTCGGCTCCCTATCTGCCGTCTGTAGTACTGGTGACATTGTCCTAGCGCGCGCCTGCGCGCGTGTCTTCGGACCCATGGCTTCCTCAGCTGATATGCCATTCTCCTATGTCGCGGTCTATGTGGCTCCAAGGACGCGCGTCAGGGGTTGCTTGCTGGCACAGAGGGGGTCGTTGCTGTCGCCCTCTGTAAGTGTCCAGATAGCAATTGTCGGTCCACAGAAGCTGCACTATTAATTGTCGTGGAGTAGGACGTCCTGAGTGTCCGTCGTCCTGGAAGGGAGCGTATCACGCGTAGGTCGAGTAGGCAACCAGCTCAGTAGATCAGTGAACGTCGCATTAGCATATGATACAAGGCCGGCCTGTCTGGCTGTCTGGCTGTCTGGGTGTACGTTTGTGTGTGTAGGATCTTCTGGGTCATGCATGCAGGTCTTAAAGGTGAATGGTGATACGTGTGTGTATCTATATGTACAAGAATACAATGTCTGTCTGTCTGTCTGTCTGTGTGTCTGTCTGTCTGTGTGTCTGTCTGTCTGTGTGTCTGTCTGTCTGTGTGTGTGTGTGTGTGTGTGTCGGAAAGCTCAGCTACCGTGGCGGGTGTGCCACCACCGCTTCCGCCTGCCGCCACAACCCAACCTGCCTGCGGTCAATCCCCACGACAGTACGTCAGGGTTTACATGGCCAAATCACTCGGCATGGACGACTTTGTCACTTTCGCCACCGCCCTGAGTCCAAAACAACATATGGAGAGTCGTCTGCGCTATGTTAAAAGGTATAGAAGTACCTTGACAAGTTGCTTAGAAAGCAATTGGAAATCAGACTGGAAGATCACTAATACAGAATGTCTTAGGTATTCAAGAAGGGAATATATAAGACTGGATAATTTCCTTTGTAGTTAAAAAGAATTAAGCAGGCCTAGACATCTTGAACACTCCCTTTCCAACAGTTATGAGCTCGGGATAGCTTAGCTTTCAGTTAATAGAAGATCCATTCTTTGTCAACTTCAACTCAGGACTTCAAGTTTTCCCCGCAAGCGTAGCACCACCTACCCTGCAAGCTTGGCATCGACTTCACCTCGTCTACAACCAGATCTGAAGGAGAAGAGGCCTGTTTCCGACTACGATATCTCGCCGGATATTAGACGTATGAGTACGCCGTTTTAACTGGAAGTAGAACAGACGATAGCGGTTCTATCTCTATAAACAGTATAACGATCTGAGGGATATTTGCATTGTTATAACGATAACAAGTAGTCGACTTAAAGATGTCTGAAATCGGATCTATAGACGATATTAAGACCGAAAGATTCCCGATCCTTACAAAGGATAACTATAGGGAGTGGATTGACTTAGTAGAAGACGCCCTAACATCCAAAGGACTCTAGAAGTACGCTATAGGTAGTATAGAAGAATTTGAAGACAGTTCTGAAAAGGAAGACTACTTAAGGAATGATGTAAAAGCAGTAATATTCTTAAAATAAGCAGTCGGAAGAGATAACAGAATCTACCTAATAGGAATCCGAAGATTAAAGAATATCCTAGAGAAGTTGAAGGCCTTAAATAATAGGCCTATTAAAGAGAGGGTACAGTTCCTACTCTCCTAGTTCTACAGATTTAAAGTAGACCAAGATAGGAAGGCTTAAGCCTACAGAAAAACCTTCAGACTCCTCGAAGAAAGCAGTACTTATTAATACTCTAGGAAAAGAGTTTCAAAGTACAGTCTTTACCCTTAAAGCTGCCGGAATCTCGCAACTCAGTTTTGAAGATATTATATAACGGCTTAAGGAAGTTAAAGCCTTATTAAGTAGCGCTACCGAGGATATCGCCTAAATAACAAAGGGGAATAAGAGATTCCTAAGGGAAAAGATCACTATACAAAATAGTAGATTAAGTGAGAAACCCGCTACTACCTGCTTCTACTATAAGAAGAAGGGGCACATTATACGAGACTGCCGTAAATGGATAGCGGATGAAAAGGCAACAAATCAGACAACGGACAGCAACTAAGTAAGAGCTGCTACTACTAACGCCGTAGCCTAGAATACGACCTACTCGACGGCCGCTCTAATAGCGTTTAAGATAACGCCTAATATTAGACAGATAGACTAGGTACTCGACTTAGGATGCACCAGGTATATAACCTATAACTACAAGGTCTTGACGGATTATATAGTGTCGTGGAGTAGGACGTCCTGAGTGTCCGTCGTCCTGGAAGGGAGCGTATCACGCGTAGGTCGAGTAGGCAACCAGCTCAGTAGATCAGTGAACGTCGCATTAGCATATGATACAAGGCCGGCCTGTCTGGCTGTCTGGCTGTCTGGGTGTACGTTTGTGTGTGTAGGCTCTTCTGGGTCATGCATGCGGGTCTGAAAGGTGAATGATGATACGTGTGTGTATCTTCATGTACAAGAATACAATGTCTGTCTGTCTGTCTGTCTGTGTGTCTGTCTGTCTGTGTTCGCTGTGTAACTGTGTGTGTGTGTGTGTCGGAAAGCTCAGCTACCGTGGCGGGTGTGCCACCACCGCTTCCGCCTGCCGCCACAACCCAACCTGCCTGCGGTCAATCCCCACGACAATAGATTATAAAGGAACCGTAACAATAGCTGATGGCACTACCCTAGAAGCTAGGGGAAACAGGACGATCAAAATCGAGGTTAATAGACGACTAACGATTATTACAGATGTTATATACGTTCCCAAACTCGGATATAACCTGATATCTATCCTATAACTTACGGATCGAGATATTACAACGGTATTTACCCGGAAGAATGCTATACTTTCTCGTAAAGGCGAGAGGTTAGCAATTGCTGAAAGAGCTAACAAGTCCTATATTCTACGAGTTCCCCTACTAAATAAAAGGACTATACTTACCCTAAACAACGAGGCTCTCCTTTGGCACTAGAGATTAGGACACCCTAGTAGTAAGAAGCTCTAGATAACAACAGAAAGTCTTAGAGACGTTCCTAGCATTAAGGAGACAGAGAGCAGATGTGATACCTGGTCCCTAATAAAGGCTACTTGAGTTCAGGATAAAGGACCATCTAAACGAGCAGAAAAACCACTCGAACGAGTACATATCGATTTCTAGGGACCCTATAAGACACCTACCTTAGCAGGAAATCGATACATATTAACAATAACTGATAATTACTCTCGAAAATCGTGGATTTATCTCTCAAAGACAAGAGACACTGTATACGATAGCCTAATTGATTGATTGATTATTCCATTTAACGTCCTATAGAAGTCTATGACTATGAAAGACGGCTCATTCTAGAGCAGTTTGTTTGTGTTTTTCCTATTTTATAACGCTAAATGTAGATAAGGAAATTGTGGGGCTTAAGAGCCCTAAGGGCGCGGAGCGCAATCAATCTGTATCCTCCTCTTCTTCCCTAGGTAGCCTACTAAGGTGCCAACCCCTAGTAGCTATCCTAGTTGTGTCTATAAAGTGACGCGTAAGCTTTCCGCCTTTACTAGTATATAGTAGTAGGGGAAGTGTTAGCGGTTTGACATTAAGAGCGTCAAACTCCTTCCGCTCCTCCCTATATAACCTGCATTCTAGTAGTAGGTGTCTAGGTGTCTCTTTCCTTAAGCACCTACATAAGTCGTTCTCTGTATGTCCAAGCTTATTTAAGTATCCTTTAATGTATCCATGCCCTAGCTTAAGCTAACGCGGGGCACGGGGGCGTGCAACACACGGGGGCGTGCAACGCGTCTGTCCACAATCCTCACTGTCTCATTTCAAGCGACTATGGCACCACCAAAACGAGTTCAAACCAGCCCAAATGAAGGTTGTATTCTACTAGCAATCTCAGCTTTTCAATCAGGTTAATTTCACTCAATCTCAGCTGCTGCACATGCCTATAGCATTGATAGAACTACTCTCTATAGAAGAATAAGAGGACAGCCTTCAAGAGAAGCCTACAGGCCAACCAATATGAGGCTCACTAAGACAGAGGAGAAGGTCCTTCTACAAGATATACTGCAGCTAGATTCACAAGGCTTATTACCCACTCTTGCTATAATCAGAGATAAAGCCTTAGCAATCTGCAAAGTAAGAGGAGTTAAAGCAGTTGGAATTAATTGGGCATCTGCCTTTATAAAAAGGACACTAGAGATAGATTGATTGATTGATTGATTGATTGATTAATCCATTTAACGTCCTATAGAAGTCTATGACTATGAAAGACGGCTCATTCTAGAGCAGTTTATATTTTTCCCATTTTATAACGCCAAATGTAGATAAGGAAATTGTGGAGCTTAAGAGCCCTAGGGGCGCGGAGCGCAATCAATCTGTATCCTCCTCTTCTTCCCTAGGTAGCCTACTGAGGTGCCAACCCCTAGTAGCTATCCTAGTTGCGTCTATAAAGTGACGCGTAAGCTTTCCGCCTTTACTAGTATGTAGTAGTAGGGGAAGTGTTAGCGGTTTGACGTTGAGAGCGTCAAACTCCTTCCGCTCCTCCCTATATAACCTGCATTCTAGTAGTAGGTGCCTAGGGGTCTCTTTCCTTAAGCACCTACATAAGTTATTCTCTATATAACTAAGCTTATTTAAGTATCCTTTAATGTAACCATGCCCTAGCTTAAGCTAGAAGAAGGCGCTGTTAACCTGACGGCTTACTCCCCGAGGTCCTAAAGAAGGCTATAGGGATAGCTTCCAATCGTAGAGTCGGCTGTAGTTTAGCGAGTTGCCCTCAGGATCTGATATCTGTTTTGTCTTATATATATCTAGTAATCTTTTCCAATCGGCGACTGCCCAATTATTAATTAGACGAATAACTAAGGTTCGAGCTTAAGTAGGTATAGGTGTAGGTATAGTTCTAGGCGGCTAGGGTTCGCTAAGCTGTCTTTGTCCATTTAGAGGTCCGCTAGGTTTCGGGGGTTCTATAGGCTCTCTCCAGGGAGGGTTATGATAGGGGTCAAGCCGGGTAATATAGTAACAGAGGTCATCTTTATCCAGATGGTCTAGGTCCTCTATTAGCCTCTGAAGCTGTGTGTCACAGGTAGCAGGCAGGCAGGCAGGTAAGAGTGGATATAGCTGCAGACAAGGTATTTCTCAGAGTTAACAAAACTACACCAAGTATCCTATAGACAGGAGGTGGCTCAAGGAGCCACAAAAGGATCAGAATTTGCACAGAAGAAATAGTGTTCCTCCCTGAGTCATAACCCCACATTTGGGCTTCAGCCCTGATTCATAAGCTGTCAGGCTGAATCCAGTTGGCACAGGCCTTGCCTGTGACATTACCCCCCTCCTTTAGGTTGAGCTCCTCGAAACCAATATCCTACTAGATCTGCTAATGTACAAAGTCTGGCCGGGGCTTATTTGGGTATCGGCGGTGGAAATTCCGGACCAGGTCAGGTACATCTTCCCAGATTGTGTTAGCTGGTTCCCTAGTAGGTATATCGTACCCCTTCCACTTCACCACATATTTTACCCTCTGTTTCCCGCCCTGCCCCCGGCGGTCTGTAATAGAATCCACAATATCCTCTACTTCCCATTCTTCTACCCCATCTACCTCAACTGGTGGTGGTGGTGCCTAGGACTGATAGGGTAGCGCATCATTACTAACAGGGTGCAGCAGGTGAGCATTGAATACAGGGTGGATCCGTATAGAAGCAGGGAGGTCGAGCCTATATATATAGGGTCCTAGAACTTGTGCAATCTTAAATAGGCCCAGATTTTTCCAATCTAGCTTCTTTACTGGATGAAGTGTGCTGTCACGGGTGTCAGGCAGACAGGCAGATGTTGGTATAGCTGCAACTGAGAAAACGGAGATGACTGGCAGATCAACAAGTATACAGTGTACCTATCTGACAAGAGGTAGCTCCAAGGGTTACAAAAGGATCAGAATTTGCACAGAAGAAATAGTGTTCCTCCCTGAGTCATAACCCCACACTTGGGCTTCAGCCCTGATTCATAGGCAGCTGAGCTGAGTCCAGATAGTATAGGCCTTGCCTGTGACACTATCCCCCTCCTTTAGGTTGAGCTCCGCGAAACCGAACTGGACTGGTCTCTCATCTGATCTAGTATCCGATCTGTTGTCTGATTTTCGGGTCTGTTTTTGGGTCTAGTGTCAATCTGGTATCTGAACTGGTGATCATTCTGATATCAGGTCTGATTTTGGGTGTCTTATCTAGTGTCCACATTCTGATCTAATGTCTGAACTGGTGCCAGGTCTCATGTCTGATCTTGTATCAGGTCTGGTGTCTAATCGCGTGTCGGGTCTGGTATCGGGTCTAATCTGGTATCGGGTCTGGTGTCTCATCTAGTGTCCTACTTTCAGGTCTGGTGTGGGGTCTGATTTCTGGTCTGATCTGGTATCGGGTCTGATGTCTGGTTTGGTGTCGGGTCTGGTATCGGGTCTCATCTGGTATCGGGTCTGGTGTCTCATCTGGTGTCCTACTTTCAGGTCTGGTGTCGGGTCTGATTTCTGATCTGATGTCGGGTCTGATTTCTGATCTGATGTCGGGTCTGGTATCGGGTCTGATCTGGTATCGGGTCTGATCTGGTATCGAGTCTGATCTGGTATCGGGTCTGATCTGGTATCGGGTCTGGTGTCTCATCTGGTGTTCTACTTTCAGGTCTGGTGTCGGGTCTGATTTCTGATCTGGTATCGGGTCTGATGTCTCATCTGGTGTCGGGTCTGGTATCGGGTCTGATCTGGTATCGGGTCTGATCTGGTATCGAGTCTGATCTGGTATCGGGTCTGATCTGGTATCGGGTCTGGTGTCTCATCTGGTGTCCTACTTTCAGGTCTGGTTTCGGGTCTGATTTCTGGTCTGATGTCGGGTCTGATTTCTGATCTGATGTCGGGTCTGATCTGGTATCGGGTCTGATGTCTGATCCGGTGTCGTGTCTGATTTCTGATCTGATCGGATATCGGGTCTGATGTCTGGTTTGGTATCGGGTCTGGTGTCTGATCTGGTGTCCTATTTTCGGGTCTGGTGTCCAAGACTCTCCAAACATGACATAGTCTTTTACTCCATAAATTGTGCTACAGAATCCACTAGGGAAGGCTCTTCAGTGGTATCTGCAGCCATACCAAAGAGAGGGAGCTACCTAGTGTCACGGGTGTCAGGCAGACAGGCAGATGTTGGTATAGCTGCAACTGAGAAAACGGAGATGACTGGCAGATCAACAAGTATACAGTGTACCTATCTGACAAGAGGTAGCTCCAAGGGTTACAAAAGGATCAGAATTTGCACAGAAGAAATAGTGTTCCTCCCTGAGTCATAACCCCACACTTGGGCTTCAGCCCTGATTCATAGGCAGCTGAGCTGAGTCCAGATAGTATAGGCCTTGCCTGTGACATGTGCGGATATTTTGTGCGTCTAACTAGACATACTGGCCTACCTGGTATCTAGGGATAGTCTTCCGGTCTTGATTAGCATATTCCTCATATCGGCTCTAGGATAACAGCATAGCCTCCTGTAGGTAGGCGGTAATGTTAGACATATCGGCAGCAAAGTCTTCTGCATCGCGGCTCTCAGGTTGTCGGGTAGTTAGCAGAGAACTCAGCTAACGGCAACCATTCTACCTAGTCGTCCTGTAAATAGGCTACATAACTCCGGAGGTGGTCTTCTAGGATTGTGTTTATCCGTTCAGTCTGGCCGTCTGTCTCGGGGTGATAGGCTGTTGAGAGTCGTGCTGAAGTCTTCTAACGAGCTGTAATATGCCTCCAGAAGTCTGAGATAAACTGAGGTCCCCGGTCTGAGACAATTGTTTCTAGAAGGCCGTAGTATCTAGCGATGTACTTAACAAAGAGCCGAGCAAGTTCTTCTGAGCTGTCAGTGCTATAACATGGTATATAGTGCCGCATCTTGGTTAGGCGGTCTACTACTACCCAAATAGTATCAAAACCCTCAGATTCCGGAAGCCCTACTATGAAATCCATAGAGATATCCAGCTAGGCCTTCTGTGGGACGGGTAAGGGTTGTAAATGGCCTTGGTACCCTACACGGAAAGATTTGGTTTGGCGGCAGGTATAGCAGTTCCGGACCCAGCGGCGGACTAAGGAGCTCATTCCCTTCCAGTAGTATTCCCTTGATAGCAAAGCGTAGGTTCTCGCTCGTCTAGGGTGTCCAGCGGCCGGGTCCTTATGGCAGAGGCGGACAATTGTCGCCCGGAGTTCATCGTCGTCCGGGACATATAGCCGATCCCGATAATACAGGAACTTATTCCGGATTTCATACTGGCTAAGTTGCAGAAAAGGGTGCTTAGACTTCCCTTGTCAGATAGCCTCTAGGACTGAGAGCAGGTTCTAGTCATGCTGGTATCCATATATAAAACGTTCCTGAATAGTGTCTAGGAGCAAGATAGCTGCTATACGCACTCGGGACAGAGTTGCTATCTCCTGTGTATCAGTACAAGTTGAGTTGCTCTTATTATCTTCTAGGGCTTGTATATTATCAGGAAGTTTGAACCGCACTCTTTTTCCAGTAGTAGGCTGCGGGTCTGTTACAAAATTCTCCCTCTTCAAGACTACTTGGCTTTGGTGTTTTAAGCGTTCATCTCCCTCTCTAGGGAGGTCTTCAGACCTCCTTATAAGCGAGTTAGGCTTCTGTCCTTGTTTACCGGGCCGGTACTGAATACGGAAGTTAAACCGAGATAGGAACTCAGACTAACGGGCTTGACGGCGGTTTAGTAGCTTAGATGTAGTAAAATACTCTAGGTTCCGATGGTCTGTTAAGATCCTAATAGGGTGTTCTGCCCCTTCTAGTTCAGGCCTCTATTCCTTAAAACAGCGGATGATAGCAAGTAGCTCCTTATCGTAGATCTTATAGTTGCATTCTGTCGCAGAGTGTTTCTTAGAGAAAAAGGCTACTAGCCTCAGGGCTCCATCGTCCCCATACTGGGAGAGCACTCCCGCAGAGACATAGTCTGAAGCATCTGTTTCCAGTATAACCTCCTTAGTCCAGTCGAAGGGTATTAGAATAGGCGCAGAGGTAAATGCATCTTTTAGGCGCTTAAAAGCAGATTGGCAGGCTGTTATCTATTCAAACTTAACATTCTTCTATGTAAGCTGAACTAAAGGCGAAAAATCTTTGAAAAGTCCCGGATAAAGCGGCGGTAAAAGTTCGCAAATCCGATAAAGGCCTGGATATCTGTAAGGCAACTTGGAACTGGCCACTCCTTGATTGTCTTAACCTTTTCTGGATCCATCTAGATACCATCCCGTCCAAGAATAAGCCCTAAGAACTTAGTCTTCTGGACAAAAAACTCGCACTTTGAAATCTTTGCAAAGAGGCTAGCTTTACGTAATTGCGTAAGGACCTTCCTGTTCTATATGCTCTTCTCGTGTCTTGCTATAAATCAGAATGTCATCCAGGTAAGCTAAGCAGAACTGGTCTAGGTACTGGCGAAGAGTATCGTTAATAAACCTCTAGAAGGTTGCCGGGGCACCTGTTAGTCCAAATGGCATAACTAAGGACTTAAACAGGCCAAAACGGGTACGGAAAGCTATTAGATACTCCTGTCCCTCCTTCACCCGGATATTGTTAAAGGCGGATACAATATCGATCTTAGAGAAATATTTCATATCCTATAGGTTGTTCAGAGTCTCCTTAATAAGCGGTAACGGGTACCGGTCTTTTACCGAGATGTTATTAAGAGACCGGAAGTCGATACAGAGTCGTAACCCTCCTCCAGGCTTTTTCACAAATAGGACCGGAGAAGCAATAGGTGAAGAACTAGGGCGTATAAATCCTTTCTTCAGGTTTTCATCTAGCCACTCCCGAAGGGCCTTAAGCTTATCGCGGGACATTGAGTATAAAGGTCCAAAGGGTAAGTCCTTCCCGGGGAGCAGGCGGATCTCATAGTTATATAGACGGTGGGGCGGTAGGCGGTCTGCCTTTTTTGGTGAGAACACATCTGCAAAGTCTCGGATTTCTTCAGGTAGTTGTTCTAGGACCTCAGGTTCCGGGCTAGGTTAGCTATTTTTGTCTAGAATCTCATCTATGTCCTCAATTGTTGCAATAAAGATATCACACCCTTAGTGCGCAAAACGGCGGCAGGCGTCTAGGCTAACAGCGGCGATATTAATAGGCCGGACTCCAGAAGGCCGGTCTGGCAGGTACTTAGGTGTTGTCTTTTCTAGTAAGTGCCTAAGCATATGCTGTTTCTGGGGTCTATTTAGCGTATTGCAGTGCTTCTAATAGTAGTTGCTAGTAAACGCAACAGTGCGGCCTCCCTAACTAATCTGGGGGTTATGCTTCTCTAGCTATAGCTCTCCAAGGATAGTATAATAATAGGCTAGTAGTGTCGCAAACATAACCATGTTCTCTTCAACGTGACCCCCAACACTAAAGGTACAGGAGGCGTAGTGTCGTACTATACGGCAGTCCTTTCCTTCGCTATTATACCTAGTAAGTCTAAATGGCTTCTGGAGCGGGTGTAATGGAATGCCCTTCTCTTGGGCCCAGTCTAGATCAACAAAAGAATACCCCTCGCAACCGCTATCTAGGAGTGAATATGTGCTGATTTCTTCTTGTCCAATACGGATTGCGGATAGTAAGATAGGTGCGCTAGACCTCTGGAATTCCTCTTCAATAGGGATTCCATATATAGCGGCATTAGAGATTCTTAGGGTATCAGGGACATCTAACAATAGGGCAGATTCCCTAACGTGTTTCCTTATAGCTGTCTTACGCGGGTTTTCAGCGGGTCTTTCAGCAGGTTTCTCAGCAGATCCTTCGACAAGTTTCTCAGCAGGTTTCTTAGCAGGTCTCTTAGCAGGTCTTCCTATACAGGTATTGGTAGAGCTGGATAACGGTGCGCAGCCCCCTAACGCCTGGAAGCGGCTTAATCCAGGCGTGAGGCGTTTTCCGACGGAGGCGGGCTAGCAATTGTATGAGTAGCAGTGGTCGGCTCTGAACCGGTTGACGGAGGATGCTGAACAGATGTTGACGACGGGGAATCAGTATAGATCCCCTAAATCCGGGAATGGCCAGAAGTTGGGCTCCCTGTCCTGGAGGGCTTAATGCGAGTGTCTGGGTGAGGGCACTGTCGTACATAATGGCCTGGTTTATAACAGCGGAAGCAGTTTCCGGTTTCCCTATCAGATACTCTATATCGGCGCTGAATTCCTAGGTCCATAGGTTCCCCCCCAAAGGAGCTGCTAGGGCTAACAGGGTCTTGAACAGGCTTAATATTTTGGCGTGCTCCAGGGTAGGGCTTAGCTGCGGCTACAGCTGCATATGATCTAACTGGGGCTAGGGAAATAGCCGGAATGTAATAGCGGTAGCGGTTCTCGAGATCTTGAAGGTGGCCAGCAAGAGCCAGATATTGTCGGCTTGGTGGAGGACTGTGAACTAGCATTCCCTTTATCTCCTTAGAGACAGCTTGCTCCAACAGTGTAGTTAAGGACTCATCGGTCATTTCTGCTTCGAGGCCTAGCCACTGAAACTCAGCAAAGAAGACAGAGAACTCCTTATTAGCTTGCCTTAACCGGAAGAGCTTTGTGCGAGCAGTATTAACGCGATTAGGATCCCCGTATGTACGCTCCAAGATATCTAGGATGTCTCCATAGTCCGGGAGGCAACAGGCTCCATCCTTGATATACGGTAGTATCTGCGCATAAGGAGTACCAGAGAGGCGGCTTGTAATATAGGACATACGGGCTAGTGGCGTAGGGAAGCGGTCCCTATTAACCAGCATCTTCTCGCGTATTTGGGAGACAAAACGGCGGAGATCACTCCTTTCTCCTGCAAATTTATCTAGGTCTGGGAGTCTCTCGGAGAGGGCAGTGTTTGCGGAAACCAGGGGGGTACCAGTAGTAGGAGTATCCTGAGCATTAGGGGTCGAAGTGGCTAGAATAGGAGTTTCCAGTCCAGTAGCAGTAGAGATAGTAGCCCTTTCCTTAGACACTATAGCGGTTATTACTTGTTGCTATAAGTCTTTAAACTGCTCCTTCTAGAATTCAATAATAGTAGAGAGCTGTTTATTCTTATCTTGCACTACTTAAAGCTAGTCCCTTAATTTAGACAGTTGTCCCTTCTTATCTTGTGCTGCTTAAAGCTGATTCTTCAGTTTAAAGATACTTTTCTTATTCTCTCCTAAAGCTATTGCAGTAGCTTTACAATATTGATACTAGGCAGAGGGATTAGCCTTAATATGTTCTAGGAACTCTTCCTTAGAAGAAGGTACTAGAGGCAGTTTAGGGGTTAGGTTAGCTATATCTAAGGAGGAGCCACCTAATGTTACAGGTAGCAGGTAGGCAGGCAGGTAAGAGTAGATATAGCTACAGACAAGGTATTTCTTAGAGTTAACAAAACTACACTAAGTATCCTATAGATAGGAGGTGGCTCAAGGAGCTACAAAAGGATTAGAATTTGCACAGAAGAAATAGTGTTCCTCCCTGAGTCATAACCCCACACTTGGGCTTCAGCCCTGATTCATAAGCTGTCAGGCTGAATCCAGTTGGCACAGGCCTTGCCTGTAACACTGTGTTGGTTTAGAGGATTTTTTAGATGCTCTAATAGCCTTAACCCGAGTCGTAATAGGGTGTTGCTAATGTAGTTGTAGGCAGCGTAAGGCGTATAGGTGTCGGGACCTAGTAAGCCGGATTGAGGGTGGTAGTAGGCTGGCCTCTACTTCACACGGTTGTGATGGCGTCGTCTTAAAAACTCCTAGGATTTTCCTAGTGGCCGCGTTTTGGATAGCCTATAAGGGCTTAGCTTGTTCTGTTGATCCGTTAGACCATATAGGGGATCCATAGTCGGCAATACTGATAATACACGCGCGGTATAGTTGCCTTAGAGCTTTAGCGGATAGGCCCCTTCCGGTGTAAGCTAGTCTCTCTAGTCTCAAGAATGCTTGTCTTGCCTGTAATGCTCGTATTCGGATGTGTTCTTTAAAGGTTAAATAGGGGTCAAACTAGATCCCTAGCCAATGCACTAGTTTGAGCAATGGTTGAATAACCTCGTTGTTTGGGAGGGTAATAGGGGTATCCGATCCTTTCCCTTTATGAAGTGTAGGAGTTCGGTTTTCGCTAAGTCAAATTCAATAGCGTTCTCTTGCCCTAAGGTGTATAGCGTTTGAGTAGCTTGCTCTAACAGTTTGATTGTTACAGGAGGTGTTGTAGGACCCTCGTGGATAATCCCCAAAAGGAGATCACGTGCGCCGGTCTCGGTGGCTTGGCGCACTGATTACTCTTTCGCAGCGCATGCGACTCACAGAAAGCAGTAACGTAATTTCCCCATTACCAACGCACCCCGCTTACCGACGCACCAAATTTCGGTCTCATCTTCTTCTACTGTTCTGCTACTTGTAATGGACGTGTCTATACGCGATTCTTACGCGTTTTCTGAATCAACTATTCAAGAGGCTATCGCTGCCTTTCAAGCTAAGCGATATCTCTCTATTCGAGCAACCGCAAGCGCGTTTTCAATTCCTAAGGCCACTCTTTGACATAGAATGGATGGGCGTGCTTCACGCTCTAACTCTCACGAATATCGTCAAATCCTCTCAAGCGCTGAAGAGAAGACGCTTCTAAAATGGATCACCCAGCTTACACGGACTGGATACCCAGCGTCGCCAGTACTGGCCCTTGAGATGGCTGAGACTATCCGCCGCCAGCGCTACTAGCTCTTACAGCAGCTACGTCTCTACCGTCCTATTAGCAAGCGGTAGCTAGAACGCTTTCGTAAACGGTATCCTGAAATTAAAGGTACCTAAACACAACAGATTAAGAGCGCTCGATATACTGCTCTTAACAATGCGACCGTACAAGGCTGGTTTAACGCAGTTACAGACCTTTACATCCAATACCAGTACCTACCTAAACGGATCTATAATATAGACGAGTTAGGCTTTGCAGTTAGTGCAAGTCAATTATCAAGAGTGATTGATTGATTGATTATTCCATTTAACGTCCTATAGAAGTCTATGACTATGAAAGACGGCTCATTCTAGAGCAGTTTGTTTATATTTTTCCCATTTTATAACGCCAAATGTAGGTAAGGAAATTGTGGGGCTTGAGAGCCCTAGGGGCGCGGAGCGCAATCATTCTGTATCCTCCTCTTCTTCCCTAGGTAGCCTACTGAGGTGCCAACCCCTAGTAGCTATCCTAGTTGCGTCTATAAAGTGACGTGTGAGCTTTCCGCCTTTACTAGTATGTAGTAGTAGGGGAAGTGTTAGCGGTTTGACGTTGAGAGCGTCAAACTCCTTCCGCTCCTCCCTATATAACCTGCATTCTAGTAGTAGGTGTCTAGGGGTCTCTTTCCTTAAGCACCTGCATAAGTCATTATCTGTATGACCAAGCTTATTTAAGTATCCTTTAATGTATCCATGCCCTAGCTTAAGCTGGAAGAAGGCGCTGTTAACCTGACGGCTTACTCCCTGAGGTCCTAAAGAAGGCTGTAGGGATAGCTTCCAATCGTAGAGTCGGCTATAGCTTAGCGGGTTGCCCTTAGGATCTGATATCTGTTTTGTCTTATATATATCTAGTAATCTTTTCCAATCGGCAACTGCCCAATTATCAATTAGACGAATAACTAAGGTTCGAGCTTGAGTAGGTGTAGGTGTAGGTATAGTTCTAGGCGGCCAGGGCTCGCTCTGCTGTCTTTGTCCTTTTAGAGGTCCTCTAGGTTTCGGGGGTTCTGTAGGCTCTCTCCAGGGAGGGTTATCATAGGGGTCAAGCCGGGTAATATAGTAACAGAGGTCATCTTTATCTAGATGGTCTAGGTCCTCTATTAGCCTCTGAAGCTGTGTTGGTTTAGAGGGTCTGTTAGATGCCCTAATAGCCTCAATCCGAGTTGTAATAGGGTGTTGCTGATGTAGTTGTAGGCAGCGTAAGGCGTATAGGTGTCGGGACCTAGTAAGCCGGATTGAGGGTGGTAATAGGCTGGCCTCTACTTCACACGGTTTTGATGGCGCCGTCTTAAAAACTCCTAGGATTTTCTTAGTGGCCGCGTTTTGGATAGCCTGTAAGGGTTTAGCTTGTTCTGTTGATCCGTTAGACCATATAGGGGATCCATAGTCGGCAATACTGATAATGCACGCGCGGTATAGTTGCCGTAGAGCTTTAGCGGATAGGCCCCTTCCGGTATAAGCTAGTCTCTCTAGTCTCAAGAATGCTTGTCTTGCCTGTGATGCTCGTATTCGGATGTGTTCTTTAAAGGTTAAATAGGGGTCAAACCAGATCCCTAGCCAACGCACTGGTCTGAGCGATGGTTGAATAACCTTGTTGTTTGGGAGGGTAATAGGGGTATCCGATCCTTTCCCTTTTGTAAAGTGTAGGAGTTCGGTTTTTGCTAAGTCAAATTCAATAGCGTTCTCTTGCCCTAAGGTATATAGCGTTTGAGTAGCTTGCTCTAACAGTTTGATATTCTTCCTTAGGCTTGATGAAGCCGCAATAAGGGCTATATCGTCAATATAGGATATAGGCTTAATTCCATCTAAATGTAGGAATAAGTCCCTTATATAGATAAGGAATAGGATTGGCGATATAGGGCTCCCTTGCGGTATTCCTGTATTGATTGGCTTTGTATCTTCCGTGTTTCCGTTAAATGATAATTTGAGCGTCCTCTCACTTAGGAATGACCGAGTCCATAGTATTAGGGAGGCTGGTAGTCTCAGCTGGTGCATGATCCCTAGCAGTTGTTCCTTAGCTACGTGGTCAAATGCTCCTTTAATATCGAGGAATAGGGTAGAGGTTTTAAGGCCTCTACTCCTATTAGCTTGTACTTCGTCCGTTAGTATAAACGCCGCATCTATAGCGGACTTCTTCTTACGGCCCCCTAACTGCGAAGGATGTAGAAGGTCGGTGGTCTCAGCGAGGTATCCTAACCGCCTCGCGAGGATCCGCTCGCTTACCTTCCCTAGGCAGTTCAGGAGGGAGATAACCCTGTAAGCCTTAGGGATGGAATAGTCTGGTTTTCCTGGTTTCTTAAGGATAGCCCCGATAGCTTGTTTCCACGCTCTCGGATGTATTCCTATATCTAATAGCGAGCTATAGATATTATAGAATATCTCGGGAATAGCGGCGTATGCCCTCGCAATTATTTCTTGTGTTATTGAGTCTGGCCCTGGTGTCTTGCCTTTAATAGCTGTATTGCTACAAGCATCTTGAAGTTCCTTAGTTGAGAGCTTAGGCCACTTCCACTTAGGACTAGCTTTATACCTTTTCCACCGTATAGTTATACTAGTCGTAGGGGGATTTGGGAATAGTGCCATCCTGAGGGCTTCACACTTGCCGTTAAAGGAATCCTGTCCGCTTATTGTCGGTATTAGGCTGTTTTGGTTATCTTTAGTATAGGACATAGCCTTATATATAGTTGTAGGGTCCTCTCCCTCTAGGAATTTATTCCAGTGGTCCTGTTTAGCTGCTTTAATCGCTTGGAAGTAGGAATTCCTTACGGTCTTATAGGATTCTCTGTACTGGTTATTCTCAGAGATATCCTCCAGGTGCTTAGAACAGCGCCGGAGGGCTCGGTAGGCCTTGTTATACGCCTTTCTGAGGTCTTTTAGTTTGCTGTTCCACCAGGGCTTTGATCTTAGGCTTATCTTCAGTAAGGGAATACTCTTTGTTGACGCCGTCTGAATAGCCTTAGTAAGGGCCGAAGCTGCTTTGTCTAGGTGTTCTAGTATAGGGTGTGCTTTTCCTTCTAGCATTTCTTCAGGCCGTATATTGCTTGTTACTATTGCTGCTCTAAGGTAGGGGCTCTTAGTAGCTTCCTCTCTAAGGGTTTTATTAAAGAGTGTCCAATCCGCTTTTTTAGTGTTAAACCTGCTGCCTAGGGACGTTGTATAAAGGCATTTAGAGTCCTTAGACCCTCTTATTATAAAGGTAATCCCTAAGTGGTCTGATCCTATATTTGGAGTTGTTTGCCAGTTTATAGTCTCGATCCCTCTTGTAAAGGTAAGGTCTAGGACACTTCCTCTATCTAGATGTGGTCTGAAAAAGGTCTCTTCTCCGATCTTATTAGATAGGTAAAGGTCCTTATTATCTAGCCATTCTTTAAATAGTTGAGCTCTGGGGCTAGGGCTACCCGTACTAGGTTCCCAAACTGGGTGGTGTATATTAAAGTCCCCTAGAAGTATAGTGCTCTTAGGTATAGGGAGCTTATAGAGTGTTCTGTCTAATGTCCAGATATTATTCACGTCCCTTTCATTATAGATATTTAGTAGGGTTAGCTGGTTCCGCTTATCCCTAATGTCTATAGACTGAAGGTCCGAGTCTCCGAGGTCTTTTTGTACTATCTCTAGTCCTAGGTCTCTCCTAAAGTATAGGAGGGTCCGGGGCCTCGTACTTGGGCTCGTAGGACTTGGTACTATATAGTTATAGCTCGGGTGCGTTATAGAGCGCGCTTTTCTGTAGTCGTTTTCGTTATCGCTAGTTATTATCCATGGCTCTTGAACTGCTATAAGGTCTATCTCCAGATCTCTAGCGTATTCTAGAGCCCCTTCTGTTGCTAAGGAGCTCCGGTTCACGTTTATTTGAAGGACTTTAAGATTCCTTTCTAACATTTCTGATAGTTAGGTAGGTCTCGCAGTCCTTAGAGTCCGCCGTATGTTTGCCGCCACAGTTAAAGCACTTAGCCTTTATATGTTGGCATAGCTCGGTTGATTCGCAGGCTCCGCATTTGTGTTGTTTAGAGTTATGTTCCTCGGCGCATAGGCGGCATTTAAATGCCTTACGGCATTTAATGTCCCTGTGCCCAAAGCCTAGGCATCTAGAACATTGCGAGGTTCTAGGGGTCCGTAGCATTTTCTCAGCTTTAAGGCGGAGACCGGCGATTGATATACCGTGTCGTATAACGGTGTTAGCCTCTTTTTCGGTTTTAAAGGCTACTATAACTGTGCCTGCTCGTTGGTTTTGCCGGCGTTCCTTGGATGTAAGCCAATAGGGAACCCCTACTGGCTCTAAGCCCTGGTTGAAGGTCTTGATCTCGTCTACGATGAGGTCCATTCCTCCTTCAGTATTGAACACTGAGGTAGGGGCTCCGTGTATTAGCACTTTATGCCAGTTAGTGTTAGCTGTAGCACTGTCGGCTTTTAGGACACTCTGCCACTTGTTAAAGCTTGCTAGCACTCTATTGGCCGGGTACTCGTGTGTGAGGGTGAGGATAAGGTTCGGCTTCTCCTTGTTTAGGGTCCAGCGGATAGAGGCAACTGCCGGTCCTCCTATCGCCTTATTTACCCTGTTCCTTAGGTTGAAGAAGTCAGCGCCTATATCTTTACTAGCTTCCCCTTTTAGGGAGACTACAATTGACTCAGTTTTTAATGTCTCCTTAGGGCTTGTTCTCTCTGCTTGGGATTGGTTGCTCCTTCCTGCCTGTTGTATTACCGGATTGACGCCTGGCTTAGCTCCAGCCTTTACTGCATCAGCGTATGTAGCTGTTTGGGTACGGATAGCGCTAGTAGCTGCCTTAGCAACTGCCGTCAGTTCGCTTGCTCTATTAGCAATAAGCTTAGTGCTAGAGAGTACTGTGCCTTGCTCCGTATATTCCCTGAAGATGTGTACGAGGTCAAGGAGATTGGTCTGTTCTTGGCGATTTTTAGTAAGGCTTGCTGCCTTAACGATAAGGTCTCTGGCCTTATAAATAAGGCTTGATACCTCTTTTTCTTTCTCTCTGTTGATTTCCTCCTCTTTCTCTCCCTCCTTTTCCTCCTCCTCCTCCTCCTCTTCCTCATCACCTTGCTCCTCTTCCTCTGAACTGTCTTCTTTATTTTGTTTAGCTTGCAACAGGGTCTTTTTGCTTGGTAAGGGTATTGCCGGTATTAGTTGACGCCTTGCTCCGTTAGCGCGGGGGCGCTGTGGGGTTTCAATAGGCCTTTTACAGCCTATGATTCTTTTAGGAGTGGTAGGTCCCTCGCTGTCAATCTCCATTTCCATTCTTGTACCTCTCTGGCTGTTAGGTAAGGTCATATTTGGTGCCTTAGGCCCTAAGGGTCCAGTACTCAAATTTCAGGGTCCAAGGCTTGGCAACACCTCAAAAATTTTTGTCTGGTTTCTGGTGAGATGGAGCTATCAAAAGCTCGATGAATAACGCCGGCGGCGCGCCGTGCGCTTGGCGCGTAGGTGTACGTCGCGAGCGCTTGAATTTGGTGTAATCAGCTTCGAATTTCGTCCGGTTTTGGTCGAGATGTGGGTGCGACTGAGAGCGTCTTCGTTTTGGCTTGTGGCTGTGTGCCAATTATCAAGAGTATTAGTTAATATTTGTAAGAAGTTAAGCTAGAAGGTAATTAAAGGGCGTCAAGAGTGGATAACTGCTATTAAATGCGTAAGCGCTGCTAGCTTTGCAATTCCGCCGCTTCTGATATTCAAAGCTGAGCATACAAATACGAGCTGGATACCCGCCAGCGCACCGCTGGATTGGCGATTTAGTATAAGTAACAGCGGCTGGACATCAAATAGCTATGCCTTTAAATGGATTTGAACTGTATTTGAGCCTTGTACAAGGCCAGCAAGCCTTGAAGAGCGTCGGCTGCTTACTATAGATGGCCACAGCAGTTATATTACTGCAGATCTTATCGCATTCTATATAGATAATGCGATAGATATCCTTATCTTACCGCCGCACTGCTCGCACGTGCTATAGCCGCTTGATGTTAGCATATTCTCGCCGCTGAAGAAGGCGCTTGCTACTGAGACCGACAAGGTCACTAGCCTTAACCTAGGTCGCCAATTACGAGTCGAATGGACTAAGGCTTATATCCGTGTAAGAGAGAAAGCGATTACGTAAGCGAATATCCAAAGTGGCTGGAGAGCAACTGGTCTCTAGCCCTTAAGCCCAATTCAAGTCCTTTATAAACTTCTACAGACACTATAAGTACCACCTCTTCAGCCTCAAGAGCAGGCATTACACCCGCTAGATCTATTGCTTTTACAAAGCTTACTACCAGATAGTACTGAACTACGCGAAGCTAATGCCCTCTTACACTCTGAGTTAGACAAAGAGCAGCCGCTTCTTTCACCTACTAAGCGGTATACAAAGCGGATAACCCGTACACTTGAAACAGCCTAAAGTGAGAATGCTCTACTCCGGAAGCAGCTTATAGATACTGAATCGCTTCTACAAGCTCGTAAGCAACGTAAAAAGGGGAAGAGAATAGCACTTAAGGGCAAGTTTGTGTTTAGTACTTAAGAAGTTCTTGAAATTGCGATACAAGCTGAGCTTGAAGCAGCGAAGAAGAAGCTAAAGAAGAAAGCAACACAGTAAGCTAATACTATATCAATTGAAAATGTTCAAGAAGAGACTATTGAGACTGTATCTAGCGATTCTGATAACGACTGCATTTTTGTGGCAGCTACAAGGTCGTCTTGAAGTAGATGAGATGAAATTTGGTGCGTCGGTAAGCGGGGTGCGTCGGTAATGGGGAAATTACGTTAATCAGTTCTACCTCGTACTGACTGTTTAGTCGGGGACCTGTACACGCTGCGAGATACCCGGTTGAGGTATCCTGTATCATTGATATTCTTCCTTAGGCATGATGAAGCCGCAATAAGGGCTATATCGTCAATATAGGATATAGATTTAATTCCATCTAAATATAGGAATAAGTCCCTTATATAGATAAGGAATAGGATTGGCGATATAGGGCTCCCTTGCGGTATTCCTATATTGATTGGCTTTGTATATTCCGTATTTCCGTTAAATGATAATTTGAGCGTCCTCTTACTTAGGAATGACCGAGTCTATAGTATTAGGGAGGCTAGTAGTCTCAGCTAGTGCATAATCCCTAGCAGTTGTTCCTTAGCTACGTAGTCAAATGCTCCTTTAATATCGAGGAATAGGGTAGAGGTTTTAAGCCCTCTACTCCTATTAGCTTGTACTTCGTCCGTTAGTATAAACGCTGCATCTATAGCGGACTTCTTCTTACGGCTCCCTAACTGCGAAAGATATAGAAGGTCGGTAGTCTCAGCGAGGTATCCTAACCGCTTCGCGAGGATCCGCTCGCTTACCTTCCCTAGGCAGTTCAGGAGGGAGATAACCCTGTAAGCCTTAGGGATAGAATAGTCTGGTTTCCCTGGTTTCTTAAGGATAGCCCTAATAGCTTGTTTCTACGCTCTCGGATATATTCCTATATCTAATAGCGAGCTATAGATATTGTAGAATATCTCGGGAATAGCGGTATATACCCTCGCAATTATTTCTTGTGTTATTGAGTCTAGCCCTAGTGTCTTGCCTTTAATAGCTATATTGCTATAAGCATCTTGAAGTTCCTTAGTTGAGAGCTTAGGCCACTTCTACTTAGGACTAGCTTTATACCTTTTCTACCGTATAGTTATACTAGTCGTAAGGGGATTTGGGAATAGTACCGTCCTAAGGGCTTCACATTTGCTGTTAAAGGAATCCTATCCGCTTATTATCGGTATTAAGCTGTTTTGGTTATCTTTAGTATAGGATATAGCCTTATATATAGTTGTAGGGTCCTCTCCCTCTAAGAATTTATTCTAGTAGTCCTATTTAGCTACTTTAATCGCTTAGAAGTAGGAATTCTTTACGGTCTTATAGGATTCTCTATACTAGTTATTCTTAGGGATATCCTCTAGGTGCTTAGAACAGCGCCGAAGGGCTCGGTAAGCCTTGTTATACGCCTTTCTAAGGTCTTTTAGTTTGCTGTTCTACTAGGGCTTTAATCTTAGGCTTATCTTCAGTAAGGGAATACTCTTTATTAACGCCGTCTGAATAGCCTTAGTAAGGGCTAAAGCTGCTTTGTCTAGGTGTTCTAATATAGGATGTGCTTTTCCTTCTAGCATTTCTTCAGGCTGTATATTGCTTATTACTATTGCTGCTCTAAGGTAGGGGCTCTTAGCAGCTTCCTCTTTAAGGGTTTTATTAAAGAGTATCCAATCCGCCTTTTTAGTATTGAATCTGTTGCCTAGGGATGTTGTATAGAAGCAGTTAGAGTCCTTAGACCCCCTTATTGTAAAGGTAATCCCTAGATAGTCTAATCCTATATTTGGAGTTATTTGCTAGTTTATAGTCTCGATCCCTCTTATAAAGGTAAGGTCTAGGACGCTCCCTCTCTCTAGATGTAGTCTAAAAAAGGTCTCCTCTCTAATCCTATTAGATAGGTAAAGGTCCTTACTATCTAGCTACTCTTTAAATAGTTGAGCTCTAGGGCTAGGGCTACCTGTACTAGGTTCCTAAACTGGATAGTGTATATTAAAATCCTCTAGAAGTATAGTGCTCTTAGGTATAAGGAGCTTGTAGAGTGTTCTGTCTAATATCCAGATATTATTTACGTCCCTTTCATTATAGATATTTAGTAGGGTTAGCTAGTTCCGCTTATCCCTAATGTCTATAGACTAAAGGTCTAAGTCTCCGAGGTCTTTTTGTACTAGCTCTAGTCCTAGGTCTCTCCTAAAGTATAAGAGGGTTTGGGGCCTCGTACTCGGGCTCGTAGGACTTAGTACTATACAGTTATAGCTCGGGTGCGTTATAGAGCGCGCTTTTCTGTAGTCGTTTCCTTTATTGCTAGTTATTATCTAAGGCTCTTGAACTGCTATAAGGTCTATATCCAGATCTCTAGCGTATTCTAGAGCCCCTTCCGTTGCTAAGGAGCTCCGGTTTACGTTTATTTGAAGGATTTTAAGATTCCTTTCTAACATTTCTAATAGTTAGGTAGGTCTCGTAGTCCTTAGAGTCCGCCGTATGTTTGCCGCTATAGTTGAAGCACCTAGCCTTTATATATTAGTATAGCTCGGTTAATCTATAGGCTCCGTATTTGTATTGTTTGGAGCTATATTCCTCAGCGTATAGACGGTATTTAAATGCCTTACGGCATTTAATGTCCCTATACCTAAAGCCTAGGTACCTAGAACATTGCGAGGTTCTAGGGGTCCGTAGCATCTTCTCAGCTTTAAGGCGGAGACCGGCAATTGATATACTATATCGTATAACGGTGTTAGCCTCTTTTTCGGATTTAAAGGCTACTATAACTGTACCTGCTCGTTGGTTTTGCCGGCGTTCCTTAGATGTAAGCCAATAGGGAACCCCTACTAGCTCTAAGCCCTAGTTAAATGTCTTGATCTTGTCTACGATCAGGTCTATTCCTCCTTCAGTATTGAACACTGAAGTAGGGGCTCCGTGTATTCGCACTTTATACTAGTTAGTATTAGCTATAGCACTATCGGCTATTAGAACACTCTGCTACTTATTAAAGCTTACTAGCACCCTACTGGCCGGGTACTCGTATATAAGGGTGAGGATAAGGTTTGGCTTCTCCTTATTTAGGGTCCAGCGGATAGAGGCAACTGCTGGTCCTCCTATCGCCTTATTTACCCTGTTCTTTAGGTTGAAGAAGTTAGTGCCTATATCTTTACTAGCTTCCCTTTTTAGGGAGACTACAATTGACTCAGTTTTTAACGTCTCCTTAGGGCTTGTTCTCTCGGCTTAGGATTGGTTGCTCCTCCCTACCTGTTGTATTACCGGATTAACGCCTAGCTTAGCTCTAGCCTTTACTACGTCAGCGTATATAGCTGTTTAGGTACGGATAGCGCTAGTAGCTACCTTAGCAACTGCCGTAAGTTCGCTTGCTCTATTAGCAATAAGCTTAGTACTAGAGAGTACTGTACCTTACTCCGTATATTCCCTGAAGATATGTACGAGGTTAAGGAGATTAATCTGTTCTTAGCGATTTTTGGTAAGGCTTACTACCTTAATAATAAGGTCTCTAGCCTTATAAATAAGGCTTGATACCTCTTTTTCTTTCTCTCTGTTGATTTCCTCCTCTTTCTCTCCCTCCTTTTCCTCCTCCTCCTCCTCCTCTTCCTTATCACCTTACTCCTCTTCCTCTAAACTGTCTTCTTTATTTTATTTAGCTTGTAATAGGGTCTTTTTGCTTAGTAAAGGTATTGCCGGTATTAGTTGACGTCTTGCTCTATTAGCGCGGGGGCGCTGTAGGGTTTCAATAGGCCTTTTATAGCCTATGATTCTTTTAGGAGTGGTAGGTCCCTCGCTGTCAATCTCCATTTCCATTCTTATACCTCTCTGGCTGTTAGGTAAGGTCATATTTGGTGCCTTAGGCCCTAAGGGTCCAGTGCTCAAATTTCAGGGTCCAAGGCTTGGCAACACCTCAAAAATTTTTGTCTGGTTTCTGGTGAGATGGAGCTATCAAAAGCTCGATGGATAACGCCGGCGGCGCGCCGTGCGCTTGGCGCGTAGGTGTACGTTGCGAGCGCTTGAATTTAGTGTAATCAGCTTCGAATTTCGTCCGGTTTTGGTCGAGATGTGGGTGGAGGCGGTTGGCTGAAGCCTTAGGGATAGAATAGTCTGGTTTCCCTGGTTTTTTAAGGATAGCCCCGATAGCTTGTTTCTACGCTCTCGGATGTATTCCTATATCTAATAGCGAGCTATAGATATCATAGGATATCTCCGGAATAGCGGTGTATGCCCTCGCAATTATTTCTTGTGTTATTGAGTCTGGCCCTAGTGTCTTGCCTTTAATAGCTGTACTGCTACAAGCATCTTGAAGTTCCTTAGTTGAGAGCTTAGGCCAATTCCACTTAGGACTAGCTTTATACCTTTTCCACCGTATAGTTGTACTAGTTGTAGGGGGGTTTGGGAATAGCGCAGTCCTAAGGGCCTTACACTTGTCGTTAATACGATAGCCTAATAAAATAGCGTAAACAGGTCGAACTAGAAACGGACTTACAGCTTAAAGCAATACGAATTGATAATGCTAAGGAATTAAAGAAGATTAGCGAACTTCTTGCAGTTATTATAGAGAATACTACGCTGTATACACCAGAACAGAATAGCGTAGCTAAACAACTAAATTGTACGCTTATTACCAAAGCGAGATCAATACTAGCTACTGCTAGATTACCTAAGGAATTCTAGGGGGAAGCTGTTTATACAGCGTACTATTTAAAGAACCTTATACTGCAGAATAGTAAGACAAAGTCTCTAGAAGAAATCTGGATAGGAAAGAAGCCAAGTGGAAAACACCTAAGAGTATTTGGGTGTATACCCTATCCAACTGTTCCTAAAGAACAGCAAGCTGATAAGCTAGATAATACGGCGATTAGAGGAGTGTTTATAGGCTACAAGAGATCTACTAAACACTATCGGATTTATAACCTAATATTAAAGAGTATCTAACTCTATATAAGTATTAAATTTGATGAGAACACTATAGGGGGATCACTGCTCCAGGGGGAGAAAACCACTCACTCATCAATAGCTAAGACCCCTGAAACCGTATTTGACCTAGAAGAAGAAGAAATATTACCCAGAAATAACAGGATAAACGATATTAACGATCAGAATAACGATATTAGCGATCAAAATACCGATATTAACGATAGTAACGATGAAATCGGATCAAATATCAACGTAAGAACCCGTAAGGATAACAGTACAGAAGCTGAACAGCTAGAAGAGAGATATCCTACTACTCGCAGTAGACGGGTAATCAGACTTCCTGCAAGATACGACAATAATCAATTAGCTCTATCGATAAGGTACAACAGTTCTAGCGAAGAAGTACCTCCTCCTTCAATATATATAGAAGCTATATCGTTAAAATATTAACGATAATAGTCGATAGCTATTAAAGAATAGCTTAATTTACTTATAGCTAATAATACCTAGATAGAAGTTTATAAACTAATAGGAATTAACTTAGTTACTCTTAAGTAGGTATTTAAAGTAAAACAACTACCTAATAGATAGATCGATAAGTATAAGATATAGCTTATTACTAGAAGCTTTACGTAACGGTATAGAATCAATTACTTTAAGACCTTTTCCCTAGTAGTATACCTCGAATCTCTATAGATTATCTTTACGATAGCTACTGTAAAATGTCTTATTCTATATTAGATAGATATAGTATCTATATATCTAATCGGGGAACTTCAAGATAAGGTATATCTAGAGCCTCCTAAAGGCTTAAAAATTGGTAAAAACCGATACTTGAAATTAAATAAGGGAATACCTAGCCTTAAATAGTCCGGACGAGTCTAGAATAAGACTATTGTCTTATTCTTCAATTCCCTAAGCTTCTACGCCCTACCTATAGAATTAAGTATCTTTACGAACTCAAAAAGGGATATTATTATAGCTTTATACGTCGATGACCTTATTCTAGCAGGACCGTCTCTAGGAGATATCCTCCTAATCAAAAATGGCCTTAAGGAGCAATTTAATATAAAGGACCTAGGAGAAGCAAAGTATATCTTAGGAATCCGTATCTAGAAAGATTAAGATAGATCGATTACTATCGATCAATTACACTATATCCGAGATATAGTTAAGTAAGCAGGAATAATAGGCGATAAAGAATTCCGCCTATCAACTCCTTCAAATGGATATGAGAACCTCCGGAAGGCTTTAAGCGATAAGCTAGAACCCCTAGCGGATATAAGAGAATATCAGCGGCTAGTTAGGAAAGCAAACTGGCTAGTACGAGCTACTAGACCTAATACTACCTTTATTATATAAAGACTAAGCTAGTATACGTACAATCCGACTATTACATACCTAGGAGGCGTAACCTACCTCCTTAAGTACCTATTAAATACGAGAGACTATCAAATATAATACGCCGGTAGTATAGAAGACCTAAAATTGTTAGGCTATAGCGATACAGACTACGCTGCTAATAATGCAATAAGAAAGTCTACTAACGGATATATCTTTATACTAAATAGCGGAGCTATATCGTAGTTAAGCAAGCTACAACGTAGTATTACAACTTCAACTATAGAAGCAGAGTATATAGGATTATCCTACTCCTCTAAGGAGGCTATTTAGATCCGTAGTTTCCTAGAACAACTTGGATATAAGCAGCTAGAGCCTACTACTATCTACGGAGACAATCAGTCCGTAATTGCGTTAGTTAAGAATCCGGAACTCTACGTACGGACTAAGCATAACGTGATTAATGGGGAAGCGACGCCCGGATTTCGACCCTATAAGTAAGAAACCTATCTATGCGACGTAATAATAATACAATCCGACTCCGACTCTAAATCTCGATTCTCCTCGTCCTCCTCTATTATATCCTCGATTTCTAGCGTATTCTAACGTTTCCTTCGCTTTTTCTTCGACTTTAATATTGATGCTTCGGCTTCAGCTATTTCGAGGATTTCCTATATATTAAAGATAAACTTACTTTTTAACGCTATTCGCTTCCTTCTCTTACGTTGTTTTCGTTACTGTAAAAGCTCTCGTTGCACGTTATTCTATTACCGTAAAAGTATAAGCTCAGTTTACATCTTTTTGAAAGCTACTCCAGCTCGCTCGATATACTGCCAAACTAGAGTCTATAAATTCGACTCTTTTACTACTAAATTAACGATAGTATTAGCTTACCGTAGCTCTATACCGTCCGGAGGGGAGCTATTAAGTAGCGTAAGGTCGAGGGCTTTAGTAGAGTCGATCTTATATAGCGTAGTCGGCAGCGGAGGGATAGGCATTTAGAGCGTCGAGAGGATAGTAACCGGGCTTAGTGGTAAGATACCAGTAGCGCGGAAGGATAATAGGATATTAGAAGTCGTAAAGGCTTATTTTCGGGCGTTAATATACGCTATAGTCCACTCTACTTGCGGTATACAGCCGGTATCAAGTCGGAAGAGAGCGTCAACTTCCTACAAAAGCGCCTGTTTAAGCGGGCTAAAGACGCCGACGTCGAGAGGTTGTAAGATATACAACAAATGCAGTAGTAATACGACTAGATCTATCGCTTTATTGAGACAATAAGCAATAAACCTAGCCGTAAGATAGCTTCCGTATCCATTAAGGATAAGTAGGCGTCGTTTTCTATCTATACGTCGCGTTTTAGGGTCAAATACAGTCTTAAGCCACTTATAAGCGTGGCAATCCAACGTCCATCTGCTAGTACTAGTTAAGAACCTCCAATTTGGCGGTGTAGATACTAGTATCCATCCGCTATTCGTATATTGTACCCGGAAGATAATAAGCGGAGGTAATGCTTGCCCGGAGGCCCTGATATACTTAATAGCCGTAACCTACTCTTATCGGCTAGGTATCTTCTTAAAATTTAGTATATCCCTTATATTAACGAGTACCTTTAACGTATTACTATCTCCGATTACAAAACCGGACTCGTTAGCGTTAAAAACGCAACCGGGAGGGTATTAGTTTTCGAAGAAGAGGTCGGAGAGGGTAGTAAAGAACGACTCGATAATTATATAGCTCGTTCCGTTAAACTAGCTAGCTTCGATCTTTTAGCTATATATTGTAGCTATTATAGGATACCGGTTTCGAAGGCAGTTAAGGTACTGTTTACCGATTGGAGGGTAAGAGGGTGGATTCGAAGTTAGAGCGTATCGACGAGATCGGATTTCTTCGGCGAGACTACGCGTTAACAGGAGGGTTATCGGGCAACCTGCTTTTGAAAGTCGAGAAATCCACTTTATAAGAGACTCCTCTTCGGTAGTTGAAAGTATTTGTTACGTAGCGTACGCAGTAGAACGAGAAAGGCGCCCAGGCTGGTCACCGAACAAACGAACAGCGAACGAGGTACTGTTCGTTTATTCGCTTCTTATAGGTCGTTTGTTTGTTCTATTCGCTTTATAGAAGTGTTCGTTTGTTTGTTCGCTTATTTATAACTATCTAATTAAGTATCTATTGCGGTTAACGCATTAGTAGCTCTATTGCTAATGCTAAAGCTACTGCGGCTACTAACGGCGGTATTGTTGCTCGCAGTACTTCCGCAGCACTCTTATTATTTAATAGATCCTGCTTATACTAGCTCTTCAAGCACTAATAGGCCTCAGCTAGTAAGTCAGAGGTGTACTAGCGCTCGTCGTTCAGTATATAGCCTGCCTTACTAAAGGTCCGTTCGTTAGCAGCGCTAGTTGCTAGTACGGTAAGAAGGTTAAACACTATATATCGAAGAATCGGAAAGCAATACTTATTCGCTTACTACTATTATAGCGGATCGACCTTATAGTTTAGCTTAATTAGCTCGCGTAGATACCGCTCGAAGTCGTTTAGTATAGCGGAGTTATCGCTAATAAGGTTATATTGCTCAAATTCATCCATCTTACTATACTGCAGTGAGCTTAAGGAAGCCGCAGCTACTTCATTACTGAAGCGCCGCTTATATCTATAAAACGACTCTTAAATAGCCTTCTTTACTATACTGATCCACTCCGGATAGCTACTACCTTAGTGTTTATTAAACTACTCTATCTTATAGTAGGAGTAGATAAGGATTGCTGCTCGGTATACTGATATAGAATTGCTAAGCCGATAATATTTATCTAGCTTCTTCTAGCTAAGATTAATATAGGCCTTAAAATAGCTATATAGCTAATATTGCTACTGCCGCTTATAGTCTTCTAGCTTCGTTATTAACTAGTCGACAGCCTAAAGTAACTAATACAGACTTCTATAAGCTAACTAACCAAAGTCGGACTGCAGAAGGAGTAACATCTTCTTCATAGGCGCAAGCAGCTAGCGTAGCAGGCTAAGCTCCTGCCAATTGTCTGCAGTAAGGACGTCGTCATCGAGCGGATCTTCAGCAGTTTAGCGGTGATAGCTCTGATATAGGTCAATAGCGTCCTTCAGCTTAAATGCACGTTCCAACATATTGTATACGCTATTCTATCTAATACCGCTATTGATAACGAGCTCAAACAGCTATAGACCCTCGTCAACCGCGACCTCACGCTGCTTACTTATAAAGAAGTGCCGCCGCACTAGTGTAGCGCGAGCATGAGAAACAATGTTATAGAGCTTACTAAGTGGTCCTTTCTTCCGCTAGGCTCGAAGTATTACTTACTAGTCCTTCGTTCGAAGGATCTATTCAAACTGAGTAACGGAGGGTGTGCTAAGGTCGTCGTTCTTATCCGGATTGTTAGTAGTACAGTAAACTTCAGATATATAATCAGTATCTACGCTATAAAGAATAGCCTTGCAGACAAGGTTTACAACGTAAGTAGCGTAGCGTAGTCGCTACTAAGCTAGATTAAGGTTAATATGCTTAGCTAACAACTTAAGCGCCTTATCGTTATTACTAGTACTATCGCTAATAAAGAAGCCGATCTTGCTTATTATTTTATACTCGTAGAGGACTTCAAGAAGATAGTGCTTTTGCTCTTTACTACTCTTACTGCCGAAGGTGTTATAGAGCGTAAGCAGCGCTACCCTCGCCTTACAGTTACTATTAATCTAATATACTATTACTTTAAAATAATCGACCTTAGTACTGCTCTTCTATCTATCGAAGCTAATAGTAATACTGCTCTTAATATACGCGAGGCTTATAGCGACCTTTAGCTTTATCTTAACAAACGTACGAAGGATCTAGTTTGCGACAGTATTATACGATTAAGGTACTACTGCTTCGATAAACCTATTCCGGTAGATTAAGAAGCTCTTATAGCGTTCTGAAGCTACTCTTCGCATACTAATATTATTAGTAACTACCTAACTAATAAAAGCGGCCTAAAAGTGCTTATAGTCGAAGGTACCTTGTTGCTCTTAGTCTTACTATTTAAGGCGCTTGAAATTCCGAAGATCGCTATTATTAAGAGCTAACCGCTTCGTATTCTAGCGCTTCAATCCGTCTTTATTGTAGCTGTATATTACTATATAGTACTATACTTAGGTTGTTAGTATAGTACGCATAGTAAAGACAACTAGCGGCGTTTAAGTATAGCAATAGCGACAAAGCTATACCCGCTTTCCGGTCTTCTTTGCAGATACTGCTTTACTATAGACCTTATACTTATCCTTCCAAATCTACGAGTAAAGCGGTCGCTTACTTAGGGGTATTAGAACGAAGTTGATAAGCAAGGGGCTATTAAGTAAAAACCTAGTACTTATATGCCTTAACTAGTGTAACGTTAAGAGCTAAGACGCTTCGCAAAGCTCTGTAAGGTTATTATATAACGTCGGTGATAATTCAGTAGCTATTAGACGGATAAGATAGTAATATAGTAATAGTGTTATAAAGTTCGCAGATAATGCGTACTATAAAGTTTCGCGTTCTGGATGCCTAAGGCATCAGAGCAGCTCTAGTACTGTTCTAATTAGCTGGATCAATGCGGAGTGTAGCGGAAGCGTGGTAAGCGCCGGTCCCGCACGCCTCTGATTCGCTCACTTATTAGGGTTAGGGTTGGGGTTAATTTATAGTGAATAGCAACAGGGATATATGCATTAGAAGACGACGTTCGCAAACAGATGAACGAATATAGAATATTATGCGTTTGTTCACGAGATATTGCTGATCCATTCGTTTGTTCGTTCGCCGGCAAACGACGCGAACACGTTCATATGTTCGTTCATTGACCAGCCTGAAGGCGCCCGGAGAGGCGATGCCGAAGCGTCGACTCTAATACTAATAACGCGGCGGTGCACTTGCGAATCGAGGTATAGTCGCCTTTTCGATAGCTAGTAATAGCCTTAGATATACGATTTTCAAATTGTGAAGGCATAATACGCGTAAAAGAAAAATAGTCGCGTAAGGAAGAACAAAAAGTACGAAAGTAACGCGGGCGCGTGCGTCGCTTCCCCATCTGCGTCGCTTCCCCATCAATCACGTTATTGATGTAGCTATTCACTATGTGAGAGAGCTTGCAGAGGACAACCTTATCGACATTCAATATATCTCAACTAAGGAAATGTTAGCAGATATACTAACTAAGCCTCTTCCAAAACAAAGGCATACTGAGATTGTTAGAAAAATCAAATTGAGACTCCCTAACCTTCTAGAAGGATAGGAAGTAGGGGGAGTGTTAAAAGGTATAGAAGTACCTTAACAAGTTGCTTAGAAAGCAATTGGAAATCAGACTAGAAGATTACTAATACAGAATGTCTTGGGTATTCAAGAAGGGAATATATAAGACTGGATAATTTCCTTTGTAGTTAAAAAGAATTAAGCAGGCCTAGACATCTTGAACACTCCCTTTCCAACACGCTATTGACACCTGATAGACCACGAACATTATCTACAATGCCCTTGTGGTTTATCAGACTCGCTTGGGCCTTGGATTGCCTGTGAAACTACGTCCTCTGTCCCATTCGGCGAAATATGATATGGTTTGCCTGCTTCGATGTTTGCAGAGAAGACTGCGACTGACATTCGCCAAACAGGTCAACTTCGTTGGTCGCCCACTCTATATGCTTGGCGTCACCGGTTTAAAAATTGCCCTCTGTTTTGCATACCTCCGTCTCACCTCGGGCACCACGCTCAAATTCCGGAAGGTCGTCTGGTCGGCTATGGCATTCATCGGTGTCGCTCAACTTACCAGTACTTTCGTGATAATTTTTCAATGCAGGCCCGTAGCAAAATCCTGGGAGCCTCATCTGCCAGGGTCCTTTTTGGCTATTTATCCGACATGGAATGCCACCGCGGCCATCACGATATTTTGCGACGTCGTTACCTTTCTACTGCCCATACCCCTCTTCATAGGGCTGCAGATTAGGCCTCGGCAAAAATTGGGTCTCGTAATTTTGTTCATCCTCGGCCTCTTCACCAGCGTCTGCTCTGTCATGAGGATGGTCCAGATCAAGACTATTACGAAAGGTAGGAAACCGTCCCTTTGCAAGGCGAAGAATGAGATTGAATGTCTTAGAGAGCATCCAGCGTTGTAATTTGCCTCAAATTTTTCCTTTAGTTATTGACAGGTCGGTGACCATTTCTTCTCGACCCTTAGGCATCGCACCGAGTGTCTCCAGTCCTCACTTGTAAATTGATATTAGGAGAGGAGCCTCGATGAGGAGCGCAGAAGTTATAGATGTACATGAGCTATGTGAGGAATGTGATCTTTCCGGTTCCCAGAGCGAACGCCAATAACCGTACCGATCGCAACTCGCAGCTTTTCAAGACGGCTCGGCAAGATCAGCGCTTGTGGTGCTGGGATGAGGCGAAGGAGCGAGGAAAGAGGCAGAACTTGGGCATCGGCGATGATGGAATCCTGTACCCAGGATTACGAGAAAGCCAAACGGTGGAAGGTATATAGAAGTTGGCCCCGCGTGGCGCTCTTCCTCACGTGACGCTCGGATTCCGAAAGCTAAGAGGTGTTGCCAAATGGCTGTAACTCAGCAACCACAGCACCAAAAATCAAATTGAAGGCGGTAGATCTTCTATTAACATATAATCAGCTGGAGACTTCATACCCTTGGAGCTGGCTATACTCTCAACAATATCGAGTGTTGATTTCTTATCATCGAGCACGGCCCCGTTTTCTTGCCGTCGGGCTCTTGATTGGCCCTTTTTCTTGACCAGGGCAAGCTTCCGGCAAAATTTCAAATTTTTTGCACAAAGCATATGTTCAGGAATTTCTGTGTTCATGTTACCTAAGTTATTGATTCTATCGCAATTCGGGGTTTTTGGCCCCCATCCACCACGTTTTATCAGTTTTCGGAAGCAAAGTAAACCTCGCATCTTCTATTGACTTCCCAATATCACTTTACAGGCTGTCACCCTTCAATGGATGAATCTCCCATCCTCATCATTGGCGCCGGTATTACCGGCCTCGTATTAGCGCACGCGCTCAAAGCTCGCTCTATCCCTTTCAAACTGTACGAACGGGACTCTGGACCCTCCGACCGCAGAACAGGCTGGGCTCTATACTTGCATTGGTGTCTTGGAACCCTTCGTGATCTAATACCTCTGGAGCTATTCGATAAGCTACTAAGTATTTCCGTAGATCCTGATGCGACGAAAAGGCGCGAGAATGGAACATTCCCGTTCTTCAATTTAAGGACTGGCGATCGGACAGGGCAGATACCATCTGCGGAACGTCTGCGAGTGTCCAGGGAGAAGTTAAGGACCATGCTTATGGATGGGATTGTGATTGAGTGGGGCAAGCAGTTGGACAAAATATCCATACCTTTACCGGAAGTAATAACCGTACATTTCAAAGACGGGACATCCGTCTCGGGAAAACACTTGGTTGGCTGCGATGGCTCGCGTTCTCATGTTCGAACGCTTCTGTGTTAGGAGCGTAACGAAAACCCTGCAGTAGCAGAAAATTCACGTCTACCTATCCGCCTTCTGGGTGTCACCGTGTTGTTATCCAATTCCGTCGGCCAACAGATGAAACAACTCGACCCTTTCTGCTTCCAAGGCGCAGACCCGAGGACAAATTCTTTCTTGTTCTTTTCCTTCCTGGATACACCTTCTCATAACGATCGTAGCGACAATGGAGATAATTTTGCCTGCCAGATTATCGTAAGCTGGCCTTTCCGCCGGGGCTTCCTAGGCAGTAGTGTAGAGATTGAGTGTCCGGATACCCATGTAGATCGATTGAATTTGTTGAAAGATATTGTAGATGGATGGGCTCCGCAATTTCGGAACCTTGTTCAAAATATTCCCGACGGATCGCCTGTTCATCAGATCAGGGTAGAAGACTGGATTCCGCAAGAAGGCTTGTGGAGTAACCTTGATGGGAAGGCAACATTAATGGGGGACGCTGCTCACGCGATGACCATGTGTATGCATCTTAACCCCGAATCCTAAGATACCTCCTTAGTGTAGCTCTGCTAACTCATCTTCAATTCCAGACCGTGGCGAAGCAGCTAACCACGCTATTACAGACGTTAGATCCTGGGTTGATTACATCTTTCCAACACTAAAAATAAACACTGAAAAAGAGCTATCCATGTTGAGGCAGGCCTGTAAGGATTATGAAGAAGAAATGATTCCGCGAAGCTCTACGGCAGTGCGCTCCAGCCGGAAAGCATGTTTAGACGCTCATGGCTCTGCCGCGTTTGATGTACGTTCGCCTTTAGTGTCCGAGCGAGCAAAATGGACACAAGGCGTTTCTGAAAGCTGTGAAATTAAATAATAATAATAAATTCTTGCATTGCTGATCTATTCCGATCTATCTAGGATAAGTAGCGGTCACTGAGTTTCCATTAGAGGGTAAAAGCTTAAGTACAAAACCCCTCTCATCTCTTGTTTATCTTGGGTGCCAATCGAACTTTAGTCTTTTGTTTTCCTGTTGGACATTAACGTAACTGATGGTCAAACGAGCCACCCCGCCAAGCGAGCCACTAAATTCCGTCTCATCTACTTTGAGACGTTTACTCCTTACAATGGACGTGTCTATACGCGATTCTTACGCGTTTTCTCAATCTAGAATTCAAGAAGCTATTACTGCTTATCGTGCTGGGCGCTATTCGTCAATTTGAGCTACGGCATATACATTTGCAATTCCTAGAAGCACACTTCAACACCGAATGGCTGGTCTTCCTTCTTACTAGCAGTCGTGCGAATCTCAGCAGATACTTTCAAGCGCTGAAGAGAGGACTCTTGTGAAGTGGATTACTCATCTCACACGCACTGGGTATCCTATATCGCCGGCGCTAGCTCTTGAAATGGCTGAGACTATCTGCTGCCAGCGTTAACAGCTCTCCGAGCAAGCACCTCTCCGGCGCCCTATTGGTAAGCGCTGGCTAGATCGCTTTCGCACACGGCATCCTAAGATACAAGGCGTCTGGACACGACAGATTGAAAGCGCTCGATACACTGCTCTTAATAACGCGACCGTACAAGGATAGTTTGACGTAGTTACGGACCTCTGTATCCAACACTAATACCCGCCTGATCGCATTTATAATATGGACGATTCAGGCTTTGCAGTTGGTGCTAGCCAATAATCAAGAGCATTAGTTAACATTCGTGAGAAATCAAGCTGGAAGGTGATCAAAGGCCGTCAAGAGTGGATAACTGCTATTGAATGTGTAAGCGCTGCTAGCGTTGCAATTCCACCTCTTCTGATATTCAAAGTCGAGTAACGTAAATGACGGGGAAGTCGGATAAACGGTGAAGTCGGACACGAACTTCCAGTTCCGCACGCACACTTCGTGTTTTCTTAACAATGAACGCAAAAATACGCGATTTAGACGCACCTCTCGAATCTCGGATCCAGAGTGCTATTACTGACTTGCGCACTGGCGTGTTTTCCTCAATTCGCAAGTGTGCGGCCGCCTGGCATGTTTCAAAGTCGACGGTAGCAGATCGCATGTCTGGACGAACTTCGCGGGCTATAAGCCATAAACACGAGCAAATACTCTCAAGCGCCGAGGAGAGCACCCTTGTACGATGGCTCTCGAGATTGACGGTTGCTGGTTTCCCTACATCGCCGGCGTTAGCAGTCGAAATGGCTGAAGAAGTACGCCGCTCTCGATATCACCTTGTAGCTACGCCAGCCTTTTTACAACCTATTAGTAAACACTGGCTCGACCGCTTCCGTATACGACACCCTGAGATTAAGGGTATCTGGGTACGACAAATTGAATGCGTACGGTATAACACTTCGATTCTCGAGCCTATAAAGATGTATTTTGAAGCAGTAACCGAGCTATTCCTCCGGTACCAATACCCTCCCGAGCGATGTTATAATATAGACGAGTCCGGTTTTGCAGTCGGTGTAAGCCAGTCATCAAGAGCATTGGTTAATATACGAGAGGCGTCGAGCTGGAAAGTCGTAAAGGGACGGCAAGAGTGGATAACTGCGATTGAGTATATCAGCGTAGCCGGAGTTGCACTTCCGCCGCTGCTTATATTTAAGGCAAAGTATACAAACTCGGGTTGGATACCGGCGGACGCACCTCCTAATTGGCATTTCTCGACATCGTTGAGCGGCTAGACGTCGGATAGTTATGGTTTTGAGTAGCTTACGAGAGTATTTGAGCCTGTAACACGGCCAGAAGACCCCTCGCAGCGCCGCCTTCTTATCGCGGACGGGCATAGCAGTCATATTACGGCAAATGTAATAGCGTTTGCGATGGAATATAACATTGACTTGCTTATACTCCCGCCGTACTGCTCGCATATCCTTTAACCGCTCGATGTTGGCTTATTTTCGCCGCTAAAGCGGGCACTTGCTACTGAGACCGACCAGCTTTCTCGACTCGATCCCGGCCGCATTGCACGAGTTGACTGGACCTTAATGTATATCCGCGCACGGGAAAAGGCACTTACATCGTCAAATATCAAAAGCGGCTGGTGTGCGACCGGTCTCGAGCTATTAAGTCCAATTACTGTTATCGATAAGATTGCTTCGAAGCCGACTCCGACTCCTTTGGACACCCGTACTACGACAAACTCGGATAGCCTTGACCTTTCGCTTCTTAATAGCTCGCCGCTAGATAGTACCAACCTACGACAAGCAAACTCAATGCTTAATAGCGCCTTACAAAGTGCAAATGCCTTACCGTCGCCAGTATAGCGGTATACAGCCCGGATAACCCGTACATTTGAAACGACACAAAGCGAGCTCGTAACAGTTCGTAAGGAGCTTACTAATATACGGGAGCTTCTACGTACTCGGAAGGCTCGAAAGATAGGGAAGCGAGTCGCATTGAAAGGTCGCTTTATGTTCAGTACGTAGTGTCGTGGGGATTGACCGCAGGCAGGTTGGGTTGTGGCGGCAGGCGGAAGCGGTGGTGGCACACCCGCCACGGTAGCTGAGCTTTCCGACACACACACACACACACACACAGACAGACAGACACACAGACAGACAGACACACAGACAGACAGACACACAGACAGACAGACAGACAGACATTGTATTCTTGTACATGTAGATACACACACGTATCACCATTCACCTTTAAGACCTGCATGCATAACCCAGAAGATCCTACACACACAAACGTACACCTAGACAGCTAGACAGCCAGACAGGCCGGCCTTGTATTATATGCTAATGCGACGTTCACTGATCTACTGAGCTGGTTGCCTACTCGACCTACGCGTGATACGCTCCCTTCCAGGACGACGGACACTCAGGACGTCCTACTCCACGACAATTAATAGTGCAGCTTCTGTGGACCGACAATTGCTATCTGGACACTTACAGAGGGCGACAGCAACGACCCCCTCTGTGCCAGCAAGCAACCCCTGACGCGCGTCCTTGGAGCCACATAGACCGCGACATAGGAGAATGGCATATCAGCTGAGGAAGCCATGGGTCCGAAGACACGCGCGCAGGCGCGCGCTAGGACAATGTCACCAGTACTACAGACGGCAGATAGGGAGCCGAGATTATGGCGCCGTTGCCAGCCAACGCTATGATTATGCCTCGAAGTTGGAAGTAGTTACCGGTGCTTTAGTCGTGATATGGAGCGCTAGTGTGGTGTGCATGATAACACCGCAGAGTGTCGTGGCCTTCCTAACAACAACAGTGATCTTCTTCGCTCTGAACAGTCGGCAGAGGAAGAAAGCAGCTGCACTCGTTCTTGATTTCATACGCGCATCGTTACACTCTCTTGATCAACTCTCATTTCAGCAGAATCCAGCTCAGCAGTATCCGTATTAGCAGCACTCCTTTCGACAGTTTTGTTCACAGACGTGCCCGCAGCTTAATCACCAGTCGTGTGATTTCCGACATTCTTTTTCTTCTCAATTCTACTCGTGCGAACCTAACGACGCAGTGTCTTATCAGCGACAAACTTTTACTTCTGCAATGTCGCCTACTGCCGCTTCCAGAAGTCATACCGGTTTCGAAGTCCCTTATCAGGATAACCGCGAGTCAGGTGCCGACCCGACAAACACTAGCACCTCTACGACGACAGCGACGCCGTATTTTCGTTCCCCTGTCGAACCGATGAACTATACACAAGTGTTCATAACGCCTCTGCCTTATCCAGGCAGTTCCGAGGCGCCGTTCTTTACCGGGGATAATATTACGTCTTTCTTGCGTGATTACAAGCGCATAATACTTCGTTGTGGATGCCCGGATAATCGCGCAGCGATGCTGATGGAAGCTTACTGCGATAAGGGGACCGTTTCCCAAGTTCGAGCGTTGCAGGAAGATTATCCGACGCTCTACGCCTTAGCGGATGCTATAAAGGAGCGATTTTCGCAGTTTGACAAGGAACAGTACCTAGGGACAATCGAGGCCCTTACGCAGTATGTCAAGGAGGTGCTCCGACGGGGGCCGGTGGATATTATCCAATACTCGCGTGCGTTTAATAGGATCGTGCGTAGGGCTCAAGAAGCAGGAACCCCTATCGATGGAGCCCAGGTGGTCCGCCAATACCTTCGCGGATTACCTCGCGATGTTCAGCGCCGAGTAGTCAGCAAGGTTGGGATTAGTCCGTTGTGTCCGAGATCCGACTAGTACCTTAAAGCAGTGCAATGCACCGAGCGACTAGCTCGTGAGACTCGTTCGCTCGATTTGCTCAATTCGCCACTTTCTGGAGTCAGTGTGCTTGACCAACTTCGTATACCGGAGCTAGTGACCAAAGACCTATATGAACCGCCGAAAATCCCCAGGTCACCACCAAGTCCACCGCGCCAAGTTGCAAGTACCAGTGCTGGTCAGCAGGGGATGGACTCAGTAGACGAGCTTGTGGAGCACTTCCGAGCTTTACGGTTGAGTGCAGTGCAGCTAGGGCCCGTAGTTCAGGCAGCTAGAATTAGTGGCGTGGCATTCGCGACAATTGTAGCCCGAGCGTCTGTGCCAGCTACTGTCGACACCATGACCACTACGCCTCGCTATGGCACCTCCAATCAGCAAGGCTCCGTTCAGCAGACCTTACGCCAGGGAGTAACGTCAATGGAATGTTACATGTGTGGGGAGCGCGGTCATAGAGTGCGAGCCTGTCCAGGCTTAAATCAGCTTATTAATGACAGCGTCCTACATTGGGGACCGGCGAATCGACTTTGTTAGGGGACACAGGACAAGCCAGGCAGTGAGCTTGTAGGGTTGCCACGCTCTAGCAGACTAGAAGCAATCCGGCAAATGCTTCGTGAGCGACGAGCGCGTGCTGCAGTAGGCAATATCAGCATTCAGTTTGAGGATAGCCCGGATAACTTGTCAACCGACGAGGAATAGGATCAATACTTTGTAGCCGGTACAGCAAAAGAGCGAACTCCTGCCCCGGTAATGGACAAAAATGCAAGAGTTCATAAGAAACAGTTGCGTCCTCCGCGAGTGAGGACTAATCGACCGGGATACTTTATCCCTGCAGATGGGGTGCCAGCTCCAGGTGACCCCCAAATGACCCGTGAGCTCACACCAGAGCGAGCAAGTGTGACACCGGCACCTACGATGCCGGCGGGTATGAATGATTTCGAGCGTGAAGCTCCTACAGATGAGGGCCGGAAGAAGAGGCAGCGTGCGGTGAAGATCATGGATTACTTGCAGGACCACCAGACCCCAGACCAAGATATTGTGCAGCGCATCATGGCACTACCGGCACCAGTGACGGTAGGTGACTGCTGTACGAAGATGCCGGGGGTCAGTAAACTTCTTTTCAAACCCCTTCCGGAGGAATTGGCCGATCCTATGCGCACCAAACTGGATGAGCGAGCTGAAGTGAGGCGAGCGCTCCTAGAGCGACGAAGAGCGGAAAAAGCCGCAGAGGCAACAGCGAAAGGTGGCCTACAGGTAGCTGCAGTTACCCTTACCGCGCGTGAAGTGGATGCCATTATAGGTTCTGACATTATTTATCGTAATGACTCGCCTTCGGTTGTCGCGGAGGTGGGACCGGCTGGCGCCACCATGCGATGTCTTCTTGATTCCGGTGCTGACATCAACGTGATTCGTATAAGTGATGCGATGGCAGCATCCCTTCCCATGTCAAGTTTGCCGCCGCCTCTTGCGAAAGGCCGGATGTTTGTGGCCAATAGGGAAGCGGTAAAGTTCTTAGGTATATGTATGGGTGCGTCGGTCAAGATAGGTGATGTAAGTATACAAACACTACTCCTTGTTGTGGACAAGCTTGCGTAGCTATATATCCTTAGCGAGACCTTTGCATGTCGAGCTTCATTGAACACTCAGCGCACACCTTCTGGTAAGGTGACTTGTACGATAACCAGCGAGGATGGGAGTCGTACTGTTATGTTTGGAGCATCGCCCGGAATTGATCGATTGAGTCGCGAAGAGAGCAACGCTGATGAAGTGGGAAAAGACTAGGCGAACCAGTTACCGGCACTGAGTTCGCTATTAACATGGTTGAATGTCCGGTGAGTGGTGGTGAAGGTGGTAGCGGCGGCCCACTGAGAGAGGCGGGGGCACTTGCTCCATATCCACGGCCAGCCGTGGCTATGGGCACGATACCACCCGGGACCGTCATCCCGTCTATTCAACATCCTTGGCTCTTCTGCTCGGATACTTCGTTAAAGAATGAGTTCCTGTTACGGAATAGCGAGTTGTCGGACCTATATCATTACGGCCAGGTTCGCGCCATGTACAAACGGAAGGCGGAGAAGGTCCGCCCGGTGGATTCGCATGAATCGGACGGTTCAACGCCAGGAGGACGTCCGGACTGGAAGGAGCGCGCTATACGACGACAGCTACTGACGGTGCCAGTAAGAGAACTGGGGCCGTACGACTATCTGTTTGAACCCAGGTATACCTCAAAGCCTGTTGGTTACCGCTTAACCCCGAAGCGTCTAAAGGACGTGCTTGTTGGAATTGAACTTAGTGCCCCAGAGAGGCATATTTTTGAGGCCATGCTTGTTGCGCGCGAGCCAGCGCTGTCATGGGACTTCTCAGAAATTGGAAGGTGTAGCCTGGAGGTACAACCGCCAGTAAAAATACGAACAATCAAACATCAGGCTTAGCAAGTTCCTACGTATTCAGTACCTCGGGCTCTTCGGCAGGAGCTTGTGGAAATGTTGCAAGAACGGATTAATGCTGGGATTCTTGAGCCTTGCTACGGCCCTTACCGGAATCCGTGGTTCCTAGTGAAAAAGAAGAATGGTAAACATCGGTTCATCAATTCCGCCGTCTATATGAACAGAGTTACGATCCGAGATGCATTAATTCCGCCTAATGTAGATGAGTTTGCTGAGGACGTGGCTAGACGGCCACTTGTATCGCTTGTGGATATCTTTTCTGGATACGACAACATCACATTGCATGAAGAGAGCAGAGACATGACAGCCGTACAAACGCCACTAGGCCTCCTTAGGCAGACCACGCTGCTGCAAGGAGCAACGAATTCGCCGGCGCAATTCATCCGAGTGGTTCTTCGGATCTTGAAAGATCATCTTCCGGAGAAAGCGTCCCCGTATGTAGATGACATTGTAGTGAAAAATGCGCGCGGCCAATCAATGAAAGATATAGCCATGCCAGGAGTGCGGCAAGCGGTGCTTGACCACGTAATACGATTAGATGGAGTGTTGGCCGATATAGAACGCTCCGGATGCACGATAGCGGGAGGAAAGTCCCACTTCTTGTCTCAGCGATTAGAGGTGGTGGGCTACGAGTGCGGGTCAAATGGCAGGTGGCCGTCACAGTCGAAAGTAGCCGCCATACTCAACTGGCCGGATTGTCGCAATGCAAAAGAAGCGCGAGGGTTCTTGGGAGTCTGCACATACTATCGGATGTTCATCTTCTGCTTTGCGATTATTGCTGAGCCCATTTTCCGGCTATTGCGCAAGGATGCCGAGTTTGTATGGTCAGTTGAGCAACAGCAGGCGATGGATGGCCTTAAGGTCGCCTTGACTACAGCACCCGCGCTGAGGCCGTTGGACTATAGCGAAAATGCCGGAGAGATTATTGTGATGGTTGATGCTAGCGGTACAGGCTTCGGAGTCGTGCTAGCGCAGGTTGGTGATGACGGGATGAGGCATCCCGTACGATATGATAGCGGTTTATGGACGAGCGCAGAGCGAAAATACGACGCGGTTAAGTTGGAATGCCGCGCCTTACTCCAGGCCTTGAAGAAGCTACGACCGTACCTGTACGGCGTGCAGTTTGTGGTGGAGACTAACGCAAACACACTGGTGGCGCAGCTTAATCGAACAGCAACAGATCTTCCTAATGCTATGGTCACACGGTGGCTCGCGTGGATCCAGATGTTTGACTTTGACGTTCGACACGTTCCAGGAAAGAAGAATGTAGTAGCTGATGCGCTATCCCGGAAGCCGACAGGACCTATAGCGGACGAAGATGGCGAACTGGATGACTGGGTCGATAATCACCTTGACGCAGTCCATGTTAATGTGCGGCCTATTGCAGTGTAGCAGCTATCGGGCGACGGTTCCGCCTCACCTGCCGGCGAAGATAGCGATGCCCCACTTGATGGAACATACGGCGAGCAATCACAGCAGATTGCCAGATGGCTCCTGACCATGCGCCGGCCTGCTCAGATGACACGATCGGAATTTAGGAATTTCAAGCGGAGCGCCATGCGGTATGTTGTCCGCGATCGACAGCTCTTCCGTAAGCAGTCTAAGAATGTCCCATTGGTGAGGGTTGTGGATGACGCAAGAGGGCGTGAGGAGATCCTAGCACGCCTCCACGATGAGAGCGGACACCGTGGCCGCGAAGGGACGTATCGAAAGGTTGCCGATAGGTATTTCTGGGATGGCATGTTCAAAGATGTAGCAAGATACGTTAAGACGTGCCAGCCATGCCAGCTTCGGACGCTTCGCCGACAGGAGGAGGCCTTGCATCCCACGTGGACGTCGACGCTGGGGGACAAGTGGGCGGTAGACGTGGTGCATATGCCCTCGGCAGAAGGATATAATCATTTGGTCCTTGCGCGGGAAGATATATCAGGCTGGGTTGAGGGGCGATCCCTTCGCTCCACTGAGTCCAGGTCAGTGGCTCGATTTCTGTATGAGGATGTCATCTGTCGCCATGGTGTATGCCGATACCTCGTCAACGACGGAGGCCCTGAGAACCGACTCTGGACCGAGATCCTCATGGAAACCTACGGCATACAGAATGTCCGCATATCCGCGTACCACCCTCAGGCGAACGGCATGGTCGAACGTGGGCACCAGCCCGTAGTCGACGCATTATCCAAGTTGGAAAGCAACACTTTGCGGCCATGGCCGAGACGTCTCCATGGAGTATTATGGGCTGATCGCACCACCGTTCGGGCCGCCACTGGAATGACGCCGGCGGCGGTCATGTATGGACAAGATCACACACTCCCTGTGGAGCTGCTGTTCCCCACGTGGAGGGTGACCGCTTGGGACGGCATCCAGACGACTGCGCAATTACTGGCAGCGCGGGCGGCACAGTTGGATCGGAGGGATGAGGATGTGGCGGAGGCCATGCTTCGACTCCGCCGCCACAGAGAGTGGAACAAGGAGTATTTTGATGCAGTCCGAAATATCCGTCCTGAAGAGCTTCGGGTGGGAGATCTTGTTCTGGTTTTTGATTCACGGCGAGATACTGACATGTCTTCCGCTCGTAAGCTGGCGCCGCGATGGAGAGGGCCGTTTCGAGTAGCGGAAACAAGGGAAGGTTTGGGTTCGTATCGACTGGAAGAGCTTGATGGCACCCGACATGAGCGCAGCTATCCTGGTCGATTATTAAAAAGGTTTCACCGGCGAAGTGGTCACAGTGATATCGCTGCAGATATTCCAGACCGTGAGGAGACGCAGAACGTCACGCCGAGAGTTGTACGACGTGCGTTGCAGGGAGTTGTCATTCCGAGACCGGAAATTGACCCAGCTGAGTTCCAGTACTTCTCAGATGATGATGACATCGATGGCAATTTAGATGAAGAGTACCACTAAGGGACAGTGGTCAAATAATTCGGTGAACAGAAATCCGGATTAACGGAGTGAACGAGATTGAACTGCGAAGGCATATTCATAGCGGCAACGGCTGACGGGAGCAGCCGCCCGATAACCACGGCGCGCCGTAGTTATCAGCTGACCAATCAAATGGCGTTATTCCGCGGATATCGGACGGCAGACGGCAGACGGCAGCAGCCGCCCGATAACCACGGCGCGCCGTGGTTATCAGCTGGCCAATCAAATGGCGTTATTCCGCGGATATCGGACGCTCCCGTGCGAGTTGTGGATGGACCTACATGCAAGGGAGCATGTCATTCTTTTATCTTTCTTTTTTTTTTTCTTCTCTTTCTTGCAAACGCAATCATATTGTTTTCAAGCCCCTGGACGAGGATTAGATGCACAGAATGGTGATTCTTCATACTGCAGAGCCAGGGGACGGCTCTGATTATCTGGATGGGGAGGATTTGTCGTGGGGATTGACCGCAGGCAGGTTGGGTTGTGGCGGCAGGCGGAAGCGGTGGTGGCACACCCGCCACGGTAGCTGAGCTTTCCGACACACACACACACACACACACAGACAGACAGACACACAGACAGACAGACACACAGACAGACAGACACACAGACAGACAGACAGACAGACATTGTATTCTTGTACATGTAGATACACACACGTATCACCATTCACCTTTAAGACCTGCATGCATGACCCAGAAGATCCTACACACACAAACGTACACCCAGACAGCCAGACAGCCAGACAGGCCGGCCTTGTATCATATGCTAATGCGACGTTCACTGATCTACTGAGCTGGTTGCCTACTCGACCTACGCGTGATACGCTCCCTTCCAGGACGACGGACACTCAGGACGTCCTACTCCACGACAGTAGGAAGTGCTCGAAATCGCTCGGCAAGCGGAGGAGGGCGGAGCAAAGGCGAAGGGTCGTAAACGGCGACAACAGCGGTCGCCAAGTCTAGCAACCGAGGATGAGATACTTGAAGGCCTTCCAAATGATACTAGCGATTCAGATTCATCCTGTATTCAAGTTGCACAGAGATAGATGCAGTTCTTTTGAGTCTTGGCAAAGTTTGTGTCCGACTTCACCGTGTGTCCGACTTCCCCGTCATTTACGTTATACAAACACAGGCTGGATTGATTGATTTGATTGATTGATTTGATTATTCCATTTAACGTCCTATAGAAGTCTGTGACTATGAAAGACGGCTCATTTAAGAGCAGTTTGTTTATATTTTTCCCACTTTAGAACGCCTAATGTAGATAAGGTCATTAACGAGTGCCCTTAATAACTAGGTTTCGCCGACATCAACATCAGAGCAGAGACCCACATCTCGACCAAAACCGGACGAAATTCGAAGCTGATTACACCAAATTCAAGCGCTCGCGACGTACACCTACGCGCCAAGCGCACGGCGCATCGCCGGCGTTATCCATCGAGCTTTTGATAGCTCCATCTCACCAGAAACCAGACAAAAATTTTTTTGAGGTGTTGCCAAGCCTTAGACCCTGAAATTTGAGTACTGGACCCTTAGGGCCTAAGGCACCAAATATGACCTCACCTAACAGCTAGAGAGGTACAAGAATGGAAATGGAGATTAACAGCGAGGGACCTACCACTCCTAAAAGAATTATAGGCTGTAAAAGGCCTATTGAAACCCCTACAGCGCCCCCGCGCTAATAGAGCAAGGCGTCAACTAATACCGGCAATACCCTTACTAAGCAAAAAGACCCTATTGTAAGCTAAACAAAGAAAAGAAGACAGTTCAGAGGAAGAGGAGCAAGGTAATAAGGAAGAGGAGGAGGAGGAGGAGGAAAAGGAGGGAGAGAAAGAGGAGGAAATCAACAGAGAGAAAGAAAAAGAGGTATCAAGCCTTATTTATAAGGCTAGAGACCTTATCGTTAAGGTAGTAAGCCTTACTAAAAATCGCTAAGAACAGACTAATCTCCTTAATCTCGTACATATCTTTAGGGAATATACAGAGCAAGGTATAGTACTCTCTAGTACTAAGCTTATTGCTAATAGAGCAAGCGAACTAATAGTAGTTACTAAGGCAGCTACTAGCGCTATCCGTACCTAAATAGCTATATATACTAACGTAGTAAAGGCTAGAGCTAAGCTAGGCGTCAATCCGGTAATATAACAGTTAGGGAGGAGCAACCAATCCTAAGCCGAGAGAACAAGCCCTAAGGAGACGTTAAAAACTAAGTCAATTATAGTCTCCCTAAAAGGGGGAAGCTAGTAAAGATATAGGCGCTGACTTCTTCAACCTAAGGAACAGGGTAAATAAGGCGATAGGAGGACCGGCAGTTGCCTCTATCCGCTGGACCCTAAATAAGGAGAAGCCAAACCTTATCCTCACCCTTACACACGAGTACCTAGCTAGTAGGGTGCTAGCAAGCTTTAACAAGTAGCAGAGTGTTCTAATAGCCGACAGTGCTATAGCTAATACTAACTAGTATAAAGTGCTAATATACGGAGCCCCTACCTTAGTGTTCAATACTGAAGGAGGAATGGACCTTATCGTAGACGAGATCAAGACATTTAACTAGGGCTTAGAGCTAGTAGGGGTTCCCTATTGGCTTACATCTAAGGAACGCCGGCAAAACCAATAAGCAGGTACAGTTATAGTAGCCTTTAAATCCGAAAAAGAGGCTAACACCGTTATACGATATAGTATATCAATTGCCGGTCTCCGCCTTAAAGCTGAGAAGATGCTACGGACCCCTAGAACCTCGCAATATTCTAGGTACTTAGGCTTCGGGTATAGGGACATTAAATGCTATAGGGCATTTAAATGCTATCTATACGCCGAGGAATATAGCTCTAAACAATACAAGTACGGAGCCTATAGATCAACCGAGCTATACTAATATATAAAGGCTAGGTGCTTTAACTATAGCGGCAAACATACGGCGGACTCTAAGGACTACGAGACCTACCTAACTATTAGAAATGTTAGAAAGGAATCTTAAAATCCTTCAAATAAACGTAAACCGGAGCTCCTTAGCAACAGAAGGGGCTCTTAAATATGCTAGAGATCTGGATATAGACCTTATAGCAGTTCAAGAGCCTTAGATAATAACTAGCGATAACGGAAATAACTACAGAAAAGCGCGCTCTATAACGTACCCGAGCTATAACTATATAGTACTAAGTCCTACGAGCCCGAGTACGAGGCCCCGAACCCTCTTATACTTTAGGAGAGACCTAGGACTAGAGCTAGTACAAAAAGACCTCGGAGACTTAGACCTTCAGTCTATAGACATTAGGAATAAGCGGAACTAGCTAACCCTACTAAATATCTATAATGAAAGGGACGTAAATAATATCTGGATATTAGACAGAACACTCTATAAGCTCCCTATACCTAAGAGCACTATACTTCTAGGGGACTTTAATATACACTATCCAGTTTAGGAACCTAGAACGGGTAGCCCTAGCCCTAGAGCTTAACTATTTAAAGAATAGCTAGATAGTAAAGACCTTTACCTATCTAATAGGATTAGAGAGGAGACCTTTTTTAGACTACATCTAAAGAGAGGGAGCGTCCTAGACCTTACCTTTATAAGAGGGATCGAGACTATAAACTAGCAAACAACTCTAAATATAGGATTAGACTATCTAGGGATTACCTTTACAATAAGGGGGTCTAAGGACTCTAACTGTCTCTATACAACGTCCCTAAGCAATAGGTTCAATACTAAAAAGGCGGATTGGATACTCTTTAATAAAACCCTTAAAGAGGAAGCTGCTAAGAGCCCCTACCTTAGAGCAGCAATAGTAATAAGCAATATACGGCCTGAAGAAATGCTAGAAGGAAAAGTACACCCTATATTAGAACACCTAGACAAAGCAGCTTCGGCCCTTACTAAGGCTATTTAGACGGCGTTATCAAAGAGTATTCCCCTTACTGAAGATAAGCCTAAGATTAAAGCCCTAGTAGAACAGCAAACTAAAAGATCTTAGAAAGGCGTATAATAAGGCCTACTAAGCCCTTCAGCGCTGTTCTAAGCACCTGGAGGATATCTCTGAGAATAACTAGTATAGAGAATCCTATAAGACTGTAAGGAATTCCTACTTCTAAGCGATTAAAGTAGCTAAATAGGACTACTAGAATAAATTCCTAGAGGGAGAGGATCCTCAACTATATATAAGGCTATATCCTATACTAAAGATAACCAAAACAGCTTAATACCGACAATAAGTAGATAGGATTCCTTTAACAGCAAGTGTGAAGCCCTTAGGATAGCACTATTCCTAAATCCCCCCTACGACTAGTATAACTATACGGTAGAAAAGGTATAAAGCTAGTCCTAAGTAGAAGTAGTCTAAGCTCTTAACTAAGGAACTTCAAGATACTTATAATAATATAGCTTTTAAAGGTAAGACATTAGGGCCAGACTTAATAACACAAGAAATAATTGCGAGGGTATACGCCGCTATTCCCGAGATATTCTATAATATCTATAGCTCGCTATTAGATATAAGAATATATCCGAGAGCGTAGAAACAAGCTATCGGGGCTATCCTTAAGAAACTAGAGAAACCAGACTATTCTATCCCTAAGGCTTACAGGGTTATCTCCCTCCTGAACTACCTAGGGAAGGTAAGCAAGCGGATCTTCGCGAGGCGGTTAGGATACCTTGCTAAGACTACCGACCTTCTATATCCTTCGTAGTTAGGGGGCCGTAAGAAGAAGTCCGCTATAGATACAGTGTTTATACTAACGAACAAAGTACAAGCTAATAGGAGTAGAGGCCTTAAAACCTCTACCCTATTCCTCGATATTAAAGGAGCATTTGACTACGTAGCTAAGGAACAACTGCTAGGGATTATACACTAGCTAAGACTACTAGCCTCCCTAATACTATAGACTCGGTCATTCCTAAGTAAGAGGACGCTCAAATTATTAACGTAATCGATGGGGAAGCTGATCACCCCCGCGAAGCTGATCACGAACTTCCGTCTTATCTACATTCTAGCCCTCTGCCATCTACAATGGATGTGTCTATACGCGATTCTCACGCGTATTCTGAATCTAATATTGAAGAAGCCATTGCTGCATTTGAGGCTAAGCGCTATTCCTCAATTCGAGCTACTGCACGCGCATTTTCAATGCCTTATTCAACCTTACACTCCCGCATAGCTGGTACTACTTCGCGACGTAACGCGCACAAATCTGAGCAGCTTCTCTCAAGCGCTGAAGAGAGCACTCTTATAAAATGGATCACTCAGCTTACACGTACTGGATACCCTGCATCACCAGCGTTAGCTCTTGAGATGGCCGAGACTATCCGCAGCCAGCGCTACCAGCTCTCCAAGCAAGCGCCTTACCGGCGCCCTATTGGCAAGCGCTGGCTAGATCGCTTTCGTACACGACATCCTGAGATACAGGGCGTCTGGACGCGACAGATTGAGAGCGCTCGATACACTGCTCTTAATAACTCGACTATTCAGAGCTGGTTTGACGCAGTTACGGACCTCTATATCCAACACCAGTACCCGCCTGATCATATTTATAATATGGACGAGTCAGGCTTTGCAGTCGGTGCTAGCCAGTCATCAAGAGCATTGGTTAATATTCGCGAGAAGTCAAGCTGGAAGGTGATCAAAGGGCGTCAAGAGTGGATAACTGCAATTGAGTGTATAAGCGCTGCTGGCTACGCAATCCCGCCGCTTCTAATATTCAAAGCCGAATATACGAATACGAGCTGGATACCCGCCGGTGCGCCGCTAGATTGGCGATTTAGTACAAGTAACAGCGGCTGGACATCAAATAGCCATACCTTTGAGTGGATTCGAACTTTATTTGAGCCTTATACACGGCCAGCAAGACTTAAGGAGCGCCGGTTGCTTACTATGGATGGCCATAGCAGTCATATTACTGCAGATCTTATTGCATTCTGTATAGATAATGCGATAGATATCCTTATCTTACCGCCGCATTGCTCGCACGTGCTACAGCCACTCGATGTTAGCATATTCTCGCCGCTGAAGAAGGCGCTTACCGCTGAGACTGACAAGGTCACCAGCCTTGACCCGGGTCGCCAATCACGAGTCGAATGGACTGAGGCTTACATCCGCGCGCGAGAGAAAGCGATTACACAAGCAAACATTCAAAGCGGCTGGAAAGCAACTGGCCTTTGGCCCTTAAGCCCGATCCAAGTCTTTGATAAGATTAAGCAGTCACAGCAAGCACTACCTCCTCAGCCTCAAGAGCAGGTCTCGCACCCGCTAGATCTATCGCTTCTCAATAGCTCACCGCCAGATGGTACTGAATTACGTATAGCTAATGCTCTCCTGCACTCTGAGCTTGATAAAAAGCAGCCGCTCCTCTCACCTGCAAAGCGCTATACAAAGCGGATGACCTATGCGCTTGAAACAGCCCAAAGTGAGAACGCTCTACTCCGGAAGCGGCTTGCAGACGCTGAATTGCTTCTACAAGCTCGTAAGCAACGTAAAAAAGGGAAGAGAATAGCACTTAAGGGCAAGTTTGTGTTTAGCACTCAAGAAGTTCTCGAAATTGCAAAGCAAGCTGAGCTTGAAGCAGCTCAGAAGAAGCCAAATAAGAATGCTAAACAGCGAGCTAAGGACATATTATTTGAAGAAGTTGAAAAAGAGGCTCTAGAGACTATATCTAGCGATTCTGATAGCGACTGTATCATTGTGGCGGCTACAAGGTCGTCTTGAAGTTGATAAGACGGAAATTCATGATCAGCTTCGCGGGGTGATCAGCTTCCCCATCGATTACGTTATTTAACGGAAATACGGAAGATACAAAGCCAATTAATATAGGAATACTGTAAGGGAGCCCTCTATCGCTAATCCTATTCCTTATCTATATAAGGGACTTATTCCTATATTTAGATAGAATTAAGCCTATATCCTATATTGACGATATAGCCCTTATTGCGGCTTCATTAAGCTTAAGGAAAAATATCAAACTATTAGAGCAAGCTACTTAAATACTATACACCTTAGGGTAAGAGAACGCTATTGAATTTGACTTAGTAAAAACCGAACTCCTATACTTTATAAAAGGGAAAGGATTAGATACCCCTATTACCCTCCTAAATAACGAGGTTATTTAACTATCGCTTAGACTTGTACGTTAGCTAGGGATCTGGTTTGACCCCTATTTAACCTTTAAAGAATATATCCGAATACGAGCATTATAGGTAAGATAAGCATTCTTGAGACTAGAGAGACTAGCTTATACCGGGAGGGGCCTATCCGCTAAAGCTCTAAGGCAACTATACCGCGCGTGTATTATCAGTATTGCCGACTATAGATCCCCTATATGGTCTAACGGATTAATAGAACAAGCTAAGCCCTTATAGGCTATCTAAAACGCGGCTACTAAGAAAATCCTAGGAGTTTTTAAGACGGCGCCATTACAACCGTGCGAAGTAGAGGCTAGCCTATTACCACCCTTAATCCAGCTTACTAGGTCCCGATACCTATACGCCTTACGCTGCCTACAACTACATCAGCAACACCCTATTACGACTCGGGTTGAGGCTATTAGGGCATCTAACAGATCCTCTAAACCAACACAGCTTCAGAGGCTAATAGAGGACCTAGACTATCTGGATAAAGATGACCTCTGTCACTATATCACCCGGCTTAACCCCCATCATAACCCTCCCTGGAGAGAGCCCACAGAACCCCCGAAACCTAGAGGACCTCTAAATGGACAAAGACAGCTTAGTGAGCCCTGGCCGCCTAGAACTATACCTACACCTACACCTACACCTACTCAAGCTCAAACCTTAGTTATTTGTCTAATTAACAATTGGGCAGTTGCCGATTGGAAAAGGTTACTAGATATATATAAGGCAAAACAGATATCAGATCCTAAGGGCAACCCGCTAAGCTACAGCCGACTCTACGATTGGAAGCTAACCCTATAGCCTTCTTTAGGACCTTAGGGAGTAAGCCGTCAGGTTAATAGCGCCTTCTTCCAGCTTAAGCTAGGGCATGGATACATTAAAGGATACTTAAATAAGCTTGGACATACAGAGAATGACTTGTGTAGGTGCTTAAGGAAAGAGACACCTAGACACCTACTACTAGAATGCAGGTTATATAAGGAGGAGCGGAAGGAGTTTGACGCTCTCAACGTCAAACCGCTAACACTTCCCCTACTACTACATACTAGAAAAGGGGGAAAGCTTACGCGTCACTTTATAGATGCAACTAGGATAGCTACTAGGGGTTGGCACCTTAGCAGGCTACCTAGGGAAGAAGAGGAGGATACAGATTGATTGCGCTCCGCGCCCCTAGGGCTCTTAAGCCCCACAATTTCCTTATCTACATTTGGCGTTTTAAAATGGGAAAAATATAAACTGCTCTAGAATGAGCCGTCTTTCATAGTCATAGACTTCTATAGGACGTTAAATGGGAATAATCAATCAATCAATCAACTCGGTTTACTCTTCTATAGGGTTAATACCCTTCCTCGTAGTCTATAGGAAGCACCCTAGACTATTCCACCCGCCTGAGGACAGTCGGCTTAAGGAGGAGGTGCCTGCAGCGGTTGAGCGAGTTAAACGTATAAGGTAAGTACGCGAGACGCTAGAAAAGCGAGTGCAAGATGCCTAGGCCTACTAGTAGAGAGTTTACAATGCCAAATATACGCCTATAGTATATAAGCTAGGAGAGTATATGTTGTTAAGTGTAAAGAACCTTAAGCTATGGCAGCCGAGCAAGAAGCTCTTAGAGAAGTATATTAGACTATTTGTAGTAGTTAAAGCAGTTAGAGCGTAAGCTTACCGTATACGCCTCCTACCTAAATACCGTATATACAATGTATTTCATGTTTCCCTACTAAAACCTTACAGGTCTCGTCCCGGGTAGATAGGCGATAACGCTGCGGAACCTGACCTTGCTGAAGACGGTACCGAAGTATAGTAGGTAGAGCAGATTCTCAAGCAGCGCACCAAACGCAGCAAATAGGAGTACCTCCTACGCTGGAAAGGGTACAGCCCTAACTAGGACAGTTGGGTTCAGGCTGGTTACCAAACAAACGAACGGCGAATAAGGTACTGTTCGTTTATTCGCTTCTTATAGGTCGTTTATTTATTCTATTCGCCTTATAAAGGTATTCGTTTGTTTGTTCGCTTATTTATAACTACTTAATTAAGTATCTATTACGGTTGACGTATTAGTAGCTCTATTACTAATGCTAAAGCTGCCGCAGCTGCTAACGGCGGTATTGTTGCTCGCAGCACTTCCGCAGCACTCTCATTATCTAATAGATCCTGCTTATACTAGCTCTTCAAGCACTAATAGGCCTCAGCTAGTGAGTTAGAGGTGTGCTAGCGCTCGTCGTTCAGTATATAGCCTGCCTTACTAAAGGTCCGTTCGTTAGTAGCGCTAGTTACTAGTACAGTAAGAAAGTTAAACGCTATATATCGAAGAATTAGAAAGCGATACTTATTTACTTACTACTATTATAGCGGATCGACCTTATAGTTTAGCTTAATTAGCTCGCGTAGATACCGCTCAAAGTCGTTTAGTATAGTAGAGTCGTCGCTAATAAGGTTATATTGCTCAAATTCATCCATCTTACTATACGGCGGTAAGCTTAAGGAAGCTGCAGCTACTTCATTACTAAAGCGCTACTTATATCTATAAAACGACTCTTAAATAGCCTTCTTTACTATACTAATCTACTCTAGATAGCTACTACCCTAGTATTTATTAAACTACTCTATCTTATAGTAGGAGTAGATAAGGATTACTACTCGGTATACTAATATAGAATCGCTAAGCTAATAATATTTATCTAGCTTCTTCTAGCTAAGATTGATATAGGCCTTAAAATAGCTATATAGCTAATATTACTGCTACTGCTTATAGTCTTCTAGCTTCGTTATTAACTAGTCGATAGCCTAAAGTAACTGATATAGACTTCTATAAGCTAACTAACTAAAGTCGGATTATAGAAGAAGTAACATCTTCTTTATAGGCGCAAGCAGCTAGCGTAGCAGGCTAAGCTCCTGCTAATCGTCTATAGTAAGGACGTCGTCATCGAGCGGATCTTCAGCAGTTTAGCGGTAATAGCTCTTATATAGGTCAATAGCGTCCTTCAGCTTAAATGTACATTCCAATATATCGTATACGCTATTCCATCTAATGCCGCTATTGATAATGAGCTCAAACAGCTGTAGACCCTCGTTAACCGCGACCTTACGCTGCTTGCTTATAAAGAAGTGCCGCTGCGCTAATATAGCGCGAGTATGAGAAACAATGTTATAGAGCTTATTAAGCGGTCCTTTCTTCTACTAGGCTCGAAGTATTGCTTACTAATCCTTCGTTCGAAGGATCTATTCAAACTAAGTAACGGAAGGTGTGCTAAGGTCGTCGTTCTTATCCGGATTGTTAGTAGTACAGCAAACTTCAGATATATAATCAGTATCTACGCTATAAAGAATAGCTTTGTAGATAAGGTTTACAACGTAAGCAGTATAGCGTAGTCGCTACTAAGCTAGATTAAGGTCAATATACTTAGCTAATAGCTTAAGCGCCTTATTATTGTTGCTAGTACTATCGCTAATAAAGAAGCCGATCTTGCTTATTATTTTGTACTCGCAGAGGACTTCAAGAAGATAGTGCTTTTGCTCTTCACTACTCTTACTGCCGAAGGTATTATAGAGCGTAAGCAGCGCTACCCTCGCCTTATAGTTGCTATCGATCCAATACGCTATTACCCTAAGATAATTAACTTCAGTACCGCTCTTCTATCTATCGAAGCTAATAGTAATACTGCTCTTAGTATACGCGAGGCTTATAGCGACCTTTAGCTTTATCTTAACAAACGTGCGAAGGATCTAGTTTGCGACAGTATTATACGATTAAGGTACTACTACTTCGATAAAGCTATTCTAATAGATTAAGAAGCTTTTATAGCGTTCTAAAGCTACTCTTCATATACTAATATCATTAGTAATAACCTAACTAATAAAAGCGGCTTAGAAGTGCTTATAGTCGAAGGTGCCTTGTTGCTCTTAGTCTTGCTATTTAAGGCGCTTAAAATTCCGAAGATCGCTATTATTAAGAGCTAACCGCTTCGTATTCTAGTACTTTAATCCGTCTTCATTATAGCTGTATATTGCTATATAGCGCTATACTTAAGTTATTAGTATAGTACGCGTAGTAAAGACAACTAGCAGCGTTTAAGTATAGCAATGGTGATAAAGCTATACCCGCTTTCCGGTCTTCTTTACATATACTGCATCGCTATAGACCTCATACTTATCCTTCCAAATCTACGAGTAAGGCGGTCGCTTACTTAGGGGTGTTGGAACGAAGTTGATAAGCAAGGGGCTATTAAGTAAAAACCCAGTACTTATATACCTTAACTAGTGTGACGTTAAGAGCTAAGACGCTTCGCAAAGCTCTATAAGATTATATAACGTCGGTAATAATTCAGTAGCTATTAGATAGATAAGATAGTAATATAGTAATAGTATTATAAAGTTCGCAGATAACGCGTACTATAAAGTTTCGCGTTCTAGATGCCTAAGGCATTAGAGCAGCTCTAGTACTGTTCTAATTGGCTAGATCAATGCGGAGTGTAGCGGAAGCGCGGTAAGCGCTAGTCCCGCACGCCTCTGATTCGCTTACTTATTAGGATTAGGGTTGGTGTTAATTTATAGTGAATAGCAACAGGGATATATACATTAGAAGACGACATTCGCGAACAGATGAACGAATATGGAATATTGTGCGTTTGTTTATAAGATATTGCTCATCTATTCGTTTGTTCGTTCGCTAGCAAACGACGCGAACACGTTCATATGTTCGTTCATTGACCAGCCTGGTTGGGTTCCTGCATCCGAGTTTGAGAATATAGATGAACTACTACAAGAATTCCAATCAAGGAAGAGGTAATAGGGCCTTATATTATACTACAAACTCGGGTAACGTAACTCCTGGCTTAGTCGATCACCCCGCTTAGTCGATCGCTTACCACCTGGCTTCCACCCTTCTAACGCGTCACTATCCTATAACAACGTGTTTCTACGCGATATGGACGCGTCTTCTGAGACTTCTATTTATAATGCTATCACTGCATATCAGACAGGCAAATACACGTCGATCCGGAAGTACGCTACCGCTTTTGGCGTCGCTTTCACTACGCTTCAAAATCGGCTGTCCGGACGGCCTTCTCGAAGAACAGGACATCAACACCGCCAAATTCTATCTCCTACCGAAGAACGGACCTTAGTACAATAGATAACACACGTTACTAATAGTAGCTTCTCAGTTAGCCCTACCTTCGCTGTCAAGATAGTAGAAGAAATCCGCTATAGCCGGTACCAAATCTCGAGCGTTCCACCTTCCTACAAACGACTAATTAGTAAGAGATAGCTAGATCGCTTTAGAACGAGGCACCCGGAGATTAAGAGTATTTGGATACGGAAGATAGAAAGCGCGCAGTATACGGCAGTTAGCCTCGACACCGTAAAGACATAGTTTGAGGCCGTAACAGAAATACGGCTCCAGTATCAACACTAGCTAGAGCACGTTTATAATATAGACGAGTCCGGCTTCGCTATCGGCGATAGTTAGTCATCGAGAGCCCTAATCAACGTCCGTGAGAACAGTAGTTGGAAGGTAATACAAGGCCAACAGGAATGGATAACGGCGATCGAGTATATTAGCGCTGCTAGCACAGTTATCCCGCCGCTGATCATCTTTAAGGCTTAGAATACAAACACAGCCTAGATACTAGATAGAACACCCTCAAGTTGGCATTTCTCGACTAGCAATAGCGGCTGGACCTCTAATAGCTACGGCTTTAAGTAGATATTGAGGGTGTTCGAGCCTCTAACGCGACCAGAGGACCCTAGCGTGCACCGGCTTCTTATTATAGATAGGCATAGTAGTTACATAACGGCTCGGTTTATTGCCTTCTGCATCGAACACTCTATTAAGCTTCTGATTCTTCTACCTTACACCTCTTACGTCCTTCAGCCTCTCGACGTTAGCGTATTCTTGCCGTTGAAGCGCGCACTAGCTACTAAGACCGACGCCCTATCGCGCCTCAGTCCTAGCCGAATACAGAGGGTTAAGTAGATAGAGGTATATATTCAAGCAAGAGCAAATGCCTTTATATTACAAAACATTCTTAGTAGCTAGAAAGCTACTGGTCTCGAACCATTAAGTCCAATTATAGTACTTAATAAGCTCCACTAGCCTTACCGTAGCGGGTCTTCTAATCCTCGCACACCAGGCCCATCTTCAAGCCTCGACCTATCGCTATTGAATAGCAGTCTACTAGAAGGTATAGAGCTCTGTAAAGCAAATGCAGTATTCCTATCTTAGATTAAAGATAATATAGGCCTTTAAACACCAGCGAAGCGCTATACGGAACGTATAACTCGTACTTTTAAAATAATATAAAGTACGCTTATAACAATTCAAAAGCAATTAGCTGAATAACAAGAGCTTCTACAGAAGCAAAAGAACCGAACGACTAGTAAACGAGTGAAGCTTAAAGGGCGTTTTGTCTTTAGTACTGTAGAAGTCCTCTAAATTACGAAGGAGGCAGAAGAAGCGACGGCAGCGAAGAAGGCTTATAGGAAGTGGAAAGCAAGGCTAATTAGCCTAGAAATTGAAGACGAGGTAGAAGATCTTTTGAATAGTAACCCTAGCGATTCTAGTAGCGATTGCATTGTCGTAGCTAATACGCGGAGTGATAGAAGATAGCGGTGTAGTGGTGAAGTGATCGACTAAGCGGGGTGATCGACTAAGCCAGGAGTTACGTTATCCTAATAGGATCATTATATAGCGACGTCGCCGGATATACGCATTAATAGCGCCTTTTATTCGCTCCCGGTCTCTACACTACTGACAGTAGGCACACTTTCACTACTATCCACTTCATTATCAGTTATATTACCGCCTAGGCCGTCGGAAGCGGGGTCTATACTTATATCGGACGATGAAGAAGACGAAAGGCAATTGCACGAGACGCGCTTGCGTCTTGCACTTAAACCGCCCCCCGATAGGGTTCGCATATGCTTACGATAGCTCTTTACTAGCCCGGCCACACAGTTTATCTCGGCGCTAGTATTAAGTCCTTCATCTTCGCTCGTACTCTATAAGGTCGTGCGGCGTATACGCAGCGTGCGTAGGACAGGCGCATTAGTAGCGGCGAGCGCTAGAGACTTGAGTAGCGTATGAGACTGCTGCTTGCCCCGGGTTTTCTTAGGCGTTTAGACAATGGTTTCTTGCTCTAAGGACCCTCCGTCGCTAGGACCGAAAACGGGACTAGCAAGATGATCGACCTGCAATTTGATTAACGAGCTATATATGCGCATAGTATGCGCACTTACTATACGAGATACGGACGACGCTAGCTACTCCAACGCAGTAGCTTAACGACGGCTCTGCTCTAAGATAAGGGTAAGGAAGTCGGCCTCCGACCTTGGCTTCGACCTACTACCTAGCACAACGCTATCTTTCGCAGCCTAGCGCTTGCGTATATCAAGCTCAGCGGTTGCGCTTTTCTGGGCCTGCGCTAGTAGGATACCATTCTTGCTACGGTCCCGCTCTCTCTAGGCCTAGTTGATCTAGAAACCGCAGCTACGTACGCATCGTAGAGCTAATATAGACGCTTATAACACCCGTAAAACTCCGTCGGAAGCTACGCAGCATCAGCTCCGCACCTGCTCGGACAATTTAGGGAAATAGTACATACCGGAACGCACTCGTAGTATCTAGCAGCACAATGCCCGTAACGATTGTTCTAGGGCTTGTAGTATACCCTCCTACTCTTCGCGATGTTGATAAAGCAGCGTAAACACGTACTTACGCTAGGCGTAGGCGCGTCCTTACGCGCATTAGCTACGCTGAAGGTGAACAACGCTATATAACGCTAAGACTTGCTAATGTATTTAGGAAGGGTATAGACTACTATAGTGTTGTCACAGGCAAGGCCTATACTATCTGGACTCAGCTCAGCTGCCTATGAATCAGGGCTGAAGCCCAAGTGTGGGGTTATGACTCAGGGAGGAACACTATTTCTTCTGTGCAAATTCTGATCCTTTTGTAACCCTGGGAGCTACCTCTTGTCAGATAGGTACACTGTATACTTGTTGATCTGCCAGTCATCTCAGTTTCCTCAGTTGCAGCTATACCAACATCTGCCTGTCTGCCTGACACCCGTGACACTAGGTAGCTCCCTCTCTTTGGTATGGCTGCAGATACCACTGAAGAGCCTTCCCTAGTGGATTCTGTAGCACAATTTATGGAGTAAAAGACTATGTCATGTTTGGAGAGTCTTGGACACCAGACCCGAAAATAGGACACCAGATCAGACACCAGACCCGATACCAAACCAGACATCAGACCCGATATCCGATCAGATCAGAAATCAGACACGACACCGGATCAGACATCAGACCCGATACCAGATCAGACCCGACATCAGATCAGAAATCAGACCCGACATCAGACCAGAAATCAGACCCGAAACCAGACCTGAAAGTAGGACACCAGATGAGACACCAGACCCGATACCAGATGAGACCCGATACCAGACCCGACACGCGATTAGACACCAGACCTGATACAAGATCAGACATGAGACCTGGCACCAGTTCAGACATTAGATCAGAATGTGGACACTAGATAAGACACCCAAAATCAGACCTGATATCAGAATGATCACCAGTTCAGATACCAGATTGACACTAGACCCAAAAACAGACCCGAAAATCAGACAACAGATCGGATACTAGATCAGATGAGAGACCAGTCCAGTTCGGTTTCGCGGAGCTCAACCTAAAGGAGGGGATAGTGTCACAGGCAAGGCCTATACTATCTGGACTCAGCTCAGCTGCCTATGAATCAGGGCTGAAGCCCAAGTGTGGGGTTATGACTCAGGGAGGAAACACTATTTCTTCTGTGCAAATTCTGATCCTTTTGTAACCCTTGGAGCTACCTCTTGTCAGATAGGTACACTGTATACTTGTTGATCTGCCAGTCATCTCAGTTTCCTCAGTTGCAGCTATACCAACATCTGCCTGTCTGCCTGACACCCGTGACACTAGGTAGCTCCCTCTCTTTGGTATGGCTGCAGATACCACTGAAGAGCCTTCCCTAGTGGATTCTGTAGCACAATTTATGGAGTAAAAGACTATGTCATGTTTGGAGAGTCTTGGACACCAGACCCGAAAATAGGACACCAGATCAGACACCAGACCCGATACCAAACCAGACATCAGACCCGATATCCGATCAGATCAGAAATCAGACACGACACCGGATCAGACATCAGACCCGATACCAGATCAGACCCGACATCAGATCAGAAATCAGACCCGACATCAGACCAGAAATCAGACCCGAAACCAGACCTGAAAGTAGGACACCAGATGAGACACCAGACCGATACCAGATCAGACCCGATACCAGATCAGACTCGATACCAGATCAGACCCGATACCAGATCAGACCCGATACCAGACCCGACACCAGATGAGACATCAGACCCGATACCAGATCAGAAATCAGACCCGACACCAGACCTGAAAGTAGAACACCAGATGAGACACCAGACCCGATACCAGATCAGACCCGATACCAGATCAGACTCGATACCAGATCAGACCCGATACCAGATCAGACCCGATACCAGACCCGACATCAGATCAGAAATCAGACCCGACATCAGATCAGAAATCAGACCCGACACCAGACCTGAAAGTAGGACACCAGATGAGACACCAGACCCGATACCAGATGAGACCCGATACCAGACCCGACACCAAACCAGACATCAGACCCGATACCAGATCAGACCAGAAATCAGACCCCACACCAGACCTGAAAGTAGGACACTAGATGAGACACCAGACCCGATACCAGATTAGACCCGATACCAGACCCGACACGCGATTAGACACCAGACCTGATACAAGATCAGACATGAGACCTGGCACCAGTTCAGACATTAGATCAGAATGTGGACACTAGATAAGACACCCAAAATCAGACCTGATATCAGAATGATCACCAGTTCAGATACCAGATTGACACTAGACCCAAAAACAGACCCGAAAATCAGACAACAGATCGGATACTAGATCAGATGAGAGACCAGTCCAGTTCGGTTTCGCGGAGCTCAACCTAAAGGAGGGGGATAGTGTCACAGGCAAGGCCTATACTATCTGGACTCAGCTCAGCTGCCTATGAATCAGGGCTGAAGCCCAAGTGTGGGGTTATGACTCAGGGAGGAACACTATTTCTTCTGTGCAAATTCTGATCCTTTTGTAACCCTTGGAGCTACCTCTTGTCAGATAGGTACACTGTATACTTGTTGATCTGCCAGTCATCTCAGTTTCCTCAGTTGCAGCTATACCAACATCTGCCTGTCTGCCTGACACCCGTGACAAGTGTTGATATTGTAGTCGGGGCGAAATGAAGGAATACGAGAGTTACTAGAGTGTAATATACGCGGTATATAAGTATAAAAGATATATTGGAACTATATTACTTAACAAACGAATATATTAGTTACTATATAGGACTACCTAGCAATACGGTGTAACGCGACGGAATAGGAACAATACACAATACAAAATATGCAAAACGTTGCCTGTATATCTTATATAAAGACTCGATGGACTCGCGCATAATACCCGCAGATTTATTGCATAACAGGCGCATATGTCGCGCTTAAGAATCGGAGCAGGTGGGCACTCTTCCTCTAGGTTTCTTTTCCTTACGAGGGTTTTGCTAAAGGTTTAACGAGGTTCTACTGCTGCCGAGGGCGATAGCCTGGAGGGGAAGCATCTATGAGGTGTTACTGCACAACGGAGCCGTAAATCCCTACGTAATATGAACTATGCCTTACATGAGCTTAGCATAGGATTAAGGTGCGCTTAACCTGCGCAGCGCACTTGATCCTTTTTATAGATTATTGATTGTATCAATTAATTGTATTAGACATATCACTACCTGTATTGCCTCTACTACACCTGTGTCCCTTCACGCTGCCAAAAACCCGTCTTTGCTAGCTACTCCCTGGTAGTGTGGCTGGACACCCCTTACACCAAATGTATAACACGATTCCAGAGTGTATATACTGCCAATATAATAATAAGATAATATATTATCAGTAATTATAATATATTGTAATGCGACAAATTATTGCTGCGAAGGTGTAACGCCGGTGACGCGTGCGCAACTTGCTTGGGTGCGCGACTCGCTTGTGAAACACGTTAGTGTTTGTTAAATGGTGGGTGACTCTTCAGAGTTCGATGGAAGCTTGAACATTAGTAAGAGTTGGAGTGTGTTATAGGAACCAACTGTGATGGATTGATTGATTAATTAGAGAAAGGAAAGCTAACTAGACAGGATGGAATAAGTTGTCTTGCCAAGACATCGAATTCATGCCTCAAGCATCCTCCCACTGTCCTGAAGAACTGCCAACTCTCAACATCTAGTGCCATTTTCAGAGTATAGTCTGTAATGAATTAAGTCTCTTTGTTAGTGGAGCGCGTATGAGTTCGAATACGCACGCGTTGCAGCTGCATTATCGCACAACGCCGATTGGCTCGTTTACACGGCTCCGAGCGGCAGCTAGGAAAGTACCGCAACAGTGTGGGCATATGATTGGTGCATCTTGCATAAGGGTTTGGGTAAGCGAAGGCGCTCATTTGAACAACCTATGTAAATATCCATACAAGGAGCTGCTCGCGAGCATCACGAGGAGCATGGTCTGCTCGGTTAGTCGTGCTCGTAACTACGACGTACTGCTCGCTCGGATCTTTTGCAAACGAGGGACCCGATACTCGCTCGTTTGATCGCTCTTCGACCAGCCTGCCATTGCTTGAATGCGGACGAAGCAGTTCAAAGTGCGTCACTTCCGGGGGTGCGTCACTTCCGGGGGTGCGTCACCACACCATCAATTGAGTTATATCTGACATTTGTCTGATACTTGATAATAAAAAGCATGTGTTTTCCCGACCAAACTTACAACTGCCCTCACAATAAGTTAAATAGCCGCAGAGAAATATCACAACTCTCTTTCTCTTTTGGGATATGGGACAGATAGAGATACAGAGTTTGAATAGTTTGTTGCGTCTCATGATATTGTTTTGGTCGTATTGACTTCCCAATTGGATGGAAAGACTGGGCAGTTCCGGAGAGTGTTGGCTCGCTGCGGCTGATGCTTCTTCATCTGCTTAATACGCTAATATTCCGCTGTAAATGCTCTCCCAAAATATACTGCTGCAGTACCCGTCCCTTTATCTACTGTTGATGCTACTGTGGCTCCTCTTTCTGTATCCCTCTATTCGGCACACCATAATTGCCCGGGACCCGTCGCTCCATCTTCATATGTTGAATTCTTTGTTCTTTGGTTCCTTTCCACTCATTGCCCTCCCACGGCATCTGCTCCCAAATATACTCCCATATACTTCCTTTATTTTGAGCCGACCCCATCTGCACCCAGAATCTCCCCATATACCTCCGGCTAAGCCACAAACTAATCCTGAATCTAGGATCGCGCTTTTCAGATTCTATTCTCTCATGTATGATTGGTGGAATGTGCTCCATCGTAGACAAACTTGTCCACGTAGGCCGAATTCGTCGCAAATCCGCAAGCCACACATCACGAGTCACGAACCATGGCGCAAAGCGGATGAACTGCAGACGAACCCGCGTTTGATGTATAGGCAAGTGGGAACTGAATCGCAGGAGCGCTTCGCGTGAACGGCGAGCGCGGTCAGGCAGGTGCAGGCGGATGCTCGAGACCATCGGCCCGGATCCCACGGCAAGCGCGAGGGGCGCGAAACTCGCAAGGAGACCGGCGGGAATGAGCCATTTGGGCGCGTCGGGATCAGTGCGGAGGACGACGAGCGTGTAAAAGGTGCCACCAGCGCACTAGGCGGGATGCAAAATAGATGTCAGTCGCAATAACCATAGACGCAGAGAGACACTCACAAGAACTATGGTTGCGACACGGGTAATCCCCACGATCATAGTCTGCCATGGCGGAGCGCGATATATGAGGTGGAAGGCAGGAAAGATGAATGCTAGCTCGTCATCTTCAGTATATGTCAGAGGACGTTGAAAATGGAAAAGGAGTTGTACGATTCTTAGCGGTGCTATTCCTGCGGGTGGATGCATTAGGGCGACGAAGAAGAAGACATGGTAGCGGTGTCGTTGCCCGGAATTTTGGAGAATACCGCAAGAGCGTGGTCCAGGTCATCACGTTGCCAAGGTCATGGCATATGGTCTCGATATGTTTTTCTTGCTGTGGGAGGGCTTCTCCGGAAAAGGAGGTTGATTTCTCCCCGCAACTTCACCCCCGACCTTATCTCTCTCATCCTTATTTCAAGCCAATTTATAAACATTCCCGGCATGCCTCTCCGGTAACCATGAAGTCAGCCCTTTGGAAGATACTTTCACATCTCGTGATTGCCATTACCGCTGGCCTACGCCCGGCAGCCGCATACTCCACCCTCTCCGATGCTTCAATCGAGGCACTCCCCTACCCCGCTGCCTCCGATTTCGATATTCACACTGGTCGCCTACTTGCGCCCATTCTCATTCCCCGGGTTCCAGGTACGCCGGGTTCTGATTCCGTTCTTCGCCACTTCGTCGAATTTTTCACGGAGAATTTACCGCACTGGACGCTTACCTTTCAAAACTCAACAAGCACTACGCCAGCAAGCCATGGCGCTGAGGTTCCGTTTCGCAACTTAATTGCCACCCGCGATCCTCCATGGCTGGCCGGGCGTGAGGGCGATGTTGGTCGGCTAATCCTTGCCGCGCACTTCGATAGCAAGCTCACGCCCACCGGCTTCATTGGTGCCACCGACAGTGCTGCCCCATGCGCAATGCTCCTACATATAGCCCAGACCCTTGATGCTGCTCTTACTGCTAAGTGGTCTTCGATTCAATCACAGGGCTTGGGGAATAATAGTGACCTCAACGAGTATCATGGCTTGCAAATCCTTCTCCTCGACGGCGAAGAAGCTTTCCACACCTGGACCCATACAGACAGCCTATATGGTGCGCGCGCTCTGGCCGAAGAATGGGAACGCACACCTCACGCCCCGCTGTCGACCTTTGCCAACCCATTGGCCAGCATTGACATGTTTGTACTGCTCGACCTTCTTGGAGCTATGGAGCCTCGCGTGCCTTCGTACTACAAACTTACACATTGGGCTTACGTACATCTTGCAAATGTGGAGGCTAGGATGAGAGCATTGCACATCTTGAAGTCACGGCCATCGACAGCATTTCTGCCGCAGGTGGATAAGGGTGATGAGGAGCGTTGGGAAGGAGGTTTCATCGAAGATGATCATCTCCCATTTCTGCAGAGAGGCGTTGATGTGCTTCATATTATTCCTTCACCATTTCCGCGTGTCTGGCATACGATGGACGACGACGGCGCCCATTTAGATCTAGATACGGTAACAGACTGGGCAGCCATCCTGACAGGGTTTGTGGCGGAGTGGATGGAAGTGGAGGGCTATTTGGTTGCGAATGAGAGAGATACAGTTGCTGAGGAGCAGATCGAAGATAGAAGGAAAGCGAAGGAAAATAAAGACGAGCTGTGAGTATGTTCCGTCGCTGGGCTTGTTCATTTTAGTTTACAGAGCTTTTACTTGTGTCTACTTTTGCTGATGTAGCTTCGCAGAGCTGATGGTCCAGGGTGACGAGAACATCCGGTCTAACAGTATCTAGATCTTGCGCTCTCTATTCCGATTGCTGATGGTGCCTCTCTAGTTGCTATCAGCTTCTGGCGACTATTCATAATCGAAACTTTGAAGGGTAATGGAGATTGAAAGTATTACAGCAAATGAGTGTATTCACACATAAGATTACACTACGAATACCTATTATTGCCAAGAAATTCAGGGATGCAATGCCTACGGGCATTCACATCCTTAGTACGCAACGTCCAGGTCAATTTTACACCAAAAGGCGTGGCTGTGTGAAAAGTCGAAAACCAATCAAGTCGTTCGCCGATTTCCCAACCTGCGACCTGGGGCGATAGACTAAGCATGGAGCGCTAGGACCTTGCAATCGCTTGAGTCCTTCATGCCGGATTTCAAAGGGCAAAAGAGTTCCCAATTCATGAGTATGACGAACCTGGAGATGCTTCGTTTAATTATTTGCTAAGAGCATTAGGTAGGTATGAAGGGAAGAAAGCGCAGGAGAGGATTCAGCAAACCACATGATTTAATTCACTCACGCCCTTATAAAAAAGTAGATCTGGAACAAGGCTCGAAAGCAATTATTCAAGCTTTGGAGAGTATTTTGTTCGAGAATTCAAACTGGTCGATAGGTGCATCAACTCACTTTAAAGCATTGATTCAAGATTCAATCCATTTCATATCGTCTGATTCAAGATTCAATTCAAAATTTATAGTGATGTTAGCTACGGAGTCTTGAATAGGCTAGAACAGCATCGGCGAAGCCTTCTAGTACCCTGTTTTTACTGCTAGCAGGGTTCTGAAGTGGATTAGTTTCGACCTACCTGATGATGTTGCTGCGCGTAAATCTACTGAATCAGCCTCAGCACTGCTATTATTCGACTCGGTATCCACTTTATCAGTAACTGTCAGGCACCTCAGACCCAGTGAGTGGGCATGTTGGGGGTGCGGAGGCGGATTGGCAATGGACCGGTTATTCTTCATTCACCACTAGTCCACTTTTGTCAATGTAATTTTAACACTTACAAGCTCAGGGGTATTCAGACGATTATAAAAATCGTCCACATTAGAATACTTTACAATACAAGCAATTCAATCCCAATAATCTGCACCCTCTAGCTGATTGACATTATGCCATTCTGTCTAGTTAGCTTCCTCTTCTCTAACCGATCAATTCATTACAGTTGGTTCCTATAACACACTCTACGTCTTACTAGTGTTCAAGCTTCCATCGAACTCTGAAGAGTCACCCACTTTTAAAATATCTCATACAGATTTGACAGGGTTGGAGATTGCTAAGCTGAAGGTAGATAAGAAAGAAGAGGAATTGGAGTTCGGATTGTAAATGTCAGCTTTAATAAAACAGTTTGTAGGTTGAATGGAAAGATGTCTAAGCCTCTGAAGCCTCCTTGGATATTGCTTTAAGCAAATAATCTTTGGCAAGCTGTTTCAAATTCCGGAATAAAGTCCTCTTCAGTAATGTAGAAATATTAGTAGCTAATAAACTGCTGCATTTGATATTAATAAGCTGTCTTAAGCGGTTTAAAGCAGCTAACATCCAATAGTTGAAGCAGGTGAGATGTGTTGTGAGGGCAGTTATATGTTTGGTTGACCACCTCATGCTTATTCTTGTCAGATATCAGGTGGAAGTCTGATATATACAAACTGCCACGTAATCATCTTCCATATGTCGGGTAGGTGCATTGCTCAAATAGCAACCACTTTGTTCAAACAGCAACGGCGTTGTAGCATATGAGGAAGTCACCTCACAACAAGATGAATGAGGTAGCGTACAAAGAGTAATTTTACTATGTTGGCTATAGAGTTCTTAGAATTCCGAAGTTAGATAGCTATTATAGCTATTTAAAATAAGGAGTCCTTTAACACCAACGGTCTTCTACGCAATATATTGATGAAAGTCCTTAATCTTATTGCTAGTCTGTTAAGAATTAGCAGCTCAGAGGGTCAGTGTGAGGGTGCCTGAGACACTAGCCTTTGCAGCCATATGGCCTTAAGCAAGATGGATTTGCTCTCTGTTGAAAGGCCTAGAAGGATGCATGCAAAAAAGTCTAGAAGTGTTTGATAGGTCTAGAACGACCCAGAAATAACTGATTGGAAATCAGAATAGAAATCAGATTGCCCTAGGAGTTTAAGAAGGGAATATATAAGACTGGGTAATTTCCTTGTAGTTAAAAGAATCAAGCAGGCCTAGACATCTTGAACACGTTCTTTCCAACACTCTCTTTTTAACCAATCAATCAATCCATCGCAGTTGGTTCCTATAACACACTCGACTTCTTACTAGTGTTCCAACTTCCATCGAACTCTGAAAAGTTACCTATTATTTAACACACTCTATCCATTCAGGCTAACAACAATTTTCTAGCTAACGCGGGGGATCAGGGTGTGAAACGGATTTTTCAACTGGACAGCATGTTATCATTATTATCTCAAAAACTAGTCGCTCAATTGACTTCAGATTGAAACATGTTATGCATTAGCATCTACCCTCCAATTACACATGTTCTAATAATAATAATAATAATAAAGTCTTGCATTGCTGATCTATTCCTGTCTAGGATAAGCAGCTATCTCTGAATTTGTTACTTAGAAGGTAAAAGCCTAAGCACAAAACCCTTCTCATCTCTTGTTTATCTTAGGTGCCAATCCAGCTTTTGCTTTTGTCTTCCTATTTGGACATTAATAGGAGCTTTAGAGCCCCTAACCTCTTACTAGCTACATTCCGTCTGTCTCTATCCTTTCCCTCTCCTGTTCCTCATCCTTTGCTAGGGAGAATTGGTCCAGGACTGCTTCTTAGATCACCTACCTTGCTGCTGCTGTAAGGCCCCCCCTGGAGTTGACTAGGTCCTTCCAGTTTGATATTCCTACTTCTCTAAATAGTCTTTCTCTTGCTTACTACCTTTCAAAGCAGAGGATTAGGGTCTGTTTTACTGTCTATGCTCAATATCTATAGGTACATTCAGGTCTAGCTCCTAGGACTCTCCTTTTAGTCAGATAAGCTCCTAGACTAATGTGTTCGGTCCTAATTAAGGTAGCTATTGTGCTTTATAGTCTAGTCTAGCTTTTATATAGCCTTAATCCTCCTCCTCATCTTCTTGGTGTAGTCTATACTGCTAGTATTTCTTGTCCAACTTAGGCTTGTTGCTTTCTCTATCTTTCTTGGTCCTACCTCTTATCCCATTTTTTTTGAAGCTACCAGTCTTTCTTCCCTTTTCTTCTGATGTTGAAGTGTCCTTAGCTTCTTTGTGTCTCTATTAGCTTGTTCCATCTCTCATTCCTTATTATCCATGTCTGGGCTCTTGTTATCATATTTCTCCTTTTTTGCATATCTAGGCCACTTAATTGCATCTTTGTTTGATATTTTGAGTAACTGGGAGGTCGTGGGTCTTCTGAGCATGTTGTCTTCCTAGGTCTTGGGGTGTATAGTGCTAAAGGGGGTATGTTTGCTTCATTTTGTAGGTATTATATAGTATAATAGAATAAAAGTCGATCATATTCTGAACTAAGGTGAACCAGTTCTGAATAACTTCTAGGCCGTTGTTCCTATCCCTTTAATATTTTACCTTAAGTAAAGGCATATTTTAAGGTATTGTGACCTTTTAACAAAGTTGTCGGCCTATCTTGCTCCGACACCTTTGCCCTTTCTTAAGTTAGAGATTAAATTGGCTGTATCAGTTATTGTAGCTAGTATTAGTGAAATCCTCGGCTATCCAGGTTAAGTATTTTCTTCAAAAGCACTTCCTTATCTATAATGCTCAATTTCATATTTTTAGTGTTCTGAGATTTATTGCTCGGTTAGCAGGAACATAACTGTTACAGTAGGTTAAGTGATGTCCGTTGAGACGGAAAGCAAGATATTTACGGGTCTCGATAGCTTTGCGCACCGATTATTCAGTACGCGAACCACAAGACAAGTAGTAATCAGTTCTACCTTGTACTGATTGTTTAGTCAGTGATCTGTGCACGATGCGAGATACACCGATGGAGGTGTCCGGTATCAGCGGTTGAGCAGCGGCAGCGGAAAGAGAGCAGCTGGAAAAAGATCCAATTAGGAACTGAAAAACAACTACAACATGAAAAAAACACCCTGACCGTACAGTTTGCAAGCAGTCAAGCAAACTACAGATATCAGATTGTCTTGCTTGGGAGAGCTTGCTTGTGGGCAGCTTTGGACCAATGGAACAGTTGACCATGAATAATGTAGCGTCAGGCAGACACCTCCATAGCTCATCTAGAATATTTGTCGCAGTAACACTTTGTATTAAAGGTCTAAGAAAATCAAGGTTTATGGCGTGAAGTAATGTCCAATCGATGCTAATCTTTTCTAGTGGGTGTGGCGCTGGCAGCTTATAAAGCAAAATCGGTAGATGATCCCGGCCTTTATCAGAGAACAATTTCAGCACAATCTCACACACAAGCTCTTCATATGGTTAAACACGATGTTGGGGAGTCCGTAGATGAGGTAGCTCAACAGTGACTCGTTCACAAATACAGCGGTATTTCGAAACTACCGAAGTGCCTTGATCGTTTAGCATGTGTGGCCTTTATTCCTGTTCGCATCAACGTAGTTCCTCCCATAGCGAGCCACCTCCATGTATGTGTGACCATGCAACGGGTATACCAAAATATTGTAGATATCTTGGGCAAAATTCTAAATGTTATTTTATTGGAAAGAAATTGCATTTGTTCATAATGTTACATGAGAAGTCGCCTTGAGAATTCCTGCGCATGCAGTGCGAAGATTATGTCGGCAGATAAGTAGACGGCTAATGCTATATCAACAGCTACCCGAGGTTCTATTGTAAGATCGGAATTTTCGCCTATTGAGCTCATGGCCCTGGCGCCTAAAGAAATGCCTATTATCCGTAAAATTGACAACCATCAAACACCGGCTTGGCAGTTTTGGAGCGCTCTAGAGCACCTGATACGCATTCCAATCTCTCCGGATAGGCTATATTCCGCCAACCACAACCACTAGTCTAAGCCACCTACGAGTTGACCACTTCTCAAATTGCAATGGCCGGGAAAAAGGTTCGGGTCAAGGGGCAATACCAAGGATTTGAATGTGCTGAGATCCACCATTACATGACATCTGCGCTGCCTTTTTGTTGACCTATACCTGCAGAAATAAGACACTAGGCCAATATATTTCACCGCTTAACGAGCTAAACCGCCTATTGAGCCAGTAAGCAGTGCATGCTCAGCTGTTCGCAACTCTAATAGTCTCAAATGTAAATATCCAGGATTCCCCATATCGCGGTTCAACAGATTGCGGGGTTCTAATCTGAATGTGAACAACCTACGTGCAGCGGCAAGCCACAACAAAAAAGCGTTTTGAAAACAGGCAAATTTGGGCCACATTTAGCCGGTAAAACTTGGAAGTCTCGACGGCTCGAGCGGCATGAAACCCCCATGGGGATCATACATATCCAATGCTTATCGCCAGCCATCCCATACCCAACGCTTTCAACTATCTAAAAATCATTTCCCTTGCCAACGCTCGACTGCAAGATTGACAGGGAGTGTCTTTCAAGATGGCGTCCACACAAGAGGAAATGGCTAAACTCATGGCCAATACAATTCCGTGGTACAAGGATCCAGGCAGGAGAAAACTTTACGCCCTTCTACTGATCGCACTTCTTTCATCAGCAACCAATGGATACGATGGGTATGATGGCTGATAAATCTACATCTTTTAACCTCACTGAAGATAAATAGCTCCCTTATGAATGGAGTGCAGTCTATCACATACTACGAGAAATGTAAGTTTACAGAGAATTCGAACGACTGCAGGCCACTGACAGTAGTATAGATTTCCATTACCCTCACGGCTCAGTGCAGGGTCTACTAAATGCCATCCAAAGTGTTGGTGGCGTATGCAGTGAGTACATGTACGAGTGAGCAATTGTTCTGCGCAGACGTTCATACTGCTTGCAGGTTTGATTCTAGCGCCATATATGGCAGACTACGGCGGTCGTAAATGGACAATTTTCTTCGGCTGTTTTATTGTTGTCGTTGCTGGTGTAGTTCAATGTCTCTCTGTCAATATTCACATGTTCACTGCAGCTCGATTCTTGAGTAAGCAAATTCTGTGGCTCCACCTGCTTGTACGGAATTTTACTAATTTTTTTCGTAGTCGGTCTTGGATCTGGATTCTCCGGAATGGGTTCGCCGCTACTTATCACCGAACTCGCACACCCTGCTGAACGCGGCAAGATCACTGCACTGTATAAGTATGCCTGCTGTCGTCGATCCTGGAAACAGAAATAGATTGACCATGCCACAGCACACAATACTACTTTGGAGCCTTCTTGGGAGGGTGTAAGTCCGTTATATCATATTCACCAGATGCGTGCTGACATCAGCTCAAGGGATCACGTTTGGTACACTTGCCATTAAGTCCAACTGGTCATGGAGGTTACCAAGTCTGTTGCAAGCTGCTCCGTCGTTCGTCCAACTGCTATTAGTTTTTTTGCTCCCAGAATCTCCTCGTTGGCTCATGTCACGAGGAAAAGACGAAAAGGCTCTTCAAATCCTGGCAAAGTATCATGCAAATGGCGATCTTGACGATCCTATGGTCCGATTTGAGTATGCCGAGATGAAAATATCGATTGCTCAAGGTGAACAAAAGGGTCGCTGGTCTGAATTATTTGCGACTCGTGAGTATTTCCTTCTCCAAATCTGCAGTGGGCCGCACTGACAGCTACCTCCTACTATAGACGGCAACCGCTACCGAGTGTTCATATGCTTATGCTGCGGTATCTTCTCTCAGTTCTCTGGTACCAGCTTGACCGCATACTACCTACACAATATCCTTGAAAACCTTAACATTACTAGTCCAAACTACCAAAATATGCTCAATGGGTTTATTTTGATGTGCAACATGTTTGAGGCTTGGTTTTGGGCCAACATGGTCGACCGTTTTGGCCGTCGTCGACTATTCTTGATTGCTGCTGGGGGGATGTGCTGCACTTTTGCCATTTGGATTGCTCTGACCGCCGAAGATTTGAAGACACATAATGTCTCGTTTGGAAAGGGGGTCATTGCTATGATATTCTTTCATAATTTCTTTTACAATTTTGCTTGGTAAATGCTCCTCTTTTGTGAAACCACTGTTCGTGGTAGTATCTGGCCATAGCTAACATTTAATAGGATCTCCCTCAACGTGGCTTACCCTCTTGAGATTCTCAGCTTTAAGATTCGTGCCAACGGCCTACTCATGCAAAATCTAGGCACCACTATTAGCCTAGCGATTAATCAGTACGTCATCCCCATTGGCATTGGTCACGCCAGCTGGAAGTTCTACTTCTTCTTTGAAGGCATGCTTGTCTGTCAACTCATTACCGTGTACTTCTTCTTCATTGAAACTCGCGGTGCCACTCTTGAAGAAATTAACAAAACATTCGATGGTGCCAATGCGGTTGAGGAGATCAAACATATGGCTGTTGAGAAGGAAGGCGTCCAAGATATTCGCGAATTAAGTGTTTCTGGCAAAAGCGGAAATGCTGGAGAAGGTGTTACTTATATTGGTGAAGTCTCTGAGAAGCCTTAGAAGGACTAAATCGCGGCAACTAAGTCGTTCAAGTGATTCATAACACAGGACATACTTATATTCAATAGCTTAATTACTTAGTGCAAAGCTGCTTTGATGGAATGACAATTAAGTCAACTCCATTTATCAGGCTACAAACCCTTTTCAAGTAGTTTCACAATTTATCGGTCTCTTGTGAGGTTGGTTGTATACCAGTGATCTCAATCTTGATCTTTTCGAGCATCAGAAGAAAGTATCATGCATACACAAGGTATGATAACCCTCTTCCATATTTTGAATATAGTCAACAACTGCATCGTGGCACGTGAGGAAGTCGCGTCACAAATCCAAGCCACTCAGAACAGCGCAAGTTGTCCTGTTGATATCCGTCTCAAGAAGGACATCAAGTGAACCCCAATAAAAACATCTTCCATTGATTGAATCTGTATGTAGTCTGCGGTGAAGCTGCGCAGGTGCGGAAGCAGCGTAGTACCTCGCGCGTACTCAATAAGTCTGAGAGCAGGACTTCATTTACGTTGAGTGCACCGCTTGCGAGTCTGCAAAGCTTTACCGTCAACTACGTGATGGCAAAAAAGTGTTTGTATTCGGTAGAAGTGGAGTGCCGAGATAGACAGATTCGTGATGACAGATGATATGAACTTTGTTTCCAAAGAGTAGATTTAAAGATTAAATTCAACGCGAAGGATACACCTTCATATCAAGATGACTATATACCCAGAAGTCTTCGTCTGATCACCCTGATCAGTCTACAGCATTGGTGCAGAGTTTCCCTGATCAGTTCACATATTCGCCCACGTAGGATGCTTCCGTCTGATCCCCGATCAGTTGGCTTGCTATCCTTATTCCGAAACACTTTATTCCGTAACAGAATGGTAGAAATTTTGGCGGCCGCTTTGAGCGGTCGGCCGGTAAGCCGTCAAGTACGTTATTGATTTTCAATCAATCGTCAAGGTACTTCTGGACCTTTTAACATCAAGCATCGGAAGGGAGTCTCATATATATATACATGTACAATGCCACGTAGTTCAGCTCCATAAGTTTGGTGTGGTTGGTTGCACAGGGGGTAATTATGTTGTACAAGCCGTAGTGACATGGTGCAGCTGATGATTACGTTGTGTGATATGAGGAAGTCGTTTCACAACATCCACAACAGTATGCGCTACTCCAGTTCGAAAGACATTTAGGACGTCCCGATCCCACAACAATTCATAGTGTAGCTTCTGTAGAGCGACCACTGATACTTGGGGCCTCAGAGGGTGTGAAAGAGTATGAAAATGTAAAGTGGTATTTATCCGTATGGTGAGGGATATGGCTACAATGCCGACTCACAGATTGTATTTTGGGTGTACGGCCATTACTCAGAATTAACACCATTTTCCTTCTCTGCAGATTTTGATCCTATGGTAGCTGATGCTGGATGCCTCCAAAAAGGTATCTCGCAGCGTGCACAGGTACCCGTGCTCTGCGAAAGAGTAATTAATGCGCCAAACTACCGAGACCGATCCACGTGATCGTCTGTCTTTCCGTCTCAATGGGCATCACTTAACCTCCTGTAATACGTCCATAGTGTAGAGTGTATGGGTTCAAGTAGGAGTGTTGGGTGATGTTACGTCACTAAGCCATGAATTTAACTTGCTTTCTGAACGAGCAAATGTCTCATTGATCCAAATCTAGATTATGTAACTGTCACAGCAGTTTCACGATATGATTTTTCTTCGTTGAGAAAAAAGATAAGTCAAGATCTATGTCAGATTCTTTTAACCAGCCTATATATCGGTAGGCATCAACACCCCTCCTTGAGACAATGTAACGTTGCGTAGCGCCTTTGAATGCCCAGACTTCGTGCTCGTGTAGTTCAAGATCGTCTTCGTATCGTCTGAAACAACTCGAAATAGTCCCGTCGTCAACCAAAGCCTGTTCTGCATTATCAAATTGTCGCAAAACCCACTGCATATCTCTTTCCGTAATCAATCCAAAGGATATCGAATTCCGGAAATCTCCAATGGTGTTGGACTTCCTAGCGCTAGCAACGGCATCGTCTCCCATAGCGCAAGTAGAACGCAAAAATTTCTCTAGCCACGTCTGCCAGACGGTTTCGAGAGGCTGCTTCACAATTTGTGCCGCGGCTGGGAGGAAGGTTTCGCAAAATCTCCGGAGCCGCCCTTCCCGGTCGGATTCTGACGTTGGAAGATACATGATAATTTTGCCCATCAGAATGCCTTCCACGATCAATTGCTCGCCGTTACATGTGAAAATGCCCGGATGGGGGACTTTCGGCTCGAAAGCCCACGGCGAACAGGACTGAAAATCTATGATCCAGCTTGGCTGATTATCAGCGGACTTGCCGTCGATGAACATAAGTGGCCTTAAATCTTTGGTTTGCTCAATTAGATATCTTGTAAACCCTTTGAACACTTCACCGTATGACTTTCGATAGTCCGGCATAAGCATTTGTGGGAGTTGGGCATGGTTAATCAAACCCAGTACACCATATATATGATCATGCGGAATCGTAGCCGTTCTTGACCCTATATTCATTAGAATCCATAGTAGCTTTTCGGCGGGAGATTTATATTTAAAACTATCCGTGGAGATGAAATTTGGCATGTACTCCGGACCAAAACAAACTTCGACCATCACGCTGGCCAAACGAGCGAGTGAGCCGATTTGCACTCGCAAATTCTCATCTGCATGTTTTTGCAGCTGGGACAAATTCCTACCGAAATCATTCAAAGCTCGAAACGAAAACATAGCATAACCGATTAAGGCTACCGGTTCGCGTTGACTGAGACAATACTCCTGGAGAATCCAGACTCGTTGGAACCATTCATTCTGCAAGATACTCATGAAAGTTTGAACCATCCTTACCACTACATCATTGTCTAAGGATGGTTCGGGTTCCTGTATATCTAAATGTGGCTTCTCAAAATCAAATAGAGGCTTGATAGTATCCAGAGCTGAAAGTAAATGTTTGAAGGCTGTGGGATCCGGATTTATATTTTGGATGTTTCCGAGCCAAACCAGAACTGTGAAAGCAGAGGAGTAAATGTTTGCTATGCGAGGAACTTGCTCTGCTTTCTCATCAAAGTCTTCTTGATTTATGCAGATGGCGTCGACCCACAGAAACAGCTTTTTCCGTCCTTGCCACGAATTTCGCCCTAAGCCCTCCTCAAAGCATGATGATAAATTCCGTATATGGAATAGGGCGTCATGGAGATTTTTGGTGACATCCAATAAAGCTTCATTAATTTGAATGGGTCTTTCGCAGCATGTATTGCCCCAAACATAGGAGAGAGCGAGGTACTCTGGTGCTTGCCGAAGATCAAATTGGTGTAACCGCAATTTGAGATGCTCCCTCCCATGGTGTGACTCTTGGAAGCTGATGAGCCTAATCTCCAATTTTGTGAGTCTGCTGTACTTGAAGCTTGAAGTTTGTGTCATTCTGGCTCGAGTAATAAGTTTGTCTGGCTTTTAGGCCAGAATTTAAAATTGAGAGGCTCGGATTAGGGATTCAATGATCATGTACGCGGATGTGTTCATCTCTGGGTAGTTGGCAGCAGCAACCAACTACAATAGGAGTGTAGGTTGACTTAGTTATCTGAAAAAGGAAGAAGACGTGTCCAAATCTCGTGCACAAGGAAGCTGACTAACGCACGTCATAAGCGACTCGACCAATTTTGTACAAGAGATAACCCTTGCTCTACCTGAGTCATATGTTAGATTCAGATGCCACAGACAAGCTTGAGACTGACAAAACGGAAGCAAGAGCGAGATTCTTTGGAGACAAGGAGACAGTCACTGAGACAGACAGGCAGAACGGCAGACAGCTACCTAAGATACTTCACTTCCAGAATGTGATCCTTCATTATAATACTTATCGTTGAATTGAGTGCCTAACAGTGCTGTGAAAACATGTACAAAATTAAAAGTGGAATATGCTATAGGAACCTATGTGAATACTTTTGATTGATTAAAGACGCAGAAGGGCATGCCAACTGGATGGAACAAGTGGTCCTGCCAGGGTCCTGATTTATGCCTCAGGCAGACTATCGCTGACCCGCCGAGCAGCAGTTCTTGAACAATTTCATGAGTAACATTGTTCAATTTGCCGACGGACTCTAGGATTGCCTTGAGTCAATTGTGCTGAATGGATTTTGCGAAGAGTTGGATGATATGAAATATGGCTTAGATGCCTTTTAAGCGCCACATACGCGGCGGAGCTTGACTGATGACTCAAGACGTCTTCTCAGATTTTTATGCAACAATATCAATTATTGCTTGCAACAGAGTGGCAAGAAAGAGGAATGAGATGTGAAGAATATCGATTCAATTTCAATTAAGCTGATTGGTGAGAAAGAGCATGCACGAGTGCTGCTCAGTTCGATTATCACCGGTCGGGCAACAGAAAACACGTGACTCGTCACATTGACAGCTGAAGAGAAGAATTGAACATCTACCGGTATTACCGCGCAAATGTCGCCCTCCCTACCTCGAAAATCGGCCAGAGCACGGCGAAGAAATTTGAAAGTGCGTTCACTCGGCAATCGCAACACAGCCGTCACCAATGCAGCAGGCAACGGTGGTCTCGCAAATGCTTTGCACGGGGTTGTCATCGTTCACTGCTTCGCGTTAGAAAACATCCGATGCAAAAACCCGCGATATGGACCAAATCTCACCATCCAGGGCGCTGCATTGCATCGGGTACGAGTATGAGCCCCAGTTCACGGAGCTTTGCGAACCCCCGCTGTTGCAGCAGTGTGGCTGGTACGACATGGCGCTGCATTTTTGGCTCACTTGCTGACTGGTCCATCCGGAAGGAGCTGCAGGTGGCGGAGGAGCGCCCGCCGCAGGAGGAGGCTGCTTCGCTGGCGGAGCAGGTGCCTTCGGGATGTTAGTCGGTACAATAGGTTTCGGTGGCAGCTGACCACTTACAGGCGGTGAATGAGCTGGGGGTGCTGGTGCAGGTGGTGCTGGTGCCGGTGGTGCTGGTGCCTTTGAAGAAGTCAGCAGCTCGTATTATATAAGCGATGTCTTGTCCCTCCTGACCGGTGGAGATTGCGCGGGAGGGGCAGGTGCGGGAGGGGCAGGAGCCTTGAAGTCCGTTAGCATTCGGTAGAACGCCAAAGAGGATCAAGATTTCATCACCGGTGGGGCAGGAGCTGGCGGCCCTGATGCTGGTGGTGCTGGTGCCTTCAAGGACGTTAGCCATCTATGTTATATATGCCAATATATTGTTCCTCCTAACCGGTGGAGAGTGAGCTGGAGCTGCTGGCGCAGGCGGAGCAGGAGCTGGGGGAGCTGGCGCCTGTGAGGAGGGTCAGCACTCTACTGTAGACACATGTAGCATCTCAATCCTGACCGCTGGAGAGTGGGCTGGAGGTGCTGGCGCAGGCGGAGCATGAGCCGGGGGAGCTGGCGCCTGTGAGGAGGGTCAGCACTCTACTGTAGACACATGTAGTATGTCAATCCTGACCGCTGGAGAGTGGGCTGGAGGTGCTGGCGCAGGCGGAGCAGGAGCTGGGGGAGCTGGCGCCTGTGAGGAGGGTCAGCACTCTACTGTAGACACATGTAGCATCTCAATCCTGACCGCTGGAGAGTGTGCTGGAGGTGCTGGCGCAGGCGGAGCATGAGCCGGGGGAGCTGGCGCCTGTGAGGAAGGTCAGCACTCTACTGTAGACACATGTAGCATGTCAATCCTGACCGCTGGAGAGTGAGCTGGAGGTGCTGGCGCAGGCGGAGCAGGAGCCGGGGGAGCTGGCGACTGTGAGGAAGGTCAGCGGTCTTCTGCAGACGCATGTGACACGTCAATCCTGACCGCTGGAGAGTGGGCTGGAGGTGCCGGCGCCGGCGCAGGTGGAGCAGGTGCTGGCGCTGCGGGAGCGGGAGACTTATAAAATGATTGTCAGCAAAGAATTTGAGTAAATTGAAGCTATTCTCTGGTCACGTACCGGAGGTGCTGACTGGCCACCATTGTTCCCCCCCTGCTGACCACCACCGTTCCCTCCTGCCTGGCCACCACTGTTCCCTCCTACCTGGCCACCACTGCCGCCCCATCCAGAGCCTCCATTGCTCCATCCATTACCCGGTGTTGGTAGAGCGACAGTCACTCCAACGAGCAAGGCCGTGATGTATGTGATCTTCATTATGAGCGGTACTAAAAGAGTGACTCAAGTCGAAACGAGAGAAAAGAGTGTATAAGTTAGGTATCGATGCTGGCTCCTGGGAACACATCTCGGCGCCTTCTTGGACTATAAATTCTTTGCTGTTCAATTTTGACTTTATGGGATTAATCAAACCTTGAAAGTGTGGACATTGTTGGAGGACGCCAGCCCGTTCACTTTCCCGTTCCCACAATACAATACTCGTGTCTAGAATGGTCAATTGCGGGAGCTATGCCGTATTGCCGAAGATATAAGCCACGATCCTAGCGTATCCAAAGATGCCAGAGATGTTACAGTTTCGAAGTCCCGACTGGCCTATAACACGCGTGCGGAATGATCGTGAGCCGATGATGCTGCTACGCACGGAGATGGTTAAACGAGAAATGGTTGAAGATGGCCAACGCTGGCCCGATGGTAAATCAATTAGAGTTTGGGGAGATTCGTACACGCATAGACAGAGCAGATCAAAGGGAGATAGATGTTCATTTGCCGGTAGAATGTCTCTAGTTATGGTCTAATAGGCTTAGAGAACAAGCAGAGTGTCGCCTCCTGGGATTCCAATTCACGAAAGATTCTTCTGCGTATCTCGCTGGATCTGCAACCCAGCGAGATCCCTTTGAAAGAAGCAGCAAAATCCCTGGAGATCCAACGGTCGTCATTCCGGTGATACAGAATTAGTAAATGCAATGGCCACACCTGCACTAACAGGTATGTCACCATAGTGTAGTTGGTGATTTTCACGGAACCTAGGCCGCCTGCATGTGGGTCGAGCTTGGAGACTACGCAATAGGGGGTTAGCATGTTGAACCACTTGATCATGTATTGCAGTATATGCATACATTTCGCAGAAGTGCACACTCGCGGCAAACTACGTCCTGGTCCTGTGTAGATGTTTGAACCGTCCGTCCACCTTGCTGTACCGTATGATACTAGTTGATTTTGCGCCTGGTTACATAAACCCCGTGGCGCCATCTGGATCATGGAGGCTGCATAAACCGTCGGGCTTGAGCTCTGAAATTACCATCCCCTAGCACTCGGGACCTACAGCACAATCGATATTGCCTTCTACATACTTTGACATAATATAGGATGCGCCGCCGGAGACTCGGATTTTGAACAGAACTGTCTGGGCCTAGACATTCGGGTAGGAGATCTAATTCATCACTTCATTGTAGGCACCTCGGCTATGCTGTTTGCTGGCAAGGTGAAGTTCAGAATATAAATTTACGTAGATCCAACACATTCCCAATCCAAAGTCTCAAAATTCCTCCCAAAATGACCGAAATAAAACGATCCTCGATTCAAACCCTTCGATATATAAAGCGGCCATCATCAATCATTCCATGATGTCATCGATTGAGAAGTATGCTGGCTTGTTTGTGTCCCATGTCCAAGGCAATATTTTGTTTTTTTTTTTTTTTTTTTTTTTCATTATAACTTTTGTAATTTTTCACCTTTGGTTTTTTACTTTTGTTTCCAATTTCCTTTTTCTCATATTCTTTTCCTATTTTGGGAGCGGGGGGAGCAGCGAGGGGGAGAAGGCCAAGAATTTTGTAGCAACAATGAAGAGAGCATTTGATGCACGCACGCTCGATACTGAAGCAAATGCTGTAAACGTGGTAGAAAATAAGCAAACAGATAGGCTAGTGCGTCGAATAGCGATTCCTCAGCATGCGTATGATCTCTCCACTCGTCCCTTGGATTAGGATCTGAAGGCAACAGTGCTCACAGGACGTCTCCATCCGTGCTGCGATGCGGAGTACCCCGTTCTGAGGCCATTCGCATCGGTAAGTTCAGCATAACATCAGAACAACTGTTGGGAAACAGGTGTTTCGGTTTGTTTTATTCCATAATTCTAGCCGCCATGTGAACGCAAAATCCAAAACTCAATGTTGACAAGGGCTGGCGATCATCACCACACGAAGGCTAGACAAGAGGGCCAGCTAGGTGGGATCATCACTTTTGTAGCAGATCAAATGAGACACTTATTTGGAGTTCATTTCTCTGAGCCCCAAAAATAGACAATTGAACGGATAAAATCGCCCCGTGGCGTTGGGCATTGCCACCACAACTTCACCTAGTGCGGCTGGGCCTTGCGACATTGACGCTCCACTAGCACGAGCTGCGATTCTGCAACGTAACTGACAGAGTCTTGCTTGAAAAATGTCCCCTCAATTTCCCGGCGACTTTGTTATCGAGGCTGCCTGGGATGATCCAAATACCGTTTCAAGCTTCATCATCTCCATTTTCTGAGATCAGCTCGCTCACGGCAACAGCTTCACAGCAGCTCCACCCGGCGGTAGTGCTGACGCTTCTAGGTCCGAAAGGAAAAACACTCCCTCCAATGTATCAAGCGCACCGGCCATACTGCACGAACAGAAGGTTCAAGGGGTCTACATAAATCTGGTCAACGGTTATCGAATCGATCGCGCCAAAGGCATTGCTGCTGATATCAAGTCAGATGCCTTGTAAGCCAATTTGGACGGAAATACCTACCGTGGTGATTGCTGCTTCAAAGATGGCAATGGTGAAGTGACCAAAACGGACAATGGCAATCCCATATGGATGCAATTTACATTCGCGACTGCTTATTCCTTAGCTCCTGTTCGAGCAGTGGCCCAAAGGTTATTCCTAACAAAAACAAGAGCAGTTTCTAGGACTATGGTCCAAAGACAGTGCACCCGATCCGTCTATATTCTTTTGACTCGTCCCTGCGTTTATCAAAGGGAAGCCGGATCTTTGTGCAATCTGTAGTGGCAATGCTGCTTCCGACCGCATGCCTACATTTTACAGTAGCGCGCAGCCGAGTGACTGCCACCACTTGCACAATTTCTGAGATTGTGCGGTATTATGGTGCAGAAGATTCCAATCGATCAATGCGCGTTGCCGTCCTGATATCCGTCAGACGCAACCGTGGACTTGGCGTAGGTGGGCATCGTAGCCGCAATATATGCCGTCGCTTGAGACCGAGATCGATGGGAATGATGGAGAGGAGACATGCGAAGGGGCTAGTTGAGGTTTTCCCTGGGTGCCATATGTCTGTTCATGTGGAAGCCAACATTCACATCTTCCATACGAATCTGCACAGCAATTCTGTCTATTCAGATCCGTTGGCAGGTCAAGTCGCTTACTCATTATGTTGGATGCGCGTTGTCTTGGACAACTCTTCCATTGCTCCCCTGTTCATGTAAGACCAAAAAGGGGTTCACCCTCTCACAGACATGTATCAGAGTCTCACATGATGTGACTACGTTCTATTCACTAATCTGATGCAATGTACCGTAAGAACCGAAGCTGAAAGCCCACAGTCAAACCACAATTTTCACTTCGTACCTTTTTTGTACATGTATTGTTAAAGATACTATCATAGAACACGCGCCGGTTCTAAGGCTACGGGTTACGGTAGAGGACAGGCGTCAATTGCCTTTAACAATAACAAGAACCAAACAAATATATGGACTAAGAGAGTATTGATTTTTCCTCATCTCCAGAGGGTACCTCCGAATCAAATGACACAATGACCTCGAGGTCTTCACAAAGGGAAGAAAGATGAGAAGGATTCGCATCTCGTACTACCAGTTGAAAGGTCAGCAATCCTAGAGGAAGTATACGACTGTGGAACTGTTTCAATGACTGCCAAGTCAGGTATATCCGTCAACATCCCTGGAAATCATATACCTTCTTAATCATTAGATTGGCTAAAGTAGAGAGGAAAAAAAAATCGGGGGAAAAAAACCTATAAATCAATACAGCTATTTTGATTGGGTTGGTTCCACAGAAAGAGACTTCCGTATACATCTTGATTGAATGCCGCATCTGAGCCTCTCAGGAAATCAAAGGCATAACTTTAAACGTCCTAGAGCTCCGTCAGGTCTATTTAAAGATCAGTCCAGCAGGTTATACCTTATACTGCTCAATATTAACCCTAAGGCTTCCAGATCTTAAGATTGCGGACAGTAGTTCAAGAAAAAGAAATCTTCACATACTATTCTCTTTCTTCATCCCAGAGGATCGCTAGACATACAACATCATCCGAAATAAATGAAAAGCCACCAACTTCCCCAAGTATGGTGATCTTGGGAATATAGAAAGAGAAAGTAATCTCCGGTTTAGCCCGCCCAAGGACTAGATACCCGGGCGGCGTTGCAATGACGGCTTATCGGGAAGATTTGGATCAGGGGCAAGTGAGTAACATGGTTCCCGTCGCTCTTGTGGACGAATGATCTTGGTGTTACACCTATAAAGAGGCATAACACTAGAGATAAAGTTCAGTTCGCCCAACTGCCTTTTTTTAACAAGTTACCGTTCACGGCGCGCATCCCATGACGAACAATGAGGATAACGACAAGTCCTAGTTAACTTGGATGTAATCTTTTTCATTGAATGCACCCCTTCACCTCTCTTCCTTAACTCCGCTTACTAAAGCGAAGGGAGTGTGGCAGAGCACCAAAAGGGTCGAGGATGAGGAGGTGGGGGGGGGGGAAATAGCAAACCCCACGTCCCTCAAAGGCTGGGGGGAAATGGGGAGAAAGTACACAAGCGCGGAGATGGTATCAAGCGGGTAAAAAAAGCCACAGACAGACGGACAGACAGAAGGACAAATAGAAGTGATAATAATCCACCTTCCTCCTCTTCCTACATTCTTTTGTAATTCCTTCACGCAGAAGGTCACGAACTCCCCATCCCAATGCCGGAGCTAGGGCATCTTCATATCTGATTTTCCATACTCACTACCCACCTTGCGTGATCGCACCACTGTCAGAATTGTTGGACTGTCCTTATTGGAAGCGGAGACTTAGGGTGGAGAAAATCTACCGTATTTCACCATCACCAAACGCCGGTGTCGCCTCCATGGCCCGCGCGTCACTGTTCGTCTGCGGTGTGGTCTCGACCGCAGCAAGGTCGACGTGACTGGTCCCATCAGCTGAATCGACTGGCGTGGCGTGGTCATGCTGTTTTCCACTCTCTCCGTCTGCAGCCACCGCCACAGGCTGCTGTCCGCTCATTCGCTCCCCTGCCGTATTCGCATCCTCCGATCGCGCAGTACCAGGCCGACTCGAGCCAGACTTCGCCGGCTTCTTGACATGCCCATTTGTCTTTACCGACGAGACTGAAGTCTTAGCATGTGGGGCAGCCGTCGACCTTCGCCCGGGACTCTTGGCCGTCTCGACCTTGTCATGTGCTTTCCCCGCCGATGCCGCCGTGGGTCGCATCATGCGTTCAAGAAAGCTCCCGTCGGGCGCATGTGAAGGGGCCTTCTTCCCTGCGGTTGTGGAGCCGCTGGACCCCGGGCGTTGGCCGGGAGCCAGAGAGGAGCGAGGTGTGGGTTTTGCCAATGGCGGCTTGGGACGCGAATAGGTAGATGAGGACGGCTTTGCGGACTCGGGTTCATGTTTGGCGCGCGAAGCGGCGGTTGGAGCTGTTAGGCGTGAAGGTAGGTCAACAGGTTTGGTAGTATCGCGAGGCTTGGGTTTCGAGGGAGGAGAGTGCTTTACAGCATGAGATGCCGCGGTGCCAGCGGCCATTCTTGCGACCGAGGCCGCTGTGGGTGCCGCCAAGGAGCTGCGGCTCGCTTTCTTGGTGGGCGTCTTGGTTGTCTCAGGTTTTGAGTGTGTGCTGTTGGTAGGTGATTTAAGAGCGGGGGCTGCGGTTTTGGAAGATGCTGCGGATTTGGCCGCCATGACAGAGGGTTTGGGGGCTTCGATAGGCTGGGGCGGTGTTTTAGCCGTTTGAGCAGGCTTGGGTTCTTTGTCTGATACCGGGGCGGCGGGATTTTGCGAAGGTGCTGATCCGCAGTCCGGGGAGGAAGATGATTTGGCCATTGTTTCTGGGACTTGTGGCGTACTCGCTGTTTGCGCGGCTTCGACCACCCGGTTCGATACCTCCTCCTCACCGGCAGGCGCCCGTTCTCCCGTCGCCGCCGTTTTCACGGCACCCTGCTTAGTCTCCACTCCCGCCGTCTTCTCCTCTGGCTTCGCGATCTCCTTCTCCCTACCATCCCCCTTGTTTTCCTTCGTCTTGGATGCCTCCACTTTCGCCAATGGCGTTTCCGTCGCCACCTCCTTCTCGTGCGCGGCCGAAACGGCTAAGTCCGGGGTGTCGGCGGCCGACTCGATAGCAACCTCGGGGATGGTCTCAGCGACATTAGATGCCTTCTCCCTCCGCTCCGCCTCCTCGCTCACTGACGTCGTCTTGCGCAGCTCTGGCAGCATATTGTCGCTGCCCTCACTAAAGCTGCCGCGTCGCCGGCCCGCACTGCTCTCCTCTCGTGTCAGCTCGGGCACGCTGCCGCCCGACTCCCCTAACTCCGTCGTGCTCGCCATCGTGATGCTGCCCGCAGCAGGCTCGACCGGCACAAAACTTGCCCGCACCTTGGACGTCGGGCGGCTGGGAGTGTTGTCGTTCCAGCCGGCAGAGGACCGGCCGCGGTGGTCGGGGGCGGACGTGTTCGCGGCGGCGGCAGCGGCGGCGTCAGACGCCTTGTTCTCGAAAATAGACCGGAGGTTGCGGACGGCGGATGAGGAGCGTTCGGAGGACATGGCTGATACGGCGGGTCAGCAAGAACGGCCCATGAATGACGGCAACAGCGAGCACAGGTGACGTCCGGTTGCCGATGTGGACACGATGTCAGGTACGGGGAAGAGCATGGCCCGGGAGAAGTGTGGATTCCGGGATGGAATCTATGCCAGGACGATAGAAGTCATGAAACGCCCGCCGTTCGGCTTCCGGCCAGGGGCACGCGTAAGAACGCCGCCCCATGTGTGTTGTAGTGCCGCTGTGCCTTCCAGATCAAGAAAATCGGGGTGGTGGATACTCACACGTGAGGGACAGACGGGTTTAGTGAGAGGCGTGCATGCTCACCTGTCAGTGGCATGCAAGATACCTCGTGCAGGGATACCGCTACAAGCTGGAGAACTCGAAGGGGGAGGATACGCGAAGAGAAAGGGAAAAGGGGGCGGCGCGCAGGTAACGAGCAGCCCATGTCCTCTCCGCTTAACGAGCAGATAGCAGCCAATTACACAATTACGCTGCTGCACAAACATGATATAGACATATATGACATGCACACCCACACCCACACCCACACCCACATCCACACCCACACCCACATCCACATCCACATCCACATCCACACATAACATATCAACATACATACACATTAGCATACCCAAATACACATACACATACACATACATACACACATACACCCACACACACACATACACACACACATACACGCATACATCGTTATTTGATACTGATGTGGTAATTTGATATTGACGTGGTCATTCGATATTGATGTGATAATATTCGTCTATCTCTGCATGAAAGGCTGAGGCGGCAGGGCAGAGCATTTCCACAGGATCTTAACATGTGAAACAGACCACCGTGCTGGCCATGTTTATCTTCAGATTGAGCCCATGCCCGTTGCATTTCGGTCATATGTAACGTCAGAGAGGTACACTCTCTCACACCCTCCCCACCCGTTCAACTGGTAGGAAAGCCCAATGTTGCAAGCCTCCCATCCTCAACCACAATCGCTCCCAATGCGCCACATCGTCCATACTCACAACCCCATCCCGACATTCATACCCCCATATCTCCTCCCCGCTCTCCCACAGCCTCGTAATCGCCTCCCTGAACTGCTCGACCATCTGACGGAGAATTCCTTTCCTCCCACCAACTCCAGCACGACCCGCTTTTAACCACCCCAGCCGCTGCCCCTTCATCGCGCGCGCAATCTCTTCCGGGAACCCGCCGCGCAGGATGCGGCGATGGGCAAGCGCGGGGAAGACCTCGACGGTGCCACCCGACACAGGGGTGAAGCACGCCGGACGTCGAAGCAGGAAACGGATGCGGACGTCCTGAAGCAAGCCTGCACGGCAGAAGCGCATGGCAACGAAGAGTTTCGTGAGGAGAAGGGCGTCGAGCTCTAGATAATGCAGCGCAGGGAGACGACGGAGATATGTGACGATGCAGGTATGCTGCTTGGACACGACGGGCCACACCTCATTTCGGCGGCCTCCCACGTCGGGTGGTGGCCCGGCCATCATGATGCTCACCCTCCCTACCAGCTGACGCAATTCCGGGCGTAAATTGTCCACCCAGGCTCGAAACGTCCCAGGCGTCTCAAACGCGAATGTGTTCTCCCGATAGAAAACAGCGCACGCCTCACGGTACCAGCCGCGGCACACGAGAAATACGCCCAAATCCCTCCTCCGCGCACACAAACAACTCAGCCTCTCGGGAACCTGTGGGAAAGGACGGGGACGGAAAAACTTATCATAGCAACTCGTGCAAAGAAATTCGTTCCGCTGGGCAGGAGCCCAAGCGCTGCGCCACGGGTCAACCCAAATATCGCGCGTGGGGACGAGGCGGTGGCGGTTGCGCCAGAGCGAGAGGTTGGAGGTGGCCCGGCAGAGCGCGCAGTCACCGGTGGATTCATGGACGGGGCGGATGTCGTGGGAAGAGGTGAGGAGGGGACATGAAGGTTGGTGGGGGAGATCCCATTTGGCTGGGTGGACTAGGAGGAAACGAAAGACGTGGGCGCGGAGTTCGGGGGGAAGGGCATTGAGGCGGTCGCCGAGAGTGGGAGTATATGGTACGGATGGGGCGGATGTTTTTGGTGCAGTGGCGGACAGGTCGTAGAAATGTTTGAGGCGGGCTTTGAAGATGCTGGGACGGCTAAGGGTGGTGATGGTCGGGCGATGGACCAGTGTGGCCGTAGTGAGACGAGGGTGATGTTCGAGTCGAGACTGCGTGTCCCCGGGAACGCGGAGCGGGCGGCGAGATTTGCGTTTTGCCATGGCTTGGTGTCCTGGAGCGAAAGCTCGATATGATCAGTACCAATTTTTTGAAGAAGAAACCTGGCTGGAAGTGTTGTAGCCACTTGCTGGAATAACAATGTGGAATTCAGTGTTGAGACACGGGAAAAGCTATATTCTTATCTGGCAATGCAGTGGCAAACACGGCCTTAATGGAGAGAGGAATGACTGGATCAGTAATTGGTGAGGTCCAATAGTTGATGGACCCAGTGTCGTCTAAGCCTCTTTGGATGGCTTAGAAGAGACACCGGAGGCATGAGTCAACAGCATCGCCCTCCAAAGCGTAGGAGAGAGCAGGCAGACCAAACTGACAGCTTCACGGTCGTCCCTTGCTCAATTCCGCTGTATATCACGTTTGTGTGCTTATATGCTCTTCCCTAAGGCATGCTAGACAAGATGATGTTGACGTTGTATATATTACCGAGGCAATGTTATGTATGTATATTCGCAATTCGGGAGTGGACGAGCCTCTGCGTGGCTTAAGCAATGGCCGCACCGTACCTGCTCTGTGCGTCAAGGTCATACTGTTATCGCCAATCGCCGTCCATTCGCATGTCCCATTCAATGCTCAATGCCCGCACTTAACCCGTCGGTGCATGAATTTGCAAGTGAAGAATACCGCAGCGTGGTAAAAAAGAGAAGAGTTTGAGAGATTTCAGGGAAAAAGGGTCGGCGCGCGGAACAGAGCCGGCGCGGACGGGTAATTCATAAGGCAGCACCATCGTCGCCCATGCCGCATGATGACCGTCCATCGCATTGATCCCGCTCCTGACCCTTGGGGCGACATGGATGAAGGAGGTTCGCCCTGGGATGGTACCACCCTCTTCACGGCCCCGGCAAACATGACGACGCTGACCTCCTCAACCTGCAGATGTCCCGTCACGCTCGCATTCGACCCACAACCTCGCGCAAGCAGACAGTAAGGCTCAAGATGGTGGTATGCTAGGGGTGAAGAGAAGTTGAAAGACGAGTCTGACCGTTGCGCAGATAATGCCCCGTCCGCCTCTACGCAGGCATCCTCGTCTGCTGTCGGCATCAAACCCGCTCCCTCCAAGTCTCGCAACCCACGCCGACATGGCGCCCTCGCCCAATCCACCACACTCGAGACCCTCGACGACGATTCCATGGGCCCGCTTGGTCCGCTTGGCATGGAGCCGGCGGTGGAACCGACTCCGGTCGCACCCGCACTAAAGGAGCAGCATCTCACCTCCCGCACCAAACCGCCATCGCGTCCGGGCACGGCGGCTTCCTCCGCCCCGAGCGACGATGGGGCCCTCAACGGCTCCGTCCGCGCCCTCAACTCCCCCACCGCCTCCAACCGGGCCGGGCTGCCGCAGCAGCAGCAGCCACCATCCGTCTCGGTCGAACAGGCTGCCAAACCCACCTTCCACATCACCGTCGGCGACCCGCACACCGTTGGCAACGCGGCCAACAGCCACACCGTCTACGCCGTCATCACTCACACCACGTCCAAGGCCTACGTCCAGCCGAACTTCACGGTCCAGCGCCGCTACCGCGACTTCCTCTGGCTTTACGAACGCCTTCACGACAACAATCCGGGCGTCGTTGTTCCACCACCCCCGAGAAGCAAGCCGTGGGTCGCTTCGATGCCAACTTCATCGAGAGTCGGCGTATGGCGCTGGAGCGCATGATCAACAAGATCGCCGCCCACCCCATCCTGCAGCATGACGGCGATCTGAAGACCTTCCTCGAGAGTGAGGCTTTCCATGTGGACATCCGGCACAAGGAACGGAAGGATCCACTGTTGGGTGGCGGGGAGGGCAAGGGCTTTATGAGCAGCATTGGCCTCGGCACCGGCTCTAGCGGGGGAGGCAAGTTCGTCGAGCACGACGATTGGTTTCACGACCGGCGCGTCTACCTCGACGCGCTGGAGAACCAGCTAAAGGCGCTGCAGAAAAGCACAGACGCAGTGGTGGCGCAGCGCAAAGCCCTGGCAGAGTCGTGCGGCGATCTGTCCAGCTCGCTCCGCGGGCTAGCTGGGGTGGAGTTGGCCCCCGCCCTGTCGGGCCCATTGGACGCGCTAGCAGATCTGCAGCTGCGCGTGCAGGAGCTGTACCATCGGCAAGCAATGCAGGACCTGTTGACGGTGGGCATCGTCATCGACGAATACTTGCGGCTGATCGGGTCCGTGAAGAAGGCGTTCGAACAGCGACAAAAGGCTTTCCACGCCTGGCACGCGGCCGAGTCGCGCCTACAAGATATTCGCAAGCAACAGGAGAAGCTGCTGCGGGCGGGTCGCACGCAGCAGGACCGCATCCAGCAGATGCAGGCGGATGTAGGGGATGCGGAGCGGCGCGTGCACGCCAGCCGGTTGCTGTTCGAGGATATGGGGCGGTTGATGCGCAGTGAGCTGGATCGCTTCGAGCGGGAAAAGGTTGAGGACTTCAAAAGCGGAGTGGAGACATTCTTGGAGAGCGCGATTGAGGCGCAGAAAGAGGTATGTGCTCTCCTCCCTTCATTTTCCTTCCTATGCCCCAGCTTCTTGGTTCATTTGCTGACCGTCTGGGGTTACGATTGGGGTTTTCCAGTTGATCGAACTGTGGGAGACATACCTCTACCAGCTGGATGCGGACGAGGATGGCCCGCCCATGCTGCCTGCGGGCGTGCGCGCCGACCCGGAGCCCAAGCCGGAGGCGCAGCTGCAAAGAGAGACGGGGAAGGCTCAACTGGAGCGGGAGGCGGCTGCGGAAAGGAGCAGTGTTGGGCTCATGTCTGGGACGACAACGATGAGAGACGAGGATGGGCAGCGGGAGAGTGAGGAGGGCACGCCCGGGGAGGTCGGGAGAGCCTAGAGATGCAAAATCGAGTGTGTCATACGGCTGCCGGTCTGGCTACAACCTCTGAATGTTAAGGGTGATCTGGCTTGCTGCCGCTTGCAGAGGTGGGAGCTGGCAGGGTGATGGGATCGTATCATACAGTGCCGGCTGCGTCATGTACAGACTATCCGTTCTACCCTTTTGCATTCTGATTTGCGAGTTGAAGTCGGCGATCACCAGACATGTACACTACGGAAAAAATGCTGTTATTGACACATATCCCTGGAGACTTGATGTCGATTCCATCTCTCCATGGATATATATCTCCACGTGTCTCGGCTTGGCTCCTCCTAAGCTTTTCTTTGTCAGCAATTGGAAACTGATCTTTGGGCTTGGCCGCATCCCGCCGTTAAGGTGGTGATCATGCCATCGTCCCGCAACATAATGGCTTTATATCGCTCTCTAGCTGCCAGTCTCCGGGAAATGCAAGGTCGACGCCCACCGCCGGGATGGCATCTACCCCGGTAAAAGGCAACCACTCCAACAGAGAAGGCTCGGAGGATGTGGAGAGCACAGCGGGGTCAGGCGTCGCCGGTGGGACAACGACAACCAGGGCGTCCACCTCCGTTTCACCCCATCACCACAGCGCGCGTGCACGAAACAAACTACGCCATTTCCTGCATCCATCCGGGAAGCGCATCCACGTCGCAAACTCTCCGGACGAAGCGCTCCGCCTTAGAGAGCAACTCTCGCGTCTGCACGACGAGGAGGAGTTCGATATATACGTTTCTGGCACGCCGGAGCATTTGGCAGCGGTGCGCGCTGCTCGCGTGTACCATGAAGCGCGGCGCGAGGAACTGCGGCACGAGCATGGGGTGTTGTACGAGCGGTTTGCAGACGTGCATGCCGAGCTGGATGCGCTGCACGCCGAGCTCGAGCGTGTGACTACGCAGGGGGTTAGTTTGGAGGCGCATTTTAGCAAATTTGGATATAATGCGCATATCAAGAGCTACGACGATGAGGTAGCCGGGGGTTCTTCTGGGGCGGCGACGCCGCGGTCGGCGCGGGAGGGCGGCGGTGGCGGCGGCAGTGTGGTGAGTGGGGGGCAGGCGGAACGAGGGTACGCGACGCCACTAAAGTTGTTCAAGATGCCGGCGGTGCGGCAGTACTTCCATCGAGGCATCTTGTGGCGAGGGAGTGAGAGTGAGGAGGTGCAGAGCTTCGAATTGTTCGTCGACTTGCTCTACGTCGGCATCATCGCGGTGAATGGCGATACCGCCAGTGAGCGGGCGACGGGAACGTCATTGCTGCGCTTCGTCATCACCTTCACACTGAGCTGGAAAATCTGGAATGATATGGTTCTCATCATCTCGTGGTTTGAGACCGACGATATGTTTCAGCGTCTCTCCATCCTCTTTCTGCTGGCATGTCTCTTTGGCTTCACCACCAACATTACACAAGCATTCGACTACACCTACCCCACCCTCATTGGCTTCTACCTCGCCTCGCGCCTGTACATGGCCGGGTATTTACTCGCAATCTCCTTCCTCCTGCCCATGATCCGGGCCATCATGCTTTGGCACGTGGCCGTCACTCTCGTCGGCGCCGCACTGTGGATCGCCAGTATCCACGTCGCTTGGCCTGCCCGCCTGGTCGCAATCTGGATCGCCATCTTCATTGACATCTGTGGCCAGAGCCTGTACGTCTTGGTCATGATGCTCTGCCTCCACCTCGGCGGTCGCGCGCAGGCCTGGTTTGACCGGTGCTTCGAGTACTCTCCCGCCATCAATATCGAGCACCGCACCGAGCGCATGAACGCCTTCGTGACGCTGGTGTTCGGATACAGCGTTGTTGCTATCCTCTACCAGTCCACCATCAACGGCATCGACGCTTTCTTCGGCAAGGCCATCCTTGGCCTAATCCAATGCTTCTGCTTCAACTGGATCTATTTTGAAATCGATGGCTCCAACCTGCACACTCACGCCATCCGCCGCGCAAAGTTCTCCGCCATGACCTGGAGTATGTCGCACCTGCCCTTCATCATGGCCTTCGTGCTGGGTGGGGGGGCTTGGCCCGTCTTGTCGTTGCCCACGACACGCCTGACTCACACTTCAACGACCTCACCGAATCCTACCGCACCCGCAGCGAGGCCGAAATCCTACCGGGCATCCGTTGGTTCTACTGCACTGGCTTCGGCGTTGCGCTGGCCTGCATGGGCGTCATCTCCCTCTCACATGTCCACAAAGAGATAGAGGGACTTCGATTGCGCAAGCGGTGGCGATTAGTCTCGCGCTTCAGTGTGGCTGCCGTGCTCGTATTCCTGCCACTCGCGACAGTGCTCGACTCGCTGGACCTGGTCGCCGTAGTCACATGTCTTGTGTGCTTCACACTCGGGGTGGAGTTGTGGGCGAGTAGCTGCTGCTACGAGAAGTTGACGCAGCGCTCCACCCCGTGTCGCTATGTGGGACGTTGTGGGAGGCGGGAGATCGAGGCATTGATCCGGAATGGGGAGGCGATTGATGTAGAGGGCCTGAACGTGGAGAAGGCGCGACATGATGGGGTCGTGTTTGGCCCTTGATCTTGCGTACAATGAAAAGCAGTTCCATCCCGTTTTGACCAAAATCACTATTTGAACTCTCCTTTTCTCTTCTTGAAAATCTGCGCTCTGCCAGCCCCAGAGGAATTGGAACCACTCCCCTGTTTCTTCGTATTCAGGTATTTCCAAGCTTAACTCGCAAATGCTGGATTTTCCGCAATCTTGCAGTCCGTGGCGGCAACAATGTTACTTTTCCCAATAAAGCTACATCGTTTCAAGATTTCCTCCCAATCCCGTTCATCTGAACTCCCTAATAGGCGGCCTCGTAATGACGGCAAGAAGCTTCTTACGAGTCAACATCAACATAAACGGAAGGATAAGAAGCGAGCAAACGAGAGGCAATGAATCGCACTGGAAGCTGAGACGGAAATCACGTGTCTCACCAAGGGCAACTTGGGGCTGGTCAGGCTCAGAAAGAGACCAACCACCTTCGCGTTGAATTCAATCGTTAAATTTACAGTTTGGAAACCAGTTCACATCATCGGCTATCACGGATCTGTCTACCTTAACACTTCTCTTCTACCGAGTACAACAAGTGGTCTTCTTCTAGTAGATCCCTAACACTTCTACAGCGGAGGCGGTCGGCAGCGAGAGCTTTTGGCCGCTACAGCGCAGCCGCCAATCGAGAGGAAGGTTTCGGTACAGGGCGCAGAGTGCAGACAGCTCGCGAATGGGCTAAGCGTCAATAATGAGCAGAGATGATGCTGCAAGGGCTGGGCGGAGCGCATGTCTCTGATGAATTTTGTTTGCGTTCGGGTCAAGGGGCAGAAGGAATGGCCTTTTGAAAGAGTCTGTCCTGATCGACAAAGTGGAAGAAATTATGTTTTTCCTTCTCTATTAGATGGTGTTCTAAAGTCTGTTCATCTCTATATCATATATTGTCATGCAAAATCTCGCTTGCAAACTTGCTTCTCGCCCTAATGGTTGGCCCAAAGAATACCAGCACCCATGGCACGATGGTCAAGAGCGCAGCAAGTCCTCCCAGGAAACTCCCTGCTCCTTGATATGTCATGCTAATGAACATTGCTTTCGTGAACAAAGGAAAAGTACCCCCCAGCATGTTCCGGCAACAGCTCTGGGCCGCCAATGCGCTCGAGGCATACCGGTGGTATGTGTCTGCCAGATAATTGAAGACTGCCAAGTAGATGCTGAATATTCCCATGGTTGCACAGCTGATCGAGATGGCCGGGACGATCCAGGGGATGGGGGGGAAGCTTGTCCAGCCAAACCAAAAACAACCGATCGGCAGGAGAGCTGACTGGACACAGGCGAAATATAGTCGGCCTTCGGGCGTGTCCAGGAATGCGATTCGTTTTTGTGAAAACACTTTTCGCGCGAGACGCTCTTGATAGATGCTGAGAATGGTGCTGAGAATGGCGCCCACGGGCAAAGCGGTGAAGACTGCACCCGATTGCTCCAGCGTAAAGCCGTGGTTGGTCTCGAAAACAAGAGGGATGGCGGAAAACATCAAATACAACACACCCCAGCTAAAACTAATCCAGAGGCTGAAGAAGAAGACGACGGGTTCGGTAAGCAGGAGGTGGAAGGGTCGGTAGAGACTGACGCTGATCATCTTTCCAATACTGGTCCTCTCTTCGTCAGACTTGACTTTCCATCTTATTCGGAGAGGGCTTGTTTTGTCTGAATCGTTTGTCGTGGCTGCCATCATGCCGTGGTACCCCGCCGCTTCCAATTCGTCATACCATTTGTTCAACGCCTTCGCTTTGCGAGACAGCAATACGGAGCCCCGCGTCTCTTGGAAGAACAACACGATGAGCGCCATGACGGTCCCATCCACGATCACCTGGACGTAGAAGATCCATCTCCAACCCATATGCTGCGCTATGAAGCCACTCACGAGCGGACCTAGTCCAGTCCCGCAAAGGGCGGCGCCGGAGAACAACGCCATGGCGGTATTCCGGTCCTTGGCATGGTAAATGTCGCTCACGACGCCCCCGACCATCGTGCTAAATGTGCTCCCGGCGCAGCCCACCAGAAACCGCGCCACGATCATCCCCGCATACGTCGGCGTGACCGCACACACCATTTGGAAAACCACGAACAGCACGCCCGTGACCACAAACATGGACCGTCGACCATTAATCTCAGAGAATGGAGCGAGGACCATGGGAGCGATGGCGAAGCCGGCCGTGAAGACCGTGATGCCCACCGCGATGGCCACTTCGGAAACCTGCCATTCCTTGGACATCTGCGCTTCGCCGGACGAGTATGAGCCGGCGCTGTAAGCCGTCAGCATCGTCGCCGTGACCGAGAGCCATGTGAGAAGGCTCTTGCGCGTTTCCGACCATTGGAAAGGAGAAGTGAATTTTTGGAGATCGGGACATTGGGGTGGCGATGGTCCTGTCCGGGATACCAACGCTGGATTTGAGACGTAGGCGGGAGTGGGAATTTCGGTTTCGAATGTGAGGTAGTGCCATTCGATCTCATCGTCCACGCTGACGCATTCTCCAAACACACGCCGGCCTCCTACATCGTGGTGTGGGCGCGGCGTGCTTTCGCCTGCATTTACCTCCAGTCCCATTTTCTCCCCGCTTCGGCTGGTGGGATTGGCAGTCGGCTTGGTTGAAATGTCTACCGCCATCTCGGACTTCAGCGACGCCTTCTAGATGACGCATGAGGAAAGGGCAACGCAAAAGAAGGAAGACGGATGTTTGTACAGGACGATAAGCTATGCTGACTATTTCTCTGGTGCATCTTGATCTGCAAGCCGATCTTTATGCCTGCCATTGCGCACGCCTATCTTCATCTAGCGCCCCTCAACTAGGCGGTGGTGGATAATTTTTATTCCCGTCGTGCATTTGTTGAAGCAACGCAGTCAAGAGACACCATTCCTGTTGTTTACAGCTTCATGGGTAAACCTTGAGGACAGCAGAGACCCCACATTGCGCCTAGGGCCGTCCCATCAAAAGGGTTTCAACTTTTCAACACATCCACATTGTAACCTCTCTGCTCTCATCAGTCAAACCAGAGAGGGTCTGAAGGATGGGGACGGCTAAGCATCGCCACATCGGCAATCGGAAGTCAATGTTGATCTAGTGCCTGGGGCAAGCGATATCGCTCGAAACTCGCCCGAGGTGAACGCCCGGTTCAGGCTCGTCCTTTAAGCTGAGGCTATATCAGTGGTCTTCCTCTCCAGAGGCAATTAAGCCTGTATCTACATCGAGCAGGCGAGCTTTGGTGGGATCGTTCTACCGCCTGAACAACATCAGGTGCTGTGGAATCATTGCTTGTCGCCGCCGGACTGAGCGGGTGGGCGATGAGAGAACGGCTGGCGCGCGATCCAATATGCGATCCATCCGTCGGTGGGCTCTCGAGTCGACAGCGTCTATGTTTGCGAGAATCATTGGCGGCCAATGCGCATGAGTCCGAATCCACCATCAAAACGACATGCGCTTCACTTCGGGTCTGGATCCTGACCGAGGGGTTAAGTCTCCTGGTGGCGTTAATCCAAGGGTAGTGGGATCGACGTGAGGGATACGCTCCATCCTGGACAGATTACCTCGTGGGCCGGACATCTTCGCCGCGATCACATTTCCTTTCACGGCAAACACAATCATCGACGAAAGCACAAAGCGTCCAGGTTGAGGTTTACACCGCCCTGGCAGTACTTTTGCGCGTCAGAAGCTAGTGCCGATTGCGTGCTCCATTCAAAGAATTGGACCACCCTATTTACTAATACATCAGTCTCCCGATAGGATCAGGTAAGAAGTCCCGCAATCACGAAAGTGTCTGTCAAAAGGTAATTATTAGTGCACCTTCCCACCTGATTCTTCTTTTTTTCTTGCCGTCGTCTCCAACATCACAGTCACCCGCCCGAGCGCTTCCACCTATCTCCCCCTCCCGTCCCCCTCCAAGTATACACACAACAATCACCCACTACTCCATCTCATTATCGCGATGGGATCCGTCGATCGCCCTGAGGCGCTCCGCCTCGGCAGCATCGCACCTAACTTCCAGGCGCAGACAACCAATGGCCCGATCGACTTCCACCAGTTCATTGGCGACTCATGGGTCGTACTCTTTTCGCATCCCGAAGACTACACCCCAGTGTGAGTTCAGCCCAAAGCGACGCCAGGGATTGTGCGACTAAACGTTGGTAGCTGCACGACCGAATTGGGAGCGTTCGCCAAGCTCGAGCCGGAGTTCGCGAAGCGCGGAGTGAAGCTGATCGGCCTGAGTGCCAACACTGTCGAAAGCCATGGCGGGTGGATCAAGGACATCGACGAAATCAGTGGGAGCCACCTGACGTTCCCCATCATCGGCGACAAAGACAGGAAGGTGGCGCTATTGTATGACATGTGAGTCTCGCCAGAGCGGACTGGAAGATGATCGCGCGAGAGTCTGACGTCGAGTCCTTCCGCAGGATTGACCATCAGGATGCGACAAACGTGGATGAGAAGGGCATCGCCTTCACCATCCGCTCTGTCTTCATTATCGACCCCAAAAAGACCATCCGCACAATATTGTCGTACCCGGCGTCCACCGGCCGCAACACTGCAGAAGTGCTTCGCATTGTGGACTCCCTGCAGACCGGGGACAAATATCGGGTCACCACCCCAATCAATTGGATACCCGGTACGTGGCTATCGTGGTCTACATCCTATGAGTGCGAGCCTAACTGAGACCCGAGTAGGCGATGATGTCATCGTGCACCCCTCCGTGAAGGGCGACGAGGCCAAGAAGCTGTTCCCAAAGATGACGGTCGTGAAGCCGTATTTGAGATTCACTCCTCTGCCTCGCGATGAGTCGTATGCCTCGACATGACTAGAAGAGCGGTGGCAAAGGCTTGCTTTTCGACAAGTGTGGGAGGGCGAATGGGGCAAGAATGTAACGAATCGCGGAGATTAAGAAGGCTTATGGTCAAATTTTACGACGGTCTGGATGAGACGAACATTTTGCTTGTGCGTAGACAACCTCGATGGAGGTCTATGTATGTAATTATTCTGTCGCGAGTAGCGGTTGCTCAGCAACCCCAGTGCATGTGAACCGTGCCTGTTTCACCCGCCACCCGTTCAAACGGCGCTCCGCCGGAACCATGCCGTAGCCGACGTACGCCATGAGGAAAGACGTATCGCGATGAGATGTTAGCAAGACCCGCCCGCAATAGGACGTCTGTTCAAAGGGAGAAAAAATAAAAAAATAAGACAAAAAAAATAAAAAAATAAGACAAAAAAAAATAAAAAAATAAAAAAAAAATTCGGCCGCTCAAACGAGCCAATCTAGCTCACATTTGATTGGACGCACAAAGGGAGCGGGAGAAGGGGAAGGGTGAGTGCAAGAAAATGCAAGGGACGTGCTTGGCGACGATTCACGCCATTCCCGGCCCGGGCGGATGCAGCACCGCACCCGCACCCGTCAAATGCAGACAACGTCCGCCAGCAATCCCGGCCGTGTTCAGCAGTGGACGGTGGTAACTGCTCCTCTGCGCCGCTGTGGAAAATACATATGATCACCAGGTAAGCAAGTGTGAACACGGCCTCGGGCAACGAGCGGACGTGTGCCCCTGGACGCGTGCCTCAACAACTGCGGCAGGCGCGACCGGAGAGGAGGGGAGAAGGGGGAGGGGTGGGGAGGGGTGGGGAGGTTGGGCGGCAGCATCACACCTGGCGACGACTTGGGTATATTAGTACGCAAGGGCATGTCAGGACACCTGCATACATGCCTGCGTCCACCGCTTCCGCCACCACAAGCACGGATAGAGTGGAAGTCCAACCACATGCAAGGCACACACACAGCGCGGGACCCGGCTGGCATGATCCAACAGAGGAAGGAACGACGTATCACACTGGCCATCGTCATTCACCGATGCTTAATTCCCCCCACCCCTCCCCCCCTCTCCCCACTGTTCCCCCCTCCCCCTCCTCTCTCCCCTCCCCCCCCCCACCCCCAAAGCCGCGCTTACCCCGCCACCCCATGCGCACCTGACCATATCTCTACTTCACTTCTTCCTTCCGTGCCGCCCGACCAGTCGAGCACCGTGCTAACCCAAATATGTCTTTCCCCATAGGTGCAATCGCGTATTCTGGAGCAGGTACTGTTGACGAGGACGTCGAGTTCCCGAGCTTTCGCCAAGTTTTCCGAAGCAAGAAACCTCCCAAAGACGCCAAAGGCGGCGGCAGCCAGGCATCCGCGAAGAGTTCGCCGCGGAAGTCAACCTCGTCGTCGAAGAAGTCCGACCGGTCTGACTCCGGCCGGTGGCGGCCAGCAAAAAAGCACCAGAAGTCGCTCTCCTCCAAAGCATTCGCCTCCAACAAGCGTGCGCGCGCCGGATCCACGCCGATTCCTTCTCTTCCCCGGGCGGCATCGACTTCTCAGACCCGGCTGATCGACGGCGAAGAACGGCCTTCCTCCGGGCCGGAAGCAAGGGCGAGCCATTCGCGACCATCGGGCGTCTTCGAGCTTCCCGCGACCTCCCCAAGGGGTCAGAGCAGCACTCGACCAAAGCACATCCCGATCGTGATACCCGACTATGCTCTCTTAGCAAGCGAGCATCCCGAGGCACGGTCCGGATCGTTCTCCACGTTCTTATCCAGCGGCAGCGACTCTCCATCGGTGCCCGACGCTCCGCTCACGCCCATATTCAGACCGTCTCCTGGAGTGCGCCAGACCCTTGCAGGCGTAGAGAGGCAGAAACCCAGGCATGTGGAGATCCAGATCCCACGCTGGGCACAACCGATTTTGAAGCAACCGGATATTCCTCCGCGGCTGACGCTGAGCCATTCTGTTTTTGTCGACCCGTTCCGCGACGTCGACACCCTTTCTCCCTCTGACGGGTCCAGCGCAACTTCTGAATCCAGTCGGACTCACACAATGGACTCGAACTCACCCCCAAACCCGAATCATGCAGAGCCAAGCAACCCTGGCCCCCGAAGCCATCTTCAAAGTGCTAGCAGCAGTCATTCCAACCTCGCCGGCATGCGGGCGGAGTACGAGTCGGCATCCGAGGCTGAGTCTTCTCACGAAGAGAACGGAGACGGCGCGCACACCCCGTCTCAGGCGGCAGATCCATCACCGCCAGCCGGTCGGGACACCGCTAGAACCGCGCCAAGTGGCTCTAACCCTCCCACCAACTTGTCGGGCCTGGTGTGCAACGTCCACCGCACCACCGGGAAAGAGCCGCATGCGCTCGTGGGCGCCACGACTACTATTATCGGCGACAAGTTGTATGTCTTTGGGGGTCGAAGGGTGTCGAGGACCAAACCACAACTCACGTCTAACATATACGAACTCGATCTGATACACAGACACTGGACCAAGGTGGAGGCCAAAGGCGATATCCCACCACCCCGTTACTTTCACACGGCTTGCGTTCTTGGCGATACCAAGCTGGTCTGCTATGGAGGCATGTCGCCGGCGCCTTTGGCTCCTGATGCTCCTCCGGACGCTCAACCGGAAGTCATAGTCATGTCGGACATCCACATCTTCGACGTCTCCACGAAAATCTGGACGAAGATCAATTGTGCCGAATCGCCGCAAGGCCGCTATGCACATTGCGCAGCGATTCTTCCGAGCTCGGCCGTGTTCGCGGGTGCGAATGCGCCAATGAGCGCGATTCATCACAACCCTTCCGGGAGCAACCCAAATCAAGGTACTCTGGGTGTCACTTTGGATGGCACTGGAGGTGCTGAGATGGTCGTCGTGGGCGGACAAGACAGTGCGAATCACTACATTGAACAAGTCAGCGTGTTCAATTTTCGCAGCCTCAAGTGGACGGGAACCACGGGCATGGGACGTCAATGTGGTGCTTACCGCAGTGTCGTCACACCCCTCACAACCATGAGCGCAAATCAAGTCGGTGCTGGTCCGCATGCCAAGGCGGACCTGGATGACGAGGACGACGACCCTGCTCCGATTGGATCCGGTGCGCCCATGCTCATTTACTCAAATTATAATTTCCTCGACGTGAAACTCGAACTGCAGATGCGACTTACCGACGGCACGCTAATCGAGAAACCAATGCAAACGAACGTGTCGCCACCTGGCCTGCGGTTCCCGAATGGTGCGGTGATCGACAATCACTTCGTCGTCTCTGGCACCTTCTTAACGTCCTCCAAACAGGAATATGCTCTATGGGCGCTTGACCTCCGGACTTTGACCTGGAGCCGCATCGACGCGGGAGGGAACATTTTCAGCCAAGGGAGCTGGAACAGAGGCGTCCTCTGGGCTCGCCGCAATGCGTTCGTCATTCTAGGCAACCGAAAGCGCAACTTGGTTGACGATTACAACAATCGCCGCATAAATTTTTCCAATATTTGTCTGGTGGAACTCGAAGCATTTGGACTGTATGACAATCCGAGGAAAACCGAGCCGACTTCCGCGTTCGTCTCCGCAAGTGCAGCGCTCCCGCAAGTACTTCGGGATTCTACCTTCGCTGGTCGGCAAATGTCTCAAGCTGCCGAAGATTTGGGTGTGCTGTCACTCGGTCTCCGAGAGCTGGCCGATATGGAGTTTCTGGCGATCGATGGCACTCGTATACCCGTCAATTCTCGACTTTTAGCCAGACGATGGGGTCATCATTTCGTCAGCTTGCTGAAAGAGTCTCTTGTTGCCGGTGACAATGACACCGCTACGTTGCGGCCGACCGTGGCAGGTCACCCCTCGAGGAACTCGAGCATCACGATTACCCCATCAGTGACATCTGGCGCTACAACGCTGACAAACAACTCCATGCACTCGGTTGAAGTACCGGACAATCGAACGGCCCCTCCTCAAACACGATCCCGTCTATTCTACCTGCCTCACACCGCACCAACGCTCCACGCGTTGCTGCACTATCTCTACACGTCTACTTTGCCGTCTCCGCCCTCGCCCCTGGCCACGCCGCAAATATTTTGCTCGCTTCTCCAGCTGGCGCGCCCGTATCAGATCGATGGCCTCCTCGAGGCTGTCGTGGAGCGGCTACATGAAATGCTAGATGGTCGCAATGCCGCGGCCATCTTCAACGCTGCGGCAATGGGTGCTGGTGGCGGTTCTGGCGTACAATTTGCTTCTCACGATCGTAGTGTTCGAGAAAGCACCATCCCGCTGCGAACTGCTAGCTTGGCGGGGTTGGAAGGTCTCCTTAACGGCGGCCACACCCGGGGGGCTTCTGGTTTGCGGGTTGATACCGACATGGCAAATGGACGCTCTGGCCACGGTGCCAGGCGACTCGGACGACAGGACCCGGCCGAGGATACCGATGATGAGGTCCCCGACAGTGCAGTCACTGAAGAGAGCATGAGTGAAAGCGAGACGAGCTTGAACGCGAGAAGCCTGACAGGCGGGGCGGACAGGGATCAGGAGATATGGAACGGTCCTGTCAGTTCGGTCGTGGGTCTACAGAAGAGGGGTTTGCGGGGATTGATGGAGGGCCGAAGGATGAGAGACAGGGGGCGGAGCGATGGCGTTGATGGACACCGGGTCGGTCTGGGAATTGCGTAAAGTTCGCATGCGATTTTGTTATGAAGACATGTCCCGAAAGAGGCGATGCCATCGCCCACTGCTTTTCTCATACCCCATTTTCTACCTGATCTAAAAAATGCAGAGGGCATTTGGTGGACTTGCAACGCCACCTGGAATATTTAGTGGTGCCGAAGTGAAGAAGAATGACTGATGATAAACGTTAGTACTCACTTAAACTGGACACGGGCTGGTGGTACTTGCCCATCGGTTCTGTTTCTGGCACATCTCGGCCAAACGTTCCAAGTCCCATATCTCACCTATCGGGCCACCCCACATTGCGATCTGATATTCGTGGATCTTACATTCGGAACTAAAGGGCCATTGCTGAGATGAAAGGTCAGTCATTCAAGTCGATAGGGCGGGGTTACCCCCGTTCGCCTCACCTCCCATGATATGGCGTCTCCGGCCACGGCGGCAAAATGATGATTCCACAACCACTCGACCGTCCTCATACTGCCTTCGACGCCAGTAAACGCAAATCCCTCTCCCTTGATCTTTTCGTTGCGTTCTTCTTGCGATGCACTTTCGTACCATTTGGTGAAGCCGGTGCGAATTATGAAAATGTCCCCCGCACGCAATTCGGTCGCTTGGTCTTTCGCCATATCTTCCAGCACTTCAATCGGAATTGTGTGTTGCGTCATGACGTCGTACTTGATGCCCTTCCGTTCGGCGTAGCGGACGTAGTCGAGCAAAACCCCCCGGCCTACTATCCCTCCTCGGTCGTTCCTCCACACACGTATGATCAGCTCGTGAACAAAAATAAAATTAAAGGAGAAGAAGGGGGGGGGGTGGGGGATGCCCTTCTGGGGGACTTCTAGTTCGCTCTCTTACCAATGATGAATGCCGTTGTCCAAGGTCTTCGGAACGTCCTCATGTTTCAGCCCATTGTAATACAGCCCGGAGGCGATGTGACCGTGATGTTTGAGGCCATCCCACTGGCTTCCACTTTGTGTCTACACGCGCAAAGCGCCAACAAGCATGAAATTAGCCTCGCGGATTCCTGCTCCGCCACCGTCCCACGTCATTTCAGAGCGATGAACGTCTTGCCTCTACCTACGTTGATGTGAATTTCGTCGTCATGCACTGGATGTCCGCTGTCGGGCTCCAAATCGATGAAACGATGCTCCGGAGCCATTCTGTTGAACCCGGGCTGATGTAATTTGTTTATCGGCCAGTTGACCGAAACGGACTCGCCGGTCTGGATCTCCTTTTTGGCTTCCAAGACGATTTCCGGGGTGAGAAGGTTCAAGGTTCCCAGATTGTCCCGTTTGCCTCCAACATCCCACAGGCCCCAGGCACAGCCGTGTGGCATGCCTCGAACCGCGGGCATGTCTTTGAAGGAGGGCAAATCGGAGGCTTTCATTTTTTTATATTTTATATTTTATTTTTTTTTATTTTTCGAGGTTTATGGCGTGGGGTCGAATTACGGGGCTCTCCTTCTATTTTTATCTTGGAAATGTTGGATTTTGAAGGGTTTGTTACAACGTTGAAGTGGTTTGGAATATTTTGTAGAACGCGCAGGACACATACGTGATATACGTACGGACGACGTCAAAGAGACCCCCAAAATTTTTGGAGACGGGCATCCACATTTTCCTGGCAGCTCCCCCACACTGCACTATGCATCACCGGCACCGGGGGGGGGGAGATCCTTGCCACAATCCCGGGACATCTATATACTGAGGCCGTCGGCAATCAAGACTACCACTCGAATGAAGGTTAAAATCGAAGACAAACATGTATAAAATAAAAAAATAAAATAAAAAAAAAGGAGAGAGAGGGGGGGGGGGGCACTCAATCCCCGGATGGGGCTTCAGTGTGGAGTGGGCAGATATTGGACAGCAACAGATCTTTCCCATTTGTCATTCGGTCACTAGCTAAAAAATACCTACCATGACTCGTCATCGTTGATGTCCGGGGTATTCGAAAAGATGAATGGCAAACTGTCTGGAATGTGGTATAATCATCAACAACACCTCCGGATGATCAAATTTCAGTCTTCTTTGGAGCTGCCACAATTAACTAACATGGACGAGGTGTGCTAGAACTCGGCTCCACGCCCGAACCGCCGAACTCCCAGCTAGACCAAGGGTCAGCGGTGGGAGAAAACGCTTCGTGAACGAAATTGCGCAGATTTTCGTTGGCGGTCATGTCCTCCAGACGCTCCTGCTGAAACTCCATATGGTATTGGTGATATTGGGTGCTCGGCGTTTGATAATGGCTTCCAGATCCCCCCGAGTGGGTGCCACTTGGGGCTGTATATGATGTACTCGATGGCTCGCCGCCAAATGGCAGCGGAGCGGCTGGTTGAGATTGATGTGATGTCTGCGATTGATGAGACGCCATCGGAGAATCGGATGTCTGAGAATCGAAGGATTGTTGAGAAGTGCCGGAGACACCGCTATCCCCACGCTGCGGCTTCACCGGTCGTTCCCCGAAGACTTTTCGGATCATGCTCTCGAGCATTGACTTCCTGAGACTGTCCGATCTGTTCCACTGCAGATATGACAATGCAGTTATGCCGTTTGTGCAAGCCTCATAGTCGTCATCAGAAGAATAATTCATAATTTGGAACTGCCATGGATGGCCTGAGTGAAGCAGTTTCGACCGATAGAGCGGTGTCAATGATACCTGTAAAAGCATATGATCAGCATTCGAGGGGTTTCTTTCTTTCTTTCTTTCTTTTTCTTTTTCTATTTGTATATATATATGTTTGGCCCAGCGGGTGTGTCGAGACAATCATCACTCACCGCAAATATGACCAGGGGGTGACCGCCGGGCACAATCTTGATGTACGGCAAGACCTTGCTGTACCTACTGCTCGTTCGAAGCAATGCCGATGCCGCTTCCGTGGCGTTCTGCAGACAAGCGGCAAATTGTGATTCATGCCGTGGAAGTGCCAGCCCAGGCCGATGGATCAGCCATCGGATGTAGTGATATAGCAGGTGCTCGTTGACGAAGGAAGCCAGCATGGCAAGATCTTCGATATCTTCCGAATCAGCCTCTGGGAGGTCATCAGGAACTTCCTCAAAACTGAAATCTAGTTGATCGAGCAAGTGCTCACAGCAAATGCGATTCATTTGCTCAATCTTAGTCGACGCAAATTTGCGCTTGTTGTGTGTATACAAAACGTCAAGGCTCCGTGACAGGATTCTGGCGAGTCGGCAGACCGATATGAACCGGTGGATTTTCGTCTTGCCGGGAAGCGCTGGACGAATCTCCGTGGTGGTCAACTGTTCGTCGTCCACGTCACTTGGCTCAGCGATTTGGATATCTGCTTCGTGCAGCGCCCTCGGGAGACCTTGTAAGGATGAATTACAGAGGTGAAGAATGCTGTGGCCAATCAGTGCCGCGGCGCGATCAGGGTGGGCGGTCGGTGAACTTACAACACGCACCAAAACACGCGCCGACGCATTTCGGTTTCGAGCGGATTTCCATCTGCACACGTCAGCAAGGACCTCGTTGTGTTCACTCGGCCGCTTGATACTCATTCGTTGGCCATCGTGATGAAGACCGATTTCGAGCGCGAGCACATTAGCTGTAGCGCTGACCTCGACGCTTTCGCTGCGCTGTCGCAGGAGAAGGAGGGCATATGAATGCAGCGCCAACGTTTGCAGTCTCATCAATCCGTTCCTCTTCCGATGCAGCGTCGTGAAGAGACAACGACATGCGGTCTGGAGCGCTCGGATTTGGTCCCGAACTCGATCCTCTATGTCACGCTCAAAGTCAAAGCAGTACCCAATCGACAAGACGAAGTACAGTTGTGCAAGCTGCTCAAATCCACTGGGATCTACCTGTGACGTAGCGTACAGTTGATTCACCACGCATTTGAACGTTGGCCGATGTAAGACGGGATAGACGCGCTCAGTGAAGGTGAAGAAGAGATCCACGATTCTGTTCGCCTCGTTCCGAACCGGCAGATTTTCTGGTCGGACTTGCCACAAGAGCATGTCGGAGTCGGCAAGCCACTTGTGTCTCGTGGAATCGTCCAGCGCGAAAAGGCTGTGGAAGTCTGCATCCTCCGGCGTGTCGTCTGGCAGAATCTCTTGTATGACCATTGCAACGAAGCCGACGCCAGATGATGGCCCCATGTAGCGGCTGTAGCCTTCTTCGTCGACCACGTGGCTACCCAACTCCCGCAGAGTAGTCCAGTCAGGCAAGCCATGAGGGGACGACGTCGACCCGACAGCCGATGAACCCACTTTCCGGACGGAGGCATCCGTGTAGGGACTTTCGTCAGACTGCGAACGTTTCCGCGATCCCCATTCGTTATCCTTCTCGCCTTCCAGCTGTCGGACCCGAGCCTCCAGGTACTGCACGTAAGAGCGCGGCCTTTGCAAAAATCCCATTAGCCCCGAGAACCCGCCGAGACTGTCCCAGAAGACACTCACGTCGCTTGCTTGGAAAGGCGAGCTCGCGTCTCGCACGGGAAGCCGACGGCTCGACAGTTCGAACACGGCTTTCCCCCGTCACCTACACAAAGGTCAATGGCGTCCACATTCTCCCCAAAGGAGAGCCCCACATTTGATTTTCTTCCAACGACATCGGTCACACACTTGCACAAACGACGCCGATGATGGACCTTGTCCGGGCCGCCCCTCCGACGTCGACTCCATGAAGCTGCTGCACGCACTTGCTCCCACCGCCACCCTCCCGCGCTGCTGGCTGCCTCCCACCGCGGTCGGTTCCGCCGGCTATGCTAGGCCTATGTGTGTTCAGCTTCGGGCGGGAACACGTTGGGCAGCTTCCAATCGTCACCGCCGCCCACATGGATACATTGTTATCGTTGCAGTGTTGCGCGAAGTTTGAAGTCACGTGCTGCATCTACTCGGTGTGGGGAGAGCAGACCAGAGAGGCAGATCCTCAGATAAAACGTGACCGGGTGACGGTGTACCCCCGAAGCCCGCCCAAAGCACGTGCCCGTCCACTTTGATATGAATTTTTCTTTTGGGGGGGGTGGTTTTTTTTTTTTTTTTTCTCTGTTTCCGATTTGGTCCGTTTTTTTAAATTTTCCAATGATTTTTTTTTCCCCCCAGCTCCTAGGGCTGAATTCCGCGCAGGGACGAGTGCCTGGCCTCGACGGAGTCGGGAAACCCCGCCGAAGCATAAGGACGGCGCCAAGCAACGCGATCTGCACTAGCCACGTGAAGCCTCATCGGAGTAACGGCGGTGCGGAGGATCCTTGCAAGGCGTAGGCCGGGTTCGTAACGTCATGAACATCACGCGGCGCGCGTTTTCGGCGGGAGGATCGTGGCGCGTACTCAACCCTGTGGCAACGACCAACGCAATTCGATATGTCGGAACATCTGTAGACGTGCTCGAAGACGCAGTGATATGGTGGCCTTCCGCGTTCGGACGTGAGCAAATGCTGGACGGGCCTACAATCCCCGGCCCAAGCCGACGCAGACGCCGCAAGGCTCGCCCACCGCCATCCGAACGCAAGGCCCGGGCGCCGCAGGAGCAAAACGAGCACACTCGGGAGAGGAAGGGACATCGACTCCCGGAGACGGCTGATCGTTCATAAGGAATCGGGTCTGAGGACAGTGGGCAAACGGCCCGGCGGCCATGCCGGCTTGCGATGATGGACGCGGATACCTGGAGACGTCGCTCACGCCGCATGACCACCACCCTGGCCGCGGACGTTGTCATGTCAATACAGACGAGACGGGGCAATCGCGCGTATGCAACTGCCTATACACAGGTACTTGCAGAGTCGCCGTCCATCGCTACACCACCACTCAACCTCGCATCAACTTCCCTTTGTCGTGATGTTTACATGTCACCAATTTCAAATTGACCGAAACGTGACCAGGAGTACCGTGGCGTGACGGAACCTGCCGCCCGCGATGAGCTCATCATTCTCCCTCGAACAACGCTAATGACGCAATTGTGGCGCAAGAAATCATTTCTTCCGTATTTCCTTTCCGTCATATTGACGCTACCCCCATCCTAAACCAAACTGACCCCTTCCCGCCCAGCCCCCCCTCCCCCCCCTCAAATCTCATCCGATCTCACCAGTAGCATCTAGAAAGTGGTTGTGTGTTTGGCCCAGGGTTCGGAGCAGTTATTGCCAAGTGGCCGAACCGCTCCATTTCCGCCGTGCGGCTCTTCGGCAAAGTGTCGTCTGCGATATGGGCTGCTCTGGAATCCTGGGATCGAGTCGTGCTCCCATGAACACGTATGCCGACGCCAGCAGCCTTACCGCTTGGTCGCCACGCTCACAGGCACAAGTACGCCGGATCTCGGTGACGGAAGCGTCCATGGACAATACCGCGTGTCTACCGGTACAATGGTTCAACGGCACCGTGGGATTTTGCCACAGGGCTGATATCGAGATGGTTCGGGCGTCACGTGTGGGCAAACACACTTCACCCCTCGGATTATATATAGTCTCTCTGGCCGTACAGGGCAGATTGTGAATTTTCCGAGTCTGTCGGTGCAGTCTTTGATATTTTTCATGTCCCCACCAGCAATAGCGCTATTCCTACCTTGTCTTTTGCCGAGTTGAGTGCAGTGGCATTTGGCATCAGCAGGCCATGTGTGCAGAATAATGACCGCGCCCCTTCCCCCCCCTCTCCCCGCAAGCATGCAACAAAGTGACAGGACGTACGAGTTCATATCAGACCCCAACCACAAGGTCAACCTCTCGGGTCGAGTGACTGCCGCATGTCTCAACTGCAGAAGAAAGAAAATAAAATGTAGCGGCGAAATCAACTGCCGCCAGTGCCGTGACAAGGGTCTCCAGTGTGAAGGACCACCGTTGAGAAAGCGACCAACCAGGGAGCATGCCTCTTCATCCTCAACCACCCATACGCCCCCTTCCATCACGGAGCCACCAGCGTCCCCCGTTGTGCCGGGCAGCCATGAACAGTCGAACGAGGCGTCGACCCGTCCGACATTGTGGCAAGGCAACCCGGCGTATGAGGGTGATGCATGCCCAGGAGGCGTCAGAGATGAGAGTCGTGGCCGGACAACGACGGAAGGAGTGTCCGCTCGACAAACCGCCTCACCGGAGACCGTGGCCGCTCCATCTCAGCGGGCGTTCGTCAAGCCTCAGCCGCCGGATGCGTCGTCCTCGATGACCACCAACTTGCCGGGCAGGCCAGCCCACCCAGCGTCCTCGGCGCGAACAATGAGCGATGATTGGGGCGTCGAGCGCCCAACTGGCATGTTCGAACGCGATACGGGTGGAATATTTCAGCCATCCAGCAGCAGCCGACATGGGGGGGGCCATCAGCGAGGTGGTCACGTCGTCGGGCATGGCGATCTGGCCTTACCAGGAACACGCGGAAGGACTCTGGACTGGCCTCCAGGGGCACATCCAGGGGCACATCCAGGGGCACACCCAAGGGAACATCCAGGGGAACATCCAGGGGAACATCCAGGGGAACATCCAGGGGAATATGCCAGGGCACGCACCGATGGGGCCCATCTCAGTCGCGGATTCCGTTCGAAATAGTGCCGATGCCGGGGGTGCAAGTATTGGAGATAGGGGCTATGCGATACAGCCACTGACTGAAGGTCAAATGCATTGTGTCACGTACGATTTTCACCGATCTTTGTCTAATGTGCCATTCAGTGAAGTCGCTGAGCGGCAATTCCATCCGGGCGGCGTCACTCAGGGTCCTTCTGATGGAATCGAATACATGGAGTGGTGGGACGAGAGTTTGGAACACACGGTACCTCACCAACCCAACTGACTTTAACCCTCTTCAACAGAGTTTTCCCAATCCACGATCACCCGACCAACGCGCGTTCGCTTTCGGGTCGCGCCATCCTGCATGCTCTCACTCATCCTCTTTGAGGCGGAGGGCTCAAGAAACCACCCAAGAATATGTGGAGAGGTCATGATCATCTCTTCCGAGCATCGGTTCTTTTGGCCACAATGTTATCGATCGGCATTGAAGTTCGGCGTCGTATTTTGTCTTCGAGATACCCGATTTGCGATCTGCGGTGACGTTGACTGAGACCTTTATGGGGCCTTTTTAGAAGTTCGGCAATTCAATGGCGTGCACGGTTTTTTTTTAATACCTTTAGCGATACACCACTTTGGCACTTTTCATGCGAGCCGCATAGCAAGCAAGGACATGGGATGTCGAGGAACGTTGGACACATGGGACATGACGGGCTTGGGATTTACTTTATGTCACACCTTTACATGTTTATGGTTCTACGAGAGAGAGAGAGAGAGAGAGAGATAGAGAGAGAGAGAGAGAGAGAGAGAGAGAGAGGGAGGGAGGGAGGGAGGGAGAGAGAGGGAGGGAGAGAGAGGGAGGGAGGGAGAGAGAGGGAGGGAGAGAGAGGGAGGGAGGGAGAGAGAGGGAGGGAGAGAGAGGGAGAGAGAAAGAGAGATACACACGATTCTAAAGGAAGTTGTCGAATTGGGCGGGATCACGTTAGATAAGGCTTGTTGGCCCCACAATTACGAGAGCAAAAAATCCACTCTTCAAAGTCTATAAGCAGTCGGAGAATGTGTTCCTTTCCCTCGACGTCGAAGGCGACGTGAGCAGCATTTCTGCTGAGACTGACCAGGTCTTGTTTGCCCAGCCCAAAATGCTGCGCCGCCAGCAAGTATTCTCTGGATAGGGGGCTGCCAAACACTCCGACGTCGTCCGCCTATCGTCGCATCAACGTCAATAAGGAGGGCCAACAACAGAGGATCTGTGAACTCACCGAAAGCGCAACAGGACAATCGGTTTTCTGCCAATCCCCAAAATGATGCATGGCCATTCCGCCTTTGGTGAGCTTCGCTAAGACGTTGCACGAGAGGCATAGCTCAAGCCCCAGCTTCCGCTGTTTGATGACTTCCTCACACCACGATGGCACGTGAACTACGTGACCCAATCTCTTTGGCTCCCACGATAGTAATGTGGACAGCTCATAATCCGAGCTGGATTGTGGTATCTCGGCGAAATGTACCGTGATCGAGAGACCATGATCTTTGGCCCTCCTAAATGCTGGGGTAAATTTCGATATTTCACCTTTTGTGGGGTCACCGCATAGATCCAAGCCCACAACGCAACCCATTTCCTCATGGCTGGCCAGGGGAGAGACTCGGAATTCCCGATCGATGTTCACGGTCGGTGTTGACCTGCATCTGGTGCTGTACCGGATGGCAAGGTCTACAACCTCATTTGCCTCGTCAACGGTCATTCGGCGGTTGACGGACAGAATGAGACGGGCGACCATAATGTCACGGGAATTATGTTCTGAAGAGGTGTTCGCGGGACGATTGCTCCAATCCGTCAATATTTCGTGGATTGCAGCCACGTAGGCTGCTTTCGTGAGACCGGTGCTTGGATTGCTCCGTGGTGTCGAGCGCAATTCCAGATATCGCACGCCATCGGCCTCAAAGTCATCAAGTACCTGCCTTGTGGCCATCTTTACCGGTCCGACGTCGTCGACCAGACGGTGGATGTATCGTTCGAACAATGGGAAGAATGTGAGCAGATCAACGGAGTCGCCACCAGGGTTGATCACACGTTGTGGATCCTCCAGATCTGTGTAGCGCCCTTGCTGTCGTCCAAGAGCCCATATTTGGTAAAGAGTTTGGACGCTAATGCTTCCAGACAGATGAGCGTGTAACTCGACTTTGGGCAATTTCGAAGCAAAGGCCAGATCGACTCTGTCTGCCATTGGAAACTTTCATTCAACAACGAATTGAGTACGACTGTGAGTCCGAATAATCAGTGAGCCGACCGACGTTGAGTTTAAACACGTGACATGGCAAATTCAATCCGAAAGCGAGGAGGATGAATTCGCTCGAGTTAACCTTAATGTATGTTATTGTCAATAATTCGGGCATTGTAGCGGTCCATTGTCAGGGACTTCTTCGAATATATTAATCGCTTTTCATTGATGGCGAAAGCTGATGATACTTTATACCTCGGTACCGCCAAGCCGAAGCCGGCCTTTAATTAACTATATCATCCGGGTTTATGAAGGTCATGAATGAGGCAACTCCGAAATGAAATTTTCACGTCCATACTAACGGTTGAAAAGTATTGCAACGCCGGTTCATGGGTTACGTTCCACAAAAAAAAATAATAAAAAAATAATAAAAAAAGGAAGTGACCACCGCTCGGGTACCCAGGCCTTTTACACCAAAAGAGGATCTTCCAGCCAGCATCAAGGTTGTGGTTTAGAGTTCTGAAATCCGCTTGTGACGCCACAGTAAATACTGGATACGAGAAAATAATGTACCATATTGGGAGCATTTCATGGGGAGCGGGATAGGCAAGGACCAGATTCAGAGAAGCGGCGAGGAGCCATTTCTAAAACGCAAATTACATTCCTCAGATACGACAATGGACGATCAGCATAGACAAGGTTCTTTCTGTCTGGGTATGATGTACGTTTACCTAGCAATAATGAAACCTCCACCCGGATGATTTGGGTTACTCCGGGACTCACGGTCGGTAAAGTTGGCGCGACGTATTGTATTTATGATAAATTTCAAATGGAAATTCCTTTTTTGAGAGCTCGCGACCTTGGGTCTTATGTAAAATAACAAATAATAATAAATGGCTTATCCTAGATAGGAATAGATCAGCAATGCAAGACTCCATTATAATAGATAAATGGAACAAATACAAATAATAATAAATGAAAACCGGTGGAATACGAATTCCAGTCTTCTGCTGATTCTTTCTTCAGGAGAGATTGGGAAGAAGTGAATGATAGAAGCAGAGCTCAATTTCAACATCACCAGAACGGACCCATTCTGAAATGCTCGATATGGAAAAATTCCATTAATGCGAAAATCAGAAACCGTAGATCCATTACGAATAAGCTGTTCTCATTCACACCGCTGAAATTACCAGTTCAAAGCACTATATCATTCTGCGGATGATGTTCAAAGTCTGTATCAACTTTCCCACGTTGCTATCGATGGCATGCTAGATTTGTGGGTAGAACCAGCATCAAGATCAGATTGCAGAATAAGCCATCTTGTTCAAGCGGCCGTATGAGCAGCTTATAACAGAAATTAGATGTTCCTGTTGAAAATATTTCGTTGCTCGATTACTTGATGAATGAGCAAGCAATCCAAGCCGGTATTGCTGTCGTCAATTCAAGCATCATTTAGTAGATTCATTGAATGATTGCAATGCCTGTTCAAGGCATTAATTGTTGATCTAGTTGTTTTTGTTCTGTAGTGCCGGTATTGCAGCTTTCTACCCAAACCCTGACCCTTATGCAGGTCAGTGAACGTAATGTAGTGGGAAATAGCCGCATGGGTTTTAGCCCTTGAAGGATAAGGTTTGGCCGTGGCGGCAGGCGGAAGTGATGGTGGCGACCCTGCCGGGGTAGCTGAGCTGGCACGAGTCAAGACGGCAGAGGACAAGACGGAAACGGATGGTACCTTTCCCCCACTCACGCGCACACATACACACAAACACTATCGGACAGACAGGCGGACAGACAGACCGCTCCTGCATTGTACGATCATGCGACACTCATTGTGACACTGAAATGGTTACCCATTTGACCTACGCATGACAAGCGCCACTCCAGCACGATGGACACGCAGGATGTCCAACTCCCCGACACCATTAGCACCAATTCTGCTGCAGTGTCCTATTTGTGCCGGCCAAACGCTCGCCAAGACCTCGCTTACTCTCCTCCGAGTCACTATAGCTATCACCAACACCCTCTGGAGGCTTCACTACGCCGTGAAGAATCGGATTGTGTATATAGATAGATAGGAGTGGAGGTTCGAACAACAACACTGGCGGGAGCTCCCGCAGCAGACGTCAAGCAAATCAATCAAGCCCAGTCTCCAACTGTCGATTGCTTAGCAATCGAGCCGGTCTCTCGATAAATTAATCCAATCCAATCCGACCAACTTGGCTCGATTAGATCACTTGTTCTGCGGTCTGATCACGATTAAAGGACGTTCATAGATGAGTGAATGAGTGTTTAATATGAATATCGAACCAACATCAGGCATTGCTTATTCATTTTTTCGATACTGGAAAATGCAATATCGACCCTTATGACTAAACGCCAGTCCATTTGGTTGTCATTTTGAAGTCTTTACTGCCATCTCGACTCACTATTTGCGGCACAGGTAGCTGCTGATGTTGAAGTTTGATTTGTTTTTGTTGGAAAGGGAGTGTTCAAGATGTCTAGGCCTGCTTGATTCTTTTTAACTACAAAGGAAATTATCCAGTCTTATATATTCCCTTCTTGAATACCCAAGACATTCTGTATTAGTGATCTTCCAGTCTGATTTCCAATTGCTTTCTAAGCAACTTGTCAATGTACTTCTATACCTTTTAACAGTTTTGACTAAATGAGCAGCGAGCTAGACTTGCAACCGGCAATGGGAGCTACAGTTGAAGGCCTGGATGGCAAAGGGTAGGCGCTTTCGCCAAACTCTTTTCGATGAGTCGTTTCAAGTCGTAGATTCATCTTCACTAGATGAGCTTTTGAATCATCTGCACGAGTATAGGAACTATGTTCATAGATACTCTCCATATCATGTACTTAGGGACGAGAGCCGGTATCATAGCACATGTTAATGAACCATTAGAAAATATCTTGGGAATTATAGATGTTCATAATCTCATAAAATGGTCCACTAGTATCAATCGCTGCATCATCGTCTGGACGAGCACTTGTCAGAGGTAATATTGCAGTCTCGTGGTATAGACATAACATAGCTCCCTATTACGAGGCTTCCAGCATTACCACTGCTAACGATAGCTTCAGTTTCAATTTCTACGAGGAATCGTTCTCCAATTAATCCCGCTACAATAAGTATGCCCGAGGATTTCAATGCCGCACTGTGGAAAGGCCAGCTGTGCGCTTGGCCTATTGCCGCACAATCTGTCTTGTTCCTGATAGAGATTCTTGTACGAACTACGTCCGACGGTGATTGTTTTGAGGGCAGTTGTACGTTTGGTCGGAAAACTTACGCTTGTTCTTGTCAGATATGAAACGTGAAACTGATATATACACACTGCGACGTAATCATCTCTCATAAGCTTGGTAGGTGCGTTGTTCAAACAGCAACGGCGTTTTAGCATATGAGGAAGTCACCTCACAACAGTGATGATCCAAGTGCCTTCAAAGATTTTGTAATGATGTCTAAGTCCACGACAGTCTGGGTTTGGGCAGATGAGCCGCCCAACACCGTTACGGAAGGAATTAGGAAGTAGGCTTTTGAGCCAGAAATATGAATATATTTACTGATCCGAATGGCGCGGTAACAACCCTGCTCACCACTCTCATCAATATACTTCCTTTTGGGTATGGAAATCGGCACCCGTACGGCAACGTGTTCCCATTAATCCCAGAATCGAGCTCAACTCTCAACCATCGATCTAATGCGTGTTCTACATCGAACTTCCGATCCATTACCTTGAGATGATGGCTCAAATTACCAGAGGCAGTTAAGAACGGCTGTCATCGATATTCGTCACCACAATCTCCAGGTATATATATCTGCAGCTCTTGAGCTTCCTCAATCAGAGCTTGATCTTGTTTATCTAATTGAAGTGAGAAAGCGGCAAGATTGCTTCTTGAATACCTTTCTGACTCTTCCGAGAGCCGGGTACCAACAATGACGGCACTCACGCCGGGGCAGTCCAGGACCCACCCGGTAGCTACTGCTGATATTGATGTCTTGCGCTTTTGGGTTATATCTGCAAGAACTCTTAAAATCTCTTGAAACTTTTCTCAACCACCTTTAGCTTTAATGGAACGCAGATATTTGCAAAAGGCTCAGTTTAGATTCGTTAAATCTCGTGGTTCCCTTTTTCCTAGCCGTTTCTCACCAATGAACCTTCCAAGAATGGTCCAGTAGGCCAGGACGCCAACGCGTCCATCGATACAGGTCTTACCATGGCGCCCTCGTATGAGCCGAAGATCAATCACGGAGCAAGAAAGTTGGTTAGTCGCAGCCTTGAAACCGGGGTCAAGCAAAAGCTCTATGTGTGCTGCATCAACATTCATCAGACCAATGTGGTCAATATTACCCTTTATTTGAATGATACGAAGATTTTCAAGATTGTGCAAATAAGTGTCGTCACTATAGTCCCAGATGTGATCTATGATTAAGTTAAAACAGTGTCAATCACTTGTCAATGATCCTACCACAGACTTGGAACACGGGATTCTAGACTTTCATATTGGATCTTAAGCATTGTGATTGCTGATGGCAAAGATATATATATATATATATATATATATCTTGCCCCGGAACAAAGAAAGATTGCGCGCGGATTATTTTCTGATCTGACTATACCTTGATGCGAAAAGGGTTGAAATATGATTGCAACAAATTGGTGACCAATTAATTAAGAAATTAAAACGGTAAAAGAGCTATCTTCGCTTGACCTATCCTCATCAATGCCAAATTCACTGCGGACTCTGCTAGTGCGAAAAAAATTCTACCCCTCTTCTGGGAGGTATCATTAAGTGAACGAAACCGATTTTCCACCATAAGAGTGGTTGTATTGGCCAATGACAAGCTCTATAAGATGAGTCAAATGTGTAAAACAGGATAATTGTTTCAATGGATAGAACGATCAGCATCTCCATAGTGATCAGCAATATCGAAGCAATTGAGTCCCATCAAAATCCTATGCTATTTCATAGGCAGATGAAGGCGGGTCCGATAATTCTGGGTATAAAATGCTTACAAAGGAGTCATCGTATCTGCAGCAGTCAGTATAATGACATCCTTGTCATGGCCTCCCGTCAATTGCCGTAGACCTTTGACCAAACGAGGAATATGTAACGAGCCTCCGCGATTGACATATTCAGAAAATATGTGTGCCGACCACATCATGCGCTAGGAGAGTAAAATCTTTAACTCTGGCTGCATTTGAAATATTGCAAAATGTGTAGTCAAACCGGACAAGAGCACTAACCTAGGAAATCGTGAATATACATGAACATCTACTGAAATCCAGCTAAATAATTGGGTATAAATACTGTTGTGAGATGACTTACTCATGTGCTACAAAGTGGCTGCTGGTTACACAGCGCACCTACCAAGCTTGGCAGTGTGCACATATCAGACTTCTCCTTGATAGATGACAATCAAGCATGTGGTGTCCGACCAAACTAGTGATTGCCCTAAAAACAAATACTAAGTCTATTTATGTCTTGGCAAGTTATTCTCCACTTCGCATTTAACGTTAGCAGTGAGGTTTATACATAAAATTTGCACACATGGGCCACGAATGTTGGACATATGAGGTAATTTTCAATGAAAATCTTCTCTACAAGGTTGTGGGAGTGAAAAATGTCTGCAGTCATCTTTATCGATCTCGAAGTCCGGCGTCTGGGGGGCGACGATTGCAGTCTCTGTAGTGTCGCTAGCTGTTGATGCCTTGTCATTTCTTCCATTTTTGTAAAGAGAGCGCTTAATATTTTAGGCTTTTTTAATCATTCTAACTATAAAGGCAATTATGCAGTTTTATATATTCCCTCCTTGAACTCCGAGGACATACTGTATTAGTGATCTTCCGGTCTGATTTCCAATCAATTGTCAAGGTCGTTCTAGACCCTTTATCGTCCATCTCAAGTCACAGTTTTCCCTTGATGACGATTTGCAAGATACAACACGAATAAATTATGTTTCTGGTGTTTGAGTTCGCTTCGAATCAAATGATCGTGACCCGCCACCATATGGTATACACTGTGTACTGTCTAGTCCAGAAAAGCCGGGGATGCGTTGAATGGCTGTACGTGCTCTGATCGAAATTTAGTTATGGCATACAATTGTTGCAGACATGGTTGTATTCCACATTTCTGCTTATGGATTCTGTTGTGAGGTGACTTCCTCATATGCCACAACGCGGTTGCTGCTTGAACAACGTAGCTGCTGTTTGAGCAATGCGCCTACCAAACATATGGAAGGGATTATGTGGCAGTGTGTATATATCAGACTTCCACTCGATACATGACAAGAACAAGCATGAGGTGTCCGACCAAACGTACAATTGGCCTCACAACAGATTCAATTGTGTTTTAGCGAACGTGCATGTAAAATCGCCGGTCCTTAGCCCGGTCGAAATGCTAACGACGCGGCGAATGGAGAGGATCATAATCCTAAGTCACATAATCATAAGATTTTAATGTTCAAACACGCAGTATCTTTCACGGCATCCTTAGATATATCAAGCCTTTCAACCGTGTTGAGTGTCGCATTTGTCGTTCAGTAACCAATTATATTAGGTCGGCCAACAACGATCAGTGTCGTCAACAATAAACCAACCATCATTGTGTTCTTACCTCAAATATCCAACTCTTGAACAGGCACAACCAATGTTTGGTTGGTTGATGTTGTAGCTGGGTGGTATTGTAGAACTGCTAATCCTAACCCTTGCGCCGCTGTACCTGCCCTTTATGGTTCCATCCCGCGCTTCCGCTTCGCTAAATACGAAAGTAACACGCTAAATTCTCTACCGAAGCTAAGCCGACCGATCCAGCTAGAGGCTAGCCGCGTAGGCTTCACGACAATAAGCACCATTCAAACAGCCCCTTGCACCTGCTCAACACTGTTGACTGCTCAATCAACCAACCAGCCACTGCAACCATACCATCCAGGGCAACTAATCAGCCAAAGGACCGTTCACTGCTGAAAGAACCAACTATGAATAACCTCAACCGTGTGGTTGGTTGACTGTTGCCAGCACTGGCAACGATGGTGTTGTGTGATGACCTCCTCATATGCCACAACGTAATTACCGCTTATATAACATACCACCCAGCATGCAGAGCAGGATTAAATGGCCCTGTGTATGGTGTCCTTCACCTTATTTGTGCAAACCATTTCAAAGTCGATGAATTGGAGCACTGCAATGTTTAGTGGAATATTCATTCTTTGCATCATCAATGGTTTTGTCAAGGGCGGAGGTCTTTGAAATCTCCTGTGGAGATTTTTGTAAAGATGTGTAGTGAGCTCGAGTATTAACAAGACGTTGAGCTGCTGTATGTAAGCATTTTCGTCAATAAATCTATTCTTCCCTGCGGCAATTATACTTTTCTCCCTCGACATTGAACCCAAACATTGATACGTGTGTTTGCATTGCAGATCGGACAAATTGATGGAGGAAAAAACAGCTCATGGCAACAAATTGGTCAGGTGGTCAAATTCGGCCGTGTGATCACATTATCCAATTTGTCGAAGTTCACACTCATCTTAACGTACAACGTAGCCTTCATTTGTCTTCATCATCCTTAACGCTCGCCCTCCACGCATCCCGGTGGGCTTGCCTTCGTCAATCGCGAAGACTCCGTTGACAAGAACGCTTCTGATTCCCTCTGCCGCTTGCTTTGGATCTGCAAATGTCGCCTTGTCCTGAATTGTCTGTGGGTCAAAAAGCACTAGATCGGCATGATAGCCTTCTCGTATCATTCCTCTATTCTTTAACCTAATAACACTAGCAGCCCGATACGTAAGATGGGAGACTACTTCCTCAAGGCCGCCCGCGAAAATAATTTCTGGTGCGACTGAGTCAAATATTGGTTCTTGGGACATCGTAGACGTTTTTGGTGGCAGATATATATTCCTGGATCTTCCTTCTACTAGGTCACGGCCATAATGGCCTAAGTACCGTGGAAATGTGCCCCATCCTCTTGGGTGTGGCTTATTGCTGGTGAGTATGCCATCACTGCCTCCTGTATGTCGACTATGGCGCATGATCGTGCGCACATTCTCTTCATTCCCCATGTGTTGCAGTATGGTACTCCCAAAATCATCTTCCTTCAACAAATTGATGAAAGTGTCAAAAGGATCTTCATCTCTCTCTTCCGCGATTTGGGAGAGGGGTTTTCCAATATATGTCGAAGCGAGTTGAGGATTCAATACCCCCCCAATTTCGATGCTCTCCCACTGTAGGGTATAGCCATGACACCCGTCCGTCCCCTCGTCAAGGCACTGACGTCTGATTTTAGCCAATTGAACAGGATCATTCAGTATATCAACTTTGTTTGCTGCTGAAGAAACCCAACTTGGCAACAAGGCTCCTAACGTGGTGGACCCAGGCAAGTACGGATAAGTATCCATGCTAATGTCAATACCATCATTCAATGCTTTATCGATCATTCTCAGAAGTTCTTCAGCACGCCCGGAATTTTCAGGAAAGTTCAGCGTAGCATGCGTCAAGTGCAACCGTACTCCAGTTTGCCTTGCTAATTCAATCATCTCAGCATAAGCTTCAATCGCACCTTTTCCATAAGAACGATGATGTGGACAATAGTAAGCGTCATAGTGCTTTAAGACTTCGCAAAGCTGAGCTAGCTCACTATTGGAGGCGAACATACCGGGGACGTAAGTTAGTCCAGAGGACATGCCTACTGCGCCTTGCTCGAGAGCTTCGACCAGAAGTTTTTTCATAGTGTTAATTTCAGCCGGTGTCGCAGGCCGGTTCTCATATCCCACTGTCAAGATGCGCAGATTGCCTTGGGGAACCAGGTAGGCTGCATTAGTCGCTATGCCATTTCCGTCCAACCCCTTATCGAGTGTGTCGAGGTACTCCTCTACACTCCGCCAGCGATCGAAGAAATCGACTGGTTCTTTGGGGTTGCCGTTCCAACCTGCGATTTGCTCACGTATGCGGTCCATCGCAGCATCATCTACTGGACTGTAGCTGATTCCATCCTGGCCAATGACCTCTAAAGTCACACCCTGGGTAATTTTAGCCAGATGAGCCGGAGTATGGAGTAGGGAGAGATCTGAATGTGCGTGCATGTCAATGAAACCCGGGCTGAGACACCACTGGCCAGAGTGACAGTCGATCATTTTTATACCAACCCGTTGAGAGATATCAATAGCAGAATCTCGTATAATCGAAAGAATCGCACTCTCTCGAATCACGACGGTAGCAATATAGCGCGGTGTGTCCCCAGTACCATCTATCACAGTGGCATCTTTGAAGACGATGTCTCCTGCTCGTAAATGAACCATTTTGGAGCAAGATAAGGATAAGTGGCCTTTGCAAGATCTTATATGTTCAGGATGATTGTCTACGTTGCAACTGATGCGAGAGGCGAATTTCGAACGCTAATATACCAAAATTGAGTCCGATGATGCCTTCAATATGCTTCACCGTAAATATGATATTGCATCAATGAATTAACACCAATAATGGGTTGCCGTCTGAGCGGAGCAACGATACATGTAGGCTTGATCAATGACATTTACATTGAGATTGTATTCGTTCAGCTTTCATCTGTCTTCCGCAACATGACTAAAAAAAGCCGAGGCGCTAGCTTCACAAGGCAGGCGGGGCTATGGAGCTTACCAGCAAAATAGACATAAGACTCGGTGCCTTGTTAGCTTAAAAATTGGATATACAGCATGTGGGCATAAGAAGGCCAGCTTGACCATCTTCTGCTCTCATAATTCCTCCCGTCCAAACTATCTCATAATGGCGGACTCACAATCGACCAAAGATCCCATCGACGCAACAATTAATAGCCCAGCGCAGGGTGCCGAAACACTTCGGGAGAACAAAGAAGATGAGGAGCAAGGGGAGGAAGATGAGGAAGATGTTGACACCAAATTAGAGACCGATACAGGTGTCGAAGGCGCAGAAAGAGCGAAGAAGAAAAGAAAGTCAAAAAAGAAGAAGAAAAATGCCGACTCTACGGGCGTGGCAGTCTCTGAGCCCGATAGGAAGGACATGTCACAGCTCCCCAAGCCAGTCCCAATGCATGACATCCCCGCTTTACTTCAGCAATTGGCGCTCAGTCAGTCATCGAAGAAGGAAGGGAAGGCGCCGGAAGACTACAAGTTCTGGAATACGCAGCCGGTTCCGAAGTTTAAGGAACCGAACCTCCTTCAGACGACAAGTGGCAGCAACGGGGAGGAGCTGCCTGAAGGTGCCATCTTACCAGACGAGGTATGCAAAGCAAGTATCAAGCCAGCTCCGGAACCGTTGCTTGCGGACTTCCAATGGTGCGACGTAGACCTCAACGACAAAGATGAGCTGAACGAGCTGTATGAATTGCTGTATAATCACTACGTCGAAGACAAAGAAGGCTCTTTCCGATTCAACTACAGCACTCAGTTTCTAACTTGGGCACTAAAGCCACCTGGTTGGAGAAAAGAATGGCATATTGGAGTTCGCACTAAGCCTGTTGAGGGCAAGAAAGGCAGGCTAGTGGCTTTCATCGCCGGAACTCCTGCTGTACTCAAAGTACGCTCTCATACTTTTAAAGCGAGTGAGATCAACTTCCTGATTATACACCGTAAGTTGCGTGAGAAGCGGCTCGCACCGCTACTGATAAAAGAGATCACGAGACGTTGCTACCAAGTTGGCATCTACCAAGCCCTCTATACTGCTGGCATACTCCTTCCTACGCCCGTCAGTACGTGCAGATATTTCCATCGTAGTCTTGACTGGGAGCATCTGTACAAGAATGGGTTCAGTCATCTGCCGCACGGTTCAACGGAGACAAGGCAGAAATACAAGTACCGACTTGAAGCACACCCACAATTAAAAGGCTTCCGTCCAATGAAAAAGGAAGACGTACCAGCCGCCAGAGATTTACTGCAGCGATATGTCGAAAGATTTTCGCTGAGACAAGAATTCAGTGAGGAAGAATTTGAACACTTCATGTGCTCACCAGCAAGCAAAGATGTGGTCTGGAGTTATGTGGTAGAGCATGAAGACAAGATTACTGACTTCATATCCTACTATTTGCTAGAGGTGAGAATGAGCGACTCGACATTGGAAATATCTGACACTGATTTCATGAATTAGTCCACAGTTCTTCGCCCTGCCAGTGGCTCTCAAAAGACTGACACTATCCGTGCAGCATACCTTTACTATTATGCCACGGAGTCCGCTTTTCAGCCAATCGTCGGGCCAAAACTCAAGCCTGCTGCCATCCAATCGAATCTTCAACATCGACTTCAACAGCTCATTCATGATGCCTTAATCTTGGCCAACAAAGACAAATTTCATGTGTTTAATGCTTTGACCTTGCTGGACAACCCTTTGTTCTTGCGTGAGGAGAAATTCGAGCCAGGCGACGGAAACCTCCATTACTATTTGTTCAACTGGAGGACGGCGAAGGTGCCAGGTGGGATCGACGAATCCAAGAATGTGGACATCAGGAAGATGGGTGGTATAGGAGTTGTCATGCTGTAAATGCTAGCCGGGGTGGTGACCATTCTCCTGTAGCAAATATGGGTGAGGACGAGGTGTCGATATGCGCTTCCATGGCGGACACACGTACAATGTCCGCTGTCAAGCTCGTCCTTTTTTAGTGAAATGCAGGGCTTAGGGCACGAGTCTCTCTAATGGGCATACCTTTACTATGCAGTCTACCATGAAAAGGAGCAAACCGAGATGTCCATACTTCATTGCTCGCATAGCACACATAGCTGCCACATATGATTCATGACATCCCATCACATATTTTTCCAATTACGTGTGCGGTTCTTCATACAAGTGCTTTCGTATATTCATCTTAAACTTAACGTAATCGATGGGGAAGCTGATCACCCCGCGAAGCTGATCACGAACTTCCGTCTTATCTACATTCTAGCCCTCTGCCATCTACAATGGATGTGTCTATACGCGATTCTCACGCGTATTCTGAATCTAATATTGAAGAAGCCATTGCTGCATTTGAGGCTAAGCGCTATTCCTCAATTCGAGCTACTGCACGCGCATTTTCAATGCCTTATTCAACCTTACACTCCCGCATAGCTGGTACTACTTCGCGACGTAACGCGCACAAATCTGAGCAGCTTCTCTCAAGCGCTGAAGAGAGCACTCTTATAAAATGGATCACTCAGCTTACACGTACTGGATACCCTGCATCACCAGCGTTAGCTCTTGAGATGGCCGAGACTATCCGCAGCCAGCGCTACCAGCTCTCCAAGCAAGCGCCTTACCGGCGCCCTATTGGCAAGCGCTGGCTAGATCGCTTTCGTACACGACATCCTGAGATACAGGGCGTCTGGACGCGACAGATTGAGAGCGCTCGATACACTGCTCTTAATAACTCGACTATTCAGAGCTGGTTTGACGCAGTTACGGACCTCTATATCCAACACCAGTACCCGCCTGATCATATTTATAATATGGACGAGTCAGGCTTTGCAGTCGGTGCTAGCCAGTCATCAAGAGCATTGGTTAATATTCGCGAGAAGTCAAGCTGGAAGGTGATCAAAGGGCGTCAAGAGTGGATAACTGCAATTGAGTGTATAAGCGCTGCTGGCTACGCAATCCCGCCGCTTCTAATATTCAAAGCCGAATATACGAATACGAGCTGGATACCCGCCGGTGCGCCGCTAGATTGGCGATTTAGTACAAGTAACAGCGGCTGGACATCAAATAGCCATACCTTTGAGTGGATTCGAACTTTATTTGAGCCTTATACACGGCCAGCAAGACTTAAGGAGCGCCGGTTGCTTACTATGGATGGCCATAGCAGTCATATTACTGCAGATCTTATTGCATTCTGTATAGATAATGCGATAGATATCCTTATCTTACCGCCGCATTGCTCGCACGTGCTACAGCCACTCGATGTTAGCATATTCTCGCCGCTGAAGAAGGCGCTTACCGCTGAGACTGACAAGGTCACCAGCCTTGACCCGGGTCGCCAATCACGAGTCGAATGGACTGAGGCTTACATCCGCGCGCGAGAGAAAGCGATTACACAAGCAAACATTCAAAGCGGCTGGAAAGCAACTGGCCTTTGGCCCTTAAGCCCGATCCAAGTCTTTGATAAGATTAAGCAGTCACAGCAAGCACTACCTCCTCAGCCTCAAGAGCAGGTCTCGCACCCGCTAGATCTATCGCTTCTCAATAGCTCACCGCCAGATGGTACTGAATTACGTATAGCTAATGCTCTCCTGCACTCTGAGCTTGATAAAAAGCAGCCGCTCCTCTCACCTGCAAAGCGCTATACAAAGCGGATGACCTATGCGCTTGAAACAGCCCAAAGTGAGAACGCTCTACTCCGGAAGCGGCTTGCAGACGCTGAATTGCTTCTACAAGCTCGTAAGCAACGTAAAAAAGGGAAGAGAATAGCACTTAAGGGCAAGTTTGTGTTTAGCACTCAAGAAGTTCTCGAAATTGCAAAGCAAGCTGAGCTTGAAGCAGCTCAGAAGAAGCCAAATAAGAATGCTAAACAGCGAGCTAAGGACATATTATTTGAAGAAGTTGAAAAAGAGGCTCTAGAGACTATATCTAGCGATTCTGATAGCGACTGTATCATTGTGGCGGCTACAAGGTCGTCTTGAAGTTGATAAGACGGAAATTCATGATCAGCTTCGCGGGGTGATCAGCTTCCCCATCGATTACGTTAGAATTACTGTGCTTTATCTTTTGACATATTGTTCCACTTAACTCGATCTTTGTACAACAAGTCTTCGAATCAATCAGAAATTCCTCGAAGAGCACAACACGCAATAAAACTTTTCAACGTCATAAAATAGGTATTTTTCAATTCTTATCGAACCGAGAATATACGCGACGGGGGTGGCCGCGAACGCATTCGGATAACCATGACATGGCAATTGCGAGCGTTGATGAGCCAGCAGGTTGAAACGAACTGATCAAATTGCTAGTATTTTCTGCGACGCCAATAATGGAACAAGTTATCAGTGGACAATTGCCAAACCCTGTGCGGCTCCTCCCCACTACACTGTATAGCCGAGTGGAAACATTCATTATTCAAGAGGACAAGGATAATGATATTAAGAGTGTATCTATTGATTCTGGCTCTGATTGCATCGCTGTTACAAGCAATAGATAGTTATAAAAGCTAAGAGGTAGTAGCTTGTGGCCCGCTTCCCCATCAGTTACGTTATTTCAATAAGGGCGTTAGTTGCCCTATACTGGGTCTAGATCAGATTTCCCCCCATTTAGGGTGGTGGAGGTTGAAGTCTCCAAGGAGTATATGCTCCACTTCTCCGGATTCCTGAATTGCTTTCTGGATTAGGGGTAGGGTTCCTAGCCCCTAGTCTGTATAAAGTCTACAGGGATTATAGCAGTTATAGATGTAGATTGTTAGACCCTCTGTTTTTAATTTAAGGGTAGCTAGGTCTCCTAAATCGAATATAGCCTCTTAACTTATAGTAGCTATTTCTTTAGTAATATAGATTGCTATCCTTAAGTAGTAGTTATCTAGCAAGATTGTATAGTAGCCTCGGTAAGTAACTGTCTTTCTAGTTCTAAAGTTAATCTATAGTTCTTATATTGCTATAATATTGTATTCTTCTAATCTTATTTGTTAGAAGAAGGGGGTTTAGATTTTATAATAATAAAGTCTTGCATTGCTGATCTATTCTTTTCTACCTAGGATAAGCAGCGATCACTGAGTTTCTTTTCAGAGGGTAAAAGCTAAAGCACAAAACCCCTCTTATCCCTCGTTTATCTTAGGTGCCAATCCAACTTTTGTCTTTTGTCTTCCTGTTGGACATTAATAGGAGCTCTGATGCTCCTAGCCTCTCACCAGCTCCCCTCCATCTGTATCCCTCCTTTCCCTCTCCTGTTCCTCATCCCTTGCCAGGGTGAATTGCTGTAGGACTGCTTCTTGGATCATCCACCTTGCTGCTGCTGTCAGGCCCCTCCTTGTTTTGGCTAGGTCCTTCTAGTTTGAGGTCCCTGCTTCTCTAAACAGTCTTTCCCTTGCCTGCTGTCTCTCAGGACAGAAAATTAGGATGTGCTTCATTGTCTATATTCTATATCTATATATACATTCAGGTCTAGCTCCTAGGACTCTCCTTTTGGTTAGGTAGGCTCCTAGGCCGATGTATTCAGTCTTAATTAAGGTAGCTATTATAATTTGCGGTCTAGTCTAGCCTTTGTGCATCCTTAATCCTCCTCCTCCTCTTCTTAGTATAGTCCATGCTGCTGGTATTTCCTGTCCAAGATGGGCCTATTCCTTTCTCCTCCTTTCTTGGCCCTACCTCCTTTCCTATTGTTCTTAGAGCTACCAGTCCTTCTTCTCCTTTCTACTGATGCCTAGGTGTCTTTACTTCATTGTATCTCTATTAGCTTGCTCTATCTTTCCTGCCTTATAATCTATATCTAGGCTCTTGTTTTTCTCTTCTTCCCTTTTTTGCATATCTAGACTACCTGTTTGCATTTCTCTCTTATATATTAGGTAACTAGGAGGTCCTAGGTTTTCTAAGCATATTACCTTACTAGGTGTTGGAAAGGGATTGTTCAAGATGTCTAGGCCTGCTTGATTCTTTTTTAACTACAAAGGAAATTATCCAGTCTTATATATTCCCTTCTTGAATACCCAAGACATTCTGTATTAGTGATCTTCCAGTCTGATTTCCAATTGCTTTCTAAGCAACTTGTCAAGGTACTTCTATACCTTTTAACACTCCCCCTACTTCCTATCCTTCTGGAAGGTTAGGGAGTCTCAATTTGATTTTTCTAACAATCTCAGTATGCCTTTGTTTTGGAAGGGGCTTAGTTAGTATATCTGCTAACATTTCCTTAGTTGAGATATATTGAATGTCGATAAGGTTGTCCTCTGCAAGCTCTCTCACATAGTGAATAGCTATATCAATATGCTTAGTCCGTACGTGGAATTCCGGATTCTTAACTAGCGCAATTGCGGACTGATTGTCTCCGTAGATAGTAGTAGGCTCTAGCTGCTTATATCTAAGTTGTTCTAGGAAACTGCGGATCCAAATAGCCTCCTTAGAGGAGTAGGATAATCCTGTATACTCTGCTTCCGTAGTTGAAGTTGTAACACTGCGTTGTAGCTTACTTAACCACGATATAGCTCCGCCATTTAGTATAAAGATATATCCGTTAGTGGACTTTCTTGTTGCATCATCAGCAGCGTAGTCTGTATCGCTATAGCCTAACAATTTTAGGTCTTCTATACTACCGGCGTATCGTATTTGATAGTCTCTCGTATTTAATAGGTACTTAAGGAGGTAGGTTACGCCTCCTAGGTGTCTAATAGTCGGATTGTACGCATACTGGCTCAGCCGTTGTGTAACAAAGGCAATATCAGGTCTAGTAGCTCGTACTAGCCAGTTTGCTTTCCTAACTAGCCGCTGATATTCTCTTATATCCGCTAGGGGTTCTAGCTTATCGCTCAAAGCCTTCTGGAGGTTCTCATATCCATTTGAAGGAGTTGATAGGCGGAATTCTTTATCGCCTATTATTCCTGCTTGCTTAACCATATCTCGGATATAGTGTAATTGATCGATAGTAATCGATCCATCTTGATCTTTCTAGATGCGGATTCCTAAGATATACTTTGCTTCTCCTAAGTCCTTCATATGAAATTGTTGCTTAAGGCCGTTCTTGATTGGAAGGATATCTCTTACAGAAGGTCCTGCTAGGATAAGGTCGTCGACGTATAAAGCTACAATAATATCCCTTTTCGAGTTCGTAAAGACACTCGGTTCTACTAGTAGAGCGTAGAGGCCTAGGGAATTGAAGAATAAGACAATAGTCTTATTCTAGACTCGTCCGGACTGTTTAAGGCCAGGTATTCCCTTATTTAATTTCAAGCATCGGTTTTTACCAGTTTTCAAGCCTTCAGGAGGCTCCAGATATACCTTATCTTGAAGTTCCCCGATTAGATATGCGGATACTACATCCATCTAATATAGGACAAGACGTTTTGCAGCAGCTATCGCAAAGATAATCCGTAGAGATTCGAGGCGTACTACTAGGGAAAAAGTCTTAAGGTAATCGATTCCATATTGTTACGTAAAGCCTCTAGTAACAAGCCGTGCCTTATACTTGTCGATCTGTCCGTTAGGCAGTCGTTTTACTTTAAATACCCACTTAGGAGTAACTAGGTTGATTCCCTTTAGTTTATCAACTTCTATCTAGGTATTATTAGCTGTAAGTAAATCAAGCTGTTCTTTAATAGCTATCGACTATTGTCGTTGATATTTTGACGATATTACTTCTGTATATATTGAAGGAGTAGGTACTTCTTCGCTAGAACTGTCGTACCTTGTCGACAGAGCTAATCGATTATTGTCGTATCTTGCAGGAAGTCTGATTACCCGTCCACTGCGAGTAGTAGGATATCTCTCTTCTAGCTGTTCAGCTTCTGTACTGTTATCCTTACGGGTTCTTACGTCGATATTTGATCCGATTTCATCGTTACTATCGTTAATATCGGTATTTTGATCGCTAATATCGTTATTCTGGTCGTTAATATCGTTTATCCTGTTATTTCTAGGTGATATTTCTTCTTCTTCTAGGTCAAATACGGCTTCAGGGGTCTCAGCTATTGATGAGTGAGTGGTTTTCTCCCCCTGGAGCAGTGATCCCCCCATAGTGTTCTCATCAAATTTGACACTTGTATAGAGTCGGATACTCTTTGATATTGGGTTATAAATCCGATAGTGTTTAGTAGATCTCTCGTAGCCTAAAAACACTCCTCTAATCGCCGTATTATCCAGCTTATCAGCTTGCTGTTCTTTAGGAACAGTTGGATAGGCTATACACCCAAATACTCTCAGGTGTTTTCCACTTGGCTTCTTTCCTGTCCAGATTTCTTCCGGAGACTTTGTCTTACTATTCTGCGGTATAAGGTTCTTTAAATAGCACGCTGTATGAACAGCTTCCCCCCAGAATTCCTTAGGTAATCTAGCAGCAGCTAGCATTGATCTCGCTTTGGTAATAAGCGTACGATTTAGTCGTTCAGCTACGCCATTCTGTTCTGGTGTATACGGCGTAGTATTCTCTATAATAACTGCAAGAAGTTCGCCAATCTTCTTTAATTCCTTAGCATTATCAATTCGTATTGCCTTAAGCCGTAAGTCCGTTTCCAGTTCGACCTGTTTACGCCATTTTATTAGGCTATCGTATACGGTGTCTCTTGTCTTTGAGAGATAAATCCACGATTTTCGAGAGTAATCATCAGTTATTGTTAACATGTATCGATTTCCTACTAAGGTAGGTGTCTTATAGGGTCCCCAGAAATCGATGTGTACTCGTTCGAGTGGTTTTTCTGCTCGTTCGGACGGTCCTTTATCCTGAACTCGAGTAGCCTTTGTTAGGGAGCAGGTATCACATCTGCTCTCTGTCTCCTTAATGCTAGGAACGTCTCTAAGACTTTCTGTTGTTATCTGGAGCTTCTCACTACTAGGGTGTCCTAATCTCTGGTGCCAAAGGAGAGCCTCGTTTTTTAGGGTAAGCATAGTCCTTTCATTTAGTGGAGGAACTCGTAGAACATAGGACTTGTTAGCTCTTTCAGCGATTGCTAACCTCTCGCCTTTACGAGAGAGTATGGCATTATTCCGGGTAAATACCGTTGTAATATCTCGATCCGTAAGTTATGGGATAGATATCAGGTTATATCCGAGTTTGGGAACGTATACAACATCTGTAATAATCGTTGGTCGTCTATTAACCTAGATTTTGATCGTCCCGTTTCCCCTAGCTTCTAGGGTAGTGCCATCAGCTATTGTTACGGTTCCTTTATGATCTGTATAATCCGTAAAGACCTCGTAGTTATAGGTTATATGCCTGGTGCATCCTAAGTCGAGTACCTAGTCTGTCTGTCTGATATTAGGCGTTATCTTAAACGCTGTTAGAGCGGCCGTCGAGTAGGTCGTATTCCAGGCTACGGCGGTAGTAGTAGCAGCTCTTACTTGGTTGCTATCCGTCGTCTGATTTGTTGCCTTTTCATCCGCTATCCGTTTACGGCAGTCTCGTATAATGTGCCCCTTCTTCTTACAGTAGAAGCAGGTAGTAGCGGGTTTCTCACTTAATCTACTATTCCGTATAGTGATCTTTTCCCTTAGGAATCTCTTATTCCCCTTTGTTATTCGGGCGATATCCTCGGTAGCGCTGCTTAATGAGGCTTCAACTTCCTTAAGCCGTTATATAACATCTTCAAAACTGAGTTGCGAGATTCCAGCGGCTTTAAGGGCAAAGACTGTACTTTGAAACTCTGTTCCTAGAGTGTTAATAAGTACTGCTTTCTTCGAGGAGTCCGAAGGTTTTTCTGTAGGCTTAAGCCCTCCTATCTCGGTCTGGAGTTGCGTTAACCTACTAGTACTAAGATCAACTGTTGATAGCCCTTTAAATCCGTAGAACTGAGAGAGTAGGAACTGTACCCTCTCTTCAATAGGCCTATCATTTAACGCCTTCAACTTCTCTAGGATATCCTTTGATCTTCGGATTCCTATTAGGTGGACTCTGTTATCTCTTCCGACTGCTTGTTTTAAGAATATTACTGCCTTTGCATTATTCCTTAAGTAGTCTTCCTTTTCAGAACTGTCTTCAAATTCTTCTATGCTACCTATAGCGTACTTCCAGAGTCCCTTGGATGTTAGGGCGTCTTCTACTAAGTCAATCCACTCCCTATAGTTATCCTTTGTAAGGATCGGGAATCTTTCGGTCTTAATATCGTCTATAGATCCGATTTCAGATATCTTTAAGTCGACTACTTGTTATCGTTATAACAATGCAAATATCCCTCAGATCGTTATACTGTTTATAGAGATAGAACCGCTATCGTCTGTTCTATTTCCAGTTAAAACGGCGTACTCATACGTCTAATATCCGGCGAGATATCGTAGTCGGAAACAGGCCTCTTCTCCTTCAGATCTGGTTGTAGACGAGGTGAAGTCGATGCCAAGCTTGCGGGGTAGGTGGTGCTACGCTTGCGGGGAAAACTTGAAGTCCCTCTGAGTTGAAGTTGACAAAGAATGGATCTTCTATTAACTGAAAGCTACGCTATCCCGGGCTCATAACTGTTGGAAAGGGATTGTTCAAGATGTCTAGGCCTGCTTGATTCTTTTTTAACTACAAAGGAAATTATCCAGTCTTATATATTCCCTTCTTGAATACCCAAGACATTCTGTATTAACGTAATCGACGGTCAAACGAGCCACCCCACCAAGCGAGCCACGAAATTCCCTCTCATCTACTTCAAGACGACCTTGTAGCCGCCACAACGATGCAGTCGCTATCAGAATCGCTAAATACAATTTCAATATCCTCTTCTTTATTATTATCAATTATTGTGGCCTTAGCTCCCTCTTTCACCTTCTTCTTCGGCTTCTTCTGAGCTGCTTCAAGCTCAGCCTGCTTCGCAATATCGAGTACTTCTTGAGTGCTAAACACGAATTTACCTTTCAAGGCTATCCTCTTCCCTTTTTTACGCTGCTTACGAGCCTGTAGAAGAGATTCAGCATCAGTAAGCCGCTTCCGAAGTAAAGCAACCTCACTTTGCGCTGTTTCAAGCGCACGGGTTATCCGCTTCGTATAGCGCTTAGCAGGTGAAAGAAGCGGTTGCTCTTTATCTAGCTCAGAGTGCAAGAGAGCATTAGCCTCACGTAGCTCTGTACCATCTGGTGGTGAGCTTGCTAAAAGTGATAGATCGAGCGGGTGCGAGACCTGTTCTTGGGGCGGAGGAGGTGGTGTTTGCGGTAACTGCCTGATCTTATTAAGGACTTGAATCGGACTCAAGGGCCAGAGGCCAGTCGCTTTCCAGCCACTTTGGATATTTGCTTGCGTAATCGCTTTGTCTCGAGCGTGGATATACGCCCTAGTCCATTCGACTCGTGGTGTACGGCCCGGGTCAAGGCGAGTGAGCTTGTCTGTTTCTGCTGCAAGAGCCTTTTTTAGCGGTGAGAATACGCTTACGTCAAGCGGCTGCAGCGCATGCGAGCAGTGTGGCGGTAAGATGAGGATATCTATCGCATTATCCATACAGAAGGCGATAAAATCTGCAGTGATGTGGCTACTATGGCCGTCCATAATAAGCAGGCGGCGCTCCTCAGGGCTCACGGGCCTCGTACAAGGCTCGAATACAGTTCGTATCCATTCGAAAGCATGGCTATTTGATGTCCAGCCGCTATTGCTCGTACTGAATCGCCAATCGAGCGGCGCGCCTACGGGTATCCAGCTCGTATTCGTATACTCGGCCTTAAATATCAGAAGCGGTGGAATCGCGTACCCAGCAGCACTTACGCACTCAACTGCAGTTATCCACTCCTGACGCCCTTTGATCACCTTCCAGCTTGATCTCTCTCGAATATTTACTAATACTCTTGATGACTGGCTAGCACCAATTGCAAAGCCTGACTCATCCATGTTATATATCCGTTCAGGTAGGTACTGGTGTTGGATATAGAGGGCCGTAACTGCGTCAAACCAGCCTTGTACGGTGGCGGTATTGAGAGCGGTATATCGAGCGCTCTCAATCTGTCGCGTCCAGACACCTTGTATCTCTGGATATCGTGTACGGAAGCGGTCTAGCCAGTGCTTGCCAATAGGCCGCCGGTGAGGCGCCTGCTTAGAGAGCTGGTAGCGCTGGCTTCGGATAGTCTCAGCTAGTTCAAGAGCCAGCGCTGGCGATATAGGGTACCCAGTATGTGTAAGATGAGTGATCCATTTGATGAGAGTCCTCTCTTCAGCACTCGAGAGTATCTGCTGAGATTCGCGTGAATACTGATAAGAACCGCGACCGGCCATTCGGTGTTGTAAGGTACTTCTAGGAATTGCAAATGCATATGCAGTAGCTCGAATCGACGAATAGCGCTTAGTACGATAAGCAGTAATAGCCTCTTGAATGATAGATTCAGAGAACGCGTAAGAATCGCGTTTAGACACGTCCATCGTAAAGAGTAAACGTGTCGAAGTAGATGAGAGGGAATTTCGTGGCTCGCTTGGTGGGGTGGCTCGTTTGACCGTCGATTACGTTAGTGATCTTCCAGTCTGATTTCCAATTGCTTTCTAAGCAACTTGTTAAGGTACTTCTATACCTTTTAACACTAGGTCTTGTGTATATAACACTAGCAGAGGGATTTTTACCTTATTTTAGAGGGTATATTCAGGTACACTTTTGTAGGTCCCTATAATATGTCTAGGGGCTTAGTTTTGGATCCTCTCTAGGGTTTTTGTCTACCTTATAGTAGGGCCGCTATCTTTTTCTGCTTAGGCCCAGACCTAGTATCTATATGTTATTGTAGGTCTAACTAATACTGTATAGAGATATCTAGCTTTCTGGAATGTAGCTCCCTATATCGATTTACATAACTTTTAGAGGGATATTATTTGACTCTACCCTTTCTCTACTGCCTTCTTTATATAAGGTCCCTATTGGAGCTTTGTATCTATCCAGACTCCTAGGAGTCTTAAGGATTGGACTGGTCCTTCTTAGAAGCCTTAGATGTTTACTATAGCTTGCAGGTTATACCTTCTTCTACTTCCTATAAAGTAGATAAGCTAGTATTTTTGTAGTATAAAGGCCGCTCTATGTTGGGCTGCCTATCTAAGGCACTTAGTATATACTGCCTCTAGTCTTTAGCAGTTCTCTTCTGTTGTCTCTCTAAAAGTAAGGATGTTAGTGTTATCTATAAAGCCTAATACTGTTATAGGCCCTTCTTCTAGCAATAGAAGGAGTATTGAAGCAAATATTAGGAAAAGGATAGGTAATATAGTAGAGCCTTAAGGTATACTAGCAGGTTATAGCCTAGGCTAGTCTTTATATTCTCCTAGTTTAAGGTATGTAGTCCTATCCTGTAGGAAGGACTGAAAAAACCCTGAAATTACTAGTAAGAATCCCTTCATCTTCAGGTTGTAGATAAGTCTTTAATGTAATATATTATCAAATGCCCTTATAATGTCTAAGTATAGTATTGATACTACTATCTTTAGATTATTCTCCTAGATAGTGTAGACCTATTCTATAATAAATTCTATTTCTAAGAGGGTGGATCTTCCTAGTCTTACCCCTATTTAGGAATCTAGTAGGAGCTTCCTCTCCTCTACTTCCTTTAACATCCTCCTAGCTACTACTGCTTCTAAAGTCTTTGCAAGTGTATTAAGTAGGGCTATAGGCCTGTATACTCTAGCCTTTGTGTAGTCTAGCTTCTGTAGTTTCCTAAGAGCTACTATAATAGAGTGTTTAAAAGGGGTTAGGTAATGCTGTTTCTGGAGATATACTGTAAAGAGACTGGCTAAGGTTGGAGCTAGAGGGTGTCTATAGGCTTTTAGGAAGATGTTTGTGACCCTATCTGGTCCTAGAGCTTTATTTGGTGGGAGCCTTCTTAGGAGTTTTAGGATCTCCTCTTCTGTAACCCTAGAGCTAAAGAGGCCGTAGTTTAGGTATTAAGTTACCTATTGTTGTAGGTAGAACTCCTCTACTATTAGGAGTGTCCCATTGTGTTATGCCTCTGTTGGTCACGTGATAATCAGATGACCGGGAGTCACGTGGTAGTGTTATGACTGTTGGTCACGTGATAATCAGATGACCTAGAGTCACGTGGTTGGTACTCGTTTGAAGAGGAGTGTCAAGGCAGCGAAGTGGAAGCAGAAGTTGTTATTCCAACCAATGAGATTAACAATTGAGTTGAACACGAAGTCGAAGCTTAAGGCTTCTCCTTCGATTCCTATATACTGTTCGTAATTCGTATGATCACCCTGATCACTGTGATCACTGTGATCACTCCGAGGGTGATCCGGTGATCACAGTGCTCGCTTCCTGATTGGTCCACTTTCCGGCTGCCGTTCGTAGGACGGAGCTTCGGTAAACCTTCCTTGTTTGTCATGACCCGTAACACATTGTAGACTAGTCCTTTCCTTACAGAGTCTCTAACCTGTTATACACTTTATACAGATAATATAAGAGATAAATGGGGTTTTCCCTCTCTTAATTTTTCGCTCTTTAACTAGGACGCCCTTATTACCTTTATATTAGGACTTGGAAGATTCGGAGGGGTATCCCATCGTACGTCTTAACAGTTGTCTTCACAATCTACTGATACAAACACATATACCATCTAATGATAGATTGCACAGACCATGGATAAGCGAACCAATCAAATTTAGGGTAGAGCCTTACATTTTCCTCTTAGATCCTTTAGAGGGCCTATATCTAGGCGGGGTTTCTACTACCTACTAGCTTTACTCTATAGACGATTGCCTATAATCAGGGTATACTAGGGTAACGTAATTCATGGCTTACCGAGCCACCTCGTTAAGCGAGCCACAAAATCCTTACTCCTTTGCTTCTACTACGTATTACACTTACAATGGACGTAACTATACGCGATTTCGACGTGTATACCGAATCCGATATACAATATGCTATTACAGTATATAGAGCGGGCGAATTTACCTCAATTCGAGCGTGTTCAGGTGCATTTAACATTCCTTACCAGACTCTACAGCACCGGATAGCCGGACGGCTTCCACGGTCTATTTCACACGAGCATCGACAAATTCTCTCAAACGCCGAAGAAAGGACATTAGTACGATGGATTACACAGCTTATAAGTACTGGTTTTCCTGCGCCTCCTACTTTAGCTATGAAAATAGCCGAAGAAATCCGCCGTAGCCGATACCAGCTTGCAAGCGTTCCACCTTCCTACGATCGACCGATTAGTAAGAGCTAGCTTAATCGCTTTCGAAAGCGACATTCCGAGATTCAAGGAGTATGGACTCGAAAAATGGAGGGTGTACGGCATAAGGCACTAAGTCTTGAGGTTGTGAAGACATGGTTTGAGGCAGTTACGGAAATCTGCTTCCAGTATCAACACGCACCAGACCGTATTTACAATATGGACGAGTCCGGTTTCGCAGTCGGCGAGAGCCAGTTATCAAGGGCACTCGTTAATATACGAGAAAACTCAAGCTGGAAGGTCATTTCCGGCCGGCAAGAGTGGATAACCGCGATTGAGTGCATCAGCGCCAGCGGGAAAGCGATTCCGCCGCTGTCGTGGAGTAGGACATCCTGAGTGTCCGTCGTCCTGGAAGGGAGCGTATCACGCGTAGGTCGAGTAGGCAACCAGCTCAGTAGATCAGTGAACGTCGCATTAGCGTATGATACAAGGCCGGCCTGTCTGGCTGTCTGGCTGTCTGGGTGTACGTTTGTGTGTGTAGGCTCTTCTGGGTTATGCATGCAGGTCTTAAAGGTGAATGATGATACGTGTGTGTATCTACATGTACAAGAATACAATGTCTGTCTGTCTGTCTGTCTATGTGTCTGTCTGTCTGTGTTCGCTGTGTAACTGTGTGTGTGTGTGTGTGTCGGAAAGCTCAGCTACCGTGGCGGGTGTGCCACCACCGCTTCCGCCTGCCGCCACAACCCAACCTGCCTGCGGTCAATCCCCACGACACCGCTCATCATTTTTAAGGCAAAATATACAAATACAGCTTGGATACCACAGTATACGCCAGCCGATTGGCGGTTCTCTACGAGCAATAGCGGCTGGACATCCGATAGCTATACATATAAGTGGTTGACTACGGTTTTTGAGCCTTCGACACTGCCAATAGACTCTACGCTCTATCGCCTCCTTATTATAGATAGCTATAGAAGCTATATTACGGCAAATGTAATCGCATTCTATATAAAGCACGCAATCGACTTGCTTATTCTACCACCGTATACGTCGCATAAGCTTCAGCCGCTCGACGTAAGTATATTCGCTCCGCTGAAGCGCGTACTAGCTTCCGAGACTGATGCAAGTTCACGGCTCGATTCTGGCCGAATACAGCGAGTCGAATGGACTGAGATGTATATCCGCGTACGACAGAAGGCCCTTACATCGTCGAATATTGTTAGCGGCTGGAAAGCGACTGGTCTTGAGCCGTTAAGCCCTATAACGATCCTTAAGAAGCTATCCGCCTCGAGAGCTTCTCAGCTTATACCTCCTTATACACCTGGCCAATCATCTAGCCTCAACTTATCCCTTTTACATAGCTCTCCACCAGAAGGGACAGAGTTATAGGAAGCGAATATAGTCTTCAACTCTCAGATTCGCGAGGCTTATAACGTTCCATCGCTAGCAAAGCGATACGTAGAGCGTATAACTCGGGCTCTTAAGACCACCCAAAGTGCTCTTGTTACAATTCAGAAGGAGCTTACTGAACAACGAGAGCTTCTACAAACTCGGAAGGCTCGAAAAACCAGTAAGCGAGTGAAACTAAAAGGCCGCTTTGTATTTAGTACTCAGGAAGTCCTCCAAATTATAAAGGAAGCTAAGGAAGCAACCATAGCAAAGAAGGGCCGTAAACGGCTTCGTAAGCGATCAATTAGCGTAGAAATTGAGGACGATATAGAGAGCTTATTTGAAAATGTATCGAGCGATTCTAAGAGCGACTGTATTGTTGTAGCAGAAAGGAGATCGAGTTGAATGCGGTAGAATGGAAGTTTGTGGCTCGCTTAACGAGGTGGCTCGGTAAGCCATGAATTACGTTATAATAAGGCGTATTGCTCTTAGATCCACTTCTGATCTTCTAGAAGTCTGTCCTTTACAGCTCCTGATCCTACAAAAATTTTGATGTTGTTAAAAGGTATAGAAGTACCTTGACAAGTTGCTTAGAAAGCAATTGGAAATCAGACTGGAAGATCACTAATACAGAATGTCTTGGGTATTCAAGAAGGGAATATATAAGACTGGATAATTTCCTTTGTAGTTAAAAGGAATCAAGCAGGCCTAGACATCTTGAACAATCCCTTTCCAACAGATGTCTCTACTCTCTAACTTTCTTTACTACTATTACTTAAAAATTATTAAGTTCTTCTAGGATCTCTTTGTTAGTCTTTCTTATTATCTTAGTTCTTTCTTCTTTTCTTTCGATCCTTATAGTAAGGATATTGCTCTCAATAGGGGTTAGAAGGGGTCTTAGCACTATATATTAGTATTAGTTAGCTATCTCAGCCTAGGTATTTACAGTAGGTATAGTCTATTTTTTTTGAGTGTATTCTAGATATCTATAAGCGCTTAAGAGATGTTCTAGTCTTGTACCTAGTAGGACATGCAGGTGTAGGTCCTTTGGAGGAGGGGGGGGGAGGGATTGGACTTTAGGGATTTTGCATATTTGGTAAGCGGCTAGGGCTGTCTAGATATTATTATTAAGGGTGAGTATATTCTTTTTATATAGCTGTATTCTCTATCTACTTGTTTTGCTTTGTAGTGTAGCTTCTAGGCCCTTCATTTGGGAGATAGGGGTCCTTGTGGGAGCCCTTGAGATGGAGGGTGGCAGCCTCCATCCTTTGGTCTTCCATCAGCTCCAGATTTTATGATGAGGTCGTATCTCAGTGTATATACAGTAAGCATTTGTTATGGAAGAATCAGGCGGCTTCGTTGTATATATACTTAACGTGCGTGATAAGCGAGCGGGTCAGATAACGTAGATGACGGGGAACTGCCGCAGACCCCGAAGTGCCGCACCCCGACGTGTCCTCTTCGTGTTTCTTCCTTCTTTTTACGCGCCCTTCTTCTTCATTCTTACTTCTGCTTTATGGATTTCGCGCCGAAGATACTTAAAGCGATTGTAGCTTATCGGAATCGCGAATATCCTTCTATACGCGCTACTGCTCGCGCATTTTCCCTTTCCGACCGAACGCTCCGCAGATACCTGAACGGCGGCGTTTCGCGTGCTATAAGCTACGAATTCGAGCAATACCTCTCTCCTGCCGAAGAGAAGATACTTATTAAGTATATCCTTCGACTTAATAGCCTCGGAAACCCGATCTCTCCGGCGTTTATACGAAAACTCGCGTACGAAATCCGCCTCTTCCGACCAAAACTTTCAACTTCTACGAGCCCTCCCTCCTTCCCCGGTATACATTTCGTCGATAGACTACGTAATCGATACCCTACAATAAAGGGCGCATATACGAGACAACTTGAAGCAGGAAGAGTAGAAGGAACTAGCTATTCAGTAATAGCTAGCTACTTTAATGCCCTTTCAACTCTCTTTCTCGAAGCCTCCTACCTTCCCGACGATATCTACAACTTCGACGAGTCCAGATTCTCTTTAGGAACGAGTATTTCGATAAGAGTACTTACGAACTTAAAGAAAAAGATACCTCGAAAGAAGATACCCGGCCGGTAAGAGTAGGTTACCGCTATCGAAGGAATAAGTGCTACTGTCACAGGCAAGGCCTGTGCCAACTGGATTCGGCTCAACAGCTCATGAATCAGGGCTGAAGCCCAAGTGCGGGGTTATGACTCAGGGAGGAACACTATTTCTTCTGTGCAAATTTTGATCCTTTTGTGGCTCCTTGAGCCACCTCCTGTCTATAGGATACTTGGTACAGTTCTGTTAACTCTGAGAAATACCTTGTCTGCAGCTATATCCACTCTTACCTGCCTGCCTGCCTGCTACCCGTGACATTAGGTGGCTCCTTCCTTGGATATGGCTGACCTAACCCCTGAACTGCCTCTGGTACCTTCTTCTGAGGAAGAGTTCCTGGAACATGTTAAGGCTAACCCCTCTGCCTGGTATCAATATTGTGGAGCTGCTGCAACAGCTTTAGGAGAGAATAAGAAAAATATCCTTGAGCTGAAGAATCAGCTTCAAGCAGCACAAGATAAGAAGGGACAACTGTCTAAATTAAGGGACCAGCTTCAAGTGGCGCAAGATAAGAATAAACAGCTCTCTACTATTATTGAATTCCAGAAGGAGCAGTTTAAAGACTTACAGCAACAAGTAATATCCGCTGTGGTGTCTAAGGAAAGGGCTACTATCTCTACTGCTACTGGACTGGAAACCCCTCTTCTAACCACTTCGACCCCTAATGCTCAGGATACTCCTATTACTGGTACCCCTCTGGCTTCCGCAAACACTGCCCTCTCCGAGAGACTCCCAGACCCAGATAAATTTGCAGGAGAAAGGAGTGATCTCCGCCGCTTTGTCTCCCAAATACGCGAGAAGATGCTGGTTAATAGGGACCGCTTCCCTACGCCACTAGCCCGTATGTCCTATGTTACAAGCCGCCTCTCTGGTACTCCTTATGCGCAGATACTACCGTATATCAAGGATGGAGCCTGCTGCCTCCCGGACTATGGAGACATCCTAGATATCTTGGAGCGTGCATACGGGGATCCTAACCGCGTTAATACTGCTCGCACAAAGCTCTTCCGGTTAAGGCAAGCTAATAAGGAGTTCTCTGTCTTCTTTGCTGAGTTTCAGCGGCTAGGCCTTGAAGCAGAAATGACTGATGAGTCCTTAGCTACACTGTTGGAGCAAGCTGTCTCTAAGGAGATAAAGGGAATGCTAGTTCACAGTCCTCCACCTAGCCGACAATATCTGGCTCTTGCTGGCCACCTTCAAGATCTCGAGAACCGCCACCGCTATTATATTCCGGCTATTTCCCCAGCCCCAGTCAGATCATATGCAGCTGTAGCCGCAGCTGAGCCCTACTCTGGAGCACGCCAAAATATTAAGCCTGTTCAAGACCCTGTTAGCCCTGGCAGCTCCTTTGGGGGGGAACCTATGGACCTAGGAATTCAGCGCCGATATAGAGTATCTGATAGGGAAACCGGAAACTGCTTCCGTTGTCACAAACCAGGCCATTATGTACGACAGTGCCCTCACCCAGACACTCGCATTAAGCCCTCCAGGACAGGAAGCCCAACTTCTGGCCATTCCCGGATTCAGGGGATCCATACTGATTCCCCGTCGTTAACATCTGTTCAGCATCCTCCGTCAACCGGTTCAGAGCCGACCACTGCTACTCATACGACTGCTAGCCCGCCTCCGTCGGAAAACGCCTTACGCCTGGATCAAGCCGCTTCCAGGCGTTAGGGGGCTGCGCACCGTTATCCCACTCTACCACTACCTGTATAAGAGAACCCGCTGAAAAACCTGTTGAAGAACCTGCTGAGAAACCTGCTGAGAGACCCGTTGAAAACCTACGAAGGACAGCAATAAGGAAACAAGTTAAGGAACCTGCACTGCTGCTAGCTGCCCCCGATACCCTGAGAATCTCTAATGCTGCTATACATGGAATCCCTATTGAAGAAGAATTTCAGAGGTCTAGCGCACCTATCTTATCATCTGCAATCCGTATTGGACCGGAAGAAATCAATACGTATTCACTCCTGGATAGCGGGTGTGAGGGGTATTCTTTTGTTGATTTAGACTGGGCCCAAGAGAAGGGCATTCCATTACACCCGCTCCAGAAGCCATTTAGACTTACTGGGTATGATGGCGAAGGAAAGGACTGCCGTATAGTACGACACTACGCCTCCTGCACCTTTAGTGTTGGAGATCACGTTGAAGAGAACATGGTTATGTTTGCGACACCACTAGCCCATTATCATACTATCCTTGGAGAGCCATGGCTAGAGAAGCATGACCCCCAGATTAGTTGGGGAGGCCGCACTGTTGTGTTTACTAGCAACTACTGCCAGAAGCACTGCAATATGCCAAATAGACCCCAGAAACAGCATATGCTTAGGCACTTACCAGAAAAGACAACACCTAAGTACCTGCCAGACCGGCCTTCTGGAGTCCGGCCTATTAATATCGCCGCTGTTAGCCTAGACGCCTGCCGCCGTTTTGCGCACCGAGGGTGTGATATCTTTATCGCAACAATTGAGGATATAGATGAGATTCTAGACAAAAATGGCCAACCTAGCCCGGAACCTGAGGTCCTAGAACAACTACCTGAAGAAATCCGAGACTTTGCAGATGTGTTCTCACCAAAAAAAGCAGACCGCCTACCGCCCCACCGTCCATATGACCATGAAATCCGCCTGCTCCCTGGGAAGGATTTACCCTTTGGGCCTTTATACTCAATGTCCCGCGATGAGCTTAAGGCCCTTCGGGAGTGGTTAGACGAAAACCTGAAGAAAGGATTTATACGCCCTAGTTCTTCACCCGTTGCTTCTCCGGTCCTATTTGTGAAAAAGCCTGGAGGAGGGTTACGACTCTGTATTGACTTCCGGTCTCTTAACAACATCTCGGTAAAAGACCGGTACCCGTTACCGCTCATTAAGGAGACTCTGAACAACCTACAGGGTATGAAATATTTCTCTAAGATCGATATTGTATCCGCCTTTAACAATATCCGGATGAAGGAGGGACAGGAGTATCTAACAGCTTTCCGTACCCGTTTTGGCCTGTTTGAGTCCTTAGTGATGCCATTTGGACTAACAGGTGCCCCGGCAACCTTCCAGAGGTTTATTAACGATACTCTCCGCCAGTACCTAGACCAGTTCTGCTCAGCTTACCTGGACGACATTCTGATTTACAGTAAGACACGAGAAGAGCATATAGAACACGTGCGGAAGGTCCTTATGCAATTACGTGAAGCTGGCCTCTTTGCAAAGATTTCAAAGTGTGAGTTTTTTGTCCAGAAGACTAAGTTCTTAGGGCTTATTATTGGACGGGATGGTATCCAGATGGATCCAGAAAAGGTTAAGACCATAAAGGAGTGGCGAATTCCAAGTTGCCTTACAGATGTCCAGGCCTTTATCGGATTTGCGAACTTTTACCGCCGCTTTATCCGGGACTTTTCAAAGATTATTTCGCCTTTAGTTCAGCTTACACAGAAGAATGTTAAGTTTGAATGGACAACAGCCTGCCAATCTGCCTTTGACCGCTTAAAAGATGCATTTACCTCTGCGCCTATTCTGATGCCCTTTGACTGGACTAAGGAGGTTATACTGGAGACAGATGCTTCAGACTATGTCTCTGCGGGAGTGCTCTCCCAGTATGGGGACGATGGAGCCCTGAGGCCAGTAGCCTTTTTCTCTAAGAAACACTCCGCGACAGAATGCAACTATGAGATCTACGATAAGGAGCTACTTGCTATCATCCGCTGTTTTGAGGAATGGAGGCCTGAACTAGAAGGAGCGGAACACCCTATTAGGATCTTAACAGACCATCGGAACCTGGAGTATTTTACTACATCTAAGCTACTAAACCGCCGTCAAGCCCGTTGGTCTGAGTTCCTATCTCGGTTTAACTTCCGTATTCAGTACCGGCCTGGTAAACAAGGACAGAAGCCTGACTCGCTTACAAGGAGGTCTGAAGACCTCCCTAGAGAGGGGGACGAACGCTTAAGGCACCAAAGCCAAGTAGTCTTGAAGAGGGAGAATTTTGTAACAGACCCACAGCCTACTACTGGAAAAAGAGTGCGGTTCAAACTTCCTAATGATATACAAGCCCTAGAAGATAGCGAAAGCAACTCAACTAGTACTGATATACAGGAGATAGCAACTCTGACCCGAGTGCGTGTCGCAGCTATCTTGCTCCCAGACACTATTCAGGAACGTTTTATATATGGATACCAGCATGACCAGAACCTGCTCTCAGTCCTAGAGGCTATTCGACAAGGGAAGTCTAAGCACCCTTTTCTGCAACTTAGCCAGTGTGAAATCCGGAACGAGTTCCTATATTATCGGGATCGGCTATATGTCCCGGACGACGATGAACTCCGGGCTACAATTGTCCGCCTCTGTCATGAGGACCCGGCCGCTGGACACCCCGGACGAGCGAGAACCTACGCTTTGCTATCAAGGGAATACTACTGGAAGGGAATGAGCTCCTTTGTCCGCCGCTGGGTTCGGAACTGCTATACCTGCCGCCGAACCAAATCTTTCCGTGTAGGGTACCAAGGCCATTTACAACCTTTACCCGTCCCACAGAAGGCCTGGCTAGATATCTCTATGGATTTTATAGTAGGGCTCCCGGAATCCGAAGGCTTCGATGCTATTTGGGTAGTAGTAGACCGCTTAACTAAGATGCGACACTATATCCCATGTTATAGCACTGACGGCTCAGAAGAACTTGCTCGGCTCTTTGTTAAGTACATCGCTAGATACCACGGCCTTCCAGAAACAATTGTCTCAGATCGGGGACCTCAGTTTATCTCAGACTTCTGGAAGCATATTACAGCTCGTTGGAAGACTTCGGCACGACTCTCAACAGCCTACCACCCTGAGACAGACGGCCAGACTGAACGGATAAACGCAATCCTAGAAGACCACCTCCGGAGTTATGTAGCCTATTTACAGGACGACTGGGTAGAATGGCTGCCGTTAGCCGAGTTCTCTGCCAACTCCCTGCCTTCCGAGACTACTGGAGTATCCCCTTTCTTTGCGAATTATGGATTTAACCCACGTATTGGAGTGGAACCGATTGATACTACCCGACAACCTGAGAGCCGCGATGCAGAGGACTTTGCTGCCGATATGTCTAACATTACCGCCTACCTACAAGAGGCTATGCTGTTATCCCAGAGCCGATATGAGGAATATGCCAATCAAGACCGGAAGACTATCCCTAGATACCAGGTAGGCCAGTATGTCTGGTTAGACGCACGAAATATCCGCACACTTCGTCCAGTAAAGAAGCTAGATTGGAAAAATCTGGGCCCATTTAAGATTGCACAAGTTCTAGGACCCTATACATATAGGCTCGACCTCCCTGCATCTATACGGATCCACCCTGTATTCAATGCTCACCTGCTGCACCCTGTTAGCAATGATGCGCTACCCTACCAGTCTCAGGCACCACCACCACCAGTTGAGGTAGATGGGGTAGAAGAATGGGAAGTAGAGGATATTGTGGATTCTATTACAGACCGCCGGGGGCAGGGCGGGAAACAGAGGGTAAAATATGTAGTGAAGTGGAAGGGGTACGATATACCTACTAGGGAACCAGCTAACACAATCTGGGAAGATGTACCTGACCTGGTCCGGAATTTCCACCGCCGATATCCAAATAAGCCCCGGCCAGACTTTGTACATTAACAGATCTGGTAAGATATTGGTTTCGCGGAGCTCAACCTAAAGGAGGGGGGTAATGTCACAGGCAAGGCCTGTGCCAACTGGATTCGGCTCAACAGCTCATGAATCAGGGCTGAAGCCCAAGTGCGGGGTTATGACTCAGGGAGGAACACTATTTCTTCTGTGCAAATTTTGATCCTTTTGTGGCTCCTTGAGCCACCTCCTGTCTATAGGATACTTGGTACAGTTCTGTTAACTCTGAGAAATACCTTGTCTGCAGCTATATCCACTCTTACCTGCCTGCCTGCCTGCTACCCGTGACAGCTACCGGAAGAGCCTTACCGCCGCTCCTTATATATATAGGGGAGTATACAAATACCGGGTGGATTCCGGCCTCTACGCCGCCAAATTGGCGCTTTTCGTCGTCTCGAAAAGGGTAGACTTCGGATTCTATCGGATACGAGTGGCTTACGACTGTATTCGAGCCTGAAACAAAGCCTTCGACTCCCCGGCGCCGCCTTCTTCTTACGGATAGACACTCGTCGCATCTTACAGCTAAGTTTGTCGTATTTTGCCTTAAGAAGGCGATAGACCTCGTCGTATTACTGTCACAGGCAAGGCCTGTGCCAACTGGATTCAGCTCAACAGCTCATGAATCAGGGCTGAAGCCTAAGTGTGGGGTTATGACTCAGGGAGGAACACTATTTCTTCTGTGCAAATTCTGATCCTTTTGTGGCTCCTGGAGCCACCTCCTGTCTATAGGATACTTGGTACAGTTCTGTTAACTCTGAGAAATACCTTGTCTGCAGCTATATCCACTCTTACCTGCCTGCCTGCCTGCTACCCGTGACATTAGGTGGCTCCCTCCTTGGATATGGCTGACCTAACCCCTGAACTGCCTCTGGTACCTTCTTCTGAGGAAGAGTTCCTGGAACATGTTAAGGCTAACCCCTCTGCCTGGTATCAATATTGTGGAGCTGCTGCAACAGCTTTAGGAGAGAATAAGAAAAATATCCTTGAGCTGAAGAATCAGCTTCAAGCAGCACAAGATAAGAAGGGACAACTGTCTAAATTAAGGGACCAGCTTCAAGTGGCGCAAGATAAGAATAAACAGCTCTCTACTATTATTGAATTCCAGAAGGAGCAGTTTAAAGACTTACAGCAACAAGTAATATCCGCTGTGGTGTCTAAGGAAAGGGCTACTATCTCTACTGCTACTGGACTGGAAACCCCTCTTCTAACCACTTCGACCCCTAATGCTCAGGATACTCCTATTACTGGTACCCCTCTGGCTTCCGCAAACACTGCCCTCTCCGAGAGACTCCCAGACCCAGATAAATTTGCAGGAGAAAGGAGTGATCTCCGCCGCTTTGTCTCCCAAATACGCGAGAAGATGCTGGTTAATAGGGACCGCTTCCCTACGCCACTAGCCCGTATGTCCTATGTTACAAGCCGCCTCTCTGGTACTCCTTATGCGCAGATACTACCGTATATCAAGGATGGAGCCTGCTGCCTCCCGGACTATGGAGACATCCTAGATATCTTGGAGCGTGCATACGGGGATCCTAACCGCGTTAATACTGCTCGCACAAAGCTCTTCCGGTTAAGGCAAGCTAATAAGGAGTTCTCTGTCTTCTTTGCTGAGTTTCAGCGGCTAGGCCTTGAAGCAGAAATGACTGATGAGTCCTTAGCTACACTGTTGGAGCAAGCTGTCTCTAAGGAGATAAAGGGAATGCTAGTTCACAGTCCTCCACCTAGCCGACAATATCTGGCTCTTGCTGGCCACCTTCAAGATCTCGAGAACCGCCACCGCTATTATATTCCGGCTATTTCCCCAGCCCCAGTCAGATCATATGCAGCTGTAGCCGCAGCTGAGCCCTACTCTGGAGCACGCCAAAATATTAAGTCTGTTCAAGACCCTGTTAGCCCTGGCAGCTCCTTTGGGGGGGAACCTATGGACCTAGGAATTCAGCGCCGATATAGAGTATCTGATAGGGAAACCGGAAACTGCTTCCGCTGTCACAAACCAGGCCATTATGTACGACAGTGCCCTCACCCAGACACTCGCATTAAGCCCTCCAGGACAGGAAGCCCAACTTCTGGCCATTCCCGGATTCAGGGGATCCATACTGATTCCCCGTCGTTAACATCTGTTCAGCATCCTCCGTCAACCGGTTCAGAGCCGACCACTGCTACTCATACGACTGCTAGCCCGCCTCCGTCGGAAAACGCCTTACGCCTGGATTAAGCCGCTTCCAGGCGTTAGGGGGCTGCGCACCGTTATCCCACTCTACCACTACCTGTATAAGAGCACCCGCTGAGATATCTACGAGGAGACCCGTTCGAGGACCTGCTAGGGAACCCGCTGAACAACCTGTTAAAGGACCTGCTGAGAAACCTGCTGAGAGACCCGTTGAAAACCTACGAAGGACAGCAATAAGGAAACAAGTTAAGGAACCTGCACTGCTGCTAGGTGCCCCCGATACCCTGAGAATCTCTAATGCTGCTATACATGGAATCCCTATTGAAGAAGAATTTCAGAGGTCTAGCGCACCTATCTTATCATCTGCAATCCGTATTGGACCGGAAGAAATCAATACGTATTCACTCCTGGATAGCGGGTGTAAGGGGTATTCTTTTGTTGATTTAGACTGGGCCCAAGAGAAGGGCATTCCATTACACCCGCTCCAGAAGCCATTTAGACTTACTGGGTATGATGGCGAAGGAAAGGACTGCCGTATAGTACGACACTACGCCTCCTGCACCTTTAGTGTTGGAGATCACGTTGAAGAGAACATGGTTATGTTTGCGACACCACTAGCCCATTATCATACTATCCTTGGAGAGCTATGGCTAGAGAAGCATGACCCCCAGATTAGTTGGGGAGGCCGCACTGTTGCGTTTACTAGCAACTACTGCCAGAAGCACTGCAATATGCCAAATAGACCCCAGAAACAGTATATACTTAGGCACTTACCAGAAAAGACAACACCTAAGTACCTGCCAGACCGGCCTTCTGGAGTCCGGCCTATTAATATCGCCGCTGTTAGCCTAGACGCCTGCCGCCGTTTTGCGCACCGAGGGTGTGATATCTTTATCGCAACAATTGAGGATATAGATGAGATTCTAGACAAAAATGGCCAACCTAGCCCGGAACCTGAGGTCCTAGAACAACTACCTGAAGAAATCCGAGACTTTGCAGATGTGTTCTCACCAAAAAAAGCAGACCGCCTACCGCCCCACCGTCCATATGACCATGAAATCCGCTTGCTCCCCGGGAAGGATTTACCCTTTGGGCCTTTATACTCAATGTCCCGCGATGAGCTTAAGGCCCTTCGGGAGTGGTTAGACGAAAACCTGAAGAAAGGATTTATACGCCCTAGTTCTTCACCCGTTGCTTCTCCGGTCCTATTTGTGAAAAAGCCTGGAGGAGGGTTACGACTCTGTATTGACTTCCGGTCTCTTAACAACATCTCGGTAAAAGACCGGTACCCGTTACCGCTCATTAAGGAGACTCTGAACAACCTACAGGGTATGAAATATTTCTCTAAGATCGATATTGTATCCGCCTTTAACAATATCCGGATGAAGGAGGGACAGGAGTATCTAACAGCTTTCCGTACCCGTTTTGGCCTGTTTGAGTCCTTAGTGATGCCATTTGGACTAACAGGTGCCCCGGCAACCTTCCAGAGGTTTATTAACGATACTCTCCGCCAGTACCTAGACCAGTTTTGCTCAGCTTACCTGGACGACATTCTGATTTACAGTAAGACACGAGAAGAGCATATAGAACACGTGCGGAAGGTCCTTATGCAATTACGTGAAGCTGGCCTCTTTGCAAAGATTTCAAAGTGTGAGTTTTTTGTCCAGAAGACTAAGTTCTTAGGGCTTATTATTGGACGGGATGGTATCCAGATGGATCCAGAAAAGGTTAAGACCATAAAGGAGTGGCGAATTCCAAGTTGCCTTACAGATGTCCAGGCCTTTATCGGATTTGCGAACTTTTACCGCCGCTTTATCCGGGACTTTTCAAAGATTATTTCGCCTTTAGTTCAGCTTACACAGAAGAATGTTAAGTTTGAATGGACAACAGCCTGCCAATCTGCCTTTGACCGCTTAAAAGATGCATTTACCTCTGCGCCTATTCTGATGCCCTTTGACTGGACTAAGGAGGTTATACTGGAGACAGATGCTTCAGACTATGTCTCTGCGGGAGTGCTCTCCCAGTATGGGGACGATGGAGCCCTGAGGCCAGTAGCCTTTTTCTCTAAGAAACACTCCGCGACAGAATGCAACTATGAGATCTACGATAAGGAGCTACTTGCTATCATCCGCTGTTTTGAGGAATGGAGGCCTGAACTAGAAGGAGCGGAACACCCTATTAGGATCTTAACAGACCATCGGAACCTGGAGTATTTTACTACATCTAAGCTACTAAACCGCCGTCAAGCCCGTTGGTCTGAGTTCCTATCTCGGTTTAACTTCCGTATTCAGTACCGGCCTAGTAAACAAGGACAGAAGCCTGACTCGCTTACAAGGAGGTCTGAAGACCTCCCTAGAGAGGGGGACGAACGCTTAAGGCACCAAAGCCAAGTAGTCTTGAAGAGGGAGAATTTTGTAACAGACCCACAGCCTACTACTGGAAAAAGAGTGCGGTTCAAACTTCCTAATGATATACAAGCCCTAGAAGATAGCGAAAGCAACTCAACTAGTACTGATATATGTCACGGGTGTCAGGCAGACAGGCAGATGTTGGTATAGCTGCAACTGAGGAAACTGAGATGACTGGCAGATCAACAAGTATACAGTGTACCTATCTGACAAGAGGTAGCTCCCAGGGTTACAAAAGGATCAGAATTTGCACAGAAGAAATAGTGTTCCTCCCTGAGTCATAACCCCACACTTGGGCTTCAGCCCTGATTCATAGGCAGCTGAGCTGAGTCCAGATAGTATAGGCCTTGCCTGTGACAATATACAGGAGATAGCAACTCTGACCCGAGTGCGTGTCGCAGCTATCTTGCTCCCAGACACTATTCAGGAACGTTTTATATATGGATACCAGCATGACCAGAACCTGCTCTCAGTCCTAGAGGCTATTCGACAAGGGAAGTCTAAGCACCCTTTTCTGCAACTTAGCCAGTGTGAAATCCGGAACGAGTTCCTATATTATCGGGATCAGCTATATGTCCCGGACGACGATGAACTCCGGGCTACAATTGTCCGCCTCTGCCATGAGGACCCGGCCGCTGGACACCCCGGACGAGCGAGAACCTACGCTTTGCTATCAAGGGAATACTACTGGAAGGGAATGAGCTCCTTTGTCCGCCGCTGGGTTCGGAACTGCTATACCTGCCGCCGAACCAAATCTTTCCGTGTAGGGTACCAAGGCCATTTACAACCTTTACCCGTCCCACAGAAGGCCTGGCTAGATATCTCTATGGATTTTATAGTAGGGCTCCCGGAATCCGAAGGCTTCGATGCTATTTGGGTAGTAGTAGACCGCTTAACTAAGATGCGACACTATATCCTATGTTATAGCACTGACGGCTCAGAAGAACTTGCTCGGCTCTTTGTTAAGTACATCGCTAGATACCACGGCCTTCCAGAAACAATTGTCTCAGACCGGGGACCTCAGTTTATCTCAGACTTCTGGAAGCATATTACAGCTCGTTGGAAGACTTCAGTACGACTCTCAACAGCCTATCACCCTGAGACGGACGGCCAGACGGAACGGATAAATGCAATCCTAGAAGACCACCTCCGGAGTTATGTAGCCTATTTACAGGACGACTGGGTAGAATGGTTGCCGTTAGCTGAGTTCTCTGCCAACTCCCTGCCTTCAGAGACTACTGGAGTATCCCCTTTCTTTGCGAATTATGGATTTAACCCGCGTATTGGAGTAGAACCAATTGATACTACCCGACAACCTGAGAGCCGCGATGCAGAAGACTTTGCTGCCGATATGTCTAACATCACCGCCTACCTACAAGAGGCTATACTGTTATCCCAGAGCCGATATGAAGAATATGCCAATCAAGACCGGAAGACTATTCCTAGATACCAGGTAGGCCAGTATGTCTGGTTAGACGCACGAAATATCCGTACGCTTCGCCCGGTAAAGAAGCTGGATTGGAAGAATCTGGGCCCATTTAAAATCGCACAAGTTCTAGGACCCTATACATATAGGCTCGACCTCCCCGCTTCTATACGGATCCACCCTGTATTCAATGCTCACCTGCTGCATCCTGTTAGCAATGATGCGCTACCTTACCAGTCCCAGGCACCACCGCCACCAGTTGAGGTAGATGGGGTAGAAGAATGGGAAGTAGAGGACATTGTGGATTCTATTACAGACCGCCGGGGGCAGGGTGGGAAACGGAGGGTAAAATATATGGTGAAGTGGAAGGGGTACGATATACCTACTAGGGAACCAGCTAACACAATCTGGGAAGATGTACCTGACCTGGTCCGGAATTTCCACCGCCGATACCCAAATAAGCCCCGGCCAGACTTTGTACATTAGCAGATCTGGTAGGATATTGGTTTCGCGGAGCTCAACCTAAAGGAGGGGGGTAATGTCACAGGCAAGGCCTGTGCCAACTGGATTCAGCTCAACAGCTCATGAATCAGGGCTGAAGCCTAAGTGTGGGGTTATGACTCAGGGAGGAACACTATTTCTTCTGTGCAAATTCTGATCCTTTTGTGGCTCCTGGAGCCACCTCCTGTCTATAGGATACTTGGTACAGTTCTGTTAACTCTGAGAAATACCTTGTCTGCAGCTATATCCACTCTTACCTGCCTGCCTGCCTGCTACCCGTGACAATTACCGCCGTATTCGTCGCATCTACTACAACCGCTTAACGTCGCTATCTTTAGCCTACTAAAGATATATCTTTCTTGAGAAACCGACCGACTCTCCTGCTTTAATCCGGGTCGAATTTCGAAGGTAGATTGGACTACGGCGTATATTACGGCTAGATAAGAAGCCTTCCGACTAAATTCGATTCTTTCGGGCTTTCGAAAGGCCGGTATCTTTCCGTTTTCTCCGATTACTATTCTCTCCAGTCTCGAAATGCCTAATCCTACCTCCAATCCTTCCTATAACCCTATGACGCCCGAACGCAATTTATCGGCCCTCGAAACGACGCTTCTAGCGAGTTCTCCTCCTACTAGAACTGATGTTCGAAATGCAAATGAAGAACTACTTAAAACGGTTCAAAAAGCGACAAATCTTCCGTCTCCTGCGAAGCGGTATATCGCTCAGCTTACTAAGTCCTTCGAAAAGTCGAATACTGAACGAGTCCTTCTACAGAACGAGAATGCTAAAATTCGGAAGCTTCTACGATACCGAAAAGATCGTATAAAGGGAAAGAGAGTCGCTATAAAAGGGAAGTTTGTCTTTAATATACACGAAATCCTCGAAGTTGTCGAAAAAGCCGAAGCGGAGGTGTGAACGAAGAAGTCGAAAAAACGACGACGTATGAAATCGACGACGTATAAAATCGAAGAGGAGGAAGAGGAAGTACTCGAAATTCTATCCGAAGATTCGGAAGGAGAATGTATTGTAGTTGCGCAACAAAGATAGCTTTTAACGGTAATAAGGTCGAATTTTGTGCGGCACTTCGGGGTCTGCGGCACTTCCCCGTCATCTACGTTAAACGAGCGGGTCACTTTTTGAGACAAAGCCACAACAAATTAATATATCTCAACAATAGAAAGATGAATCAATCCAATATTTACAAAGAAGGTATATCTAATGGTAAGCTCTTTAATAGGCAGGTTAATCTATTATAACCTTCCTGTTTGCAGAGGCTACACTTCCTTTTTCTCTCTAAGCATTTACTACTTTGAGGTATTGACCTAACTATATCATCAATTAATTGAGTATCAACTTGAGGTTAGTCTATCAAACATTGATAGTCTTATGCAGTTAAGGCTCTAGTAGCTGAAAATCTCTTTCTAGGCCTAGATTTGCGGCCTTGAAGGGAGTTAATCACCTTATTGAACTGGGCAACCTCAGTTCTTAAAAGTGCTAATTTAGTAGTATACCTATAGAAGCCCTTTGCTATTGATTTAACTGCTTGAATTGTCTCTATTAGTAAGCTTATTAGATAGTGGAGTATTCTATCTGTAATTAAGCTTGTTTAGTAATTAATCTTATATAGATTAGATAGTGTTTAAGACTCCTAAGCTGAAGTTGGATAAGATGGAAGAGGAGGACTTAGAGTCCGGATAGTGAGTGTCAGCTTTAATAGAACAGCTTATGAATCCAATGGAAAGAGACCTAAGCCTCGAAAGCCTCCCTAGATATTGCTTTGAGTAAATGACCTTCGAAAAGCTACTTAGAATTCAGGTATAAAATCTTCCTTAGTAATATAGAAGTACTAGTAACTAATCAACTGCTACATTTGATGTTGATATGCCTTCTTAAGCGGTCCAAAACAGCCGATATCCAAAGGTTGAAGGAGGTAAGATAAGTAAGGTGGTATGCAGAGGGTGATAATATTATGTTAGCTACAGAATTCTTAGAATTCAGAGGTTAAATAGCTATTATAGCTATCTAGAATAAGGAGCCTTTTGACACTAATAGTCTTCTAAATAGTATGCTAATAAAAGTGCTTAATCTACTTAAGTCTATGCTTATTACTAGTCTATCCATTTGGACTAACACCTATTTTCCAGCTAGATAGAAGGTCCTAAAACTAGGAGGTATTGAAGTCCTTAGCTTTAAAGATAAGGTATAGTAGTAGTAACTATCCTTAAGCATTAACGCCTTAGGTAACAGTAACCTATTCATTTATATTAGATCTAAGGGTCTTTGGTCTTTGCTTCCTTTCAGAGGAGGTCACTACAATAGACTAGCTAGATTAGCCTATTCTGAAGCTAGTTTCATCAAAGTTGTAAATGTTATATAGTATAATAGAATGGAAGTTAATCATATTCTGAACTAAAGTAAACCAGTTCTGAATAGTCTCTAGATCTTTATTCTTACCTCTCTAATATCCAATCTTCCGTAAAAGGCATGTTTTGAGCTGTTGTAACCTTTTAACAAAGTTGTAGGCCTATCTAACTCCAACACCTTTCCTATCTCTTAACTAGGAGATTAGATTGGCTATATCAGTTATTGTAGTAAGTATTGGTGGAAATCCGCGGTTGTTAAGGTTAAGTATCTTCTGTAGAAGGACCTCCTCCTCTACAGTGCTTAATTTCATGCTGTTAGCGGTGCATTCTTGTCTTAAGGCTCTACTAGAGAGTCTTGCAATAAGGGTGGATTTAGGTACGTTGAAAGCCTCTACAGCGCGTCGAATGCTCGGAAATTGATTTGCCTTCAAAGCCCTAATAGTAAGGATGATATTATCTTCAGCTGAGTGCATTGCTAACGCGTTGGGTAGAGGCATTGTGTGTTGAAGGGAGAAGGGAGGGATTTCTGGAAAAGTGACCCGCTCGCTTATCTGACCCGCTCGCTTATCACGCACGTTAGGCTGGTTGAAAAGTATTGCAACGCTAACGCGGAACACGGGGGTGCGGGACACACGGGGGTGCGGTACGTGTTTGTCTGAATCATCACTATCTCGCTTTGAACCACTATGGCTCCACCAAAACGCGTGCATTCCAACCTAAATAAAGGGAATATTTTGCTAGCAATATCAGCTTTCAATTCAGGTTACTTTCCAACTATCTCAGCTACTGCAAAAGTCTATAGTGTATCTAAAACAACCCTCTTTAGGAGAATCAGTAGTGTACTATCTAGAGAAGATTACAACCAATCAATATACGACTAAGCAAAATAGAAGAAATAGTACTTCTAAAGGATATACTACAACTAGATTCCTAAGACTTATTACCCTCCTTTAAGATTATTAAAGATAAAGCCTCTGCAATCTGCAAAGCAAGAGGAGCCTAAGCGGTTGGAATTAACTAGGCATCTGCTTTTGTAAAAAGGACACCTAAGATAGAGATAAGGCTTAGAAGGATATATAACTGTTAGGGGAAGCTCTATAAGGATCTAAAGATTATTACAGATTGGTTTAGGCTAGTACAGAATATAATTAACAAGTATAGAATTCTCCTAGAGGACATCTACAACTTTGATAACGTAATCGACGGGGTAGCTGATCACCCCGCGAAGCTGATCACTAATTTTTGTCTCATCTACTTCTTCCTCTCTGCCATATACAATGGACGTGTCTATACGCGATTCTTACGCGCTTTCTGAATCTAATATTCAAAAAGCTATTGCTGCCTATCAAGCTAAGCGCTATCAATCGATTCGAGCTACTGCGCACGCGTTTTCAATGCCTTACTCAACCCTACACTCCCGCATAGCTGGCACTGCTTCGAGGCGTAATGCGCACGAACATGAGCAGCTTCTCTCAAGCGCTGAAGAGAGCATTCTTTACAAATGGATTACTCAGCTCTCAAGTACCGGATACCCACTGTCGCCGGTGCTGGCTATTGAGATGGCTGAGACTATCCGCCGCCAGCGCTACCAGCTCTCTCAGCAGCCACGTCTCTACCGTCCTATTAGCAAGCACTGGCTAGACCGCTTTCGCACACGCTATCCTCAGATAAAAGGTGTTTGGACGCGACAGATTGAAAGCGCTCGATATACTGCTCTCAATAATGCGACTATACAAGGCTGGTTTGATGCAGTTACAGACCTCTATATCCAACACTAGTACCTACCTGAACGGATATACAATATAGACGAGTCAGGATTTGCAGTTGGTACAAGCCAATCATCAAGAGCATTAGTTAATATCCGAGAGAAATCAAGCTGGAAGGTAATTAAAGGGCGGCAAGAGTGGATAACTGCTATCGAATGCGTAAGCGCTGCTAGCTTTGCGATTCCGCCGCTTCTGATATTCAAAGCTCAGTATACAAATACAAGCTGGATACCCGCCGGCGCGCCGCTAGATTGGCGATTTAGTACAAGTCACAGCGGCTGGACATCGAATAGCCATGCCTTTGAATGGGTACGAACGGTATTTGAGCCTTGTACAAGGCTAGCAAATCCCGAGGAGCGCCGGCTGCTTACTATGGACGGCTACAGCAGTCATATTACTGCAGATCTTATCGCATTCTGTATAGATAATGCGATAGACATCCTCATCCTACTACCGCACTGCTCGCATGCACTACAGCCGCTCGATATAAGCATATTCTCGCCGCTGAAGAAGGCTCTCGCAGTAGAAACAGACAAGCTCGCTAGCCTTGACCCGGGCCGTATACTACGAGTCGAATGGACTGAGGCATATATCCGCGCAAGAGAGAAAGCAATTACACAAGCTAATATTCAAAGCGGCTGGAAAACAGCTAGCCTTTGGCCTTTGAGCCCAATTGAGGTACTTCAAAAGATCCCGCAGGCTATAGAGGAACCTACTCTTCAGCCTCAAGAGCAGGAACTACACCCGCTAGATTTGTCGCTTCTAGCAAGCTCACCACCAGATGGTACTGAGCTACGTGAAGCTAATGCCCTCTTGCACTCTGAACTGGATAAAGAGCAGCCGCTTCTTTCACCAGCTAAGCGCTATACAAAGCGGATAACCCGAGCTCTTGAGACAGCCCAAAGTGAGGTTGCTCTACTTCGGAAGGAGCTCGCAGATACTAAATCTCTTCTACAAGCTCGTAAGCAACGTAAGAAAGGCAAGAGAATAGCGCTTAAGGGCAAGTTTGTGTTTAGCACTCAAGAAGTTCTCGATATTGCAAAGCAAGCTGAATTGGAAGCAGCTCAAAAGAAGCCAAAGGGGAAGGCAAAACAGCAAGCAAAGGCTATAATAATCGAGGGCAATGAAGAAGAGGCTATTGAGAGTGTATTTAGCGATTCTGATAGCGACTGCATTGTTGTTGCGGCTACAAGGTCGTCTTGAAGTAGACAAGACGGAAATTAGTGATCAGCTTCGCGGGGTGATCAGCTACCCCGTCGATTACGTTAAAACTAGCTTTTAGATAGAACAGATCAGTACCTTAAGAGTAGTTACATCTAATAAAAGGTAAGGTAGGCTAAAGCAAATCAAGCTTATAAGTATAGAATAGGTTATATTAGTCTAAAGTACCTATATAGATAGGTTAAGTACTCCACCTTTTCTAATCCTTAAAGGGAAGCAAATGAATAAGCTCTAGTTCACTTAAGACCTCCCTTCAGACTGGATATTCTCAATTAGCCCTAATAGCTAGACTTCAAATGAGATTAGCCTTCAATTTATAAAGCATTTTAAGAAGTATACTAGATTGAAGACAATTAGTAGTAAAAGGCTCCTTATCCTTAATAACTATAAGAGTTATACAATACCTGAATTTAGAGACTTTTATATAGAGAACAACATCTTCCTACTCTAAATACCCCCTTATACCTTATATCTTCTCTAGCTATTAGATATTGGTTGCTTTAGTCCTCTAAAAACAGCGTTTGGAAAGGTTAACTAATACTTAATTAGAAACAGGATCTTTTATATTAGGAAAGAGGACTTCTTAGTTTCATTCTATAAAGCCTACTCTTAGGTCTTTACTCAGAACAATATACAAGTAGGATTCAGAGGTTCTGAACTCTATCTCTTCAATCTATAAGCTGTCTTATTGCTACTAGGCTTAGTTCCCTCCTCTCTAGCTAGCCTACCTCGCTCTTTATAAGAAGCCTAGTAGCTAAAGACACTAAGTAATACCCTTAAGATTGATAAACAGGCTATACTAATCAAACAGAAGCTAGAAAGACACTATAGTAGCTCACCTTTACTAATATATAAGGCTCTCTCTCAACTTACAAAAGGAGTATAGGCTATAGCTGCTTTAGTAGCCTTATTACAAAACTAAGTAACTAAGCTTCAAAAAGTTAATATAGCCTTCGAAACTCGTAGATAGAAGAGGAGTAAGTAGTTCAATGCTAACAATACAGTCTTAATTAGTGAAGGACAGGCTAAAATTGACTAGGGGCTAGTTGAAGCTCAGATAATAGGTGAGATTCTAAGGCTATAAACGAGGCTAATTATATATCGCAATTGTAAACAGCAAGGGTATAATAAAAGGCTCTGCCAGGCTGAAAGAGTATGTAATAATGTATCTACACTATGAATTTGAGGTTGTTCTAATTTGTTGTTGTTGTTGAGATATCACTATCCTTCTGCTAAAGACTTCAAAAAGGCGTACCGCATCCTCGTGTGTCCCGCACCCCCGTGTTCCGCGTTAGTTCATGGGTTACTGGAATGTTTTGTAGGTGTTGGAAAGAAAGTGTTCAAGATGTCTAGGCCTGCTTGATATTTTTGAATACAAAGGAAATTATCCAGTCTTATATATTTCCTTCTTGAATACCCAAGACATTCTGTATTAGTGATCTTCCAGTCTGATTTCCAATTGCTTTCTAATCAATTTGTTAAGGTACTTCTATACCTTTCAACAGTAGGAACTAACGTTGATTGATTCCAAATGATAAATACTCATTCTCTCTGCACTTTTTACTTTCAGTCTTCCCCTTGCTTCTCACACCCAACCGGAAATAAGCAAGATGCTATACTGAGCTGTCCAAGGCAAACCAATCTTATATATTTGTCTTGGTATTGACTAAAATGGTTGAAACATATTTCAACTCTCAGCTGTTGGAGGTGGATAGTTTGCATTTTAATTCTTGAATAACAGCTGTGAAATTACTACATCTCCAAAGAACAAGAACAAGAACCCAAATATCATTGCTTGTAATCGGAGCGATGTTGCTGGGCCGTCGGCCATGATCCATTTCAATTGAAAGTAATTAATACAGAAGCCTCCCAATAATCGTTTTCTAACATACAGCGACCGTAATCCTTTCGAATATGTTGTGTCTGTAGCCACCTCCAGAATCAGTGGCCCTATATCTCTCCGATGATAGAGTCAGACAGTGGGTATTGGAAAAATAGCGTTTAAGACGTCTGGGCCTGCTTGATTCTTTTAAATACAGAGGTAATTATGCAGTCTTATATGACCCCTTCTTGAATTCCCAGAGCAATCTGATCTCCTAGTCTGATTTCCAATCTGATTTCCAATCAATTTGTCAAGGTCCTTCTATACGTTTCAGCATTGGCTAAGAAGGCTAAGGGCGAACTCTCTTTGGCTGAATAAATAATGAGTGGATGTGAGAATTTCTGGAATGATAATTATGAAATCCATGACCTGGAACGTGAAATCATCGAGTAAATAAAACCCAGAAAGAAAATTTGCGGAGTCATCTGAATATTGGCGAAGTCACGGACGACAGTCCAAATTGTTGATTTACCTTCAACTAGGCCCCCAACTACACCGAGAGTAATCTTTATCCCTTATTCAAACCCTTTCTCTCTGGGTATTCTCAGTGAATTTGAGATGTCGTATAAAGTTTCATCGGCAAATAATATGATGATCGCAAAAAGATCATGCAGCCGTGCATGAAGGCCGCAGACAACTCCCCTTGATATTACATTAACGAGTATGACGGAGATGAACGGTTCAAGCTATTGTCTCCCCATGAATATGAATACACAGATAAATATTCTCCGTGTTCGCTCATGAAAGAAAAATCCAAATGGGTTCAAAAGAGACTGAGAGTAAATTCGATAAAGGTACTGATAAGCCTTGAATGATGCTCGGGCTAATGATATGAGCTGCTATATTGACAAGCTCCTGAAGTGCTCTTTGGCTATGTAGAAGCTACCATAATAGGCAAAGAGTCAGTCAATTTAGACTCTTTTGACTGCATCTGAATTCTTGTCAGCTTATACACTCAACGAAGCAGAAAACTGGAACTAGAAGATCACTGAAAGACATCCAAGGTGTTGGACAAATGACACCACAAAGAGACCCGGAATGCCCTGTAAGAATAGTTCACTGACGATGGAATGTGCGACGTTCTTTAAGCTCATATGGAAAGTCGAAGTCTGCGTCTTAACAGGTGGAATTCGCTATGCCGTGGCAAAATCAGTTAGCTATAATGCTTAGGGAATTGCCCGGGCTGAGGACCTTTTTCTGGTCTGGTATCAACGACACCACCATAAATTGAAAAATCTCAGATTCTTGATCCGACTCTGCCAATTAAGTGCGTCCCTGTTGAAACAATTAGCTTCTTGCTTATGGTACGACATCGAATATCCATTTAAGATTCATGCGGCCGTACAAATTAGCATGGATATCTGAAATTGTGGTATGAAGCTAATATTTTTTCTTTGGGGTCATGGTCGTCCGCGGGTTGCGAAAGATGGGTCGTCTTCTTATCGCGGCAAAGCTTGATGTAGTCATTACCTTTTGTCTTCAGTACTTGCACGTCCGCCCCCGCTATATTTACATCTGGATCCGTACCAACATTTTTGTCGCAAGAGACCGAGCGAATCTTTTAGGTATCGTTTTTGCTCTGAAAATTTGCCATCGTTTTCCATAGTCCTAAGGGAAGGACAAAACATAGAGAGCATAGTGCAGAGTGCAAATGAGGGACAAGCTGGAGAAGAAACCCGAACTCAATTTAAGAGAGAAGCCTAGCTAAACTGAATGATAAATGCTGCAGGCAGCTTGAGCAAAAGCCTCTCGTACCAGCAAAACGACAAGGAAATGGTCTGCTGAGCAGTCGATTTTCACGTCCGCCTCCGCGAAGAGCAATCAGCCATCTCGTGAATTGATGAATTCCTGGAGAAGCAGAAGATAGTACGGCCGCACAATAGGCTTGGTAGTTAGCACCGGGATAAACGCTGTTTAGGTGACGATCATACTCATGAAGTAGGATGGAGTAGCGCCTATGCAGGCGGTTGTGACACGATTTTGCGGTGTTGATGGCGGAATTAATATGCTCCTGTCGAAAATTCGCTTCTGATACTTGAATTTTAAAAGCTTCATACTGTCTCGCCTGTGATACGAGCCCCACCCGGCCATCAGCTGTACTAAATAAAGTTCCTTTAATCACATAAAAGGCTTTCGATCCTAGAGTTACTGATGATGTGTCCGCTGTTCACTGTTTTATGATTGGCACGCCTTTGCCGGCTTCATCGCGGTGCTTTGCATTCGCCTGGAGTTTCCGTTCTTTCATTCCTGAAAGTATAAATCATGTCTCCTCTCACATTCTACAGCCAATTGGAGGTCTCTTACAGTAGGTGTTATTATATCAGATGCGATTCTTAACGTTAGCATATAGCCAATTAGGTCTCCGGGATGGTTCCAGAGCAGTGAAGTTAGCCCCATATCATTCGCCTCCCTGTTTATTCTGAGGTTTTGTGGCTTTAGAGTACAATTATCCACATCAAAAAGTTAATTAGAATGTTGTAAATAGAAATAAAGCAGGTGAAAATTTTGCAGGTTTCACCTACCGGCATGTCCTTGATACAATAATGAGTGAATGAATTCATATCGTTTCCAGCCCCCTAGTTAACTCTTATGATTCTAAGAAAAGCCACATCATTCTCAATAGCCGTTGTGATATAGTCTCCTTCTTTTTCCATACCGCAAGCAGAGGTGTTCATGGAGCGGATATGGATATGGATTGGATCGGTATCCACGGTAACCGGATGGATATGGATACAGGGCCTGCAGGAAGTGGATATGGAGCTCCGGAGTCCACGGTAACCGTGGATACAACATTCCTAAAGGGGTAATCGCATGCGGACCAATAGATGTTGCAAATCGCGGTGGTCACTGCTCTTGCCAGGGGTGTTGTAACGCGTTTAGGCGTGTCGTTGTCGGCTCGGAGGGTCTTTTATTGCCTGTATATCACGATAACTCCTTCTCTTTTGCTATATTGCTGTATCTATGGCCATGGCCAACGTTATCGTTACTCGAGAAGGCACTGCATCTACTACCTTTGTTCTTGGCCCTAACAACCCTGGCTATTGCAAGGAGTCTATTCCTTCGATTATCAGGCTCGGAGGTGATGAATACTCTCGAAAAGGAACTGTTAGCAAGAGGAAGAACGGCCGAAAAGGGATCTCGAAGGTGTGGCAGTTTGGTGAGGCGCTCGTCCGGAGGTCAGATAAGAAGGAGTTCTATTACTGCTATGATTGTGAGGCCTTAAAAGATAGTCAGCCGTTGCTCGTATTAGACGGCACATCAACTGCTCGTCACCATATGAGGATAAAACACTACCGTGACCCTGATACAGGCGTCATTGCTGTACCAAAAGAGCCTCTAAAGCGTGACAAGCAGGCGGTGTACACCGTCGTCGAAGCGAAGCAGATTAACGTCTTCAAGGCGTATCTGATCCGCTGGATCGTCTGCTGTCAGTTAGCCTTCTTTATGCTCGAAAACAGCGTGTTTCGAGAGCTTATTATATGGCTAAACGCTGCGCTCGGAGCGTTACTGCCAGCTGCTCGATCAACGCTTCGGAGGTGGATAATTGCTGAATATGAAGAGAGGAAGGAGGTGTTGAAGGCGGAGCTACAGGCCAGTTTCAGCAGTATCCACATCTCGTTTGATATATGGACGGCAGGTAACTGGACAGGGATAATCAGTATATGGGCGTACTGGATAGACGACACTGGCAACCGCCAGCGACGGTTACTTGCCTTTAGGCGAATCTATCGCTCACACAGCGGCGACAACCAAGCAGCCATTATCCTTGACGTCCTTAATGAGTACGAGATAACGACCAAGGCTGGCTACTTCGTGTGCGATAATGCCAGCTCAAACGATGCCGCCGTGGCTAAGGTGCTAACTGCCCTGAACCCAGACGTATCGGCAGCAGAGATTACTGCGAGACGACTCCGGTGTATTGGCCATATAATCCATCTCTCTGCTCGCTCTTTGCTTGATCCTTCAAGGTCTGAACTGGTTATCGCTGCAGAGGAGCTCGAACTTGACGATTTGACAAAGGATCGCGACGGTGAGGGCTGGGCATCGACAGGGTCGCTCGGTAAGCTTCATAGGCTTGTCAAATACATATTGGCAAGTCCACAGAGGCGTGAGGAGTTTGGTGAGATAAAAGGAGGTCGTAAAGTGATGGAATTCGATCATCTAGGGGTACGTCGTCTTTCGTTCTTTTATCAAATTGCGCCCGGAGGAGGTGGAAGCGGAGACGCGAGTCATGCAAATTTCAGTCGATTGACGAAATCCCTGCGATTAACAACACCTTCATACAAAATTATCAGTATAGCCCCACTTTTTTAGAGCTCATGACTCATGAAAATCTGCGCTAAAAAGCGGCGCTGACGGCTACTTTTCCTTTTTGGGCATATCGATATCGGGCCGCCTTATCGATACTGAATTTCACCTTTCGATTTTTCTTCGATTTTCTAACAACCACTTGCAATAGCTCCTTATTGACAACGCAACGCGATGGAATAGCGTCCACCGTATGCTAGATCGAGCGATTACTCTTAAGGAACGTCTTACTCGCTTTGTACGAACCCATAAACCTGATACAGACGCCTACTACCCGCAGAAAGATCGAATAACTACTACCGATTGGATCTTTATCGAACGACTTCGAGATGCCCTCCGTTCCTTCGAAGCAGCGACTCTACAGACACAAGGTTGTAAACCGATCCTTTCTGACTGGTTTCAGACACTTCACTGGCTTCTAAATGAGATAGATAGATGGCGTGTTGACGCCCTTGAAGAGCAGGATGATGAGCGACTATCACTCTGCTTTGGCACCTCATGGCGGAAGATTGAGAAGTACTATAAGCTTGTGGACGATACACCAGTTTATTATGCTGCTATTATCCTCCATCCGGGTCTGAAGATAAGGAAGCTTCAAGAGATGTGGCACACAGACGAGACAGCTCCATGGGTGTCGGAGGTGGTAGAGAAGGTGAAAGCGATATGGCGACGGCAATATAAACCAACGTCTCAACGCCCTCGTATTGCTACCCTTAAGCTGTACGATGATGATACACCTGCTGGACGCCTTGCTAATGCGAAACGACTACGGTTAGATACACCATATCAGCCTGAAGATGTCCTCGAGGCTTATCTATCGACACCTCCAGAGCCGTTTGACGATGACAACGGCGACAGCGTTATTTACTGGTGGCTAGATCACCAACACCACTACCCAGGCCTTGCGAAGATGGCTTTTGACGTCCTATCGATACCGTTAATGAGCGATAATAACGAGCGCTCCTTCAGCTCAGGCCGTGATATGATAACCTATCGCCGGACGAGGTTACGGAGCGATATTATTGAGGCCTGTCAGTGTCTGAGGAGCTGGTACCAATTGAAAGAGGAGTTATTTGATAGTGAGGAAGCAGTTAACAAGGATCTAGACACTGTCGACGGCGATACAGTTGATACAACAGTCGATTAGATACTTCAAATCAAGTACACCCCTAACAACACCTTTGCTGCGCATCTACCTGCCTATTTAGGAAGGTTGTCACCGTCGGATTCCATGGATATGAGGCCTATTAGACGGATAACCGCCAAGGAATGTGGCTTGGAGCTCCATATCCGCTCCATGAACACCTCTGACCGCAAGCATCATCCTTGCTCTTTTTCGCCCATAACACTCCGACTTCTCAATCTTCACATAACACACCCGATATTAAGACTCTTTGTTTGAGTACGCTGTGCCCGGAGTGTTCTCTATCTAAATTAATATGCGAACCTGCTCATACTTACCATTTACTCTACATTTGACGTCTGTCCAAATGAATTGAATCCATTCTTCATCACTTATCATTATTTGTGCAAAATCTGTGCAAGCGTCAAAGCAAGCAGCTCTCTCGAAAACGGAGGTGATCTTTGAAAGAACACATGAGCGAAAAGCATCATCAAATTCTGTCGTGAGGGCAGTTTTAGTTTTGGTCGGACGCAACAGCCCTTATTCTTGTCAGGTATCTAGTGTGAAGCCTGATAAATACACCCTGCGACATAATAACCTGCGATATGTTTGGTAATCGCTTTAGACAACCAAAAACTGAATTGCGGGAATATATGAGGTATTCACCCCACGAAAAGTCGCATGGCAACTCCTCTCTCAAATTTGAGCTCGATAGAGTTTTTCAAAGTCTGCCTTCAGCATGGCTCCGTTTTGCAACTGTAATGTCTTGTCCAAACCGACCGTGGACATCACTGATACGTAGTACTTGCAGGAATTTTTATTGCTCCATCACAAGATGTATATAGGTCATGCTCGTTTGGTGTCAGCGGTCATGTGCTGCGATATGATATTGTTGGCTTTGCCCAAGTTTTTGCAGTCATCACAAGCATACTGGCATATTGTCTTCTCCACCTTTATTCTGGCCATTATTGGACGGACATACAAAAGAAGATAATCCTATGGATTTTTGTTGCCGTACAGGTAATTGTCAACGCCGCGACGATTCTCCGTATTTACACACAATGCGGAAGCCATCTGTCTGGTCTTTGATATTATGAAGTTGCGGCTAAGTCCTGTTGTGAGATTCGGGCAGTGGAAGCAGATCTGGGCTATTTACAAGGTGGAACGGATGTCCTATCCAACCTGGCCCTTTGTTTCCTGACAATTACAAACCTGTGGAATCTTCAGATCTCACTGGCACGGAAGGAAGGGTCGGGGGCGATTCTGACGCTCAGTTTCTTGTGAGAGTGACGATGCGATCATTTCTGCAACAAGATTGGATACTTGTATCACTGACCCTCGTTATATTGCAATTATTATCTGCAATTACAAAGACGATAATGCTTCATGATTTGATGCCAGCCAAATTTATTTGTATATGCTGCGATTTGACCGCCGTTGAACACAGCAACATTTAATACTGAATTTGCAACATGGGAAATATCAGCTCGATGACCGTGGCGTTACTAATCAAGGGCAGGTTTGTCATTATGGTCGAAACGATCCCTATTTTTCTACATCTCCTCAGAATGGAAAGGTCAGGTACAGAACTGCATAAAAGGCTTGAGAGTGACTATGATGCTTGCAACGTGAGGCCATCGAAGTCTTCTCCGTGAGGCTTGTGTTGGAAAGGAGGGTGGTCAAAATGTCTAGGCCTGCTTAATCTTTTAACTACAAAGGCAATTATACAGTCGTTTATACTTACAAACTTGAACCAAGCAACCTGGCCGAAGTATGGGCCTTGGCCACTAACTTGGAAGTATTTCCACGAAGCTGACTGCCAATTTTTGTCGGAGGCATAGTGCAATATTGAATCTTTGTCATACTGCTCAATAAGATAATCTATGATGGCTCCAGACTGACATTGTTCCTAGGTAGGCATTTTGATGGATGGATTGTGTTAAATTGTGAGCCAATAAAATGAACGTACCTCCCAGATAGTGACGCCTGTATTTGGATCTACAATTGCAGGGATCCTACCATTGGGATTAATGCTGAGGAATGGCTCTTTTTTAAGATCATTGCGTTCCATATATTCGCATTTATATGGAAGTCCAAGCTTCTCGAGAACGATCGCGACCTTTGGCGGGTTGGGACCTCGCCCAACATACGTCTACAGTTTGATAGGCTTAGTATCCGGCATGATGACGCAGAAGATCTGTTGGAAATTGGAGGAATTGCTGCAACAGCAGAAGTATTTATGCACAATATCTCAGCTAGTTTGAGGCTCGTGCGAGACGCTGATGGATTCAGATGTCGAGATGTGAAGTTGATTAGAAATCACGTATCGAAAGCTCAAACTTGGCTGGGAAAGGATGCTGGGACGGATGAACATGACCAATGTCTCGTTCCGTAGCCGTTCGACTTCGGCGATTACATTCACTTTTCTCTCCCTTCACTACCGGAATTTTAATCGGAGACACAGTCTGGTTGATATTCATGGTCTGCATAATCCGCACATCAAGAATGATTGTTCTCAAACCTAACGTCAGATTGCCTGGGTAGACTCAGCCCCTTGGGCGCCATTTCTACTGTAAAATGTGGAAGGAACATCAATTCGTCTAAGTAATAGAGCAAATCAATCTATCGCTTTGACGTAGCGAGCTTGAAGTCGAAATTTGACATTCTGGCGCAGCATTCATGTCGCTTTTTGTATGCATCTCTATCAAGGTAGTAATTATAATTTAATTGCGCTACTCTCAATACACTGTCAATGCACTTACCGCCCCATTCTCCAAGACCTCAAAAACTAGCCCCGGAAATGCATACAACTTGCTATTAGCAAGCCACTCCTCACTCCCACTCTCGGCCGTGGCCTCCTCCAAATCCTGTTCGTCATCACGTAACAAGAAGAAACTACTATCGCTTGGACCGCTGCCACTCCATGATCTATTGACTACCTTCCCGCGCGCCATCTCAGAGTCCAAACGGCCATTGGCAAAGACCTCCAGGAGATGGGGTTTCATGTCTGCGTCAAATTGTTGCTCCGAATTAATCAATGGAGTTGAAATATTCGGCATCGATGGCAGCGAAATACTCCAACGAAGACGCCGGTGACGATTGAAAGCATAACTGCCTGGCACGTTGCCGTGAATGACAACTTTTAGAACGGTCATGTGTGGGCTGTACGAGAGTGGCGTCAACGGTTTCGTTCCAACTGAGTCGGTGGATTCGATTGGCAGCCCCACAAGAATGTCTAAGCCGTGGCTGAAGTAGCACCACCATTCGTCCCTTGCGGCCCGATCGGCGGTATCTTCTTCCAAATTCCGATTGTCAAACTCCGTATCAAATGTGTCTGTGCCAGTAGACGAGTAGCTTGAAGGGGCAGAGCCGGGATGTGTTCGCCCATTACAGATGGGCCTTGACATACTACTTTTGCGGGTCGTCTCCTCCTGTACTATTGATCGGTCATCTCTCTTGTGCTTCGCATCCGGGGGGCCGAGCTCGGTTACAAGGTCTTGCGGAATAGTTTCATTGAGGACAATGGTAAATGGCAGATCTGGCTGAGACCGAACAAATTCAACCCGACCATCGCCGAGGACAGTCGCAAGCTCGAGCTCTGCAGGCGTGTCTACAGCTTTTTTTACAGTTCCCGATTGACGCGGACCCGCAGGCTGCCTAACAAACAGGTCTCGCCGAGCATCTGCCCAACTTTGGCCCTCAAATACTGCTAAGTGAGTAGCCGGGGACGCAACGTGTGAACCGAGCATGGAAACATGGTCTTTTTCGGACGACCAGGCAGAGTCCTGGATGGGGAAGGTGAGGGCTACGCCCTGCCATGATAGCACATATGTGCCTACTAAGCCACCATCTTTTGGTGGCATGTACTCGCCTGGGTATGAAGGGCCAAAAAGAGAATACACGCGCTTGAAAACCGGACGAGCAGGAGCCGGATTGTCGCCATGTCCCTTAATGAGCTCGCTTCCTTTGTATGCAAGTCTCAACTTTGCGAAATCCATCACTTCTATCAGTCGCAGTCGTTGGTCAGCGCCGTCAAAGCGCAAGCGTAGCCCATTCTCCCGCGCGGTCACGATCACTGGGGTAGTTACAGGTTCGCTCTGGGAGTAATAGAGGTCGATTGCGGGGTATTGCATTGAGTCGTTCTTGATGACGGTGAGAACATCGCGTAGAGAAGCACCAAGGGCTAGAGAAAAAGTGAGTGATGGGTTCCGCTAAGATGGTAAAGGAAGAATAGACAAACCAAACGGGCCCAAGGACACGCCTGGGACCAGCGGGACCAGCGGAGCCGTGGCCATCCTAGTCCAACGTGTTGCCTTGCTCCTAATCTTCAGAATGGTAAGGTTGGTATGAAAGATCAATGCGAGCGCACAATGATTCTACGCCTTTGTGGCCACATGGCTGAGGAGGGGGGTCATGTGGAATCCATGTCGTGTGCCTGGGAGGAGGTAATCGCGTGGTTTGCTGAAGCTTGGGCGTGGCACAATCCTGAACCGCTCACGTATCTCCAGGGCAGGTGCTAGATATAACACGGCAATGTCAATAGACTGGTACACATGCAATAACCGTTCGCATCGCGCGATACGAGAAGTCACTCTCCCGCTCGCATGCACCGCACGGCAGCAGGCGGGGGCTGATAAGATACACGGGGTCAGCCGCAACGTCGGGATCGGCGGTTGCTCTGCGCGACCGGATTCAGCCGAGAAGAAACATCGATCCTCCTCGCGCTGTCGTCGCGCATCCAGGAACCTCACACGAGCTACGGAAGCGACATTTTCACGCGCTGCAGGGACTATGGCAGCACCAGCTCCTCCACGACCATATGGGCCCAGCAAAAAGATGTCGAATATGCGCGCTCCGGCCAGTCGTCCAGGTACCAACAGGGCGCAAACTGCCACCCCAACTTTGAGCGGCAGAGTTTCACCGGCGGAGAGCGTGGCCTCGAAGTGTAGAACTCCTAAACGAAAGACGGCAGCTGAAGCGGAAGATTCAGGTGAGGAGACAAATATCAACGTCGTCGTACGATGTCGTGGCCGGAATGACCGCGAAGTTCGCGAGAACAGCGGTGTGGTTGTTTCGACGGACGGCGTGAAGGGAAAGAAGGTCGAGCTGTCCATGGGGCCGAGTGCACTCAGTAACAAGACCTATCATTTCGATAAGGTCTTCTCTCCAGCGGCTGATCAGGGCATGGTCTTTGACGAAGTCGTTACTCCTATTCTCGACGAGGTTTGTATCCTTTACTACGATGAGAACCTTTTCCAGCAATGCTAAAAGTAGAACAGGTGCTCTCCGGCTTCAATTGTACCATATTTGCCTATGGACAAACTGGCACGGGCAAGACGTACACCATGTCAGGAGATATTAGCGACATGCTCCCTATTCCTGATGCTGCGGGCATCATCCCTCGCGTCCTGCATTCGTTGTTTGACCGTCTGGGTGAAGATGAGTCCGAAAAGTGCGAGTACAGTGTCAAGTGCTCTTTCATTGAGTTATATAATGAGGAATTACGCGACTTACTCGCTGCTGATGACAACGTCAAGCTAAAGATTTTCGATGACACCGGAAAGAATGGACGAACTGCAACCCTGGTGCAGGGTATGGAAGAGAGTCACATCAAGAACGCATCAAAGGGAATCCAGCTTCTCCGAGAAGGGAGCTACAAACGCCAGGTTGCTGCGACCAAATTCAACGACCACTCTTCGCGGTCGCATACAGTGTTCACTGTGACTGTATATATGAAGCGGACTACCGACGCCGGAGAAGACTTTGTTTCGGCCGGCAAGCTTAACCTGGTCGATTTGGCTGGATCAGAAAATATCCAGCGCTCAGGAGCGGAGAACAAACGTGCAGCTGAAGCTGGACTGATCAACAAGTCTTTGCTAACCCTTGGTCGGGTTATCAATGCCCTTGTCGACAAAAGTAGCCACATTCCATACCGCGAATCAAAGCTGACTCGACTTCTGCAAGACTCACTCGGAGGTCGGACGAAAACTTGCATTATTGCGACCTTGTCACCTGCGAAGAGCAATCTGGAGGAAACTATTAGCACCCTGGACTATGCTTTCCGTGCGAAGAATATCCGGAACAAGCCACAGGTCAACCAATTGGTATCCAAGAAGACTCTCCTCAAAGAATTCACTGCCGAGATTGAGAAGTTGAAATCTGAACTCATCGCCACTCGGCAACGCAATGGCGTTTATCTGACTGCTGAAACGTACGAGGAGATAACTACGGTGTCCGAGAGCCGTAGAATTTTGTCAGAAGAGCAAAAGGACAGGATTGAGACTATGGAGGCGAATTTGCGGAATAAGGTGCAGGAACTGTTCATTCTTACGACTAACTTTCACACTCTGAAGAAAGACATCGAAAGAACAAGAGAGTGTCTGGAAGGAACAAAGAATGTTTTGGAAAAGACTGAGATAGTGCTTGCTCATACAAGACGAAATTTGGCGGAGGAGACAGCGATCAGAAAAGCACATCAGCAGACTGAAGAGAAGCTGGCGGAGATCGGGGAGGATCTTCTCAGCTCTCTCGGCACGACAACAGATCATGTCAATCGACTACATTCGAAATTAAGGAGACGTTCAGATCTGCAATCTTTAAATCGCACCAAGTGGGCCGATTCGCAAACGCAAGTCTCGGAGACAACTTTAGCGGTGGAAGATCGCATTGAAGCTCTCAAGGCCCAGCAAGAAAGTCTCATAGCAGCCCTCTCTAGCCGAATGCAGTCATTTGTTTCTGATGAATTACAACAGCTCCAGGCCTCACAGGGCTTATTGGAAGAGAAAGCTGCGGCATTTCGAATCTCAGAAAGAGAAGTGAATGCACAAACTGGCAAGGCAAAAGACGAAATGAACCATGTGCTGGAAGAAGTCAAAAGTCTGCGGCAAGAAGTCAAGCAAAAAGTTGGCTCTGGGCTCCATGATTTATCTGCTGCCGCCCAAAGGATTAGCGCAGGCATTGCCGCAGAACTGGGTGGTTTCCATGATCAACTCGAGCAGTCCTATATTTCACTTGGCAAGGAATTTAAGGGGGTTTTCGAGGGACTGATCAAGAAGATGAATGAGCAACAGTCAGAATCGGAAAGCTTGCGCGAACAAATTGTTCAGGCGAATATGAATTTCGTTCAAGCGGGTCAAGCTTCACGCCAGGAACTTCACGAGGCTCTGAACGCAGAGAGAGAGACTGCGGCGTCTGAAAGAGTTGCCCTACTCTCCAGAATTACAGAGTTGATTAACGATTCCGCCGTAGCCCACGAAGTGAGAATGAACGGCTGCCTTGAAGTGAGTAACAAACGCATCAAGACTGCCGAAGATGAATACCGCATTGCACAACAGGCCTATGGCTCCGGCATGGACTCCTGGAATTCGAATGCAAAGAGCCTGATCGACTCGTCGATTAAGTCACGAGATGCAATCAAGACCAAGATACGGGGCGATTGGACAAGTGCCAAGGAACATATCGGCCAGCTCATAGACACTACGAATGCCGTTCATGGTGAGACTGTGAGGATTGTAGAAGGACAGGTGCATCAAATGGATAATCAGCTGGTTGCTCTCGACGATATTCTCTCCAGGGTGAGGAATCAAAATGATGAGCACCACGTCGCACATGCTGCAAGTTTTGCTCAACTCGCGGCAAATGTTCAGCAAAGCTACCAAAGTATCGGCAAGCATTTTGAGACTTCTTATGAACGCACCAAAGCCCTTGACGCGGACATGGGCGAACGCGCCGCAGCCGTTCGCGCAACCTTGCCAGTCTTGTCTGAAGAGGGGGATGTCAGACAAGCGCTTGCTCTGCTCCGCGGTGACGTGCAAGCTGGGCAGCTGGCGGAATATATCTCGACGGGTGAGACGCCGGCGAAGATTCCGTACTCATATCCTACTGTCCTTCCCCGCACAGATGACCATGAAACTCTGATCAATCGGATGCGAGGGAATTCTCGACGACCAAAGTCACCCGTGAAGTCGCCTCAAAAGCAGCGGTCACCATTTAAAGCAAACACAACGATCAGCCCAAGCAAACCTCCTTCTAGCCCAAGCAAGACTGCAGTCTTTACTGACACACCGCCCCCTTTCGACCAGTCATCTCATGAACAATCCGCTTCAGAACCAGCATCCCGTCCCGCTACATTAGCAGCAGCAGCAGCAGCAAGTTCCCAACCTAGCCTCCGTGAGCTCGATGCTAACGTGGCTATCTCTTCAGGGATCCTCACCGTTCAGGCAGGAGATGTTGCAGCTGTCGCCTCTGACTTTGAGAGTGGTGAAGTCCCTCTGCTGCACAAGATTCCTACCGCTCCTCCTTCCTTGCTGAAGAGACATAACACTAATCCTCTTTCATCCTCACAGATTGAAAGCAAACTGCCTATGAAGCGGAGCTTGAGAATGACAACGGCCGGAGCAGAGGGGCGAGACAAAGAGAACCTGGCTCCTCCCGGTGGTGGGATTGGGCTGAGCGCGGGCGTGGGACCTGGTAGTGGAAGACGTTTACGGAGTCGTGGGAGCGACTAATTATTTTTATGTTCATTCATCTGATGCTGTAGATTATATGAGGCTGTCAGGACATGGTTTGGTTTTGGTGACTGGATTCCTATTTGTGACGCTCTAACGATTTTGGGTCGGCTTCAGTGCCTGAATTGATTGATTTCTGGACTACGTGCTTTGAGGTCATTACGGGACTGGATGATTCCTATAGGAACACTTCAATGTGATGTCAATCGATTGAGCCTACACACCTTCAACAATGCAGTGTAATTAGTCTTGTATAGCGACGTTCTCCGGCTCTCGGCAAGTGGAGGTAGTCAATGCGGGCCGAAAACCGAGAAATTTGGTAGAGCTCCAAATTCTCGAACCACTTTCACCTCCGCTCCCTTCTAAAATCGCCAAATGACATTTCAAGACCACGTGGACCTTTGAGAACTCCTCTGTCCCTTTCTCTGCCTAAAAGACAGTCTTGCAGCCTTGTACTTTTGACATATAGCATCAGCTTCAAGTCCAGCAGCTCGTGATTACAACGGAGGACTCCTTGTCTCTCTAGACCACCGACGCGATGGTTTCGCTAAGAAGCACCGCTTACTATCTCACACACTTAGATGAGCTGCGGGCGATAATCCAATGGTCTGTCTGGCACAACCCTGTGCACGAGCGCAATGAGCGAATGGAGAGTGAGACGCTGAAGGAATGCTTTCGCCTCTTGCATCTGACTTCACGATCCTTTGTCGCCGTCATTCTAGAACTTCATCCAGAACTGCTTGTTCCCGTCACGGTATTCTACTTGGTGCTGAGAGGGTTGGATACGATTGAAGACGATATGACAATTGATATCGTCGAGAAGGAACCTATGCTGCGCAGCTTTTATAAAAATATCGACAACGAGGAGTTTACCTTCGATGGTAATGGACCTGATGAGAAAGATAGGGAGCTGTTGGTGAAGTTTGACAACGTTACCAAGGAGTTCAATAAGATAAAAGCGCCGTATCAAGCCATCATTCGAGATATTGCCGAGCGAATGGGGAATGGAATGGCGGATTATGCGAAGAATGCTGACCATAACGCCAATGGAGTCAAGACCATTAAAGACTATGAATTATACTGCCATTATGTAGCTGGACTCGTGGGGGAAGGACTGACAAGACTGTTCGTCGAGGCAAAGCTGGCGAACCCTGCGCTACTGCAGCGACCGGAGTTAATGGAGAGCATGGGTCAATTTCTGCAGCAGACTAACGTCATCCGCGACGTCAGAGAAGATCATGAAGATAGACGGTACTTCTGGCCGAAAGAAGTGTGGAGCAAGTATGTCGACAAATTCAGTGACCTCTTCCTACCTGAAAACAAGGAGAAGGCGTTGCAATGCCAAAGCGAAATGATCTTGATAGCTCTGAACCGGGCAGATGAGTGCTTATTCTACATGGCCGGAGTGAAGGAACAATCTGTGTTCAATTTCGTTGCGATCCCGCAGTCTATGGCAATTGCCACTCTCGAACTCTGCTTCCAAAACTACGAAATGTTCAACCGGAATATCAAAATTACCAAGGGCCAAGCTTGCAGTCTAATGATGGAATCCACCCAAAATCTCAATCTTGTTTGCGAGATTTTCAGAAAATATGCACGGAAAATTCACAAGAAAAACAACCCGAGCGATCCGCATTTCCTAGAAATCAGCATCGCATGCGCAAAAATTGAAAAGTTTATTGAAGGCATATTTCCAACTCAGACGGCCCGAACGTTGAAAGTTGGACAACCATCAGAGACAGCGGCCACGACCGGTGGCCGACCATTAAGCCCGGAAGAGGAGATGAGAAGGAAGAAAGAAGACCGAGAAGCAACTCGTGATATGATCTTGATACTGGGTGCCGTCTTTTTAACTATTTTGCTCATAGCTGGCACTATGGTAAGTATTATCTCCTTTCAACAATGTTTCAGATCACATAGGGGGCACTGACTGATTCGGGTGGTAGATTGGCATAGCATGGTACTTCGGCGCCCGATTTGACCTGGCTTTCAAGAGCATCACAGATGGTGCGGTCATTCCTCCCCAGAATCTGGAAGAAGCGCAAAGCTTGCAGTCCAAATTTGAAAGCGTTACGACTGCTGCCGCGGGAGCGGTGCATCCTGAGTTATAGCATGACCACTACATTGTTCCGTGCATCACATGGCAATCGACAACTGTAAATCTTGTAATGTTACCTTTCTCAAAGTCCTTTACAGGTCTCAGCCTGGCCATTTGGCGAATTGAGGTATAAATGCTAAAGAGGAGATTTCGCTCTGTTTTTGGTGCCGACATCCTCAGCATGAGCATTTATACAGCGTAGGATCCTTGAATTGAATCCACTATCCACAAGAAGGCAAATAGCACGGATGTCAAATTGCAATGTAGCCACTTTCCATGGCTTCTGTTGTGCCGTAGAAGTGCTGAAATTGAACTTTTGCATTCGTATACACTTTGGCCTGCCTCGTAATTTGTGAGAGCAAGTCTGGAAGACACTGCAGACAAACATACAAAACAGCCAAGGCTTCTCATAGCGCTTGATCAGATTCCGGCAAGCAGTAAGATATACAATCCTTGCTGTTCTGTGCAGATATGGGTGTATTGCAATACAACTATCATGGTCACTTGCGTCTAAGTTTCTCCAAATGGTTCTTGTAGTCACCTTGTTCCTCACTTCTTGTGAAATTAAGCGGTAAAATCCTCGGTTATCCACGCCGGCACCGGCATTTGCGTACCACAATCTCACGTAAAGACTGAGCCCGACTCTAATTGTCCGTATGGATGAATTTTAAATATCTGACCAATATGACAACCATCTGTTCATCATGGAATTAACAAGTCATGTTCAACGTCGCACTTCGTCAACAGGACTTTCGTATCTTGAATGCGGCTCTACAGATTTGCCTGTGGGCCTCGTTTGCATACCCGGCTGGGGCTGCAGAGCAGATGATTATCAATATGTGCTCGACCAGATTTCAAAACATAGCCCCCCCCTATGCCACGCGATATCTGTTGATCTTCCCGGCTATGGGCAGTCACCGACAACAGTGTGTCCGGATCCTTCCATATCTGCATTCGCGACTGCTGTTCTATCACTCTGCATTGAAATAAACTTGCGTTCGGTTGTACTAGCTGGTCATAGTATGGGGTGTAGGGTCGCTCTCGATATCTCTGTGCAGGCCATACACGACGGGAAATTAGCCATTAAAGGCCTTGTTTTCTTAGACGGGAGCCATTACAAATTCCGACCATCCCTCTTTGCATTCGATGATAACGATGTTCGCAGCAAAAAAATGACTGACGAGGAGAAATTGGAAAAGAGATGTGAAGCTTTCCGACAAATGTTTTCGGCACGTACACCTCTAGAGTTTCAGACTTCGGCGCTGGCACACATCGAAGGGCTGGACAAGAAGTATGATGCGTTAGTGAGGAAGAGTCATCTCGACTATGATTTCGAACGAATGGACGAAGATTTGGACACCTTTGGGAGGTCAGGCACGCCGTTCATGAACCTGCAAAGCACGGATGTGGATCCTCAGAATCAGCGAGTTCCGCTCAAGCAAGGTCAGAAAAATCAGTGGATGCACTTTATACAACAGAAGGTTCCTCAGGCTCGGCAATATGTCATCGAAGACTCCTCTCACTTTCCGCATGTTGACCAGTCGGAGGCGGTAGTGGAGAAGTTGTTGATATTTATGCCGAGTGAGTAAACCGATCTCAAGAACCTTAGATTCAATCCCGTGGAATTAAGACAAAGATTCTGTCTGGTACCTTGCAATCATCACAAACGACGATTTGTTCCTTGGTCGCAAAATCTAATAGTCATTCCAAAAAGTTGTATGCTCTTGCCATTACGTTTTGGAAAACTATACCACCAGTAGGGTTGTACGAGGACGTGCTTCTATCAGCAAGTAAAAATTAATCGTTGACTGTCATTTCTGTCTCTTGAATCGCCCGGATCATTCGAACGTTCATGTCTTAGTCTTGAGTAGAAGTGACAGTGTCTGCTCAACAGCAATGGCGATTCCATATTCAGATTTCCCGTTGAGCTTATCCACCAGAGTTTAGCAACTCCTGAGGAAATTCAAGAATTCGTAGGAAAATAATATGCAGAGCACAACGCTGTCCAGGAAATTGATATCATGATGTAAGCAGCAGCTCTCTTGCCAGGGCGTTCCAGTGCCAATGATGCATCCTGCAATGCCTTCGCCCGGTGAATTCGGTGAATTTATAGTAGACTCTACGGAGCCAACACATCAAATCAGAGACCCAGTTTTGAATACTATCAGAAGGCTAGACTCAGTTGCCTTCCGAACACCAAAACGGGGCCTGCGGGCTGCTCACGTGATTCGTAGATGCCTTACGGTTGCCTTCAACCACATCGCTTACATGTCCAGGAGCAGCCACGCAGCCTTGGGAATTAAATGGACTTTCCGCATAATGCGAGGTGCACTGCTCGAAAACTCCTTCTTGCGCTAGTAGCTCATGTGAATACTCACTAGCAAGCCTGATATAGATTTTACAGGTGGTCATCAAAATAGTACATATATTCGCGACTGCCCGTTGGCTCATATATAAGGCGTTGAGGTTGTATAGAACTCCACTTAGATCAAGCTCCCTTTCCCAATTCCTCGAAATCTCCAGGAGCCCTATTGCAGTAATATCCAATTGTGCAGCCATCACCAGCACTAGCGACAGCGTCAAGCCCCGACTGAAAATCTGCCGCAACAAAATCATGGTCTACCGATACCGCAAAGGCTCGACCGTTGGCGAACTTTTTGGATCGTGTGAGATCAACTCATCTGACATTAACAGCAGAAGTTTCACTCACTATCACCCCCGTGACAGACATAGCTCCCTAGAGAGTGTCACAAGTGTTTTTTCTGGTTCAGCGTACAGTAGATACTCAAGCAGTCAACGAGATAGGCCATACGCTGGCTCTAAACCCGACCAAAGCAGACCTGCGACGGGTATGCCGCCACCTGACTATTTCAGCAGTGGAAAATCGCGAGATTGCTCTTACCGCAGCCCAGACATTGCAGGTGGTTATTCCGACCCCGTCGCCAAACTCCGGTATGCCATGAGTAAAGACGATAGTCAATTAGCTTCCAATACAAAACATGCCAAAACCCACGGTGGGTCTCGTTGGTACTATGATAACGATATAGAGTCTCTTTATCCTGATGACTCCATCTCCCAGGCTGGCAAAGGGCGCAGCAAACGGGCCAGCCAATATTGCAGCTCGTTCAGTATGATTTATCCTCGAAAAGAAATGCATTTCTATAAACTCGGAAATGGCTCAAACATCAAACCGAGAAATCTCGAACCAATGCCAGAAGAAGATGCTAGGGCCTTCCGAGCGGAGACCGGATTTGGCGAGGATGACATCCCATACTATGATTCCGCGAACGACCATGGCTGCGGAAACTATGTATTGGATCTTAAACCTGAGTCTGACCGTAAGGAAGACTATGAAATAGATCGGCATTGGTGTCGCGTTGGATCTAAAGTTTGAGGGAGGCTGATTTCTACTATTTGAAAGCTCTGAGACATGATGGTCATGTTGGCAGTTTTTTGATATCTATGCACGATACTGCTCCAATATTCAAATGAAGTTTTCCAGGTCGTTTTACGCTGCATGAGTTATAGTTCTTAACCTGGTGGTGACTTCCGCCGGGAGTGGGCTTAATCATCTTGATATGATTCGTTTGCAGTCAATCTTGAATTGTATTACATCATCACTCTGCACCAAACCACCTTTACCTGAATTCACATCGGTCCTCTTTCCTCTGCAGATAAACATCTGGTCCAAATCCTGTCCGTTTCCTTGACGGAAAGGAAATAAGGCCCCTCCTTCCTTTCCGGATACAAACGCATATGCATATATCGCCAACAACCCTGAGCTCCTTCTCGATTGCAAGAGCGAAAGGATCAATAAAAGCCACTTAACTCATTTACATACGTCAACGTGTGCACATCTAGCATAGATAGAATCTGAGAGGTGCCATTGGTGCGACGGGTATCTTGAATGAACCGAGAGAGGAGCAATATTCTTTTCATGCCTTACGCCGCATTCCGGGAGAGCTTTCCATTTAGCAAAGACTAGAACCCAAGCTGGCATCCACAGGCGATCGACTCGAAATATGTCAACACAAAGCCACATCTCCCGTTGAAGTGGATCTTCTTAATGGTCCTGCAGGCCCCATGAATGAATGAGACCGTCCGAATAACGTGAAAGAATCTATACCAAAATACCCACCGAAACAGTACAAGTTACGGGGAATGATAGAATCATCCGATCCAGACAGACAGACAGACAATGGTATTTCAATGGATCCACTTGCGATAGTATCCAACATGCATCAGGGCACAAAAATCATTCCGATCACCTGTCAAGGTCTACACCATCAATCTTACAGTCTCTTATCAGCGTTAGAACGACCCATACCTACTTCAGTCTTGCCAAAACCACCCCAACATCCATAAATCAGAAGGCCACCAGCAAGAATACCTCACATGCCTGGGGCTGCCCACCACGTCATCATGACAAAAATTTGTAAGCAAGCTCGAATTCTGTCTCCGTGGATGCCTCTTTGAAAAATCTTGCTGCGAGTCACGTGCAGCACAATACACGCCGAGCAATCATCTTTGCCATACAGAGAATCAACATCTCTTCAACGATTTCATGGGCAGGGATATGCGACACTCCAGGAGTCAGGCCAAACCCAGATCAATTTTCCGAGCGCCAATCGCCGCGTGGCTTACTAAGATATCATAAGAATCCATTGGCCACGAGAGGCGAGCCTGGAATATCACCATCTTTATCGATTTAGTAACTTTGCGGATACTGGCTTGCCGGCTGTATATGCGACTATCATCAGTACATCTCCTTTGTATACTAGGGCGATTCCGCACTTACCGGTGAATTTAGCATGTTCTGCCTCTTATTTCGACTCCGCTTGATGTGGCTCTTCAAAGCGCTCGAATCCAAAGGCTTCAGCAGCTCAAAACTGCACAATAATTCCCCACTCACGCTCATTACCGCGCCCCAATTGTCAAACTCGCCGCAATAATTTGGTGCGCTGAAAACTGTGACCAAAATGCGGTCGTTGAAAAACTCGTAGCCATCTTCTACGACCATGTGCGCACGACACACCAGATCAAAATCATGCTTCTGCAAGAATTCCATGATCACTTTCTTGCCAAAGCAGTAGCTTACACCGCGCTCATTTGCCTCCCAATCGGATTCCATGTCTGCTGGATCGCTCCATAAGAGATCATTTAATAGCCCGTAATCCGGGACGTCTGTCGGCCGAGCAATGTTGCGGATGTCATCCATATGTGTTAAGGAAGGTGACAACCCACCATGAACACAGAATATCTTACCTGCCACTATAGATGCGATGGGTAGGCAGTTGAATGTATCGACGAACGTCTTCCAGACTTTGACATTGCAGCGTCGCTTACATTCGTCGTAGAAGCCATACACCCGAGTAACATTGGCGCATTCGTGGTTCCCTCGGAGGAGAAAAAAGTTCTCCGGGTAGCGCAATTTGTAGCAGAGCAGGAGCAGAATTGTTTCGAGACTCTGTTTGCCCCGGTCTACGTAGTCACCCAGGAAGAGATAGTTGGAACTTGGCGGGAAGCCGCACATTTCGAACATGCGGATAAGGTCGGTGTACTGGCCGTGCACATCTCCAACAATCTTGACGGGAGGCGAAAGCTCAATGAGCGCCGGTTGTGACAGGAACAGCTCTCGCGAAGCGTTGCATATGGCTGTAATTTCTGCATTCTTCAGACACACCGTCTTTGTAACTTTCCCCGCGTAACCAGCATCCACCAACCGCTTGATCATGTCATCGAGATCTGCAGTTTTGAGTGCGCCAATATCCATCGATGGGGAGCTGCTCTCAGTTAGTGAGAGACCCGCTACTGTGCTTTGTGCTCCAGTTGAGGATACGCTGCCCGCATTTTTCTTCACCAGAATACTCTCCGTCGGCTCCTTTTGGGTTACCGATTGTATAAGACCTGAAGGCGGTGCGTCAGACACAGCATCGACCTCACCACTCCGCTGAGCTTCCGATATGGACCCATGACCAGCTCCAACACTGGAAGACTGTGTGGGAGAAGGCGGCGGTTGAGGATCGTCACTGCCGAGATCTGGCTCGCTACCTGACCGCGCACTTCCCCTTGGTGCGGCCTTCGGTCTGACGTCCTCTGTACTAGCAAGGCTTCCACGGCGTGAGTTGTTTTTGTCCACGTTGGCAGAATCGCCGGAGAGTCCCGAGCTGGATGCACGTGGACTGTCCAAAGACTTGCTGCCTGGAATCTTGGTTCGTAGGGCTGACCGGAACGAGCGCGTCGACTCCTTTGTGTCTGATTTGCTGAATGATGGGTACGAATCCAAGCTCGGCCCAGGCCCTGTGGGCGTCTGAGATCCAGAGCTTCGGCCGTCTTTTGATGGCTGATTTCCCATGGCCGCCACTCAGTGTTATGCCAGTGTCTTTCTGCTTCTCCTTCAAACCCTGTCTCTATACGTCACGATATCCTCTCTTCTGCCTCAGAAGTCTCGTTCTCGTCCTAGTTCAACGATAGACTACAGCCGGGAGTCAAATGCAGATTAGGGAGGCCGGAATAGCCTCGCCAGAAATGCAAGGCAGTGGATCTCGGCAGACGCGCTGTTCAGTGCCTTCGCATGGAAACTGTTGTGGCCGGCTCCGCCAGGAGGAACTTGAAGCGCTGGTGGAGGCGGGTATTGGCGTTGCTGCCGTCCGGCCAGGTTTGGTGAAGCCGGTCTGCTTTCGTTGAAATGGGATGTGCGCGGCAGAGTGACTGTGCTTGTCTCCAAACGAATCTATAGTTCCGATGATTATGGGGCTAGCAGCGGAGTAACGGGGACAACGTCAATCGGAGTTTGAGATGGTCACGACCGAACGGGCGGATTATACTGTAATCGGGGCGAAGATGTCAGCCTAGGTACATGGGATGATACCTTCCTTGGAGGTGTGGGGTCGGCCTCACATGGCTTGCACGGTGCTACCGAGTCAAGACGTGAAGCGGAACAAAACTGACGTCGACGATAACGTTCTAGACACTCTCCTATTAATGATAAAAGGTGCAGCGCTTCTGCACATAACACGGCTTGCAGTCATCGTCTGCGATACGCCCAGAAAATACCCCCCAGCCGGCCGGAACTTGCCGACTGCTGCCCAGCCAAGAGTCGAGACAACGACACCTCACAACAAGACGGTCGAAAGTGTAAGGTCTATGTCTGCGTCGGAAGGCATCACTCGCTGCCTGAATCTCTCCTTGCAGAGCATTTATGAAAAGCAGAATAACATCAATCATCATTCGCGTCAAAATTTTATATCACAAAGACTGATTATCTCTTTTCATGAGGCCGTCAACGGCATGAGGCGCACCGGTCTCATCATGTAAGCTGCAGCTTGCAGATATTACTTGCATTCTCAGGCACCTCCAGGTGTACAAATATAGGTCTGTACCACATGGTAGTTCGGTTTATTTGTTGGAACGAAGCGCGAAGTAGTGGCCACATTGAGAAGTAAAAGGCTGATTGAATCTTCCATGAAGTCTCTGTTTCTCAATACATTGTCTCACACTTACTGAAGAGTCTCACAGGTGTCTCAAATATCTTTTCCACGCAAGGACTTTCATACGTCAGACTTGAAGCAAGAACCCGACGGGGAGACGGGAGAAGGGAAGAGATGGAGAGGGGGCCGGAGGGGAGGCGGATGGCAAAGCCATTTGGCTATGGTAAGTGCACGTCAAAGTGCCAGAATCACTCGTTTACTTGAATGGGCCAATACATCCTGCCCTGGTTGTATGCATGTTTAACCGTTCAATTGCTCCTCCGTACTCACAATCACGCCAGACATTTTCACCGCCTCCTTCGACACATCCTTCAAGTCTAGAGATACATACAGGCTGGGACGCTCAACCAGCTAGCGACATTGCACATTTCGATACGCAACACAACTGTCTCACCACCCTCATTCGCAATATCACGTGACGAATCGCGGATTCGGGCAGATCAGAACTCCTGTCGCACGATTTCAACGCCAATACAACCTTTTATTTTCACCGCATTTCCCAGAGTATTTCTGACACTAAAAGACTTAATTGTGTTGACATCCGTAGCGTTTCGTACGGGACAAGTGTGTAACACACTCAGAGTGGAATCTATAAATGGATGAATTAACAAGGTAAATTTCCCATAGTCATTAAAGGAGGCGAAATAAGGATATCAAGCCATAGTCGTACCTATAGCAGTGGTAATATCTGCATTCAAGGTCACAAAAAGTAGCGCGCATTTTCAAGGTTTTCGTCGTTATCTTGGGTGAGATTGCATCCCACCCAGTCGTTGTATCATAGCCGGCATTAATCTAGAGCGTGTTGGGAACTGCATCAGGATCTGAATAGTTTTATTGGCGATCATTGCATACAGAAGAATCTGAATGGTCGGGCGATCAGATGATGAAAGAAATCCTGGCATACTATTATGTAGTCTTAATCAGGTGCATATACCTCATTCCGCCTGCTTCTGTGAAGCTAGGGCTCACAACGCACTCATCCGGGTATTTCCACGGCCATATGTATTCCATTAGAAGTTCGAGAGATTCTGATGATCAACCGCCCTGTCATGGAATTGTTGCCACCAAGCCCCTGAAAATTTTATAGGTGATGATCATTTTAAAAAATTGGCAAAGAAAAGACATCCTGTGTACAAAGTGAACGAATCTGGGTTTTATCCATTCAGTTCCTTGATATCTTTCCAGACTTTTTTTTCGTCTTGCTACGTTTTGGTATTTAATCGATCAGTCTTGTACAGCTTTTCCGACCATCTGAGATAACTCCATTTCTGGTCAAACTCCCGCGTATTCGATAGAACCTGAAACTCTACATCATGCTTCTCCTGGAATTTTTTTTTTGTTGGGTCCTGAATGTACGCTGGCTAGGGCCATGAGAACCGTTACCAACTTATGCATGTGTCTCGCAAACAGATCTCGCCCTTTCTGATAGCCAGCTACAGTGATCTCACCAAGTATGTACCAGCTGGTCAATCAAATAGTGGGATTACACTCCTTGTCGTCTAAGGGCTTGGAATAGAATACCCGAGAAATCAATGACGATGCATTTTAAACACTGCACTCAAATGCTGCGATCAGCAATTCTGTGCCTCTCTATTAAAGGTACTTCGCAGTCCCTATCAACTCAAATAGATGTCAGAGCACAATTCTAGAAATTGAAGGTACGTATTGCGTCGATATTAAGCACCAGTGATTACTGCGCTAGCTTTCGAATGCTAGAGCTGTGGGCAACATCTACAGTACAGATATCTGCAATCAGACCACACTAAAAGCAGAAAGATCATGTAAGGTTATCCGAACTATTTGTCCCAGGCTGCAAAAACTGAAAGAAGCAATCTAGTCTTTGCCAAAGGAAAGACTTTGATGAGCGAAAACGCTAGGCCACCTATTGGCAGCACTATTGTTCTCTGATATATTTCACAACAAAGATATTGTAAACAGACCAATTCAGTTGCAGCAACCAGGATGTGATTCGGTACTATATCTTGTCAATCTAAATACAACCCATACTTCGCATTAAATTAAGCACGATTAAAGTTGTGACTTGCCTAACACTTAATCCTATTTGAGACTTAACTACATGTATAACTCAGCAGCGAGTATACTGAAAAGAGAAATGGATTCAGACTATTCGTTACCCTTTTTTCATTTAATGATTAGTAGCCCAATTTGAAACTGTTGATAAATCAAACAGAATCTTGAGAAAATGTCATTGAGTAGCAACTTGTGAGGCTCATAATATTATTTTCCGTACTCGCCACTGCAACTTGCAATTCTTTGAGATTATGATTCATTTAATCTCGATGAAATTTTCTGGCTTTTTTAGCTGAAGTTTGACGGCATGTGGAAACGCCCATGTCTGTGAGCTTGAAAATTGCTCGTGGTGTATCGATGACCAGAGAGCAGCATCACATTTCGAAGAAGTAGCTCTCCATATGATGGAGAAGACTATACAGGAAAAAATCGATTAGTAGCGTACAATAATATCACCTATGGCTAGAACAGAGGCTGACAGCAGGCCCAAGGGGGTACATGACATGTATTACTATGAAAGAGCACAATCATTTGTTTAAAAGAATTGAGTTATTATAAGTTTAATTCACTGTATATACTGGTTATAGTGTCGGCCATTAGCCGTCAGCTTATCTATGAATTGACGTTGACGCTTAGGGTTCTCTGCGATGGCGCAGCAGCATCTTTGTCATGCTTGAATTCGTCGTTATTCCCCCTGACATATACAATACAACAAGTAATTGAGAATTGTCTCCTCTTTTCCAGCTCCTCACTCAAGTTGGGGGAGAATGCGGTTTTCTACTGGGTTCAAGCGCTGGTATTCCTATGCGAATGCCAAAACTTAGTTTTCACTATTCACGCATAGATATTTTAACCTTTTCGGCTCTAGATCAATTTTTTTTTTTTTTTTTTTTTTTTTTTTGAAAGTCTTAATTATTAGTCACACAAATCCTATCATTAGAGGTGCCACAGCAAAGCTTAGTTAAAGCAAAGAAAGCTGGCAATTTCACCACCAACACTGCTTCGCACGGTACATTCATTGCTTTGAAGTTTGTGATGCTCTTCCACCAATGAGATGTTTCAAACGCCACTTAAACGCTGTATGATGCTGACAATGCCACTCATTAATACAGATCCATAATAGGTTTCGTCACTGGTGATTGATGGCATCCCACTTCTTCGCACATGTTGCGGGACCAAATGCGTACGAGCCACCATTCTCCTGGATCCATTTGCTCACCATCTTCCAGGGGATCTTGCCACTTCTTGTACGAGAATGGGTGGCAAAATGATTCACTGCACGTCGCAAGATCCTCAACTGTATGCTCAGTCAGTACTAAGTGCAGATACACAGGTGAAGTGACAACTTACATCATTGGGAGACCAGGTCGGTTTCCTTACACGCTCGGACTTATCCTTGGTGAGCATACGAACTCTACCTCTCAAGGTGGATTCAGCCTCTCGGAGATTCAAGCGCCGCCTGATTTCCTTGTAAGAAATTCCTTCATTTCGCATCCTGATCAGTGCCTGATTGCTGGCGCTTAGCTTCTTCGACTTGCTGGATGTGTCTTGGTCGGCTTCGGCAGCCTCGACTCTTTCATTATCGTAACCAGACTCGTCGTATTCCACGGAAATGGTACGATCGGCTGCACCATATGATGAAGTGTTGTCTGCCCACTTGAACGCATTTTGGGTGCTATATGTTCTCATTGGCTGGGGATGGTGCAATGCTTGCAATGATGTGACCGTTCCGGGTGAAATTGTGGAATGCGTGTTGTGATTGAAGACATTCTGCGGCATTTGTGCCCCATCACATTGCGGATAATGACCAGGTGGCATCGATGACAAGGGAGGGGTTTGCAAAATGGGTTTGATATCTTGATTCTGAGCGAAGTAAGATGCCGATGCCGAATTGTTCTGGTATTGTCCATTTGCCAAGATATGCTCCGTAAATGGAACACAGAAGTCAGCAGTCGGAGTAAGAGGGCTGGTGGAAGCTAAGGAGTCAGGCGATGTAGCATCGTAGTCTATAGCAGCGTGAAGCCATTCTCTCTCATCGACAGGCTCATATTGTGTCTGGTCCACTGGTCCATCGAGAATACCCGGCATCGCAAGCGTCGCACTCTCTGTCTTTATGAGGGAGTCTGGAGGCATCGTAGTGAGCAACGAGGCACCATCGGTCGACACCAATGGCCGAAGGGGATATAAGTGGGTCGAACTTGGCTCGACAAGAGGCAACTGCGGTATTCCATCCGCCCGGGATTGTTCATAGTGCCACATCTCTTCGGCGAAGAAGGATGGGGGCGTCAGTGTGTTTGCCATTGTGCTACTCCTGTGTGGAAACGTTGGCGAGAAAAATGTGGCTGACGCATAAGCAAGATTTTGTCTTGGCATATATTGCGTGTGAAGTTGCTGTCGAGCAAACCTTTCTTGATGAAACGCTGGGAATCCGTAGCAAGCCATTTCCACCACGGGCGGTGAAATGCAGTTCTTGCTACAGGGTCGGTGCAGAGCGGACACAGTTATTCGCGTGGCAGAGGTGTATGCAAGTCGGAATGGGACAGGAGTCCGGCAGGGAAAGCTTCAGCGGTGAGTAATTCCTGTGGTTAAGACGTCATATGTATGCATGTGGGCACAGATGAGAGCGCCACTCAGAGCGAAGGAGTCTTGAAGAATTAGAATCCACCGCCTCCCAATTTCTGAGAACTGAAGGTGAGGAATATTATGTCAGCATTTGGTTTCTTCATTTCGATACTGGACTCCGGATCATATATGACTTACGTCTGAATCCTCAAGGGCTATAAAGACAGTCAACAGCGGTTGAAGTATCGTTCCAAGGCTATCCCTTTGCTTGTGATAGCTGTCACTGCTTTAAATCACAATGTTCAAAAACTCTTCTCTCGTCTTTCAAAACTTCAATGCAACCACCGATAGAAAGGTCAGGTTTGAGTCGCAACAATGACGCGAGAATAAGCAGCACAGAATCCGCCAAAGCTATGTGATTAAAAATCGTCAAAGGAGTTCCATAGCACTCGAGGTTGATGAAACCGCTTTGTACTCCATGTCTCATCTCCTAGATGTTCAAACGACCCGCAAAACCTGCCCAAAGTCATTCCGTTTGATAATGTTCGGCAGCTACGGGGAAGTTGAACATGCTTCACACACCCGCACGGAAGTGTGCTCTGGCCACGACTGAATGGATGGACTAGCGTCAGCACCCAGAATACTGATGCGTCCGCGGCCGGAGAAAATATTGCCGGTCCAGGTTGTCGGAATCTACTAGCCAAGGAATATATGTTGTGGCAGGCCGGATGGAAAGCCGTACCGACTTGCACGAACCATGCAGATACGGCTCGCTGTTCGTAGCGGGAGCTGCTCGCGGATGCTCGCATTAGCCAAGCTGTCACCAACGGTGTCATGCAAGTCACCGCAATCCTGAACTTTGGCGATTTTGATCGGACCATGGCAATCGACACGTTGGTGAATGAGTCCAGACCTTAAACTGCTGCAAATAGAGAAGCCCTCGGGTCAGTCCCCAGAGTCTGAAGCCGATATTTAGGAGAATAGTAGTGCAAAAGGACCACATAACTCTATCGATGGGAGTCCAAGAAATCCCAAGATAAGCACAGTCGATGGCCGGGTAGCTTAAGACCAGCAACGCAATGAATATGGAATCCCCGCGGATAAAAGCAGGACGACAGATCACTTACCCGTCCAGCTCTAATGCAAGAGAAATGACGCGAGGATGACCTCTAGGCGCTCCCCAAGATTGCATGTCATGTTGTCTCAATGTTTCTAACGTCAACCGCGGACAGAACCCGAAACCGCCATTCTGTAGATCTACCGTATAGCCTGCGAGAGCGAAATTTTCATTGGAAAGCACGAGAGCTGTCATCTCCTGGGCGCGAACCCGTTCCTATGGTTTATGCCGTCTCCCGAACCCCTAGACCATGTCCATACTGCAAGGGCATGAGTATACCCGAGTGGAGATCGATGCATATGTACGCGCTAGCCAGGGCAGCACCAATTGAGATCTGATCACATCGTGGAGCAGGATGTTGAAGAGATACAGCTTGATTTCTTCAATATAAAAGCCTCGTATGTACTAGCTTCAGAGACGTAGGGGGTCTAGCAGCAAGACATATTGACGATTAGCCGCTTAAGATCAATGATTAATGCTGCCTTGCTCATTGTAGTACAAAGATTTCACTCATAAGATATCACTTTTGTCGTTTGGTGCGGAAGAGCCGTCATCGTGGTTGGTCACGCCAAAGATGAATGTTACGGGACACGGCCCCTACCTTATGCATTACGGCATACTGAAGGTGCCGTTACACATAAAATGGCTTCGGAATCAGTCGCGGAAAAAGAGCCGCGCTTTGGAAGTTGAGCTTCAGACGCAGTCGTCAAGAGGAATGCAAGAATGTAGACTATGTATCCCATGGCCTCTTCAAGAGCGCTCCAACCTCTCTCCACCATCTACCCATTATGTGCCAGGAAGCAAACACGAGCGTTCGCCATTTCACACCGGCTCTTCTATGAAGACATTCGCCCCGAGTCTCGTCTACCGAGAGTTGCCAATCCCAATTTTTGGTCATCACTCGTGCCTAAAGCGTTCCGAACTCCTGATGACCCAGTGGAAGCGGCTGAGCAGGCCAAGGCACGAGCAGCGAGGAAAAAGCAGCCCGGCTTCTGGTCCTCACCGTACTCCGTATTTGTCCTCCTGGCAATCCTAGTGGGCTCGAATGCAATCCAGATTATCGGCCTCCGCAGAGAAATGCTGAACTTTAGCCGCAAGACCGAAGCAAAACTAGAACTTTTACGCGAAGTGGTTCAGAAGGTCCGGCGGGGCGAGGAGGTGGACATCAGAAAGGCATTAGGGACTGGAAATCCCGAGGCCGAAGCTGAATGGGAGGAGGCGATGAAGGAGATTGAGGTCACGGATCAGGGGTGGGAGGCCAGGGAAAAGAAAGATCAAAAGAGAGCACAGACGTTTGGGCAGCAGAAGATGGCGAGTGAGGAGAGAGAAAGACAGAAAAGGCCACCAAATAGTGGTGGTAATGATGGCGTGGAGGACGAACTAAAGGGAAGGCGGCCGAAATTCATGATGTGACCATTTCTCCCAAGCTTTTAAGACTCAAAAATTATCAAGGAACTCAAAGTACTATGATGCGACACTTTAGGATCGATTGACACTAGCACTCATTTCACAACACTCCTGTTTCTCAATGGAGTTTGACCTGGTCGCCGAAATGTGAATTAGCCGCAAAAAAATTGCTTTGACCCGAAGCGTTTACGATGGTCAATATCAACTTTACACGAATCAAATATCATGTGGATTAGAAGTCATTACATGCGGCATAATAAAACCCAACCCGGCTTTCGTTGCCCGGTAGCATCAGCCAAAGACTGATAAATGTATACTCTCCAAACACATTCATTCACCGACTTTTGCAGCGGTCATATTGAGCTCCAGTTGCTCGTGAGCTATATCAACGCACATACTGCCTTACATAGCTCCCCTCATGTCCTTTTCATGCTTAGGTAAGGGCCGGATCCAGCACCATTGGTTCCCCATTTGGACCGAGCATACCATTTACCGTCAGCACATCTAACCCATCTGCTGGTAACCGCACATGCATTTTATCCTCATGTCCCTCATTTTGCGACTCACAGTCCTTCACGATCTCTTCTAGCTGTCCTCTCATATCTGTGCAATTGTCATTTTCTGCCTCAGTGAAACTAGTTTCGGGCCATGCCAACACCTGCTCATTATCAGATAAGGACTTAGGGAGAATTGCCATTTCACACAATTTCTTCTGCATTTCTGCTGCAAGAAGACTGGCATCACTCCCACTGCCGCCAATCCAAAACTCGTTGTCTTTCAGTGCATCACGCTCTTTCATGTGTTCATTGATATCATCGACGTGCCAGCCGTGCGTCAACTCCAAGTGCGTGGCAAGATCGTAGTCGCGACTAAATCGGAAGGCGCACCCATTCACCATACAGGCAATGTGGCGTCTAATACCATAGCCGTAGCCTGTAAGTATGGATACTGCCGCTCCGATAGATGGTGTGATCCCATCAACCTTCCTGAACGAAGTGCAGCCTTCGGTCTCGTTCCCGACCTTGAAATGCTGATGACTCGTCTTCGTCTTTAATCCTTGCTGCCGCTCTTCTTTGGCTTTTAGCCGGCATGGTTTTATTTTGCCCATCAATCCTAAATGCTGGGTGCGGACATGGTCCTCTAAGTTTGCCTTGGTGCCAAAAGCCCTCCCACAGCCATTCCCATTCCATCCTTCCACCTTCTCACTAGTAGACAAGTCAAAGACGCCGCAAACAAAATTTCTCGCTTTGGCGTGCACGTTTTGCATGTGCACCTTCAAGTTCCCGGCCTTGGTGAAGCCGCGGTCGCAGCCGGGCCAGGTACAGCGATGAGTTTGGCGGGCGGACAGTGTAACATGTTCGATGTCAATGTGAGCCCTAAGAGCACGGTTTGAGGCACACTTTCGGCCACAATCGGGGCAGGTAGGTGGGTGGGCGATGCGGAGGTGCTGCTGCAGTTCGAAATAGGTGGGGAAGCCTGGATGGCGAGAGTCGGAGGAGGCGGGAAGGAGGCCGAAAGAGCTGTGATCTTCTAGATCAACTTTGCCAGACTGCTGGGAAGGGGGGCAAATGTCACAGAAAAAGCGTTTGCCAGAGTGATCGCGCTCAATATGTTTTTTCAACTGAACAGACTTCGTAAATTGCCGTTCACATCGCACAACTACACCGTCGCTGCGTGTATCGACATGTTCACATGCAAAGCCTTTTTCATGGAGATGGTATTGGCGAATGTGGCGTTGTAGTGTATCTATCTTGCGGAAGACCTGCCCACAGCCAGGCTCGCTGCATGTCGTCTCCTCCTTGGCTTCGTGCGCAGCGATATGACGTCGTAAGCGACTACCAGTAGTGAAGCTCTTGCCGCATAGGACACCATCACCAGTGTCAAATGTGCAGGTATATGCTTTGTTATCGCCGTGCTTATCCTGCACGTGCCGCTTCAGATGCTCAGCTCGCAAGAACGTTTTCCCACACCCGTCTTCGACACATTGATAGGGACGCTCATTTTTGTGGCTACGAATGTGCACTTCCAGACGCACTGGTCGGTCAAATGACTTGCCGCATCCGTTGTACTCACAATGGTACTTCTTCGGCCGTTTAGACATGGATGTGGCCGTTGTTTCCGCTACGGACGGTTCGTGAGAAGTGAAAGTCAGGGATTCAGATGTTTCAGATGAAGTTTCGTCAAATGGACTTTCCACTTCCATATCCTCCATGACGCCCTCCATCTTCCCGTCCGTCGTACAATTCATGAGCCATTTCGCCCGTTTCGAAATCGGTAATGACGATGGTGTTGCGGCAGTGTCAGTTTCAAATGTTGCTTTGCGCTTCTTTTGAAACGCCTTGGGAGTTAAGGACTCGACTTCCATCCTAATCCGCTGTGAAGGGTAGATACGATTGTAGATGAACCTCCCAAAATTTCGACAGCTGACACGAAAGCAATGTCGAAATCTTGGCGCTACGCGGCTCGGATCTTGCCGAGTTGTGCGGATCTACAGCCCTGGGACCTCCGACGTACACCATGTGAAAGAAATATTTCATCTGCCAATTCACTGGCCCTTTTTTATCTGCTAAACGGTCACTACATCACACTCGATATATACTCCTTAAGATGTCCGACTATGGTGGTGGGGATGAAGATCGCGTGGCTGACTTTGGCGAGAACGAGTGGGTTGCCCCATGTCTTTGAAGTTGCAATCCCATCCTTCCTTGCTAATTGATGGCAAACTCAGAGAAAATGATGACAACTTGATCGAAGAGGAAGAATTTGTGGAAGATTACGACCATGGTGGTCTCATGGATGTTGATGGCGGCGCCGGTGAGGGACATGCGGGTCACCAGCCCAACGGCCATCACGCAACACACCTCGACAGCACCGACTACAATCAGAACAACGTGGTGATTGGTGGCGATGGTGGCGAAACACAGGAGCGAGGCAATGTGAACACGGTGAAGGCGGTGAAGAACCGCAAGATCCCGCCAGAGAAGCGAACCACGACGCGGTACATGACAAAGTACGAGCGAGCACGCGTGCTGGGAACTCGAGCCTTGCAGATTAGGTAAGTCTGAACCTCAAACACTGCTATCAATTTCTGTACTTGCAAAAATGGATTGGGAAGGTATCATTCTGGATGCGAAATATGATTCGAAGAGATTTGGTGACTGACATAATAACTGAGACTGTAGTTTGAACGCGCCAGTTTTGGTTGATGTAGAGGGTGAAACGGACCCATTACAGATCGCATTGAAGGAGTTGCGGGAGAAGAAGATCCCGCTCGTTGTGCGGCGGTATCTGCCTGATGGCTGGTACGAGGACTGGACGTGCGAGGAGTTGCTCACGTAGTCGCTTTCGAAGTTGTTCATTATGTTTCGTGTCTTTTAAGCGAGGAGTCCGGCGTTCACTAATAGCCTACCATAAACTAATGAGATGCTCCTTTCTCGGAGGATACGATTATGCTTCAAAAACATACCAACAGGACGCTTTTCGGGTGACCGAGCTGTTGCTCGAACGCAGATAAAATTGCAAGCAGTACCTGCATAGTTCTGTTTTGGGCCAAGCTTAGAGGCTATCGGACATGTGATGAGAGCACAGCAGCAGCCATGAAATGGTAATAGTGCGCTACAAGTTAAAGTGCCACTTGATCAAGCGCAAGTTCTACTGCTCTATCACGATTCTAATCGTTCATTTCGAAGACACGTGCCGTTGAAAAATGGGTATCATCGCTTCATTTGTGAACTACTGTTACGAGCATTCCACCCTTGAAGACTTCGTCTAACACCCAACGTCCGCCGCTGAGGGGCCAACTGCTGCATTGAGGTGGTATGAAACGTCGAGGCTGGCCTGAATCTTGTCGATCCAAGATCCCGATTTTGCACATCACTTGCTAAGTCTATTGCTGGGTGTTCATCGTTCTCTGTCCGCAATGGAGAGCTAGACAAAAGGGGACCGTAGCGGTCGTGAGATGTTGCCCCAGCGTCCTTGCGGGCCATCGCGAGCCGTGAAGATAATGGTTCAGAACGAGGTTTATGCAGCAATTCTTTTGGAGTGTCAACGTCTTTCAACGAATTAATGTTTGGTGCATATGTAATAGGAAGATTTTTGACTTCACCCAAGGGGTATTTTAGCCGCTTTGGAGATCGATCAGCCGCGATGGCAATGTTGGATGTCTTGTTGGATTGGAATGATTGTTGTCTCCCATTGAGAAATTTTGAAAGACTTCCTTGCCCTTCGATCTGCCTTTTGCGCCCGATCGTCTTAACATCATTATTTAGACATTCTTCTGTACGCCGATCGACTCGTTGCAAACGTGCTTGTGCCATCAATCCATCGTAGTGTGCCCTCACACTTGTAAAGCCCGCGCTTATCGGAGCAGGGCCTGTGGAGGCGAATCCTTGCTGCAACGTCGTAATTTGAGCATATGCAAAAGAAGCGACAGGTTTTGATGGGACTGGAGCCAGCACAAAGTTATTGGAGTGATCTTGATCCCATCGGGCGAGTTCTTCAAGAGGCTCTTCCCCATTTAGTGGCCAGTAATTATCCTCGTCCCTCTCCAAGCCTTTTTTATGCTCGCGGATTGCATCTGCTAATGGAGCTATCCTTCTCAGCGTTGTCGCCAGACTTTGTACAACTGGAAACGTAATGCTTGGACCGTGTTCTTCGAAGAAAGTGGCTACTCCCGGCTGAATCAGGAAGGTAGACAACGTCGCATCTTCTCTTTGTGAGTTTTTTAACGGAATGCTGAGATATAATAAAGCCTGAGCTCTTGTCATACCGACATAAAGTAGTCTTCTCTCTTCGTCACGATCCTCGGCTCGTGAATGAGGTATAGAACCGTCATAGCAAGCAGGAATGAAAACAATCGGCCATTCGAGGCCCTTCGCTGCATGAATAGTTGAGATGGTGATTTGCTGTTTCACTTCGCCGGACTCTTCGGCAATATGCTCCGCTGAGGCAGTCAAAGCAACATTCTCAAGAAATAGAGATAACACGTCATCGGTCGACGGCACCCTTTGTTCGCAGCCTTCAATGACAGGCAGATTACTCTCTTCCAACATCGCTTGAATTCGATCAGGGTTCGATGCCTCGCTCGCTTGCATGAGCAATTCTTCAACGCTAGTCCAACGTGCTTCATACTCATCTGGGAATTTCTTCTTCAAATAACTTTGGAATTCGATCTTTTTCAAGACAAACATCAAGATATCTGCTAGGGAGAAGACTGGCCGACTCTCAGCTTCCTTCAACTTCTTTCTGACGCCTATGATCACATTGACAAACATCGCTAAGCCCTTTCGCGCTGGTTCATTCAGTTTTGTAGTAGGGCTATAACGACCATGGACAGTTTCCAAGATAATTGACCACAAGCTTCTAGCCTTGACACGCGCTTCGAATAGCAAGCCTTCCACTGTTGCTTCGCCGACTCTGCGTGATGGTACATTGACGATACGTGCAACAGCTTCGCTATTATCAGGCTGATCAACAACCCGAAGATAGTCAAGAGCAAGTTTGATCTCCACTCGATCATAGAATCGCGTTCCGCCTACCATTCGGTACGGCAATCCGGTCTTCCCAAGAGCAGTCTCAATAGACCGCGAGAGATATGCAGAACGCAGCAATATAGCGACATCATTGAGCTGCAGCAGCTCACCTGTCAAGGCTTGTAGACGTTGAATTTCCGATACAATCCAACGGGCTTCAGCATTAGCAGAAGGCAATTTGCGAAGAACGGGGCGCAGCCCTAGGCTGTGGGTAGCTTGTAGTTTCTTTGCGGGCCGGTTCGGATCTTGCTCAATGATATTTTGTGCGGCTTTTAAAATTGCTCCTGAAGACCGATAGTTCTCACTAAGATTGATGACGATTGTATTTTCCCATTGTTGCTTCATGCGGACTAGATTCTTGATTTCAGCCATGCGAAAACCATATATGCTTTGATCAGGGTCTCCAACAATCGTGATTGTGTTTCTTTGATGTGCAAACAGGCCCATCAACTCGTACTGAATGTTGTTAGTGTCTTGAAATTCGTCGATGAGCACCGCTTCGACGTTGGAGACACATTCAGGATGCTTGCTCAATAGGTCGCGGCATTTGAGCAAGAGGTCATCGTAATCCAGGAGATTTGATGCGGCAAGGATTGCCTCATATTCACGATATATTTGCAAGAACTCTTGGAGGTCTACTTTCCTGCCTGCCTGCCGAGAGAATTCCGTGCTGTTGATGCCTTTGGTCTTCTGTGCCGAAATGCGATTACGAGCATTACTAGGATCCATGCTAAATCTGTTCTGCTTTACAATCCGCTTGACTATAGCTCTACTATCTGCAGCGTCTGCGATTCCAAAGTCTTTGGCGAGACCGATGTGTTGGCCATACTGTCTGAGGTAGCGGCTTGCAATAGAATGAAACGTGCCGAGCTTGAGCTGTTTGGCCACCTCATCACCGACAAGGCCGCGAACGCGATCGGCCATTTCGCGGGCAGCCTTTCGAGTAAAAGTGCACACGATAATGTTCCATGGTTTCAGTCGATGGTGCGCAATGAGATAGGCCACACGGGCGGTGAGTGTTTTCGTCTTTCCCGAGCCTGGCGGAGCGAGCACTTGAAGAACCGTGGCAGCAGAAGTCACGGCATCACGCTGAGCACTGTTGAGACCAAGTAGGATGGGAGTCTCCATGTGGGCATGAATAAATGTAACTTTTGATGTCGTTGCAACATGCAAGCACCTGACGCGTGAACTAGCTAGGGAAATGACGCGCGCCAAGCAATCTATGAGCGCGAAAACACGTGATCCAATGCCATTCGTTCCCACTTCACATCATACATATTCTTGACTCTGATACCAGGCCGTCATCAACTCATCGTCGCTTCCATCTTTTCTGCCAATCACAACGATACCACAAAACCATAACACCTCCATATGGCCATTCTGATTTCCACTTGACTGTTCCGCTCCCGGACAACTTCCTTACTCCCTCTACCCATTCCACTAAGCGAGCGTAGTCTTCAAATATCTCCTAGTCGTATGTTTGCTAATTACGTTTGGCCGGCTGCATCTTCCTTAAACTTAACAGAGACCGGATGCTACTTCCTATCTTTAAACATTCGTGATTAATGTGATAAGGTTACTGCAGAATGGTGTAGTAAACTCACCACGTGATGATGCACTTCAAGCCTCATGCTGCCAAAGACCCGTCTATGTTAGCTACTCCCTGGTAGTGTAGCCGGAGAACCTTTTACATATAGGCTGTTTGATGTTTTCCTCTGCATTGTTGCTTATGTGATATGTTGCTAAAGACAAATGAAACGGAAACATGATCCACTCGTTCGTGTGACCCGCACGCTCATGAAGCAAAATAATAGGTGACAGTTTCTTAGTAACTGACAACAAGTCACATTTTTTAGTAAAACATGTGACTAGCTCCTCAAGCTGTGGTCAAACTGCTGCTGCTCTAGGCAAACAGCCAGTGTTGGAAAGGGATTGTTCAAGATGTCTAGGCCTGCTTGATTCTTTTTAACTACAAAGGAAATTATCCAGTCTTATATATTCCCTTCTTGAATACCCAAGACATTCTGTATTAGTAATCTTCCAGTCTGATTTCCAATTGCTTTCTAAGCAACTTGTCAAGGTACTTCTATACCTTTTAACACTCCCCCTACTTCCTATCCTTCTGGAAGGTTAGGGAGTCTCAATTTGATTTTTCTAACAATCTCAGTATGCCTTTGTTTTGGAAGAGGCTTAGTTAGTATATCTGCCAACATTTCCTTAGTTGAGATATATTGAATGTCGATGAGGTTGTCCTCTACAAGCTCTCTCACATAGTGAATAGCTATATCAATATGCTTAGTCCGTACGTAGAATTCCGGATTCTTAACTAGCGCAATTGCGGACTGATTGTCTCCGTAGATAGTAGTAGGCTCTAGCTGCTTATATCTAAGTTGTTCTAGGAAACTGCGGATCCAAATAGCCTCCTTAGAGGAGTAGGATAATCCTGTATACTCTGCTTCCGTAGTTGAAGTTGTAACACTGCGTTGTAGCTTGCTTGACCACGATATAGCTCCGCCATTTAGTATAAAGATATATCCGTTAGTAGACTTTCTTGTTGCATCATCAGCAGCGTAGTCTGTATCGCTATAGCCTAACAATTTTAGGTCTTCTGTACTACCGGCGTATCGTATTTGATAGTCTCTCGTATTTGATAGGTACTTAAGGAGGTAGGTTACGCCTCCTAGGTGTCTAATAGTCGGATTGTGCGCATACTGGCTCAGCCGTTGTGTAACAAAGGCAATATCAGGTCTAGTAGCTCGTACTAGCCAGTTTGCTTTCCTAACTAGCCGCTGATATTCTCTTATATCCGCTAGGGGTTCTGGCTTATCGCTCAAAGCCTTCCGGAGGTTCTCATATCCATTTGAAGGAGTTGATAGGCGGAATTCTTTATCGCCTATTATTCCTGCTTGCTTAACCATATCTCGGATATAGTGTAATTGATCGATAGTAATCGATCCATCTTGATCTTTCTGGATGCGGATTCCTAGGATATACTTTGCTTCTCCTAAGTCCTTCATATGAAATTGTTGCTTAAGGCCGTTCTTGATTGGAAGGATATCTCTTACAGAAGGTCCTGCTAGGATAAGGTCGTCGACGTATAAAGCTACAATAATATCCCTTTTCGAGTTCGTAAAGACACTCGGTTCTACTAGTAGAGCGTAGAGGCCTAGGGAATTGAAGAATAAGACAATAGTCTTATTCCAGACTCGTCCGGACTGTTTAAGGCTAGGTATTCCCTTATTTAATTTCAAGCATCGGTTTTTACTAGTTTTCAAGCCTTCAGGAGGCTCTAGATATACCTCATCTTGAAGTTCCCCGATTAGATATACGGATACTACATCTATCTAATGTAGGACAAGACGTTTTGCAGCAGCTATCGCAAAGATAATCCGTAGAGATTCGAGGCGTACTACTGGGGAAAAAGTCTCAAGGTAATCGATTCCATATTGTTGCGTAAAGCCTCTAGTAACAAGCCGTGCCTTATACTTGTCGATCTGTCCGTTAGGCAGTCGTTTTACTTTAAATACCTACTTAGGAGTAACTAGGTTGATTCCCTTTAGTTTATTAACTTCTATCCAGGTATTATTAGCTATAAGTAAATCAAGCTGTTCTTTAATAGCTATCGACTATTGTCGTTGATATTTTGACGATATTGCTTCTGTATATGTTGAAGGAGTAGGTACTTCTTCGCTAGAACTGTCGTACCTTATCGACAGAGCTAATCGATTATTGTCGTATCTTGCAGGAAGTCTGATTACCCGTCCACTGCGAGTGGTAGGATATCTCTCTTCCAGCTGTTCAGCTTCTGTACTGTTATCCTCACGGGTTCTTACGTCGATATTTGATCCGATTTCATCGTTACCATCGTTAATATCGGTATTTTGATCGCTAATATCGTTATTCTGGTCGTTAATATCGTTTATCCTGTTATTTCTGGGTGATATTTCTTCTTCTTCTAGGTCAAATACGGCTTCAGGGGTCTCAGTTATTGATGAGTGAGTGGTTTTCTCCCCCTGGAGCAGTGATCCCCCCATAGTGTTCTCATCAAATTTGACACTTGTATAGAGTCGGATACTCTTTAATATTGGGTTATAAATCCGATAGTGTTTAGTAGATCTCTCGTAGCCTACAAACACTCCTCTAATCGCCGTATTATCCAGCTTATCAGCTTGCTGTTCTTTAGGAACAGTTGGATAGGCTATACACCCAAATACTCTCAGGTGTTTTCCACTTGGCTTCTTTCCTGTCCAGATTTCTTCCGGAGACTTTGTCTTACTATTCTGCGGTGTAAGGTTCTTTAAATAGCACGCTGTATGAACAGCTTCCCCCCAGAATTCCTTAGGTAATCTAGCAGCAGCTAGCATTGATCTCGCTTTGGTAATAAGCGTACGATTTAGTCGTTCAGCTACGCCATTCTGTTCTGGTGTATACGGCGTAGTATTCTCTATAATAACTGCAAGAAGTTCGCCAATCTTCTTTAATTCCTTAGCATTATCAATTCGTATTGCCTTAAGCCGTAAGTCCGTTTCCAGTTCGACCTGTTTACGCCATTTTATTAGGCTATCGTATACGGTGTCTCTTGTCTTTGAGAGATAAATCCACGATTTTCGAGAGTAATCATCAGTTATTGTTAATATATATCGATTTCCTGCTAAGGTAGGTGTCTTATAGGGTCCCCAGAAATCGATGTGTACTCGTTCGAGTGGTTTTTCTGCTCGTTCGGACGGTCCTTTATCCTGAACTCGAGTAGCCTTTGTTAGGGAGCAGGTATCACATCTGCTCTCTGTCTCCTTAATGCTAGGAACGTCTCTAAGACTTTCTGTTGTTATCTGGAGCTTCTCACTACTAGGGTGTCCTAATCTCTGGTGCCAAAGGAGAGCCTCGTTTTTTAGGGTAAGCATAGTCCTTTCATTTAGTGGAGGAACTCGTAGAACATAGGACTTGTTAGCTCTTTCAGCGATTGCTAACCTCTCGCCTTTACGAGAGAGTATAGCATTCTTCCGGGTAAATACCGTTGTAATATCTCGATCCGTAAGTTGTGGGATAGATATCAGGTTATATCCGAGTTTGGGAACGTATACAACATCTGTAATAATCGTTGGTCGTCTATTAACCTCGATTTTGATCGTCCCGTTTCCCCTAGCTTCTAGGGTAGTGCCATCAGCTATTGTTACGGTTCCTTTATGATCTGTATAATCCGTAAAGACCTCGTAGTTATAGGTTATATGCCTGGTGCATCCTGAGTCGAGTACCTAGTCTGTCTGTCTGATATTAGGCGTTATCTTAAACGCTGTTAGAGCGGCCGTCGAGTAGGTCGTATTCCAGGCTACGGCGGTAGTAGTAGCAGCTCTTACTTGGTTGCTATCCGTCGTCTGATTTGTTGCCTTTTCATCCGCTATCCGTTTACGGCAGTCTCGTATAATGTGCCCCCTTTTCTTACAGTAGAAGCAGGTAGTAGCGGGTTTCTCACTTAATCTACTATTCCGTATAGTGATCTTTTCCCTTAGGAATCTCTTATTCCCCTTTGTTATTCGGGCGATATCCTCGGTAGCGCTGCTTAATGAGGCTTCAACTTCCTTAAGCCGTTGTATAACATCTTCAAAACTGAGTTGCGAGATTCCGGCGGCTTTAAGGGCAAAGACTGTACTTTGAAACTCTGTTCCTAGAGTGTTAATAAGTACTGCTTTCTTCGAGGAGTCCGAAGGTTTTTCTGTAGGCTTAAGCCCTCCTATCTCGGTCTAGAGTTGCGTTAACCTACTAGCACTAAGATCAACTGTTGATAGCCCTTTAAATCCGTAGAACTAGGAGAGTAGAAACTGTACCCTCTCTTCAATAGGCCCATCATTTAACGCCTTCAACTTCTCTAGGATATCCTTTGATCTTCGGATTCCTATTAGGTGGACTCTGTTATCTCTTCCGACTGCTTGTTTTAAGAATATTACTGCCTTTGCATCATTCCTTAAGTAGTCTTCCTTTTCAGAACTGTCTTCAAATTCTTCTATGCTACCTGTAGCGTACTTCTAGAGTCCCTTGGATGTTAGGGCGTCTTCTACTAAGTCAATCCACTCCCTATAGTTATCCTTTGTAAGGATCGGGAATCTTTCGGTCTTAATATCGTCTATAGATCCGATTTCAGACATCTTTAAGTCGACTACTTGTTATCGTTATAACAATGCAAATATCCCTCAGATCGTTATACTGTTTATAGAGATAGAACCGCTATCGTCTGTTCTACTTCCAGTTAAAACGGCGTACTCATACGTCTAATATCCGGCGAGATATCGTAGTCGGAAACAGGCCTCTTCTCCTTCAGATCTGGTTGTAGACGAGGTGAAGTCGATGCCAAGCTTGCGGGGTAGGTGGTGCTACGCTTGCGGGGAAAACTTGAAGTCCTTCTGAGTTGAAGTTGACAAAGAATGGATCTTCTATTAACTGAAAGCTACGCTATCCCGGGCTCATAACTGTTGGAAAGGGATTGTTCAAGATGTCTAGGCCTGCTTGATTCTTTTTAACTACAAAGGAAATTATCCAGTCTTATATATTCCCTTCTTGAATACCCAAGACATTCTGTATTAGTGATCTTCCAGTCTGATTTCCAATTGCTTTCTAAGCAACTTGTCAAGGTACTTCTATACCTTTTAACAGCCAGGTCCCTTGTGTCTTACTTCCCGCACAACTGTTTCTCTGATACTTCAGGGACCCTTATTAGAGGGGATAGCACAGGAGTAGACCTTTCTATCCACCAAAAATTTTTTACTCTTTGCATAGTGACTTTGGTCCGCACTCTTACTATAGCACTCTTGCCAGTATTCTGTTGCAAAGCCGGGCTCATAACCTGTTGAAAATGGGTTGTCATGGCGTAGTGGAAGTTCGGACGGAAGAAAGAGATAGAAGGTGCTATAGAAACCGCCACTGATACTTTTGTTGATTGATAAAACGATAGCTAAGCAAAGAAGATGGAAATAATTGTCTTGCGAAAGCACGAAGTTCATGCCTTAGGCATTCTCACACTGACCTTTTGAATTTCCAACTTTCAACACGGGCTTTTGTTTGGGACTCTGTCACTGGCTGAAGGCGGGTAGGTCCGTAACATTGGCCAGAAGCAGGCAGGAATGTATAGTTGCTTACCAAATCAAGTACAAGTGCTACAACGCCCACAAAAATGACTGTGCACGCCAAGACTTTGTGAATTGTTAGCGTTTCTAACCAAATTGCGCAAGGAGCGTTGTATAGCTGCATATTGAGGCCATATGAAGCCAAATTATTCCAATTAAAAGGTGTTCTTACTTTAAGCCGTTATTGTTAGTCGCTCTGAGGCTGTCTTGGTGCTGGTAATCGTCTTGTAGCCGCCATGAGCCCCCGCCAACCGGCCCATATTGTAGCTCAAATCCGAGCGTATATCGAGGACACTGGATTAGACAATGTAGCTATTGGCAGGGAGCTGTTGCTAAGCCGTGAGACAATAAGGCGGATTAGACTTAATTTTGAGCTATATGGCGAGGCGTATCCAACTCGATTTAGTAAAAGAGGCCGGCCAAGGGCAGTTACTAGGGAGCAAGTCAGTGTAGGTACCTTGAGTCTAATAGCCGTACAAACTCCTTATTAACCGCCTTCAGTGGATTCTTGCTTATATGAATAACCGTCCGACGGCCTACTTTGATGAGGTAGCGCTCGAGGTGTGGGACTACTTCGGAATTGACGTCCATCCGAATACGATTGGCAACGTGCTGAAAGAGGCTGGTTGGACTCGGAAGGTCTGTAGGCAACGAGCTGCGCAGATGAATAAGGATCTAAGAGCGCTATGGGCTGCTAAATCCATGCAGTGGTCTCGCCAACAGCTTGTCTTCGTAGATGAGTGTGCTCGGAGCGAGAAGAATGGATATCGGAAGTATGGATGGGCTCCTACTGGCGTCAGTCCAATGGAGCTTAAGCAGACAAAGTATTCGGATAGATTCTCAGTATTGCCGGCGCTGACAGTCAATGGGTACCTGCCAAATAGCACCCTTGTTATTAAAGGCGGCGTATCAAAGGCAGTCTTTATCTGGTGGCTGGAGCAGAAGATACTGCCTCAATTGGAGCCTGGATACCATATACTAGTGATGGATAACGCATCTATCCATCATGGCCCTGAGATTCAGCAGTTATTCAGCGAATTCGAGATTCAGTGTGAATATCTACCGCCATACTCGCCAGACTTCAATCCTATTGAATTGACGTTCAATGTCCTCAAATCCTGGCTCCAGAAGCATATAGAAGAAGCCGAGTGGTATCCTGATTTTGGCGCTTTTATTTATGCGTCGATTAGCAAGGTTGTTGGTGTGGACTGTGAGAAATACTTTGAAGCATGTGGGTATATGTGAGCTTTGTATATGACTCGCTAATTCAGCCCTACAGAACTTTAATTAATAGTATTGCCGTTGAATTGCGTAGTAGCGTACTGCTTATATTCATTCTATCCAATTAGATAGTGTACTAGTGCGGAGCTTGCCGCAGAGCCGCTAAATGTTGAGTCAAGCCGCTGCGGTTCGGATGTATCCGCTGCTATCCGGCGTTCAGCCGATCAGCGGACTGGCGGTCTCAGCAGCCAACAATTATTAAAGTTTTATTATACTACAACCACTTATTAGAGATTAACAATACTGAAGATTTTAATTGCCTATACACTAATGCAACACCTAATGCAAAGAAATCTGGAATCCACCGAGTACACTATATATAGCGGTGTCGCAAAGTCTAAAGCTCAAATCCATCTACCTCCACAGTTGACAACCTCTCACGATTAGTACGGCGCTCCATGCGATACTTCTTCAAAGCCTTCTGTACCCTTTGAAAATATCCTTTCTTCAGTGCTAATTCAGACCAGTCCTGCGTCGTCATACTGGCAACGCCTGAAAGATCGTAGCCCTCTAATGCGAGAGTATCCTTTATAAGACCGAGCTCCATATCTTCCCTCTGCCACTCAGTCCGATGGCTACACCAGTCGAAGAAGGACTCAAAAGCAGTTACCGAAGGTGTAGCAGTCGTCTGCGAGCTCGGCAGCTCATCTATAGAGGCAGTATGTGACCTATCCTCTAATAGCTGCTCACTGACACTATGGTTTAGAAGTTTGCCGCCGATATAGAAGTTATTCACCGGATTGTGACTACTACTTCGAGGCCGCTCTTGTACTAACTGATTTTTACGCTCTTGAGCGGTTAGCCGCTCTCTTGCACGCATTAGCTGGTGCTGGATGTGTTGGCCTGGCGAGTTAACTGTCGCCTTACCGGCCTTAATCTGCTGCAGCCACTCCTTCACAATTTGTGTACTAATCGGATAATGGTTTCTGAGGTCGTCAGTACCAGTCCACCAACACCACCGAGTAGCATTAGGACAGAGCGACTGAGTACAAGCCCACGCCTGTCTAATAGCGAGCGACTTATCGAGCCCTTTAGTAGCAAGCTCAGCAACATTTGTGGCAAAGACTTCTAATTGACGAGCCGTAGCTGACTGATAAGTAGGGGCTGGAGTTTGAGAAGGTGTTGGCGGTAGCGGTGCTACCGTATCAGCCTGCTGTATTGCAATATGATCCTTCTGGTGCCAGTACGTAATAGCGTTGATATGGAGGTCCGTATAACCCTCTTGACGCCACTTCAGCGTGCGATCAACAACTGACCGGTATTCCATCTCATTATCGACGTCAGTCACAAAGCGGTCTGATTGCTTCATGCCCTTATAGTAAGCCGTAACAGCAGTCCGACTAACTCTCCACTCAGCAGTGAGTCTACCGAGCTTCATTTCACTCCAACTGATGAGCTGGCAATATCCATTGTCCTCACCACTTAGCTGAAAAGTCGTACAGGCAACAATATCCCTTGACTTTGGCCTTATAGTCTGCCAACGCGCCTCGTATAAGAGCTCCGATAGCGTTACCGGCTTATTTGACTGCCTCAGAAGGTCTGACACCTCATCCGGCTCTTCACCAACTTCCGGAAGCTCCTCAATAGGTGGCGGTTTGCTCTTACGAGTGGATTTAGTACGCGAAAGATTGGACTCGCGAGGCTGTGTTGACTGGATTGGCGGCGACGAGCTGATGTGGACTGGCTCGGCCGCTGCAGTAAGAGGTTGTTTTCGAACAGACCCCTTCATATTTGTTTTACGCCTCTTTGAAGGCTGATTCAGCTCTTTTAGAGCCTCATCATTAAGACGTGTCTTGAGACAAGGCTTCCGGACGCGTTCAGCGGCAACAAGGGGCACCTCCATAGCGACAACAACTATTCGGACAGCGCCAAGACGACTGCAGCAGTAACAACACCTTCAAAACTGACTAATCATCAACATCCTTCCCAAACAGGAAGTGTATAGCCAGTATAAACCGTCAAACACGCTCTGATTTTCAATTTTGTATGAGAAACGCTAACAATTCACAAAGTCTTGGCGTGCACAGTCATTTTTGTGGGCGTTGTAACGCGGGGGACCCGAGCGTGAGACAGACCAGGGCGTGAGACGCGAATTCTCGAAATCCACCTCTCCCATCTTCAACACGCGATGGTATTGCCAAAACGCATTCAAACCAGCTTAAAAGAAGGCAGTATACTTCTAGCCATATCAGCTCTTGAATCCCACCAATTCACTTCTATTTCAGCGGCTGCAAAAGCTTCTAATGTCTATAAAGCCACCCTTGCTAGGAGAATCAATGGAGCAACTTCTCGAGAGAATTACATACCACTCAAAAAGAATCTTACTCAGGCTGAAGAGGAGGTGCTAGTTAGATAGATATTAAAGCTGGATTCCTAAGGATTATCACCCACAATCAGCCTTGTTGAGGAGATAGCAGACACAATCTGCAAAGCAAGAGGGGACCAGCTGTTGGTGTCAAGTGGCTATACAAGTTTATCCAGAGAACACCAGCCTTAACAGTAAAGCTTAGAAGGATATATGAATGTCAGAGAAAGCTTTGTGAGGATCCAGAGGTTATTAAGGCTTGGTTTGAGTTGGTTAAGAACACAATCAGCAAGTATGGCATCCTGCCTGAAGACATTTACAACTTTGATGATACTGGCTTCCAGATAGGACAGATTCCAACTTCTAAAGTGGTTACAGCTGCAGACAAACTAGGGAGGCCAAAGCAGGCCAAGCCTACTAATACTGAATGGGTTACCTTAATCTAAGGAGCATGTACAGTGTTGGAAAGGGATTGTTCAAGATGTCTAGGCCTGCTTGATTCTTTTAACTACAAAGGAAATTGTCCAGTCTTATATATTCCCTTCTTGAATACCCGTCTGGTCTGAGTTCTATTCTGATTTCCAACCAATTGTGTCTAGGTCGTTCTAGACCTATCAAAACCTTCTAGGCCTTTTGGTATAGATCCTTCTAGGCCTTTCAACACTCCCCCTACTTCCTATCCTTCTATAAGGTTAGGAAGTCTCAATTTGATCTTTCTAACAATCTCAGTATGCCTTTGTTTTTGAAGGGGCTTAGTTAGTATATCTGCCAACATTTCCTTAGTTGAGATATATTGAATGTCGATGAGGTTGTCCTCTACAAGCTCTCTCACATAGTGAATAGCTATATCAATATGCTTAGTCCGTACGTGGAATTCCGGATTCTTAACTAGCGCAATTGCGGACTGATTGTCTCCGTAGATAGTAGTAGGCTCTAGCTGCTTATATCCAAGTTGTTCTAGGAAACTGCGGATCCAAATAGCCTCCTTAGAGGAGTAGGATAATCCTGTATACTCTGCTTCCGTAGTTGAAGTTGTAACACTGCGTTGTAGCTTGCTTGACCACGATATAGCTCCGCCATTTAGTAAAAAGATATATCCGTTAGTGGACTTTCTTGTTGCATCATCAGCAGCGTAGTCTGTATCGCTATAGCCTAACAATTTTAGGTCTTCTGTACCACCGGCGTATCGTATTTGATAGTCTCTCGTATTTGATAGGTACTTAAGGAGGTAGGTTACGCCTCCTAGGTGTCTAATAGTCGGATTGTGCGCATACTGGCTTAGTCTCTGTGTAACAAAGGCAGTATCAGGTCTAGTAGCTCGTACTAGCCAGTTTGCTTTCCCAACTAGCCGCTGATATTCTCTTATATCCGCTAGGGGTTCTGGCTTATCGCTCAAAGCCTTCCGGAGGTTCTCATATCCATTTGAAGGAGTTGATAGGCGGAATTCTTTATCGCCTATTATTCCTGCTTGCTTAACCATATCTCGGATGTAGTGTGATTGATCGATAGTAATCGATCCATCTTGATCTTTCTGGATGCGGATTCCTAGGATATACTTTGCTTCTCCTAAGTCCTTCATATGAAATTGTTGCTTAAGGCCGTTCTTGATTGGAAGGATATCTCTTACAGAAGGTCCTGCTAGGATAAGGTCGTCGACGTATAAAGCTACAATAATATCCCTTTTCGAGTTCGTAAAGACACTCGGTTCTACTAGTAGAGCGTAGAGGCCTAGGGAATTGAAGAATGAGACAATAGTCTTATTCCAGACTCGTCCGGACTGTTTAAGGCCAGGTATTCCCTTATTTAATTTCAAGCATCGGTTTTTACCAGTTTTCAAGCCTTCAGGAGGCTCCAGATATACCTCATCTTGAAGTTCCCCGATTAGATATGCGGATACTACATCCATCTGATGTAGGACAAGACGTTTTGCAGCAGCTATCGCAAAGATAATCCGTAGAGATTCGAGGCGTACTACTGGGGAAAAAGTCTTAAGGTAATCGATTCCATATTGTTGCGTAAAGCCTCTAGCAACAAGCCGTGCCTTATACTTGTCGATCTGTCCGTTAGGCAGTCGTTTTACTTTAAGTACCCACTTAGGAGTAACTAGGTTGATTCCCTTTGGTTTATCAACTTCTGTCCAGGTATTATTAGCTGCAAGTGAATCAAGCTGTTCTTTAATAGCTATCGACCATTGTCGTTGATATTTTGACGATATAGCTTCTGTATATGTTGAAGGAGTAGGTACTTCTTCGCTAGAACTGTCGTACCTTATCGACAGAGCTAATCGATTATTGTCGTATCTTGCAGGGAGTCTGATTACCCGTCCACTGCGAGTAGTAGGATATCTCTCTTCCAGCTGTTCAGCTTCTGTACTGTTATCCTCACGGGTTCTTACGTCGATATTTGATCCGATTTCATCGTTACTATCGTTGATATCGGTATTTTGATCGCTAATATCGTTATTCTGATCGTTAATATCGTTTATCCTGTTATTTCTGGGTGATATTTCTTCTTCTTCTAGCTCAAATACGGCTTCAGGGGTCTCAGCTATTGATGAGTGAGTGGTTTGCTCCCCCTGGAGCAGTGATCCCCCCATAGTGTTCTCATCAAATTTGACACTTGTATAGAGTCGGATACTCCTTGATATTGGGTTATAAATCCGATAGTGTTTAGTAGATCTCTTATAGCCTACGAACACTCCTCTAATCGCCGTATTATCTAGCTTATCAGTTTGCTGTTCTTTAGGAACAGTTGGATAGGCTATACACCCAAATACTCTCAGGTGTTTTCCACTTGGCTTCTTTCCTGTCCAGATTTCTTCCGGAGACTTTGTCTTACTATTCTGCGGTGTAAGGTTCTTTAAATAGCACGCTGTATGAACAGCTTCCCCCCAGAATTCCTTGGGTAATCTAGCAGCAGCTAGCATTGATCTCGCTTTGGTAATAAGCGTACGATTTAGTCGTTTAGCTACGCCATTCTGTTCTAGTGTATACGGCGTAGTATTCTCTATAATAACTGCAAGAAGTTCGCCAATCTTCTTTAATTCCTTAGCATTATCAATTCGTATTGCCTTAAGCCGTAGGTCCGTTTCCAGTTCGACCTGTTTACGCTATTTTATTAGGCTATCGTATACGGTGTCTCTTGTCTTTGAGAGATAAATCCACGATTTTCGAGAGTAATTATCAGTAATTGTTAACATGTATCGATTTCCTGCTAAGGTAGGTGTCTTATAGGGTCCCCAGAAATCGATGTGTACTCGTTCGAGTGGTTTTTCTGCTCGTTCGGACGGTCCTGTATCCTGAATTCGAGTAGCCTTTGTTAGGGAGCAGGTATCACATCTGCTCTCTGTCTCCTTAATGCTAGGAACGTCTCTAAGACTTTCTGTTGTTATCTGGAGCTTCTCACTACTAGGGTGTCCTAATCTCTGGTGCCAAAGGAGAGCCTCGTTGTTTAGGGTAAGCATAGTCCTTTCATTTGGTGGAGGAACTCGTAGAACATAGGACTTGTTAGCTCTTTCAGCGATTGCTAACCTCTCGCCTTTACGAGAGAGTATAGCATTCTTCCGGGTAAATACCGTTGTAATATCTCGATCCGTAAGTTGTGGGATAGATATCAGGTTATATCCGAGTTTGGGAACGTATACAACATCTGTAATAATCGTTGGTCGTCCATTAACCTCGATTTTGATCGTCCCGTTTCCCCTAGCTTCTAGGGTAGTGCCATCAGCTATTGTTACTGTTCCTTTATGATCTGTATAATCCGTAAAGACCTCGTAGTTATAGGTCATATGCCTGGTGCATCCTGAGTCGAGTACCCAGTCTGTCTGTCTGATATTAGGCGTTATCTTAAACGCTGTTGGAGCGGCCGTCGAGTAGGTCGTATTCCAGGCTACGGCGGTAGTAGTAGCAGCTCTTACTTGGTTGCTATCCGTCGTCTGATTTGTTGCCTTTTCATCCGCTATCCGTTTACGGCAGTCTCGTATAATGTGCCCCTTCTTCTTACAGTAGAAGCAGGTAGTAGCGGGTTTCTCACTTGATCTACTATTCCGTATAGTGATCTTTTCCCTTAGGAATCTCTTATTCCCCTTTGTTATTCGGGCGATATCCTCGGTAGCGCCGCTTAATGAGGCTTCAACTTCCTTAAGCCGTTGTACAACATCTTCAAAACTGAGTTGCGAGAGTCCGGCGGCTTTAAGGGCAAAGACTGTACTTTGAAACTCTGTTCCTAGAGTGTTAATAAGTACTGCTTTCTTCGAGGAGTCCGAAGGTTTTTCTGTAGGCTTAAGCCCTCCTATCTCAGTCTGGAGTTGCGTTAACCTACTAGCACTAAGATCAACTGTTAATAGCCCTTTAAATCCGTAGAACTGAGAGAGTAGGAACTGTATCCTCTCTTCAATAGGCCCATCATTTAACGCCTTCAACTTCTCTAGGATATCCTTTGATCTTCGGATTCCTATTAAGTGGACTCTGTTATCTCTTCCGACTGCTTATTTTAAGAATATTACTGCCTTTGCATCATTCCTTAAGTAGTCTTCCTTTTCAGAACTGCCTTCAAGTTCTTCTACGCTACCTGTAGCGTACTTCCAGAGTCCCTTGGATGTTAGGGCGTCTTCTACTAAGTCAATCCACTCCCTATAGTTATCCTTTGTAAGGATCGGGAATCTTTCGGTCTTAATATCGTCTATAGATCCGATTTCAGACATCTTTAAGTCGACTACTTGTTATCGTTATAACAATGCAAATATCCCTCAGATCGTTATACTGTTTATAGAGATAGAACCGCTATCGTCTGTTCTATTTCCAGTTAAAACGGCGTACTCATACGTCTAATATCCGGCGAGATATCGTAGTCGGAAACAGGCCTCTTCTCCTTCAGATCTGATTGTGGAGGAGGTGAAGTTGGTCCCAAGACTGCGGGGTAGTTGGTGCGGGGAAACTCGAAGTCCTTCTGAGTTGAAGTATACAAAGAAAGAGTCTTCTAATAACTACAGCTGCGCTATTCCGGGCTCATAACTGTTGGAAAGGGATTGTTCAAGATGTCTAGGCCTGCTTGATTCTTTTAACTACAAAGGAAATTGTCCAGTCTTATATATTCCCTTCTTGAATACCCGTCTGGTCTGAGTTCTATTCTGATTTCCAACCAATTGTGTCTAGGTCGTTCTAGACCTATCAAAACCTTCTAGGCCTTTTGGTATAGATCCTTCTAGGCCTTTCAACATACAGATAGCTCCATAATCCCTCTATTCCTAGTCCTTAAAGGGAACGAATATAATCAGAATTGGTTCCTCTAAGGCCTACCTTCAACATAGATGATTGCAATAAGTGAGAATAGCTAGACAAATAATCAGATTGGACTCCAATAGGCCTAGCACTTTAAGAAACATACTAGATCTAAGACAATTGGCAGCAAGAGGCTACTTATTCTTCACAACTATAAGAGCCATATTAGCCTAGAGTTTAGATCCTTCTGTGAAGAGAACAACATCATTCTTCTCACCTTCTCCAGCCACTAGATGTTGGCTGTTTTAGTCCTCTGAAGACAGCATTCTCAAAACAGAACTAGAGTCTGATTAGGAACTGTTGCGAGGGCAGTTGCACGTTTGGTCGGATACACATGCTTATTCTTGTCAGATATGAAAGGGGGAAACTGATATACACACACTGCCACGTAATCACCTCTCATAAGCTTAGTAGGTGCGCTTTTTCGAACGGCAACTGCGTTGTTCAAATAGCAATGGCGTTGTAGCATATGAGGAAGTCACCTCACAACACAGAAAATCACTCCCCATAACTGTCTCTATTCCACACTAAGCGCGTTATAGCCCCTACTTGATTGAAGTAATAGAAAAAATTGATTTGTAATATTATCTCAATCATCGAGAACACCACCGTTGTCATCCGATGGTGTGAGACCTCTAAAGAGTACAATGTGTTGTAAGGGCAATCGCTGGTTTGATCGGACATCACATGCTTTTTTTGTCATCTATCAAGGAGACGTCTGATAAGTACACACTGCCAAGCTTGGTAGGCGCGCTGTGTAGCCAGCAGCCACTTTGTAGCGTATGGGGAAGTCATCTCGCAACACAATGCTTGGTGACATATCAGATTTTTGCTGTTTTGGAACTAGCGCTAGTTGTGTCAAACCACCGCTACAACGTTTAGAAAAAGATGATACGACGAGAGTCGTCGTTCTCTGCCATAAGACGGCGATATGGCTAGACGGCGAACTAGACCCACCCTGAAAGTGGGCAATAAATCTTGAGTGAATAAATGGCTCAGCTACATATAAATAACCGGGCAAAGTGCTGCACCTACCTCCTTTGCAAGTTCATTCTCCTAAGCACTCAATAAAAAGTTTTCGAAAACCCCTATAAGCATAATTTGCAGACCATGAATACTGAACACATCTATTCAGAGGTTGACAGTCGCTATAGCGCGGCAGCCCGAGGCATCGATACTGGATTGAGTGACCGTATTGCCGAGGCATTTGGGTATTCAGAAGAAGAGTTGGCTTCTATCCCAGAAGGTGCAAATCTGGGTTTGAGTTGCGGCAACCCCATAGCGATCGCAAGGATTCGAGAAGTCTGTCCGAACACACTTCACCATGCATGTTCTCTGCTGATGATGCACATGTGTCGGTAGGGCGAAACTGTGGTCGATCTCGGCTGTGGGGCTGGATTTGATGTCTTCAACGTCGCCAACAAGGTTGGTGCATCCGGGGAGAGCTATTGGAGTGGATATGAACAAAGTGAGTTGCTTATGAGTATGGTCATCCTAATGCTGCAAAACAGTTTGACTTGAAAACAGGATATGATTTTCAAAGCACGAGACCTTGCCGCCAAATCGGGCAAGTCCAACGTTGAATTTGTGCAGACCCAAATTACGAATATTGCTCTGGACTCTGGCATTGCAGATTGTATCATCTCCAATTGTGTTATCAATCTCGTGCCTGAAGAAGAAAAACAGTTGGTCTTCAACGAGATGTTCCGCCTGCTAAAACCGGGTGGTCGAGTTGCGATTTCAGATATCCTTGCCAAAAAACCTCTTCCCGCAAAAATCAGAAGCAATATCGCATTGTATGTCGGCTGTGTCGCGGGTGCGAGCCAGGTCGCAGAATATGAAAGGTACCTGTCAGCCGCTGGATTCAAAGGTAAGAATGTTTTCGAGAGAATCCGCATACTGCTGCTGACGGAAAAACCATTAGATACACTTATTACCGATAGTGGTAGTGATCTTAAATTCAGCACCTATCTCGATGTCCTAAATCAAGATAAACGGGAAATGGATAGCTGTCGGAGCCATTCCGGTACGAATGGATGTAGCAGCTGTTGCGGTAGTTTGTCTCAGCTTGAAAATGAAGACTTGAATGAGTGGGTTGGTGAGTGACGCCTTACAATCATGTATTTCATTCTCTTGCTAAATATATCGAACACTCCAGCATCATTTAAGATCTACGCTATCAAAGCTTTGTAACATAAAACTAATTGCTTTAAGTAATCCGTATCCACACATACCTACCAATATATATCTCCTTTATTTAAGAGCTACTTCTAGACTATCTTCACCACTAAATATCTCGTGTAATGATGAGTTATCCTCTGCAATTCATGGTTTTGTTAAATAGATCTTACAACGAGATTAACGTCAGCTCCTCTCCTCGGTCATGCCGCTCGTTGTCCAAATTCGGTTATCCAAATAGCGATGCCGACTTAAGATTACATGTAAAATCTTAGTGGTTAATGTTTCAACTTTATGAACTCGTTTTGGCGACAGTCTATTGCGTGAGACTTCACTACTATCATGAAGCCTATTAAGGGTAATTAACTGGTGGCATTTGGAGCGATGTTTAGGCACAACATGTACATCTCATCGACAATGCGTGTGCATAAATAGGATCAATGGCATATCTAATCCCAATCGCTTTGTCGATGTAACTTATGGTCCGTGTTTGTCATTCATCCACCACCAGCCTCTTGGGACAACCAATTAATTATATAGATATGAGCAGAAGCGCTTGGCCAAACACACAGGCCGAATCGCACAGCTGTGGCTCATGCTTATTCGGCACGGGGCTATGTGTGTCGCAATCTTTAGAGAATTGAAAAGTATCGAATGTTGCTTGCATTTTGGTGCTATCTTGATAAAAAATCTTGCTTGTTAATCCCTAAGAATAGCCCATTCGAAGCCCTGTGTGTCGCTAAGAAGATAGAGAGACAATGAGAGGACAAGTCAGGTTCGTGAAACTCTTTGGTCTTAAAATTGATTTGGTTTGGCATTTTCATTTTCAGTCTGTTATGGGGATTTAATCAAATCGCAATGATATGAAATTGGAGAGAAATAACTGATAAGGGAAGGGGGCTATTGAAAAGGTGTTCAAGATATCTAGACATGCTTGATTTTGTCACTACAGATGCTAGCATGAAGTCTTACATATTCCTGTCTTGACCTCCCAGGATACTCTATATGAGTGATATTTCATCCTGATCCCCGAGCTAGTCTTTGTAGGGAGTCCTCCTTTTGGCGTTAGCTCTTTATTTCTACAAATCTCAGTATGCCTTGATTTGGAAGGTTCAGTTATTGTATCAGCTGAAATCTCTCTTGTTGGGATATATTGAATATCGATGAGGTTTCTTCTACAAGCTCTCGCACATGGCGTATGGCTACGTCTACGTCGATATGCTCAATCTGCGTATATAATTTTGGTTTCTTTACTAAGTTAATGCCGGACTGGCTATCTCCATAGACATTCATAGGCTCTGCTTGCTTATTCTCGAGATATTCCGGGAAATAGCTGATCCAAATAGCCCCTTAGAAGCATGGGAGAATCCTGTAAAGTGTGCTTACATAGCAGATAATGTAACGCTGCGTTGTGACTTGCTAGACCACAATACAGCTCCTCCATGTAGTAAGAAGATATTAACAAAGTTCCTTATTTCGTCATAGGCAGCATAATCTGCACCGCTATAATCTAATAGTTTTAGACCTTCTTACCCCCAGAAGGCTGATCAGCGAACAAACAGCGGCAAACGTTGCCCTGTTCGTTTGTTCGCGTCTTCTAGGTTATTCTTTCGTTCTATTTGCATATAGGGTTGTTCTATTGTTTGTTCGCTTGTTCGCGTCTTCTAGGTTATTCTTTCGTTCTATTTGCATATAGGGGTGTTCTATTGTTTGTTCGCTTGTTCGTAACTGCCTAATTGAGTATCCATTGCTGTTATCGTACTGATAGCTTGTTGAAAGGTCAGTCGAAAGATCTAGAAGGACCCCGACAAATTAATTGGAAATCAGACTGGAAGATCACTAATACAGAATGTGCTGGAAATTCAAGAAGGGAATATATAAGATTGCATAATTGCTTTGTTTGATTAAGCAGGCCTAGACATCTTAAAAACTCTTTCCAACACGGCTCTGTTGCTCGCAGCGCTTCCGCGGCGCTCTCATTATCCACTAGATCCTGCTAATAACAAGTTTTTTAATCACTGATAGGCCAGCGTTTGTCAATCCGGACATGGCCTGCCTTGCTGAAGATCCCTCATTCAGTACCGCTAATTGGCGGTTTGGCGGTACGGCGAGAAGGAAAGTAAGATGTTTACGTACGCCAGTTTCAGTGGCTTCGAGCACTCATTATTGATTGGCTGGATCACCGCGGAGGGCAGCGGAAGGGCGGAAAGCGCCGGCCCCGCACGTCTCTGATTCGCTGACTTGTTAGGGTTGGGGTTAGAGTAAATCTGGAAGAAATGGCAATAGCAATGTATTCGTTAGACGACGTCCGCAAACAGACGAACAATCATGGAAAATTGTGCGATTGTTCACGAGATATAGCCTATACGTTCGTTCGATCATTCCCAGGCAAACTGTTGGAAAGGGAGTGTTCAAGATGTCTAGGCCTGCTTGATTCTTTTTAACTACAAAGGAAATTATCCAGTCTTATATATTCCCTTCTTGAATACCCAAGACATTCTGTATTAGTGATCTTCCAGTCTGATTTCCAATTGCTTTCTAAGCAACTTGTCAAGGTACTTCTATACCTTTTAACACAAACCACGTGAACACGTTCATATGTTCGTTTGTTGACCAGCCTGCCTCCGGAGCAGCGTATTTGATAATCTCTCGCATTCGATAGGTTCTGGAGGAGGTACACTATGTTTTCTAAATGTCTAATGTTTGAATTGTGCACCTACTGATTCAGTAGTCGTGTAATAAGGGCATTATCAGGGCCAGTAACTTGTCTTGTGGTGGGTTCGGACATCCTGAGTGTCCTTCGCCATAGGGTGGAGTATATTACGCGTAGGTTGAATGGGTCACAAATTCAATATAACAGTGAGCTTCGCATGACCGTACAATACGAGAGCTGCCTGCCTGTCTGATTGTGTCTGATAAAGGAAAGTGTTATTATCTGCATTTCTGTTTCTCGCCTCGTCTTTCACTGTCTTGACTTGCGCCGGTTCAGCTACGTGGCAAGTTTATTACCATCATCTCCGCCTGCTGGCATGGCCCACTCCTCATCCCACAAGAGCTGGAACCCGTGCGGCCTTTCCCAAAAGCTTTAGAGTGTTCAAATTATTAAAATTCTGACACCGGATGCCTTGTGAATGTGTCTTGTAGCCCATACAAATTTCCGATTAAATAATTAGTAAGAATTAGAACTGATGGTCGCTGTTGTGAGGGAACTTCCTCACATGCCACAACGCTTTTGCTGTGTGAATAGCGCACCTACGAAGCTCATGAGAGTTTATTACGTAGCAGTATTTGTATATTTGTTTCCCCCATTTACACCTGACAAGATCAAACATACGGTGTCCGGCTAAACGTACAACTGCCCTTCAAGCGTTGCTTTCGCGTGTTACTTGCATGCTCTACGAAACAGTAATCGGCCCGCGGAGACACCGAGATCGCCGCACATGACCAATTTGTTTTCCGTCTCGACAGACATTGCTTGGTCTCATGTAACACCGTGCTTGAAGAGCTAGTGTGAGCAGGATCTATAAGGTAAAGGGAGCGGTGCGGAAGAGCTGCAAGCGACAGGACATCCGTCGCGGACAGCGTCAGTATCAGCAATAGAGTCCCGCATACCTTAGTAATAATAGATACTTCGTTAGTGAGGGAAAGGGAGTGATTAAGATGTCTAAGCCTGCTTGATCTTTTAATTACAAAAGCAATTATGCAGCCTTATATATTCCCTTCTTGAACTCCCAGGACATTCCGTATTAGTGATCTTCCAGTCTGATTTCCATGCTGATTTCCTATCAATTTTCGAGGTACTTCTATACCTTTCAACAATTAGGCAGTTATGAACAAGCGAACAAAATAAACAAATCTCCTCTTCCGCCGAATAGAACAAACGAGCGACTTGGAAAAAGCGGCTACACGAACAATTCCTCGTTCGCCGTTTATTTGTTCCGTGACCAGCATGCCAAAACAAGGGTCACATTCACTCCGAATCCGTCGTATAGTGGATATTGTAGCGGGAAAAATGTGAACACAATTTCATCCTATCGCGCTTATCGTAATAGTAAATGTATATGTCATTCTCAGTAACAAGGCATCGACCCACAAACCCATCTATTTTCTCTTATGAAAAGCAGAATTCAGGTTGAGGTATATCGAGGTTAGAGAATAGATTTAGACTTGAATGGCAACGCGATTAAAAACCATATACCTAGTGGGGATTGAGCTGGAGTGACGTTCAAATTCAAGTGAAATTTGGCTTTTAAAGCGGACTATCTCCGCCCTTGAGCGGGGCCCACTTACCGGTCGTCCCTCATGTGGAGAGTTGTCATTACGACTCCTCTCCGCCGGACCATTGATAACTTCAGCTGTATTGCAAGAGCTAGTTTGACAGAAAAATGCGTCTTACGATCTTCACCACAGCTTTTGCATTACTTCTTGCCGGCACCTGGGCATTAGAGAAGCCGCTGGACATCCAAGTTGAACATGCCGTAGATTGCAGTAGGAAAACGAAGAAAGGTCTGTGGGATACGATAACTTCCAAAGCATGCTCGCTGACTGTATCTAGGTGACAAAGTTGAAGTGCATTACCGCGGAACTTTGGAGAAGGATGGCAGCGAGTTCGATGCATCGTATAATAGGGGCCAGCCTTTGAGTTTTCACGTAGGCAAAGGCCAGGTGATCAAAGGCTGGGACGAAGGATTGCTCGACATGTGCATCGGTGAAAAGAGAAAGTTGACGATACAACCCGAGTGGGGCTATGGTAGCAAGGGCATGGGTCCGATTCCCGCCAACAGCGTGCTCGTCTTCGAGACGGAGCTAGTCGGCATTGCAGGTGTGAAAAAAGACGAGCTATAGACTTGCGATATACAGAAGGGACTTTGAAAGATCTCTGTGTTTATTATTAACTTCGTGGCTTATTTCTAAAATCTCTCTTACCGGGTTTCCGTCAAGGCTTGCCGAAGGTGAGCACTGTACGCGCCCTACACTAGCAGGAGCTCTTCTCAGTCCATCCGTTCATGCGCATGGCCCATTCCAACTTTCCTAGACCAGTCATTCTACTTCAACCAAATAGACGCAATCCTGAGCAGATTACACTTCCACGTGGAATCATGGCATGGTATGAAATGAGATGAATTGACTTCTCATTGTACATTGCATTTCTGTCACTCCCAAATAAAGACCAGCTCTTCTCGAGATGTGCAGCGAGCGATTTCTCAACATAACTCCTGACAAATAAATAGTACCGATCTTTATCAATCATCGACGTCTACAACCTTGCCATCATAATGATCCCTGATCATCTTTTCAAGTTCCCCAGCCTTGGCTCCAGTAACGCCACCCATCAGATCTCCGTCCTTGAACAAGTGGAACGTTGGCATCTGCCTTGCCCCCAATTCCTGAGAGATGTCATCAGCCGTGTCGGTATCATATTTGTAGAACCGAATGTCTGGGTATTTCTTGATCATCTTATTGACGACCGGCGCAATAGCTTTGCACTGGCCGCACCAGGTAGCCGTGGCTTCGAGGACGCAAACTCCATCGGCCATTGTAGCTTTGACGTACGAATTTCGGTCGGTCAGCTCTTCCATTGTGTTTCTTTCTTATACGGTGCTTTCAGACACTTGATTGGGTAAGATTAAGTTGGCCTCTGTTCAATATACTTCAGATGCGACGATGATCATCCCAACACAGATGGCAACTTAGACCTCGGGAGAGCAGATCTCACGTGATGACGCTTGTGTCTTCCGCGGACATAGACAACTGACGTTTTGCTCTGTAATTCATCCGGTCACCACTTTAACCGGCTTATCTTATCGTAAGGTGTCTAACAATGTATCCTACCTTAGCTTTTGGCTGCATTGATCAGTGGGACATAAAAGGATCCACTCAGAGACTTTCAACTTCCGGTGGGTGTGACGAGACTAGAGATATTGTTGAGATGTGCTATCGGTGAGCGGCCAGAAAGGCTGGTTTCTGCTAGATAAAATTTCGTTTGGAAAGTACCTGGACTGTAAAACTAGCTCAGCAGCCCACACACTGTTACCTTATTCCTATTCCTACCCCTCCACATTTCTCCTTGATACATGATTTTACCTGGCTCATAGCCACCACCCAACTACCGGAAAAATTTTCCTTGTGGATTCCCCTCCCTTGGCCGCTCGATTGTTTTCCATACGTGGTTGGGTGAAAAGATGGCAAGTAGCGCAGCTCTGTATATGGGCTTCGATTTGTCCACGCAGCAATTGAAAAGTATATGTGTCGACTCCAGCCTGAAGTTACAGTATGAAGCTAAGGTAGATTTTGATGAGGATTTAAGCAAATATGGAATCAAGAAGGGCGTTCTTACCAATCCTGCAGAAGGAGAGGTCTTTGCACCCCCCGCTATGTGGCTTGATGCTGTCAACTTGGTGTTGGATCGGATGAAGGATCAAGGGCTGGATTTTGGCAAAGTAAAGGGTATAGCAGGCGCTGGCATGCAGCACGGAACTGTCTTCTGGAGCGATGATGCAGAACGTTTGCTCCAAGATCTGGATCCGAGCAAGCTGCTGGTGGATCAGCTAGAACCGGGCAGTAAAGGTGAGCGGAAAGGAGCCTTTGCTCATCCTATGAGCCCGAATTGGCAAGATGCCAGCACGCAGGAGCAGTGTGATATGTTCGATGCTCAACTCGGGAATCCGGAGACATTGGCGAAAGTCACAGGAAGCAAAGCTCATCATCGTTTCAGTGGTCCACAGATTCTCCGCTACCGCACTAAATATCCCTCACACTACGATCAAACCGCCCGTATCTCCCTGGTGTCATCTTTCCTCGCCTCAGTGTTTCTAGGAAAGATGGCCCCGATCGATATCAGTGATGTGACGGGGATGAATCTTTGGGACATCAACAATGGATGCTTTCATGAATCTCTTCTCGAACTTGCCGCAGGGGGTAAAGATAAAGCCAGTGAGCTCAAGAAGAAGCTTGGCGATGTACCTCAAGATGGAGGCAAGCCGCTTGGCAATATCAGCAAATACTTCGTGGGGCGATATGGTTTCCCCTCAGATTGTCAAATCATCCCTTTTACCGGAGACAACCCGTCGACGATTCTTGCCTTGCCGTTACGGGCTGGCGATGCCATGGTCTCCCTTGGGACCAGCACGACCTTTCTCATGAGCACGACACAGTATGAGCCCGATCCGGCGTATCACTTCATGAACCACCCAACCACGCCCGGGCTATATATGTTCATGCTGTGCTACAAGAACGGAGGTTTGGCTCGTGAGATGATTCGAGACCAATGTGGCGATGGCAGAAAGTGGGATAAGTTCAACGAACTCGCTCTTTCAACTGCTCCGGTGTCACAAAAATCGAAAAACGGCGAGATGAGGCTGGGCTTGTACTTCCCACGGCCTGAAATTGTGCCGAATTTGCACGAAGGACAATGGCGGTACAGCTACAATCCGACGTCCGGCGAGCTCAAAGAGATATCAAATGACTTTACACCCGACGATGCGCGTAACATCATCGAATCGCAGATGCTTTCCCTACGTCTGCGCTCCGCAAGTCTGGTGAAGCCTGGGAAAGACCCTAAGACGGGCAGGGAACTTCCGGCACAACCCAAGCGCGTCTACCTCGTTGGAGGAGGGAGCGCCAACCTCGCCATTGCCCGGATCTGCGGCGAAGTCTTGGGCAGTGCGGAGGGTGTATACAAGCTAGACATTGGGGGCAATGCCTGTGCGTTGGGGTCTGCGTATAAAGCCGTTTGGGGTTGCGAGCGGAAGGTGGGCCAAACTTTTGAGGAACTGATCGGAAGCCGATGGGACGAGGAAAAATTTGTTGAGCGCGTGGCGGACGGGTACAAGGAGGGCGTATTCGAAACGTATGGCGAGGCGTTGAAAGGTTTCGATAAGATGGAGCAGCTGGTATTGGAGAAGGAGGGGCATCATCACGGTCAGCAAACCGGAGGTACTGTGTTCTGAAAATCGGATTTTCGCTGGGATGGCGACGCAAGCGTGTTGTGTCAATGAAATGAGAATTATAAGACTCAGGTCTGAATAACAAGCATTCTCAATCTCTAAATAAGGCAGTATCTGTCAGCCACTCTGCTTCTCACTTTTTTTTTTGATTTCATGAACACCGCCCGTTCTCACAGCAAAGGAACAATCAAGCAAAACAATAAGCAAGTAGCGAACAAAGCACCAAAAGACAAGATCTGGCAATCTGTTGTCTCTGTAAATCCACCTCCTCTCCGTCTGGGATTGCTGCAATTGCAAGCAGCCCGCGTCTCTGCATCCTCGATAATGACCGTGCGCTCAAGCATCGTTCAAGGAGATCATTGCCCGTGGCCTTAGATATCTTGTTGAACTTTCTGACTCTCAGATGATCGAATTGTCTCAATAGGTCGGGCTGCCCAGGTCGAAGGTAATGAAGCAGTATCTGTTGCATGCACATCATGTTGTGTGCCCTGGCTGTCTGGTTTCAATGCAGCATACTGCTCTCTCATCACAGCATGCATATCTCACGTGTTCACTCCGGCTCCCACAGCTTCCTACCCTGGCTGAGATTTCCTCCTCTTGGGCGCACGAAGCTATCTGGGTCGATTTGGCCACTCTGTTGAATTAATGACCCGCCACGATTGCTCGCAAAACCACTGCGAACCGATCCATAGTTTCCACGGCCGCGGTATCCACCTCTGAAGTTGCCGCGTAGGTTTCCACGAGAGGCATATGATCCTAAAGGCGCACCGCGACTTGGCTGCACATGGCTCTGACGTGGTGAGCGAATCGGCACGGTGGGCTGTGGTGACGGCACGACAGATGCCGCTGTGCGATCGAAAGCATTGGGGTCGATCACATTCGGCTCCTGTTTAGGTACTATGGAGGATCGAGTCCTGCTGGCGGCGTTGTACACCACCTCATCATCTTGCTGTGATTGTTTGGGCGAGATGTTCGAGCCTGGAAAAATCGGCGAGCTTTCCCTGTTTTGCATGCTCATGCGGTTGCGGAAGTCGCGGTCTTCTTTGCCAATGACCTCCCGAAGTTGCTCCAGTCGCTTATATTTGATGTCAAAGCCTCGAGCGTAATGCATCTTCTCCGGATCATTGCAGAGAAATATGAAAGACTCCAACGCAGCAATTGGATCGAGTTCTTGGTGAATGCGCCAGAGAATGTAGTTGATGAGCGGCTGAAGCTTGGCTGGTACCATTGCGCTGGAAGATGCGAGGCCGAGCGCTGCATGCGACACATGCGCTTTAGCAGGTGACGAACATCCCTTCTTAGGGCTAGTGGGTGGTGAGACTGCACTGATACTGGAGCGCAAACTCTGGAGAGAAGATGGCGATGCCGAGCCGGACCCGACAGAGGCGGCAGAGCTGACTGGCGACCTCGGAGGGCCGTCGGACAACGTGAGTCGCGTGGCAGTATCCTCCTGCAGACCATCGAGGTCTGTCTCCGTCTCCATCTCAGGGCCGGGGATATCCAAATGGTCGCTCTCTGAGAACAGTGGGCGAGGCACAGCGAAGCGCTCAACCTCCGCCCAATTCGCATAATATTGATCGCCGCCTTGGAGAGTGACTGCCCATGGGTACTTGGTTGTTGCATCATCCAGCCACTTCAACGTCTCTTCCACATCTCTGCCGTGGCGGGTGTCGCTCCGTTTCTGTCGCTGAAGCTCATCGATGGCTGTCACGCGCGTTAGCGACGGGTCAACCTTGTGAATCGGGGGCGGAAGGAGGGAGATACCATGGAGTGGGACAAACAAGCGAATCTGTCCATTTTTCACCCACTGCCTGATGCCGTTCCTTGTCGCGGTCTTGACTCCCGCGACCAACGCCGAGTCGTCGACGATGCAGTTGAACACCTTACGCGGCGGAATGCCACATGTCTGCATGCTCGACTGCATCCCGTGATGAGACACCGGACGTTGCCTTGCCACGCGCATTTTGCTGCCGCGAGGCGTACGTGGAGGGGGGGGTTGCGTCTGCGATATTCGTGAGACCGGTGCGGAGGGTGCGGCGCAGCGCCGAGCGAACGAGATTGGTGAGAGAATGCGCGAGGTGGATGTAATAACAATACACGCTATGCACACGAGGGAGGTGAGCCGCCTACCATGAATGGCTGATTCATTTGCGCCAGAGAGTTGAATGATCCAGTCTCCAACCGCTCTTCATGTCATATCCGTCGCTCGAGTTTACGGCGCAGCAGCAGCCGTGAGAGCGGCAAGAGGCAAGAGGCGCTTGCTGTCGGCCTGGTGGTGTGAGTCAGCGCTTGGCTTCTGGCGTAGCATCGTTGGCAAGCGACATCAGTGATGTATGAGCAGGAGCAGTAGAGAGGCTGGCGGAGGGTCTGTCTTCGGCGGTGGAGAAGAGCACTGGCGGCTTCGAATCTTGGCATTCACGGGAGGGAGACCAAGACAGCCCCGGTAGAAGGGTTGTTGATATCACTCCTTCTGTGGAATAGACAACGTCGATTTTCGAGATATCGTGCAGTACACGGTATTTCTGTATGCCATCCCCTAACAGATAAGATGAGATGCAACTCAGGGGTTTGCTCATTGCCTGGCATCATTCTGATCGCTTCCTTTCTGCCCCTCGCTTGCTTTGCCTCCCCATTCGCGGGGTCAATGGTGGTAGGGCTGACAGGGGGAAACGCAGGTACTTCAGGCAAACCTCTCCAATGTCCACGATCTTAGTGTCCGGAGCGGCCAATGGCCTCGGAGCAGCATTCGTCGAAGCGTATCGAAGTCAAAACGGTGTTCAAATCATAGCAATCGACAGGCACGCGGTCCCGAGTCCGCACCCGAATGTCAAGACCATGGCCGTGGACGTCGCAGACGAGGCGTCTGTCGATGCTTTTGCAAAGCATATAAAGGACCAACCGATAGACCTTGTGATTCACTCTGCTGGAATCAGGGGTCTTGTTCCGGGTCTCGAATCGGAGAAGCACGGCGACGTGGACGCATGCGAATCGCTACATGTCATGGATTTCGCCACATTAACGCGTGCCTTTCAGGTCAACGCTGCCGGCACATTTATACTGTTGCGTGCTATTCTGCCAAATCTCCAGATCGCTCAAAGCGCCAAAGTTGTTGTCATGTCATCTCGCATGGGTAGCATAGGCAATAATTACAGGGGTAACAGGGCAGCCGGCGGTGCATACGCCTATCGAGCTTCGAAGGCGGCGTTGAATGCTATCATTCGATCTTTTGCCGTCGATGTCCCAGAAGTGGCATTTATTCTTTGCCATCCTGGTCGTGTGGAGACGAAGCTTGTCCGATGGAAGGAGGAAGGCGCCATCAGCGCGGAGGAGAGTGTGTCAGGTCTGCTGTCTCTGATAGAGGGATGGGGAAAGACGGACAGCGGGAAATTCTACGACCGGTATGGCGAGACGATAGAATGGTAAAGCTTAGCATAAACATAGAGCGTCGTATGGGCCAGATAGAAATTGAACTTGACACCATTCATTATGGTGGTGCAGATCGTAATCGAGCACATGGGGTGAGATTGAGTCGAAAAGCTCCATTGCTCCATGGCGATGAATCTTTACTCAACAGGACAAGACTCGTGTGTGAAATGCTGCAGACTTTAAAACCCAGACCTACATCTCTGAAGCGCCACTCGGGGACAGCCGAGAACATCTGCTGTGTATGTATCGTTCAGCCTAAGTTATGCCCGCAATTATCAGGAACACTCGCAGACGAATTTTGGAGTGCAGAGACAGCCATTGGGCTTTACTAAAGAATCGAACACTTGTTTTATTATATCTTGTTTTCCTATGTTGTTCAGGGACCGGGTGCAGTCAAGATTGCTTTTGCTTGCGAACAGTCCGTTGCGGATAATTAGTCTAATGTAACAACCACATAGCTCGGGTGCTTCTTGACTGGATTGGAGAGGGGACGAGACGACGATGGCTATTATGTCAGACTTTGGCAGTGTCCATAGCGGGCGAGACATCTTGTTCGAGGCGGGCAGTTCTGAAGATTCAGAGTTCCATATTTAGAGAGGTTTTAGTTAAGAAATCGAACGCAACAGTTTCTCAATTGTGGTGGTCTGGAAGACGCTCCGAATACATAGACTGCTCTGTGTTCCGGTTTGAAACTCGAACCCACTGCACATTCTTCCCATATCCTTCACGGCATACGCCTCCTTTGACAGATAAACTAGTGGTTTGATGAGGTTACTGAGAGAATCAACACCTTCTGATATTGATATTTATAAGACGGGACGATGCAGTCTCGGCCTTGCGGGCATGTTGACCATGGGGCCCTCTTTCTCATATCTTAGTAACGATGAAACTCCAGGCATTTATGCTGAAGAATTTATTTTGAGACACAACTATCTCTTCAGAGAGATGCTTCGGTTTCCAAGGGCTATCTTGGAAAGAGTATGTTCTCCAACAGAAGCTGCGTCAAGTTCATAACAATACAATGTCCTCTTTCGTTTGTCCGTCAGCGGGAAATCCCAAAGTGGTTCATAGCTTGTCAGATTCCCGGCTTAGAAGATCGATAAGTCACAATTTCTCTCGAAAAAATCCTGTTGGTCTTCTCCTGCTTGATCGATGTAGTCATATTAGTCGGATTTTACCGAAGCCTTTATTTGGTACATTGTGAAGAGCTGCATCAAAGTCGCAAATTGAGTGGATGGTTAGTGGGATGATTGCCTCCTAAACGGCTCTAACGGCATTTGTCCCACTTATTAACGAAACAGATTCCGAGGGTCTTCGGGGATTATGCACGCCGCCTCAATGTCAATTGCTTCTCTTGAAATGATGTTGATGTAAGAGAGACAGACTTAGCTGGCTTTCTCGGAGGGGGTCTACGTGACAGCGGACATATACGCAGCTCCATCTAAAAGTGTTGAACCGGGTTACTTGTGAGAAATCAACCGGGTTTGGACGATGAAAATGGGGAATCTTGTGCACGAATCACTGTTTTACACACTCCCATATTGGCGTGTCTACTGTAACATCTTATCCCTCCCAGATCAATTCAAGTCCGAATCGGAAGGGCGCGCCCATTCGCTTGAACAAAGAACAGACGCCTGGCTCTCCTCTAGGATCTAAACCTCGAATATGTTTGCATCCGATGGGCAGAGCGTACGACTAATATCGAACAGCAAGGGACACAGCTAGCCGTATGGAGTACATAGTTTCATGCCGGCTTAACTCGACCGGTTTAAAGTGAATGGCGGAAAGCCTTTAAGACAAGATAGCTTGCCTAGAGCATTGTCTGTCATGTTGTCTTGGTTAGAGTGGAAACAGAGCCGTCATGCAGAGCAGAGGGATAAAATAAAGCAAGAGAAGGCACTGAGATATCGTGTTCACGAGGCGGAGAGGTGTAGTCTCTTGATTTACCTATCGCATTCAATCGTTGATGCCGCTCTGAACGCCACTGTAGCTTTTCAGCCGCACGCCAACTGGCCGTGCTGTACTCGCAATGTGATACTGCAACATAGCATTGATAACGTCCTTAAAATGGGAGCAGACTCTAGAACCCGGCAAAACAGGTACGAATGCCATCAGTCGAAAGTATCTCAATCCGCGAGACTGCCAATTTGAGGCCGTGACGGCATCACAATCAATGGTCTCCTTTACTTCGCCATCATGTTTGTTCTCAGCGCTATCATAACGACCAGTTTTCAATACCAATAACCATGGAGTAAGCAGGATCCAGAATGCGTCTTGTTCGGAACACTGAACAATTCGTAAACGGTGAATAGTTCTAGCCAGCGCAATGTATTGTGTGTAGGCCAGGCATCCCTTTACCATGGCAAAAACTGTTTTTCCACGGCGCATGTTTTAATCTTGTTTATTCAACTTGGCCATGCTCGGCTGCATTCATCGTGACATGTGACAGGTGAGGTCGTGACTGACGGGAGATAGTTGTCCGATGCGGCTTTCCGAATTTGGAGCCCCGCCTTCGCACAGAGCGGAGGAGAACAAGGAAGCCGGAGAGCAGCCGGTGGTTCAAACACTCACTCAGACGAGCAACCTCAGAGCCATCTGCGGGTTTTTCATGTTGGCCTTTGCGACGTAGATTAGACAGGAGAAGAAGGGTTGATGGCGCCACGTTCGAGGACCGGTTGGTGAGTCGTGCTCGGAGACAACATACGTATCGACATAGAAATATCCGGCTAACCTTCCTCATGGTTTCTTCAGCCTGACCTGCCGCCAGAGGAAGGTACGCAGAAGTCTCAAGATTTATCAGGCTATACTTCCTCGAGTTCGCATTGACAAGTCAAATCCAGCTTAAATGCAGTGAAGAGCGCCCGATATGCGCGCAGTGCGTCAAGGCAAATCGCCAGTGTATCCCCAGTTCAGGCATAACCTTCCGACATCAGCAGAACCCGTCGCTGAATGCACCTGGACGGGGTGAGGATAACCTGAAGAGTTTCTACGGCTACAAAGAGACATTTGGCCAGGGCACGGTTTGGGTTGATATCCCTCGTGATCTGAAGTTCGTTCATACGAGCAACCCATACGAGGAGGATGAGTCCCAAGCGGATTTGGCCGGCAGGGCCGAGAATCTGGGCGACGCGGCTCGTGCAAATAGTCTGGTCGCACTCGCAGAAGATGCGAGTAGGTACGAACAGAGGCATGAATACGAGCTTCAGCGATCTGGATACTCCAACTACGCTACACACGGATTGGAGGCACTCAGCGCGGTAGCTAGTCAGGACCAGTACAGCTACGCGCCTCCACCCGCACCTATGGATCAAGGTGATCAAGCGCCGCCGACTGCATCGACAAATGTAATGTCACCTCAACACAGCCATACCGCTCCGAGCCAACACAGCAACAACTTGGATCTTATCCTCAACCACTCTTCAGCTGGGACTCCGATCGACAATAACATAGATCCAAGACTGCACACGGAAACGCCAGTGAACATAGGTCATGCCCCCCCGCCTGCACAAATTCCGCAAGTGCAGCGTCAACAACACACCCCTACATATGTACGTAATCCATCGTACGCCCAGATTTTTGGCGGGCCTCGCTTACATACGAAAGGATCCCATGGCCGCAAGCCCTCCATAGACGACCCTGAGCTGTCGTTTCTGATGCGGGACTACTCAGAGCGGTCTGGTCTATGGATGGATTTATTCGATCTAAACCTCTTTTTCGCAACCAGGGTGCCAGTGCTAGCCGTACGTTGTCCATTATTGCTGTACTCATGTGCTGCGCTGTCAGCAAAGAGTCTGGCTCGGGTAGATGGCCGAAAGCCGACCATGGGTGGACAAGTGACGCCTACACGAAAAAGTAGCATGGAATCTTGGCCAGGGTCGGCTTTGGACGCCAAAGGTTGGGTGCATAAGGCGCGAGAATATTATGACCTGGCTGTATCACTCCTCAGACAAGCTCTTGCAGGAGCACAGAGGTCACCAAGCTTAGCAACGCCGGAAGACATTTCTTCACAAGTCCTGCATGTCACGCAGTGTCCCCCTTTGCCCACCACCGATTCCGATGAGCTTGTGGCCGCTACTGCTATTCTTTGTGTCTACGAGTTCCTGGATGCCTCAGGACCAGAATGGAGCCGTCACTTAGACGGTGCAAAGTCGTTATTCGATGTGGCCAAGGATCGCATGGTTCCCCTCAACCTTCCACCATCCCCAGTTTCTGTAGCTCCTCAAGCCACTCACCACTTTCCAGAAAACTTGCTCTCGCACAATTCTCCTCCGCTGCAGCGTGACTTATCAGAAGGCCGCAAGGCGGTCTTCTGGAATTTTGCGCGCCAAGATATGCTCTCTGCGTTCATCAACAACACCTCGACGCGCCTTGACACATCCGACCTAGCAATGTGGAGGTCCGCTGGCTTGAGACTTACGCCTTCTGGTTATATTTGCCCTTCTAACCCCACGCACCCAGAATACGTGCCTGAAAACGCCATGCCAGATGACACGATTTGTAATGCTCTCGTCTGGCTAATCATGAAGCTCGTGAACTTCATTTCGGCCGGAGACGATGTGCCCGAAGCTATGAGCCCACTAGGCTTAGGTGTGAGACAAAGGGAATTGCTTCAGTATTGGGAGATGCTCGACGACCAGCTGAAAGTGTGGTTCGGGGGTTTACCGGAGAGTTTCCACGCCACCGCCGCGCTTCCAGCCAATTCCCCTGGTGGTCTCCAAGAGCAATGGTTCCCTCGTCCGATGTGCGCGAGTGCAATGCAGAGCTATCATTTTGCACGGATACAATTGTTGCTTAACAAACCACATCTGACAACTGCCACTCAATGCTTGCCGGCGAAATCGTTTGGCTTATCTGGCGAGAATCGTAATTTACCAGGCTCCTCCCTTGCCGCCAGGCATGCTTCCTATGCTTCGATACTAGCACAATCACGCTCGCATGCTAAAGATATCGTGGCGATAGGTCTCGGACGCAGTGATGAAGGAGCACGTATACACAGCGTGCAACCGTTATGGACAGCCGGGCTTGTCCTCGGCGGCTCGGCAGAATACGGAGAGGATGTAGACGAAGAAACAGAGGTTTGGAGGCGGGCGATCGTAAGTCAACTCAGAGGAATTGAGAGAGATATGGGATGGGCGAGCGAGTATAGAATTCGTAATCTGCTGGATTTATGGGGTCTGCCGTATGACTGGGGCCTAAGTGAGGAAACCGCATAATGGCAACAATATTCTTGGCAAATTCGAAGCAGAACTTCCTAGTACAATACAGCCCGCTTATGTACAGTCCGCGTTTACTATACCCATGTCTATTTCAGCGCGGCTTGCAGACTCTCCAAGACCTGGGAAGACAATTTTGTCAGTAACGCTCTCTTTTATGGAAAATCTAGCCAATGAGCACTCACTTCAAGCTCAATCTTGGCCTCCGCAATGTCTGTCTCGCTCCCACTGCCACCAGCAATCTTCTGCGCCTCCTGGATCTGATTCCGCACGGCTTCGCTGCTGAAATCCTCCAGGGGGTAACCCTCAACAGCATTGATGCTCAGCACAGAGCCAGGCTGCACAACGGCGAAACCGCCGGAAACTATACAAAATTCCTTAATGTCAGCCAAAGATTTCATTCCGTACACCATAATTGTGTGCCTCCGCCGTTCGAAAGTCTTCACGTACGGAAAAATTGCTTGTTTCCGCCAGCCTCTTCAATGACTTCCACCAAACCCGGCTTTAGCTGCTCAATTGACGGAACGTGCGACGCGAGAATACCCATCTCGCCCGATTCGGCGGGGATGTTGACCTGGACACTGCGTCCCGACATCGAATTAGCCCATATCCAAACGGCACTCGTGTTTTCAATCCTTTTCCTGCCGATCTTCCCCACACATTGCCCATGCTCCCTCTCAAAATGCTCCTGGACAATACGTACACATCTTGGCTCTTGTAAATGGCCTTGAAATCCTTCACATCAGCGTGTCTTTCCACCACAATCAGACATTCTGGGGACGGCGTACTTGATGCGGCAGCGCCAAGCTCAATCGGATCTTGTCCGGCGCGACGTCCGCGTAACCACGTCTCGCTGGCGCAAGCAAAGCAGGTGTAGGACGTACTGCTCGTGCAGCGACACGTGCGACTCTGAGACCGTTCATTGTGGCGGATGGACGGGTGATGTGGGCTTCAATGGCGTCTTGCGAAGCTTGGGAAGGGAGAGCTTTCAGGTATGGGCTGGCTCGGTTGCTGTTCGGAAGAAGCCGCTCATGTTTAAGTCTTGGCAAGTCACGTGCTAAATCCGTATCCTTACCCTGCTAGTGAGAAATACAGATTAACAAAACGAGGCATATATTGTGGAATACCTCATGTGACACAAAGGATGAAGCCAAAAAACAAACATGCATCGAGCCGATTGATTTGGGGAGCATTTTCAAGCGGAGCGCTGCGTTAATCGTCATTATCTACAAATGCAAATCCGCCTGTGGGAGTCCAACAGCATTTAATTTTCACCAGCACCCCGGAAAATCAAACGCCATATCGCTCATGCGTCATCCTTTGCTCTTAAACTCCACTCTCAGCTCACCGTTCCTCATGGGGGATCCATTCCTACTGAAACTCCACCTGCCTCCCCGCACCCCGAGCAGCTTCCAGTCTCCTGGCCCGCTCCGCTCGTCTCCTCCTTCGATTGTCCGCGAAGGCACTGACATCTGTTCCCGTACCTGCATCGCCCGGGCTCCCACTTAATCCACTCCCAATGATCGGGGCGGGAGGTGGATTTAACACTCCTGACTGCGGACTTGTTGCATGCACCGGCGGGGGCGGACCTTGCGCACCTGGCGGCGCAGGAGGCTGATCAAGCTCACTAGATTGTCTCCTGCCGCTACCTGAAGCAGACATTGGTGGCAGAGGGGGTACGTTCGTAATCGGCTGATCGCTGGATCTCCGAATCGGACCTCCATTTCGACGATAGCGCTGATTAGAACCGGGGGGAGCTTCATCTTCCAAGATTGAGCTCTGGCTGGACCCTCTCCGTCGCCTTCCTCGACGCTCGGCCCTTCGCGCGGCGCGTTTGGCCTCGGCTTCCTCCTCTGTAAGACGCTGGAAAGTCATATGATCCCCATCACGGTGCATCTTCACCCTCACACTGACCGGGGGGCTGCTTGGACCAGCTTCTGCTGGAGGAGGCACGTCGGTGTTGCGTGGATCTATGGATGCTGAGGTCATACTCCCAGGAGGGGCTTTCTGCAGTCGATTTCGCGAATCTTGTGGGCCGTGGTAACGAGACGGGGAGTCTGATTGCGAATCTCTTCTCCGACCCGACCGAAGATCAGCAGCGGCTGCTCCGAACAGCGCACCAGCTGTAGCTCCGATGGCCCCATCACGGATAGGATGGCCCGATGAATCGTGTGTGACATTCTCTTGGGAAACCAAACGGGATGGGTCTGGTGTGACAGCGCCTTCAGGCATTTGCAAGCTTCCTGGTTCAGGAGGTCTGTAATCCAACGGCCTGGCGCCCCCGGGCGGCGGTCCAGGGGGGTGGTGGCGGTATTGGTGGTGGTGGCGGGGGTAGATGATACTCCCCAGCGTGTTGGTTCAATCTTTGTTGACTGACACTTGGTCCGACTGTGCTGAGAGGCGCTCCTACACCACTCATGCTAGGTATTGTACCCGCAGTAGCTGGCAAAGGCGGATTTGAAGTATCGATTCTGCTCTGCGAATGATCAAGATTGTCTTGGGTGGCACCGGTCATCACTGTACCTGTGCCGGATATGCTAGGTCGATCCGTTGGACCGTGGAAACTGGGACGGCCGTAGACATCATCACTATCCAATTCCTGCCGCCTTATCTTTTCTGCCCGTTGCCTCTCTCTTCGTTCTTTGCGACGACGGCTCCACTCTCTGAAACCCGCTATGGCACCTAAAGCCGCGATACTGTCCCGCAAGGTGTGATTTTCATCGTTGCCGTCGTGGTGAAAGCTCGGCCTTGTACGGCCGGGTTCGGGCGATATAGCACTCCTATCGTCGTCATACGACAAGTCATCTGCATCTGGTCGTGGCCTACGCATTGGTCGAGAGGGCGTCTGTGTTGGCGTCATTGGCTGCACGCCGGCAAGATTCTGACTTTCTGGCCCATTTGGTGACATGGGAGCCTCGCCCTGCTCGACCCGTGAGACGTCGGTCTGATTGACCATGTTCTGACTTGCAGCCTCGTGCGGTCGATAATTACTCTCAGAATCATAATACTCATTCTCTCGCCTCTTACGGCGATTGAAGAGGCTCCTTACCCCCTCAAACGCAGCAATGCCGGCCCCGACTCCGAGCAAGCGATCCCTCCACGTGTGCTGTGGCCGCTCGCTGTACTTTCCACTGTCCCAGCTCTGTGAGCTGAGCCTGCTCTCTTCAGGCGGTGGAAGACGTCCTGGGCCTGGGGGTGGTCGGCTGCCTCGTCGGCTGCCCATTTCCCCTGCGATAGCCCCCGCACGGTATTCCACGCCCGGTGGAGGCCGGCTTGATGGTCTGGATCCGGATGGTGCCATATTAGATGGTGGTCTGGACCTTCTTCTCTCTGCATCTATTTCAGCTTGCTCGCGCTCTCCTCGTTTCTTCGACCGTCGGTGCTTGAACCACTCGTATGCTCCTAGAACTCCGCCTTCTTCGAGCAATTTTTCTCGCAAATTCCTCCTATCCTGCGGTCTTCTTGGAGGTGGGCCTTGCTGGGTGTAGTCAGTCCTGGATCCCGAAATGTAGCTGCCGTAATCCGAGTAGAAGTCTGCCGCATTGTCGTACCCGAACTCTAGCGGTCGTTTCTCAAAGTAGAATCGGTCCAACGCCAAATAACCGAAAAGCAAGACGGCGACCCACAGTGAATATAGGATGAAAAGCACCTTCGGGCTGCCATACAAAGTCAATCCGAGCGCAATCTGTATAATAGCAAGTAATGCGATCGCACGTCCAAGCAATTTGTGCAGCCAGACCTTCGTCGGTACTCGCGTTGGCATGACCTGCCTTCTCTTCTCCATTCGGCCCATCATCCAGCCGTAAAGGAATTGAAACCACAACGCCGCGTAGATTGCCACCCCGATATCATGATGCGGATTCGTCAAAGATCTCTCAGGCCCCACCGCGAACCAGCCGAGGACAAGAATCACCGTACTCAATGTGATCACCAAGATCTGCAGATACACGTGTAGCTTCACTGCTCTTCGTCCACCCGTCCGCCAATATTTCGCACTCCAGATTGCCAACGGTAGGATGAAGAGAAAGGTGATGGCTGCCAAAACACCGTGCCCCAAAATGAGTTGGTGATACTCAGTCAGACCGCGAAACCGATTGCCCATGCCATTGTACCGCATTGTGGCGAAGTTGAGCCCGACGAGAGGCGGTAAGAGGAAGTCATCGCGACTGCTGTCCCACGTGCCGTCGCCGACGTGGAGGGTGTTGGAGGAGTACGTGCTGGTCCCGGGGGGGGAGAGCCCGGCTGTGGACATGTTTGCCTGGCGATATGTGCGCACAAGGCGCTACAGACGACGTTGGGTTGTAGTCATGCGCTCGATAGTTGTCTGTCTGTGATGGATGTCTCGTTGCAGGAAGTGCCTGGGTCAGCCGCGCATGCGTTGGCAAGTCGTCGTCAGTTCCCGTTTCGCTATGGCGGGGTAGATTGTGTCGACACCTCGCGATATCTTTGAACGACCGACTGTCCCGTCACCTGCAAAAAGTGATATCAAGATGTATTGATACTTCTTTGAAAAATATCATAAAGTGAGCGCGTAATCCCGTTTCATGCAAGAGACTGATGCGTAGCCAGCCAGGAAGTTGGTCACCATCTTGAAGCTTCACCTGAAGCATCAGCCCACAACACTCGCCAAGCCCTCGTTGTCCGGGAAGGGCACGGGCTTTTCACGCAGGGGCTGTTGCATTCATGTCCATTCTTCGTCAGACATAGATATTCAGCGCTACCTACATCTCACCATAGCATTTGTCGAGATATAGTTCGCGGCCATGGAAGGCTTGGGATGATGTTTCATTCACTCGCTCGACACAAGCATGCGTCCCTGAGCTGTTGAATCCATATTTCAGTGGGATATCCGGCTTTCCTCGACCAGTTTCTCTGTCAACACAAAGGGGGCAGCGTTGTTACATGAATATGTTTTATGTATATGTCAGATGTCGCGAGATCCTAACGAAGTCTACTTGGCCGCATTGGACATGTTTGCTTGAGAACGATGTTCGCCAGCGCCGGCAGAGTCCAGCATTCTGCTCAATACATAGTGACAGGAAGTGCGCCAATTTCTACGGGGAGCGGCATGAGCTCGATGTGCGAAGCAAACAATGGGCATTATTCGCATATAATACCGCGTGAAGCTCACCGCCGAGCGTCGAATGCGTATACGATCTGGGAATGATCGCCCTCCGGCTGCTCGCGTGATTTGACTGATTCCTGGCGTGTCAGAGCAGTCACTTCCAATGGCGAACGCGAGCAGCAATGAGGTGCCCGCCCAGACACCTGAAGGGCCTGATTCGACAGGAAAACCAGGTCGTATGTGTTCTCGCCTCCCAGGTGTCCTTAGCGCAAGCTCCACAGAGAGGCGTCCGGTATTGGCGAAGTGTACACAGAAGACAGACTATCATGGAGCCAATTCCCACGTCGACAGCGTCAAAACTGTTGGTATATCTAGGTTATGAACGACACTATCATGTGTACTGCAGGATAAGTATACATTGCGTGCAGACCATTCGGCCAAGATGGTGTCTGAAGCAGCCCGTAAAATGCGGCAGGGTGTGCAAGACAGCCGCCTCCGTGGTAAGGCTTGTTCTGGGAATGCACAGGCTGTAGATAGGATCGCCTCTCGCCGAGCAGACGCCAAATTCAACAGCATCTTGGGGTATTGAAAGAGTGCTGTCCAAACTCTGTGCCTCCTGCAAATTGCATGCGCAAACTCTCAGGCGAACTTGTGCCACCGCCAATGTATTACAGAAGCCGCAGCATGCATTGGATGTTTTGCTGGCGTCCGCCGGTTTCATACTGCGACTCTGGCTTTGCGTTCTCGACGTCCTCTTCGAGAGGAGGGAGGCTGTTTTTCGATTCAGCCGATTTCTGCAATTGAAAATATGTGGTCCTGCTTTCGACCAAATTTCTGGGCTTAAGCGTTGGATTCACGCCTCTGAAGCGTCGTCTTCCCTTGACAAGGAGCAACATAATCGCCATACAGGAGAACTGGTTGCCGTCAGCTTTGCGCATGAAAAGACGCGGTCTGCGATAAGACGGTGAAGCGGGACAGCAGCTTAAAGCCAGTCGCAAGTAATTATTCCCATAAGAACCGCCTCGTCGTATGTCTCAGTCTGGGCGGCTGGAGATAAGTACCTTATATAAAACATCGGGGAAGTAAACAGGTGCGATTTGCCGCCTTCAACTCAACCTGCGTTTGTGCCTTTCCATCTAACATGTAATCCCTGAATGGTCGATCAGGCTCTTACGGCTGTAGCAATGGACAGCAAAACGCGAAGTCACTCTCGAGCACAGTACTATCCATTACCATGGCTACTCAGACTAGTGAATGAGCTTCGCAAACAGAGGATAACGGTCTACGGGCACACAATATCCGTGTATACTCCACAAATGGAGACACTGCAAGCTTGCCGGACGCTGCGCGTCAAGGTTGAGAATTTAACTCGTCTGGAGCAATGATAACAAGCGTGCATTTGGGAGATGTGTTTGCACACCAAAGAACCCAGGATGTCTTTGCATTCGACTCCTTATATCGCGGACAATGAGCTCCCTCTTTCAAGAAGTTTCGATGCTCCTATGGCCATCATATGGCTCTTGTGCCTTGGCGACCAATTTTAAACCTGTATGGCGGCCAGTCGAATCCGGTCGAGGACTCGGAGTTGATTTGCCCGATCAGAAGCAACGCCGCTTATGGCGGAGAATGGACCAAAACCGCACGGGAGGAAGATAACCCTTCGCATAAGCCCTTCAAAGCATTGTAGGGAAGGGTTTCGGCGTTGACTGCGAATTTTAACGGCTTCGCGCGACGGCCATTCATTTCTCAGGTTCGTGTCAACCCTCACTGAAATAAAATATCCGTTGTTGGGGGACGCCGAGACAATGAGCGGCGCCTCAACATCAATGACTATGCATTCATCCAAGCGCATGTTGTACCCATTAGTGGACTGAATGTCTCACCGAGAAGGCCGATGAATGGCAGCCACAGAATACTCGTGACTTTGCCGGAAGCCGTGACATTCTTCCAACATGCACCGAGCAATACCAGTTGCTGTCAACACAGTCGGGTCGTTGCGGCTTGCGCTTCCCTTGCCGATCGTCTCCTAAGAGAATGGACACGTTTGTTATGCGACTTCGACTGTGCCTCATCCTTAACCAACCTGTCCCGAGATCAACAAGCCGAGAGGGAATACGATGGCAATTCCCGACGGAGAGATGAGGGTTCATAATCACCTTCTCGTGGTAGCTGCATGCCCATTTTGGTATGTGTGCCGTCTCCAGTTCGTAAGATCCTGGTCGTGAGTGTAGCCCAACATGGGTTTACTTCCATCACATGCAAGCCGAGTGCTCGCGAGCCCAATATCCAGCCGAGAACCGAGCATCCACTAATATTGCCCTAGCGGACGATGCCTTTCACTAATTCCATATACAGTAATCTCCAACGTCTCTCCACAGCCTATGGGCAGTGCCCCCGCATATCAAAGCCTGCCATTGTACGAGTTAACCTGCAAGAGCCGCCGATCACCATAGCCATGCGCCGAGGCAGAATTTTCCATCGGTCAATACACCCGTTCTGGCACATACGAGGGATATTGATCGACCAGTGACGTCTCGACCGTACCAACGGAATCGGAGGCATGGCCGTGGTAGCGATGCAGCAAAACTCAAAGAGTGCCCGGCTGGCGGGACTACTTCTGTTCGCGTGCGCGTCGTCAACTTTCATACCTACGGCGCCAACATGAAGCCTGCGATTGCCAGATCAACAGTGCTTCTGCTCGCAGCGACTGCAGGACTCGCCCAGGACATTCAGATTCCGGCGACGGATGGCAGCATCCCAGAGCCGGGCGACAATGGCTGTGCGCCCGGATATTATCCCGCAAGCAACACGATCACGTACACGGTGCCTTATACGTACGATCAAGTATTGTCCATCATCGGGAACTTCACGAATCTAACCTGGTCCGGGTCACCCCCAAACTCGGTCACGACCAACAATACTGCGGCGCTCGAGACCAACCTATGGACGCCCGGCACGTCGCGGACATACGACTTAAACGGCGCACACGTTATTGAGACGATCACCACCTACATGAAGCCGGCCAGCGGCCCTTACATAGAAGTCCACACCGTCGCGCCTCTCACCGTGCCAAGTGCGGACGTAAGCTTATATTCGGACTATGACGCCCAAGCTTGGTGGCCGGTGTGCGGCGGGAAGGCGACGTGGACGAACTTCACAATCAGCTTTTGCGCGACGAACGTGACGGCCGGGACAGAGGTGCTATCGGCGCTCCATATGAGTGACGCGGTGAATGTGGGCAAAATGCTGGGCGGAGACATGTTTACCAGTTGCGAGGCAATGGGTGTCAATGCGACGCAGACGGTGAGCGGTAGTTACATTCGCACGGTTGCATCGTCGATAGGAACGGTTGCCCGATATTCAAGCACCATGCAGACGGTGGCGACAAGTGCGCCGGCCAGCGTTTCAGGCACGCTTGCGGCATCAGGCACGATGGGTTCATCAGCTGCAGCGAGCGCGACGGGGACATCGGCGGCGTCGGGCAGCTCATCGGCCAAGGCGAGCTCCTCCTCTGGAGCAGCCGCCGGCCAAGGAGGGAGTGGCTCAGCGACCTCGGCGACTTCGACGCCGAAATATACCTCTTACGTCACATATCCTAATGGTGGTTCGACGAACGATCACAATACCGTAACTGTGATCGCCGCGGTGATGGCTGTAGCCGTGGCATGGTTGAACTTCTAATTTATAATGGTTAATGTCTGCACCTCTCGTATCTCTCATGGGACGAACGTCAGATGATGTACATAGATCATGTCGCTCACGGAAACGCTATAAGTAATTCCTATGCATTTCGCACACTCCCATATTCTAATTGTTGTCGTGGAGCATGCTAGGGGGTTTGGCCGACCTTCACGTAAGTATGGTGACAGGTCATTTGGTTCCATACTTTGAGAACGCCTGATTGGTGTGTGAATGAGTCGCGACGGGTTTTCTCCTTGCCAGGAAATGGACCGGATTCTGGACCCTTGAACTACCTACGTACATAGTCGTGAAATCACGCTTGCGGCGTGCATGCATATGCTGCGCCCCCAAATTTATGAGCTATACTCTTGAGCCCCAATCGGTAAGCTTAATGTGGTGTATCATTCAGAACTATGCATTACGATACAAAAAGAGAGGAAGGAAGGACGGAAGGAAGGAAGAAAGAAAGAAAGAAAGAAAGAAGAAAGCGTAGCTTGCGGTGAAGGGGAAGGTTTTTGGACATGTGGAGTCTTCGGAACCTTCGATAGGAGAAAGAGTCCAAATTCTTACGTTGACCAACAAAATGTCTGTCCGCGTCGGAGATTTCATTGCATCAGGTGTGCGGGCGAGCGAAATCAAATCCTTGTACTTTACGGCTGGAGCCTTTGGATCGTGAAGTCTATCGATTCGCGAACTGCATAGATACCAAGAGCGGCTCGTAAAGCGGGTCGTGCAATAAATAGCTCTACGTCGAGCAGCCAAAGATGGACTCCTCGGAGCCAAGGATTGACTAATTGACACGCGAAATAGTCGTTCAAAAAAGGGAATTGAATGTTCCGCTCACAGGATGCTCAGACTTTGAAGCACTTGCTCCAGCAGATGCCGAAGGAAATTCTCAACGCCATGGTGCAGGTTGAAATTTGGCTGAACCCAAAAACGTGGCCGAAGAATCTTCGTTCAAACGTTCAACGAGGTCAGGAAGCACCTCCTCAAGAGGAAGGCTGCATCGGACACCTGCCCTCCCGGTTCCCTCGGCTGACAACCCAAGCAGAAATTGACTTTCACCTCTCACGCCACCGAGATTGACGATGGCAAGAGACTTGCCTTGGTCTTTGGCACGCTTTACAAGACGCCAGGCAGAATATGTGGCAAGCGAAGAGCCAAGAACAAGCACTCGGCTGGCTTCGTCGATTGCCGATTCCACGGCCAGCTTGACGTGATTTGGTATCGATTCGCCAAACATGATCACAGCAGGCTTCAGAATTCCTGCTGTAGACGACGGCAACCAGGCACCATCCGAGTCTTGTTCCACCCTGGTACCGTTCGGGGGATTGACTAGACACGCCGGACAAGCTGGATACCTGAATGAGGCGTACTCCATGCCCGGCACGTCCACGTCGCCGTCAGGATTTGTCTTCAGTCCTTTCCTCAGTCTTTCATCGGGATTCTCGGTTGTCAAGGCACCGGAATTTAGCATCTCAGCCAAGAATGCCGCCCACGCTGGGTTGAGACCGGATAGGTCTTGTTGAAACTTCTCTCTGTCATACTCCCTGTGGCAGCTTAAGCAAACCGTGCTTCTTAAATACCCGTGCAGCTCTAGCGTTGTGACATGCGGGTGGGCTTGTCTGTGAAACGAATCCACATTCTGAGTTATCACGCTTGACACCTTGCCCAGATCTCCCAGCTGCCCGACGGCTTTATGAGCCTTATTGGGTTTGCTCTTGTGCAGATTCGTCCATCCCAGAAAACTGCGCGCCCAGTATCTCTTCCTGGCAGCATGATTGGCGATGAATTCGTGGAAGTATATTGGTCGATATCCCTTGTTCAGCGTATATGTTCCATTGCTGCCACGATAATCTGCAAGACCCGATGCCACAGATATGCCTGCTCCCGAAAGGATCACCGTTTTCCCACCGCCGCCATCGCCAGGCGTTGTCAGAAATTCTCGAAGAGCTGCAACCGCGCCCTGTAACGTCGATGCCGAGCCGGGAATGATGATTGGACTGGGCAAGGGAGCAGTATAGGGGATTCGCATCAACGGCATGAGAGGCACGATGCATCATTGAAGCGTCCAAACCGGCCATCTCCTTGTGGCAGTGGAACATGAAGACTATGAGCGGGAAGGTTTGCCGGCGCTGCAAATGCCGTCATCGAGAACCTGGAAGGCTTGAAACGGCGCCGATCATACCAGATCTCGACGACAGGGAATATGCTGCTAGAACTTCACCTGCAATTTCCCATCATTCTCCAGTCCTGGAAGTAAGGACCTGCAGCGCTTCTGGATCGTAGGTCGTGAGCATCGATTCTCACAACTCTCCATAGTTGACTTCGTGATACGTGTCGATGGTCGTTCTTCGCCACACCACAGTAGGTGTACGTCGTGGTGGGATACAAACTCCCCTTCCCACGGATTGAAAAGTGCCAACCGCTGGTCGAGGTTGTTAGCACGTCGTGCGACATAGACGAGGTTTCGGATCTCCAGGAGTTCCAATCTTTTGCTCAGAACCGTCCGGCGGAGAAGGCCGCAGCACCGCGATTCGTATATGCCCTTGGTATATACCCTTGACGCAATCACTTAGCAGTCAGCGGTCGCGGCGGTTTCGACCATTTTGAAGTGCCACACTGGTTTGAAACCCAGGATGAGCCCCAGGATGAGCCCCAGGATGAGCATCTGGGAGATCTGTTCTTCCTCAAGCCAGTCACACATCCCTTACGAGAGGGCGGGTTGTACCTTGTTGCGCCCCATTCCTGCTACACCCGGACACCTGCTCTCGTCAGCCCGCTGCGGCCATTGTTTAGACCATCCTCCTGCAGAAGGCATACCCTGCGGCGTCACCAACCTTGAATATTCCGGACCTAACAGGCATATAGCATTCCTCTTGGGGTGCCCGTCTCTCATCCGTCCCGCCCTTGTTATGTTCCTCCTCTCTTCATTGTAGGCTAAATGGAAGTCATGAGCGAGACATCCAGTCACAATCATATGCTCTCGTCCGCCGGGATGGATGTTGTAACCCAAATGGTTTTGGAGAGCGGTGGAGATAGCTACGAAGCACTTTTGCACCCATCCACGGGCACAGATAGACATGGTGTTGCCCGTGACTCACTTTCGCCACTTTGCGACACATCGAAAGATAGGGATGGCATCTCGCACGATTGCATGCCGGATCGTGGCCGGAAACCCACGCGAGGTGCGTAGCAACTGCCGGTTGGTATTCATTCCAACCCGTTCAGCATGTAGCACATCCCCCTCCCGGGAAGCAGCAGCTCATCCATATGCAGGCATGCGCGAAGCCGCAACAGAGCAGGAGGTCTGGAAATCCTCCTCAACTTCCACGCGCGAGCACGCGACTGCCATCGCGAGCACATCAACAACCAACAGTCCGAAGGAGGCATGCTCGCCACGTTGCAAAACCCTCCTTTCTCGACCTCATCGACCCACGAACCTTAAACTCAACAAGTCCAATGGCTTGACAACATTCACCGCGAGCGAACTGAAGCGAGCGATCTGTGATGGTCACGCAGCCTTCAACGCATGCGCCACGAAAACACAAGTGTCACAGCCAAAGTCGAACAAGCGCATCCCCAAGACTGAGGATCCTGTCGCCGTCTCAATGGGTAACAATCAATCCGGAATCTCCGAGCCAGCAGACGGCGCCGACGATGCATCCATTGGCAGCGTGGTGCGAAAGCCCATGCGCGTCTTGCGTAAAAGCTCGACATACCTCTTCAAGCGAAATGATTCCAAGTCGCCTTTACCCCGTCCTCTGACCGCGACGTCTATCCTCGTCAACCAAGAAATGTCCTCCGCAACGGACGAGGAAAACACCATCGATCCCTTCAACGACCCGGCACACTCGGCGCGCGACTCCATCATCATGCTACCTTCCACGTCAACGATGACCATCATCGATGGCGCCGAGGAAGCACTCGGTCCCTCGATTACAGTCAAGGAATCAAAGAGTGACCAGATTCCTGATCAAGCTCCCGTCGAGGAATCCAGCTGCGATCTCGAAGATCCGCCGATCATAGCGGAAAGGCGCTCGGCGGCTCTGTCGCCAACGATACCCGCTCCTTCACCTTTGCCGGAAGATAGCCCGCATAAGTACGGGTTGAAGGATCGGATGGATACGCCCGAGCCTCTCCAAGAGCCACCTGAAGACATCAACGTGGTGAAAGCCCGTCGTCGAAACAGTGGGCTCGAAATCTTCAACGTAAGGTGGACCCCTCAAATAACATGCTTGCGCATCATCATTGACAGGGTGCATAGGAAGCGAAGTCTTTGCAATCGGCATCCTCGTTCCTCAACGGGCTTTCCACTTCTCGCCGTCGTGCAGAATCCATGAACCGCACCACGGACACCTGGTGCAGCACTCTTATTGGCTCGACATCCACCTCCCGGCCAACTTCACGTCCCCCTTCCGCCCGTCCCCTTTCGCGGCCGGGATCCGTCCGACCTCTCTCGGCCACCCATCTGCATGGGCATGGAGACATTGACGGCAGACGTCGAGGCCACAACTTCAAAAGCAACGGTGTGGCATTCAGTCGGCCGCTGTCCATCACCCAAATTCGCTGCTATCGCAACCACACCCGTCTGCTCATGTCCAAGAATAAGCACGCGCCCGTCGAGTGTGCCGTCTGTCACATGGATGACGACCAAGAGCATTGGACGTGCAGCTGGTGTGCCATCCGAATGTGTCGATACTGCCGCAAAGACTTCGCCGAGCGTGGCATCACCGCACTGCGGCAGCGAATCAAGCAAGCAGAACTAGGCGGCGGGCTGTCGGCGAGTAGTTCTTCTGAGAGTTTGGATGCTGGACGTGGCAGAAGTCGCGCTCTCGCGTGAACATGGGGGAGACCCGCAAGCTCCCCAACCCATGGCTTGTTGTCGCTGCATTGTTAGCCTGCTTTTGATTCGTGCTTGTGGAGTTTGATGGCGATGCGCTGAACCGAGAGACTTGGAAATGAGGATCATGAGCAGGATGTTAAACCATATACCCGCCGCCGGAAGGCCTTGCACACACATTTAGGGATATTGTGCATGTTACAGGTTTATCGTGGTAGACGGAGATGCATGTTTGCCACGTCACTTACGCGCAGGGCGCGGCCAAGATATAAGGTGGAAAATCATAGTTGGTAAAATTCAATCTCTTCATTGGATTCAAATGGTACGATTCCCTCTGATCCTGCACCCCAGAGAGGGCGAGTGAGCCATAAAAAAAGGTCCGCCATCCCAGGCCCGTTCCATCATATGTGATCCAATCCCTGGACAGCCATTCCAAAAACGCCATCGCCATTGAACACCACGCTGTGCTACGATTAAAACTCAACCCGAATTGATTGCATCGCCCGAGAGTAGTGTTTGATCTCATGAATCCAACAACGCGACGTCGACGCCCGCTTGCGAGGCCAAGCTCCCTGCCGATACATCTTTGACGTGTCCCACCCAGCAATTCCCAGGTCTCGATGCGCCAGGTTGGTATACTGCGGCGGTACAATTCTGACCGTCGTTCCAGTAATTGTAGCCCGCGCACATATCTATGCAGTCACTGAACGAGTACACATAAGCTTCTGAAATGTTGACGGATCCAAGAATCGCCAACGGGTTGGCTAAATTGCAATACGCGGTGAAGTTCAAGCCGGCATTGGAGCTGGACGATCGTGGGGCGAAACTGGAACTGTATCTCGTGTCGTCGGAGCAACTGGACAGCGGTGTGTACGTTGGCGTTGCAGCTGAATACGTTGCCATTAAGGATGATGTCGGCGACGTGGAAATAGGCGCGGGCAGTAATGAAGGTATGCTGCTGTATGGCCTATTAGTACGGGCAAAGGGACTCGGACTGTCGCAGTCTTGTTCTACTGACCCTCCAGCTTGTTCACCTGTCTGATCAGTCCGAATGTTTTGACCGCCAACGACCCCACCCACAGCCGCTCCAACGATTATCACTATCATCATCAATGACACCACCAGGAAGGTCCGGACTTTCATGCCAAAGATGATGCGTGGCGGTCGGTTGTCGCTCTCGAACGCGAATTTGCCCTTGTAATTGCTCGAATCATAGGTGTATGACGGGGCCTCTCGGACGACTGGATACTTGTCCGAAGAGGGATACTCCGTGTCATCATACTCCAGACCATGTGCCGGTGCGACTTCAGGTGCGTTATGGTATTGATAGAGCGCCGACAGCCGCTGTAGTTCCTGTGTCCCACCTTATGTTAGCACCATGTAAGACGTGAAGGTCCTTTCTAAAAGTCAATCCTCGCCGCCAAAAGCATGCTACGTAGAAGAACACGTGTGCTGCAGAAGGAATGCTTTCTCTACTCATTGCACGATGGGCCGACAGATCTATTCGGCTTACCTGTGGGGAGTCCATGGCCGTCTACGGGGATGGTCAACTCAATACGCTCTCGCAATCGCCACTCAGCAAGCTGGGCGTACACACTAAGGAAAACGAGACAACCCTCAAGAGAGACGACGAACCAAGCACCGGAAGGAAACGTAAGACACGATGAACGTTATGTGAGACTCATTCCGTACGTTTATCGGATCAGTCGAGACAAGATGAGATGGCAGCCCGCCCGGTTCCTGACAGCCGTGCCCAAGCCCATGTAAGGCATTACGGTTCAAACGCGAGGATTTCAGGAGTGCCAACACCCGCCGAATCCCTGCTGAGGCGTTCCAAATCGCCCTGCATTCCTACCTTTTTGGCTCGTCAGCTTGCCACGATCAACGCCTCGGGGGTGAGCCCTTTGCATTTGATTGCCCGATGGCCACATCCGTGAATGGTCCGCATTATCTCTGCCCGCATAGTTGGCGATCCGACACTCGAGTGTTGTGGCGGCGCGGATTTGTTCTTCGACGGTTGACACTGCATCACGCTGCTCTCTCACAAGGCTGGACCAACGGGGCAAAGCGTCTGGGGGCCAGCCCGGACGGCTCGCTTCGCTGAACGTTCGGGAGCAACTCAAACGAAAATCTCCTAGTGATTGGCCTACAGCTGCAAGCAAACTACTCATCTGGGTCGCACGGAGAGCCGTGCCCCTGGTCTAAACCGATTTGAGCGGGTGGAAGGCTGATTTGGCCTGAGTCAGCAGTCGTGCAGAGTACAGATGTAGGAGCTTTGATCGCAATTAATATGAATTGAGAGGGCCTCGCCAGATGAGACGCAAGATGCGGTCGAACGAACACACATAGCATTTTCCATTAGCCTGGCATCTTTCTTCGGCCTATCAATCCAGGTTGTTATTGGCGATCGGATACGCGTCAAGGAACCTCCGGACTCCGAACCATGCATGTAAGCGGCAGCGTTCAATTCTGGAGTTCGGGCCAGTCGGCAAACGCAATCATTTGCGTCTTACGTGCTGTCCTTGTCAGCACACGCGGCTCTTTTCGCTCTGAGAATCGTGGAAGTCCTGAGGAATGAGGTGGTGGGTAGAGCTTGGCACACAAGTCGGTTATCCTGCAAGCCAGCGGTTGTGGGAGAAAGTGGCGCCGCCTGAAGCGCTTGTCATCAACTGCATGACCTGGGAAGCTCGTGGTTTGAAGCGTACGGCATGATGTTCCACAGTGTTGCACGGCCAAACTTACTCGAGGTGGAGGGCGGATCGATCTGAATTAGACTTGCATCATGAAATTCTCCAAGTGCATTGTCAAGATGGAGAATTTGATTCGAAGGAGTGCATCCTAGAGCGTTCGGTGGCAGCATTCCCATGGATGTGTCCAGTGCAAATTGTCACAATGCAGCTTCTCTGTTTATTTGTCTCTTTTCTTGCCAATTCAAGGATTCGTTAGTTCCTGTAAGCAGTGGTAAAGGCATTGTAGACAAGAGCATGTGCTTGTGCGCATTGAAGAGCATACGCAAACGGAAGGACGGCTTTATCAACCTTGGCTTATCACGTGCCAGCCAACTCCTTCACATGAAACTACAGAGACTCATTGCGTTTGATCTCCTGATTCCTCAGACATATATCCTTCGTTGGTCCAAACCTTCCATTCCACAGTGTCACAATTTTCGATTACAGAGGGCCTGGACCGGCTTTATATCAAACATCAATGAAGCCTTCGCATAAGAGCGACTGTCCTCATGCTGGTACGCGATGGGGCAAGGTCCACTGTGACTGTTTCATCAAACAGTATCTTCTCGACAAGATATCACCACCAACAGATGAGGCAAGCAAGGCGATCGCAAAAGTATTCGGGATCAGCGAGCTGCTTTTTTGTATCCTCAAATATCTGCCGATGGACGACCTGACTCGTATGATGCGAGTGAACAAGACTTGGCACACGAGCATCAAGGATTCACGGGTCTTCAGACGCGAAATGTTCCTCGAACCTGTTGCAGCACCTCTGGAACCTCTCGATAACATGCTGTGCAATCCGTCGTACGACTCGCCGTTTAGGATCAGCCCTCGTTTGACTCCGAACATTGAACATGTCATTTGCCATGGCTACATCATCGAAGCAGAAATGTGGCCGAAAAATAACCTGTCGCTCCTGGAGCAAATTCGGAAAACACGGCAAGAACTTGAACAAGACAAGTCACTGGACCAATTGCTTACCCAACCTCCATGTACTACAACAAGGTTTTTCACGGCCCTACAGTCGCGCTGGAACGTGCTCTTCAACAAAGATGGTGTTCGATTGCGGGATGTCGTCTTCGGTTGGCAAGAAGTCATGCGCGAAACGCAAGCCAAATCTCCAACAGACCTTGGCCGCACCACGTTCGCATTCGTTGTCAGTAATGATAACCTCAAGATCACGATGAGCTCAATGGCTGACCAGAATCCTTTCTACCGGCTGGATCAGAATACGCTGCTTAGCAGTCATGATGATGGTGAGAGCGGAAAGAATGATATGTCTGATGATGACGATGAAGATGACCTTTATGAAGATGAGAGCGTGGACGACGACATTGCTCCGCGAGAGTGTCAACTTCCTTGGAGAAGATGTCGAATACCCCTCAGGGGTGGAACGGAGCGATAAAGGAAGATTTGAAGGCGAAGATGAGATCAGAATTCCCGATAGTGACTTGTATTGTATTTGGGAAAGGTTTGGCACTCTGATATCCGGTTCAGTGGTGCTCATATTAACGAAGGAACGAAGTACAAGTGTCAATCCTGTATTTTCAATTCGCATTCGACAAATCGAATGATGTGTCGGCGACGGACATTCATTTTGGCTTAATGAAGGGTTATCAGCAGCGATTTTCATACGGCTTGGAGCGTCTCTCTGCATATATGTTAACGCTACCAACTTTAATCACGTCTTATCTAGCCCTGCGTCCCGACCTGCTTGAAAAGCGACGCGAGCATTTCCATACTAAATTCCCCTGAAAATATAACCAGGGGAAATGCGCCAAAACTAAAGTCATCGTCGTAAGATTGGCATTGGAAGCTCCCAGATTCTTGAACAATAGCCCTCCCACGAGTATCTCATCTCAATCGAATTCAGGAGTCTGCAGGGCTTATTCTCTACTCCGGTCGGGTTATCTAATAACAAAGTCCCGATAAACAAGACCAAAAAGAATCCCGCGCTTCCTGCCCATGCCTTTTTCAGTCAAGGCGGTGACTCCGCCAATCCCGTGGATTGCGCTTGTCGTTTTTCCCCCCTACCGTCGATAAAGACTCCAACCCTTGCCATTTGGGTCCTGTGGGACGCGACGTTCGCTCAACTCATCTCACACGACGCTTGCTCCTGCTGACGGGCCATATTCTCGAAAGGTTCCCCTCGCGCGATCTCTCAAGAACTTGGATGGACACTGCGGAGAGCCGAGAGTCATCGTCTCTCATCTTTGCTACTCATCCACAACAATCAATCCAAACATGCACAAGCAGATCTTTCGGGATGGCGCCTTTCTCGACTTTTCTCAAAAAAAATTCAAGATAAAACAAAATAAAATAAAATGTGAAATATGGGTGAATCTTGAGAGTTCGATGGAAGCTTGAACACTAGTAAGATGTGGAGCGTGTTATAGGAACCAACTGTAATGGATTGATTGATTGAAGAAGAGGAAGCTAGCTAGACAGGATGGCATAAGTTGTCTTGCCAAGACATCAAGTGAATGCCTCAGGCATATTCCCACTGGCCTAAAGAACTGCCAACTCTCAACATAGAATAAAATAAAAATAAAAATAAAAATAAAAATATAAAAAAAAATGGCACCTGAATGGAAGGACCTATAATTTCAAACCGAATCTGATGCTGCGAGAGAATTCGAAAAGGCGTACGCACACGAGAGGAAAGTATCGTGAGCTGGTTTTTTTTTTCCCTACCTATATGGAAGATAAGAGTTCAATTAGCTTGGTGTGGTGCTCTAGTAGCCTAGCTCCCGCGGGCAAAGTGTACCTTGTATGCTGTAGTAAGGTTAGGTAGGAAACCTCACGGTGAAAAGCCTCCCCTTCCTGCCTGTTCCTTTCCTTTATATATATATATATATATATATATATATATTTGAGCTGAGGTAGCCCCAACAAGGTCATATAGGTATGATACAGTGGAAGACAGGCATCTATTGCCCTTCACAGTAGCGGGAACCAAAGCAATAGATTGACTATGTAGGGGTTGATCAGGTTTAATTTCTCGTCTCGAGGAAGCACCTCTTCCAGAAGTGCCTCCCAGTCTGGACCCCGAGACTTGGCAGACCTGGACTGTTCATCTGCGCTGCACTTCCAACATAATATATATAATTCCCCTCATTCGAAAGGTGAGTGGTTCCATCAATAACTGTATGGAATTATTGCCAGAAGCAAACCCCGACAATAGAATGCACCGATTTGATCTCTCCGGCTCCCCCACTTCAAAATGCACTGCTAACATGCATGAAACTCGATTCTCTATCATCCCTCTTCTCTACCCATCCGCTTCCAAATCGCATTTCCGCGTTAATTTTGGTATTCAAACGTCTAACAACGGAATGAGCGTGCCTGACTATCCACAAACAAGTGGATGGTAAAACCATTGGTCATGGAGAAAACCCACCGAAAGCACCAATTCGAACGGAGTTGCAACAGGCCGCCCAGCGGCCCGGTTCATACATTATCTACAAATGTTTGAGAAGAGGCAAGTCAATCGTGAAAATTCCATGTATCATCGTTGCTCCATCACACATCCCGCTCACTTTCCGCGACCCCAAAAAGCAGGTTAGTAATTATCCCAAGCAACATCCACCTACCCAAATGCCCAAAACTATGCTGTCCCGCGCGAGAAAATGCATCCCGAAAAGCTCCTCCCTACAATAAATCACCTTCCCATATTTGCACATCATCTCCTTTACTCCTGATCGGGATCCGCAAGCGCGGGGGTAGGAGCAGCGGTCTCGACTGGTGTCGCCTCCGCGATGCGTATACTTGGCAGCCTCCCAATCGCCGGCAGCACCGGCGCCCCGGACTCCGAAAATGCCGCCGCATGTTCCGTCGGCGGCGCGTGTCGCTCTTGCACGGGAGACTCATACGGCGGTGCTTCCTCCTGACCCCCTTGTCCGTCGTATGAAGGCGGGGCGTAGTGGGTGTTGATTGAAGAAGGCGGACGTCGGGAGGATGCCTGGCTGCGACGACCTCCCGGGACAGCGTCGGGATCCGATGAAGGCTGGCGCGAGTGGGATGTTCCGATGTCGTGAAGCTGTACGACCTCGAAATCGCTGCCGGCGCGGCCGAAGGGTGGGTGGAGAATCATGCTCTCGCCCCCTCCATCAGATTCAGACACATCTGAGACGTCACTGACGGAGCGGTCGCGGCGGTGGACCGAGGCCGCGGCGAGGGAGTCATGCGCGGACCATGGCCGGATGCCACTCATGCTGGCGGCCGAATCGAGCAAAGGGCGGTGAGACTCATTCGAATTCGCCCTAACACGTGTCCCGTCGTGCCGCGCAATGCCCAAGTCGGCATAACTAACGCTGCTCACCCGCCGCTCACGCGACTGGGACTGGTGTTCCGCGATCAGTGCCTGTGCGCCCGAAATCTCGCGTTGTTCGACCGCGAGCACACTTTCCTGCCGCAGACGCTGGAGCTCGGCGTGATCCCCCCGAGCCCGGGCTTCACGGCGTCGACGACGGCGTTCGTCACGCTCTGCGACCTCCTGCCGCCGCTGGAGGCGAATTCGGTAGAGGGAGGCCATTTCTTCTTCTCGCCGCGCTTCTTCCTCTTCGGCGGTTTCGGGCGCTTCGATGACCACGTCGATCCCGTCGCGCTCGCCTTCGCGGCCCAACACGCGTTCATTCTCCCGGACGGAGCGGGAGTAAGCCGGGAGTGTCATGACGGAGCGCACGCTGGTGTTCCTATCGATCGTGGCGCCTGTGGTGCCCAGGTCGGGGTGGCCCGCCATCGTCGTCTCTTCTGCGGCAGGCGCGCGTTCCAAGTCCAGGACGTTGAGGCTGCTGTTGCGCGCGCTGCGGTTCTCGCTGCGCAGGTGGAGCGTCGGGACGGATGGGTTGTCGTGCAGATGGCTGCTGTACTTGCCCTTGGAGGACGACAGGAAGCCGCCGGGGGACCACTCCCGCCATTTGCGCTTGAGCAGCCGTGTGGGGATGTAGCGGGGATGGGCGTGGCGCTTGCGGAGGGAGCGGAGGACGATGTAGGACAAAATAAGGAGGAAGCCGACGATGAGGAACGTGACGACCACCTGCGCCAGGTGTAAGGAGACATTCGAGCAACGTTGGGAGGAGGACGGGAGGGGAGTAGAGGGGAAAGGAGGAAAGGGGAGGGGACGAGAAGAGGGTTAAGCAGCAGGGGATTCACGCACGATAATCGCCGTCGTCGACCCGTTCCCGCCGCTGGGAGGAGGTGTCTGCCGGCCGTCCAATGAAGCATGTCGTCGATAATATTGGGGTGAGAGCATGGCGCGGGGTGGGTCGGGCGCTCTACGAGCTGGGTAACGTCGCGCGGGGCATTGAGCACGATCCTGGTGGGCCTCGACGTCGGCGCCTCTCGAGCGGGCGGAGAGTGTGGGAGAGCGGACGGCCGCGGCGATATCGCTCGCTGCTGACGCGGCTGACGCTGGGGATTGCCAGACTCCTCTCGCCAAGAAGATGACGCGAGCGGAGACCAGGCGATACACGCACAATCAAGCACACACGCACACGCGCCGCCCTGACACGCCCACTTGAACACCAGGAAATACGACACTGGTTGGGAGCAGGTGAGGAGCGAAGATGGGCCGGGAAGGAGTGGAGGGAGAGGGATTGCGACGGAGACGACGGGCGCTTCTCGAAACTGTCGTGGCGGTGCGTCGATCCGGGCCCTCGGCCAACGCCACACCACTTGAGCCGCGGCATCGAAACCGGGGCGCATGGCGTTGGGGGGTAGAGTGTTCATTGGGGCATTGGGGGGGGGAGGGGGGCGGGAGTTGTTGGGGGGTTTGCGGAATGGGGGAAGTTTCGGGTGCCCGTAAACTCGATGATTTCCCTTCTGGCAGTTGGCACATTGGGACGCAGACTCCCCTCGCCTACGTTAGCGAGCCTTGCTGTCCAGCACACACCGCTTCAGTCACGTGAGCCAGTGCAGAGCGGGTGGGACAGAGATCCCGGAGGAACAGATTTGTCGCTTGCGGGATGCATCCCGGCTCGCGGCTCGGACGATGCACAGGCGAGGGCGGACGGGCCGTTCCGAACGGCGCACCAGGCGATCTGCCTAATCTGACCGATCTGCTCGATCTGCTCGACGTGCGGGCTCCATGTCGTTGCCGCGTGGAAGCACATATCTTGTGTTCTAAACGCCCAGCACACTCACCGCTGCGGCCATGCCCAAGGCATCCGCCGCCTGGCATCCCTGCGCAGAACACGCGGCGAACGGGGTCCAGTCCTGCCTCAAGCGTGCACGGCAGTGTTGCTCGCGGCGGTCTGGCATGATCGGCCGTTACGCATCCTCACGCCGCCCACAACACCGCCGGCTCGTCCCAGCATGCGGCCGCCTCCGCCCGGTTGATCGACGCCCTGTGGTCTCCAGCAGCGGCGTGTCGGAAGGCGGGCGTTCGGCCGGCCGCTCCGACATCATCTCCTCCGTACACCTTAACCGTCCCACACGCGGCAGTTGGCAAGCGCTGTTCGACGCGGAAGGCGCGACGCGGCGACTCGCACCTGCGCGGGTGAGCACGACTTTCGTCACGTTAGCGCGTGGTGTCGCGTCGTCGTCGCAACCCCCAGGCGGCAACGCCGGTGGAGTCGCGTGCCCGCCGCAACGCGGTGTGGCCCAGTGTCGAACCCCATTCTCGTCGCTGCGGCTTCCCCCCCCTCCCTTTGCCCCCACCAATCGTCCTTCGGCGCGGTGTTCCTCGGCTGCTCAACTTCATCCACAGCTCCCGCGGGCGGCGTCCATGAGCAGGCCGATCGCGTCCACTCTCGCTGCACAGCGCGCTTGGCGTCGACGGCGGCGGCGGCGGCGTCGTCGTCGTTGTCTTCGGTGCCGGCATGGCCGGTTGCTCGGTGAAGAGCGCAGCGTGGAACGTGTCGACGCCCAGTCTGCAGTGTCTCCCAGAGGAGCTGCTCTCCAACATCGTCCTTCGCCTCGACTGCGACGACGCCTGCGCGCTCCGCCTCACGTGCACGGCGATCGCGGGCAAGACGATCCACGATTTTGGACACGAGTTCTTCGGTGAGAAGGCCTTCCTGCTAACCCCGGAGAGCCTCAAGGTGTTGGTCGGCATCGCGGAGAGCGCGCGCCTGCGTCGTTTCCTCAATAAGGTCAACATCCTCACCGGCCGCTTCGTCGAGCGCGAGGCGCAGTGTGCCTATGGCTGCTCCTGTAGCTGGCACCCCACCGTGCGGCAAATGGAGGCCTTCCGCGCCTACGTCGCCGGGCAGAAGCGGCTGGCCGAATCCGGTGATGACGTCCGCATGCTCAGCCGCGCCTTCGCCCGGCTGCCCGCCCTGCACACCATCCGGCTGGTCGACAACCCAACCCTCCTCTGCGCCGGGGTCGACACCGCCGGCCTGCGCAAGATCGCCCGCAAGACCGCCCGGCCGCCCGGCTTCGAGTGGCCACCGGACCTGCCGGATGGACGGTACGCTGCGTGGTTCTCCCATGTGTGGAAGACGCTGGTGCAATCCATCGTGAAGAGCGGCATTACCTCCCTGACCTGCTTCTCCACCCGCATTGCAAATCCCGTCAACGGCCTCTCCATCAGCCCCGACCTGAAATTCTCGTCCAAGACCCGCGACGGGCTGGCCAAAGCGTTTGCTCACGTGACGTCGCTGGGCTTGGTCGTGCCTTCCACTTTGACGGCGCACAAGGCAAACAGGGTCCAGCCTGAGGTGGCGGGCGAAATCTTGCGGAGCTTCGCCGCCCTGTTTCCGCGGTTGGAGGAGCTTTCTTTGCGTTGCGATTTCGGCGACAACAGCGGCGCGGCATGCTCTCGACTCGTGCAGCACCTGCCATTGAGCAATTTCAAAACGCTGCGTCTCGAGGGGATCCTCATCGATGCCGTCTCGCTCGGGGCGGCCCTGGCGCGATGCGTGTCGCTGGAAGAATTGAGACTGACGAGCGTTGATCTCAGCGATGCCAGCTGGGTTTCCATCCTCGAGATATTGCAGGGGTTGCCGAAATTGTGGCACCTGGATCTCATGTACCTCACCGACCGCGGTTGCAAGGCGTACTTTCTCAAGCAGCGGGCCCATTTAACGGGCGATGAGCTCTTCGCCGGGGACGAGGACGGTTGGGACGATGAGGATGAAGCATATACGGACGAGGACGGTTGGGACGATGAGGATGAAGCATATACGGACGACGACGACGACGACGACGACGACGACAACAACATGCCCGACCGGGACCCCTGGGCCGCGGAAGCTGACGTGACGCCTGGGGACCCGATCAATGCGGGTGCTGATGCACACACGACCGTCGACTTCGATCCCCCTGCAAGCATGCCAACCACCACATTCGCTTCCCACGTGGCTATCGCCGCCGCCACCGCCTCCGCCTCCGCCACCGCGGCGCCCTCGAAAGTCGACGGCAAGGAATATGACGACGATGAAAAAGAAAAGGAGAATGACTTCACCGCCCCCGGCCACCATGGCGGTCCAGAACGGGGTTACTACGTATGCATTCGCACACGAGCCGGCATCGCCAAATACTTACCCATCTTCAAGGCCGAGTATAACGTCGGGTCCGGAATGGACGACCTGATCCTCAACGGTCCGCCGGGGCTGGCAAACATGATGGTCGCCGGGATTTTAGGAGTTCCCAATGGTTTTGCCCTGCCGATGGCTCCAATTGTGCAGGGCAGCACCGCCCGCAGGCGAGCCAGGTTGGTCCCGCTGGTGCTGGAGCAGCAGCGGGAAGTCCTATGTCTGACCAAAACCTCCTCAACGCGGTCCAAAGCATGGCTGTGCCTCCACTTGTAAACCCACCCGTTGTTGCCAGCGGCCCAAACCTTGTCAACACCATCCCGCTCAGTCCTACAAGCGGTAGTGCCTCCGTACTTGCCGACGACAATAACGCAAACATCAACATCAACCACGGTTCCCCGCTGTCCGCTCATCCACACCCACTTGCAATCTCTTCGTCAACCAACCCAACACTATCGCCTCCCATCAGCACCGGCATCCTCATGGCTGCTCAGTTCGGGGACCACATATTTGATGGGACCCACTACCGCAACGCCACGACAGATTCTTCGCATGTCAGACCTTCCCCGCCACCGCCCTCGCCACTACCACCTAGAGCATCAAGTTCGTCCTTCTCATATTTTGGACCCTCGGCGGCTGTAGTAGGAGGAGAGCGTGGGAATGCATACCCAGATGCGCGGATGATGGAAAATGAGGACGTAGAAGGGGAAGGGGCTTCTATGGTGCTGGGTGATCATCACTAGGGTGAGTTGTTCACGCTGATGAGAATTGAAACGATCAGAAAATGTGTTCATCTTTCGGGGTGGTGACGCGGTGGGCTGGCGCGTTCCCCACAGCTTGGCCGCTGACAAAAGAAGACATGCTCGAGAGCTGATGCAACATGGCTTCCGGCCGCCTCCTCTCATGTCTTTGTCCGCGAGCGAAGAGCCAGCATTGTTTGGTTTTGTTCGTCTGGACTCGTACGTATGATCACGACCACCCTGGCGAGATAGATGTGGTTGTGAAGCGAAAGGCTCGAAGGGCGAGTCCCTCCTTCCCCCACCCCCCCCTCTTCCTCACAAAACAAATATAGAAAGAAAAAAAAAGGTCAGGCGAAAACCTTTTGGCGAAACACACATTCCTCTTACCTCCCGCCTCCTGTTCTGTAAATTTCCGTATATATCCGCATACGCGGGGGCGATGGAAGGGGGGTCATTTGCCTCCCCCGTCACCAGGCGAAATAAGCCGGTCCTCGCTCGGGATGGGGGGGGAATACGGGCGATTGGATCGCATATGTCATGGACATGGGTGCTTGCACGCCCCGCACCGCGCTTCACCACAACCTCCCGGAGACGATGGGTGCTAAAAGATATAGGTAAGTTTTGGTTGATTTATGGTACAGAATTTCGCAATAGTCTAAACACTCCCTCCCACCATTTCCCGTTTATCCCTTTCTTTGATGCACAAGTTGGTTCGGTCGGTCAGTCAATCAGAGGCGGCCACCTGGCGATTTCTGGCGCTTCTGCAGGTCTTCCCTCCACTTCCCAGAGGTATCCACCGTGAGCCCACCATCGCAGCGAACAGCTCCAACAACAGATAAATAAACATCGGGAAACGACGCGGGCAGACTGGATAGGCGATGGGGACTACTGCACGAGCAGGCTTTGCAGGCGGGCCTCGGTGGCAATGACCTAGGTTGGTTAAAATAGAAGGTTAGTGGAGGCGGACAATTTCACTTAGGGAGCGACGGAAATCATCTGTGCTTGTACGGTGGTTGGGTTTGGGGTGGGGGGGAAGTGCGTGCGAACGACAGGACACCCAGAGGACAGCTGTCCCACTGGATTTGGTAGAGAAAAAGGGACAAAGAAATGAAGAGGGAAAAACTCACATCCACTGCCTGTCTCACTTCCAAACACCTCCTTCCCTCACCGACCCAATCCCGACTCAACACGCCGGCCCAACCCTGTAAGCTATTGACCTCGCGCACCGCACCTTCCAAGTCGCCTTCCTCCAACCACATCTGGGCGCGTGCGAGGACGGCTTCGACGTCTTCTCCCGCCGGCATGTCCCCTGGCGCCGAGGAAGTTTTGGGGAACATGAACCGACTCAACACCGCGGAAGCCGCGTGCGATGCGACGCCCGCATCTGCGGGAAGAAGTGACGCTTTCCGCACTTCGGCCGCGACAGACCGAAAGCGCGTCAGAAGGTGTGACAGAGGGGGCAGACCAGTTTGGTAAGCCACAGGAGGAATCGACGCGATAGCCGCAGAGACTACGGGGTTAGAGTCGGATGCAAGGGTTTTCAGGGCGACAAGTTCGGTCAGGAACGGTTGGGGTTGCTGCTGCGCGTGAGAGTCGAGGATTTTGGCGCGTAACGCCTCGACCGCAACGGAAAGGTGTTGGGTGCGGAGCGCGTGGTCGACAAGGGCGTTGGATTCGGCCGTCAGACTCTCGAGTTCATGGACCGCGGTGACGAGCTCATCAAGTCGGGCCAAGCGGCCTTCGCGTTCTGATTCCACTGCGGCCCGCACGCGGTCCATTTGCGCGCGCTGCAGGACGATTTCTTGCTGGAGAAGCGCGTTGCGTTGATGCGCGTCGGCAACTTTCTGCGCAGCCGCCAACTCAGCATCTAGTTTGGATTCGTAGGAGCGAGCAAGACGTTCGCGCTCGGTTTCATATTCTTCCCTCCATCGGCTCTCCTGTGCCCGCATGTCGGTTTCGAGGCGGCGGACGAGTTCTTGGGCCGCGTGATCGAATTCCGTGTGCGCAGCAGCGATGTCATGTTCCGCTTGCGATGCGGCGGAGGTTTTGATGTCGGCAATGTCTGCGAGGATGGTTGCGAGGTCTTGTTTCATGGTAGAGATGGTGGAGGAAAGAGGGGAGGTGCTGTCGGGCGGTAGGGCGTTGAGAGCGGTGAGGAGATTGTTGACCATTTTCACCAGCTTTTGTGCTGCGGGCTCTTGGGCTGTGGGAGGCGGAAGGTCGACAGGAGAGAGCGTTGCAGCGGCCGTGGGGGCGGCCCCAGTGGAAGAGGGGTGCTTTTGGTCGGCGTCTGCTTTTGGCGCCGCAACCACCGATTTGTCCTCCGCGGGTCCGCGCGGCTGAGACGCGTCTGCCTTCTTCTCCGGAGACGAAGGCATCGAAGAGGGTTTTGGTTCCTCTACCGCACTCACATGTCTCCCCTTCGTGCCCAAATCGCTCCCCTCCACCTTGGCGGCCGTGCGTGGCGTGACCCCGCTCTGCCTTCCGATCGTGACCTTGTGCTCGCCACGTGTCTGCGGCCACTGCTTGTGCTCGAACTCCTTGGGAGGGAACCTCTTGCGATACTCGCGCTCCTCAAAGTACGCCACCGCCTCCTCTCCGCCGGGTACATATTCGGTGAAGAAGTCGTGGAAGTTGTCGTTGACGAGCGAGGCGTAGATCCCACCCGCGTAACCCAGGGCGGAGAGCACGAGCAGGGTCAGGAAGAATGAGCGGAAGCGGCGTTTCGGTTTGCGTTCCGCTGTTGATGCGGGCGGCGGAGGCGGAGGCTTAGGAGGGGTCGGTGTTTCTGGCGTTGCTGGGGACGGGCGATTGAGGATGGGTGGCTGTGGAACACCGGCCGCGCCCACCGTCCCGCTCTGCGAGCCCGGTAGAAGCGTGCTGTCGGCCGATGCCTTGCCGTCGGCGGCATACGCCCTCTACACGTCGCAGGTTTCAGCCATCAATCCATTTATCCTCACCTCTCTCAAACTGGACGAAAACTCACCGATATCAACGGATGCTGTATGCGCGGACGCAGCCATTGGCCTCGGACAGCGAGACCCCGCGCTACGCCGGGGTCGACGCCGCGGAGCACGGCAGTTCGCAGCATAGGGGTTGGTGTTGGAAGACGTGCGGGTGGTGGCGAGAAAACTTCCCAACTGTACCATCGCTAGAGCTGTGATCCTGCTCTCCGGGGATGAACGGGCCGGGTGTTCCCGCAGTGGCATCACTTCGTCCTTGACCACTCACGACACCTTGCAACTGCAATATACATACCGGACATATGACATCCCACTGCACATAGGAATATGCACAGCAATACGGATGAAAAATTGCTATCTCCTTCCTTCGACTGTGCAGCACGTTTATCCGTCAATGAAGATATCATTTTAAGATGTTGCACATACTGCATCTACAAATGTTGCCACGGGAGAGCACGAACATGAACCCCCAATCGCTCTTCCCAACGAGTCACCAATGCTCTTGCACCCCATCTCAGTCATCTCACCCATCTCAGTCCTCTCCTGCTCTCCGCCCCGTCAAACCTTCCCGCTTCCGCCCGCACGTGGTTTCCGGGATGATGGCACGCTTCCTGCCTCCTTTTTCCTCTCCTCCCGCATGCTGGCCTCTGTTTTTTACTCCTCTTCCAACCCATTTCATTCGCATCTCTCATGACTACTTGAACAACTGCTCAACATCGCATTCATCCTCTCATCTTTTCTTTTTTTTGCCTTTCTTCCAGTCCCAATAGCCGGCGGTGGGCTTGTCCATACATCCAGCGCTCATCCACTATCATTTACCCCCAAACCTGATCCAGTCAAAGGAACCGACCGTGCGCTTCCTCCGCCGCATCCTGACGCTCCTGAGTCAAGGTATGCGGCCTTGCCGTCTTTGGCCCTTTCCCGTTCTCTGACCTTGACTCACACGTTGTGTGCCGCTCTTAGATACGCGTCAGACATCATGCCGGAGGACGCTGCAGCTCCCAAGGACGCTTCCCCCCCGGCCGCAGACCCTCCACCTCCGAGCTCCCCACCGCCACCCGCGGAGGACGATGCTGGGGATGGCGGACCGGACGAAGGCGGGCCAGACGACGACAAGCCCGACCCCAACGATCCCGAGGGCCATCACAAGAAGCACAAGCACAAGCACAAGCCATCGCCGCACGACGATGCGGGAAAGAAAGAGGACAAACCCAAGGATGCTGCTGCTGGGGGAAAGAAGGACGACAAACCCAAGGACGACAAGCCCAAGGACGAAAAGCCCAAGGACGACAAGCCCAAGGACGACAAGCCCAAGGACGACAAGCCCAAGGACGACAAGCCCAAGGACGACAAGCCCAAGGACGACAAGCCCAAGGACGACAAGCCCAAGGACGACAAGCCCAAGGACAAGCCCAAGGACGAGCCCAAGAAAGACGACAAACCCAAGGACGAGCCCAAGAAGGACGACAAACCCAAGGACGAGCCCAAGAAGGACGAGCCCAAAGACAAGCCCAAAGACAAGCCCACCCCGCCACCAGAAGCTCCAAAAGCCCCTGGCAGTCCTCCCCCTCCCGATGCTGGCAAGGCTCCCAAACCGCCCGATGCCCCGTCTCTTGCCCCCTCCAAGAAACCGGGGATCCGCGCTCGAATTGCTGCCTTCATCGCCGCCCTCAAAGCCAAACTCCTTGCTCGCAAAGAAGAGCACAAAGCCAAGAAGGATGCGAAGAAAGACGAAAAGGATGCCAAAAAAGCCGCCGCGGGCGCCCCACCGCCGCCTCCTCCCCCTCCCCCTCCATCTTCCTAATTTCCCTGGACGGGACTACCGAGGTCCCCCCGGCGCGGGGTCCGGGATGGGTGGCGGCCCGGATTCGCGAACTCGAGCGGCAGATGGCAGAGGAGGCCGCGGCGACGAAGGCGAATCACGCCCCCGCGCGCAAGCCGCCGCCGCGACAGATGGACACGAAGTCTCGTCAAGCCGGCGGTGGTGGCGTCCCCCTCGTCTTCCCCCTGCACGTCAACCACTTCAAGCGACGTACCAGCAATGGCACGCCGCTGCCCGTCCTTCGCCCTGACACGCCCCTGTACCACTCACCGCCCGCCAATACCGATACGGATATTCTTGCCCCAAAACCTAGGAAAGCCATCAAGATCCTTGAGAATTCGCAGGCACAACAGTCACAACCGCCATCTATTCTTCCACCTATGCCGCCGCCGCCCGACATCATCCCACCACCCTCATCCCACACTGCCACCGTCCCCGTCCCCGTTCCCGCTTTCTCACAACGACGCAACAGTAGCAACTCCCCCCACAATCCTCCTCGGCGTCGTCACCCTCCAGATGCCTTCTCTACCGCCTCCCATCTCCACGGCACTCGCTCCCGCTGCGTGCGGCACGGCCGAAAACCTCGACGTCCTGAACCCTCCACCAGCATACGGGACTTCGAAAAGGCTTGCCGATCCGGTGCGTACCTTCCCACGGGCATGACAGTGCGGAGGCAAGTCGAGGTCACGAGTCCTTGGGCTTTTCCCCCAACCACCAAGATGATGAGGGATGGTGGGGTTGCTAAACCCGCCTTTTTCTTTGCAGATTCCCACCTCGCGCCTCTTCGTCCTGATGACGTACATGCCTCTTGTCCCGACTGTGTTGCTGAGCTGGGGTATAAGCGGAGGGAGGCGATGCAGACAGTCATTAGACCTCCTATCACCGATGCGCAGGCGGTAAGGGTGGCCGCTCCTACAGTATCTGTGGGTTTCCCCGCTCCAAAATCATCGGAAAGAGTTGTTGGGCCATCGCCTCCGCTCATTGCGTCCCCGGATTTGACACCGTCGCTTTTGCCATCGCCGCTGAATTTGTCGGCTCGGGTGGTGGATGTGAGAGCGAATCCCAGGCCATATCATCATGCTCCGCCTGTTCCGCGCGCGGTGAAGGGGGTTCGGTGGCCGGGATGGAAGTCTGGAGCGGTAGGAGTGGTGGTGAATAGCTTAGGGAAGGGATAGATGTGGTTTCGTTTGTTTGGACGTTGAGTGCAAAGCGGGTGACTTTCTTTTCTTGTTTTCTCTTGTTGCTTTTTGTGTAGGGGACCTAAATGAGATTTGTTTAATGTCTCTTGATCAACTTGTGCTCTGATTATACGTTGACCTACAAAAGGGAATTTCCATAATACCACGTGGTAGAAACAGGCATGTCGATATGTTCGACTGGGCATTTACTCCGACTGAGGTACACTTCTTTCAGAAGTTCTTACAGGGATAGTGAACGATTGCAAGTCAATGTTACATTTGTCTTTTTTCAAAGTGTCCCAGAACACACTCAAGATATTTAACAGAGTCTGCGCTATCTTGCGCTCGTATGCACTAGCCAGTAATTTAGATCTGTAATTAGCGATTCAAGAGTTAATCCGATGGCATTTCATCATCCGCAAAACACAACCTACCTACACAATTCAATGTTGTTTTCATCGATCAATGCCTAAGAACTAATCCTCACAAATTTCTTTCTCATCATTATAGCAATATAAGTGGTTATAATCCCAGGTGCTGGTCTAATCTGGAATGTGTCTGGCCATCAATTAGCCAACACCGACCACTTTGACGCTCTGGCTTCATCGAAACCTAGTCACAATGGAGATCATCACGCACCAACTACGATTGATTTTGAGATTTACGAACAGCGGTCTTCAATAATATCTGCTATTACACCAGTCCCTTAATTCGCGTTTTGTGTAGCATCTCATCCAATATAGGGGCAATACAGCCTGTAGCCAACACAAGAAGGAGCAGCAAACATCCAATGGCTGTGCATATCCTTCATACTAAAAGGTTGAGAGTAAATCTCCAACAGGATACGCACCAATTGTGCTTGGAGCATAGAACACTGCAATTTTTGCTTGATTGGTGCTGTCAATGGATCGAAGTCACGGCAGCAGAATTAGTCATGGAAAAAGATTAAAGCGGTAACCTCGTTGGGCAGCATTTCGTGAATAGGATATCCATTAAATGGAGGCATATGTGAACGTTTAAGAAAACCTCGGTGTATCTCAGTGCTACCTTGCACAATAACTCGAGAGGATGGTTGCGCGATTTCAGAGTGTGAAGGCGAAGCATATCAAACAGGTTTCTGTATTATACTTGGAACCCAGGCAGACACACCACACTTGGACGGATCAGGCTACAATGGTGCGCAAAGTCTCCATAGGATGGTAACTACAGCAAGCGCGTTTCGTCAAAACCATAGCCGTTACTTCTGGGTTCCAAGAAAACCAATGGTAGTATCTAAGTCACACTTCCCCAAAAATTGTACCCTTGCAGTGGATATGGTGAATTTCAAATTTCAAGTTTCGAGCAGCCTTGATGAGGGATAGCATTATATATTAAGCCACTGGCTGAAGCCTCTTCGTACAGAAGGTATATTGCCTTGCGTGTTCAACAATGTCGGCCCATAGGTCAATTTATTTTCTGAACTGCTTTCAAAAAAGCATAATTCAAGCTCTACGACAAGTGGTTCACGTTTCTTGGTCAAGAGTTAGACGGACACCTGCAAATCAGGATTAGGTCAAGAAGTAGGTTGGTAAAATTAGATGGGCGATTTTAAATACCCTTTGTGTGAACGCGGCATGATGAGTGTTTAAACGAAGAACCTTCTGATCTGTGGTGGAACACTCCGCCACAGCCAGATTTTCTCAACAATTGAAATGGTGGATGACTTGATCGTGCGTTTCCCCAGAGGACATGTCTTTCAAACCGTATCCACCCCTTCTCCAAATCTTCCCTACTCCTGGACCAAGCAAACCATGCCTCGAGGGCCTAATCTTTCTACTACACCCTTTTTCAAGCCCATATCGCGCTCAATGTTTGCTGCACTCTTTCCTTGATCTCTTTGCGCCAGAATCTGTCGGATCACCATCACATCCAGAAACTGTCGTCCCCCATTAACACCCTTTCCAACTTGATCAAACTCTTTTTCCGCCTCTTCTTGTAGCTTTGACCGTGCCTCTAGAACAGCTAATGCCGAATTCATTTTCGGATCCGGTGCAAATGGGCCTCCATGCCTTGACGGCGTGTTCCGATTGACATGACGAGAAAAAGCGGAGGTGTGCGATAGGGTTGGATTGGGCTGTACTGGTCCTATGGAGCGCAATGACTGCGCAAAATTTGGGTCTGGTTTCTCAAGGTTGAATGTCTCATCTCTTGAAGCATTGGCTGTATCTTGTGCTTTTCCCGTGAATCCATTAGGGAAATGAGAAGCGGGCGTCACTGAATTCGTAGTTCCCACACTTGGTGAAGTTCTAATAGGGTACTTGCGCGCGGCAGAGCCAGCCGCTCTTGATGTTTTCGATGTCGATGTCCCCATAACCATCACATCAGCACCCTCCCGGTTGCTGTGGTGGGTTGAATTCCCCATGTTAAAGGTCGGCATGATATCATTCGGGGTCCAAGCTGGACTCGCCGTCACGTGATTCGATCCTCGATCTTCGACGTTCCATTACAAGCCATCCACTTTGATTTGAGGAGGCCAATTGTCCGTCCCTCCGATCACTTCATGCTTGATTTTGTCAAGTATCAGACGTAAGCCTCATATTTATACAATATCGCGCAATCCCTCTCCATTTTTGAGTAGGTGCATGGGACAAAGAGCAACCGCGTTGTGGCTCATAAAGTCACCTCATAACAGTTTAGAGGCAGTGAACACTCAGATTAATGCCTAGTGTGTAACAATTCATAGAGAAACCCAATAATTCTAGCCAAGAACTGATTTATCTTCGAGTGATACCTTAATATAGTTTCAAGGTCACACTCTTGTGAGAGGTGAAGCATACATCATGTTTGACTACCACGCTTTTGCGGCAGTAAAGCTCACAGTTAATGAACGATTCAAGGTCAAAAACATAAGGCTAACCGGCAATATGCGTCGTCTTTCAATTACAATCTTTGAAGGTCTATGTCAAAAAATGGCGTTGTAGCTAATCCCAATATCCCGATCCAGGGACCGAGCCAGAGACATAAGTGTGGATCGGATTGAATGGGCCAATGCTTGACAATCTCTTCCACGCTCAAACAAGACAGAATGCCAACTTTAAAACTCACCACATGCCATTGATCAGATAACACCTACTGCATACGGCCTGATCTACTATAGTATGAGAACTACGAAGTACTAACTCCCCGACATTGATGAAACCGAAAATTACGAGTCATCAATTCCCTTCCCAGTTGCATTTACGCTTCCTCTTTCCCAGAGCTCCGTCCACCAGTGCTTCTTCTTCGGTGCGCCAATCTTTCCCAGCATATACGGCCAATCTTCAAATATTCTTGTCTTTTCCACCCACTCCTTTGAACACATCCGTCCATATTTATCCTCACGGTGTTGATCCGGGTGTAGTCATTCCGTAATTGTGTCGCTTATCTCAATATTTGGAACCAGATAAGGCTGTATGTCATTGCGATGCATGGTGCGTTGCTCATAGGCGTATGCAAAGCCAATTAGATCTGGTTCTGACCATTTGGGACCCATAAAAGAAAGGCCGAACGGTATATTCGGCCCGGAAGCGACGAGGTTGCCAAACCCATTCAGGGTCACTTTCCAGTCAGCTGGATAGAAGCCCATTGGGACTGTAATTACTGGACTACCAACCAACGCCGGTATCGAAGGGCTCAGTTGTGTGGGAAGAAGAACAGCACTGGTATTCGTTCGCTCTAATGCGCCGAGAACTCCGCCTTCACCTCCGAAGAACAGGTTCGCTTGGTACGCCGGCCAAAATTTGGGGCTGGTATTATTCCAGCCTTGCTTCAGAGCGCCTTCCCAGATTAAAGTATCGCGTCGCGGCCAATCTTCAGCCTTGAAGTGGTGAGTAAAATTCTGCTCTTCGGCAAGGTTTTGAATATTATATGGATTGTACGTCAGCTCTTTGAAATAATTGGCGAGATCAACCAGAAAATCGGCGTTTAAGACCAATGTCTCGTTGTTATCCGACTGCCACTGTTCAAAAGCCGAGAAGTTTGCATCCACAATTGTGGCTCCTGCTGCTTTGATTTGGCCGACGGCCTCTTCAAAAGCTGCAATCACTGGTGGATCTGTGTAGTTTCGCCAAATTTCTATGACGTTTCGGGCAACACCAATACGTTTTCCTGCGAGAGCATTATAATCACAAGCTGCCACATAGTCCGGCGGCGTGGTGTTTGCCCAAGGGATAGCAGAAGTATAATTGTCATGCACGTCAGGGCCGGCGATGGCTTGCAAGATATAAGCTGCATCTTTAACAGAGCGAGCCATGGGACCAACGGTGTCTTGGTGCTGGGAAATTGGGATAACGAGGTAGCGGCTCGTAAGCCCCACCGTGGGTTTGATGCCAACTAAATTGTTGACATCCGAAGGACTGAGGATGGATCCGGATGTTTCAGTTCCCAGTGCCGCAAGAGCGAGGCCGATGGAGCTGGATACGCCAGAACCCGAAGAACTTCCACTTGGATCCTGACCAGGATAGTATGCACCATACGTTTGGCCACCGTACGCAGACCAACCATTGCTAGTGTTATCAGACCTGTAGTTAGCCCATTGACTTAAATTGGTCTTTCCCAAGATAATGGCGCCAGATTTCCTAAGCTTTTTCGCAACTGTGCTGTCCCTTGGAACTTTGCTCCCAAGAAGTGAGAAAGACCCGGCTGTGTTGTTCATCATGTCATCTGTAGCGATATTGTTCTTAATCAGGATCGGTATACCGTGCAGCGGTCCAAGCATCGTTCCATTAGCTCGCAATGCATCTGCTTCAGCCGCAATGGACAGAGCGTCCGGATTAAGCTCTGTAACCATGTGCAGTGTGCTGAGGACGATTGTTAGCTGGCTCAACATTAATCATGGAGGTAGAACTATGACAAACCTATTGACTTCTTTGATCCTAGCGATGTACGTTTTCACGAGGTCAACGCTGGTAAACAAACCGCTTTCGAGGCCATCGTTGAGCTCTTCTAAGTCAACTTCGAGGAGCGTGGGGAATTTTTTTCCCTTAATGAGCGTCCCTGTGAAGGGAGGGACAGTTACAGCAGAGGCAAAGGCTACTATTTCGAAAACAGCTGCCACGAAGTATACCCACATCATGATATTACTGTGCTAAAGGACCGCGAAGAACCAGCAAATACAACCAAATGTACGAGGCCTATATGTTTAATTCGCTATAAGAATGTATCACTCTACTTATCCTGATAAGGGTTGCACCTCCCAATAACTAACATCCTAAAGGAGCAACTAGCTGTGAAATCTGCGCTCCTGCATTCAAGGTCATTTCTTCGGCCGGACAAACGTGAGTCTTTGCGGCTTCAATACATCAATCATGTCATCTTCTGTGGAGTCATGACCTGTTCTCACCCAATGGCCGTAAAGCGGCAATGGAGACGGCGATGCAGATGTCGGGAGTAATGCATCAGAGCAAGGTTGCTCGTTGGCAAAGGAAGGAGGTTTGATATCCGCTAACCCGAGATAGGAAGGAGCCACGAGCCTTGGCAAGTTCAGTTCGAGATCTTTCTCGCCAAAAGCTGAAGCTCTACTGCGGTTACGTTTTTGAGCAGCTGCAGATTTACCGGTATTGCCTCTGATGATCGCTGGACGACACAGATCTAAGGCGTGTTGAAGCCGTCTCCAAGTGTGATCATGTACGAAATCTCAAGTCTACCTTGCAATCTTCCAACATCGTGAATAGGGTCATCAAAACACCGTACGAGGTCGGCCCCATGACCAAGTAGTATCGTCTTGTTCCTTACAGGATTGACATCATGTCGAGCAAGGACACGGCTACAAAGCTCTCGCCAACTGCAAACATAAAGCCGAACCGCCTGCCTGCGCCCGCTTTGTTCGTTGGCCCGCCATCTCGGAATACGTCTCAGCTGTCTGTCTCTCGACAAGTAAACGAGTCGAATCTGGGCAAGCCAGGACGAGATCCGCTCACTCGACAGAAATCAGCTCTTTCCAAGCCGTATGAGCTGGATGCTGAGGACAAGAGCAAGTACAAAGATGCTGTCCCGACCATTAGGAAGTCTAGCGAGAAGGAACTCGATGCGAAATGGCGGGAGATGCAAAGCACGCTCAACGAGGTGGAGCTTACGGCACAAAGTTCGACTCACGTGTTTGGAGAGTCGCATGCGGCGGCCTTGGATGAGCTGCGGAAAGCTCAAGTTGAGTTAGCGAAGGCTTGGGGCAGAGGAAATGAAGAGAAGGCGAAGCAGGCTGCAGGCGAGTCTTCCCAGGCAGTAACAATAGATCGCTTCGAGAGAGTGGAGAATAGAAACAGGCAGAGGAACCGGACAAATACGAATGCATCTGCCTCGACGATGTTGAGCAATGAGAGTGGTACAAGTACGAGCACGGTCACGAGCACAGCCAGTCAGATGGAGGACGAGACCGCCCAAGATATTAGACTCGCAAATGAAAGAAGAGCGGCCAATGAGGCGTATTTCCAAAAAGTTGATGAAGGCGTAAAGGATGTGGTCGCGAAGCTGGAAGCCGTCGCTGCTGCAATGCGAGGGGTTGAGAGTGAGAGCAGAAGCTTATGGAGTGAGACTACGAGAAGTTCAGAATCTACTGAGCGAACTGGTGAAGGAACATATCCCACAGTTCAAATCGCAGAGGACCGAGAGTAACTCCATCTTCAGCATTTTAACCTTTTCTAAGCTTCTAGAAGTGGACTTCACTTGCGCTGCATTTGAGCTGCATAGTCTGTGGAGCACAACCATAACAACTTTCTATACTAACAGGAAGCCGCGAAGAAATCTCTAGATTCTCATTCAAAATAATCAGATGGATAACAGGCCGTACAACTTATTTTACTGGCTGAAACCGCTGCGGTATTGGATGATATCGTAAAATGTCACATTGGCCCATTTGGTGAGACTTCAGACCTGTTTACACAGGTTGTTAGGTCCTGCTAATTTCACGTCAACAATCAATCTGACTGCTAACGCCATTACATATAATTGGCTATAGCAATAGCCAGTATCTGGAAGGCCATAGGGGCTTAATAATGTACGTGCAATCTCCATTCGGTCTGTAGAAGCGGTTACGAAAAGTGATTTGGTAAAGTCACGGGAAAGGAACAAGTTGAATGTAAAAATATGTTCAGCTATAGCAAGATATATAATAATAATAATAAAGTCTTGCATTGCTGGTCTATTCCTATCTAGGATAAGCAGCTATCACTAGATTATGTTATCAGAAGGTAAAAGCCTAAGCACAAAACCCTTCTCATCTCTTGTTTATCTTGGGTGCCAATCCAACTTTTGTATTTGTCTTCCTGTTGGACATTGAAAGGAGCTCTAGGGCTCCTAGCCTCTCACCACGTCCCTTCCATCTGTTTCCCTCCCTTCTCTCTCCTATTCCTCGTCCTTTGCAAGGGAGAATTGCTCCAGAACTGCTTCTTGGATCATCCACCTTGCTGCTGCTGTAAGGCCCCTCCTGGTATTTGCTAGGTCCTTCCAGTTTGATGTCCCTGCCTCTCTAAACAGTCTTTCCCTTGCTTGCTGTCTCGCAGGGCAGAAGATTAGGATGTGCTTCACTGTTTGTGTTCTGTATCCACAGGTGCATTCAGGTCTGGCTCCTGGAACTCTTCTTTTGGTTAGATAAGCTCCTAAGCCAATGTGTTCCGTCCTGATTAAGGTAGCCATTGTGCTTTGTGGTCTAGACCAGCCTTTGTGGAGCTTCAGTCCTCCTCCTCTTCTTGCTAAGGTCCACGCTGCTGGTATTTCCTGTCCAGCTTAGGCTTGCTCTTTTCTCTTTCTTTCTTGGTCCCACCTCCTTTTCCATTGTTCTTGGAGCCACCAGTCTTTCTTCTCATATCCTCTGATACCCTGGTGTCTTTGGCTTCTTTGGGTGTCTATCAGCTTGTTCAACCTCTCTTGCCTTGTTGTCCATGTCTGGCTTCTTGTAGTTCTCTTTCTCCCTCTTTTGCACATCCAGGCTACTTGCTGACATTTTTCTTGAATGTACCGGGAAACTGGGAGGTCCTGGGTCTTCTGGGCATGTTGCCTTGCTAAGTCTTGTGTGTACAGTTCTAGGGGAGGGATGTCTGCCTCATTTTGGAGGACTTGTTCAGATACACTTTTGTAGGCCCCTGTGATATGCCTTAAGGCTTGATTTTGGATCCTCTCCAGAGCCTTTGTCCGCTTTGCAGCTAGGCCCTTGTCCTTTTCTGTTTGGGTCCAGACCGGGCATTCATATGTTATCGCTGGTCTGACTACTGCTGTGTAGAGATGTCTAGCTCTCTGAAATGTAGCTCCCCATGTTGATTTGCACAGCCTCTGGAGGGATAGCAAGATATATAATGCACCGAGTAAAAACATCAAGTACTTGCAGTATTAAATGGTTTGTGAGCAGGTATGTTATTCTAGCGGTACGTGGAGAGAGCTGAAGCCTCCAAGAATCTGGTTGGCCCAAATCAATCAATCGGTTTGTTGTCAGGCGTTTTTGCATGCGGCGATACCCAACTGGTCATTAAATTCAAGGGTGGAAAGAGGCGACTTCCTCACTTCGAAGGCATTTGGGGTGGACAATTCTTCATAAATCCTGCCTAACTCGTCTATGAACATATCATCTCCTAATTTTAATATCCGTACAGTTACCAAGTAAGCTACTAGGGGGGTTTAGTCTACGACAGGCAGACGTTCTGCAAGATGATTACGATCATCACAGGTCCGATCACTGCGAGGCTCTGCGGTACTGTAATATCGGCACTAAAAAGTCGTTCAATAGTGTCTTGAGGGATATTTTAAATGCTCACCCTTTTGTTATCACGAAATGTGAAAGTTCTTTCTAAGTAATGACAGGACCGAGCCGATAGACCACTGGCGACATAACCGCTGCCACCATCACAGATTTCTTTATGGTTTGTGAGCGGAATGGACCGTAGATTTGATATTATCCTGCATCGAAATAAATGCAGATGATAATGATCCAACGTCATCGTTGGGGCTACCATGATGCAACTTTCCAACAGTTTTCTACCAATTGTTGACCTCGTCTACGACATCAGGCACAACGGAATACTGGCAGCTGTAGGAGAACGCTACGGTCTGCAGACTGGGGGAGTATGATGGAAAGAGATGCTCTAATAACGGTGGGTTCCAACTCGCTATCAGTGTCTGGCACGCTGTGTACACCTTAGGGGTCTGACTACTAGCATGTTGAGGTTTAAACGTCGCTGCCGAAAGTGTGCTTCACTACAGTTGCCGACTGAAGAGAGAACTGGCAACCATAGGTATAATCAGTGCTTCCTAGATCGCTCAATTCAGAAGTATAACATGTGCTTGACTGCTTGGCTTATCTGGAACTGGATTAAATGTACGCTGGTCATATCTTATATCAAAAGATAGGATTTGTTGGAGAACAGGAAGCTTGGATGATTTGTTACCTCAGAGGAGTTACACTCTGTGCTAGCAAGAAAAAAAAAACGCGTTGATGGGATGTATTTGTTGGACTGATCAACGTCTCCAGTGATATTGAGAGACAGACAAGCAAAGGCCTTTTGGATTATTGGTTTCAGTGGCAAATAATTTTTTTGCTCAATAGACGAAAATTTATATTCTTTCGCAAGCGTCTGCTAAGCCGAGATTATCAACTGGATACACTATCGTAGGTCAGGTACTCCCTGTGTATATGCCGATCCACGCTATCTGTGGACTCAAATCTATATCTGTTACAAAGCGCTGTCCTTTCTAACCGGGATCAAAAATCAACATTTGACCATGAGCTTAAAACCACCTCGCCAGATCCTGAGAATGCAAAATAGAACACCGGAACAGATAGCACATACTCCAGCGTATGTCCAAACGCCTGTCCAGTCCAGCTCGCTAGGTTGCGAACCGCGACGTTGCAAGATACCGCCACCTCCAGGCCCGCCGGCCAGGACACCCATCCCAACCATTGCAAAGCCCATGCCAATACGAGTCCCGACTTTGGACTTATCCTTGGTCAATGCTACAAAAAGCACGGGCGGAAGTGCTATGAAAATACCGGAGAAAAAGCCAAAGAACAGAGCGGTACAAATAAGTCCACCGGCATTGTGGACAGATAGATTGCAAAGAAAGACCACGCCGACCATGAGCGCCCCTGCACCGAACATTTAGCATGTCAATCGTTCATCAGAAATCGCTTTGCTGCTTACCCGGCGCGATGACGTTCAAAGGTCCCGTCTTGTCACTGAGCCAATTTGGTAGAGTCCGTCCGAGTACCGATCCGGCGTTGAGTATCGGCACCAAGTAGAAGCTAAGGCTGTCACTCGTAAACCTAGTCGCTTGACCGAAGTATGATGTGTAGAAAAAGCCGACGTAAAGCCCAATGAATCCAATGAAGGCAGCAAAGACGAGGAGCATAAATGGTCCATCTGTGAAAGCCGTCGTATCCAGGACAGAGCGAGCCTTCGCTGGTTTGACCCTCATCTGCATCACCGTGAGGGGAACGAGCAGAGTGGCGAGTGATGTAAAACCAAGGATGCGAACACTCCAGCCAAAACCCACTTGACTTATAAGCTTGTAGAACATGATCGGATAAATGATCCCGCCGGTAGAACTTCCAGAAGCCGCAAGACCAATAGCCAAACCGAGCTTCGTATTAAAGTAGGTAGGCATTATTGCCACGGCTGGCACAAACAGCGCCCCACCGCCCATTCCAATGCAGAAACCCTGAGCAAGAAGGGCTTGCCAGAAAGTATGGCAAAGACTAAGCATCATAAACCCAAAAACAACAGCGAAAGAACCGACAACCAGGAGCAATCGGAAATGACCTCGATCGAATATGGGCCCAACAATCGCGCCAACGAGCAGCACCATCAATGCCTGAATAGAGCCAATCCATGAAATATTAGAAGAAGATGCTGTGAATAGCTGACCGGATTCATAGTAGGTCTGGAACACGCCGAATGTGTTCAGGATGCCCTATTTGAAGACTGCCATTAGCATGCGGTCAGCCAGCCTGCGATCTTGTGATAGACTTGCCCAGGTATTGAAAAACAGCATCCAACTCCCGAGAACCTGCAGCCATGCTTGCGTGCCTCCATTGGGAGGCGGTCCACCGAGTTGGTGTTTTGGTGGGCCGGCCACATCGGCCTCTGCCTTCGCGGCTGCTTCTACGGGCTGGTCCTGTTGTGGCTGGTTGGCCTTCTCCACATCCGGGTTATCAAGCGAGTCGGTCTGTTTGTCAGATCCGTCCTCCAAAGCACTCTCGTGCGCATGGTTGGCTTGCGGTGGAACCTCCGTGTCCCCCTCCGCCATCATCCGAAAGTATGCGGTGCTACTGTTGAGATTTCGCCACGGTTTCCAAGGACGAGCTAGCGCAAGAAGTGTATGCCGTGTTCGCGCAGTATGCTGAAGCGTATCACCCACCAGTCGTAGTTGACGTTCAACCCGAATAAAGAGCCAACCTGAATTTCTTAGAAATGTACAGCGGGAAGAGTAGAAACACAGTTGCTTAAGAAAGTCATACAATGGCTGAAAATGTAGGGGGAGTAAGCGACGCAATGCACTTGCACGTTTCCCGCCGCCCGGGTTCGTTTTATTCTTTGACGCGAGGCCGTCGGTCGGTCTTTCGGGATTAAATGCCGTGAGATTCTTCGATGGCGAATGACTCATGCAGCAGATCTGCTAGGAGAGAGTGGATGCACCCAACCTAGACGTATTGCTTGAGGTTGCAAGGACGGGTCTTTATGGAGTCCAAAATACTCACACATATGGTCCTGTTGTTGGCCATGTACCAAAACCGCGGCCGAGAGACTGAGGACATCTCGTACGAGAGACAGGCTCTCGTACGAACTGCGATATTACATCACGTGATTTAAACCCGGTGTTTCCACAGGTGATTAATTGTGCCTTGTATGGGCATTGTAAGAACAGTAGGAATGGTACAGAATTAAGTGCGAACGGGTTGATTACACGATCTGATAAGGGGGAGAACTGGGGTTTGGGGGAGGGGGAGGGGGAGGGGGAGGGAGGGGGCGTGGGCATAAGTAGGTGTGCCCAAGCCAGAAGGGTGCATTAATCGCGAGGTTGCTGACGGCAGCCTCGCCAGAAATGGTATATCACAGCTTTGGCGGTATATGTTTACTTTGCGGGTGTAGCATGACATGGTCTACAAGATCATCGTCCCCGGTTCAGAGGTCTCCAGTGTGCCGCTGGACGTCTAAAGCACTTACGCTGCAACAGCCGTAGCAGCAATTATCTCATTACGGTTTATGTTACTCCGTCAAAACCCGTCTCCCTCCCTCCATTCTCTCCCGCTTTCCAGCGCTCGTTGTTTAGGATCTCTGCCTCTTTCGAATGCTGCTTTCTTTAGATCCTCCATCTCCTTCCATAACTTATCTACTACATCCTGCAACCATTTGTCCTTGCCCACTTCCGGAACCTCGATAACTTCCTCTCCTGACAGCTTGCCTTCTCTGTTCTGTTCCTTCGCACTTTTGATCTTTTCCGCTTGTTCGTTCCAGACGCGGAGTTGTTCGTTGAAATCCAAGTGCTGATAGCGGAGCTCGAACCAGTGATCAAACGCTTTGGGGTCACCAAAACAATAGCCATATCCATCGCAGTAGCAAGCGGACATGGAGGGACAATGGATTGGCGAAGCGGTAAAAATGAATTGCCAGATATACTCGAATACACGTCCAGATATGTTGTCAGACAAATCCGTCCTCAACAACCAATCTCGGATTGAAATGTAACGTTGCTTGGGAGTTTGTTTTATTCTCTCCCTGCTGACAGCAAATTGCGCACAGCATGGTTGAGCCAGCACTGTCGGGATGGGGTCGAGAGGAAACAATTCCGACCAAGATTGTGCAATGATCCACTCCTCTTGTTTCTCAGGATCGCGCTCTGTCGCCCCCGGGTGCATCCACGCCGGACAACCTGGATCCCAATGGCATCTCAAATTCATGTAACCTTCTCTCGTCACGCGCTCCGGGCTAAGATGCCTTACCATGAGGGGGGACTCCGGGATCAGCTCATTATTATGCCATGCCTCGCGATGAAAATGCATGAAAATATTGACATCTTTCAATTCATCGTAGAAGTCGATGATGTACGATAAGTACACCATTGCTTCATGCCCTTTATTTATCGGCGGGTGTAGCGGCGCAAATCTGTCATTTACGACGTAGACGAACGGGGTCAGCAGCCCGCTCTCGATCATATCACCCAGCTCATCATGTATCCAATTACTCTTCTCCGTCTTCAACCTGGGCACCACAAGCGCTCTGCTGTAATTGCTCCCTGGGGGTTTAGTCCGTCCGACAGGGTACGGCGAATGGCTCTCGATCTTGGGTTCCTTGAATACACCCTCTCCTACAACCGGATCGCCAGGAGAGTGATCATTCGGCCTGGTAACTCGAAGGTCCGGCCAGGCGTTCGCTTTCTCCTCCTCCGTCGGTCCCAACTTTTCTCCCAAACCAACTGATTCTGGTATCCGCCGCCATGAGCCTGAATGGAACAAGGTGAAGATGAAGAATGTGGATATACCAGCAGCTATGAGCAGGGGTAAGACGCGACGGAGCATGCTATGCCGGCGGAATGGCGCCGTGGTGGGAAGACTTGAAGGCCTAGTATCGCAGGAAAACTTCTCAGGGCATGTAAAGAGCTCTCAGGCACGCCATTTGTTGCTCTCGCGTTGCTTTCGCCGCGCGTCTGCACAATCGTAGCGCCTATCGAGTCAACCGATAAAGATAAGAAGAGACGAGTGCTACGCAGACCATATTAAGAGAACGATGTTGAACGATTCAAATCCTTGAATGCTGACGAAGCCTCGTGTGCAAAAGTCGCCAGATGATCTGGGCGTGGGCGAGGGCCGCCGCCAAGAACTCACAACCATCTTAAAGCATGGCTTGGCCACTGCTTTACTTCAACAGCAGCAGAAATTTAGGGAGACGAGTAGACTTGATTATGAGTTTCAATTGTTTACTAAATTATATTATCTGCTTGAGTCGAGCATCCAATTCGCGCCATACTTTATTTTGTGCATCCAAGAACTACCTTGAGCTGCTCCGCACCAAGAGTGCAGAACGCGAAGGCGGGAGTACCTACCTGGTCAGTTGCCAGCCGCCCGAGCCTAGCAGAACTGAATGCCGTTGCAGTTGCTCTTACAGCTGAAGGGAGCATATTTCACGTCGAATCTACACTCGATGATGTCCTCAATGCATAGAAGAGATTTGCCATTTCTCAACAGGATAAAGACACGTTCGGTGCACACTGTGGTGACATTATCTGGCCAAAATTGGGAAGACGAAATATCTGTTGGTCAGTATCCTGCGAAGATGGTCAGTGCAAATTCACAAGGTAGAGGGTGGAAATCAAAATCGGGGAAGCTTGTGTAACCAGTCTAGCGCGAAGAGTCTCACTCGTCTGTCATTCGGCCAAAATGTATTTACACGTCCGTAGGAGAGGATGGCTAGATTTGAGATCGCCGTATGTTTCTCAGACATGCGGTACGAAAATTGGCGGCGTGAAAGAGCGAAAGCGTTGAGACGGCGCGATTAGTTGGCAATTTGAATCTGCAAATCGTTTCAAGGTGCACAGGTGTGATTGGCAGGGCGATAGACACGGAGTCGAGTGAGGGTGTGTAAGCGACATCGAGCTGGGTAGCGTGTTGTACAGCGACAAGGGCGTCATGGCATTTTAGTGCCGAACACATGCTGAACGTCGAGCCGCTCATGAAGCTTAAAATGAGGAAGAGTGAGATCCATTCTATGAAGGTAGGAGGCACGGTCGAATGGGTCTCTTGTTGCAACTTGTGATCTTGCGTGACGTGCCCAGCTGCAAAACCGTCGAACGCCGCCGTCATGCTGCTTTTGTCGCCTCTAGTAGTAACACATGTTGCAAATTCGCACCCAGAGAAGTCAAGAAGTAGTAGTACAAGCCGATTTGCTGAGCCGTCTCCCGAAATTTAAGCACCTCGCCGACGTGCTGCCACAGCCGTCTCCCGAAGTCATTCTGATAGCTCGCAGTCTTGGTAACAGTCTGAGTATCCTTCTTTGACGGCAATTTACCACATACAGTGAGTGACCGAGCTGGTAATTGGATGTTGATGCCCGCAAGGTCAGTCTCAAGCCGGACTCACTCTTCACCAGCTTAATCGTAGTTGCGACGACGGTCATCGTAGCCACGAGCCGGTGGAGCTTCACCACCTGCTGCCCCCGAATCACGACCGTAGCCACCAGCAGCATCCCCTGGTGGGCCGCGTGACGGCCGATCGTAGCCTCCACCATACCCTCCTCCGCCACGCCTATCGCCATGACGATCGTCACGGTAACGATCGCGCGGCTGGTAGTCGTCGCGCCTCGAATACCCGCGATCGTCGTAACGGTCGCGATATCCACCACGGCGGTAATCATCGCGTCGGCCATAGCCACGGTCCTAAAATATGTTCAGTATTGAATGATGCAAATACGGCCAAATGGAACATACATCATAGTAACGATCACGGTACCCACCACGTGGCGGACGATCATCTGCATGGCTTGTCAGCATAGTCATAACACTACCAGTCGCGGAGGTAGCAGGATAAGTCGAACAGTATGGATCATAGGGGCGGAATGTCGGACCTCTCTTGGGTGGCCCGAAGTATTTGCCAGGAGTGGGCGTACGCGGCCTCGAGCGACGAGCTTTCTCAATGCTCAGAGTCCTGCCTTCGTACACCTCGCCTTGCAAGGCTTCCTTTGCGGCGTCTGCTTCTTCTGCAGTAACCATCTTAACGAAGCCGAAGCCGCGCGACTCGCGGGTGTGTGGGTCACGCATTATGTTGCATTTTTCCACCTGGCCGTACTTCTCAAACAGACTGGTAACCTCAGCCTCAGAGAGACGTGGGTGGATGCCGGTGACGAAGAGATTAGAGCCGGAGTTGAGAGCATCCTCAGACGCACTATTATCGGCTGGTGGACCGCTACGAAATTGTCAACAATGCTGAAAAGGGGTTTCATTTGGGAAAATCTGTGCTTTACCGGTCATCGCGCCCATTTGCCGGTTCGTCACGTACTCTGGCATCGCCGTCACGATCTGGGCCGGGCGAACGAGAGCGATCGCGAGGGGGGGGATAATCGCGTTCGTCTGCATCGCGCAAATGTCAGTTGTGCACTCTTCAGCAAGGCCTGCCCGGATATCGACTATAGGTATGTGAAGCTTTGGAGGGATGTAGTTCAAAGCTCACTCGTATAATGATATCCAGAGCGAGCGTAGCGCGCCCGGCTTGAAGGCCACGCACCGTCGTAAGCGCGAGACTCTTCAGCGAAGGTGTCCATGTCCGCCATGATGGAGCCTAGCGATAGGCGAATATTTGGGAGTCAGTAATAGATCAGGAAAGCAGTCTAGTGCGACGTTCAGAGCCTGTAATTGATGGTGGTGAAGAAAGAGGTAACGAAGTCGGTTGCGTAGCGAAAGTGAGGCTTTGTTAGAAACAGGGAGACACAAAAGCGGCTGGGCCCGTGCGCACAAGCCAAATTTTACAGCCTAAGGCATGAACGGCTTCCGCGAATTACGACGCATTAATCATCAACGTTCTGGCCATCTCTGCAAATAGTGAGCATCTGTTTACAGCTTTCATTTCTGATGTTCAATATTTAGATTACGTAGAGAATACATTTCACAATATACTTCTCTTTATTGAAAGATAAAGTCTGCTGAGTTTGGTTTTAGAATGAATTGTACATCAAAGGATTGAGATGGTCGCAACAAAGTTACAAGAATATAGCACTACATGTGAAGTTGCATATGTTAGTTTGCAATACTCGTCATACTCATTCAAAACGAAGCAAGCAGTGACTAAGATGTTTCATGCCCATTATAAGCACTTCGGCCTTGCTTATTTAGCATGTATTTCACTTCAACATTTCATTCCCTGCTCGATGAGCCTTAGGTGTGATTATTGTTGCGAAGGCGTTTTATCTCATCCGTTAGCGCCGCAATTAATATTTGGTCTCGCATTGCTTTCTCACGGCTTCGTTTACAGAGCCTTGCCAACATCGAATTACGGCTTCACTACCATGACCCATAGCTTCGCTTCTCCACTTCTCAATCTCCCGCTGCTGTCTCTCAATTATCTTTAGAAGGAGTTCCTTCTCAAGCTGAGCATGCTTTACGTTAGGATGGGTTTCAAGACCGTCTTCTTTACTGCAAGTTCACGTCATACCCTCATTTCGAGGGTCAGCGAAGTTTTTCGACCTGACCTGGAGCTGCTTTCTTAGGGCTGAATATGACTGCTCTAGTTGCATCTCAAGGATGCGTAATTGATCCTCAAGCGCGCCGATGATTTCGACTTGGATGCGGAGTTGATATTTCGCATACTACATGTGCTTTTCAAATTCCGTGTTGTTGCTCTTTAATGCTTCACAAGCAAGTATAAAATTGAAAGAATTTGGAACTTTACCAACTGATTGAAACAAATGCCAAGATTTAGATGTACGATCATTAGTCGATACTCCGGAACCACCAGTCTCGCTGTCAAGATCATCAATAACATGACACTCTTGGACAGCTTTGTTGGATCCAAGACTGGTCATATGTCGCCCAATAGTCACGGCTGCAAATTCCTTGCAACAAGCGAGAAGGATTGGGATTGGGTGAAGAAGAAGAAGAAGAAGAAGAAGAAGAAGAAGAAGAAGAAGAAGAAGAAGAAATGGTGCAGGAAGAGTTGCTCCCGCTGACGTGGAGTCGCAATAATAATTGCCTCTATAAAACGATGCAAAGCTCACTTTTGAGCATATAAGTTCTGTGCGCCGTTGACTTTACATTATTGCTCATGCGTTGAGCAGCAATCACTGGCTCTGTCTCCGTACGGAGAAGTTGGCGTTACTGAAAAAGTCCCGTTCCGAACGATGCGAATTGCTACATTTTTATGCGGAGATCAGGGTTTCGAAACCGACGCTTTACTAAAATAGGAAAGAGTCAAACAGTTGGGGCATTGGTCGTCAGCTCCTGAGATCCTATTTCGCATACTAATATCGCAGCTTCATGAGATTTCATGGGAAACCTGTAAACGTCGGTCCTATAGAATCAAGTGTTATGTCGACGCCGAGTCGTCTGCCGTCAGTCAGACGGCCTGGGGCCGGAGGTACGAAGAGTCGACCCATTTCAATAGTTGACGTGAGTGCGCTTTTACCATTTATTGACTCCTCAATTAACTATCGCAAGGGTACAACGATTAATTTTGATTTTCCGACTGAGAATGAAGTCACATCGAAGCAATCGAAGCGACGGAGCTTGCTTCCTACATTTAGCCGGAAGGCATCTGCAGACGAGACACTGCAGATCAAAGAGGTTGAAGAAGAAGATGGTGTAAAGCCTGAACAAAGTCAAACGCAAGTGGAGGCGAAGCCGCGAAAAGCAATGGATGAGACAGATAGGCGGACAATGCCGCACGTGTCGAAATTGGGAAGACCAACGTCTCTGTTCGGACAAGGAACTTTTGCAGGACCATCATCGACCCGAGTGCACAGAACCGGAGGAAGCACAGATGCAAAGACACACACGTCTGCAGGAAGTACGGATGCAATGACACACAAGTCTGCAGGAAGTACGGACTCAAGAGCAGATGCATTGGCAGCACTCGAAGGAGGCTCGGCCATACCCAGCTCGCGGCTTGTGCAGCCGCCAGCGATCCCGAAGCGTACAACTTCCAACAGACCTCAATCAGGAGTGCCGCGAGGCCTGGCACGGGTGGCAAGTGTAAAAACAAAGAATTCTCCACATGTTAGGACGACTAGTAATGGTGCTACGGAGAAGTCTACTTTAGATACCAAACCCCGGCCACCATCGATAGATACGTCAGTGCCAACGCAAACCCTCAGCACAGCTTCCCCATCGTCGCCTGTAAGCTCATCTACCACACGCCAGAGTCAACAACCCCCTCCACCTGCAACGCAAATCAACAGAAGAGGACAGATGCTCCCGCCTCCGCGGCCGACGTTTACGACCTATCAACAGCACTATTCTCCTGCCAAATCATCATTACCAAAGCCACCAATCCCTTCAGCCAAGTCTGTCAAGCCGACGGCACCAGCGCTTGTAGAAGAGCTGCCATATACCTTTGAGCTTGCGAAGGAACAACTTGAGCTTCTCCAGCTCTCACTGTTGCATCAAAGTGCGACGAAAGCATTGCAAGAGTACGAAGCGAGCGCAATGCGAAAGTTAAGCAAGAAACAAATCAAGCTCAGAAATGAGTGTGAGGCTATTCGAGCTATGGAGCTAGAATGGCAGCGTGTTGTTAACCTAACGGCTCTCGACTCCTGGTGTTCCGACCCTGCCCTGCTGGCTGAGCATCTTCAAATTCTAGGCAAGATATACGTTGAAGTTTCCGCACTAACAGAGCCGGACGGTCGGTATGCTGGCCTCGTTTCTGTCTTCGAAGCATGGATTGAACAAGCCGAGCTCAGTCTACAGGGGCAAGCCTCAGGTTTTCTGGAGGCTATCCCTCAAGAGTGGCACAAAACACATACCTCACTTTCGCTGCGGTTGCGCGCTCTGCAGCGGGATGTAGAGATGCTGCCTCCTCTTCGATCAAGCGAGCATGACCCACAGTCCAGTCTAGAAGTTTTGATTACCTCAGTAGCGCAGCTGCTAGATGGCATGCTGAAGGAGTTGGAGCTGATGACGAAGTTGGAGAAGGCCTTGCTGGAACGGGAGAAAATAAGGGTAGAGGCGATGGTGAAAGCCATCGACTGTCGCCAGGTGACTGGAGCGACGGACTGGATGCCAGCTTGGCAAAGCGTGGGGTGACTACTATTCTCTTAAGATACCCAATTTATTTCTATGTTCTGCCTGGCTGACCGCTGACCACGTGGTCCATAAAATTTGAGTCACTCTCTCCGCTCCGCTCCGCTCGCAGCGTCAAACAATGTGCATCGCGCGGAGATGTTCGTAATTGATTTTGGCCGTTGGCCGAGGAATGCCCGCTGTTATTTCGGCCATGGAGGACAACGCTGAGCCGGCTCTACACATATACGTCCAGAGCAATAGACACCTCGAATCTCTCCGGTGACTCGAAGCGAGTTTCAAAGGCAAATCTTCGGGCCACAGGCCAACGAATGGTGGCGTTTCCATCATTGACGTATTAATGAGGTAAACGGATACGACATTTTGGTAACGTTACTGCAATAATTCTCCGGCTGGTTGTAGGTGTGGCTGACAAATCTATCAATGTGTTGCGTGAATTGCCGGCATAAGAGTTGGCTCCTTATGCTTCCTTCCGCGTCGGACTGAAATGAGCCATGGACGACGTAGACCCTAGGCTTTCCCACTGCCGCGATATCAGAGTCCTGGATGAACTGTTTCCGCGGGATCCCGTCAGATTACATGTTTGCTCAAACCTCGAACATATACTCATAGGGGAAGGTGAGTTGAACGTCGGCCACGGCGGATCTTGCCTTGATTTACGCCTCAAGAGATCTCGTCATAATTAGCGCATCGCAGGTGAAATGGCCCGCGCTTTGGAGAAACGGCCCTGGCAGCGGCAAAGAACTGCAGGGCGTGTCTTGGATCCACTCCGATGGCAGGAAGTCTTTTTCAAAAGATGGCAGGCCGTGGAATCGACAGTAGGCTGGCGAAAGTCATGATTCGTCGCAATGTCCGGCAAGATCTCGCTTCAGAGTGTAGATGCACAAATCGAGGCGCCTGGCCCTGATGCGGTCCAATTGTGCTGCTCGTGCCGCAACGTTGTGTGGGGAAAGCTCCGGTAGCTTACTGACGACGTCATAATTCAGATCCGCCGGATGGGCATCGCGAGCGTTCCATTGAACAGGATTGGAATAAAAGGCAGTAAAGGAGTGCGACTAACATCAAGAGTATATAAGGCGTGTCGTGGAGAGTTCGACGTAAGACTCCAGTGTGTGTGGCCGGGCAAAAATCAAAGAGGGTGTCGCGGCCGTCCATTAATCTAAGCTGCATGTCAAAAGAAGAGGTACGTGCTGGATGATCGCGATGTGGTTCGACAAGCGCTTAACCCGTGACACCTCCCCGCTTTAAACAGGCTTCTACATTTGTCCACCCAGCTTCTCCTTCCACACCTTGCTCTCACCTTCTCGACCTGACTGCTCATACAACTCGAGAGTCTTAGATACTTTGGTTAAAGACGGTGAAACAGCAGACTGACAGCATGATCGTTGACCCGGTTCAAGCTTTCGCCACGGGCACTGTGCCGGTAGCGACCAGCTCAGTTGCTCCTGTTCCCACCGTTATGCCCCTCCCCGAGTTCGAGAAGGCCGGTGAGACGGGGCACAGGACGCTATGGTATGTCTTCAACGACTAGTCTGTCGGGGCCAGGTGGCTAACTCAACAAAAGGGTGGTGTTTGTTGTCATGCTCGTCTCCATGGTTGTCTTCATCGGAATGTCATGGAGAGTTCCGATGGTAAGAAATCAGCGGATAGGCCTGACGAGCGATGCTGACATATTCGATAGTCTAAACGCCTGTACCACGTTATCACGACTCTCATTGTCACCTTCGCTGCCCTGTCCTACTTTGCAATGGCCAACGGCCATGGAGTGGGCTACCACCACGTGGTGGAGAAGCAGCACCACAAGCACGGCATTCCGGACACAACCAAGGACGTTTACCGCCAAGTGTACTGGGCTCGCTACGTGGATTGGTCGGTCACGACGCCGCTATTGCTTCTCGATCTCTGCCTCCTCGCGGGCATGAACGGCGGCAGCATCTTCATTGCCGTCGTGGCTGACGTGATCATGATTCTGACAGGCCTCTTCGCGGCGTTCGGCTCTGAGGACACTCCGCAGAAGTGGGGCTGGTACGCAATTGCTTGCATTGCCTACCTAGTCGTCATCTGGCAGCTCGTGTTCAACGGAAGGGCGACGGCGATGGCCAAGGGTGGCAAAGTAGGAAACTTCTTCGCTGCTATTGGCGGCTTCACGTTGATCATCTGGACTGTATATCCAATGTAAGGAGCTCGTCGCCCTATTGAGACTTCGTCTGAGCTAACGATCTACAGCATTTGGGGTATTGCCGACGGTTCGCGCAACATGAATGTCGATGAAGAGATCATTGCCTACGCCGTTCTGGACATTCTTGCTAAGCCAGTCTTTGGGGCCTGGCTGCTATTTACTCATATGAGTATGCCGGAAACGAACGTGGAACTAAGTGGTTTCTGGTCTCAAGGTCTTGGCCGTGAGGGTGCGATCCGCGTTGGCGATGACGATGAGGGAGCATAAGCCAAGATTCAGAACAGCTGCAGCTGAGCAGTTGCGGCGAACAACCGATCGATTTCAGATCACATAGCAACTTAGGCAAGGGAGAGATTGTAGTCGGAGTATCGGAAGCGGGACGACTCTAGAAGCTATTAATTCTCAAGTCAGTGAAAGCGGTCGGTTGAAATGCTCAGCCTGGCGACATTTGAGCGAAATCATTGAGAACATCACATCACATCACAATGGGTACGGGATAATAAAATGTTTACCTTTCTTGCAATCAGCCCGTGGCTGTAACCGTCAAGGCATTGTGTCATACGTTATATATAATGCATAATGCAAATTAGGTTCGAGATTTTGCACCGGTCATTCCTATCATGAACAGTGTTGAGAGTTGGCAGTTCAGAAGGACAGTGGGAGGATGCCTGAGGCATGCACTTGATGCCTTGTCAAGAAAACTTGTTCTATGCTGTCTAGTTAGCTTTCTTTTCTCCAACCCAATTAATCGATCAATCTACAACGGTTGGTTCCTATAACACATTCCACATCTCACTATTGTTCAAGCTTCCATCGAACTCTGAAGAGTCACCCACCTTTTAACAAACAGCTTCTTTTCCTTGCCGATGGCAGAATTCGGTTGTTGTTGCAAATCAGTCACGAGAGCTGCCCCGCAATGCTCACGCTGCCCCTCGCGACTAAGAGAGGGTCTGAGCGCACTGTTGAAACGTGATGCCCAGGTTCTGCTCCCAAAGTGAACGATAACCTCTCCAGTGCAGGCATTGTCCAAGCCATCGTGGGCGAGAACCGCTGATCAATCATCGGACTAATCAAAAACATTCACACTATTAGAAGAAGCAGCAAAAAGTCCGAACGCCATGGGAGACACAGAAGCGACCGCTGCTGTTGACAGCTCGCCAATCGACAAATTAGAGCGTCGAAACTCGTTGGAGAAATACCTGCAGACTCGACCAGACGGTTGGAATGCTCAGCGTCTCTTCCTGTGCGCTTGACATGGCTGACGATCATGCCTTGAAGAGCAGGACCTCAAGAACCGCCATATCCTTCTGGATACCACGGCTGCTCCTGCGTTGCAGGCGAGGCAAGCTGAATTGGAACGACAGCGTATTACGGACAACCTCAAGAAGGTCGGTACGGCTTGTCTGTGGGCATATAGATATCATGCTAATGGGTGGAAATCGTAGGGTCTTGCAAAACGTCCGGAGAGAGAAGGTAAGACAGGCATGACCTGCAAATCACTCCGATAGAATGCACCGTTAATTCGCAGACCTCATCGAACGAAACATTCTTCCCGACTCAAATGCAGCGCCTGCGTTGCAGGAGAAGCAGAAGGAGCTGGCGAAGCATATGAGAGCGAACAGCTTGGAGAAGCAGTTGCAGAATCGCCCATCACCTGAGGATCTCAAGAAACAGGGAATTCTACATGGTACGGCTACCCATTTTAATATTTCAAAGGATTTTAGGGCTGACAAGAAATGCAGCCGACGAGGATTCTGTTGCCGATTCCTAAGGAAGAGATAACGACTTAATGCCCAACCCCCCCCCCCCCCCCCCCCCAAACAAAATAAAGAACATCAACTGCAAGCGCGGTGGTATTGAATGAAGAAGGCGCATAGGGAATATGAATTCTACAGTCATTTACACAAGTAAAAAGCGAGGTCAGCTTTAGGATCATATTCCATCTTGGTACGGCCGTTCTGATGATGATCATTAGAGCCCATGCTTTTTTCATTATGAAGGGTAACAGGGTCATTTTGCTTACGCCCATGAATCTAGATGGCATGTTAGTCCGAATTCGACGGTCTCTCAATATCCCTGAGAGGTACTTGCCTAAACCTGTTTTTGCTTCTGTAGACAATTTCGAAGTCCTCGGGTCTGATTTGGTCAATCATCTCCTTGTAACCAATAACGCTTCCAGCCCAAACAGCGGTAACTTTGCCGTCTGTTCGGTGACCTTTGTACCAGCTCTGGCAACCTCCACTCCAGACCAAGGTTTGCATTATTTCATCTGCGTACGCATCGAATTCATCTACCACGTCCTCCTTGACGTCAACCCACTTAATATCTTCTTCCGCTATCTTTCGTATCCACTGACACATATAATCCGCTGACCAAGCGAGCCCGGCCATTAGGCTTCCGTGGCCGACAGGTGCATTTGGTCCGGAAAACATAAAAAAATTCGGAAACCCAGATGCACAAAGGGAGAGGTAGCTGACAGGCTCGTCTCGCCAGTGTTCCGATAACGTGGTTCCACGTCTGCCAATTAAGGGCCAAGGAGGACGGTGGGAGACGTCAAACCCGGTCGCGCAAACGATCGCATCGAATTCGTGCAGGGTCCCATCAACAGTGCGAATCCCGGCGGCTTCTATTCGGTCTATATACTCGGTCACCAAATTCACATTGTCCCGAGTGAAGCTCTCAAGGTATCCCGGTCCTGGTGTCGCTCGTCGACATCCTACCTCATACTCTGGTATCAGCTTTCGCGCGAGCTCGTCATTACCCCCCAATTTCGCTCTCATCATGTCCGCGGTTTGTGAGCGGCTTTCGGCCTGGGCTTTGGAGTCTTTCACGAACTATGGTTTTAGTTGAAAAACATCAGCACATCTTCCATGTCGGAGCTCATAGCAATCGTATACCATATCAAATGCCCTATTCGATCCGGCCTAAAAGGAACCCGTTGTCCCGATTAGCATATATCTCGGCTACCAGGCTGCATTCAAAAGTCATCCGTACCTGGATTCGTTTGCGATATTGGTGAAGCTCCTCTGGATTTTCTCGGAACTTCTTCTTTTCGTCCTCAGAATAGTAATACTGCGTTTGCCCCCCTATTATAGCTGAGCCAAGTCCTGGTGTAATGTAAGTTGGTCTTCGCACGAAGTTAGTCAATTGGGCCGCTCGTTCCACAATTTGTGGAATTATCTGAATGGCTGAGCTACCTACATAGCAAATGTTAGAAAAAATATCTAACGTGTGAAGGAATCCATGGCGTTACCATTGCCAATAACTGCTATTCGTTTTCCAGTCCAGTCAAAGTTTCTATCCCAAGCTGCAGAGTGACATAAATGTCCCTGGAAGTCATGCAAGCCTGGGATTGAAGGCCAGCGCCATTTCGATAAGAAGCCCGTGGCGGACACCAAGATATCGCAAGTGTCGTCAATCAGGCCGTCTTTCGTTCCGATTTTCAGATGCCACTTGCCTTGGTCAGGATCGAACTCTGCTCCTTCCACGCGGTAACCACAATGTACGTCCCTAGCAAGACCATACTTCGCTATAACCCGTTCGAAGTACTCTAATATTTCGCCACCGCTAGCATAATAAGCACTCCATTCTGGATTCGGCTCAAAAGGAAAAGTGTAGATGTGTGCGGGAACATCGCAAGCAACTCCTGGATATGTGTTCACCAGCCACGTTCCTCCCATGCGGTCACGAGCCTCGTATATGCAAAGTTCGACCATATCCGGGTGCATCTTGTGCTCGTGGTAAAGCTTATATGCCAGATTCATCGCTGAGATACCAGCGCCTATGACGCATACACGAATTTTTCGCGTGGGTGTTCGCATGGGCTTTTTGTAAAGAGGAATCCATTGCGGAGGGAGAGGCTTCCCATAGCGAACGAATGGATCGGGTATGTTGCCATTTGCTTCATCTGGTACTCCGTCGAGGATGACAGTCGGATCTTGCTCATACAGGTTTTCTAAAGAAGAACCTTCATTCATGAAAGCTCCGGCCATAGTACTTATTTTGTGCTGACCGTGCAGAACTGAGAATATGAAGGAAAAGAACCAACGAGGGATAGAGAATAGTATTTAGCCACTCAAGAGAGGGCCTTCATGAGCCATTGTACACGAGACCGTCCAGTTCGCTTTCAATACGTCAAGTATCTGCGTAGCTCGATAGCCGAACGGTGAGGGGAAGGTGTTGCATATCCCGTTCGCAGTGACAAAACGCATCAGCAATCCTCCTGCAACTTCCGTGTGAAGCATAAATCCTCTTCTTATTTCCGTGCAGTTCCACAGGAGCTATAACTAGTAACACGGCTGATCGGTTTGTCATGAATGAAAGAGATAACAAATGCAGCCACACCAATTCACCCTCAGGGTCTCACTCACATGCCTGAGCAATTAGTAGAAAATCTGGGGGTGCCAGACAATTTGTTGCGCACCGAACCTCATTGTCAAAGATTGATGCGTTTTCATTTGACCTGTTACACAAATTCTCACGAAAAAAGATGATTTCAGCTCCGAATATTTACTCACAGTTATTTACCTAGGAACCTCATCTTAGGTCAGATATTTGGTCATTGCCTACAAGGCGGCTAGATCATATTTGAAAACAGATCAGAGGATGATGTACTCGAACAATTTGATTCCGTTCTATGTATCAAATAGCTTCAATGAGAGCTATGATCACACCGTCTCAAAGAAGGACTTCAAGTCACCATACCCGGTGAAAGCGTATGCTCCACAGGCGAAGGATCATACATGCACAGTTAATATTTCTGTTCGTTAAGATGCCAGGGTGGTGGCCATTAGTATGGTAATCGCAGTTGACGTGTCCGCAGTCGCCATAATTGATGAATGTCAACTGCCAGGCTCTGCCACGCTGGGTTTACTTGTGGTGGCCCAGTGTACCAGCTTCTAGACGGCGGCCAGGTCGCATCCCGTATCTTTTCATACTCGCCGTCTTCGTGCGCTCGTCGCACATTGTGCTTAACTTCATCCATTTCACGGAATAAAGCGGCATTTGGAAGCGTTAGAGAGGCAGCTGGGGCCTCCCTGTCTTGGCGCTTTTCTATCTTGCCGGAGGTAGCCAGGACAATTTTCATAGTCAGCAAGCCTTGGTGAAGCAGGACGTCTGCGATATGGTTTTCTATATCAACTCGCGCGTTCCTGGGGTTCCCAACGTAATAGAATTCCTTGTAGCCTAATAGGTATTTAAAGGAAGATATCTCATAAGACGTTCCTTTCAAAAGTTCCATGAGCTCCTGCTGTTGCTGTGCAAGGTGTGGTTGACTGGCTTCATTCACATTCGGGAATTCCACACTGAAGTCAACATTCCTACACCTTATGTCTGGCACACAGTACCTCAGGTAGTCCAGTCGAATAACATCCTGAAGCTGAGCAGGCACATCAATCGAGCGATACGATGCGGTTATACTGTGATGAAAGATATCACAGTATATCCAGTGGTTCAGAATACACAACTCGGGGTGCTGAAGAGACGTTCGATAAGCGGCCAGCTGGCGTTCCTGCGCCATGCTTTCCAGCGTGATCAGCTCAGCTAAGGGTTTGAGAATATCATGCCTAAGCCACTCGTAAGTTCACCAGGCCTGGAAAGGGTAGAGAGCATGCATGGGTCGACGGCAGCGTACTTGATTTGGTTTAGTTCTCGCATTGCGTGCAACGACATTCTAGCCACTCGTACGGATAGTTCATACAAGCCTGGCAGCCCGCGAATGATAGCCGAGTGGAGGGCATTTCGATTACAGATGCTTTGCACGGCCCAGTTTCCCACTTGGCGCGCTGTTCCGGCGATCAGGAGGTGAGGGTTTGGTTGAAGGGTATAATCATGAAAGCCTAGCGGCCGTGAGAGACGAGGGCTTAAGGATGCTTTCGAATTGCCGCATATCATGTACAACGCGCGGCTACAACGGATAAGAGAATATAGGTCATAAATGGAATCCAGATAGAAGGGCAAGAGAGCAACGATGTCTTCTGGCAAATCAAGGAGATGCATCGTGGCCTAGAAATTGCCGTGGAAATGCTGTTTAGATGTGTGGCCGCAAGGTAGCATCCAGATAGGCAGGTATATTGCTTTATGCAGAGGGAACCGCAAATCTTGTGGCTGGAGCACAGCCGCTTGTGGCGCAAAAAACGTATCTCGCGAACAACTTAACAAAGTCTTCTTGTTGATCCTGTATGGCAGCAGAAACGAAGAATTCGCTTGTTCGGGAGGCCGAATTGGAGTCACATTCATAACTTCTAAATGCTTACGAGTGAACCGCATGTCTGATGGTTTGACACCCGTGAGTGTTGGACAGGGATGAGATTCGCTCCCATGCCAAGGACGGCCAAGACTCCTCTCCGCCTTGTTCACAACTCCTAAGTTATTATTTCGTGTCGTTACGCATGCAGGTAATACCAGCAGTGCGCTGTGGATCAATACCTCGCATGCCATCCAAGTATCACATGGCACATGGTGCCGTATGCAGGCTCAAGGAGCCGTTCACGCGACTTTTCCTCCACAAAAGGGCAGGTCGTCTTGGACTCTAAGCTACCGAAGGATGCAAACACGACCGCGGCGTGGTGTTAGGTGAGAGCCTCCCAAAAAGGTGGAGCCGATATAAGTATTTGCTTTTCGAGTCTTCGATTTCACTCCACATGATTGAGTCGTGATTGTTGGCCTTTTAATCTCGGCCCCGTGGGGGGAGAGAGAGGCGAGAGCATGACTTGGCGCTTGACATCAATATCACTAGTGTTCGAAGTGAACGCCAAAACGGGCAGTCATCTGCTCCTTGGATGCTTCTCAGGCAATCATCATTGGACCGGAGTCTACAATGCTCAGAACGTGCCTTGCATAAGAGCCATGCAAGCATAGTCGGTCGGCAGGCCGCCTCCTTCAGAACGGAGATACCATAAGCTTCGTGGAGTGAAGACGGAAGGCTTGTTTTATGCTAGCATCCATGCTTTGTTGCCATGTGAGGAGTGTGCGGTGCATCCAAGTCTGATGTGTGCGCGATCATGGTTACATCCTTGGTCGTACGGTGAGTGGACAACATGAAGCGGGTGCAGGATTGGCTCCACGCGATGTCCTTGGAAGAGGATCAGACATGCAATTGTGTCGGTCCCCGAACTCATGCCCGCGTTCTGAGGGTTGTTCATCCATCCCTCCGCTAACGGAGAGGACCTTCAAAGACGAGCTAAAGATGCGTCCTTCATCTCCACTTCGCTAGGAGTTATATAAATATGCCGATTTCCTATCCGTTCGCAGAAGAAAGCAGTAGAAATAGGCAGTTTGTGTTCCTCACGTTGTCACCCATCCATCATGCAGTTCTTGTCTCTCATTTTTGCGGCTGTCGCTGGGTTATGCCATGCGCAGTCTACATTCAGTCCTCTTCGGCCCCCAGCCATTCCGCTTGCCGTGAAGTCCCCATATATGAGTACCTGGCAACAAGCTGGGAGCGATGGCGGCAATGGTGGTTATCTTGTGTGTATTAGAACCGTTCTGTATCCTGAAAAACGCCTCTACTAACCGCGGATGCCAACAGGCCGGCGAATGGCCGACTTTTTGGGTAGAGGATGCCGTCTGATAAATGGTTGGGGACATTCACTAATATTGGCATAGCAAGGACAAGTGACAGGATGGCAGGGATTCATCCGTGTCGATAATCAGACGTAAATGCCAGACCCAATCAAACGTCATACTGGGCTTTCTGACGGTATTGATCAGATACAATTGGATGGGCGGCTCACCACAGGCCAGCCTCTACGTGAATCAGACTTCTTTCACCTACACATCAACACGGAGTGTCTTCACAATGAGCGTTGGCGGACTCGTTGAGATGAATATTACCTTCATGTCATCCATCACGTGAGTGCATTCATGTTGATAATGCAGTGGAAGATGATTATTGATATTTTGGGCTTCAGTCCGAAGGATCTTATGAGGTCTTCACTTCCCTATTCATACTTGGAAGTTGAGGTCAGCTCCCTTGACGGTAACGATCACAATGTTCAGCTCTATACAGACATTTCCGCCGAATGGGTTTCAGGAGACCACAGTGCCAATGCGCAGTGGAGTTATGGATTAATTCAGGAGACTGCAACTCCCAAATCTTGGGGTCCACCCGCCAGTGCCACTTGGCCAGCGAGCGAATCTCTAAAGGTGTATGGCACAAAGACAGCATACCAGCTTACTCCCAGCGTTGCTCATACTCAATCACCAATCCGTGGTCGAGGCCAAGGTTGGCGGCCTGGACCTGGAAACTGGAAGCCCCATGGTTCACCACCACATCCAACTGGTCTGCCGCACCAACCTCCGCCACCACAGCAAACTGGTGCCATCGCATATCACCAAGTATACCGTCAACAACAGTTGAATTTTTCAGAGACAAATCAGCAGGCAGATTGGGGCTACTGGTATTATGCCACCCAGAACACCGCCGACCTGACATATCAACAAGGTCAAGATATCGTCGTCAGAGGCCAATTTATTGATGCTGGATACTTAAACAACACCCAAGATGATAACTACCGTCCGATCAATGATGATTGGCCAGTTTTCGCCTTCTCTACTGATCTGGGTAAAGTTAGCACCCAGACAATAAGCACCTTATTCCAGCTCAGTCTTCACCAACACTATTGTGTTCAATTCGAAGGTGCAAACGGAACTCAATCGGTTCCATGCATGTGGACAAACTATTTCGACAGCGATATGGCCGCTGTTGAATACTTTTACAGTGACTATGCTGAGGAGGGTAGCAGCTTGGCAACTTCTCTCGATATGCAGGTCGAAAGAGACTCGATTACAGCCGGAGGCCAAAACTATCTCAGCTTGACCTCTTTGGCTGTTCGACAGGCTTTTGGCGCGTTAGAGTTCACCAACACTCCAGACACTCCATGGGTTTTCTTGAAAGAGATTAGTTCTGACGGGAATGTCAATACCGTGGATGTCATATTTCCATTTCATCCGATTGCCATATACATGAACGAGGACATTCTAAAGTGGCTTCTAGACCCACTTTTCATAAACCAAGAGGCCGGGAATTGGCCTTACCAATTCTCAATTCGTACGTATATTGTTATTTATGACTTCTTATCTGAGTCATTTGGTTAACGGTTAAATCAACACTTTTAGATGATCTTGGAAGCGCTTTCCCAAATGCTACAGGTCACAATGACGGCAATGGTGAGTACATTCATATTGATATTCATATGGAGCTAACGAGCCGAGTAGATGAGATGCAACCCTTGGAGGAATGTGGTAACATGCTCATCATGACTTTGGCATATGCTCAGAGGGCGAATGACAATGCATATCTTGCTCAAAATTATGACATTTTGAAGCAGTGGACTGGATATTTAGTTGCAGAAGCCCTTATCCCAGCTAATCAAATATCTACTGATGATTTTGCTGGCGCCTTACCGTACGCAACACCAAGCCGCCAAGGACAACTGCATTGTGCTGATAGAAGCATAGTAACCAAACGAATCTCGCAGTCAAGGGTATGATTGGCATTGAGGCCATGGCTCAAATTGCCAACCGCACTGGGCATGTTGAAGACGGCCAGAACTTCACCAAAATTGCCCATGAATATATCAATTTGTGGCAAGGTTACGGTATCAACTACAACGTGACTTACCCTCATGCTGAGCTGAATTACGGAAATAAATCATCTTATGTGCTGCTTTATAACATTTTCGGAGACAAGGAGCTCGGTCTTGACCTTGTTCCTCAGTCCGTTTACGACATGCAGAGTGACTTTTACCCCACTGTTATGAATAAATATGGAGTCCCTTTGGATACACGGCACACCTACACTAAGGGTATGGACTGGAACCCTGAATTGTCGATCAAAATTGCTAATTATTGATTTTTTTTTAATCAGCTGACTGGGAAATTTTCTGCGCTTCTGTCGCTTCGGAAAGCACCAAAGATTTGTTCACTTCGACTGTGGCCACATGGCTCAATCAGACTCCAACAAATTACGCCTTCACAGATTTGTATGACACCATTACGGGAAAGTTAGTATCAACCTTAACCCGTCTTTGACAATTGATTTGAGCTAATTAAAGATCAGCTACCCGGGAATTACTTTCATTGCCAGACCGGTGGTAGGTGGAATGTTCACGTTCTTGGCTCTCAATTCGGCTCCAACCAGTCCGTATGTTGTGCCAAATTAAAGAAATGATGGGCTTGATACAGCAGCTTCTAATCTTCCTGTCATTGGAGAGACGAGTGTGGACCATGTATTCTACTATTTCTGTTGACGGAACCTCTATAATTGGAGGAGACGTATTTTTTGCAAATAAACCTGTCGAATTATTTCTTCATGTTTCATCAAGGTGTACATATTAGCCACAGCTATGCTACTCGTCAGGGTATAGATTTATCTTTCACTCCAGTGGGATCGAGGTGGGCCAGAGTACCACTGAAAGTAGCAACATTATGACCGCTTTGACCTCAAGAATCATACACGTTTCAAAAAAAGATTTAATATGGACACTTACTTCCTCCTGTGAACCATGGAGCCATATATCTTCTGTTCAGATGAATACCTTTGATTGGCGTTTCGTCCATACCAGATACGCAGCGCTATTTGCTAGGCTTCCTCCTTTACACTTCCCCTCTTCAACTCTGCCCATACGATTACCGAGATAGCGATTGACTCTCGAAAGAGAGCTGCTTTTTCTGGTCAATTCCCTTACAATTGGTGTCCCCAGTAAATATATGCATAAAGCCTAAATTAGCCCCTCTACGTCACTTGAACAGTTATTTCCGTTTTTCCGTGCAAAGTGACATATGGCTTAATTATGCTTCCCTTCTGATTCCTAGAGAAATACTACGACCAACAGTAGTGACACCTGGTTCTAGAGGCCGATCAAGCCGTGAATAATCCGCTTGAGGTACGGCCTGCACCGAAAGTGGAACCATGCCGCAATCAAAATCTGTGGTGGTTGCTCGATCTTCAGACCTCAAGGCAAGCAAATGTCCGGTTTGAGCTTGCTTGATCTGAGAGGATTGTATTGACGATGCGGCTGATTGCAGACGAGCGGCGGTCAGACAGAGGGCATGATTCGACAGAACGCCCTCGTTAATCTTACTGACGCGATATGTGCGTCGCGGATGATTGCCAAACCTCACACTGCCTCTGCTGTTCATCATCATGGCGAGCAAGACACCATCGTCTTTGCCTTTTCTGGTCGTGGAGCGGTGGTGAGTAATGGGGGGAAGAACCGTGTGGAGCTTGAGGCGGGTGATTACTGTTTAATCCCAGCATACGTGGAGCACCAGGAAGTGAATGAGTCAGACGAAGATGTAGTTTGGGCAATTGTAAGAAGTGGCAGGGAGCCATGTGTGATTAATTTGGAAGGATGGGGCACGAGTTGAGAGTTTGAGATTCCGGATCGGATGCAACGAGCAGCAGCTATCGCATGTGAATGAACGATATCTATACATGTTGAAGCGCACTCTGCTTGTACATAAGAGTTGTTGGTAACTGGGCCAAATCGCATTATTTTTCCATATGCTTTTCACTCGGTTCGCGTCCTTCACACAAATTGTGAAACCATCCTGTCTCCAACCAACACCATGCTAACCCGGCCAATGAACGACAACCAATATAGAAAAATATTACAGCATCAACCACCTGCCGAAGAGGTGGGTGGCGGTGGCGGGGGGGCGGAGAATGCAATCGAGGCATCACCAACCTGCGTAGGTGCAATTCTCCTCTTCTTTCCCTTTCCTTCTTCCACCGCTGTCTCTGACGATTCGCTTTGCCGCTTGGATCCAGCAACTACACTGGGCAAAACACTCATTGATCCATTCACATGATGTCCTGGTGTCTGAGGAGGTGTGAAAAGTGGCACAGTCGAACCAGCAGCAGCAATCGATGGTATCGAGCTGAAACTGGGGGTAGGATTATTCATAGCTGGTGGTGCATTTTGGTCTGGCGCACGAGCAAAACTGGCTTCCGTTGCTATACTTGAGGCTGACATGCTTCTCGCTGGAGATGCTGGATGTGCAGTTGTTGTGAATGGTGATCGTGGTGGATTAGATCCTGCGGCATCTTTGTTTTGCGATGTCTGCAGTCGAGGCGCAGCTGGATGCGCAGTAGCTTGAGCAGGAATGGAATGTGCGGTTGTGGGAGTAGCTTGGGGCGTAGAAGTAGCCGAGTTTGCTTTGGCGGCCGAGATAGGCGTCGGTGTATGCCTTGCACCAGTTGTGACTGGTGGCGGGCATATGGTGCCAAGTTCGCCCGGTGCGAAGGTGAGGGCGGAGCAGAAGCCGTCAGATGAAGACATGAGCAATGTCTGGCCATCATTGGACCATGTGAGATCAGTGAAAGTGGCGTAGTGCAAGTTACTGATAATGCAAAGTGGCCGCTGCTGTTGAGTGTCGTACACGTACACAGCGTCCTGAGTTGCAACAGCGTACACTATTCGATACGGCAACCCAAATGCTGGTGGCGGTCCTGATACCGGGGGCGCTGGAGTCGATGGACTACGGTCGGCATCTAATGGATTCCTCGGCGAAGCCATCGTTGCTGCACTCGGCGATGGCGACGGAGCGCTTGTGAGAGGTGGAGGGTCCATAGCGAAGCTCGATGTCAGCGGCTTCGAGTGTATAGCCGGCTCCGGCAACGGGGCAATATCATCTTCTGTCCCTGTATCTATCGTGATCTCTTTTGTGTCTGAATTAGAAGCCCGGATGTTGTAATATACTGGCGAGCATTTCACTGCTATAGACGGCTTTTTATGCCCGGGGAGGAATGCAACCGGTGGCTTATTTAGTCCTCCTCTGGTGTAGATATAAACAGTATTGATGATATCTTCGGTAGATTTGGAGCCATCAGGACCAGCCGGATGTGAGATCTTATGTTGTCCTGCGGGAGTAAATAGCAGACTTCCACCCGGAGCGAACGTCAACCTGCGGAAAAAAGACGTAAATGTCTCATTAGCATAAATGAAGCTTCGCATACCAAGCCCGACGGTGCCTGAAAGGCTAGGCGAGGCGGACGGCATCACGGCCGGCAGAGGCATAGCGGACGGGCTCGGCGACACGGAGCGTCGAAGATTTGGAGCGGCTTGGGATCCAAATGAAGATCTCCGACTATGTGAAGTCGGTGGTGGATACATAGGCAAGGCCAAGGATTGTGGTGTCCCAGGAGCTGATGGCTTGGGCGAACCTACGCTCTCTGACAACGCATCCTGCACGAATGACGCACGGTAATTGCCAAAATCCGGAGGTGCTGGACTATTAGAGGAAAATCGACGGTGCTGCATCTCCATTTTTGTGATTTTATTGTGCTGTGCCAAAGAAAATTGCCCGTCTTTGGTTTTCAGAGTGTATATGTGTACGGACCGGTCGGAGGATTGCGTAGCAACATACTCGTTGAGGGGGTCCCATGCAACTCCTTGCACGTAATGGTTGTGCTCAGCTATCTGTCGCACAGTGGCTCCTGACCAAGGTTAGTTTGCATGCCATCCTATAGTATGTCAAGAGCGTACCTGTTGTCGCGTTGTATATCCTAGCAATGTTGTCCATGCTCCCAGTGATGAAGAACATGCCATCTGGTGACCATGCCAAATCATATATCTCTGCACCAGTACTTGACCTGCACATCGTCTTCACCCTCCAATGTTCGACATCTTCTATCCCGTCGTTATTCAGATTTGACTGTAATGCCGGATTCTCCGAAGGCACCCATAACAACACGTTCCCATCGTCACCGGCAGATGCGAGCACTTCGCCACGAGGGCACCATCTTACGACATTGACCGCTTGGGTGTGCTTTTTGAGGGTGGAGAGGTAGGTAACTTTGCGTTCGTCGCCGTTGGCTTCAATCGTCCACAGCTGCGAATTGTTAGCCGGATACAAACGTGAGGGGAAGCTCGACCTCCTACTCTCACGTGGTGATCACCACCTGCCGTTGCCAGCCTGCCTTTGCCATGAGGCTCAAAATGTGAAGAGTAGATCGGGGCGTTGTCCTCGTGCCAGGCAACGAGGAGCGGTGCGGCTTTCATTGTCGACTCGACCGGCTCGGGGCAGTAGCTACGTCCGGAAGACGATTTCTCTGTTGGCGAGAGAGGAATCGTTGATATTTAGAGCCCGAGTCGGAATGTGGACGAATTATTGAGATAATGAAAGAAATCCAGCGATGCTTCAAGGCAGGCTTTGGATGCCTTGTTGGTTGCGAGCGCTACATGGGCAGCACGCGGCAAAGTTGCGAGGTGCAGTCCAGCTATCTGCAGCTTCCTTGGAAGAAACGGCAGCAACCGTGGTACTTGAGGTCCTATCCTTTCAAAGGCGTTTGCTGACACACCGTTTCCCATACGTGGGCTGTACGAGCGATTGGCTTCCGGCTGCAATGCAGAACAGCTGTGATTAGGGTCATACTTGAACCAGATAGACAGACCGTCCAAACGACCGCGTCTCCCCGCGTCAGCTTGGCGCGGCATGGACCAAGTGTTCCACTACATCTGGATCATCCAAAAGTGCACGAGAATGGTAGGAGAATGATATTTCCTTATGATTGAAACATGTTCATCCACACATATATAGTTCGGAATTTAAAAATGTCATTCTCATTGTTTGTCCGATTATTATGCTTTATGTGCAGATCGTGATCATGTCTGATGATCATTGGTCAGGGATCATCACACTATGTGACTTTCTATTCCGTTCACAATCACATTACATACAAATATATGCAATAAATCATATCTATTGACTTATTCTATAATACTCGACTTGAACTTGGACTCATTTGTTCGATTCGTCGGAGAATTCTCGGCTTTTATAAAATATATATAATGTATTTAGAAATTCGAAGAAATATCAATCGGGTGTTCGATCAGCACTCGGGACTCAGTTCGTCCTCAATGGTGTAAGTTTAGCACCTAAAGGTTGTTAATTTCAGTTGTCTGACAACTTCTTCAGCTAGTGGCTATGATTTCCGCTTGTCAACCTGGAAAGGTGCAAGTCGCGGGAGACCAGGGTTCGATTCCCTGTTGGGGAGTTCATTGAAAAATCAACTGCCTCACACTGTCTTTTTTCTGTCGATTATTTTTAATTTTTTTATTTTTGGATTGCCCAACTGCTAGTCCGTAGGAAAATTTACATGTGACCTCTAAAATGTCAGTCCCTCTGAGAAATGCAATGACAATCTCACAGCGGAGAACTTCAAGGGTTCTTTCTCCGACATGTAAACTCTTTGGTCACCCACCATTCTAGACCGAAATATTATGTTATAAAGGCAAATAGTGGACATGACGCCTCTTCTATGATGTGGCAGTCAGCCATTTTAGCAATCGTCACATTTGAAACGGCATCTCATAGCTTGGCTTTTCCTTCTGATATTTGCTTCCACTCCCTCTCCCCGAAGGGTTCATAAGCATCCGCACCGGGTCGAAGCCAAAACAACTCATCCCTACCCATCTTCAGAGGATCCACTCCGGCATTCCTCAATGCCACTTTCTGGTGCTTGAACGTTCCTGTTGTCTCCAGATCTTCCTTTATCAACCGCAAGAATAACGGTACGGCGTAACGGGGAAGCCTTTGCCTTGCAAATGCAGCCAAATCTCGCCTAGTCTCTTCATCCAATTCTTTCCCCGCAGTCATGCTAATCGCCGCGCAGCCCGCACGGCCGTCATGATTTGGGAGTAAAACTCCGTACACATTCGCCTCTCTAATCGAAGGATGAGAGCCAAGGGCTTCCGAGACTTCGGCAGTAGAAACGTTCTCCGACTTCCATCGGAACGTATCGCCTATACGATCCACAAACCACACCCGGCCGTCTTTATCCCGCCGCTGCAAGTCACCAGTGCGGTACCAAGCGTCCCCCTTCTTGAAAACATCACGAATAATTTTGCTGTTTGTGGCCTTTTCGTTGCCGTAGTACCCTTGAAATTTATCTGATATGTTCTCCGGATCGAGGAGATGCAAAAGCTCGCCGGCTTCATCATCCTTGCATTTGCTACAGAATCCCGTCTTGGGATCCCGATAAGGCATGTCTGTATTATGGTCGTACTTCACCATCACGTTTTGGCGGCCGAAAAATAGTCGGGCAAGAGCTCCTGTTCGCCCAATGGCCCCGCGGTAGAAGCCGTTGCGCTCAAAGACCATGCTTGCGCCCGGACCTTCTGTTGCGCCATAGAATTCGAGAATACTTGGGATGTTGAAACGATCTTTGAATCTCTGCCACACGTCAGGGCGCATGCCGTTCCCGAAGGCTAATTTGACAGAGTGAGCGCGGTCGTACGGCGTTGGTTGGCTAGAGACTAGGTAGCGACACATCTCGCCGATATATTGGATGGCTGTTGCTTTGGTCTCGCACACCATGCGCATGTATGTGCGGGGTGAGAATTTGGGTGCTACCACCATAGTGCAGCCGGGACCAAGAACTTGCAATACACCAAGTAACGAGCCTGAAGTGTGATATAGTGGCAGAGCAGTGAAATATCGATCATCCGCTTTGAGTTGGAGGAATTTACAAAAGAAGAGCGGGCCAGAGAGAGGCTTGCCCCAATTGACAGTGGCAGCTTTGGGAAGGCCAGTTGTCCCTGTGAAATAGCAGTTTCTGCAGTCAGTCTGAGTAATTTAGGCGAATTGATAAGTTTTTGTCGTACCTGAAGTGTAGATAAGCACAGCAGGCGACTTCACGAGCTCACCAGAGCGCTCAGAGTCCGGTGCACGGTACGGAATTTTAGAGAGAATCGCACTCTCCATCTCGTCATCTATAATTTGCGTCTGGATTGCGCCGAGTTCAGGTATTGTCTTATCATCCAACACATCCTGTATCTCTGACTCGAGTATTAGAAGTCTCGATCCTGATATCCGCACACAGTGCACAAATGCGTTGCCCCTCAAATTACTGTTAATGAACGCTGGTTTCGCGCCCAACGACCACAACGCAAACCAAACCCAGATAAATTGTGCGCGGTTCTTGAAGTCCATCGCAACAATTTCGTTCTTCTGCACATAGTGTACCTCCTTCAGCCATGCTGCATACTTCAAGACCATCTCATATGCTTCAGCATATGTCCATTGTTGCTGTTGCTTCCCTGTGGAGGGATCGCCTGGAACGATTAAGAAGACTCGGCCGGAGGTCTGGGGATCGACAGCCCATTTCTCGAAGAAATAGAAGCAGTTGACGCGATCTTGCTTCTCTAAAGAGCTCATGCGCAAGGCGAAGCCGACAGCTGAGCTGATGGTCCATATGTCTTGACTGATCCCGTAGCGTGCATTGAGGTAGGCGAGAGAGGCCGTGGCGGCCGGAATGGCGATGGAACGAGGAATTTCTATACCACTCTGGTCATTAGATTACCTGATGGATGCCCGGAGATAGTCTATACGTACCAGCAAGAGCTGACAAGGCGGTAGTCATGACTGTGAGTGATCTGAGTTCGGAATTACCCAAGGTCGGACAAAACAGGAAGCTATGAGAACAACATGGGAGATGCTAGGTGAAGGATGTCAGAGGACACTCGGGTAACACTACTTAGCCATCTTACGGATGAAGCCCCATCTCACCGAGGCTCGCGCATGCGCTTGGACTGGATGCTTGCGCTTGACGTTCGTGGCCAGCTTTGCCGAATGTGCATACTGGACGCTGAATGCCAGCCGAGGCATGACTGCCGATCGATTCGCTTTAAAATCCGCGGCATTACTGCCAGTTTGAGATAGTGCATTTGGAGGCCTGATTTAGCATTTTTACGTTCTATACGGTGATGTGAATGGGGTTTTGCGTTTAGTCTTTCCCTCTCGACAAGATCTTAGGCATAATGCCTGAGGTTAAAGTTAATTTGAGAGTTTTAACATTCATGAGCTTCGTATGGAGTGGTGGACTTTGTTTCACCGAAGCTGGGCTATGCAAATACCTTCAAATGCTGAATTGACTCTTCCAATATCTATAGATGATTGTGTGAATATGGACAAAGAGAATATTATTCATCGAGCGTAGACACCAGATGTAAGAATAGTGGATTATCTAACCACTTCATACGAAGATAAGCATGTTGTTGATAAGAAGCAAGATATCTGCTCTCTTAGCAGCTCCTCCCATGACGCGAAGCTATGGCATGGCGGCCGGCTATCTCTACACAGTCACGCCTATCAATCAGCAGCTGTTTTCCTGTCCAACCCAGATAATTCACATTTCCACCTATAGCGAACGGGAAGTCGGGCAGCAAGACTTCAAATCGCCTTCCCGTCGGTATTCAAATCCTCCCATCTCTTCGCATTATCCAAGAGTGCAGGCTCTATACTTATCTAATACTGGAACAAGAAAAGGCACAATCTCACAAACAAAATGTCTTCCCTAACTAATCGAGGGATGTCTTGGCAGGATATTGCCACACTAATGGTTAAGCACCGTGAGGATACTTTTGCTGCCGTACAGCCTAACATCCCGGAGCTTCCTAAGGGCCTTCCACTCAATGTAACTGGCCTTCCCAAAAAGCTAATATTTGCGGAAGTAGCTGAGATTACCGAATCATCTCCTGAATTCTTGCTCGACCAGCTTGCAGCCGAGAAGCTCACAAGCACGGCTGTCACAAAGGCATTCTTGCAACGTGCTGTGCTGGCGAGCAAGCTGACCAATTGTGTTACAGAACTCCTACCGGAACGAGCTGTGGCTAGGGCTAAATATTGTGATGAATATCTCGCAAAGCATAGAAAACCTATTGGGCGTCTCCATGGCTTGCCCATCAGTGTCAAAGAGCACGTGGACATGTACACTCAGCCCTGATTAGAACTCTTATTTGAGAGTTTTGCTGACTTTATGTCCTGCATGGGCAGGAAAGGATTGGATTTGAATGCCGGTTTCGTTTCTTGGGTTGGTCATACAGCAAATGAAGACGCCCTTATCTTAAAACTTCTATGGAAAGCCGGCTGCGTATTCTATGCTCGCACGACTGAGCCCCAGGCACTTATGCACCTGGAGACTTCGAACAACATATATGGCGTTACCTTGAATCCTTACGACACCAATCTCACGTCAGGCGTTAGTAGTGGCGGTGAAGGCGCATTGTTAGGTGTGAGAGGCAGCTGCCTAGGAATTGGAACGGACATTGGTGGTTGAATTCGCAGTCCTGCCGCAATTAATGGCATATATGGGCTTCGGCCTACCAGCTACCGCCTCCCTCTGGGTGGTATGGCAGCGACGATGTTAGGGCAAGAGCATATTAATCCTGTAATTGGACCCCTTAGCACCAGTTTGGATGGGATTAAGATATTCACAAAGGCAATTATAGAGCAGCAGCCCTGGCTTTATGAACCAAGTCTAGTCCGAATGCTCTGGAAAGACGCTTCGACAGAGACGATCAACCGTAGGGAGTCGGCTGGACAAAGGAAGCTGCGCGTGGGCATTTTGGCAGATGACGGGGTTGTGCGGCCTCATCCTCCAATTCTGAGAGGCATTAAAACTCTGGTAGAGAGACTCAAACTAGATCCAGATATCCAAGTTGTTGAATTTCCGCCGTGGAAGCATGCCGAGGCATGGCGAATCATCAGCAGCCTCTACTTCGCTGACGGAGGGTAAGAAGAGGCGGAAGTCATGAACTCCTCCGGCGAGCCTTGGCGACCATTGACGAGCTTTATCATAAGGTAAAATCCAAACGTCAAAAAACTTTCAATCAGCGAGGTTTGGAACTTGACGGTCCAGAGGGATGCGTACAGAGAAGCATATGCACGACATTGGAACAGTGTAAACACCAGTATCCCGGGTCCGGATTCGGGCGAAATACTTGAGGTCGATGCTTCGGTAGAGCTGGAAAATATGGTTGATGTTATACTCACGCCAGCAGGACCTGGGTTGCGCCACCGTTGGATTGTGCAAGATACTGTGGCTACACTGCTCAGTGGAATTTGCTGGATTATCCTTGCTTGATATTCCCAACCGGGTTGCAGGTAGGGCCTGAAGATAGGGCTGAGGAAGGATATCAGCCGAGAAATGATAAGGATAAGTATAATTACGAACTTTGTAGGCCTTGGCTTTCCCCTTTGCACTTTCCGAATGCTCACCATGTTACAGACAAACCAGAAACGTTCGTTGGTGCGCCGATATCGCTACAGCTTGTAGGAAGACGATATGAGGATGAAAAGGTCATTGAAGCTATGGAAATAATGCTTAAGGCAGCAGGACCATTAGCTACTAACATCTAGGGCCACCAGAGGCCAAGGCCAGACGATAGACTCTATTTAACATGCCAGCGCCAATAAAAGAGAGGTCCACAAGTGAAGGCTAGTCTTAGAGAATTCGGTTCTCTAAGGCTTTTCCCCACGCTGACTGCCAGCAACAAGGAAAGCGAGCTCAAGCGCCTGTTTTTCGTTTAACCGTGGATCGCAGAACGTTTCATAGCGCAGACTTAGATCTTCATCTTGTAGCCCTTGACTGCCACCTGTACATTCTGTCACCGCATCTCCTGTGAGCTCGAGGTGGACGCCACCCAAGAAAGAACCGCACTCTTTGTGGATGCGCAAAGCAGATGCAAGCTCAGAAAAAATGGACGCAAAAGATCGTGTCTTTATACCAGAGGTTGTAGACCGAGTATTGCCATGCATTGGATCACATTGCCAGACTACAGTATGTCCCGTCTGACGTACCGCATCGATATGCTTCGGAAGAAGCTCTTCGACTTTTCCTTCGCCGTATCGTGTGATCAGCGTGACCTTGCCGATTTCCTTCCGTGGATTTACAATGTCTAGCAGCTGAGTTAGATCTGCAACAGATGTGGTGGGTCCGACTTTTATCCCGATTGGATTCTCAATTCCGCGGAAATACTCGATGTGTGCATGGTCCGGCTGTCGAGTTCGGTCGCCTACCCAGACAAAATGAGCACTTGTATTATACCAGCCCATCGTGTCTGCTTCCCGATTTGAGCCATCAATTGTATTCCCACCAGTAATTGATGGATTCTTCCCCGGGCTGCTAACAACACGGTTGGAGGGATGTTTGAGCTTGCGAGTTAAGCACTCTTCATAGGCAAGCAACAAGCCTTCGTGGCTCGTGTACAAATCGACCGTCTCTAATTGTCCAGCAGTGTCGGCACCTACAGTCCGCATGAAACGAAGAGACTCACTGATGCTCTCAACGATCCTAGTATATTTGCGCTGCAGCTCGGGGTCCTCGACATGCCCTAAGTTCCAGTCCATTGGATCATGCAAGTCGGCAATACCGGATGAGATCTGCGCACGAACATAGTTGAGAGTGGCTGCTGAATGAAAATATGCCTGCACGAGCCGTTCCGGGTCGATGTCTCTCTGGTCGGTCTGATAACCGTTGAGGATGTCGCCTCTAAAACTTGGTATTTGCCTGCCGTCTACAGTTTCCATTGGCGAACTTCTGGGTTTGGCATATTGACCGGCCATTCTCGCAATTCGAACAACGGGCTTATTGCCACCCCAAATGAGCACGAGGGACATCTGAAGCAATAGCTTGATCTTTGAGTCAACGGCTTGGTCGTTGCAATAGTCGAACAATTCGGCACAGTCACCACCTTGAAGAAGAAAGGCTTTTCCTTGCGCCACATCTGCCAAAGCTCGTCTGAGCTTCCAGATTTCCATGGGCGTGACGATTGGAGGAAGACGGGTGAGCTTCTGCAAAGACCTTTCGAAAGCAGCCGTGTCGTGATAGATGACAGGTTGTTTGATGGGCTTTGTTCGCCAGGATGAGGGTGACCATTCTCCTGAAGTATCTGTGCCATTAGCAGTAATTGTGCCGTTCGTGTCCATCTTGTTCACTTGTTCAATTGTAAAGCAAGCCAGGAAGAAGATAATATAAGGCTTGGCGGTCAAGCCAACGCGTAGTTCTCCTGGAAGATATGCGGTCTTGAAGAACACAGAATTAACAAGTCGAATGAAACTGGACGTATCAATGACTGCTTTTCTGTTCGTGCCTCCTCATGATACTTGGCGACATGCGAACTGGTATGAGAAGGGTGGTCCCCATGGGCTCTTGACTCGAGATGTTTGTGAAAATCTGGACCCTGTCGGCTCCTCCCGTGACACGGAAACAACCTCGAGTTTTGAAGCTTTTACATCACTTGCAGTGACGATATTTTCAAAACGCGAATTTGTGATCAGTCAAGTGCATCTGAACATAATGGCAGAGGAGCCACAGCCTCCGAACGTGCAAGAAGGTGTCGATCCGCCGGATGTGCTCCCAGCAAATGCTGAGGACCGAAAAGCAGCTCGAGCTCTCTCTTCCCTCGACCAGAAACCAGACGAAGATGCAGCACCTAAGAAAGAGATAGACTTAAAAGCACTCAATAATGCAATGAAGACTTTGGGTGTCAGCCAGGAGCAGAAGACAAGCGGGACCAACATGACAGCCGCCAAGAAAGAGGCACCGAAGAAGATGATCAAGGTGGATCAATCGGATGTTGCACTGCTGGTGCGTTTTCGTATATATTGTGTCGAGATATTTCAAGATATACTAATTATATATGATGCAGGTCGAACAGTTAGACATATCAAAAACCAAGGCTACAGATTTACTAAGATCGCACGACGCCGATGTTGTGAAAGCTATGATAGCCTGGGTCACAGCTGTATCAATTTGAGGCTTCTATCTCGTTTGGTATCGTAGTTTGAGATCAGAAAATAGGGATGAGGCCCAGAAGCTCCAGCATGATCATGATACAAAATGGGGCGTGCGCGCATGATGAAGGCAGAAATCTCTGCAATATTACGAAACGATCGGCATGTATACATTCTTGGCCTGTCTTCCAAACAACATTACAAGACACTCGGGCGCTGCTTTTCAACGCCAAGATTCCACCGTATTATTCAATGTACTTTTGACTAATCTAAGTCTGGCTTGGGAAAAATGTCAGGCGCCTATTCCTCGCCCTATCCTGAGCCATCTGGCCAAGCTTCCACATACGGTGTACTGGTGCAGTCTGCTGGATGAGCATGTTCGGTGCCGCTAAATAAGCAGGTGTAGCGGGCGATGAAAGCTCATCTGTGCTGTTCTCTTGCTCGTCTTCTGGCACAGCCTTCGACATCGGCTCCACGTCTTCAGCTTCCGCCGCTGGCGAATGGAGCTTGATTGGCGATCGAATAGCCGAGTTGCGGCCCCAGCTACTTGTACGATCACGCACGATATTGCCGCCAAGATTCACGAGGGCGGAAGGTTCCATAGACTTGCGCCTACGTCGACCACCACGGGGGATTTCGTCTGTATCAACAGCATACTCTTCGTCTCTTTCATCCACACGTCGTCCTTCGGTATCGCAGTCGCTGACCCAGCGGCTGTTGACGCAATATATGAGAGGCGCATTGCCATTTTCTTCTGCTTTCCTGTTGTGTGTCCGTACACGTTGGAGAGTAGTTGGTGACCCATCTTTGAAAATCACGTGCGTCAAATGGTCACTCCAGACTCTTGTTGTCTTTGCCCCTAGACGGTGAAGCAGTGTCACAAAAGGTGCGGATGCTGAAGCCCCTTCAAGCGTAAAGATCTCCACAAGCGCGAGGACACCTCGAAGTGGAGCGGCAGGATGCGGCGTCATTGGTGTGTATCCTGGAGTCATATTCACGTTGAAAGAGACCTTTCGCAATGATCCATGCTTCTGTACCGTGCCTGGACGCTTAACCGAAGCTTGATTGGGAGTTTTGAAGCGAGCAGGAGCAGCCATGGTGTTCGCGTGCTTCTCGTAATTACTTCGAGAGACCCGCCGGGGGCAACACTCGCATGGGGTCTCTTGAGGCGTTAATGGAGCGCTTGGGAGTTCGCCTGTATCCTGTGGCGTTTTTACTCCAGTCGATGCTGTTTTGTTCCGCCCAGTGACCGACCGCGGGCGAAGCAAGGAAGCAAGCGGTGTTACTGTCGTCGCTCTCAGATTTTGTGCGGACATTGGGCATGTGGTCGAAGCCTTTTGAGGAGTTTGGAAACAAGTTGGCACGGTGACAGTTTTCGCATGTTCCTTATACGTTTGCTTGAAACGTGGGTAGCGCTCGCCGGGGATTCTGCTTTGCAATGTATGAGCTTCGCACTTCTGCAATACTGTGTCGGTGAGTACATTCGCCTGTTCAGCCTCCACTGGCTGGTGTGACAGCGTAGTTCTAGTAATTGGAGTGCCATGATTACTTCGTGACCGGCTCCACCAAGCCTCAGTAAATGGATTTGCGGTACGGAGCATGCTTCCACCGTCTGATGTATGTGGTCTGACCCTCATCTTAATCGGTGTCTGACTATTGAAGGCAGGCAGAGATTTTCGACGGGCATCAAACGCAACGGTTGTGAGCGCATAATGGGGGACATTGAGCCTGTCAATGGGAAACGCATTGATGGCTGCATTTTTAGTTTGTTGCCGTCCATATTGTTTCTCTGGCTGATATGGAGATTGAACCTTTTGGAAGTCTGCCATCACCTTGCTTGCCTCTACATGATGTGCGAGAGGGGGCTGTGGATCGTGGGGAGTTTGAGGCTGCTCTGTCAGAGCGCTGACATCAATGAAGTCATTGAAGTTCACGGTGGTGTCTCGGTCAGCCGACTCAAGACCTTCGCACGAGACAGGAAGTGAACTAGAACCTGAGACTACTGTCAATCCAGTCCTAGTAGCAGGATGGTATCCTTCCGAGTCAGGATGTGAGAAAGGTGCAAGATTAGATGTTCTTTTTGCATCCGCTGTTACAGTATCCTGCAGTGTCGTTGTGAGAGACGGACTTCCAATAGTGCTGAAGTGTTTCTCAAAGTTGATAGGGATGGGAGCGTCTTGCTTGATATTCTCCCAGACTAGGGTCTCCGGAACAACAGAGGCACCCGGTGATACGGCAACAACATCCTTTCCGTAGGCATTTGTCACAGAAGCATTATCTGTTTCTGTAAAAATCACCGTGTCTTCAGACTCAAACGAATCATGGGCAGCATTGACGGAATTGAGGTCAAACGCTAGCTCTTCCGCGCTAGTTTGATTAATCTTTATAGTTTCACCCGGGTTAATGACTTTCCTGAATTCATCATCATCGTCGACGAGCGCGTCAAAAAGCATAACCTCGCTTTCTTCGACGTGAGTTGTCATGTTGACGGCAATCGACGCATTGCACTCTGTTGTGTCGAGTGAGATGTCCTCTATTCCAAATCCTGAGGACTTTGGATAATTTATCCCTGGCTTTGGGGAATGAAGATTTCTTTGATCACAGAGGTCGTCAGTCCCTCTTACAACAGTCATTGGCACGGTCTCGGACTGTGGCACAGCAGCTTTGTCAGAAAAATTTTGCTTTTGAGGCATATCCAAATCTTGACAGTAATATGGCATTGATTGCGATGAATGAGATTTCATGTATTTTTTGGTCATGTTCTCAACAGTAGTCCGATGCACAGAAGCAAGATAACGGGTTTCAGCACCCGGACTTGACCTTTTCATAGGAGTTTTCGGCCCGCACAACTCGTCTTCGGACTCTTCATTGGTTTGATTATCTTCCTCCCCTTCAATATCACTGTCACTAAAAGTGTTGCCACGATGGGGGTATTCATGCTCGTCAGTGATTCGATCGAAGTTTGATGTCGGCGAATCCGAAGGCGTAGTGGGATGAGAGCTCATGGATGCCTCGCTTTGGGCAGCATTTGCTCTTTTGGCAGGTTCTTTAAATGAAGATAATTTTTTTTTTGAAGTACTCGAATCTGCAAGAATATCTTCGTCATTGCACCCAGTGGTAGACCGCGTCGCTATCATGTCAGCATTTTCGTCTGAGGTCGTCCGCGTCCTTCTCGTACGAGTTTTCGGTGCATTTCCAACCACGTTAAACTTCATCCCAGCAACTTTTGCAACATACGTAGTAGGATTTGTGACCTGGGTGATCTTTTTCGGCGAGAGTGGAGGAGGCTTTGCAGTTGTAGCCCTTGTCTGTCGAGTATTCTTTGAATCAGTGGCCACTGTGAGCATGGACCGTTCACCCATCGTGATCTCATTTTTCTTCACCCCGGAAGTAGTCGATCTTGTTGCCTTTGGCGGCTGTCTTATCGCACTATCATCTCCAGCTGGTGCCGTGACTACATTTTTCTTTTGCCGGCTCCCTCGTTTTGTAGGCTTAACTTCCAAGGACAGCTTTTCCTGTTCTTCAAGACCTGGCCCTACAATATTGTGATCTTCAGCTGGTATTGCTGCAGCCTTCCTGTTTCGCTTCATTTTAGGCTTTAATGTTTCTGGCTTCAACTCTGTCTTCTTTGTTCCTTTTCGGACGGGCTTCTGTCGCAATTTGTCCATTTCTTCTGTTTCAGCCAAATCTGCAATTGACTCTTTGTGAGCCATTCGCCTAGTGGAAACCATGCTTTCTTGCGATGTGTTTTAACGATCGGATGCTCGGTTCTGCTTTGTAGAAAGCACGTGCTAATATAGGTGTAGTGGTGTCGTGTTTGTAAATACACAAGACTGAGGCCGCTGATTGGTCCCTGATGACGCAGGATAAGGATTTTGCATGTTGTCTAGTCAACCGGAACCGTTCCGCCGGAAGCCTTTGAGAGCTAGTCGCGTTACCACATGTGAAACTAAACGAGTGCTGAAAATGCGTGGCAAACGAAAGTTGAAAACATGATTGAGATGAATATCGACTCTTTGGCTGCGGAGAGTGTAAAATTGGCACTCACGACTGGATCTACGTCTCACTCGATAGTGGCTTCACTCCGGTCTCTCCTTAACCACCAAAATGCTCGAGCACCACGAAGTGCAGGCAGAGTAAAGGCCGTCAAGCCGTCCAATTCGGCTATATCAGGTCCAAATAATCCAGTTTCTCAAAAATCCATTGCAAGGTCGCATGTTTCCATCCTGGAAGACACTACTTCGCCTCTCTCAGCCAAGGAGAAATACGTTTTGGCCACGGAAGTTGTAAATATTGCCTTAACGACCCTTACAACCGCATCTAAATCTGTCCTTGGACAGAGTCTTGATAAGAATTTATCGCCATCAACGAAATCACGCGCCACGAGTACGATCTCGTCACCTACGCAACGTCCTCTAAAGCCAAGGTCCGATAATGCTACTCCTATCTCTAGACCTACCAGCAAATCCAAGCTGCAATCCTGTGGACCGGCCAAAAAATTGGTTCCAACCACCACTTCTCATTTAACAGCGACCGCTGAATGCGCAAGAATAGCTTTTGCTTACTTGAGATCCGCGAACGTTTCTCGGCTTGGTATTAAAGAAATTCCAAAATGGCAGCTCGAGAACGGGATACTTGCATTAGCCGGGAGACTGGTAACTCTTGGACTCTATACTCGTGCTATAGAAGAGCTTCGCATTGTCAAACTAAGTTTCCACGAGGCTGTAAGCGTGAAGGCAAATATCTCTCCCGCAGCAGCTTCAATAGGTTCGCCATATGAAGTCAGCCCTGACAACGAGATGGTTACCACTCTATTACATTTGGATGATCGTATCATCGAATTTTCAGAGCTTCTACCATTGGTAGTGACCTACCAACATCTTGTGCTTAAAATTATAAGTCTCTCTCGCAACCCCGCTCTTATTGAAGCTGCCGTGGCAGGTCTATTATTAGAGAGAGCTTCCTCCCCAGCCAACATCATCAGAAAACAAGCAAATGCCTCAAAAGATATTAGCAAAACGTCGAAGCAGCTCGAGAGCTTGGCTCAACTCATTTTGTCGTTATGTCCAAGTATATCACCGTCGGCAGATTCAGCGGCTTGCTCTGAATCATGTCCATCACCAGCGGCTGTTTTCGAGCTGCAGACTCTCGCATTACAGATTCGCCAATCTTGGTGGGGACTTGCAGATCATCAGGTCAATTTCAGTAAGGAGCTGCTGTCGCCTTTCGCAAAGTGTTTGGCAGCTTTCGTGAGACGTTCGGCAATGGTTTGCCCTAAATCTCAAGCATATCAAGTCTCTCAAACAATGTATCATCGCCTCCGACTTGATGCATTGCTTGAACATGAAGAGTTTGCATTTGATTTACTTCACAATATGGCATCACTTGCAAGGAGAACCGCTTCCTTGAATGATCAAATCGTATGGGTGGAACGGATGGAGCAAGCTAGCAAGCAGCTTGACATGCAACACGCTCGAAAACTCTTGACGTTGGTGCAGGTATTGGCAATCAATGTGAGAGACCCGGAAAAAGATCTGAATGATCCAGAAATAAATAATAAGTTTGACACGACAATCAAGTTCTTGGGAGGTCAGCTGACTGGACACGCTCCAGATTACGAACAATTATTGGAAAGTCTTCACGAGCTCTGTGAAGCTCTGCTTGCCAAAGAAGCACATATAGGTCATGCCCAACGAATATTCCAATTAGCTGCTAGCTTCGCTCAGCGATACTCAAGGTCATATCCGCAGCGAAAGACAAATCTTGTGCTATCCATAATTCTTAATGCTTTGAAGGTTGGCAAAACATCTGAAGAAATTGATAAATGGATATCCAAAGACGCTGCAAGCGTCTTGATCGAAGCCGGAACATTGCAAAGCATATTGGCTGTGGCAAATTCCAAGTCATTGTCAGTAGCATGGTCAGTTTCTAGCAACGCTGCTGCGCTGGAAAGGATCCTGCGCAGGTTGCTGCTGAGGTCATTGAGGTTTTGGCGGTCTGAAGGCACTCCAGTCTCCATGTTCGATGATGAAAATCTTCAGCCACTTGAACGAGCAGTGCTACTAGAATGTCAACTCCTGCATGCAGCTGAACTGGCAAACACAAGCAAATACCATGATGCACTGTCACATCCTATATCAGACGCTCTTCTGACGCTGTCGAAAGTTTATGCTCCAGATCGACATCCGCTTCGTCGCATCAGAGTAGCTTTGGTGGTGTTGCGACTCCGCGAAAGATCCACTTCTTTGATACGGCCGCAAGTAGCCCAAATGTGGCACGATACTTCGGCAGCAAAGGGGGACTGTCTTGCAAATGATAAGTCTTTAATGGCTTATCTTAAATGCCTGAATGCATCATTAGCTTTATCTCAATCTTTCAGGGACGGAAGACCAAGTGCAGAAGATCTCAAACCGGCCTTGTTGGCCTGGCAAGATCTGATCGATGGCATTGATTCTTTGGAGACGCTGAACGATTGTATTGATGATACGGGTGCTGCAAAATATCAATTGGAATATATTGCTTCATTCTTAGCAGCAATCGGAGACAGTGCAACGCGGTTGCCTCTGCTACGCCTCATTCTCCAACTATGCCAATTGGCAAAGCGTTCTCCTAACGAGATTTGCCTTGCATCGTCCGAGTTGGCATCTCAGTACCTCGATCTTGGCTACTCAGAAAAAGCCGGCCATGTTCTTGCTCAAATGAATGACCCAGGCGAGGGGAGTGAGATTTCAACTTCAGCAAGGCTTCGCCTGAGCCTTGCTCGTGCTGAATATCAATTGGCCATTGAAGACATGGAGAGTATTCCAGCTTCTCTAGAAGAAGCGGAAGCACTTTACATGGCTTCAGCGCACGGAGATATTCCTAAGCATGGTCGAAGAACTATTGAAATATGCCTTGCACGAGGGTGGTTTATCTGGTCTCGCTACTGCCATTATAAAGGTCAGCGACAGAATGCGTTGAATGCTGCAAAAAATTCAGTCAAGCTGTTGAATAATATGTGGGCTGCAATTGAAAAGATGGCTGGTGAAACGGTGGCAGATGCGTCTCACAGAAAATTCGAGTCCGAGTTACCAGAAGTTCAGCGAGTGATAACTGGTGTTAGCAAGCTCCAACTGGACCGAAATCAGGACAATAGGAGAGAACGTTGCCAGCAGCTTACTGGCCATGGAGCCACATACTGGCCACTAATACCAACACTGTGTCAATCACTTCTTCACCTCTCTTACCTGTTTTCCCATCACGGAATATTTGGAGACGCAGATTACTACTCACAGCGTGCAATCGACGTCGCCAAAGCTGGAAACGCAAATGGCCTGCTCTGTCGTGCAGCATGCCACCGTGGCAGTTTGTTGGTGACAGCTGGTAATCTCGAGGAAGCGGAGCTATTGCTATCAAGGATTGAAGACTTGGATAAAATGAGCAACCCATTGTTGAATGTCGAACAAAATTGTGTTAGGGCGGGCCTACGAGCCATGGAGGGACAATTCAAGGACTCTCTGCATTTCTATGACCAGGCGATCCAGCTTGTTGACCGAATAGCTAAGCCAGGTTTCCTCTCCAAACTGGAATCTTTCCGAGAAGCCTGTCAAAATCCTGTAAAAAGCACAAGAGCTTCTAAAGCTCCTAATCTTCATAATAGAAGACCAAGGATTAATACCCGCCAGGTCCAGAGCGGGAAAAATTTGTCAGACCCTGCTATCCTTAAGTCGACTAGCACACGACGGGCTAAATCATCGCAATCTGAGGTTACGCAGGCTAGCGAAAGGCCCTCTCTTTTATTCAAAATGATGTCTTCAATCATGCTGGAGAAAGGCCTTGTTGCTTTAAGACTTGGGATTGACGTAGATGCAGAAGTCAGCCACGCCAAATCTTTGTTTTTCTCACGAACCAGCAATTTACGGCAACATCAATTACAATTCCAGAGCATTATGCAGAGTGCAGATCAAGCTTTACAATCTGATCTTTCATACAACATACTGCCGGAATCTACACTCTCCTTTCCAGCCATTATTCACTCCGGTGAAGAACTGTGGAGAGTGGACAAACCCACGCTGGCCTCTGCTAAGCAGCATAGAAAAGCCCCAGCGGCAAAATTGTGCATTCAAAAGCCGGGAGAAATGGAAAACTTCGCATCCATTTGGCTAAAAGCAAAAAATTGTCTCCCAAGTGATGGTCTTTTTGAAAATTTCTCGACTATGGAAGCCTATGCGTACTGTTCAATGATGTCACGCGCAACAATGCTACTATCAACGACAAAATTAGGTCTTCGAGAGCCTACAATAAGTCCAATTGATCAAGCTCGTAACATTGAACTCCCAAAGATATATGCTTTTCGTTCCAATGAAATGGTCCTATTGGGGGATCTCATATCAGGTGTGCAGCGTGAGCGGCTTGACTGGCCAGCTCTTGAATTGCCAACAGTGAAATCTTTCACTGCTTCGACAGAATTTCAGGCAGAATACATAGATATATTGCCTGAATCGTGGACTGCAGTGTCATTGAGTCTCAACGAGGACCGTAATGAGCTTTTTGCTGCACGATACCGGAAGTCTCAACAACCACTCACTTTAAAACTCCCATTTGCTCGGCACAGACAAGATGATGAAGAGCAAAATGCCTTTGACTACGAGATGGGCAAGGCAGAGCTACAGGAAATTATTATGCTATCCAACAAGAGTTGTCATATTGGTGGCAATATGGAAGCAAAGGGCGCCAAGAGCAAGTGGTGGAGTGAGCGTGAAGCACTAGATCGACGCCTCCAAGAGCTTCTGATGAATATTGAAAACATCTGGCTCGGCGGATTCAAGAGTATCTTTTCCTTAGGCAAATGGGACGTTGATTCATTTGCCCGCTTCCGTAAAACTTTCGAAGAAATCTTGGCTCGTCATTTACCCTCTCGTAAGGCTGGAAAGACGCGGTCAAAGCATTTGGAACTGCACGATAATGTGCTGGAGCTTTTTCTTGGCCATGGAGATGAGCAGGATGGAGTGGCAAATTTAGATGAGCTGCTTGCTGATCTGCTTTATTTCGTTGTCGATATGCTACAATTCCATGGTGAGCGAAATGCATACGACGAGATCGATTTCGATAGTATGGTGGTCGATGTTCTGGATGCATTGCGTTCGTTCTACGAGACTGCCGTGGCTGATCACAGTGAACAGCATCTAATTCTTATCCTGGATAAAAGATTGTTGGCTTTTCCTTGGGAGAGCTTGCCGTGCCTGGAAGGTGTAAGTGTTAGCAGAATGGGCAACATGCTATCGCTAAGAAAGCAAATTCTTTCAATGCACAATCAAAGCAAGCGGACTTCGCAGACTTATGATCACTATGTCATCGATAGAAATAGTGGCACATATATTCTGAACCCGTCCGGCGACTTGCTCAACACTGAAAAGACACTGTCGCTTCCACTTGCAAGATTAGCAGCATCAAAAGGCTCCACATGGTCCGGTATTGTTCAAAAGAGTCCATCAGAAGATGAATTCAGCACAGCTTTGGTGAAGTCTGAAATGCTCTTGTATTTTGGCCACGGCTCAGGAGCTCAATATATACGCCCTAGAAGGATTAAAAAACTAAAGAGGTGCAGCGCAGTTGTATGGCTCATGGGATGCTCGTCTGGCGCTGTGACCGAGTACGGCGAGCTGGAGCCATTTGCAGTGCCTTTGACTTACCTAATGGCGGGTGAAAAAGACACATATGTCTATGACACAGAGGAAGAATCGGGCGTTGCTGATAGGAAGTGCATGGCAGTTGTTGCCACTCTCTGGGATGTGACAGACAAGGACATCGACCGTTTCTCTCTCGCAATGGGCGAAGAGTGGGGCCTTTTCCCGCCGTCTGAACTCTCGAGTTTACCGGTGAAGACAACCAGAAAGCAAACAAAACCAATCATTCCGGTAACCCCTCGACAAGCGAATAATATGTCTAAGACTTCAAAAACAAAAATATCCGCTGACATCATCGAGGATCGAACTCCTGGCTGCAGCAGGCCAAGCGCCGAGAAGAAATGCCAAACGAGTTTGGTCGAAGCTGTTGCAAGGAGTCGGAATGCATGCTATCTAAAGTACCTCAATGGGGCCGCGCCTGTAGTATACGGGGTGCCTGTGTATTTAGGTGATAACAAGCCATAATGTTGAATTGAAATTCTGTTCATATATCACATCAATATGCACTGAAGTGCAATCACGCCTTTCAATTCAAGATCCATCCGAATCCTCCGGAAAATAAACCGTAATTGATTCAATTTTTTTTCAGACTATGCCCTAAACCAATATCGACAGCCCCAACTAGTTTGTTGCTTATGAGACAGAAGCCCTCTGCTTTCAAGTCTCTTATTTCGTCGGTCAAAGAAAGCCATGTTCAAAGAAACTCGGCATAGGTTAACGTTGCATGTAAGTATCAGAGCTCTAGTCGATAAGATAGGAGCATTAGCAATATCGCAGGGGTGTTCATCATTGCCACAATACAATCTCTTCGGAGGCATATTATGGACCCGGTCTTGGATAACCTCTTCCACTGAACTCCGAATCAAATTCCTGTCCGATCTATTTCAATCTCGAACGGCGTTTCGTCGCCAGTTCCATCAGCCTCGTTGTCCTCTGTGCTACTCACATTGACATCACGCACACGATCTTTAATCAACGCAATGGTACTAGATTTATTCCTATGCTTACTCTTTCGATAATTTTGGGTGCCATGCACGTCGTATTTGGCAAATAGTTGGTCATGTACTGGTGAGGGACTGTATCACTCTTTGTTGTTGTCTCTCAAATAACCATAGATCCAACTGCAAAGTGCCAAGCTCATTAGAAAGTAGTTTCGCAGGGCAGCCTAAACCAATAGATTGCGCCTTATTTTGCATCTTCAGAACAGCTTTTGGTGTATGTCGGGTATTATAACTTCCACAGCCCCACTTGACTCCTTCAAGAAAAGCTAATTTCGCTCTCTGCTCGTCCACAATGCCGTTAGGTTTCGAGTTTCCGCAGAGAACGTGCGAGAAAACCGCAGCGATTGTTAACCATTCTTCAGGTTTTGCATGCTGAAGGATAAAAGCCCATCCAAACACAATTTCCGCGACGAGAAATCCAATTTGTTCCACTGGAGATTGGCAATCGAGACACAGCTTAACAATCTGAGCAAGTGCTGCAACGATGCCAGGAGACAGTTCAACGTTATCCTCTTCAAGCTTGCCTCGAAGCTCAGATCGATAATCCCCTTCAGCCTCCAGAACCTGGAATCGAAGAATATTTTGGATCGCCGGTATCCGATCTGCTAAATCAAAAAGTTTGCAAAGTTGGAACGTGCATATCACAGCATTCTTAGGGATCTTATGGTAGATGATAAATTCATGGGACCCATGATACCTTTGTGCACCATTTTGAAATGCGTGTTTCTTCAACAGCTCTCGGTGAAATGGAGGTATATAGTAGGCCTTCGTCAAATCCAATTCAGACGTATCAATCAGAGAGATTGCACCATCACTAATTCCGCGTGCACGTTCCTTGACCGCGAGTCTTAAGACCCAGAAAAAGCAATTTGAAGTTGATATGAATGGACTGTCAACGTGATCGCGGTTAAGGTGGTAAAATATTCTATTCCACGGAAAATATTTGATGTCGTCTAGTTCGGGCATTGGTGGGATGTCCACATCGTCTGATGGAAAACTTCTCGCTCTGAATTCTCCATTGATGAGCGTGCTCTGACTCGAACTGCACCAGTATCTAAATAATAGTGGTGGAACTGGCGGGTGTGCGAGTTTTTTTGACACCGGAACAAAGTCATCTTGCGTGATCCTGAATTCCTCAGGTGTAAGCCACATTGAACGTCCACTCGGCAAGGTGTATAGAATGGTTGCATGCGGCCTCCGTTGGACCGGCAGGCATGGTCTAGTTGATACTGCAGAGGCAGTCTCGGTTTCTATCAACTTGGTACGTTGAAGTGGAGCTGCAATCTTTGTCGAGCTCGCAGTAGCAGCTCTTTTCACCCGTTTCGCTGTTGTAAAGCAATCTTCTACGGTGACCAGATCTTTCGTCCGCTTAGATAGCTTTGTGGGAGTGATGTGAGTACCTTGTCCCCTAGAGATTATGTCTGCAGCCACAGGAATCTTCGTACGGACGTTAAGACCAAGGGCCACAGCGACTTGTTGAAGTTGTTGGATAAGTTCCAAACGCTTCTGCCATTGTTCACCGCTGGAAGGCGTAGCACAAATGTCTGCCCAAATATGGGGCTTCTTGTCCCTCTCCGCGTACTTTGGCTCAGTGTATTTAGTACGGATGCTCGTTTAACCCGGTCAATATTGCTTACCTGAGCTCTCAACGCGTATTTTTCCTCGTCAAGTTGAGCCTTGAAAAACGCCTAAAATACACAAGGAGAATTCACTTAGCACATATCGTAGATTCAGTGAGAGACTTGGAAATTATCGGCTTAGCTTACATTGAATATCTTGGTACGGGAGTTATTATCTAGATTGTCAAAATGTTTATGGAGCATATAGACGACAGTACGCTGATGCTCATCCTAGATGGCATTAGGTTTATTTGTTTGGAAGAATTTTCAAGGCCGATAGCATACCCACTTATGATTGGTTGTCTTTCTGGTCTTCTGTGCGGCCATCTTGATAAAAGAATTGGTGTAATGAATTTTGATGAAGAGTGAAGTCAGGCTGGCAAGTTGAAATAGCTCAAATAAGAGTCTTTGTACGTTCAAGGAGGAATATATGGATCTGATTTGGCACGCTGAAACATTCAGTGTTAAAATTTAGCGTCTGCAGTCCAACGTTACACAATCATTCAGTTGCGAATATAACGTAAATATGTCAAAGAGGGCAAGCACAAAGCCCACACCTGCGGATAATATTGATTCTTGAATCCATATCATTTCATATGGCGGAGCGAATATCCCTATTTGCACAAATCTTCTTAGAACTTAGCCATATTGATGCGTTACCTACTATTCTACGAGTATTCTAATGGAACCTGAGCCATTAATGCTGATGCTATCTCCTTTTGCTGGCTTTGAGTAGGAGCTTTATCGATTTCGCAGGTACCAAGCATATTGAATTGAAGCACTGCAATGCTGTATGCCGGCGTCTCCCATGAAAACGAGGCACCAGTAGTGTTTTTATCAAGGATAGGTCGATATTGAATCTCTTCAAGTCCAAGAATCTTCTTTGGTATAATTAAGGTCTTTTTGTTGAAGGAGTTGAAAGCATTTTTGTCCCCGCTTGTTGGTGGCTCCAGAACAGTACCATTGACATTCATAAACGGTCGGTCCGTAGTGATATTGATCGTCTGAGTAGAGTTTCCAGCATTCACTATCTTGAAGTAGATCACATTCTTCAAATTATCAATCTGTGCGGCGAAAAACAATGGGCCAAAGTTACCCTGATCGATTGTGACCGGGAGAGTTTCAGTGCCTTGATATGTATTAAACATTTGCTCCTGGTAATAGCTGACAGAGAGTAGATCATCTTTTGGATTTGCTCCAAAAAGAATCAGGTATGGCGTGCCTCGATAGAAGTTGAAATTTTGAATAACGGGGGCAAACGCGCTCAGTTTGAACGTGTTTGGATTTCGCTCCCAACCTATAGCATACACCGCTTCAGCAACGGCGGAGAGCATCCTTGGGTGACTAATTATATCCGTATTCTTGACATCGCGAGAATCTATTTCCATGTCAAAAGCGGAAACGTGATACTCCATCAAGCTGGCATATACATCCTTAGAAGCAGCCACTCTAGAGTCAAAACTCGCTACTTGCCAATTGTCCCATTGGTCAAAGTGATTAATGAACCAGGATGCCTCTGCATATACATGTTCGTCCCATATTACTGCTTTTGGCAGTGTCATTTCAAAATTTCCAAAGTGTTCTGAGAATTGGTCCATGGCGCTGTATATGTATGTAATATTCGGATATACAGCTTGCAATCCCTTGAGCATGAATAATGCTCGTTCAGGATAGTTGTGCGAAAAGAAGTCCTCGTTACCAATTTCAATAAATGGCACGCTAAATGGCTCTGGATGACCGTGGGCGGCTCGTTTGGCCCCCCAAAATGTGCTTGTGTTGCCCGTGAGGTATTCTAGCTCATCTAGTGCCTCCTGTAGTATTGGGCCCATCAACTCTATGGGTAACTCGTTGGCATCGGAGCTGTTACCTTGATCGTAGTTGGCAATGTCGAGACTAAAACCGGCATAGACACCGAGAACAGGCACTAGATCCATATCCTCACACCAATACATGAATTCCAAGAGACCGAGGCCGTCAGTATTGTAGTAAGACCAATCACCCGGACGTCCGGGTCGGTCAACCAAATCGCCAATTGTCTCCCACCACTTCCATCGACGGGCGATTGAGTAGCCCTCAAGGTTGTTACCTCCCGGAAATCGCAGGAAATTTCTAAAAGCATATTCCATTAGTATGATAATGAGTCTATATAGTAGAATTCACTTACAAAGTTACCCTCCTCAAGTTTCTCCGCAATATCTCTTCGTAGACCATTTGATCGATTTTTTGTAAGTTTCTGGAAATAGAGAGATAAGGTCGAAGTAGAGTGTCTGGCCTTTTATTTCCTCCGCGTCCATCGTGATATAGAGACTATTATCGCTGGTAGAAGTTGTCACTCCATTGACTAGCTGTGCTCCATATTTCCTATACATGTAAGGCACAGGTCTCGTGGATTGATTCAGGGGGATTACGGTTGACACGAATACATCCCCAGTGTGGTTATTCCGAAGACTGCAGTGGAATTTGGAAAGTGTGTAGTTCCACCTGAAACCACTTGCTTGAGCATAGAAGGACAGATTGTATGTCTGTGGATATACGGCCATGCCCCAAAACCCATCATTCTTGAATCCGACCTCGCCTTTGGCATGGAGCGGAACGTCAACCTGTAAAGCAACTTGTAGAGAATCGGACAGAGGATGTAGGAGGTCTAGAGAAATTTTCGCATCTCCAACGGGATACCACCCATCTAAGACTGGTGCGAAAGGGAGAGATGGGTTTTCGGCTTTCACAATTTGTTGTCCTGGAAGGTTATGCTCCCAGCGACCAACAGTCACGCCACTGCCCTGGAAGGCTCGATTACGCACGAGCTCAGCATAAATACCACCATCACCAGAGTGCGCAATGTCCTCGAAGAAAATGCCGGAGGCATAAGGGGCTGTCTCGTTTCGAGTACCATTTTTGGTCCATATGCTGACCGAGACGCCAGTACTGTTCATCCGAGTTGCTTTTACATCTGGCACGGGTTCGACGTGTTCACGCTGTAGCGAGATTTGTGCCTCCAATGGGGTGTAAAAGAGAGTCCACGCGATTAAGGCAACCCTAAATAATCCAAAGATATGCGGCATTTTTGGGGAGAAAGCTTTCTGCGACGATAATAATTTACTCAAGAATGATGATCGTGACAAGAAGTGTCGGGAACAAGAAGTATGGAAAACCTACGATTAGAGGGAAGGTTAACCAAGCCCTTTCATCTTAAGCACCTCTTCCCCACCTGTTAAAGCAAGGATTTGCGGGCTGCACAGCGCGCTGATATGACGATTGAAAACGGGCCTTTACAGTTGTAGTGTTTCCGGCATGGTGCACGTATCAATCGTGCAATCAATAGGCTATGTAAAGAGATGGAAGTTGGAAATAATTGGCGACATTAATCACTCCATTTGCGTGACGGTGGCCGCGAATGCTAGTGGGAAAGTAAACTCGATCACAAACGTGGGCATAAATAAGACCCCTTCAAGACCTTCAAATGGCAGTGAAATGCCCGAAGACAATCATGTTTTCAAGAATGACCGATGACATTTGATATTCTCCTTGAGTGGCGAAAAAGGCAGAATGAAACGCTGGATTAGATTGCTCCATGTCAAACCAGACTGTCACAATAAATAAGATGAGAACTTTATGTTGCCTTTACATCCACCCAGCTTCAATAGCTCATCCGCTCAACCGACTAGAGGAAAGCTTGCCCTGATGTTAGAGCTGTATATTGAAATATTTGCCTAGCGAACCATGTAACTATCATAGCATCGTATTTACTAGGCTAGATCTATCACAACATGACGCAGCTTAATTGCATGTTATCATTCTATGATATAAAGCAAACATTCCTGATAGCCGTTTGCTCAAGTTACTTGTATGAACATAGAGACCTAAAACATGCCACATTCAGTGTCCCAACCGATATTGTGCTTCACGGAAAAATAAATTTAAACAAGATGTAGTCGTTACGAAACTTCCCGGTCTAAAAATAAGCGGCAATCTCTGTCCAAAGTGACAAATACCAAATTCCAAAGTGAGATAGCATATGTGTTCTGGGAACAGCGTGGTGCCTCTATTGCGCCTCTATTACGCCTCTACGGCGGATATGGCGTCCCATGTCAATATATCAAGCCGGTCTATGTACTAACTTCGGGATTCAGTACTCTAGTATTGCTGTATGATCAAATAAGATGCGGTGGTAGCATGCATATAACTAAGAATCGAGCCCACTAAGGAGCTTTCACTAAATTTGCTTGAGCGGACGAACTTGCGCAAGGCTTTGAATATTCAACCCCAATTTAGAATGTGTACGGATATACCAAGTGTTTTTAAAGCGTCATTTCTGCTGTTGCATCCTCTGGAACAATATTTTATCGACTCATATGCAACTTCGCTTGGACATGATACCGTGCAACTGAAGTTGGACGGGCCATCGTCTATCTATGTAGCAAGGAGGATGATGGATCTCGACGTGACTTTTGAGCTTAGCAAATCTCAGCATCGATCATTTTTGGATGCTTTATGCTTCGGAATGGAAAGTTCGCAACTGCGCCAGTCGAAATTATGGCTTCATTCTAGACGTATGAGGTCGTGGGAAGAGGCTGAAAACTTCTGTTATTGCAGTGGGAAAGTTTCTTGCAAATCATCACACATTGCGAGAGATGTTTCTACAGATTTTGGCTACATTCAAAAGCAGTAGCCTCGACAGTGCCCCTATATATTCAACAAATGGACAATAATTCCTTGCTCACAGGCATGCTTGAAAGACTGATTAGTACGGTTAAGGAAAGCGTACTGAGCGGCGCCTCGATTATTTTAGGAGAGTTGGTAGGGATTGGAAAATGCTTAGTCTTTGACCTAGCTTATTCAATGCTCTTAGAGTTAATATCAAGCGATTATAATGAAGACGACTCAAATCAGCCTCTCTTGCATGTTGCTTAGCCTGCAACATTTAAGTCAAGGCCGGCCGCCGGCGCCAGCAAACGACCCGAAAATAATATCAATGATCGCAGCGGCATCAAAATGAAGCCGAATGGTACGCTTCACGAGGCGTGGGGGAAGGTATGGAGGTGGTGTTGTTGCCGTAGAGTGCACTCTGTAATTCCTCTTCTTGGGGCAAGTGCCAGAAAGTGAGTGTTGTTCCCACGTCATTCAACCTGGCTCAAGCTCCAACTTTATGAAACACCCACGCGCACCATCCCAGCCACTCACAAAATCTCGCGGTGGCCTTTTCCAACCACCTCTAGTACTCCTTGATTTCGGATTATTCTCTACCTCTCTCTCCATGCGATATATTATTCCATCGTAGTCAGTGACACCGGAATTGCAACGTCATGCCGCCAAAGAAAACCCGCGCGCAATCGAGCTCCAGCCAGCCCTTACCCACCGCGACGCGAGCCCCGGGCAGGAAGCGCCGACGAGTGAGCGACGCTTCGACAGTCTCCGATTTGCCGGCGACCAGCCAGGCAAGCGTTCCAGAGCCTGCGACAAAAAAGAAAAAGGGCCGTCCAGCGGCTGCGAGCCAAGAGCAGGAGACCATTGAGGAGGAGCCTGAACCGGAGCAGCAAGAAGATGAACTAAACAGGAACTACCTTGCCTTCCAGCATGGTGGCGACGCAACTGTCGAGACTGAGCCGCCTGGTATAACATCGAACGCACCCAGAGAGTCAAAGCATGTCACGTTTGACAGTGGTGCTTCGGACTCTGAGACGGTGACTTTAAACTTGACACCATACCCGCGCAAGATGACGATCAAGCGCCGCGTTACGATGTCACCCGGAGTAGCTACTACAAACGGATACGAACGACCATCGGCCGCTCGTCCTTGCCTGCCTCATTCCTCACGGACGCCGAAAAGCGTGAGCCTGCACATATTATCAAAGAGTTGCAGTTCGCACCACTCCGCTCTGTTCTTGATGAGCGAATCCGCCGTCGTCTCCGCCGAAATCGTCTATCAGAGGAGCAAAACGAGATTGAACAACACGCTAAGCGCGATAGCCGCACTGAGGCTGAACTTGAAAGGCTGACTGCCGAAGCTTTGGAGAAAGAGCGTCGCATCGAGGAGTTAATGTATGAATTGGAAGTCCAGCGACAGGCTGCAATCGACATAACCGATGCTCAAGACGAAGAAAGAATTCGCGAGCTTGAGGAGGAATTGGCCAACTCAAAGCGAGAATTGGCTGCTCATTTGGCTGAGCACCGATTGGAGCGTCATATTGATATTGTTCCGGACGACGAGATGATGGTATTGGACGCCGAGGAAGAATTGCAGTATCCTCAACCGTACACGACCCATTTACACGACAAGACTCTCGCGACCTTTGGGGACGCAAATACGATCGCTCGGGAATATATGGCTGGCCGCGCATCAATGGGTCTTGTGAAGTTGACAGCCGAGTGGGATGTAGAGCGCCGCAAGTTCGAAGACGCCATACTGGCTCTCAGCAAGGAAGCACAAGAAGCAAAGGCAGAACTACAGATTCTTCAGATTGAGCTCGAAGGTCTCGGCTTCGGTGATGGTAGCCTCGATCATAAGTCCATATTGCTCAGCATTCGTCGTTCCTTCAGTGAAATCCGTGAGGCATTCGAGAGTATCTTGCCAGACACGCTCCCCGAAAATGCTACAACTCAAGACGCCATCGCTATCTTGATCGCAAATGTGAGTGAGTTCACGGAGCGTCTGCGACTGCAAGAGGAGGACCTGGTCACAAAGGATACGGTGATCGCCGACCTAGGCAATCAGGTTCAAGGCCTGTTAGATCACCTGACAGAAGCAGAAATTCGCAAGAACGATCTTGAGAAGCAATGGCGTAAGCTAGACGAGCAAAACGAACAAAAGGCCCGCGAAATCGAATACTTGGAAGAGAGGATTCAGGAATACAAGGTAATAGAGATGAAGCTGCGGAACGAACTCAGAGACAAATTAGAAGAAGTGAAGATCCTTGGTGAAGATCACGCGCAGTCTCTTCGGAACCTTGAGAAGCTTCAACTGAGCTTGGAGAATTACCGGGTAGAGGAGACCAGGCTCACCGAGCTGATTGCTAGGATGGAAGACGAGCATCGCGCCACGATCGTAAAAATGAATAAAGAGCGGGAGGAGACAGTGCGCGAGTTGGAGGACCGGTTCGATGCTGAAGCCCGCCTGCGAGTGGAATCGGAAGAACTTAGTGTAGCCCGTCAGACTGAGATCAGCCGACTGGAAGCCTTGCACGATACAATTGTCAGAGAACGAAACAATCTCAGCGAAGAGCTAGAGACTGTCAGGGCCGAACGGGATATTGAGATGGAGAGCCGCAAGAACGCGGAGATAGATCTCAATGAAAAGGCAGAGGAAATTACTGGACTTGAAGAACGAGTTGATCGCTTGGAAGAGGAGCTGGAGAAGGTTGACAACGAGTTGGGAGAGCTTCGCAGTATGAATGAGTCCGAGCGCCAGCAGCGCCAAGCGGCAGAGAATGACCTAGATGATCGTAATGCTGAGATTGAAGAGCTGAAAAAGAAACTGCAGGCTCAGGGTATGGAAGCGAATGAGCTTCGCCTGAAGCTACATCAAGCCCAGCAGGAAAGCGCCGAGGAGATTAAGAGACTCGAGGCAATCGCTTCGGAGCGAGATGAGCAGTATCAGACTGACATGGCCGCTGAAATCGAACGTCGAGAACGGGCTGATGAGTTGGCACAGCTTCGCGCCACAACGATCTTGGAGCTCGAGACTCGCCTGGAACAGGTTCAGCTTCAGATGAGAAACGATCTTATGGAACGAGATGAACGTATTGAAGCTCTAGAGGCCGATATCGCGGAGCGTGATGTTGAGATCGAAAATTTACGTCTCAATTTGCGCAGTTTAGAGAATGAGCTGGATTTGGAGCGCGGCAACCACCAGGATCGTGTTAATGAGTTGGACTCCAAGATCAACAGTTTACAGGATATGATGGGCGAGCTAGAAAGCAAGATACGGTTGTTCCAGGAGCAGGAAATCCGCATGACGGAGCTGCACAACTCCGAAGTCGAGGACCGGAATGCCGAAATTGCAAGTCTTCATGCCACCATCACCAATTTGGAGATGCAGGTTGCGGAACTTACTCGCGAGAAGTCTAGTCTCGAGCGTCGCGTGGAAGAAGAAGCAGAGGCGATGTTGGACATGCAGGGCCAGAAGGATGATGAGATTGACCACCTCAAGAGGATACTCGCTGAGAAACAAGCGAAGATTTTGGACGTGGAGGCGAAGGTAGTCGAGCAGGACCAGTCTTGGCAGGATGTGGCACACGAGAAGGACCTCGAGATTGAAATGCAGAAGGCGATGGTGGAGGAGCAGGAGGAGACGATCACAACTCAGAAGTCTGAGCTGCTGACGATGAAAAAACGGTTCATGGAATATATTCATCGGACGAATACCGCGCTCACGAACCTGCAAGCTTTCGTGCGTCGTGCCAAAGAGAATGTAGACGAAGAAGCAGAAATAGAATTGGCAAATGGGGACGAGCTCTTCGCAGAGCTGGAGGCCATGGATGTCGATGCTTTGGTGAAGACGACGTCCAGCATCACTAAGAAGACGACGGCGAGCTCTAGTAGTGCCGTGGGGATAGCGAAGAAGGGGCGGGGAAGGAAGAGCAAGAGGGTGGAGGACAGCGGGATCGGTTTAGAAGGGGAGGTCGAGGAAGGTTTGGCGATATAGATTGACAGCGCCCGCATGTTTGAGAAGCACAAAATCGCTCCAGGAAGGTGGTGGCTACACGAGAATAGGGACAGATTGATCGGTCGTACAGCGCTTGTGGCATTGTATGTGGAAATTATTGGTTAGTTTAATGTTCATTTGTATGTAATGGCGCTGGAACGCTTTCTACGGCTGCTTCCACAATGTTTTGCAAGTAGGCAGGCTATAGCGATACAAATCAAATCGCATATATGTCATTTGGCTCGGTTTGATCGTCTGATGCTTCTGAAGTTCAACCCCTGCAGCGGTCTTGCCAAGAGAGCTGCACGGGCGTAGCCGCATGTCCCTAAACAGGCAAGTTAACCGAGCCTTGCCATAGAAACGGATCGAAACTGCAGCGCAGGCTTCAAATAGCTCCAACGAGCCGCAACTTTTTTGAAAAGCAAGTCAAACTTTTGCACACACACGCATACTCTTGATACCCGACCGTTGGTCATCATCTCTCACACTCACACGCGTACATACCCTCGACTTCACTACAGACCGTGAAGACCAGGAACTCATCGTAAGTTACAGCCAACGTCTGCGTGAGGCTTTTGTCATCACGTCGTCTACCACAGATTATTAACAGACATATCGGGCAGACTTACACAACCATTTGACTTCGTCACCATGTCCAGTGAGACGTTCGAGTTCCAGGCGGAGATTTCACAACTCCTGTCTCTCATCATCAACACCGTTTACAGTAACAAAGAGATCTTTCTGCGGGAATTGATCTCTAATGCCTCCGATGCTCTCGACAAGATCCGTTACGAAGCATTGTCGGATCCCAGCAAGCTAGACTCCGGCAAGGACCTCCGCATCGACATCATTCCTGACAAGAATGCCAAGACGCTCACCATTCGTGATACGGGTATTGGCATGACCAAGGCTGACCTGGTCAACAATCTCGGTACCATCGCCCGCTCCGGCACGAAGCAATTTATGGAGGCTCTTACTGCCGGCGCCGACATCAGCATGATCGGCCAGTTCGGTGTTGGCTTCTACTCAGCTTACCTCGTCGCCGACAAAGTGACTGTCATCAGCAAACACAATGATGATGAGCAGTACCGGTGGGAGTCAGCGGCTGGCGGGACCTTCACCATCAGCCAGGACACAGAAGGTGAACAGCTCGGCCGCGGCACAAAGATCATTCTCCACCTCAAGGATGAACAGACCGATTATCTCAACGAGAGCAAGATTAAGGAGGTTGTCAAGAAGCACAGCGAATTCATCTCCTACCCAATTTACCTGCACGTGCTGAAGGAGACGGAGAAAGAAGTACCTGATGAAGATGCGGAGGAGACAAAAGAAGAAGATGAGGAGAAAAAGCCAAAGGTTGAGGAGGTCGATGACGAAGAGGAAGAGAAGGAGAAAAAGAAGAAGACGAAGAAGGTGAAGGAGTCTAAGATTGAGGAAGAGGAGCTGAACAAGACCAAGCCCATTTGGACTCGCAACCCGTCGGAGATTAGCCAAGAGGAATACGCGTCGTTTTACAAGACGCTTAGCAATGATTGGGAAGACCACCTAGCCGTCAAGCACTTCTCTGTTGAAGGTCAGCTCGAATTCCGCGCCATCCTTTTCGTGCCTAAACGGGCTCCATTTGATCTCTTCGAGACGAAGAAGAAGAAGAACAACATCAAACTTTACGTGCGCCGCGTCTTCATCACCGACGATGCTGAGGATCTCATTCCCGAGTGGCTGTCCTTCATCAAGGGCGTTGTCGACTCGGAGGACCTGCCTCTCAACTTGTCTCGTGAGACTCTGCAGCAGAACAAGATCATGAAGGTGATCAAGAAGAACATTGTTAAGAAGACGCTCGAGCTGTTCAATGAGATCGCTGAGGACAAGGAACAATTTGAGAAGTTTTACTCGGCCTTCAGCAAGAACATCAAGTTGGGCATCCACGAGGATAGCCAGAACCGACAGGCTCTCGCCAAGCTTCTGCGCTTCCACTCCACGAAGTCGGGCGCGGACGAGACCACCTCCCTTCAGGACTATGTCACCCGCATGCCTGAGCATCAGAAGCAGATGTACTACATTACTGGTGAGTCTATCAAGGCAGTTGAGAAATCACCATTCCTCGATGCTCTCAAAGCGAAGAATTTCGAGGTCCTCTTCCTAGTGGACCCCATCGATGAATATGCCTTCACGCAACTCAAAGAGTTCGACGGGAAGAAATTAGTCGATATCACCAAGGACTTCGAGCTGGAGGAGACGGATGAGGAGAAGAAGCAGCGTGAGCAGGAGGAGAAGGAGTTTGAATCACTGGCCAAGAGTCTGAAGAATGTCCTTGGTGACAAGGTGGAAAAGGTAGTCGTCAGCCACAAGCTTGGCCTCGCTCCTTGCGCCATTCGGACTGGTCAATTCGGCTGGTCGGCGAACATGGAACGCATCATGAAGGCTCAAGCCCTCCGCGACACGTCCATGTCTTCATACATGAGCAGCAAGAAGACTTTCGAGATTTCACCCAAGAGCCCGATCATTAGGGAGCTCAAGAAGAAGGTCGAACAAGATGGCGAGAGCGATCGGACGGTAAAGTCGATCACCATGTTGCTTTACGAGACCTCTCTGCTTGTGTCAGGCTTCACTATCGACGAGCCAGCACAGTATGCCGAGCGCATTCATAAGCTCGTCAGTTTGGGCTTGAATGTGGACGAGGAAGCGGAGACGGCGGAGGAGGCGGCCAAGGAGGGTGATAAGCCGGCCGAGGCTGCGACTGGCGAGAGCGCAATGGAGGAAGTGGACTAAATTGATACTTCTAGACGACACCACCTCGTCACCAGTGCACGAGAGCGCGCTGGTTATTGCATGATGGATGGACGGGCGGACTAGCAAGGGAGGCGTTGATACAGCGGGTTGTCCTCATGGTCAATCGACGGAAATATCGTTGTTAGCCACGTATGCCGATAATGGGTTCGGATGCGATGCATGAGTTTTTAAGGATGTGTAATTTTAGAGCCGAAAGTTCATGTTTATCCCCGCCTGGCTCTCCATTTCTCTAACCCGTGCGATAAATTTATGTGTGCTTCCTTCGTTTTCGTTGCAATACTATTCCCACGCGTTGCCGGCCTGATGTCCCTTATCTGTCTGGATAGTTGGCAGTTCAGAAGGTCAGTGTGAGTATGAGAATGCCTGAGGCATGAAATCAGTGCCTTGGAGGAAGGCAACTTGTTCCATCCTGTCGAGTTAGCTCTCTCTTCCTTAATCAATTAGTCAACGTTGGTTTCTATAACACCTCTTGCCAGTGACCAAGCTTCCATCGAACTCTGAAAAGTCGCCCAACTTTTAACAATCTGCGTTCTATCAGTGCCGCAACAGGTCGGAGATTCAGCGGATGATTTCAGCCGCTGTATGGCGCGTAGTCATCATGCTTAATCGTCGGAAAGCGAGATCACGTTCGGATCTCTTGGAACTCTCGAAAAAATGGAGTACAGCCAATGGCGAACCTTAATTTATGCCACCGATTATGGGTGCATTGACATCGATCGGCTTCGGTGACCGTAAGTGTTTCGGACCCTTCGCCCTTCTCTCATCCGTTCCTATCTTGTGACGAATTGTATTGATAAGGCATGGGTAGCTCTTGTTGAGAGCTTCAGATATTTTGAAATTTCCATAATCATTTTCATGGCCTTTCGTACAAGGCAATGGCGGATAACATGGAAAGGCAGCGTCCAGGAAGCAGCGGCGGCGGCGCTGTCAAAACTACACCCGCGCCAGATCTTAACGATGCTGCACGAGGTGGCGGGAATTCAAGAATGAATGCACAACAGCAGCCTCAGCAAGACAGTCAGCCTCCAACGCCATCACGACTCAAAAGGATGTGGAGAAAGATTGGTCTGGACGCAATGACCCTCTCGATCATGCTGAAAGGCTCCATTCCGCCGATTATAGCCATTGCTATGTACCAATCCAATGCCGTCGCGCAACAATACCAAACGCTTGGCTACTTGGTGGCCATCATGTCCATCCTCGGCTTCAGCATAATGCCACGCGGAAAATTCATTCAAACCATCGCATTGGACGTCATCGCCTCCTGTGTCGGAGCGGCAGTCAACCTGCTCGCCCTATACTGTATGACGCAGGCGAGGAAACACACTACGCCGCCACACCATCCGCCAACAGGTTACAACTCCTCGGCCAGTGCAGTCGGTGCCATCTGGCTCATTCTCCAAATATATTTAGCGAATGTGCTGCGGGCTGCTCGGCCACAGTTTCAGTTTCCAGTTATCATCTACTCAATCTTCACAATCGTCTCCGTTATGTATGGTGTTCTTTTTCCCGACATGGCTTATGCGCTTTCATTCATGAAGCGGCTCTTGGAAGCATTCTTGACGGGATTCGGGATCGCGACGGGCGTGCACTTCGTCATTTTCCCGACGAGCTCGAGGAAGGTTGTATTCAAGGAGATGACTGGATACTTGATGTGTCTCACTAGCATGCTGAAGGCTCAGACGGCATACATGGCGAGCATAGAAGATATCGATCCCATTAAGATTAGGGAGAGTCAGGAGAAAGAAGCTCACCATTCAGAGAAGCGCGGTAAGGTTGCTTCCACTGCCTCACCATTGGAGACACCGGCATCTATTCAGTTGACGGAAGTTTTGAACAAGACAATCGAACTGCATACAAAGCTCCACGGAGACATCACTCCTGCTAAACGCGAATTCGCTTTCGGCAAGCTGGAATCCCATGATCTTACAGAGCTGTGGAAACTGCTTCGCATGATCTTCGTGCCAATCATCGGATTGAACGGAAGCATCAATCTGCTGAAGCGACGTGCAGCAGATATGGACTGGGCTCATAAGGGTGCCACAAAGGAAGAAGAAGACCTGAGGCAGGAACAATTGGCAAATGTGCACTTTCTCATGAAGCAACTTCATGAACCTTTCGCGCAAATGACCACTGAGATAGAAGCAGCCATAATGCATGTTCTGATTATTTTGGAGCTCGTGAAGCCGTCCAAGAAGAAGAATGATGAAGAGAGTGAAGGTGATTCACCCGTTCCTGGTTCCCCGGCTTTTGCGGAGTCATACAAAAGAAAAGTAGATGATTTCTATCATATTAAGGAGCGGAAATTAGTGGAATGGTGTAAGCAACATGGTATTGAGCTCCCCGACAATTTCTTCGATTCTACGCCAGTGAGGCCAGAGAGTTTAAAACTGCCTGACGAAAATGTACGCGAGAGGTTTCAGAAACAGCTGTTTCTAACCCTATATCTAGAATACCTTCTCTGGCGAACGGGCCTCTCGGTTCTCGATCTTGTACTGTACGTGGACAAGCGTAAGCAAGACGGCGCAATGAAGAGAAGCAAGCTCATCTTCCCTGGATCCAAGACTTTGTACAAGTGGCTGAAGGCGCCATTCGTCCAGGAAGACTTGAGCCACGAAACTTCGTACATTGCTGAACTAGACGCTGGGGCATCAGAGTCACTATACCTAGGAGAGGACTTTACCTGGCGCAAGGATCCCGAACATGAGCCGCCAGCCAATGCTCGAGAACGGATAGGGGAAGTCCTCCGTCTCATTCCCCGTTTCTTCCGCTCTGATGCTTCAGCGTTTGCTTTTCGTGTAACGGCGGCTACCATGTCTATCGCAATCGTGGGATTTCTGGAAGCATCACAGGTATGGTTCCAGGATCAACGCATCTTGTGGGCGATGATTATGGTGAGCACTTCAATCAAAACTTCATTTTCGATATATCACTTACAAACTACGTTGTAGGTTGCAATATCGATGACGAGGATGGCGGGCCAAAGCATTTTCAACTTCTTGGGCAGGCTCCTTGGAACTCTCATCGCAATGATTGGCGCGTACATAATCTGGTACATCGTCGATGGGAAGACAGGTGGTGTAATTGTCTTCCTCTGGCTTTGGATATTCTTGGCTTTCTACTTTGTTATCAAATTCCCGAAACTGATCATCATTGCAATCTTGAGCTTGGTGACAGCGGTACTGATAATTGGGTATGAGCTACAAACACAAAAAATTGGGAAGGCAAGTACTGTTCGGTATCCACTATCCATCTTAAGGATTTGCTGACTTTAATAAATTTTCTGTTTTACAGAAGCTATCAGAATCAAATGGGCAACCTGCGTACCCGACCTATGAGCTTGCTCCATATCGGCTAGCAACCGTTGCTGCCGGGTTATTTGTGGCCTTTATATGGACAATCGTCTGTATTATCATCCCACGGTCTCATCTGACCTGCTGACATGGCCTTAGTTCCCTTTTCCAGTATCTGAAAGTTCTGAGTTGAGGAAAGATCTCGGTGCTTGCTTGTACCTCCTTTCGAATTTTTACTCAGTCGTTCATGAAACAGTGCAAGCCCGGATAAAAGGCACTGACGGCGACGCTAACAACAAAAGAAGCCATGCATATCACCTCGAGAAAGCCCGCAATACGGTTTTCTCAAAGCTGATGCTCTTGTTGAACACTTTGCGAACTAACGCCACATTTTCCACCTTTCAAATTCAACTGGGGGGTAAATTTCCGCGAAGAGAATATTTGACGTGTGACTCTCTCCCCATAAGCATTGACGAGCCGCTGACTCGAGATTTAGAATCATCGAGATTTGCCAGAGATTATTGCAATATACCGCCCTGATCGGGTATGCTTCAATCACATTTTCCACGCAGGACCGCGCAGATGAGATCTCGCAGTGGTCAAATGACTTCCGGAAGTTGATAGCTTTCACTGGGACGACATCACATCAAATAACGTCACTTTTATCTCTCCTCTCTTCGAGCATTTCGAACGGCCAACCTCTGCCTCCGTATCTGGAGATGCCGCCTCCGTTCCAACTGGTGAAGCATCTGGAATCAATTGATACAGATGTCCTCTGCATCCGTCATATTGCGGAAGTGGAGTACAGCGCATTCGCAGTCCTCCAAATTTGCGCGCAGGCGGTGAATCAAGATGTGGAACTTTTGACCATGTAAGCCCTGCCTTTGCCTTGAATTGAAATTGGACAATTTCGAAGCTGACAATGCCACAGCCACGTCCGAAATCTTGTTGGCGTAATTGATTTTTCGTTCCACGCAGTAAGGTCTAGTGAAACCAGCTCAGAATCGTCAATGAGAGGTATCAAGGACAACGCTGGCAGTTAGGGCCAAGGACTGATGGCATCTAATTAATCATGTGGCACTGAAGTAGCTTGTCAAAGTATTTTTCTGGTCTGGATCAATAGTCATCTTCTTTCTGCCAACCCCTTTGCCCTCCTCCTGCTTCTTGGCGGTCTTTTCGCCAATCCGCATCACTCGCATCAAGTCTTCGAATTCATTCACCCCGACAATACCTCCGGACGCTTGCGTATGCCCTCGCGCAAGGTCATTGCCAAGTCGACTTAAAAGGGATTGTCGCTCGCTGGTGCCTTGATTTACCTCGTCATCGGTCTTGCAATCGGGCTCGTCCAGACTGGCATAGTATTGCAGACGTTCAATGACTGAAATAGACGGATCACGACTCCTTGCACATCGCGTTATTCTGCATGAAAAGTTGACTTTCCCCGGCAAGTAGCCCTCATTTGCAACCAACACTATCTCTAGAGCTTTACTGTTGAGGTGTCCTGCCCAGCGAGTGGCAATAATTTGATGGACCTGTGCCTCGCTGCAAACCCTGAAAACGGCAACCTTGCCATCCGGGCTGAATTCTGGTGCTGTATGTGTGCAGCGTTCCACTTCAGTATTTACTTGAACTCGCGCTTCGTGGAGTCTTCGATCATCAAGAACCTTCGCTGGTTCGGTCCGTATCATAGATCGCAGACCAAGCTGATAGTACATCATAAGAGACAGTGTGTCGGGATGCATTAACTAAAGAGACCATGTCATTGAGGACTTTCTTCGTGTACTTCTTCAAAGCATCTCGCATGTCTGGGAATGGTGGCTCCCATTTGATCTTATTTCCAAGATCCCCATAATTTCCGACGATACATAACCATGCACAGGCTTGACCGACCTGTGGATGCAGACGCTTGCAAATTTCGTAGGTGAGAAGCGCTGTGGTTGCAACTGGTGGGGAATGACATGCAGTAACGAAGTCACAGTTCTTCGGAAAGTCATTCTCGGTGGCGAAGTGGTGGTCGATGATAAGTGTGGTTGTGCCATCTACCCATATGCGGTCCAGATCCACTCCCTTGGTCTAAGACAAAAATGTAAGATGGATCCTGCGCCGCCAACTTTGCTCGCTCCTCCCCACCGTGTATGGTCATACCTTTTGAAAGCAAATGCACATTAATGCTGTCTTGCTGTAGCCCGAGTATGAGCAGTGTCCGGCGAAGAATTGCGCCAGGAGACAAACCATCAGCATCCTTGACAGGTACTATTATCATCATTTCGCCAGATGCAGCACACTCTCGTATAATTTTACGAGCACGATTCATTTGTGAACTAGGTGCCGGCCACTGAATGTTTCCATCTCGCTCCTTGACTTACGGAGAAAGGCGATATTCCGGCACCTCTGGGATTGACTTCTTCTCTGGCGATTTGGCCTTTGTCGGAGCATCTTTGCGCTTCATAATTAGGTTTGAGTGAAGATGAAAAGCTTTTCAGCCGTGATGCTGTCGTTAAGACATGTGATTTGATAAAGGGACGTTGCGATGTATTGTACATATGGTGGTAGAGAAAATTACTCGATGTAGTGTGCCAGGGACAAAGTTTCATCGTCTACCCGATTGAATTTATTGAACACCATTAAGTGTAGCGGGATTTTGAATGAAAGTTGTGTGAAGACAGCCTTTATTTTAGCTAAGTGGGAGTAATAATAAGCCCCCCTATGTTGTGGGACGCGGAATCGCACAATGCTTATCGCTTAAAACAAGGGCTTCTCACGACTCTTACTCTTCCTTCATCAGAACAATTGGACAATCTTTTCTTCGTTCATTTGGGTACGACAATATTTAACCTAGAGGTATGGCGAGAAATGCGTCAAATATGTTATTTCTTGTTTCAACGAATAACAATCGTCGCGGACACTCAGAGATTCCCGTCCGATGTTGTTCACTCTTTGGGCATCCTGACAAATAAAATCATATCAGGTGCGACTGTTGCAATTCTGATATTCCATGACAGCGTCCGTCAAGCAGAGATGCCTATCGTGATAGCTCTCGATATTATAGCTCTCGTGATGGCCGCGCACGGCCAAGATGCTCCTTGATTAGGGCAGGACGCAGGAAATTGCAACTTGCTCCAAAGTGTCTATCGTGGATGGCCGATTGCCGGTGCAGGATTCCGAGATTAAATCACCCACAAAAAGTTGTGCCCCGAATGCAACGAACTCGAGAACATCGATGTTATTGCACAGGCGGTCATTATAGAAGCAGAAGACAGGATTTAGCTTGAGCGTGCCGGATGGACGAATGCCCAAGAAGCGTTTATAGACGCCATGTCTGTAGGAGGTTCACAATTCCTTTACACGCTTTGCAGCGAAATCATCACAGCCATCGACCGATTTATGATGAGCATTGGACTCTCGTGGACTGAAAACCCTAACCAGAACCGAGTTCTTGATAATTTTGGACACCATTTTTTGGTGCTGTAGAACTGCGAGATGGCATTGAATGGCTATTAGATTTTAAAGTCATGCCGGCCTCAGGATGGTCAACATCATGGCTTCGCACGCCGAAATTTTGTGAGTTCTTCTCCACGAGTTTCACAAGAACTTGAAACCACTTGATCAGCAACGGATAGTTAGTTACTCGAGCTCGAGCAGAGAGATATGTTCCATATATGTGATGAGATGATACTCTAAGCATTGGATTTGGACTTTGTAAACATACACAACCTAGGGAATAATTCTCAGTAGATAATGGAGCTGTGTTCGGAATATTTTCAGGCAGTGCACATTATCAATGGAATACTGAATATCTCTTATGAAATTATAGTACTGATATTAGGCCCATTAATACTTTTATTTAGCACGAGGGTGTTGATGTCTTTGCAGGATGAGATAGGCTTGACTTTGGCGGCGAATCCCTTGCTTCCTCTTCGATGATCTGCCGCAGAGAATGATTAAATATTGTGAAGCATGCAATGTATTGATTCAGTTGATATTTTCAGTGGTATTTGTATGATTTGACATGCTCACCTGGAAATGAGGACTCAATCGAAGAAAACGGTCAAAGACGACTCCTATCATCGGCGCTATCCTATGGCTTTGTTGAGTTCAGCTGTTGTGAGGTGGGTCTTTCATATGCCACATATGCATAGTCTTTGTACAGCGCACCTACCCACCGTGTATGAAGTGATTACGTGGCAGAGTGTGTGTTTCAATTCTCTCTTTGACACCGGATATATGATCGCAAGCGTGTGGTTTCAGCCAAAACTGAAAATTGCACTCACATCACTAATATTCCAATTTGCTTGAACATCAACAGGTGGAATTGATGTCCCATGAACTAGTCCACGCGATTCATGGCCTAGTAGCACAGATTGGATACGTATGACCACACTCTCGAGATTACATAGAGATTCTAAGCATAATGTTGTAGAGTTCATTCGGGACCCTGATATCGGTACAAATTACTGTTATTTGATTGTGCCTAATACGACTGAAGGAGCCTCCCTCATAAAGTAGCAGAAGATGTTTTGCGTCCAGGAAACGAGAACAGAGCTGGAGTCATTTCTGTGTGGATCCATAGCGCGCTCGTTGACATTGCCACTCATGGTCTTTCTATTCATGACTCGGCATTGCAGATGGACACCGTTTTAATTTTGGAATCAGACCAAGCAGCACAGTTTCACCCACAGTCTTGGTCGCATCAAAGAAAATCGGAGTGCCAGCATGCTGAAACACTGGACATGATTCCTTGCAGAGTCGGGGGAATCTGCTGACTTGGTAGCATACAACGGCGAAAAAGGCAGCGGAATTGCGATTCAGGCATCAATCGCTGGAGCCAGGACCAAGCCGGCATAAGCCTTAGATGATGCTACATGAATTTTTCATTCGCAACGCAGCGACCATCCGAAAATGGGAATTGAACCGAAGGCGCATATACTTAAGACTGTTAAATTTACAACATACAGATCCAAGATATATATTGCTTAGCGCAGTGCATTCAAGTATGATACGACTTGATCCACCACCGCACTCTTGCAGATCGCTAGTCTCGAGCTTCACAGTGCATATTCAATATACTATCTACATCGATACGAGAATGTAGAAATGGCTTATCCGTCTGGGAAACCTTGATTCCCTCCAAAACATTACTCGCTACATTTGGGGAAACTTTTATCATCGACGAAGATCATCATCTTGGACTCCTGAAAATATATCGAATCTTGTATTCATTCGGTGGGGTTTACCACATGATAGCATTCAAACAACCCGATCCCGCTTTATTTCAAGATATGGTATCAAACGACACTTCCACAATAGCGGAAAGGATGGCCATTCATCTTCTTCCCGACTAGGGCTGTGGAGAGTATGAGAAGGCTGCAAGCGTAAAGGCTGGGGCCAAAGATTGAGACGACAGACCATGGAAGACTGCCTGAGGTTTCATCTGAGATAGCCACAGCCAAACTGTCGCTCTGGTGGTGACCTCTCGCCTTTGATGTAAGCGAACCAAACTCAGCTAACCACAATTTACCATTCAATCATGATACGCAATCCCTACGTCATATACCAGACCTCACCATACTTTGGGGTATCACCAGCAGGTGGGCAGGTTCATATCTTATCGTCGTGGCATATATTACAGCATTTCACGATCATATCAGAATCCCTTGCCCTGACGCAATGCGCTCCACTATGGAAGTGGCTTCTCTCATTCGATAATAGTTCTGAGCTGCCTAGCGATCGCACATATGTTATGTTGTGCTTCCTGCACGCTCCGATTACGTGCATGGCTGCCGTCATCGCTTGAACCCCTGCATTGACCAACCTGCTTCGCCTTCTACAGTGTACACGGTTTTCAGTACCAAAGCGGCACGGGGGGGTTGAAACCGAAGGCAGTTAAACCCTCCAGATTGAGTGTTGAACACGCATCAAGAGGCGATCTCAGCGACGCACCCGCCACCTTCCATCCACTGGCCAGCCATATGAGCCGCACACTTGATAGAAAAGAGAATTGAGGGTGGGAAAGACGGAATCATAGTAAGAGATGCAAATCCCCATCCCTCCGGCTAGAAGGCATTGCAATTTAACGGCTGTATAATTCGGACCGCTAGCTGCACGACATGAGCCGACATCATCTAGGTGGCGTGATCGTAAACAGGTCTGGTCTCTCGATCATTTAACCCAGCAACGAAACGCGTGGAGATGCTGTCTCGGCAGAGGTGATGGAGCCGCCGTGACTGTCGACCTTCATCTAACTGCCACCTCCCAGATCCACCCAGTAATTCCCGGTGTCATATCTTGTTTCTGTGCGGGAGTGCCTGACGGAGCTCATTGCAGCCTCACCTACCCCGAACGCCCGCTCGCCGATTGGCTGGAGAGGTGAGAGCCGCATGAGGGGTACCAACCTACCTAGAAGACACGGCTTTGGTGCATTCGTGGTGGTTTTTATTGGAGACGCTTTCGAACAAGCGCGTGTGCTGGGTTGTTCGATCGCAATACGCCGCCGTGCGCCGGCCTGGTTCTCCCATTTCTCTCATCGCCGCTCTCAGCCTCCTTTTCTGTCTTCCTGGCCGTTGTTGTGTCGCGGAACAAGGCCAATCTCGCCTTGGGTGTGGAGATCGACAGCGGCTCAAAACGTGGAGGGATCGGACGTGAGCAACAAGATCACCAGCTTTTAGCCTCCCCTCCTCCAGTCGCGTACAGCCTTCTTGCAACAGCTTCTCCTTTGCTGCACATCAAAGGCTCTGTCGCGACGACACATACGCCAAGCGCATACGCCGACGTCACCGCCGAAAAGGCTGCCTCCCGCTTCGGCTGCCCTCGGTCCTGGAGGGGCTGAATTGGCTGTTGTTGTGCGGCTCAGAACATGCTCCGGTACGTACAACCAGGTCGGTCTGACACCACCACAACACGAATTCACACGGCGTCAACGCTTGAAATTGGTGGTTTTCACTGCCCGCGTGGCGCACTGTGGGACGACCAGGCACGCCCTTCTCCCTGCTCGCTACCATCGTACATGGAAGGCGAGCGCTCATTATTCATTTAGACCAACTGAGCGTCCGGACATGTGATTGCGCTGGAGAGATCTGTGCCGGGTCTGCCGTTGCAAAGACTGACATTGCAAGATTAGGCCCAATATTTGACCCGTGACGGTCCTGGATGCGTATATCTTCGTCCAAGCAAAGCAAGCAGTATACTTCTCCACTCGGTCAATCGGCTCGCCACAACTCTTTGGCGGACTGTCCACTCTCAAAGCCTCCAAATCCCTCATTCAATCGTTACCCTTATCACGTCACGGCAACGGCTTGCGCCAAGCCTTAGATATTTGCGCGATCGCGCAAGTCTGGTGCTTGTCTGTATGCCTGAGTTCTTCGATCCGGACCAACCCATATTCCGAAACTCCCCTTCTTTGGAACTTGTGCCCGTCATCAGCCCGACCTCGACTGCGTCCCTCAACGGCTCACTCCCCACACCAACGGAACACTCACGTGCGAGGTGCAACTTTCACGATCCCGGCAACGCCATCCTGCTTCAGAACCTAGACCCCACAAGTGCAGATCTCGCGAGTCTACCTCAACGGTGCTGCGACGAGTCGCCAGCGCAGGATCAGAACCTCTGTACCACTGCGCACATGGGTAGCGTTTTCCATGAATCAGTGAACGTCGAAGCGCCCGGGTCCGAAGTTCCTGGTGCGCCGGCAGATGCTGCACATGAGGAACGGTATGACAGTGCCAACACCTTGGACAGCAAGGCCTTACAAGCCAGCGCATCTGCGGCTGTTGCGGAAAGCGAGAATACACAGCCATCCTATCATGCTGAAGAACGCAGCCCGAAGTCAAGAGTAGACTCGGCTCAAGATGGTAGTTCTCAGCCTGCTACGGACGACATGACCGCACACTCCCGATCGAGATCACCACTGAATTTACGAACTAGCCGTTCCAATCCGGATATGCGGCCTGTGCCAGCGAACATGAAATTTCCTTCTCCCACGCTGGAGAGACATGCTCAATCTCTTCCAGAGCCTCATATGGTTACCCTTCCTGTTATCACACCTGCATCAGCACAAGATACAGCCGGAGCAGCATCTCCAAGAAGCGAGAGGCTGCCTTCGTTTCGACAACTTACGGAACTCGCTGATGCCGCTGCCCAGGAACCCAGACAATTCGCTCACGGACACTCGCGTTCCTTTAGCTCCACTACTTCCCAGTCCCCAAGATTACTTTTCCAATATCCGCCTCCAAGCGCTCAAACCTCACCCATCAATCATTACACCATTAACCCCCGCTCGCCAACAAATAGCATTAGCGAGACACAACATAATCACTACGCTTCTCCGACACAATACCCCGTCGGCGCTTACTATACGGATAGAAGAACCTCCGCCGGCACTGATAGCGGTTCTCATTTCTCTGCTCCAATGCCACCAGCGGCCACAGCTTTGTCAGACACTCACAATCAACCTCAGTTTCCGCCGTCCTTGCAATCGGCATCATCTTCTGGTGATAGCCATGGCCATGCCGGCTCCAGCACCGACGGATACAGCACGACTCAGACCACGCCGATCGACTCGGCGACAGTAGATAGTACCTCCAGACCCATTCTTCCGCCTCCCCCTGGGATGCCACAAAGCGCCGCGATAATAAACGGTGGCTTCAAATGTGATTGGCCCGGATGCCACGCTCAACCTTTCCAGACCCAATACTTACTGAGGTACGCATTCCTCAGCGCACTCTACATTGGACTAGATGCGCGTATCATCAAAAGTCCACCCAGATCATGGAACTACCACTGACCCGCCTAGTAGCTCCCATCTCAACGTACATAGTTCCAATAGACCGCACTACTGTCCGGTTGAAGGTTGTAAGCGCGGCGAAGGTGGGAGAGGATTCAAACGAAAGAACGAGATGATCCGGCACGGTCTGGTGCACAACAGCCCCGGCTACGTTTGCCCTTTCTGCCCAGATCGAGAGCACAAATATCCGCGACCGGACAATTTACAGAGGTGACGTACTATCCATCCGAGCACTGACTCGATGTTCCCAAAATTGATGATGTATTAGACATGTGCGTGTGCACCATGTCGACAAGAGTAGGGATGACCCCGCTTTGCGCGAAGTCCTTGCTCAACGCGTCGAAGGATCCGGAAAACAGCGGCGAAGAAGAACTAATGCGAGTGCTGGCCTGGTGTAGAAATGTCTACGCTCAGTCACGGTGTGCTTGATTCAGGTGTGGGATGAAGAAGATTGTATATTGATGCGCCTCGCGCAGGCACAGGCGTATCAGATGCATATGCTATGCATCACATTTCGTGATCCATATGGGGCGTTGATCATGGCACTCGATACCCAGCCAAGGGCTTTGACGAAATGGGATTCTGTCGCCACATTGGCGATTGCAAAGTAGTATGACCAGAGTTGCTCACGCTTGACAGTCTTGCTCGTGGCTCTCGACGCAAGCTTGACCTTATAACTCATGAGAAACGACGACAAACTTTTGTGATCTTTGCCGCTTCGTTACACATTACACGCCTGTACGCCTGTACGCCTGCACGCCTGCACGCCTGCACGCCTGCACCATGCGCGGCCTGTTCTGGCTGAGGAGCATGTATGAATCTCCGAGCGAGACGGCGCGACCACCTACCTTATACTTTCAGCTGTGTCGCCGGAACAGGTCCACAGCGCATGCGTCGCTTTCTTGCCTGAGAGAAGATGGCCAGACTGAGCATGATCTCTCACCTCCACGTCCCAGTCTCAGCGCCCCTGCCCCTCAGCAGTGACAGCTCCTCAAGCCGTTAGCGACATCATTCGACCAGACACGCCACGAGCTGGGCCAATCGTGTGAGATAACAGGAGACTCTATATGCGTCTATACCAGGGCCGTTTCTGTGTAGGAATCGCCTGACCTTGATCATGATTGCCTCTAATGCACAAGTACTACCTGATCGTCTTCGCTTGTGCAAGCTGGCCTTCGCTGTATCTTGCCTAGGCCCGAATTGTAGTCCGTGGGGTGGGTGGCGTTTCTAGACTCCATGAACTGCATGAAATAGGTTGGTCCAGGTGCTCAGCGGTACGCCCCAGACGGCTTGACGAGACTGGATCTCAATCACGACTTGTTTTCTTTCCTTCATCCCTCGGTCGTGGAAACATCATCACCACCTCATCTTTGGAGGAGCCGATCATTGGGTTGATTGGAATACACCTCGTGAACAACAGCGTGCAGCAATACCCCGCCCCTGGAAATCCTCCAGTCGCGTGGCATTGGACCCTGCAGGCCGGACATCCCCCCCTTCCCCCTCCCCTTCCCCCAGCAACAGTGGCCTGTGCAAGACGACTATATCCTTCCAAGAACAGCGCCGGCCCTCGCAATTCACTATTGTTCGAAAGAGGACTCGGGCATTTGCTGAGAATAGAAAGGAGCACAACAATCGACATCAGGCTCAGCCAGGTGATCTCCAAGACGCGGGCAACGGAGGTACCAGAGTTCGGTGCAAATCCGAGGGCAAACATCGGGTAGTACGGGATGCGGTTCGATCCCGACTAGAAAGCAGCCAAAGCAGATTTTAGATGAAGCACAATGACTTGAAACCGCGGAAGTAGAAAAAAATTGCTTGTGATTTCCGCAACAGAATCGCGATGCTACCGTACTCCCGGCGGGTGGCGTGAATATCTCGACATCCACCGATTAAGAATTTGCCGGGCCACGACCGATCACCAGATTTCCGATTTTTTACGCGTCCTACTGGAACAAGCCGGACTCGACGGGCTTAATCATAAAGCATAGCCTCGATTCTCGATACAGCATCGTTAAAGTTTGTTCGTGGTAAATCCAGACCCAGAACCCACGGCCTTTCGCGATTGATGGTTATTAGGGGTCGATCAGATTATGGCTGTGACCCCTCTTGCATTTGCAATCCTGGGAGTGCCGCCGGCAAACCGTGCGCGTAGCAATGATATCATGGAGCGAGAGCAATTGACACCTGGTCAACCAGCCAATGCAGCGCCGGGTAGGTCGTGCAGGAGGACAACAAGCAACTACAATTCGTTTCAGACCGTTTGCACGCCTTGCCAGGACGATCCCCCTCCATATTCTGCGGCCATACGCCATAAGCCGGGGGTGGATTATAATTCGTCTGGTCAAGAAACGACCTCCACGCACGATATACTTCCGACATACTCGTGTGCGGTCAATGCTGAAGGAAGATTCTTGCTTCAGGTGGAATCTATCAATCCATTGCATGGCGTTGCGGAAGGAGAGTGGCGAGAGATATACGTGGTCCTTCGAGGAACGCTTTTATGCCTATACAGGGTCAAGGATGCGAGACCTGGGAAGCTGCTGCGATCCTACACTTTGCAGCATGCTGAGATCGGGCTTGCGACTGACACTCAGTACCAAGTTCTCATCCCACAAACTCGCCTCGCTCACCTCATTCCAACCGCGGCACGCGAAAAGGCATTCCAAAAGGACCCCGGGAAATACAAAGCGGTCCGACAACACATAATGCGGCTGCGGGTGGAAACCGATCAAATCCTTCTGGCGGACGCTAGTGAAAGTCGAATCTTTAACCTCATTAATGCGATCAGTGCCGGCATCGATATTGCCCCGGCCCTTGACGAGCGCAGCCTCCCGAGACAGAATACAGTTCCGAGGAGACGGCGGCGACGTCAATGGCTGGACGGAGATCTGAATGACCCCATTCTCCTAGCACAACAGGCGCGCATCTTGAGAGAAATGTACCCAACCTTTGCCGAACATCCGACAGCCGCGCACGACAACGACGCAGCTGTTCATGGATCTACGGCCGTCGAATCGGAGAATACTCCGGCCAGAGAAGAGGATGACCTTGACCTAGCTGCCATGCGGGAGGACAGCCACGCCGCGACGAATGGTGACACGCCTAACCGACCAACCATCTCGCGGCAAACGACGTCCTCATCATTGAATCATTTCTCGGACACGATGCTGTACGACACTTCGCCAGAAAACTTCAATTCGTCCGGCAAGTGGGAACCACCACACCTGCAGTCGGCAAGTCAGGCGCTAAGATACACTCGGCGGTGTATGCCGGTATTGAATGCCGATGCGGTTCGCGCAAGCGACATACTCATCTGCCATGGCAAGCGGGTGAAGATCAACTGGCGGATGGAGCTCATGGAGGAATGGGAATTGAAGCCACCCAGCTACAAGTCGCACGATTTCAAGCCGCGAGCGACAGGTTTGGCACGCTCGAAAAGCACGAGCTCGCAATCGCCATCATCCGGGGGCAACGGCCCTCGTGAGACTGGATCTATGCTGGGTAATTCTGGGGAGGATCGCATCGAGCGAGCCGACGCTCTGTCAAATCTCGAGCTGGCAAAGTCTCACACCCGAGACAGCCTTCCCAATATGGAAACGAAAACACCGGAGACTACGCAAGCCGGACGGACGGACATACACGGCGTGGCGTTTTGCTTCTAGCCTTACAGGACTTCGGAAGACTCCACTTTGCCGGACAACTTCCAATATAGAATGCATCTGGTTGGAGAGGTTTCCCGATTATAATCTGTAATCTGAATGCTACTTTGCCAGCGTCATTTGAAGATACCACTTAGCGAGCATCGATAACGCAGATATGGCAGGTGCTATGGTTCATCTTGTATAATAGACTGCTGTCTACGAATGACATGCACACACTTAAAAACACTCACTCCATCGGCAAATCTTTACTCGACACCCAACACGTGATCAACCCATGCACACATGCGGTCACTGTCGCATGTGGACGGGAACGGAGGTTGTAAAAGCCAGAGCGTCAATTATGACAGATGCATCTATCTGCACGTACGTTCCCGCATATGTTCTCAAGACAGACCGTCTCCGCCCTCAATTTTTCGGAGGGGTTGGGGGGAGGGCGGCGTGGCGGGGGCCTTTCCGCCCCCCTCGTTTCCTTCCAGCTTAAAATTTCCCAAGAGCGCCATCGCTAAATCGATTATATTCCAACGCCCCAAGATCTACTCAATCAAAGGATCAGCACTTGATCTTTGCTATATGAGGAAGTTAACAATGCCGATGATAAGAGGAATGAAAGCAATCAAAGCGCTGGGACAAGCCAGGGTGGCCGCCGGTGAAGTGTGCGCGATAGAAGATTCCACGAACGCCGGGCCGCATTCCGAATCGACCGTCTGAGCCGCAGAAGTATAGTCTTTGCTCAAAGGCAGACTGCTGTTGCCCGCGGCCGTTGCGAAGATCGTCATGGTGTTCTGCAGGCATTTGTCGCAAGTCGGCTGTGTACCTGCGGGCAGCTCCACGCCGAGCGGGAGATAGTAGATGTACGCGCCTGTTGGCGCCGATTTATTCGTCACCGCATTGGCAAAGCAGTAGTTGCCGTCTGAGTCGGTCAAGCAGCCGGCATGGTACAGAGGCGGGTAAGCGATCAGTGCGTTGTAAGCCTGCAGAACGACGGGATTCTGGTACTGGAAATCTTGGCCACAGTTGGACTGCCATTGTATTTGCTCGGCCAGACTGGCCATGACATTGGAGCAGATGGTGAAGTTGACGTTGCAGGTGGCGGCGAGGGTTTGGCTGAGTCGGACAGGAGACTTTTCGGCGGAAAAGAATGAATTGGATGTCTGTGGGGTATATTGATTAGAACATATTTGATCAATCGGGATGGACCGGGCAAGAGCATACTTGTAAGAGCATCGAGAGTGGGAGACAATCTTTGAACGATGAGTTGGTCAGAAATGAATGAAAGAACTCTGGACAACTTGGCGAGGTGAAATTGTTGCCCAGACTAGAATCGAAGGGCCGGGGCAGGGATGTTTGGTCCGTTGGGGTTGCCGTACTAAGTGATGCCTCTGCGGATGATGAAGATGAATGGGATCTACCGCTATGGCTGCTCAGCTCGGCACTGGACGGTGTGCTTGAGGACGTCTCTTGTCGGCGGTGTAGCCACATTGGTATTGGTGGAGGTGGACTTCTATCGTACACCAGCGCTGCGCCTTCAACCAAGTCGATGTTTCTCGCGACATGTATATGATTTGCCGCTGCACGTTGGCAGAGCATTGCACCAAACACCACAAAAATGTAGAGTCTTTTTAGTGTCAGCCATGTTCGGGTTGCCGCACGCCAAGGGCTGTTTCGAGTTGTTGTGCATGAACGCTGCTGGGCAAGATGCGATCGGAGGCGGTGACACAAGGCGTCCACGGGTTCATTCCAAGCGGATTGCTGCTTTCGCTGATCCGGTCGTGGGTGCACAACTGCGCGTGTTGAGCTGCAGGACGAAAATGCGCTCATCACTCCGTCTCGTGTCTGGGACGGCGTTGTTGCATGACCAAAACGAAGAAAGAAAAAATCGGTGTGGTCGACTCCTTCCAGGTTCTTCTCGGGCGGAGCCTGGTCTTCGTTTGAATGTAGTTCTTGCTATCAGACTGAACCACCCTCTAGCGTTTGGAGACCGGATGAACCTCCACAGGGGATCTGCAAGGTCTAGAAAGCTCCCGAAAATCCCCTTGGGTCTAAAACGTGGCGGGGCAGCGGGCCGGACGATGATCAATCTAGGCGGATGCGGCAAATATGTTTCGTCGATCAAAAAAAAAAAGGTCGAAACCTGTAGGAGGCGATGGTGAATGAATCAAGTGGGATGAGGATGAGCAGAGAGTTGTAGCCCCGGACGTCAACGATTAATCTAGAATTGCCGCGCTCTTCCCGATTAAGTTCAGAGCCTGTTCACAATGCAAGCAGGAGAGTTTAAAGACGAATCAGGTCAGCATATAATTGGATTGCTAGTGCACGACTGTGCATGCGCCACCGGCTGTCGATATTGGCAGCTTGGCCCTGCATTTCCACGCGGCCCTCGCTGAGTTTTGTTGACGACCGGGGGTGGGGAGGGGGCCGGGGGTCAGAGAGTTTTCCATTTGCATCGTTCCATGGTACCGGACAAGACAGCTTCGGAGGAACAGTTTGTTGCCTGTTATACCGTAGCTGATTCGATCGCCGGTTCGATGTGCGGTCCGAGATTGATTCTGCAGAGACAGAACATGGTTCGAGCTGGTGACCAGGAACTTCGCGCTCGGACATTGTCAATCTATTGACGGACTCACCATGTCAGGACTAGTGTTGTCGTTAAGGAATCCAGAGGAATACCCGCCGGCGGCTCGTTCCCGTAGATTTTTACCTCTCGAGCACTCCTAGGGACCCGTCCGCGAATCAATAGCTGCAAATCCTAGATACCGGTGGGGATGGAAACAAAAACATTGGTTTTGTACCGGAGCTGCGAGAGGGTGTGCGGGCGAGTATGCACCTTATCTTTGCACGACTCGATTCGTCCAGCGTGAGCGGGAGCGGGCATATCACCTTTTCCCTGTCAGCAAACTTGGATGCGATAACGCCACTACGGGTAGTTTTAGGTACAATGCGCAATCGGGCGATATCGATCCAACGGACGTGCAGGTAAGAGGGCAGGGGTTCGTAAGCCAATGGATTCTAAAAGAATCTCTATCGCAGCATGATCTCCGGGGAGATTGTGCACATATCACCATGAGCCCTTGAGTTGCGGGAGATCGTAGCTCAGCATAAAGCATCATGATCGACCTTGGATCCCAGCGTTGAATCGATATCTTGCCACCATGATTTGTTTATTCTTGTCGAGCTCGCGGATCACCCGATTTCATCTGTAGTCGTGTAGACACTTGATGGAGTCGCGCATAAATGTGACAAAGACGAAGCCTACATTTGGAAATGCAGCAAAGACAGTGTAATGACGATGTGGGCCAATCGTGAACAACCGTGTTGTGGAAACGACCAACAATGCAAAACATCTACCAATTTGTAGATGTATATGGAGGGCCGGGTCTTTCGACGAGATTAGTCATCTACGATGACAACCTCGGTGCATTGCAATGGTAAAAGCTTACAGATGACCGTATATTATTGTCGCAGTGCGTACATTCAAACGCAACAAAGAGGGTAGGTAAGGACCTCATTTGCTTTTCTCATAACCCAAGAGATTATCAAAGCTCCGTTATCATGTCTATCGTTAAACCTGTCGCTATCGTCGTCGGTGCTTCGAGAGGCATTGGCCGTCAGGTTGCCGTTGACCTGGCAAAAAATGGATACATTGGCAAGCCTCACCAGATAGCAATGATAGTGCTGGACATAAGATGCTGATTTTCCTTCTTCGCCTCCAGTCGTGTTAGCCTCAAAAACAACTTCCAATGCCTCCAATAGCCACCCCTTTCCCCCTGATCCTAACAGCCCACAATCTACCGTCAACACCGTCGCTCGCGAGATCACCGAAGCCGGTGGCGAGACCCTCGCACTCCGAGTCGATGTGCGGTCCTACGAAGACATAGAAGACATGGTGAAGAAGACCATACAAACTTATCGCCGCCTGGATGTCCTCGTGTACAACAGCGGTGCAATATGGTGGGCATCTGTCGAGAACACCCCAATGAAACGCTTTCAACTCATGCAGAGAGTGAATATTGAAGGGTTATACGGTTGTGTGCAAGCTTGCTTGCCACATCTTCATAAGAGTGGTGAGAACAATGGTGGCGAGAATGCGGGAGGAAGAATCATCGTTGTGAGTCCTCCAATCTACAGCAGGTTCTTACGTGGGAAGACCGCATATGCAGTTGGCAAGTGGGCAATGAGTGGGATCACAATGGGGTTGGCCATGGATTTCGAGAGAGAGGGGAGGAAGGGCATGGCGATTTCGAGTATTTGGCCTGCTGCAGTGCGTTTCCCGTTAGCGACTCATGCAAGAGCCCAGCTTGCTGACATTGATGAACAGGCAATTGAATCGGCCGCCACACAAAATCCTCAAACACCACGGGCCGAGCTTCGCAAACCCACCATCTTTTCCGACGCCATTCTCGCCATCCTTCGCGCTCCGGCGGCCGATGTGAACGGTCGCTGCTTCCTGGACGAAGACTTCTTGCGAGATCATGAGAACATGACGGACTTCAGTCAGTACGCTCTTCTCCCGGGAACTACGCCCAGACGTATCATGCCTGTGCAGTTGCCGGATTTGACTGTGCAGGAGCAAGCAGATGAAGGTAGGAGGATGGACAGCACAAAGCTTCGTGGCCTGCACAAACTGTGATGCCAAGTAAGTCAATTGCCAACGTCCTATCAGCCCGGGAGCTATTCGCGAATCTCACTGTCGCACAGCTTCCACCCAAAACTTATCCGCAATTGTCTTTGCTCTAGTCGACAAAATAACTGTACCTAGATGGGCAAAAATATGTCAATATGAGCCCATTTCTTTCCCGGCTATGATAAGAATGATCATCTTTCCTCGAGATCTTTATTTCCCATCAAGTAGAATTGTAAGAAAACTCTACCAATTCCTGTCTGGCGCTATTTTCTCCATTCCTGCTCCAAATGCCAACCGATCTCCGAAGATCTCTCCATACACTACGAAATAGACCCGCCCAATTCCCGTCATCCAAAAGTCTGCTCGTCAGAAGGAAGGAAGAGCAACATCCAAGCTGCGCACAATCGTTTGGGGTATCATTCATGCCAAAACCAATACAGTGATCGCATGTTCCAGCCAGCCTGAAGATTCTGCCAGCCTATGCAGCAATCAATCCTCCTTCCACCAGCAAGCTCGCTCGGAGCCTCTCACACTCCATCTCAAAGCCATCTTGCACGTCTCGACACTCGCCTGCACACCGTCTCCGCTTTAGATTTTCTTCGGAGTTGGTGTTGTTTAATTCGTGCCTCGCAAATTCCGCCCTCTCGCGCTCCCGCCTCAACTCGGCTACCATTGTCTGAGTGGTCCTCAAATGTCGGGCCGCGGTGCTCGTCATTTGCTTTCCCATTTGCAGGGTGTCCGTCAGATGCGACAGCGTCTGCATCATATTTGATGTCTCTCGTTCCAACTTCTGCATACCCTGCAATGGCGCCGGGTCAGGGAACGGAAGAGACTGGAGGAGTTCGTCAACCAATGGAATTATCTCCTCGATGGCTTGCGGGTCTGGCAAGGTAGTGTAGGAGAAGAACGGAGAAAATAATGCGGTGGAGACATTTTGGAAGCTCCTGCTTTGTGCTATCAAGTGAGCGGTAATGCTATTGGTAGAGGTGATGAACCGCTGTGTGCTGGCTTCTAGACTTGACTGGTTGCCGAGATCTTGCAGAGAGGCAATGGTGCGAGCGATCAGAGGATCCTCGGAGTTGGAAGCGTGAGAAGCCATGCGTGCGACATTGTTCATCAGCTCTTCAAGTTCGGGTGTCAGTTCGTCCTGCGTCTCTCCTTCATCTGGACCTTCCGCAGCGCCGCCGAACGGTTTTGAGAAGTTTCGCACGTGTGGCGAATTCTTCTTGGAGGAGTACGTTACATCAATGCCCGAGTCTCTCGTGTCCTTCTCGCATTCTCGCTGTCGGTTCATCGTGCCTTCCATCTCCTCCTCATCTTCCCCCTCGTCTTCCACGTCGTCATCAAGCTGGTCCAGTTCATCCGCCAAGTTGCCTGTTTTTAGCATGCTATCTCCACAATTCCCGTCTCCATCATGTGACAGATGTGATGCATCAGAGAAGCGGTGCTTGCGAGGCGTTATGGGGCTTCTGCTGTGGTTGGATGAGAAGCTGCTCGTTCGCCGCCGGAGGTGCTCGCGGTACGAATTCGTCGGCGACGTATCGATTGGCGACATGTAGTTCCGTATGGGTGTGAGTGGGGGTGTCTCTCCATCCATACTTGGTTGCGGTCCGGCGTCAGACAGTACCACTGTTGAGTACGATCCGACGCGAGGTGGGTGCTTCAGGAGATCGATGATGGATGCTGTGATATCAGATATCTTCTCGGTTTGCCCGAATCTATATGGATTGTGTTTGCGGCCGCACTCGTGGCAGTATTAGTGGAGTTTGTTCCTCATGGGAGCAGCATAAACTGGTTGTCAGTGCCACCGCATCAGCCAGGAAAGCGTATACTACTCTTATTGGGACCTGCGTCTGTCATCCCGGTCGTCGCTTCTCACTAACAACCGGCTACTTCCGAGCCGCTTCCATAAAATTAAGCTTGATCTGCTCGGCTGGCTATATAATTAATTAGAGCGGACCAGATATGTATGGCTGGATCTGGAATTGATTGTATCGTTACATTTGGGATTCTTGTAACATGTACTCAACCGTCAATGGCCCAGTTTGAGATGCTTGTCGTACCTGTAACCCGGGAAAAATCCTCCAAAATAATCTTTCCAGCTTTGCGCCGGACCTTCATGCCCTCCCCTGTAATGGCACATTTTGACCCAGACATATCAGATTAAGAGATCGAAGTGTAAATGGTTTTTCTGTTCGCTTATTCATGGTCCATGTTATCCGTCATGAGAGAGCATACTAATTTGTATCAGTAAAAAGATTCCATAAGCACATTGTTGACCGCACGATGGGATCCCTTCACAAAATCGTTCGAGTTATATTGAACGTCCAAAAAGAGCTTCATGACTGATGTCTCATTACGATGCTCAGAAAGTCTGAACATCGCACACAATGCATTTGAATGGTAATGACTCTTGATCAACATGATAGCGTACTGTTCACTCATCATCTCATCGATCGCGGAAGAGATATTGGCTTCGCATTTGATATGAAGACTGGAGGACGCACAGAACCACACTATCTCTTGGTTCCACGTGGATGCACAAAACCCTGCCACTCGCTTGTTGAGGATTTCGATTCTCGCAACTGATTCACAACGATTGGGCAAGCAAAAACATGCGTAAATTTTGAAACGCACATCCACTTTGCAGATGCCGTTACACACAGTTGGAAAAACAGGTCTGCCCAAGAAAGAGGGGTGGCGAAAAGAACGGATAGGGATCTCTTTGCCTGCAGATACATCAGTCTGGCACCTTTCATCCGCTCGCATTCTGGTCCCATTCTTGCTTCGCTTCCCAGACACATCGTTCACACATACAATCTCCCCCAAGCGCACCTCTCGCCCACTCTCGCCTCTCCTTCACTGGCAAATCAATATCGCAATAATGATTCAACACCTCCTCGCCTTTCTTGATACCTGCGGCGCTTCTGAGTCCTCCTTCTCTAGCCTTGTCCCCGCCTTTCCACTTCACTCGCTCCTTCCGCGCCCAGAAACTAATCTTCCCGCCCCACTCCCAACTGACATTTGGATCGCAACTATGATTCGCAAGACACCACATGGGGTGCACAGCGCTCACTTCTGGCCCTCTGATTGCACGACCTCCAAGCCCGGACAGGCGTGCAGATGCTGTACCGCGAAATTTGGCATACAATGTGTTGAAGACCCAAACATTGTACTGCGGAGCGCTGAAAATGTCAACTTCCATCTTTTCCAACATGTGGAACGGTAAGCGGACGTTGTGTTCGAAGCTGAAAGGCAGCGTACGGGGAGCACTAGCATGTGCCCTTACAGGATCTCGGATGTGGTGGGGTAAAGACGAAACATCAGGCAAAGATACGTTTTGATGAACTTTTGGTCGTTCGTTGAAGTCTGCCCAAATGTATTTGACTTCTTTTAGACTGAGTGGATGACAGCCTTGCGTCTCAGCCATAGCCAAAGCGCGCAAGAGAAGAAGTGAGTAAAGCGCATCTGCTGCTTTTTCCGGGGGAACATCCTTAAGAATGGCTTCGGAGTCCGTCCCACATTGAGCGAGGTGATACGTCTCCATGGCTTCTGTAGCGCAGTCGTTGCTGCAACAGACAATCTCACACTCTGGGCATCTCACAGTATCACCTCCTCCTTTCCCGAGGTCCGGGAGGTCTGCACTACAAGCATCACAAAGAGCATCCTGAAGTCTGTTGTTGGCGGTCAACATCGATTTCTCAATCAGCACCACTTCACCAGGAGCGATGTCTTCCTTGGCGAAGACACCGAGTTGCACGGATACCGCAGGCTTGCCATCAGACGACGTCTGACCGGTAAGAGCAGGCAGCTCAACTGCACGAACTTCAAGCTTAGGCGCCACCTCCGCCATCATGTTATTCAATTTCGCCAGTTCTTTGAGTCGGTCAGGTTCCAGGGTATTCCATGGATATACCTCGCGTCTGACAAGCCCTTCGTCTGGCCAATTTGTAGGATTCGAGTGTTCTGGATGAGCTCTCATAGCTTCGTAACTCGCATGGCCGAGTTTTTCAATGACAGCTTGTTTGATCTCAGTCAGCAATAGGGCGAGCTCGGCATCCTTTGGATACAATCTAAGGCCCTGTCCGGCATACTGATGTGCGGATTTAAAGCAGCCGCACAAAAAAAGACTTCGGACTAAGTAGCGATATCTTGAAATCGTCAGTTCAACTGTTCATCACCGACACAGTCATGACATTACATTAGGGGCAAATAATGCTTTCGCAACCACACACCGATCTCAACGTCCACTTCTTCATCACCAATCCCAAGGTCCCACTCGCCAGATTCCACATCTGTGTTCAGCTCATTCTTGAGAAGTTGAATCCGTTCCACTAGTGGATGTTGTAGGATCACATTCAAAATCGCATCAAAAGTTGGTGCGAAAATGTCCTCTCCAGCATCCTGCAAGGCGTCCGAGAGGAGAAGAGCTTTATATAATTCACCAACAGCAAGATCCGGATAGCCAAGGCGCAGGTAAGTTTGAGCAAGTAGGATGTACAGTGGAAGACAATATGTGTATTCTTCACGTCCTGAGCCGATCAAAGCATGTATTTGTGCGACCAATTCGAGCGCTGAATCGAATTTCTCAGGGACGATCTATGTGGTGGAAGTATCAGTCGGATCCGATGTGAGACCCTCATTAAAGGACAGGGCCACACACCTGAGAAATGCTTTTTGTACAGCGAATGCTTAACACTTTGGCCCAGCCCAGACTTTGTGCCGGCGGAGGCTGCTCTCTCAGTCCGAGTGTATGCTGGCCCATGAATCGTGGAGCCGAGTTTGGAGCGGGTGGGTTCTTCTGCGTATTTTCTGGACGGTTGCCTCCCGTGGATGAAATGGACGTCACATTAGCTTTGGTATATTTCGCCTCAAGACTGTATGCCGCCAGTGTGGCGTTCAAGCGAGCCAGCGCAGCATCTACTCTGTTTAGAGGCTCTCGATAGGGATCCATGCCGTATGACGACTACCAAGATACGTAGCTGGTAGCGTCAAACCGCCAAAGAAATCTTGAACCTGCCAGGTACTTTCGACGTATACAGGCGCTGGGCGTTTTCTGCACTGGGAAACTTGAAGTGCTTTGCCAAGTCACACGACGCGTCGGCTCGCTAGCGGCCGCTCCGGTTGCCTGTAAGCCGTACACAAAAACTACACATTTACGGTCGTCCTTCATCCTCGGATATACCGCAGCAACCAGACATATCCAATCGTAATTGAAGTCCAGATAGGACTATTACAAAATATCTGAAACCAAGTCGAAAGGACTTAGGCGGGGCTGAAGAAGTATAAAACTCCCTCTCACACGGACCGGTGGGAGTAGGTTTTGGAATCGCTGATGTTTCAATTGGCTACTCCGGCGGGAGGTCAGATACATCTCTCGCGGCATCTACCCGCAATGTATCGTGATTGTGGCTCTCGGGTGATCAGGCACCGTCATCAGCCACGATCGAGCAGGAACGGTCAGATCTTGAAAAACTTCGAACTTTCTCCTGCGAGCTCCTCCACACCACTGGTGTCTGTTTGGCCCGTAATAACTGCATTGATGTAACGGAAGGTTTCGGCGGCGTCAAATAATTCCACATGCGACCTTGGTGACCAAGTGAAAGGGCGAATCGAATCATTCTGTCCGCGGATCGGACAATTATTCGTGCATCGCTCTTTCACGGGTGACCGGCACCGGATTGAAAACTTGGGGGGAGAGGAGAACTTTTCAAGCCGAGTCTTTATCGGCGGCCAGAGATAGACAAGAAGCACGCCTATGTAGTGGGTGTACACGCCGGCGAGATTGGAGAAATGTTCGCGTCATTTGTCGCGGGCATCAAATGAAAACCTTACGTGGACTCGGGAGCTCACTGGGATGGCCAACGAGATTGCTTCGGGAACATGACATCACCCTCCTTCTCCCCGCCCCTCTTCCACGCCAAAAAAATAAGGGGAGCGCGGCGCGTGAAAACATGAGTATACCCTTTACATGCACCAGGGAGAAGAAAAGACTCCCGGGCTTGAAGCCTAAAGGGCCCGCAGTAGACGAGAAGACGAATGGTCGCTATCAAAGCGCCACATAAATTTGTTTTACTGGGAGTCTATCAAGTAAGACTTCAACAGTGCGCAATAACATGCAAAATTCGGACTCTCTTAAAATTCATGCGACCGAGAGAAAAACCGATCCTCAACTGGTTTTGTTTTGCAAAAGCTGTCCCTCTTCCTACGTCTTATGCTCCTCCCATTCACCGAGCCTGACTCTCATGCACCCCGTCTTACTTGGGCATGACATATTTCTCTTCCAAATCGTGTACGATGCGGTTCCCAATGTGCTTGCCCGCGACTGTGAAATCCCATGGGAATGAACGATCAAACATAATGCCGTGATTTTCGTCCTAGCAAGCCTTCTATCGCTGATGTTACTGATGCCATGCGCGCGCTGTTGCGTTGATGCGTTGATGCGTCGGTGCGTCTTTGCGTTGTTGCGAAGGGGCGGGGCAATTGCGCCGAGGGATATTTGGAGGCTCTCCTTGTTGCTTAGTCGCGACGAACCCCATCTCGCTCGTGCCTGGATCCTGCCATGGCCGAGTTTGATGGGGTCTATGTGCATGATGACCGTGTTCGCCATTCACCGGTCGATTAATCCCACCATGCGCGCGCATCTGTTGCAGTACCACAGGTTGAGTCCGTACTGGACCATGTTGCTTTTCCCAGTCTTGGCATCAATGCTTGACGTTCTGTGGCATCTGGAACACCTTGCCAGCTCCAGAGGGGACATCAGTCCCGATGTGTATGACGAAGCCGAGGATGTGCTGTTGGACGAGGAGGAATCATCGCTTGTTACATGAAGCACGTTCTGCACCGGAACAGGACGAGGCCGGCTCGTGGCCGAGCCGTGGGCGGCCGAAGTCTGTGTCTGCATCAGACTGCCTGCCGAAGAAGGCACCGACGGAATGCTAGGAAGGTGAAGAGGTGCTCGATAGGCGAGCAATGGGTTGCTCGGATCGGCTGCGGGCTCACTTTCGCTGGGACTGAGTGTTGGAGAGCAGCACGACGTGTCTCCGGTCCAATAAATGTGTGCGGGTGGATGAGTGGTGAAGTAGCAAGGATGGCAACCTTCGGTGTCGACAGAGAGCATCACGACGGGTAAGGTTAGCAACGAGGGCAATGAGCGGCAGGAGACCGTCGTCGTCTCATCTATAAACCGGTGGGTCATCGCGGATCCAGCGGGCGTCAGGCACTATTATCATCGAAGATGCCAGACATTCCGCACAATCCCCGGCTAGCTTGCCCACAACAGGACGCAGAAGACTTGCGACACTTCCATGCCCTGGCGCCAGGCAGCAGAAACCAGGTCAGATCGCACATTCATCGACAAGATCCAGACTGCCGCATACCCTTGGCGCGCTAGGCGTCATAACAACCTGCGTTGGCCAATGAGTCTGAACAGAGAACCTGCACCACATCGCCGAGCAAGCGGGATTCAGTCCGGTGTGGCGTCATGCCACTAGCCACAGCAAAATCCCCACCGATGCACCCGAAATCGAGCGCAGTGATTTAACAATAACCTCGGACGGTGGCGCGAGCAGGCTTGAGGGGCAGCACGGCGGTTGGGCATGAGACTAACGCTGATGAGGTGGACGGAGGAACGCGGCCAGCATTGGCCCAAACCATGGCACAACCACGGCAGCATCGCCCATGGTCCCCGGCAGGCACCGGCGGATGAACCGGTATCAGCCTGCGGCTCGACGCCCCGCTATGTGCATGCACCTTGGGCAGCACCATCCGGCATGTACGATCACGATGGCGTTGTACTGCCTCGGCTTGGTCATCCGTTATTTCAAGTGCGGACAAGGCAAGCCCGTTGCGGGCAGCACGGCCACGCGCGCGCGCACGCTCACAAACACACGCACACAGTCACACAGTCACACACACACACACACACACACACACACACACACACTCACACACACTCACACACACTCACACACACTCACACTCTGACTGCACATCCCCCCTCCGAGCTGCATGAATTGAGAAGCTCACCCCACCGCTCGTCGCAACACCAGATTCCTAGGAAGGATCCTCGCGGGTCAGCCGTCGGACCAACACGGCAAAAATATTAAGGTTGCGATCTCCATCCCAGCAAATCTAGACTGTTACAAAGGGACATGTGCTGAACCAGCGACTCTCGCCGTCTCCACCGGTGGTGAGAGCGGCGCAGGTCAAGACCAGCGTCGACGGGATGGACGGCTGGCGGGCCCTGGAAGGCTGGAGGCCAGGGCTAGAGGCGAGGGCATAGGAGAACCGTTGTCGGTCAGACGGGCGATCCATTTAACTCAGGCTCGGACCGGATCGCGGGAAGGCCGAAGTCTAGACTCTCGACGGGCTTCAACTTCGAAATTTCCCAGAGTCCTAACCACATATGCTGGGCGCTGTGCTGTGCACGTTTTACCGTCATACGGCGTTGCTGTGCTACTGTCGTCCTCGTCGGTCCAAAATGATGCCGATCACGAGGCTCGGAGGAAATGTGTATTGGAGTAATCACCAGCCCGCAAACAAGTCAACAATGTCGCAGCGGGCTCATTACGCGGCAATGGCAACGAGAAGTCTCTTTACAAAGCGTGAGAGCTAATCCTAGCTGGACTGCATAAGTAGAACTGGCGGATCGGCATCTCCTGCTGGGCAGGAATGCTCCGAATCTCATACAATCGCCACCTTCGCCAGATACACCGTGGCCAATCTGCGCCGGCGCGAGTCCAGGCCACGGGCATTTCAGGGTGGCCAGGCTCAGGCCGTGTATCGGCAGAACGGCAGACTGGCTGGAACAATGATTTACCAGGTTCAAATCATGCCCGGTTCATGTATCTGTTCCCTATGATCGTCGACATCACCCTCCCCAATTTTGTCCTGAAACGCATGAGTAGCCGCGATTGTCCAGGCCTTGTGTCTGGATCAAGAGATATGTTGTGCGAAGTCGACGAAGTCGGCCTTTTTCGGAAAGCCGGGCTTTGAATAAATTTGATTGGCTCACCTTGGCGGCTCAACTTCAATAGCTCCTTCAATCCTCTGCCGCGTATCAATAATCTGGGAGGCTCGAGCGGATTTGCGAACAAGAGCTTGTACGGCACAGTTTTGGGGGGCCGAGACTCGTCCACGTTACGCCCTTTCTCGATGCTAAGGTGCAAACATGCAAGTCTGCGCTCCACAGTATTATTCTGGATTGTACTTGTGGACGGGTAACTTGCTCAATCGAGCGTCATTACTTTGGTCACATTGCAGCTCAGATGTCCCGGGAGGGGTTACTTCTCGTATTCGATCCCGAATGTTGTGGCAGATTAAGGAATCCGTAACGGAGTCGTTTCTGCCGTGAATCTGGTGGTCCTCGTCTGTTGATCCTTGTTCCAGCCACAGATCCGATTCATTCATCAATCTTGTTATGTCCAGCAGCGAGCCAGTGTGATCGAAAAACACCCCCTCTGTCGCCAAAAGATCGAGTTTCCTCACGACACTTTCTTGGGCAAACAATGGGGTTTCATCTCCATGGCATCCATCAACGTGCTTCCCGCAAGAGTCAGCTTCTCTCGGCCGAATTTAGCGGACAAATTTGTGGCATTACCATGTTGCTTGCAATAACTCGATGGCAAGGAACTTCCAGCGCGAAGGGGTTGCGTTTTAGAGCCAGTCTCACGGCTCGTGGACTACATTCAAGAATCCTCGCTATCGCTGTGTATGTGCTGACTCTACCCTTAGGTATGTCGGCTACTACGGTGTACACACACAGCTGAAATTGAGTGATTTTGTCTTCTCTCTCTCGGTCGTTCATATTCCGTCCCGCTACGAATCAATATATTGTTCGAGAGCAACCGGACTTGGTACCTTGAACGAAGCAAAAAGGTAACTGCTCTGACCTTTGAGAACCAAAACAAAAAAGAGGAAAAGGGAAACAAAAAGAAACAATCGACAGTTGTTACTAAACAACTATTAATCGCACGAATGGTACCTAGTGATACACTACAGGCATTGTGACATGGAATGCGGTGCCAAGCGTTAAAATTCCTGGAAGGCGAATGAAGATAATGCTGTAGTCATGCACTTGCGACCCTAAGAGGGTGAACCTATTGGCATCCGAAGATTGGTAACATTGAGGGCGCATTGCCCTATGAAGAAGTGTCTGAGAGCGCACAGACAGCTTCGAGTGCCTCGCCGTGAGGTTCTCAATCAATAATGCATTCGCAGGCTATGCGTCCGCAACACGCTTACCGAGGACGATCGGAAAGTGAATTTGCCATTGACTAGTAAATCATCGGCCAAACCGGATTCGCACCATGTACAATCACGCATTTTATCTGACTGATGTTCTTCTCCACAGAGCTGGTCTAGACATCTCTTCGGTTGCTGACGAATTTTTTTTGGCGGTGTTTTGAATGGAGGGGAGATTTTGTCCCGACTTCCCTACCCACAGATTTTGTTCACACCACAATGATCCCAGTGGGCTGGTGCCGAAGGATTAGCATCGCTGAATCATTTGGTATTCAAAATTCCCTGTATGATGTCTCTGGACGGTGGTAACAGCTTCACGGCTCATTGTGCCGTCGATGGCAGACACAGCAGCAAACAAGTATGGATCGATTTGCCCGCATGCATGTCTCATGATTTGAGTCTTGCTCTCAAAAGATTCACCCAGAACATCTATAAAAACTTTACCGGGCGTGGCATAACACCGCGCATGCTCCCAGCGCCGACGGCTCTCTGTTTGGAAAGCATCTAAGAAGCCCCTACTTCTAGTGATGCCTCATTAATCTCTGGCATCCACCCTTTTGGCCGCTCCGCCCCTCGTACTGTCAGGCCGTACAACGCCCTCTCAACTTTTTCCACGCTGCCCTTCATCACTTCCATCTTCTTCTCCGCATCCTTTGCGAATGGTCCAGTCCCCGCATCGAAGCTTTCCAACGCGGACCGTAATTCGCGCATGTCGGTTAAGACGGTTCTACGGTGCTCCTGTTGTTGGAAGTCTTGGCCGATGGGGGTGCTGATCGCTGGGAGGGAGCCGTTCGTGGCCATGGCAGTGATCGCGAACCGCATCAACTCGCCCGTCATGTCGTAGATTCCTAGCAGATAATCCTCCGGGGTCAAGCCGACAGCGATATTCGAATTCAATTTAGCGACATCACTTTCGGTCCTCTCTTCCTCAGTATCCACATCCATGCTCTCGTGCTTCTGTTCCGCCCCCACGGTCGTGCTTGGCTGGCTTTGCTCTCTCAAAGCCACTCGGGCCTCCTCAAACCCGATCAATTTCGCATGTTCGAGGTAGTATTGAAAACTTATGCTTTCCATCCATTCTTGTCTACCGCCGCTGATTTGCTTGTCGTACCGGTATGCATTGATCCCCTGGAGATCGCCGGAGACGGATGAAAATTGGCTGGTAATGGCCGCGTGGAGAGGTTGGTTGGTCTTGGACGCATGAGCAGGAAGGGGCTGCTGCACGGTGCGGATTCTGTAGATAACTCAGCGGTGGCCACCGGTAAAGGGTGCTGGCCCTGGCAAGAGTAGGGCTTACCGCTGGAGTGTGAAGATTCTTTCACCAAAATCCATCAGCTGAATGTCCCAGTCAAAATCCGAAGAGCAAGAGAAGGGGGGTCATCGCACATCTTCTTCGACATCCTAGTGATCTCCCGACTCGCCGTTATCACCCTCTCTCTCCGGTCGTGATGCTCATCGAGTTCGTAGCGGAAATATTCGAACATGGGCATGAACGGCGACTGGCGCTGATGTCCCTGTGGCTGCAGCCGGGTATCATGGTCTCTGCCATCGACATGTTTCCGATGGCCTTCCATATCCGCATGAGAGCGCTTGAAGCCCATTGGCGATTTTGTGGATGGAGGACGAATAACACCCTGTGAAATGTGGAGTGCCTGACCTCGGTGGTTGGCTTTGAAGCTCAAACGTACTCCTTGAAAGGGTGCGGGGTTGGTTCAGGTTGACCACGCACTTCAAAATATCAATGGTGGCATCAGCTCACATATAATTCGTGGAAACAAAGTTCCAATTCGAAGATTTTGTTGTACAATGCACTATCCAAATACGCCATCGCTAATCCCATAACATACGAAACCTCATCGCCATTGCAGTGGCGCTGTCACCCTGCTTGGTGCCTGTGCTGAGGGGCAAATATTCCCACATTCTGAAACTCCAAGGAAATGGTATCTTTCTCCCCACGCCCCTTTATGCCCGCCAATTACAATGATTCCATACACAGAAGGCACAGTGCAGAAGAAGAGACTATCACAGAAGCTGAGGCCAGATCCAGCGAACCACCAAAGCCCTCGTCCGGGTTGAGGGAGCTCTGGCAGCTAACGTATCTATTGACGTTTTCATCGATTCTTAGTTGGTTTTCTTGCTAAACCAGCCTTGTGTTGCACCGTAAGCTAGGATGATGATGATAATGACGACAATGATGGCGACTGCGCGGAAAGTCAGTATCGAGGGCCATAATCTTGTGCGTGGTCAAGCTTACCGCAAATGCCAAGGCAAATCCACTTCTTCTTCCTTGCTCCCTTGGCGCTAACAATCGCTTTACTGACCTCGATATTGCCAGCCTCAAGATGCGTACTTGTGTCCATGGCTTTCTGCTCGATATTTTGAAGCGCAGGCTCCTGCTCCACAATCGCCTGGTCAAGGTCCTGAAACAGCTGCTGCAGTTCGATCAGTTGACGCTCTATCTGCTGAATCGCGTCGCGTCTCTGCTGAACATTTCTCAACGCTGATTGAGCCTGCCCACGGCGATCGGCATTGAGGAGGGCCTGTTGAAATATCTGTGTGTCTTGACCGCTTTCGGTCGCCTCTCGAATTTCCGCTTCAGTGGCGTTGGGATTGACGATAAGATACTGCCGGCGCTGCTGCTCTTGGACTTCTTTGCGGAATTGCGATTCGGTCTGCTGATATGTGTTAATCGCTTTCCTTATCCTCCTGTCAAGCGCTTCCACTTGAGGCTTGTTGCGAGGCGAACCCGCATCTGGTTGCGACTTGATGCGGCGAACACGATCGGTCAGTCCGCGATAGCCAGTCATGATGTCCGCACTCAAGCTGTCGATCTCCCTGTTCGATACTCCTGTGCCGCTCGTGAACTGCCTTTGCAAGCGCTGCAGCTCTGGCAACCTAGATTCCAGATCGTCGATCGCTCGGCCGACGGCACGGCAATCATTGAGTATCTGATTTGGATCTTGAGGGGCGGGTGTGCCGGATTGCGAGTACGGAGGTTGGGTAGAGCCGGTTAGAGGCTGCATCTCTAAGTTGGCGTGGTTTCGTTGGTCGTATTCGTACGCCGAATTGGAATCACCATAGCCTCTGCCATAAGCTGGCGGTTGACTCCCTTGGTTGGCGTAGGGGTTTGATTGGCCGTAGCCAGAGTTGCCATAGTTGTACTGTTGCGATTGAACCATGTTAGCCTTGCTATACTTTTTGATTCAGGGACGCCCGTGAGACACTTCACGTCGTCTTATAGGCCGTGTTGCCAATATTGCGTTGCCTGGGGACAACAGAAGCTCTGTTGAAGCATTGAGGCAGGTGTGACTCACTGCCATTGTTGGCGCCTACTACTCGAGCAAGAACAAAGACCGTCGTGATCTTTCCAATGGTGTTGTTGATCACTCCTGAATATGATCGTCGCTGATTTAGAAACTTCTTGCTCTTCGCTATCCTCGCCTTGTCTTTCTCTCTTTTGGACCAAGTTTTCGGACCGTCAATGAAGGTAAACGACAGCTCTTATTGTGACAGTGAGACTGAAGAAACACTCGGAGTCGGAAATGTCAGCTTCAGCAGCGTTTCAGCTCAATTTGAATCGTTTCACTCAACCGGCTCTAGCGCAGGGACACTGCGCTAAGGGATTCGCGAACCGAAGCTTTTTGGCCCATCACTGCCCCTTGTAAAAATAGCGACTTCAGCCACTCATCCGCCTTCATCGAACGTCAAGCACATGATATGTTTGCGCGGCATGGAGGTGCTGCCAGCTAGGTCAGGCGACATTTTACGAAGGAGCCAATGGCAACAACTTGGTGAGCCGTAGTTCGTATCCACGAGCCCGCAAAAATGCAAATGGTGCAATACATGGGGATGTGAAAACTGCAGCCTGGAGGATCAAGGAAAAGACTGGTGCTTGCTTACCTCGTGCAAATCAAGGTGAAAAGACCCAGTTATAGTGTGGTGCTTCTCAACCCATAAGTTCTCAGAGAGAGAATGAAGGTGGTGGGGCAGGCTTGTGGTGGATGATGATATTTCTTGCATTGCTTCCGGCACGACCGCCTTTTCCTGTGGTGTATAGCGAACAGCCATGCCAATTTGCGTTCTCTTGTTATGGCTACGAAGATCCACTCCATATGAAGAAGGCACCTCGACGGCCGTCCCAAACATAGCTGCAATACTCAACCTGCGTTTGAAAAGCCGGTATCGATTTCCGTTATGCAAGATCGAGGGTAGAGATAGCATCCAAGATAATTTGGATTCTTCCTTTCGAATATTGTGTGTTGGACTCACTCTCACATTACGGATGCATTTCACCTCGTTTCCATGTCGATTTGATCCGGCAAATGTGCACTCAGGATCCGAGAGTTTGGGTACCTGTGCTATTAGACAATACATGTCGTTCACACGTATGACCTGGCAGTCAAGTGCGGTGGGAGCATGAATCGAGCGCCATCCCTTTCGACGCGATTTCCGTGACTGTCAAAGCAATTACCGTACTGTTGAAAGTGGTACCTATGAAAGTTACCGATATTTAGTAAATTGTGCGTCTGCTTCGAAGTTTTGGAAGATGGTAACAAGCCGTGTCCATGAATGATGCTGAACATTCCCATGATTTGCTCGTCCCTAGGCTACTTGGCCGACAGGAGCTCAAGTGTGGGCCGTCTCGAAGGGCTGAACTAACGGGAAAAGTGAAAAGTGTCAGGTGTGACAAGCATCCAATTTACAATTCACTACACCTTTCCGATCGCAAAAGAGCATGACTCATGCCGGACAATCGGCCATAATCTTCTAGAGAACATACAATTCCATTAAAGCGTCCTATGAAAAGAGGTTCACATGCCAATCACACTCGTGAATGAAAATGTTAAGCGTGGTAAAGTCGGCAAAATAAAACCCTAACCCCATACAAGTTCTCGCCGACACGCCTATCACGAGCATTCGTTAGTCGTTATCATCTGACTGAAAACGGATTTAGGCCAAGTACTACCTATCGCTGTCACAGCTTGTCGCGCTTGCTTTGCATTTCTCTCAATGTATAGAAGCTTTGTACGGGTTCCATGGTTGATCTTTGCACGGCTCATTGAGCATGCGATCAACTGAGCTCGAGGTTCTGAGAGCATCTAATTGTGTCTTCATCGTAATACTTGACGATGGGGTAGTTTTACTTCCAGAAGTCTTGGTCTTGGCGATGCTCGCAGACGTCGAGGCGGAAGACCATCCAGCTTTGGATGCGCGGCTTGACTTGACTGGGGATTTCACTTCTGAAGCCATAACGGGATGAACAATGAATTACTATGCTGTAAGCGAAGTGAAATCTGCAATAAGTGACCATTTGACATACTGTAGATGAAAAATCTAAGAATCGGGTGTTTGGGAGACTTTGAGAGCGTATTGGTGAAGTCTTCAATGAAGTGAATGGATGGGACGTAGCTTCAATAAGGCCAATATATAGACTGGATCTTATTATATCTTCGGAGACAGGACTGTCGTGCGCTCCAATGAGAGTCCGACTGGTCCCTGCAATTATAGCTAGATGTTCTTGTAGCACCAGTCCCTGCTCCCATTGCTGTGAAATATTACCAACATCGGAAGATGAAATACAGGGCAAAGCGAGAAATCTGGGCTGAAACTTGAACAAGGTTCCGTTATGCCGTCAAGGTACAGACTCAGCTCTAGAGTCTGGGGACCTGTCCAGAGTTGGAACGGTGGATGAACTATCAACCAAAGGCTTTTGTTATGCAGGAGATATGCTGCCGCCGTCAGCGACGCAAGAGGCTTTCAATTGCCATTGGACTCGATCACCAAATTACAGGATTCGGGAAGTTCATTGACACTGTTTTAATTATCGACAACCCGGACGGGAGATCCTTCGCGAGCAACCCGACTATCCGTAAAGAGGCTGGACTTGTCATTCTTCGGCTATCACAACTGGCAAGTGCAGACTCCGGCGCCAACTAGTCGTTCCCAATATGCCGCGTTCCCGGACCGACACGAAGGTGCGTTGACAAGCGAACCTATGTCGTGCGGGCCGGCGGCGAGGATTCATTCCGAACTTTCGAATTGATAAATCATAAATCCCTGGAGGAACATATCCTTCAGCATTAGTGCCATTGAATCCTTCTTGCGAAAGAAGGCGATTTATACTGATTCGCATCGTAAAGTTATCTCTTTCGCAATAAAACCAACATAGCTGCTGATGATCGATTGGGATATGCGACCAATGCGTTCTTGGTGTTGGTGCTGCCGGCCCGCGCATGGTGGAGGAGCCTTTCCATGTAAAACAAAAATCAATGCTATCGGGACAGCTTCGAAGAGTATTGGCTGGTCGAAGACTCAGACATCGGCAAAAGTCCGCAATCGTGCGGCATTCGGGGGTCATGAGAGAGCCGGGGAATGATCTAGAGTTCTGTCAACGCTTGATGCCGTGGGGGGGATGGTGCTGCAATGACGGTGTATGATGCATGAGCGCTTAATGGTGGCCAATTGTTGTATTGAGAGGGTCCTCATACTTAGCAAGAATAGTCAATCAGCCATCTTAATTTTTCTTCGCTAGAGAAAGGATTATGCAAAGATGGGCTCTTTGGGAAGTTCCAAGATCGTCATGCAAGACCAGCTACAACGCCCACAAAAATGACTGTGCACGCCAAGACTTTGTGAATTGTTAGCGTTTCTCATACAAAATTGAAAATCAGAGCGTGTTTGACGGTTTATACTGGCTATACACTTCCTGTTTGGGAAGGATGTTGATGATTAGTCAGTTTTGAAGGTGTTGTTACTGCTGCAGTCGTCTTGGCGCTGTCCGAATAGTTGTTGTCGCTATGGAGGTGCCCCTTGTTGCCGCTGAACGCGTCCGGAAGCCTTGTCTCAAGACACGTCTTAATGATGAGGCTCTAAAAGAGCTGAATCAGCCTTCAAAGAGGCGTAAAACAAATATGAAGGGGTCTGTTCGAAAACAACCTCTTACTGCAGCGGCCGAGCCAGTCCACATCAGCTCGTCGCCGCCAATCCAGTCAACACAGCCTCGCGAGTCCAATCTTTCGCGTACTAAATCCACTCGTAAGAGCAAACCGCCACCTATTGAGGAGCTTCCGGAAGTTGGTGAAGAGCCGGATGAGGTGTCAGACCTTCTGAGGCAGTCAAATAAGCCGGTAACGCTATCGGAGCTCTTATACGAGGCGCGTTGGCAGACTATAAGGCCAAAGTCAAGGGATATTGTTGCCTGTACGACTTTTCAGCTAAGTGGTGAGGACAATGGATATTGCCAGCTCATCAGTTGGAGTGAAATGAAGCTCGGTAGACTCACTGCTGAGTGGAGAGTTAGTCGGACTGCTGTTACGGCTTACTATAAGGGCATGAAGCAATCAGACCGCTTTGTGACTGACGTCGATAATGAGATGGAATACCGGTCAGTTGTTGATCGCACGCTGAAGTGGCGTCAAGAGGGTTATACGGACCTCCATATCAACGCTATTACGTACTGGCACCAGAAGGATCATATTGCAATACAGCAGGCTGATACGGTAGCACCGCTACCGCCAACACCTTCTCAAACTCCAGCCCCTACTTATCAGTCAGCTACGGCTCGTCAATTAGAAGTCTTTGCCACAAATGTTGCTGAGCTTGCTACTAAAGGGCTCGATAAGTCGCTCGCTATTAGACAGGCGTGGGCTTGTACTCAGTCGCTCTGTCCTAATGCTACTCGGTGGTGTTGGTGGACTGGTACTGACGACCTCAGAAACCATTATCCGATTAGTACACAAATTGTGAAGGAGTGGCTGCAGCAGATTAAGGCCGGTAAGGCGACAGTTAACTCGCCAGGCCAACACATCCAGCACCAGCTAATGCGTGCAAGAGAGCGGCTAACCGCTCAAGAGCGTAAAAATCAGTTAGTACAAGAGCGGCCTCGAAGTAGTAGTCACAATCCGGTGAATAACTTCTATATCGGCGGCAAACTTCTAAACCATAGTGTCAGTGAGCAGCTATTAGAGGATAGGTCACATACTGCCTCTATAGATGAGCTGCCGAGCTCGCAGACGACTGCTACACCTTCGGTAACTGCTTTTGAGTCCTTCTTCGACTGGTGTAGCCATCGGACTGAGTGGCAGAGGGAAGATATGGAGCTCGGTCTTATAAAGGATACTCTCGCATTAGAGGGCTACGATCTTTCAGGCGTTGCCAGTATGACGACGCAGGACTGGTCTGAATTAGCACTGAAGAAAGGATATTTTCAAAGGGTACAGAAGGCTTTGAAGAAGTATCGCATGGAGCGCCGTACTAATCGTGAGAGGTTGTCAACTGTGGAGGTAGATGGATTTGAGCTTTAGACTTTGCGACACCGCTATATATAGTGTACTCGGTGGATTCCAGATTTCTTTGCATTAGGTGTTGCATTAGTGTATAGGCAATTAAAATCTTCAGTATTGTTAATCTCTAATAAGTGGTTGTAGTATAATAAAACTTTAATAATTGTTGGCTGCTGAGACCGCCAGTCCGCTGATCGGCTGAACGCCGGATAGCAGCGGATACATCCGAACCGCAGCGGCTTGACTCAACATTTAGCGGCTCTGCGGCAAGCTCCGCACTAGTACACTATCTAATTGGATAGAATGAATATAAGCAGTACGCTACTACGCAATTCAACGGCAATACTATTAATTAAAGTTCTGTAGGGCTGAATTAGCGAGTCATATACAAAGCTCACATATACCCACATGCTTCAAAGTATTTCTCACAGTCCACACCAACAACCTTGCTAATCGACGCATAAATAAAAGCGCCAAAATCAGGATACCACTCGGCTTCTTCTATATGCTTCTGGAGCCAGGATTTGAGGACATTGAACGTCAATTCAATAGGATTGAAGTCTGGCGAGTATGGCGGTAGATATTCACACTGAATCTCGAATTCGCTGAATAACTGCTGAATCTCAGGGCCATGATGGATAGATGCGTTATCCATCACTAGTATATGGTATCCAGGCTCCAATTGAGGCAGTATCTTCTGCTCCAGCCACCAGATAAAGACTGCCTTTGATACGCCGCCTTTAATAACAAGGGTGCTATTTGGCAGGTACCCATTGACTGTCAGCGCCGGCAATACTGAGAATCTATCCGAATACTTTGTCTGCTTAAGCTCCATTGGACTGACGCCAGTAGGAGCCCATCCATACTTCCGATATCCATTCTTCTCGCTCCGAGCACACTCATCTACGAAGACAAGCTGTTGGCGAGACCACTGCATGGATTTAGCAGCCCATAGCGCTCTTAGATCCTTATTCATCTGCGCAGCTCGTTGCCTACAGACCTTCCGAGTCCAACCAGCCTCTTTCAGCACGTTGCCAATCGTATTCGGATGGACGTCAATTCCGAAGTAGTCCCACACCTCGAGCGCTACCTCATCAAAGTAGGCCGTCGGACGGTTATTCATATAAGCAAGAATCCACTGAAGGCGGTTAATAAGGAGTTTGTACGGCTATTAGACTCAAGGTACCTACACTGACTTGCTCCCTAGTAACTGCCCTTGGCCGGCCTCTTTTACTAAATCGAGTTGGATACGCCTCGCCATATAGCTCAAAATTAAGTCTAATCCGCCTTATTGTCTCACGGCTTAGCAACAGCTCCCTGCCAATAGCTACATTGTCTAATCCAGTGTCCTCGATATACGCTCGGATTTGAGCTACAATATGGGCCGGTTGGCGGGGGCTCATGGCGGCTACAAGACGATTACCAGCACCAAGACAGCCTCAGAGCGACTAACAATAACGGCTTAAAGTAAGAACACCTTTTAATTGGAATAATTTGGCTTCATATGGCCTCAATATGCAGCTATACAACGCTCCTTGCGCAATTTGGTTAGAAACGCTAACAATTCACAAAGTCTTGGCGTGCACAGTCATTTTTGTGGGCGTTGTATTGAAGATGCCAATCAAGGCAGAGCGCTTTGAGGTAGTTGGTCGCACCGTCACACATTCCCACACCCTAAAGGGGACGTTGCATCAGCCGACAAATGTCTCGCTACTCCCGACGATTTTAGTAGCATCATCTTTGGTCAAGTGTCTGAGTAAATAACAAAGGAGGAATGTTCGTTCGCCTGCCTGCAATGTGTGTCGGCGACAGCAACGTTTGAACTCCAATAACACAAGGAAACCTTCTAAGCCTACGGCCCGGGTTTCTGAAATGCATTGTATGTATGGAGATCCGCTGCAAACTGAGCCATGTGTCGATATCGGTGGAACAGTTCTGACTCCGAGGAATAACAAGGCGAGCAAGTGAATTTAGCAAGCCGACGGGTATTCCCGCGCTCCAGATTGATTCGCGTTTCCCGTCACTGGCGCGCTACACATGCTCTGCACGCGCTCGCCTCGACATCAAAAATTGCCCTTTGACCCCCTTTCTGATCCGACATCACCTCCAGATTGGCCTGATTAGTACGAGCGCGTACATATATTTGCTTTGCACCACGCGTGAGGTGAATTCGGACACACCTCATCCTTTGCTGGGCGCCACTGTCCTGCTCGAGGCCAGTCAGTCACACCATCATGTACGTCTCACCCTTTTCAGACCGTAGACAGCAGGCGCAACATCCCACGTGCCTGTCAAAGCACGCCATGTCAGCCCCAATGCCTGGCAGTGGCTGCTCATGCGACCGAATGTTCCGAATGCTCACACCCGAACAGGGAATCCTTTGACGACATCTACCTCGACCTCTCGAAGCAGTCAGGCAAATGCAGGCTGGCAGAGTCGGGTCTGGGCTGGAAGCCGGCCGGCGGTAACACCTTCACCCTCGATAAGGCGGAATTTGTGAGCGCACAGTGGTCCAGGGCCGCGCGAGGATACGAGCTGAAGATCATTGCCCGTAACGCAGGCGTGGTGCAATTAGATGGCTTCAAACAGGACGTATGTCCGACGAGAAACTGCTGGGTTTGTGAACTGATACACTAATGGTGTTGGTGCAGGACTACGACACGATACAGAAGTGCTTCAAGGTGTGGTATGGTGTAGAACTCGTTCACAAGGAACATGCCCTGCGCGGTTGGAATTGGGGGAAGAGTGAGATGGGCAGGAACGAGCTCACATTCAACGTGCGCAACCAACCCGCATTCGAAATCCCTTTCACTGAAATCTCCAACACGAACTTGGCCGGGAAGAATGAGGTTGCTGTCGAATTTAGCCTGCCGGCGGACGGCGAGGACACGGGTACGAATGGGCATCTTGGCGGCGCAAGAGCAAAGGGTCGAAAGATGGGTGGTGCGGTTGATCAGTTAACAGAAATGCGGTTTTACATTCCGGGCACCGAGACACGACGTGGCAAGAAGAATAAAGGAGATGAAAATGGCGAGGAGGATGATGGCAATGATGAAGAGGAGCAGAGTGCCGCCCAGGCTTTCTACGAAACTCTGATGGACAAGGCGGAGATTGGCGAAGTAGCTGGTGATACGTACGCCACTTTCCTCGATATACTCCATCTCACCCCGCGTGGTCGCTTCGACATCGACCTCTATGAGAAGTCGTTCCGTTTGCGAGGCAAGACTTACGATTACAAAGTCAGCTACGACAGTGCGAAGCGGTTCTTCATCTTACCCAAGCCGGACGACATGCATCAGCTGCTCTGCATTGGCCTGGACCCGCCGCTTCGACAGGGTCAGACACGCTATCCATTCATTGTGATGCAATTTAAACGAGATGAGGAGGTTAACATTGAACTCAACATGACCGAAGAAGAGCTCCAGAGCAAATACCAGGGCAAGCTGCAGCCGAGATATGAAGCGCCCATTGGCAACGTCATCGCCAAAATCTTCCACGGTCTGACGGGCAAAAAACTGTTCCAACCTTCATCAGACTTTTCCTCGCACCATGGACAATCCGGGGTCAAGTGCAGCATCAAGGCCAACGAAGGTCACCTGTACTGCCTGGACCGGGCTTTTCTCTTTGTGCCTAAGCCGTCGACGTATATCTCCTTCGAAAATATTGCGAGTATCACGATGAGCCGTGTAGGTGGGGCGGTTAGTGCCAGTCGCACCTTCGACATCACCGTCACACTTAAGGGCGGCGCAGGCGAGCATCAGTTCTCCAATATCAACCGCGAGGAGCAGGCGCCGCTGGAAGAGTTCTTCAAGCGCAAAAACATCAAGACAAAGAACGAGATGGATGTGGACAACGCCATGCTGTCGGCTGCGCTCAATGGCGACCCAGACCTTGCTAGCAGCGAGGATGAGGAAGTGGTTGCGCGGGGCAGCGCCGGGGAGGATGACGACGAGTCAGTGGACGAGGACTTTCAGGCCGACTCCGACAGCGAAGTGGCGGAGGAGTTCGACTCGGATGCGCAATCAAGCGGGAGTGAGGGTAGGAGTGACGTGGAGATGGACGATGCGGACGACGCCGGACCCGCATCGGCCTCAGACACGGAGGCCAAAGTAGAGCGACCGAAGAAGAAGGCGAAGACGACGAAGTGAGTGTTGGTCCTCTTCTCCTGACAGACATGGCGTCTGGCGTGCATGGATATATATGGTTTTCGTGACAGCGTTGTTGGAGCGCACGGATTGGAGACGGGAGGCAATAGTGAACATTGGCCCCATACACGATTCTCAGCATTACTATACGATATATAGCGGCGAGGAGCCAAATCGGCTTAGCGATAGTCTATTGATGAGCATCATAGGATCTGTGATGCGATGCTGCACGTGCACCAAACATCTACAATCGGACATGGACAGCTCGGACCCCGCCGCACCGATGCTGGGTGCCAGCCCCGCCATGATGAGGCAAAGTTAACAGTCAGGAACTGTAGCACCTTCTCCGGCATCGCCCCTCCCCCAGACCTGGCCTCACGCCTATCCGCTCGTCGCCATCGCTGCCTTGTGAAGATATCTGGCTTTGCTGACCGCTGCGAGCTCTATACGAAGCTGGTGGAGTGGACGGAAGAAACGAATTCCATACCGCAAGCCTCCCGAAACAAAGAGTCTCGCTGTTCACCCAAGCGCGGCTGCCGCCTGCCACCTGTTCCCCCTCGCTGCTGGTCAGCGCTTGCACAGAAGAACAACTGGCACGCTCGTTTGTGGCAAAAACAATCGTCAACCTGCTCGCTGGCCAGGGGACCATCCGGCAGCGACATCACGTGCGAAACACACATCACACCCCCCTTTCCCACCACCCCTAGGTACCTTGCCTGTCTGTCCTTCACCGCATCCTCTCCCGTCTATCCAGCAGGGCCGAACCCGCGGCAGAGGCTGTACCGCAACGAGAACAACGCGTGCCGCACGGCTGAATGCCCTCCGCCCACGATCTTATCAGCGACGTCGACGAGTTCCGGGATACGCCAGCCCCGCCTCCGGTCCGAGACACACTGCCGGTAGCAGTCCCGGCAAAGAAGAGCAAGAGGAAGGGGAAGAAGCATGTCGGGCCGAAACCGCAAAAGTGGGATGATGAGGACACTCCATACCCCAAGTCGGTGACTCCTTCTCCGCCAGTCAGCCACGACGTGAAGTTGGATGTGCCGTCGTTCTCCCCGCAACTGGCAGACTTGGGCCAAAACGGCGAGGAGTCACGAGAGGAGCAGGATATGGCTTGGGAAGACGACACGACCGCTCCAGAAGACCCCGAGTCACAACCAAAGCCTTCTCCTGTGGCCTCTCCCACCGTCAGATCGCCGAGACCGGCAGCAGCCATGCCGGCCTCGCCGCCGTATCGGACACCAAGCCTCCACCAGTCACCACAGTACTCGAATGTGATCGGCCACCGACCAAACAGCTCAACAGACCAACCGTCCATACAGCAGCGGCGTACTTCCTTCGCCACTCAGCACACTTCTCCACGTCCACGCTTTGCGCAACTGTCGCCACAGCCGCAGGCACGATACGCGGATCCACCGCCTCCGCATATGCCCCAGCCACATTTTTATGGAGTGCCAGACATCCCTTTGCCCTTGGGCCAGAATCCAGAAATTGCTCGCGCTTCCGGACCGAGCAGCCGGTATTGTTGTTTTGATTCCTTCGCCGATGCTGGAGATTCGGTCACGGCGAAAAAAGCACGCGATGTGCTGTTATTGGGCTTCGACGACGCGTTGGAGGTCTATCGAGTGCTACCTGACAAGATGGAGGTCGTCGGACGATTGGAGGGCCTCAGAGGTGCCGTTGTCGGTGCCAAAGTATTGCCACACAGCATGCGGTATGATTTCATGCAACATCTGCGTCCTTTGGTCGCATTAATTATACATGGCCCTACCGTTCTTGATCGAAGCAGCTGGGGGGGCGAATTCGATACACCACAAGACCAAACCCAGACTTACCAGACCACCGTTGAGATCTATTCTCTCCAATCGCAACAGCACATCGCCACTCTATTCAAGACAAGCACCATAAGGGTGGAGCCACCAGCTGTCGGCCACTTATCACTGCCTCCGAAGCCAGTAGGCGAGCTGAGTGTTGCCGCTGCCGGAAAGTTCATCACCGTAACTTCCGGCAAAAGTGGAGAAGTGTTCATCTTCTCGGACGCTCCACAGCAGGATTTCGAAACGCCTAAATTTCGCTGCATTGGAAAGATTTGGACAGCAATCCAACAAAGATCAGAGAGTTCGGCACCTGCAAGCACTAATGAAACCGAAAACTCAAGGACGTCTCAGAGACTTGCAGATGTCCCATTAATAGCGCTGCACGGACGATGGTTAGCTGTTGTTCCTCCTTACACCTCCGCTGGCCTTCCGATTCAAGGCACACCCCTCTTACTTGAGAGTAATCCGCAACCTCTCGGCATCAATACATCTACTGCACCGCCTCAACCTGCTATCACCTGCGAAGTGGCCGGTGTTGACTCTGAAGGCACGCTCAGCTGGCTGTCCCGCAAAGCTGCGCAAGGGCTGGTAATGGCATCTCAGAAGGGTATCGAGATGGGTAAGCAGGGTTGGAAGGAGCTCACCCATCCATCTCCCCCGTCAGCGCGACCGTCGTCGCATCACCGCTCTTCGAGCCATGAGCCGAGCTTATTCCCGCCCACCAACGCACCCGCAGATGATCCGAGGAGGCTTGCAAAAGAGCCTGCAATCGTTTCAATCCTTGATTTGGATCGTTTCTTAGTTGCGGAACAACAAAAGTCGAAGCAGGTTCCCATGCCTTTGGCGACCTTTGCGCTAGTGGACGGATGTAATTTCCTGTCGTTTTCTCCGGATGGCCTCCGCTTGTTGACGAGCAATCGCAGGGGTGAAATATCGACGGTGTGGGATCTCACTCATATCGCCCACGGCACCGCAACCATAACCCAAAGTGAGGACGATGACATAGACCAACGCCCCCACCTCAAGCAAATACATCGCATTGCACGAAGTAGTCCGTCGGTGACGATAGAGAGTGCATGGTCGAGAGATGGAGGTTGGCTAGCAGTCTTGACGGCACATGGCACGGTACACCTGCATGAGATTCCCCTCACGCCTCCGGGAAAAAAGCGGAAACGGCGAAGCACGCTGAGCGCTCCGCCGTCGGAAAAAGCGGAGGCCACCGTCAGCGTATCTCAGGGAATGTCTCCCCCAAGCAGCAGTGGCCTCCTGGGTAGCTTCCGGTCGTGGTCTCAATCTATGACCACGCAAGCAAACGCGCTGAAAACTCAGTACGCCCTTCCCACCACTTTCGCGGGCTTTCGCGAAACTGCCGCCGCCGCTGGCATCGCTGGTCGTAAAGCTGTAGCCAGGGGATTAGGTCAGGGATACAGCGCTGCTAAAAGTGGTGCCAGCGATATGTGGCATGCCGAAGAAAACAAGATCCGCATGAAAGTATTGCAAGAGGTGGGGGCCAGAAGCGGCTGTTTGATGTGGATTCAACGACAGATGGGCAGCGCCATTGCCATCATCAGCGCCACTAATGTGTCACTTCACGCCGTGGAACGTGTCACACGTCGCAAAGGGGACCTTCTGGTGTCAGGACTCAAACGTGAAAAATCTCCGAGAAATTTCGCCCTCCCAGTGTTCGACCGCGTCAAAGATGGCAGTGCGGGTGGCGCCGGAAAGGGGTGCTCAGATCAAGGTCCGCATGGGTTTTGGAGCCTCCGAAGTCCGGCGCCCGATGATGCACTGAGCAAGGCAGCAGCGCGGAAAGCTTGCCCAAGCAGGGCGGCGGCGAATGAAGTCGAGACGAATCCACCCTATTGTCCCTTCCACGTTGACCATCGTGTCAGCATCCACGCATTCAACGACAGCGTCAAATATAGCAGTCAGATCAACGAGACCGCTATTTTCGATTTCAAAACACGTGGGCATGGCTTTTTGGAACACGAAGGGCAGTGGCTCTTCGGTGAGCCACTGCCACCGAGTGTCAAAGTCAACGAATCACCACCACGACCACCACCACCTCATCCCCACTTGGATGAAGAAGGCATGAATGACGCAGCCGAGTATGCCGGTACGGTGGATGAGGAGTTCTTGACGCAGGTGGAGAGCCGACTCTTAATTCGGTCGGGCGGAGAGGGCGGTGGGGAAGAGCAGATTCATGTCAACTCCCGACGGTCTCGACGCAGGGCGGGTAAGAGGGGTGATGCGCGCCGGAGGCCGGGGCTGGAGGAAGGGGAAGAATTTAGCATGTTAGAGGAGGACGACTATCGTCGTAGTTTGATCTGATAATAGTGCTTGCAGAAAATTCCCGCGTCATCCATATGCAGTTAAGAAGAGGCATAGGTTATATCAGGCATGGGATTTGATAGCAGCAGGGGCTGGCTTTTGGGACTGGCTCACGCTTTTGATAGACGACTGAGAAGGCTCGCTTATTAAGGATTGATACCCCTTACCTGTTGGCAGCCAACCCCAGATAATCTTGGTATGGAAGGTATATGCGTATTCCATATTCTTCCGCGGGAAGCACGGTGGTGATGCACAGGATAATAAATTCTCCAACGACGTTGGCTCAAAGCCTCGATTCGATGCATGCCATGCTTTACTGACGTCCTTGGATCCGATTCTCTCGCAATGTTACTCTTGTTTGGCCTCCAGCGAGCGCGTAACACCAACAGGCCACCATCGCTAAAGCCACTTCAAAAGGATGGAATTATTCGTCTGTGAATCCCTCAATCTTCAATTCCTCCGTCGAGTTGCGGTTCACTCTAGAATACGCACGTTTGAGGTGCGCATACGGATGAAATATGTATAAGCTACTGTGAACTGATCAGAATGAGCGTGTACTATTTGTTCGTATTTTTTCTGAATCGGAGTTACAGCAAGTGCGGTCTTGGAATCTGCTTCTGCAATGTGGCGGCTACATAAGCTGACAGAGGAGGGATAAGCAGACTAGTTGATGAAGATCTAGTAAGATCTAGTGCACTAGATACGACATCAAGTTCAGAGGCGACCACGTTCAGCAAGAAAACTTTCCCGGACCCTAGCTCTCGTCAACCCAAGCGCGAGCTCGTCATCGCCTGGAAAATTCACAGATTATACGCTTTCGTCATGGGTTCCTGCACGATTGTTTCGACCTTCTCATTTCCCTTCCGCACAAACGCTGGGTCGGGATAACCCTCTTGCTCATCCGTGATCACCGTCCCGTCGCTCGTCACAATGTCTTTATAGCTCATCTCTTCCCATCCAAGTCCGGTCTCCTTGATGACTTTCTGGTTCTGAGTCGGCCAGACCCGGCAGAGCACGTAGTACACGACGAAGGACGAAAAGAAAGACAGCATCCATCCCAGCTCCCCGAGCCTTTGGGCCGAGAGGCTGACTTTGGGGCCGAGAGTGCCAACGAATCCCGCGAATGGCAGTGCGATCCCGACAAGGTAGGCCGTCAGTGCCTGGAGGTTAAATCCCATATGATAGCGGTAATTTGGGTTTGACTTGGAAGGATCGTAGAGGTTGGCAATGAAGACGTTGCCTTTCGTAAGAAGCCAATAATCGCAGATCATGATCGCGGCGACACTAGCCATGAAAAGACCGTACCCACTAAGGAAAGTGGTGAATGTGCTGGCGGACGCCAGGATTTTCCTGCAAAAGTGCATGGTCAGCATTAACTCTTTATTTATATGGAGACGAGAAATTTTAGCTAAGCCGATGGAATCAACCAAACATGTTCGTTCGCTTCGAGCTCCCTTGCAGTTGCAGATTTTCGTCCCAAGAACAAAGTATGAAGGCACTGATGGGTATTACAGAAGCAGCTTCTGCTTCGAGAACGGCTGCTCTCTATTCAAATTCCACTTACCATGGACAGATAGCGAAGCCAAGGCACTCGACCAGAAATTGACCACGAGGCTGGAGTCATTACCGTCAGCTAAAACATCATGTGAATACGGAAAGACCAGGATTGCTTACGATCGTGATATATTTTGGAAATAGCATCGAAGAATCAGATCCAAAGGGTATCATGTTTGCCGCGACATTTGTTCCAAGGATGCTGACTGACCAACCTCCGGCGGCCAGAAATATGGCGGTTCGGGCCCCGGCCGTCCAATATCTGTCCAAGATAGCGTCGAAAAGATCCCTGTGTCGATGAGAGGTCAGCAAAGTGTCACAGATAATTCACTATGAACCACCAACCATTGATTCCACAATGTAGTTCCCCATGCATTATTGATGGCTGCAGTGGAAAGGATACCCAAGGAAGCGGAAAGAGTCACAGCGATCGGATTCGTAAACAATTGGGACCACATTGCACCTGTTTTGGTTCGACTCCATCGTGCAATATCGGGCTGATTGGTAATGAGGGTCGCCGTGTTGCCCATACCTGCGTTGATAGAATACACGAAGAACCATCCCCATCCGCTATTTTTGGCTTTCGAAGTATCTTTCAGACTAGCCAAACCAATCTTACCATGCGTTGTCACCATGCAGAAGATGAAGAGGCCGAAGATAGAAGGCAACATGACCGCAGCCTTGAAGTAGAAGAATTTCCTCAGTCTATACGGTCTGAAGAACGTAAGAGGAAGGGTCATCAACCAGAACAAGAGAAAAGCCAGCATGCCCGCGCTCGTGATACCAACAGAAGCAGGGATAGTATTCGGTATATCCATGTAGTTGTGTCCGAAAACAGCTCGGAGCATATTTGCTAGAAGTGCAGATCCAGAATACAGCTGCACGCCAAACCAGATAATGGCCAGGAGTGCACGAACCTGGCCAGGGTCAACACATCTGGTCGCCAAATTGGAAGAACGGATGAGCTTACACCCACAAAGTAGAACGAGCCGTACATGCCGTACACCGACCTCCCCACGATAGGGTAGCCAATATGATAGACACTAGCACAGCGGCTGTTGAAGAACATGGCGAGGGAGCTGATGAATTGGGAGAGGAAGATAGTCAGGATCGACTGCCACCAATTCAGCCCAATGCCTACCATGGTGGATCCTAGTCTGCGCAAGGGGAGCGGTCAGATATATGTCATTTCTGAGCATGTCCTTGTGTACGAACGTCCAATTGCCAAAGGAGAGACCCCAGTAGAATATCACATAATTGTACCAGGCCCACGTTCGTTTGGGAGACGGTGTGGGATCCAGGTCCTGGTTCGACCATTGATATCCTGAGCCAGGCCGGTGGCCAGAGTGCTACATCGTCGTAAGCCTGGGCATTCAGAAAATTCGTAGGCAATGGCAAACATACTTCTTCAAGTGCAGTGTCGGAAACCGCCACCCAATCTTTGAACCCTTGCCAGCTCGTAAACGCCCGCTTAGCATTGTAGGCCTTTTGATGAGCCACCGCTCTTAGCCCGCTCGTATCAATCATCATCGCTATCTGACGGAAGAGATATAGATGCCAAGTGGGCCAAGAAGTATCTGATGAGATTTCGAGTCAACTCAGACCCAGAACATGAGAGTAATTGTACGAGCACCCCTACGATCGAGTTAAGGACCACGCGTTCTGATCCTGTGGCGAGGTATTCCAGTAGGAGCCGCCCGATGGCCTATCAGATATGTACTCTTTGCCCTCTAGGCTGGTCTAGGCACTGCAGTGGAAGCAGTCGAGGAAGCCGACGTTGCATTCACACAACGGCTAACGGCATCTTATCAAGCGAAAAGTAGGGTGTCGCTTGAGCTGGATCTGCGGGCAGATCTGCATGTGGGGTGAAGTTTTTCCAACCTTCCCATACCATACTAGGTGTTCTATTGGTTGCATATTACGTATAGCTTGTTGGAGGGAGGCTCGCTACGGAATTGAACCGCTTACTTTACCTATTGTGAAGAAGTCAGCCGAATTGGAGTCAAGCGTCCTTCGATACTGAATGCAGTTCATATCAGAGGGACTGACCGTTCGATGGCATCCTAAGAGATGGCTAGCACAAGGGACTCTCCCAGAGCGTTGTATGCGAGTGTTGAAGAGAAACTTAAACGGTCATATTCCAGTTCTAGCCTCCAAAAGGCATTGGAAGGTCTCCATCAAGATGGCCTCCTCGTGCTGAAGAATGTGGTCAATGTCGAGCATGTTGACCATCTACGACGAGTGATGTCTGCTGAGACTCAAGAGATTTTGCATAACTCGGAAAGACAGGGTCTGTACAATCAAGGCGTGAAGAGCAACATTTTGCAGAATCCGCCCATTCAACGCAAAGATTGTCTCTTCGACGATGTCTTCTTTAACCCGTTCGTGATACAAATCGCAAATGCGTCAGTGGATCTGGTATCAAACAGATCACAACCCAATGACAACTGACGGCAGTTGTAGTTACCTCGGGTCGAAGCCAATCACAAACTTTATGACCGCGAACAATGCACTTGCTGCGACTGGAGGTCTACGACAACCAGTTCACAAGGATATCACCTTCCACCATCCGACCTGCCCTTTCTACTTTATCGCAAATATAGTTTTGTCCGATTTCACGGTCGAAAATGGCGCCACTGAATTTTGGCTTGGGTCGCACGCTCATACAACCAGCGCAGACCAAGTACCGTGCACAGAGGAAACCAAGGTTCGCAAGCAGGTCCCGGGTGATCCATCTTGCAATGTCAAACTGGAAGTCCTGGAGCAGAGGAGAGCTATTCGGCCGCCGATCCAACCTAGTTGCCGTAAAGGAGATATAATAATTCGGGACCTCCGCACATTTCACGCAGGAATGCCTAATGCTAGTGCAGAAGATCGAATCATGATCGCAGTGGGCTATCAGGTCAGTTCATACATTGGGGTTCTGAACTGCCATGCTGATCGTGGCAGGCCCCCTGGTATCAGAATCACACACAGCGATTGTTTCTACCTCTCCAGCATGCCAATTTTTTCATGGCCCATGGTGGGCAGCCTGTAGAGGTACGCGCAACGTTCGTCTCTGAAAGCGAAATGCATCTGTTATCACGGAATTACGACTTCACGTTCGAGCCTTCTGTGCCTGTCGATCGAAATCATGTTGCCAAGCTTTGATCAGAGCGTATACCCACGCAATGATCTAGAAGCACTACATACATAGAAAATTTGGTAGCAACAATAACAAAAAACTTCTTTCATCTAAAGCGATGGATCAGCTCGGGCAGCGGAAAGTAGTCGGTCTATCATTGGTCCATCGATATATTGCCTTGGTCGGTACCTGAAATATGGAAGGGATGCCCTGCCTCATGCTGCGAGTCACTCCGGTAGTATATTGACCGCTCAGCAGGCTTGATATGAATTGGCGGATGCTGCAAATTGTCAAGATTGAAGTCGTACCGGTCACCATTCTTCTGCCTTCGTTTAAGCTCCTTCATTGTGCGCCGATGTCTAAGTCGAACAATTAGTGGGCAAAGAGCTGCGGCTTTCTTGATGCCTCTCATAAATTCCTCAAGCTGATCCTCCGGCGCAATAAGGCCAACAAATTGCAATTGCCGTACATGAGGTAAATATTGCGTAGAAGTGGCAAGTTCATTCATAACTAGTTGGTCGGGCATGGTATTCATGTGTAGTCTCAGATCGATATAGTAATGTTTCTCTTTGGCAGAAGATCGTTCTGAGTCTTCCTGTGTAGCCTATGCTTCTTGTGTCGCAGCGCTTTGAGCGAATGGCTGAGCCAAATTTAACCGTAGTCAAAGCGGCTTTGATCAAATAGAAAGGGCTTGCGGCTATCTGCTTGGCCGAAAAAAATCTGGCGATATAGCTTCGCTGTAGTGAAACCTCCCTTGTCAGTTTCGAGGAGGCCCTCAAGCGAATTACATAATACTGTCGTAAACGAACCCTCTTGACGCGGAGATGGAGTATTAGCAGTTCGAACTTTCTTCTACCCATCTTCTTACGGCTGAAACCACGACACAAGAATTAAAATATCAGTATCCGGCAGCTTGAGTTGGTGGATGGCATCGTCAAAAAAAAAAGTAGCAGGGTCTCCATCATTGTTTTCCTTTTCTTTGGCAAACAATTTATGTCTCCCTTCTACGAATTGGCCATGTACCCCATAATATACGATAGCCATGTTGGTAGGAAAATCAAAATTATACGCGAAGTTGGCAAGAGCGCGAGCAAACCTCCGTTGCAGATCGCCCGGGAGGGATCTGATATTCTCGAACGGTAAAGTGGAACTTCTTTCCAAATGTGTCACGAAGTCTGGGGACCTCACTGTCGCGACCAAAGAGGTCCTCGTGTCTCCATGTTAACAAAAGCACGCCTACTTCCTCAAAACCAGCTTCACCCTGGCGATCCCGACCGCAGATTGTTATATTGAAGACAATGCGGAATTCCTCTCGCTCTTGATCCAGCCTTGTCATTCGTTGCTTTCTTGGGTGCTCAATATTTTCGCTCGCATCTGCAAGACGTTGACTATCGCCTGCAGAAGCTCGTGAGCGCCAACATGAGGGAAAAATTGGCGAAAAACGTAGGCTAGAATTGGCTTGTATCAGGTGAGCAACATCGAGTGGGAACCACAGATTTTTTTAGATGGGTTCAACAAGGGTGGTGCATTGTCAAGGATAGATGCATGTATCTCGCTCGCTTCAACCGAAGGTGGCGGCTCAGCATCCGGAAGACGCTTGCATTGACGTGTTGAGGCCTCCTGCGCCGGTTCGAAGAGGATACGATGATATTTTGTATCTTCAGTTCTCATCTTTAGCTTTCCCTGTATTGATTTTCGCCTCGGAGCGTTGTAAGATAACATTCTCTCGATATGGTGAGAGTATCTCGTATGGAGCTGCACAACGGTACCGAAGAAGACGCGCCAAGTGTTGCTCTCCGTCCTAATTTGGCAAGGGCCTCGGCTCGCTATGGAATCTTCACTTGCAACTTCGGCACCGCAAACAACTCTTGTGATAATAAGCCGAAAACGCAACAATGCCGAAATCTGTCCTTATTACAGGGTGTAGTCCTGGTGGTATCGGTCATGCACTCGCGAGAGAGTTCAAATCAAAAGGCCTGCGAGTTTTTGCCACAGCCCGCAAAGCAGAAACGATAGTAGATCTCGCAAACCAGGGCATCGAAACATTATCACTGGAGGTTACTGACGAGAGCAATATAAAGGCTGTCAAGGATGAAATAGCTTCACGTACTGGTGGCAGTTTGGATATTCTCGTTAATAATGCCGGTCGCAACTACACTGTTCCAGCCCTTCATGTGCAGATGGAAGAGATCAAAGCAACATTTGAAACAAATGTGTATGCCGTGATGATTTTATGTCAGGCGTTCGCACCGCTTCTGATTGAAAGCAAAGGCACAATTGTCCAAATCGGATCCCTCGCTGGAAAAATGGTATGAAGAACAATACCAGCAGTGAGGCTGATACTTTTGCTAATTGTTACCGTCTTTTAATTCTCCAGCCATATGTCTTTGGCAGCGTTTATAACGCCTCTAAAGCGGCCCTTCATAGTTACAGCGACACTTTAAGGGTGGAACTTGCGCCGTTCAATGTCCGTGTTGTTACGGTTGTAACCGGTGGGGTAAAGAGTAATATTGCACGAACCCACCGTTCACTACCCCGGGATTCAATATATCTTCCGATAGCAGAAGACTACGAGAAGAGACAAACACACAGCCAAGCAAACTCCATACCGAATGAGACATACGCAAGTACTGTCGTGCGGCAAGTTCTTGAGAATCCAGCAAAAGATACGATCTGGGCCGGAGGACGCGTCTGGATTGTTTGGTTTGCAACCACATTCCTCCCTCGAATCGTACTGGTGAGAAGCTATCTTTTGGTCAAAACTATCCTTAAATATTTAGTTGACCAAAGCGCAGGATCTCGCGATGGCCCGCATGTTCAAGTTGTGGAAGCTGAAGGAGGTCAGAATTAGGAAGATTCATTGAGATGATGAGAATTTTCAGCGAGAGTATGAGAGGCAAAGACCAACTACGCATATGTGGCCCGATCAGATGCCTGCAATACGATTTAAACCACTTTGACCCTTGGCGCATTTAGTATGGATTACTTGCAGTATTATATTTCCTTGTTGCACGAGAGCAGAAAAGGTGGTTGAGCATTTCATTCCCAGCCCTCTTTTAATCCAAACATCCAACTAATTGAAATATCCTGTATCGTGTCGCTGTAAGCCTACTGATGCCCGCAGAGCTCAAGAGGACTGTGTCGCAGCCTTGCAAACAAGGTGTTGCATATAAAGTCCGGCGACAATGGTGAGAACTGGTGCCGCCCAGCCCAGCTGTACAAATAGGAGTACAGCTCTTTTGATCTTTTTTCTGATTTGTAGTATACACACGGCGAAACGACTGAACACGGTGGTCGAAACAGAGCATGCGCTAGAATTGCGTCCAGTTATACCGGTCTTCATTAACCCCCGTGGAGCCGAACTCACTTTCTGATCATTGCAACATGTCAAGTCAAGTGAATGAAATCGTGGGGGAGTCACAAGGCAAAGATAGCCTTGAATTTCGATCTACAGTTCAAAATGGCTCTTTCAAAGCCCTAAGAAAACAAATCTCAACTACGAGCTTGAAGAGCACTTTTTAAAATTAGAAAGCCACAGCGACTGTACAAAGAAGGGGAGGAAGTATATTTTCAAGGCTCGAGAAGTCTGACCAAATGGACAGTGGAGAAGTATAAGAAAACTGCACATATGACCTGAAAGATGCAGACAGGAATAAGAAACTGAATGTGCCGGAAGAAAAAAAAATTGATATTATCTGACGATGATGGTAAATATTATATGATTCAGGCATGCCTAAGGCACTCAGACATACTCGGACCTTTAAATAACAATTCCAGGAACTAAAGTTCAAGGCAAAAAGGTCGATCCTTTGTGCATAATTCGCCCTGAAGATCTTGCGCCGGCGTTTGAATTGTTGGCATACACGACGTCTCCAGCTGATGATAACGAATCTGACATGAAAACTAGTGCCATGCACTGCGCCCCAATTATTTGTGGTAGGTTGATCAGAAGGGAGCTGCGTCTCTAAAATTGCATTAATTGCAGCAGGGCCGTAATGCTTAAATTGAAGAGGATTCCAAGTTCGGCTTTATACATATATTGTTGTTCATCACTCTAAGGTCAGCCCAATTGCTATATTTCCTGAAAGTCTTGATCGAGTTCGATATCATAGAGTTTATAATGGCCAAGCAATGGCTAATACAGAAAGCTTTATACTCACGAAATGCGCCTTCTACATCATTTACGGTGGCATTAACAAAACTGGCCACTGATCTCTCCCAGCACCCCTCTCCCAGGATCCAGCTGACCAAGATGAAAGAAAATACACACAATCAGCATCTGAGCATGTGTTCCAGCATTCTCTGGCTCTGACGCCATTTGATATGGAGAGCCAAACATGCTCTCCGCGGCGACCAACCGTTACAGAGTCTTTGTGACGAGCAATCACAAGCTTCTCCAAACGCATACCGCCGCATTGGCGAGCAAATTGCCTTAGTGAAGTGAGGCATTCGCAGCGGATGGACGACCGTCCTCTCGGATATCCGCGTTTCGCTGCTTTCATCGATAGTGATGAGAACTTCTTTCTCGCTCGTCAGTATAGCCTTCTACATACCCGCATAATGCATTATCGTCAAGCCGAGCTGGCCCAAATGGAATAGAATCTATTCGATCTTGACATAGAAGATGCCGAAGATGATGGCAGGGCCTTGAAAAGCGCAATATCCGTTGGTCGAGGAGAGAGGCGAGTACCGGGCTGGACTTGTCGCGAAGATCGATAAGAGACTGAAGCAATATGGTAAATGCGAAATTGACTTATTGTTTTCCCTGGTCAAAATTAACCCGATCGGTCCGAAGATGGCATTGTCATGCGCCTGCGTGCCATGGGCGCGTTGCCCTCTGCATCTATCAGGAACTATTTGAGAGTTGACTACTATATCTACCACAACGTACCGCTCTCGAAAGCGGATCAAGACCTCTTCAAGGAAGACGACGATTTTGCGGCGTTGACTGACCCAACAGAAGCAGTATCTTTGGATGGTTTCACCGAGGATTGCTTGTCCATGGTTCCATGTAAGCTGCCAAAGGTCAGTTATTGACTTGGAACAACATCCTGTTTGCTGCTGACTGCATGGCAAGCATTCCAACGGCCCACGCAGTCTCCAACTGCTTGAAAGATCCCAGTCGGTTACATCTATTCCATACTAATAACTTAAAGTTCCTGTTCTCCACGCCAGAACAGCGTGTCAGTACCGTTGACAAGCTCGTCCACCTCTACGTCAAAGAGGACAACCAAAACTTGTGTACATTGATTGACAGTTCACTTAAAGATACACGAAAAGTCGCATAGATACATTTGTCCGACTCATTATCATTGTCCTCGTCGTTGTTATGCTGATACCACCCACGGTGGTCCTTTTCCAGGACCAAGAAAGTGGATCGATGAAAATTGTGATTGTCTTGCTTTTCACTCTCTTGTTCTGATTAGGCTTGTCCATCTTCACAAAAGCTCAGAGACAGTGAGTTTTTGCGGCCACTGCTTCGTGAGTTGACAACGCTTTCCTTCATCGCTTCTAGACATCAGATGCAGTGGAGAGAATTTTTCGGGAGGATCAAGAGAGCAAGACAGATTCTGTTTCATGAATACAGAAGCATTACGTATTCTATTGTCATAGGTTGTCTCAGCTTCCGGAAGGATGAATTAGCTACCTGGATGCCGATCTCTTGCGCCTTCCGCGCCTTTTCCCCCCCGGTTGATGTTCGAAATGGTTCTCACACATCGGGGTTTACCACGGAGCTGTTGCTGCATTAGAGTTGCGGAGCTTTGCGAACCAGATAAGCGGCAATTTTCGGCGGTTGTGATTTTCTTCTCTCCCTCCTGTCGAATATACCATATCTGTACGGGAGCATGCTGACAACGATGGGTCTCAAGCAGATATTGCGCAGTCCTGGTCGTGTTTCTCGGCAATCTCCTGCCGGGCATGACTTCGCAGACCTCGTAAGCGCTTCGTCATGCTTTAGCTCGCAAGTGGGTTTGCCCCATTGATTCTTGGTTGTGCCGATACGGAACGTGGGATTGACGTATTGGCGAGGAGCCTCTAAATGATGGCTTTCATTACTGGAAGCTCCTGGACAATGTTTTGAATCTCGAGGTACCGTCTTGGCATAAAATAATAATCTTACGGCACTGGCACTTCAATAAGCTCATCTTCGAACTGGGGAGCATAATATGAGACCTGGAAATGGGCCCACGTACCAATGTTGACTGAGGGGAAAGTGAATAGTCAATAGCGTTCGCTTGTCATCACTTGGATCTGATGAGCGTTCTAACGTCGCACATTGCTCTTGACAAGACTTTGGTCGTCGGTCGATGAGTGGGTCTTTAGGAAAATCCGCCCTAGCTGTGGAAGAGCACTGGTAGAGATGTCATCTTGATGTACGTTGGTACACTGTAAAGACACTGCAGTAGGTGACTAATGTGGTGCTTTAGTTAAGTAGAGTGCGAAATGAAAGACAGCTGGTACTGTCAAATTGCGTGAGAGGATGGAACGAGGCGACATATCGTGCAAATGTTTTCGTGAGCCTAATGCAAGTCGTCTATCTGAAGGATGTTTATGATCGTTCATTTGCTTGCATTACGCAGCTTTCCCTCATCTTTCGCAGGAATGGTATCTAATCGCGTGCAGTTTGGATGACCTTCATCACCCCTGTCTACAAGGTGGATACATAATCAAGTATTTACAAAATTATATTACAGATGCCTCTCCAAGAGGCACAGCTTCGTAAGTGTAGATGATGCATTATGCCAGCACCTGGGGGTGCCAGCTTGAAAGCCCGATGATTCTAGACCTCTCTCTGCCAATGCTCTTTCGGATTGCATTGACCGAATGTCTTCATGACGAACGCATATCCGGCCGCACTCGTTGCAGACTACTCGCGATCGATTACGAGCTGGAAGCCCACATATGTCCTAGGCTCGCGAAGTTGGACGTGGCGGAGGAGGCATATCTGTAGTTTTGTCCAGTTCTAGGCCGTCATTATCCCACTTTGAAACGTTTTGAACAGAACCAGGAGTGTCCACCGGCCAATAAATTTCAGAGCGGCGGGTTGTGGACTGCCGCATCCCACTCCTGGCTGACGTTGACTTGGGATCAGATCCATGGGGATCTGGCGATCTTGAACTTTCAGAAGTAGAAGAGTTCGATGGGGATATCCCGTCTCTGACGGGATCGGGGGAGCCATGACAAGAACGCGGTGACGGTGCGCGGTATGTAGGGCTATCACGTGCTAGATGGCTCGGTGAGATATGGTGGTACGGTGAGACATGCGCGCGAATACCGGGGGGTGATCGCCTTCTGTCGTCTTTGTTCGCTGATCGCCATAGCTGGGGCATCATCCATGCATCCGTCCGTTCTGCACCCATAGATGCGCTGCTGCCCAGGCCAAGGCCGCTCGCATAAAGGCTCCCTGAATCTCGTAGAACTTCTCTTTGCCTGGGACCGGCACTCGTGGGAGTTGGCAAACCTGGAACAGGCGCAGGAACGGGACCGAGGGCTTTGATCAATTCTTCTGGCGTTGAAGTTGAGGGTTGGACGTGAAAGCCAAGTTCTTCTGGACCTGGGGAAATTGCACGACCCACAGCCGCAGCAGTCTCGGTCAGGGTTGATGAGGATCCGGATATAGTCGGAGTGGGTTGCGAAGATGGATGAGTGGCAGAAGCATGCGACAACTGTGGGGCCTCAGAATGCACTTTCAGAACCGGATGGGTGAGCCAAGGTGTCTGATGTTGTTCCTGCAGATTGTTGGCGCGTATGCCGCCACTCTTACACCCTGGCTCTTGCCCGGTTTGATGATCCCGTGGATAGTTAACTAACACCCGATCAATAGCGAGAGCTAGCTGCTCACCCTCTCGCAAGAATTCGCGTGATTTCTGACCAGTTTCTTCGTTGCATTGCTTGAGCTTCTGCAAAGAAGCATGAAGCATTTCGATATGAGCAGTCAATTCTTCCACTTGGCGCTTTAGGGCGGCCACAGTACCCGGCGCGCTCTCGCTGGATACTATTTGTGATGGGGACGCAAGAGCCTTAGTTTCAGGAGGAGGAGGAGCTGCCTTTGTCAGAGGCTTGCCTTCAATTTCGGCGAGAGCTTCTTCCTTACGTCTGTTGATCCTGAACTGATTTTCTTCTTCATATTCCAGGACTTTTCGCAGCAGTTGATCACGTTCTTCAATCAATTTTTGCCGATCTTCAGCAACTTTTGAATGGAGACGACCGCCCATTTCAAGCATGCGACCCCATTGTTCTTTCTCGCGAGCAGCTTCGGCTCGTTCGGCCTCTCGTTTCTTCTCGGATTCGTCCAATTGAGACTGGAGGTTTTTCACCTGCTCAGCCAACTCCTCATTTTTGCAGGTAAGATCATTGACTTCCTGGTCTGCCACCGTCGTCTTTTTCTCGATGGCCTGACTTTTCACACGTTCACGTTGAAGTTTCTGGAGTAGAGACGCGTACTCGGATTGTAAAGTCTGCAGAGACAGAGACTTTAGCGTGACCTGATGCTGCAAGTCCGCAATATGTGCCGACGTTGCCGAGCTCGTCGACACGGTGTGAATGGAACCTGAGGGTTGATGTGAAGGCGTCGGCGAGCCTGCAGAACGGCCAATCGGCGGAATCGTTGGGGGATATGCATATGGGGATGGAGATGGTAGTGGATGCAATGATCGGCTGGCAGGGATTGGCGATCCTGGATGTGGGTAGGCTGAAGTCGCCACACCCTCGACTGTGGGAGGGGGTGAATAGTTAGATCGTGCGGTGACATCTATCGAGGCCTTCCTGTCGCAATACGATATTGGAGTAACGGCAGAAAACTTTGATTGGTCTGGCGAAGGGCCTGATCGTGGTCGCTTTGGCGCGGCATATTCATCTCGATCCCAAGGGGTTTGGCGCTTGAGAGGGTTCGACGGTGAACCGGCACGAGGCGATGAGAGGTCAGCGACAGGGTGTCCTGAATGCGCATACTGGGCTTGTGTCCGCCGGATATAGTCTTGCATATCGCGTTTGGCGAATCTCAAACGGTCCAAAATCCATTGAACTGCATGCACAGGACTGTCGTCAGGAAAGTCAAGGGTCTAGATTTGTAGTGGTCAGTCTGAGTGTGCGTTCATATGTGCTTAGTACACACCCTAGTGACGGCTCTCTTGCAGTACGTTTGGATGGTCTCTTCGAATTCCATGACCGCCATGGCGACATCTCTGACTACGGGCTTCAATTTCGTACATTGGTAACATGACAAGCGCGAAGACATTGGGGCAATTTCGGGCCCTTCAACGTCAGGATCTTCAGAACGACTTGTTTGTTCCTGAAACGATGCAAATGATGGCAGCGACGTCGTCGTCGTCGTCGTCGTCGTCGACGACATAGTCGTGGTGAAGTTCTTGGCATACATGTGGCGTTCGGAAGGAGCGCTGATACATGTAGACGCTATGCTGGGCAAGTCTATCATGATGGCTGTCAGCGAGATGAGATCGCATTGAAGCACTCAGCGATTGGGGAGGAATGATTAGGCCGGACGGCAATGCCCCATAATACCGTACCTTGTGTCCGAGAGATATGAAGGCTTAGTGGGGCGTCGGTAAGGTTGTTCACTCGGCCACTATGATCGACCTGTAAGCTTCGCCAAGCGCCAGTGAAAGCCTGACGAGGTGAAGTGGTCCTTAGCGGCGCCGGGCCGTGGTTGCCACCTGGGGTCGAACTGTGGCGTCCGTGAGGCCGAGTACGGGAGATGGACGCATCGGTCCAAGGCTCCGTGCGCAGCGGTTGTTCAAACGAGAGGGATAGCTGTCGTTCTGACGCAGCTGGACCCATACTGCTGTCCCATCTTGTTGAATAATTCGTCTGCAGTATGGCGCTTTGGGTCGCTGGATTGATTGCGGTGGGCGCGGACAAGCGCAAAGACTGCGCGCTGGACGGCGAGACTTCATACGGTGTAGCCGACCGACCGTCCCCCTCCCTCCATGGTGCTGGGTGCGGCGACGCTTCTGCATTCATGACGTGTACTCAGATCATGGAAGATGAGTCCAGGAGGTGAAACGCGCCTCCGCCATCCACAAGGGCCGTTAACGGCGAATCCAAGGTGGAGTGGCCGTCGTGGAAGGACAGGAAAGGGATCAATCGCTCGACAACTGGCGAGGATTGGGGGGGGTGGTGGGGGGGGAACATAACTTGGATGAACGCGAGTGGAGCGGCGCTTGGCGTGTGAAAGCACGCATCAACCGCAACGAAGTTGTCCCGTTATGATAATCGGACCCCGACGTTATGGATACCAATTGCCACGAATGGCCTGACGAGCGCATTAGACTAGTAGGTGCACGCTGACTTCACAAGGCATGGGGCATGACCGACGGCACGACGCAACGCTGGACGGAAGCAGGGCCAGGCGGCATCTGTGGGCAAGGATATGGGCGCGCATGGGGCATGAACATGCATGTCAGACAGATCGCGAGCGGTTGTGAAGCACGCGGTGCCAGATCCCGCCCGTCGTGGCCCTTATTAGTCAGACGTGCAGAGAGAAGCCATCCGGCAAGAATAGCAGGCTGGATGCGCGGCCAGTGAGATGGAGAGTGAGGCGCAGCGCCGTTTGGCCCAACTGGTCGCCGACCAGGACTGCTGAAGCGAAGCGAAGTCAGTTGGCCGGCCGGCAGATGACAAAGCCGCACCTCCATGGTAATCCAATCTGTAATCCTGCCGCTGACGGAACCCAGCGCCACTGCGGATATATCCCACCGCGGACAGGCCCTCTCGAGAATTCAGGCGATCGCGCGACGTCCACATTCCCATTCCGGCTAAACATCCGGGTGTCCCAGATGCCTAAGTCCCTCCGCGGCCGGCGGATTGTAGCTGCGAACTATTGACCACATGAAACTCGACCTTCCTCATCTGCCGATGATCCGCGCTCTCACCAACCTCCACCAGGCCCGCGTTACGTACTAGAGCGCTGCTGCGTCAGCACGAAATGAGTTTGAAGATCCCGAATCCAAATGCCACAATTTGGGCTAATTATAACGGAAACGCCGGCAGTGGGAAACGCCGATCTCTAGACCAAAACAAAATCCTCCTGGACGGTGACATACCAGCGGCGGATATTATGAATCTTACCTAATCCGTCGATCGCATGGTAGAGTCACGTGATGCCAACTGATGCTGAAGGGTCGGAGCGCCAAAACGCATCACGCATATCCCACTTTCAGCTTCCGCAGCCCTCTTTCTGTGGATGGTCCTTGACTTTTCCCACCTGTGACATTGCATGCTCTGAAACAGCCCGGACTTGTCATCAGATCGATGTCATTTGGGTCACGCTCCATTCGAGGAGAGTCTGAAGTCCATCAGTAGATGGATTGGCGAGCCTAACAAAACACCAGGCAGCCTCCGGAGGTAATCAGGCACCCGGCATCCGGGCGTCCAGGAATCCAGGCATCCAGGCATCCAGGCATCCAGGCATCCAGGCATCTAGGCATCTTAGGCACTTTAGGCATTCGGGCATTCGGGAAATCCGGGCATCCGGGCATCTAGGTAGGCATCTAGGCATCATGGGCATCCTTGTGAATATCTACTACATATTCCGCTGACGGCCCTGATGGCATTTTGAATTGTCTGAAAGATCTCTGACCGAAAGTTGGCCGCGATTTAACGGAGCTGAAATTCGTGAACGCAGCACTGGTTCGCTTTCTTATTGCACATCGCTGGCAAATCTTCGAGTTCTTACCGTGTGGCATAATGCATGTGTCTCGATCGTCGGGCTTGCATTTGAGATGTTTAGAATTGGACTGATAAACTGCGTTCCCTATATACAAACTCGCTCAAATTAGGACAGTACAATATCGACGCTCGCGATTCTAGAGATCAAGTCCAGTCCTTTTGCTGGGTTCGATGGGTCCTGGACCACTGCAGGTGCCGTCCCGTTCACCAAGAAAGCAAAAATGCGAGATGCACCATGACCCGCAATAGGCTTTCCCACAAGCCATTCAGCCCAAATTTCGATGGTTGTGTTGCAATCAACAGTGCGCAGATTATTGATCTGGAACAAGCCGGCCAAGTTAGTCCCTGGCCCTTTGAACGCCCCCATATCAACGGTGGTGCTCATAAGCACCACCAGGCCGGGGAGCAGTGAGTCAGGACCGGGTTTGAAGTCCGGCGAAGACTGATTGACGAAGCCAGACTTGTACCCCACCTGGGGTGTGATCAAGGCATTCGCTTGTTCCGAGTTGGCATCGAGTTGCAGATCGATGATCCACCCAGAGCCGTTCACACCGACTACGTCTCCATGACGGGGATGGATAATTTCAATGGAATACGGCGGCGTATTGGGATCCGTCATCGCAGGAAGAGGAGTATATGTCTCACCATTGACGCATTGTGGCATTTTTGACGGTACCACGGCTGTTCTGTTCGAGATGGTAAAGGCGACAGTGGCAACATTCGATATGAGGCCGTCGGAAGCTCCCGGATTGACCGGCATCGTCTTTCCCGCCGTCCCATTGACATAGTACATTGTGATTTCGGAAGGCCCAATGCCAAAAGCTGCTGCGCCCGCTATCCAAATTGTATTATACTGACTCAGGTCGCCGGATTTAGCCACTCCATTAAGCTGGAATAGCCCGGCCAGATTTGTATTTGGTCCAACCAAAACCCCTTTGTTCACAGTTGTGTTTTGAAGCACAACGAGGCCTGGAAACGCCGCATTCTTGCCAGGCCCGAATGTGGAACTGTTTGAATCCTGATAGAGGGGCTTAAACGGGATGTCGGTATCGTATGCAGCCGAAGTCGCTTGTAATGTGGCATCAATGATGAAATTGAGTCCCATCACCCCGTCTATGTCGCCAGTGCCAGGAGCGTTGATAGTGATGTTGATCTGCTGGGTCGAAGGTGACGGTGAGCTTACGGCCTTGGAGATAGGCCCACATGCGTACTGCCCTGCAATTTTCGGCGCATCAATGGGACAGAGGAAATTCGAACTACATGTATACAAATTGGGATTGTAACATTGCGGATAAGGATTTGTCGATCCGGCCCAAGGCGCCTGCAGGCGTGTGGGATCAATGACCTCACAAACCATCAATCCAGCACCACAACTGTAAGATGCTGATCCCATTGCATCGTTGCTGGATGTGCCATATTTTGGAGAAGCCACAGCGAGGCTGCATAGCAATGCGAAAGCGATGCCAGAAAACATATTGGTCGAGTACTGATTGCATCAGCAACTTAGCAGCGGATGCGGATTGAATTCTAATTTAATAGTGCATGTTCGAATGAGCGCATATTTGCGCGGCTTCAAACCCTTCCGTTACCCCGCGGATCTAGAATGGTGGTAAGCTTGATTATAGCTGAAATGGAGATGTCGGCGACCAAGTCTAAGTTTTATCGATCGTGCCACATATTCCCCATTCAGCATAAGTGGCCAAAAGCAGAGAAGCAGGGTTCCCGTCGCTTCCGATTGAGGAAAATTCGCTCTAATAAAAGTTCACAACAATTCCTCGAAGAATGCCCCACGTGGACGATGCTGTATTAAGGTTGGGAATGGATGTTGTCACGTGACTTGCAGAATCTAATGATATCGGACTGCGAGATTGATAAGTCTGAGGCGAATGTGCCTTATACTTAAGTTTCTATGCTTAGTATAAAATGTTAATTTCTTTATGCTAAGAAAGCATGAAGTGAGAAAATTCCAAGCTAGGAGTTAATATCCGCTGTCATAGCTACGCAGACAGGGAAAGAAAAACTCCTTTGCCATCAGAATCTGTTAGATGCTCAATGCACTTACGTGATATTACAAACCTGAATGGGACCTTCGAATACAATTAAGGAGCGATCGAACCATTCCCGATTTGCCATCCCAGACAAAATATTTGGAAGATCGGCGTTTACTTTTTAGCTGTTTAGAACAAGACATGAAAAAGGAATTTTACGAAAGGATGAGCCCATCATGGTGTTTTCTCATAGGTCCCGTAAAGCGGTGCAACGCCTGCGTCAAAATCCGTCTGTCGAATACTGTGTCTGTTTCTGAATACTAAACATATGCTTCCATTGATGTAAAATTTACTGACACATTCCCTTTTTCTGAGCCTCTCTCAAATTCCTTCTCGGACGCACTTGATGGTGGTGTGCTGAGATCCTGACTTGATTCGTCTCCAGTAACACTGCAAGCCGGCGAAACAGTGCCGGAACTATTACCAGATTCGCTCGTGCCGATTCCTTTGCCATTCGCTAATGCACTCGCAATAGCCGCCCCGGACACTCCATGCGCATTGTTGGCTGCCTCAATTTCATCGCTGTGATGTATTTTCTCCCCAGAAAACTTCTTCGACTTCCTCTTGCACGTGACTAGCGGTGCGAAGACATGTTTGGTCTGATTCTTCGACCGGCGAGTTCGTCTTGCGTCAAATATGTGCGTCTCTTCCAAGATGCCTGGTGTAGCAGACATTATACCTCGATTCAACATCTTATGAGGAGATGGAGACACTTTGAAGGTACCAGGCTTGATCTTGACCTTAGCTTTGCTTTGAACAGTGTGACTTTCGACTTCTCCTCCTCCTCCTCCTCCTCCTCCTCCTCCTCCTCCTCCTCCTCCTCCCTCTTCTTCCTCAGCTTCTGCTTTAACAGAATCAGGCTCATAATTCTCATTCCGATTATCTTGAGCGGCGGCTTCCATGTGGAAAATGCCCTTTTGCTTCTCGGCAAGAATGTCCGCGACAAATTTATCTACATTTTCCAGCGCTGCTTTCCCACTACTTATGTTCTGCAAAAGATGCCCTTGGACCTCCGCTGGCGTTATTGCATTCCCTGGTATTTTTTCTGCAAATTGTTTCGCGAGGCTGGCCACGTCTTCTTCATGAGTGGACTTATCGAACACACGAGTGTACAGTTTCGTACAAACCTCTCGGGAGGCATAATCAAACAGAACCTTTCGATCTATTCGACCTGGACGAAGCAAGGCTCGGTCAAGTGAGTCTGGATTGTTTGAGGTCATGATAATGACCCGACCTTCAGGTGCGTGGACACCGTCTAAGATGTTGAGAAGAGTGGACAGCGTAACCTGATTCTTGACTATGGGTGGATTGTCGATGGGATTCCCATCAGCATCAAAGCATTCATAATGATTTTCATATGGAAAGTGTGGGTCTTTCCGCTTTTTCTTCAAGGGTTTCAGAAGAGCATGTGTATCTCGCATGTTCTCCCTTTTAATCCCAGCACTGTCAATGTCTTCAAGGAGTACAATACACCGATTTGGCAGCGCCTCAAACAGATTTTCAAGCGCCTGGTTGCTGATACCAGGCTGTGTCATGCTCAGGAGATAAAGATTGAGGCCATACTGCCCAGCCATCGCCATTGCCATTGATGTCTTGCCTGTCCCTGGAGGGCCGTAGAATAGGTAACCACGGCGCCATGGAATGTTTCTGCTGACGTAAAACTTCTTGGTTGCCTCTGATAAATAAGACTCAATATCTCGAACGAGAGGATCCTTGACATGGGAATCCAAGGTAACCGCGGCCAGGTCTCGAGCTGGACGTGCTACACCTTCATCCCAAGAAATCGATCCGGTTTGGGCAGAGTACTCAGGGCGGAAAATCATGGTCATGGATTCCGTGGCCTTGTCCGTGGTATCCTGAACAAACTTTAGGAAGTCTTTGATTGGTTGTGCATTTCCGGTCAAGTTGACGCAAGATATAACGATCGTTCCACTGTCTGCCTGCTCCACCAACCGGATCTTACCAGCCTCGCCGAAGACTTCGGCAGGAGCAGAAGCCCTCCTGGAGAACGTCATCCTTTGACCACGGAATTTGAATACGAATTCGCTCACGTCCGGCACATACTCTAAACTTGTCTGCTTCTGCTCCGGGTCTACTTGCTTCTGCAGCTTTTTCGGGCCTAAGTGGAGGTCATAGATGAAATCATTTCGATATGATCGGGAGGCCCTAGCCTGTGGTGTCTGCAAGGCGAGATTACGCGCATTCGTCCCAAGCCCGTTTTCAATCATGTAGGTCATCACTCGCCGATGGAGAGGATGAATGCTAGGAATGAGCACGGTTGCGGTCATCCAGCTTGTGGTGTAACTTCGAACGGCAGATATAACACCAGTAATTGCACGGTATTTAGCAAGCGCTAGCGCTAATGTCACCCATGGGGTAGCTGTGATTATCACGAGTCGTAGGGCGGGACTGAGGCTCTTGAGAACCTCAAGAAATTGATCGACAATTGACTGCGTGGGCGAGTGGCAGCTCATTGCCTCGCTCGCGGCCACTATTTTGAGAAGCAGGCGTCGAAGAGAGCACAGGCTCAGTGGGCCTGGCATGACTGTGGATGGCAATATCTCTGCTGGGGTAATTCAGCCTACAAAACCAGCTTATCGTCGCCTGGTGCGTCGTTATTGATCAGAGCAAATGCCATGAATTTTCCGCGATTTCCACTACCCTTTCAAGTTGCATCAACGTGCTTGGGGGAATTGCACCTAAGAGATGCCAACAGACTTTAGTCCTAAGTTACGGTTTTAATGAGATTTCACCGACCTGCTGTGTCAGGTTGCACTAGGTAGGAGAAAATAAGTTCGTGAAGATTCGGAAGAATTCGTTTTTGTTTGCCTCCTTAAGGTTGTGTTTCGCCCCAAGCTTAAGCTACATCGCCCGACTGAATCTAACTGGAGTTGAATAGAGGTAGCCCTCAGCAGTGGGATCGAAGACGGCAGGACATGTCCAAGCAAGAATACTGTGGTTAATTTTTCTTCGAATATCTCTCGAAACTAAATATATTGACTGCGTTGGTGAGAATGCACAGGTTGGTAGATGTCGAGCGTGAAATTGGTTAGCTACCTACCAAAGATATTATGGCCGACGGCCGAGCTTGTAGCCTTGTACTACGACAGTACCTAATTCTGCGCTTTCTCGCATAGGTTTGACAGCGCCGAATCTGGACAAGCAAAAAAATTGAAAAATTGAAAAATTGGAGATGCTAGAAGGGCGAGCACAGAATCATGAATTCGCCAACCTCACCCAGTGGCCTTACATGATGCATCCGCGTGGCAGGGCTTGACCGGTCGGGAAGCGTAGCCTGCTGGCTATAGTCCACAAGAGATCCTTGAACTTGCTTTGAAGCTTCAAATCACGCTTTCCAATCATGGCCATTACATGCACGTTTCGTGCATATCTTGCCATATGCGAAACGTGGGCGGTGTTGCCTGAACAACACACTTATCATTTCTCAATGTTCATTTCTCGGCCTCTCGAAGATATTTAACCTGAAGATGAAATCAAATGGGTATGTGTGGGGAGGGGAGCGGCACGGGCAATATATGGTGAGAGGAAAATGAGAAAGGAATACATAGTGACGTGAGAATTAGTCGTCCGGTGTATGTACGGGGGAGTCGCGATCAGAGTCTAGGCTCTACAACTCGGCGCAAGCCCCGCGCAAGAGAAGAATATTTAGCAAGGTGAGGTGTAGATAGCTTGCAGTTCGAGGCCGGAACGCTAATGTTAGCACGAACATTATTTTCATTATCACGCCCTCCGAGTCAGGGCAAGTTGTCTCATCAACCTCGATGCCTTAACGTTACATTTTACTAGTGTGCTCTTACAGGTGTCATATTTGAGCCTACGGATCGTATACGCGTCCCAACGCGGGCCGCAATATTGGAACAGGAAGTTTCCTAAGACGGAAAGCAACGCTCCAGGTAATAGATGTAACATGCATGTGTATATTGCGGAAAATTTCATCACGTATGGGACCGGAATAAATAAATTTATTAAACCTTCTGAGCGACTCTCATGGGAGTCGAACGCAGGGTAAAATGAGAAGTTCTCAAGCAGATATCAGATCAGACCCAGTCTGGGGGTGGTATTGCCAGTGAACCAAAGTCAAGTATGAGTGAAGATGCGGAAATGAATTGCGGTAGGAATAGTGTGTTCAGCTAATTCGGGCGTTCGAGAGAGAATAATTCGCAGATAGGGACCTGAGTCTCCAACAAAGGCGATGTGATTGTCTTGCCAGATACTATGCAATCTAGATCTATCGAAGCCTTAGGTTCAACAATCAGTCTGACCAGGGGCAATACAACATCCGATGCCTGATGGTTTCTCCACCGTCGATCATTCCTTCTACGATATGATGCGGGGCCGGGGGGGTTGTGTTCCTGCAGGAGCCTTCAGAAACAGAGGTATCATTGATGGTAAAATTGCTAGGCAATATGCATGGATCTCTGACGATATGTGTAATTTGTCCGGCTCGTCATCTCCAATTGACACTACAAGGGGAGAGACATAACCGTTGAAAACACTGGCACATTCGGTCAGCACAAAGTATCTGGTCAGGCGGACTTCCCACCGGAGTTCCTCAAAGGCATCATGAACGTCGTTCTACTTTTTTGCAATGCTTTATTGGCATTGGCAGGAACTAATCCGAGGCCGTATCCTCCTGCAGACTCCTACCTGAAGACTACTAGCTTTTTAGATCATGAGTCATACATCCAGGAGCTGGACGATCACCAGTGGTATTTAGATAATATTCCATTCATTGATGTTCCAGAGAAGAGCCTGCAAGATGTTTATTACTACCGCACAAGTGTCAACAAGCGACACCTGAGGTGGACACATGAAGGCCACGGCTGGATATCGACAGAATTTATCCAACCTGTAGCTTGGGCTTCAAAATTCCAAACGATTCCAGACAGCGCTGCTCATCAAGTTCTAGAGCTTAGATGGCTAAGGGATCAGAACTATGCAAAAGACATCATTCAGGAATATACACGTGGGGGTGTCGAGAAATTAAGTGGCATAACCTATACCAATTACATGCAAACGGCGACGCTGGAACATGCGCAGGCCACTGGCGATGTCTCCTTTCTAGTCTCGCAACTTGAAGGAATGATAGCCTCCTACAACTTGTGGAATGTCACCATAGACGCAACTACTGGCTTATACCACCGAAATCCGCTTTTGGATGCACAAGAATATTCCTTGCCTGGTTATCTTGTGGGTGGTCCTGGTGGCGGTCCGATGCAGGAATGGAACGACTTCGGGCTAGATGCAGCTGAAGGAGGTGGCAACGACTATGATCTAATTTGGCTAGGCCCTGAAACGTACAGACCTGACTTCAATGCTTACATGGTATCCGGTGCCCGTGCCATTAGCGTCGTTGCTGCCATGGCAGGGAACTCCTCATTGGCGAAGACATGGGAGACATACGCGGATGACCTTTATAGCCGTATGGAAAAGCTCATATATAGCGATGAGTTGAATTTTTGGATCGATGTGGTGCAAGGCACGAACCTCCGCTGCGAAGGTAGAGAGCTTATTGGTTACTACCCATATCGATTTGGAGTTGGCACAAATGCTACGCAAGTCGAAGGCCTTGCAGCTGCAACGAACAACGAGCACTTCCTGACCGAGTTTGGGCCAACCACCCTTGAGCAGACAAATCCCTATTATACCGCGCTTAAAAATACAACATACTGCTGTCAGTGGCAAGGGCAGAGCTGGCCATTTAGCACGTGCGTGTTCCTAGATGTTCTAGCTATGATCGCTCGGGACAATTTGAGCGACGTTATCACTCCGGAACTTTTCTACGATCAATTGATGGTATACACCCGCACAAACTACAAGGATGGTGTGCCGTTCACGGCTGAGTCCCACTATCCGACCATTGACGAATGGAGTGGTGATACGACAAATCACAGTGAAAACTATTTTCATAGCACCTATATGGACAACATTTTCACCAATCTGTTCGGAATCGTGCCAAGTTTTGGGGATAGGCTCGTGCTGCAGCCTCTTGTACCAAGCAACTGGTCTTACTTTGTCGTTGAGAACTTGCCATACCATGGTACTCTCCTGACCATGGTTTGGGACAAAGATGGGACGCACTATAGTTCAACGGGTGGGCCTGATCATTCGGCAGGATTTAGCATATATTCGAACGGCACGATGTTCCATCACCAGCCGACATTGAGTGCAGTCAATATCACGCTACCTTTCAACACAACGGAAGCCGCCGCACAATTGGCAGCTCAACCAGAGTATCAGAACATATTGGCGAACCCGAATACACCGTGGGGTCTTCCCTCCGTAACTGCAGACTGGTGTCTCAATGTCAACGGAGACAGATGTCCATACCCTGCTTTCAAGATGAACGACGGCCTGTTATGGTATGACACGGTCCCAGACAACCGCTGGACTAACAATCAATCTGAGTTCCCATACTCGACGATCAGCATCACTCTTCCACGAGCTCGTGAAATGCACAGCATCAGCCTCGCGATTTTTGTTGACGTTGACCGGGGAGGTGTAGTAGATTGTCCGCAGGGAATCAAGGTCGTAGATGGGAATGGAGATACAGTAGCCATGAAAAATCCTTGGAATGATTGCGTGCCTAACGCACTGAACACTTTGCCTTTTGCTCCACCAACCCCGAACGCTTCTGACAACACCACAACGCCATCGGATAACACTTCAGTCACAACGGACTTTTTGCAGGTAATTATTAGTGACAAGTTACGTTATACGACCGCTATATCTGAGATACAAATCTGGGTTCCTCCTTCCCCAGGTCCACGTTATGAGGCTGAGGATGGGGTCATCGGCACTTTCATCGGGTATTTCGAAGGGAGAGCAACTGGTTTGAATGGCACCATCGTGGACGGTGGTGTGAGTTTGGGACAAGGGGGTTGGGTTGAACTCGCAGATGTCCGCCGTCCTGCCATCGGCGACAGTGCATATAGCTCTGGCGGTTTGACATCAATGACTTTAATCGGCGGTGGCACCGGGACCGTAGAGGTACAGATGAATTGGCTGACGAATCATACCGTCATGTTCTCGGGAGACGCCAACAAAACAATCGAGGTGGACATGCTACAAGGAGGAAACGTGGTGACAATTTTCCAGACGAGCGGGGCGCCATTCATTGATGCCTTTGTGCTCAGTTGAGTGTTATGATAACATCTCTTGATGACAGTTGCACGATATGAACATGGAATGCTTGCATGTTTCAGCTAGCCAATTTGTCGTCTGATAACAGCTAGAGCGCCTTTCCAATAAATAGTGCGATACAACATGTAATCCGACAGGTCGCTCTCCAGCTCATCTGGAACGCATAATCTGCGGCACTGTGCCCAGTCTTTTTATTTTCATACTCGGCTGTTCTTGCCGCTTCCTGTGTCAAAGCTATTCGACTCTCTAATTTACTCTGAGAGCGGCTACAGAGATCTTAATCGACTACATCGTCATAGCGAAAGGACAACTCAGTGAGCAGGAAACGTACTCCTACTCAGCCATACTCCATACTTCCACAAGTAAAACTCACCAACCACCCCCCAAGCAAGACGGCACCACCAAAACAGCAACGCCACCTCCAACTCCAAGATTGATAAAACATAGGCGGCGAGAACAGCACACACGCTGCGGCATAAAGTGTGCGAAGGAAACTATTCAAAGCAAACAAGCTCGCTTCGTATTATGATATAGCAGCGGCAGGTAGATAAAGAGGCAGTGGAAGATGAAGAATTTTCCGCAGAGAATGATGTAATATCCAATAAGCGACATAATCCAGTGTAAGCTTGCTCATGAGGGCAGGAGCACGACACCGAAGATGGCAGGGACGAGGTGGTATTCGGGTGGACAGTGGCTGTGGCGTTGGAAGTCGAGGATAAGATAGAATATTTGACAATTGAGGAACGTCACCACTCCTAAGATATGAGCGATGCCAATGGTGATGAAGGTAAGCCCGGTGAGCCCTAGGCACAAATGATAAATGCGGGGATAGTCGAGAAGAAAGACTTCGGAGATTGAGTAGTAGATACAGTACTTAAGGGCAATATATGGAAAAAATTAGCACTAGAATAAAGATCAAGTTTTGCTGGGTAGATTCGAGATTGACATATACCTAGATTTTGCTGAAGGTCACAGCAGGACCTTTGACAAATCTCCATTGGCTTGATCAGAGCATCCCTGATGGCTTCAGATAGAGGCAAGTTTGTCTGTGCCAACTCGCTCTTCGATTTGAGCTTCAGATGTCCGGTCCGCTTGCGTAAACGCTGTGCTCGTCGACGCAGTATGTTATCAGCAGAATTTTCGGGTACAAGGAGAGAAAGATAATTAGTATAGGTGCAGAGAGCCCCACAGCCTACCACAAGCCCCAGTGCCATCCTCTCGCTTCAACTGCGAGAACAGACATGATTAGGTCGACGAAAGGACTCCATAAGGAGGCCACAGTCAAGTTGAAGAAGTAGATGAGGAGCTCGACAAAGGAGTACTGCATAGTTCGGTCAGTACTGAAAGATGATCTTGATATTTTATCTTCCTGCTACTCACCACATCTCCTATGGACGCGCCACCGTTATCCAGACAATGAAATGAGAACTTTTTGGATGGTCAGTTTTTTAAGTCTCTTAGGTGCATCATGTGTTTCTGAACTCACAAATTCAGTGAAAATTTTCAGAAACAATAGTCGTACGCAGTCTTTCACAATGAGCCGTGGGTATAGATAATGTAATGAACAAAACGAATGTGGGGGGCGTTTACCCAATTCAGCTCCACTGCGGCGATTTCGCTCAGAGGTGCGAATAGCAGTGGTCCAATGCTGTAACCTACAGCATAGAGTGCTAGTCTCAGAGCAGCGGCACTCGTGTCAACATGGAAATTCGTCGTCATGTCCGCTTCTCCGCTCACATACATGCACAAGTAGCCGTAAGCTGTGAAGGAGTAAAGACATAGCTGAAGCACGACAAAGCTCTTTTTTGTTGTAGAACCAGTTCTCAGGATTGGCCGGACCAGCAGCCATGTACCAGTCGATGGGGACGATGCCTTCTAGGATCCGAGTTGGTGCTAACCCCTGAGGAGTTTTATACATGTGCGAGGAAGGCCTACGGGCGCAATCAATGTCCCTTTGCGTGGGCGTGTACAGGTGCATTATTGTACGGCTGAGAGTTTGCGAAGCTGTCAATGCGTTGAAAGGTTCGGGAGCGGGATATGTGTTGTGTTGTCGAAGCATGAATGCGATGGTCCTCCTTCCACGACTTCTTGCTCAATTTTCCAAGCCCATCTTCAACATGACCTGTTCCTTGTGGTTGCACGGAAGCAACTTCAATTTTTTTCGGACCTTAGGATAGCAGATGATCCAGTAGTGCCCTCGTGAACTCCGGCTTCTCCTCTGGATGCAATATGTTTGGAATTTTCTGACCCAAGGCAGATTCACAAAGAGCTCAAATTTGGTTGAAATTTTGAGGTGGTGATATGCATAATATTCAAAGCAAAGTGCTTAGTGAAGGTTTATGAATACCCAGATATTCCATTTGTTGTCCATTTGTTGGTCATATACGTTTTGTCATCATTGATGAGTGATCGTACTGACGTTAATACGCTCGCATGCGAGTGTTAAGATGGAATCCCATCATTTTACATCGACGCCGCTTGACGCAGCCGATGCTTTCACTGGAAGACTGAGAGACTTCGGGTGCCGTCAGTTTTGGTTTGGGGGATACTTGGTCCCGGACACGATTGACACTCATTACAGATCCAGGCCCGACGCGACCTGCGAGAGAACGATGGCGTTTTGATCAGTCTTATCCCACCTCTCCGCTTTGTATCATTTGAGTTCGTCGATTATATGGGGAAAGTGAATTGCAGAGATGACAATTCTTTGCAGATCTGTCGAAACGCCGGAAGATGTTGCCATATGCTTGAGTCTTATGGCCCCCACGTCGACGGATCCCAAAGTGGCCTAGCTGCGGCAACGCCCATTACACGAGAAACTCGGTTAAGATGCTTTATCCGGCAACCGCGTCGCTCGACGCGTCCTACACGCGAGCCACGGCGAGGAGCGTCTTCGATAGCTTTCTGCACAATAACCAAAATTGTCAGTCAAAATGTTAGCAGCTACTGCCGCGCCTCGTATAGATCCGAAGAAGCGAGCTGTCCTCGATCCTAGGAAGCGGCACTTCGCAAAGGCACCATGGATCGAGCAAGACTATGCGCACCGGATGAACTTCTACACCATCCCACCCACCGGTGATATCAGTCTGGAAGAATTCGAAGAATGGGCGATTGCACGCCTCAAAGTCCTTGCAGAGCTCGAAGCGTGCCAGTTCCGTAACAAAAGCCCTGTGGAGACGGAAGAGCATATGCGACCGGTGTTGGAGAAGCATATGCGGCTGAGCAGCAACATGAGCAGAAGTAGCGAGATGATGGCAGAGAGGAAGAGGGATCACTACTCACACTGGATATTGAGATTGGCATTCAGCTCAACAGCTGACCTCCGGCAGCGCTATGCCCCGGCTTGAGACGCAGCTGTTCAAGCTCAGGTTACAGCAAGACGACGGACGGGAGCGTAAGGCGTTCATCGATAGCCTGCCCATGTCATGGGAGACAGTCAGCGACGACGAGAAAAGCATGTGGTTGGATGATCTGAAGGCTGCGGCCGGATGGTTCAAAGGAGATGAAGAAAATTGGTTCAAGTGCGAGTGGGAGAAAGTGCCCGAGTTGGTGGAAAGACGACAATGTCTGTTGAAAAAGGGCAAAGCTTATGTTCATGTACGAGAGCAGCAGAACATGGTTGTCAATGAATTTGCCCGTCAGCTGGAGTCCAACCTCGAGCTTGCAGCTCGGTTCCTGCCACAGCTGGACGAAGATAACCGGATATCACCTATTCTTCACCATCTGAGCCAAAGCTTTGTAGCGCCAGATGCGGGCTACAGTGAAGGATCAAGTATCGGCGATATCACTGTTCCCACAGCCGCGAGCATTGACGGACTGAGCCAGCACTTCCCGCTTTGCATGCTCAACTTACATCGCGAATTGAGGAAGAACAACCACTTGAAACATTACGGCCGCCTGCAGTACACCCTATTTCTCAAAGGCATTGGCCTCAGTTTGCAGGAGTGTATTCTATTTTGGCGGAAGAGCTTCAAACTGATCACGGATGGTAAGTGTGAACAGGCAGAAGCCTGATCATGTCGCTGATTGTAATCAGATAAGTTCAAAAGCGAATATTTGTACAACATTCGGCACGCCTACGGTGACGTTGGCGGCGACGCCAACCGTCGTGGTCGCGGTTACACTCCATATTCGTGTCAAAAACTGCTAACCGAGGCGCTGCCGTCAAGTGGCCAGCAACATGGCTGTCCTTATCGGACATATAACCCTGATAATCTTATCGGTCTTCTCCAAAGCATAGGGATAATGGATAGACAGTTGTTGCAAGGCGTCCGAGAAGACATCGGCAAACAACGATATCATATCGCGTGCAATCGGGTGTTCGAGCAGCAGCATAAGAACCAGCTGAAAAAAGTCAAGGATGATAACTTATGGCCGATGAGCGAATTGGACACCATACTGCATCCGAACACGTACTTCAAACGGTCCTTTTTGCTCAAGAATTTGGGAAGGGTGCAGAGTGGCGATGTGGGTGTAGATGGACCATCTCAACAAATTTCGAACGAATAATGCGAGACAAATCGCATTCGCGTAATGGTGCTCGGACTCTGGACTGAGATCCCTCACAAAAATAAAGGTTTCGTCGGCGTGGGGTTTGTTTGCGCTTCGCGGAGGCTGTTATGACTTGGATAGGTCCAATTTTAAGGTACTTATTTGCATACAGATATGAAACTGGGATGCAATTCATGGATTTTATCCATTCTCATTACCAGGTCACGATCAGCCCGTACCAATCAAATTTGCTCAATGTGGCATTACATCGTAAGATCCTCGCGGCAGCAACCACCAATTGTCACAATTGACGTAGACAAACTCTCTAATTTGGCCAGGACGACCAACAAGGATAAGAAAAACAAAAAGAAGCGGGCAATTCTCATCTGCGAGAAGATCTCTATCCCAATGCCCCAGGGATGGGCATCAGCTTCCTAAATGGTAAACCGGAAATTCTGCGGACCTGCATAAAACTCGATAGATCGACAAACGCCTCCATTGCTTAACTTTTGGGCCTGACAGACTCCGCCTATCAACTTCGCATCTTCTTCTTACATGGACAGCAACATCCGCAATGATGCGGAGGATGCTGCGCATCGTCGTGCGCTTCTCTTGCAGATCACTCTCTTTGTCTTCCGGACGCCGAGGTGACTTGAACATAAACCGAGAGGGGTGGCGATTGGGTAGCGCATTGGTGGTATCGCTTCTGATTGGAATTGTGTGCTTAAAAGCTCCTAGTGAGGGTTCTACAGTACAGCTAAGAAGGTGAGAAAGTAACTTGTAGCTTCTCATTCTTGACCTTTTAGAATTCTATTGGGAAAGCGCAGGTTCGTTAATAAATCAAAATGGATTTTTATACGATCATCTATTCCTTTCTGATCGCGCGCGCCAACCCCATCCACGTCTCCGACTATGAAGGTCCCGTTTCCGAATCAGAGGGTATTCAGTCGCGCCACCGGTGATATCGACCTGGCCGCATATCTCAGTCACCTGAACTATACTTTGCAAAAGTACAACGGCAAGTTTTGAAGTCCCATGATGGCGGTGTGCCAGACAACATGAAGCGCGGGAGTAGCGAGGTTCTACTGACCAGGTAGAGGACGACGAGGACGAGCTGTATTACGGTCCTGGCTCCGTTGGTAAGCAGTCTGGCTTCACGTTTGATTTCGATACAGGCACCTCGGATCTTTTTGTCCCTGGTCCAACATGCGGCACTGCGTAGGGCTGCACAGATGATGTGCTCTATGATAATTCCGGCGTGGACGAGCACAACACGACGGAGGTCACATACGGCTCGGGAGCAGTCGAAGGGGAGAATTACTTCGACAATGTCACCGTAGCCGGATTGACAACGACGCATCAGAACGTGATCGTATGTGAATATAGCCTCAACATACCGTTCAATGCGAACAGGATGTAGCTTAGCGATCTAATAGTCTCTCACGAGGGCGGCGGGTTTCAGCGGATCCGATGCCAACAGCCTCATGGGCATGGCGTTCCAATCTATTGCCGCCAGCGGCCAGCGTCCTTACTTCAAAACACTCATCGACGAGAACAAGGTTTCCAACCCTGAATTCTCATTTTATCTCGGCCGCACCAAGAGCGGTACCCAGGGAAATAGCGAATTGACGCTCGGTGGCAGTGACAGCAGCAAATACACCGACACTCCGACCAAGATCGCCGTTTCCACGCCTGGTTACTGGCATATCCCGCTCGACGGCGTGTCCGTCAATGCAATCGACACGGCTTTAGATGTGACCATCGATAAGGGTCAAGCTGCCATTGATACGGGGACCACCATCATTCTTGCCCCGTCGATTGCCTCCACTGATATTTTCGCCCGCATTCCCGGCTCCATCCCAATCCCTCTTGAGCTCATTGACGGCAGCATCGAGCCCATTTTATATGCCTATCCGTGCTCGTCCACCCCTCGAGTTGCCATCACCTTTGGTGTCAAAAATTTTGACATCAGTGAGTTTTCAAACCACACCAACCTCCCCCCCCCCTTTCCTCCAAACCAAACACCAACTTATGCTAACTCTTCTGCCTCAAGATCCTCTCGACTTCAACTTTGGCACCCTCACTCCATCTTCCGCCACGTTTTTCAGCAACAATACCCTGACCAACCTCCTTGGAAAGGCCCAGTACTGCTTTGACGCCATTTCCGCGGACGATATTGACCCAACTGAGAACCTTTATGTTGTGGTATGTATCTCTGCTAAGATAGAGGTCGTTTGGGAGGCTCACCAGAGAATAGGGTGATGCTTTCCTCAAAAACTGGTATTCTATCTTCAGCTATACAGCTGCCAATGGAAACCCAGCCGTAAGCTTTGCCAAAGCGATCTAAAACCTCGTCAGCTTATTAGCAAGAACAAAATGCTTGATTCGGAGGGGAAATGGACTAGGAGTAAATAACGTATAATCTATAAAAAAAAACTTGTCCCACGATTCTTCAGTGCTCTGCATGTCTCTCAAACTGTTTGTCTCGACAGTACTACTCGGTTGCGGGCTGGTGGAGGGTCTATCCATAATCATTCGCTGTCGTGCACACATGCATAAATATACATTCGCTTTTGGCAATCTGCCAAATCGCCTACAATCTATCATGATATTTCTCATCCATCAAAGCTTTCCACGACCTAGCCCGTCGCTTCCTGCCACTGTCAGCAGGCAATCCGCAAACACGCGCTGCGAATTTACAGGCCCGGGACGAATCAGCAGATCAGGGGAAACCTACTAATCCAAAAGATACTTCGCTGCATGCTCCACATGCTCGGCCGCAAACGTCGAAATGAAATAATAACTATGATCATAACCCTCCCGATACCGCACCCGCACCCCCTTCCCCTTCTCTTTGGCCACTTTCTCCAAATTCTCCGGTAGCAACTGCCCCTCCTTGTAAAACCCATCCCCGGTCCCGACGTCAATCAAGATGTCCGTCTCTCCGGGAAACTTGCCCAACAGCTCCGTGGCATCGTGCTCCGCCCACCGCGCCTTTTCTTCCCCAAAGTAACCCCCAAATGCCTTCTTGCCCCACGGACACTGCGACGGATTGCATATCGGCGCGAACGCCGACACCGAGCGGTATTTCCCAGGATTCTTCAAGAACAACGTCAGCGCCCCATGGCCTCCCATGCTGTGCCCCGTCACCGACATCCGTCCTCCATCCAGCTCTTTGAACTGCCCGCACAACGCTGCGGGAAGCTCCTCCGTGATGTAACTGTACATCCTGTACCCATGTTTCCAGGGGTCCTGCGTGGCGTCTACGTAGAACCCTGCGCCGGAGCCGAAGTCGTACGAGTCATCCTCCCCTTTGATGCCGAGGCCGCGCGGGGAGGTGTCGGGGTAGACGATTGCAATGCCTTTCTGGGAGGCGGTTGGCTGGAGAAAGCCCTTCTCCGCGCCGTTGTCACCCGTGCAGGTTAGGCCGGCCAAGTAGAAGAGCATTGGGGCGGGGGTGGAGGGGGTGGCGGATGGGGGGAGATAGAGGTTGAGTTTCATTTCGCAGGACGTGGATTTCGCCTTGGCGATCATGTTAGTATATATTTCTGGTGCTGACGGGAGGGATGGGCAATACTTGGTGCGTGAGCTTGAGGAGCTTGCCGCCGAAGCTAGCGATGGTGGCAGTGGTTTGGAAAGACATGATGGATGGGTTGAGTCGAATGAATCGCAAGAGCGAGTGGAGGATGGAGAAGGTTGATGAACGGGGTTGAGGGAATAAAGGGGATGTAAAGAAAGGATATGACTGATTTCTCGGCAATTGGAATTGTGAAGGGGGGTGACGTGATTTGATAGAGGGGGCAAGAGAACATTGCCCCACCGTATCGTGGAAATCCACGTAGCGGAGGGGGGGGAATTCAGAACACATGGGGAAGCTTTTTGCCGGCCGTAAGAGCAACGATTGATGGATTGACGGTGTTTCTTATTAGCTGTATATATGATATGCAAGCTCCATATGACCATTTCGAGATACTATCTGCCACGCTGTCCGCGAAGAAACCTCACGGATCCCGATTTCTCAGAGACGGCCACGGGAAGCCGAATTCGATCACGTGAAAGGTTATCGAGTTCAGCACGCATGATGGGTCAATACCATTGAAATGCTGGTCCAAGTTCTAAAGTTCCTGGAACTTCCCTTGTTGGGAGAAAACTTAGAGGGAATGATATATCGGGTGTACCCGTATAGTATGTAGAAGGACCCTCCACTTCTCTTGCAGCCATCCTCGCGGGCCACGTTCCACCTGCACTTGCCATCTCCTTGCTCGCCACGCATATCCAGCAGCATCAGCAGCAGCAGCACCAACACCACCGCCGCCGCCGCCGCCGCTACCAACTCCGGCGGCAAAAATGAAGGTCACCTTTACGGCCTACCACTCAGTCGCCGAATGGAAATGGGATCTGCCCGCCGCAACGGCGGACGACACCTGCGGCATCTGCACCGTACAGTTCGAAGGCACGTGTGCGCGGTGTCGGTTTCCGGGAGATGAGTGTCCTATCAGTATGTGCCCTCTGTCCCTTGGCCTCTCGCGGGGAGTTGCATGGCTTGGCTGACGGGGATTTATGCTCAAGTGATGGGGGAGTGCACTCATTGCTTTCATATGCATTGTATCGCGCATTGGTTGCAGCAGGAGTCTAGTCAGGGGAAATGTCCGATGTGCCGGCAGATTTTTCGGGAGAAGGCGCCCGTGAGGGCTGTGACGGAGGGTTGAGAGAGTGGAGGACCATTGAATTTGGCGTGGCGGGTGAGCCAGACCGGCAAGCCCGAGGTGCTGTCCCGTTGGGGAAAGGAGATGTGGGCGCGATGGAGAGACGAAGGGGACGTAAGTACGAGGGGTGGACGCAGCCCATGAGTGCAAAACGGGGAGGCGAAGGCGACTTGTGCACAAGGACGAGACGAATGCTATTTGTGCATAAGGTCAAGACGAAAGCGCTGTGTGCACAACGGGGAGACGAATGGTGTGTGTGCACACGGGCGAGACGGAGGCGATGTGTGTACAACCTGGAGACATTTGCGTGGAGCAAAGAAGGATGGGATGGTGTGAGAACGTTCCGTGCTGTCTACTCCCTGCCAAGGGAGACACATTTATCCGCGAGAAGGAGTCTAGGGGCTGGCGGAACTGCGTTGTGAGCCCGAGAAATGGCTACAACGTGCGTGCTGTTTCCCAGTCTCCCAGCGACCACATCACGCCCATATCAAGCCCATGGTGCGGGAGACCGCCGGGCCAAAGAAGATTGATAGAAAGAGCTTCGCCGGCGTCACATCGACTCATGTTACGGCGCGAACAAACCCCTTCAGCTGAGACTCGTTTTCTCACCTCCCGTCTTCTGTCATCACGGGAAGCCCGTCGACATGAACATCTCCCATATGATTGCCGGAGAAAATGGTCCAATATATACCCGGCTTGCTGAAATTGGGTCCATCGCCCGAGCGCGGCGGGATAGTGATTTCGGATAGCCAAGTAGTGCGCTCTCATGACACGCATAACATAATGCCGTCCTCACGGCTGACACAGGAATCGTACGCGAGCGTCGTGGGGGTGATGAATATTTCGTCTGACCCACCTGCCGCAAGGGGAATAGAAAACATCCCGCTTTTTTTACCTCCACGCTTTCGAGAGGGCGGCGCGGCGGGCGGCGGTTTTTGCACTGCAGGGGCCTTCCATCAGTCGTTATTGCTGTGTATGATGTTCACGTGGGTGACGGCGGCGGCGGCGACGACGACGCCAACACCTCAGCCGAGCTCGGGCGTGAGTTGATCTTCTGCGCGCACACCTCCGTCGCACGCGGCCCCGCTGACTCGGCCGCCGAGGGTCCCCCACCACACACCATACACACCACACCATACACCACACACCACATACCACACACAGCCCGTGATCGCCGGCCAAAGGCTCCCGTCGCTGTTCTTTCCCCTCCACCCCCAACAACCCCTCCAACCGTCCCCCATCTTCCTCTCCGGCACCTCCTCTCATCAACCATCCTCTCTCAGCATGGACGACATTGCCTGGACGCAGGCGCCTGACCCGCTGGCCCATATGGCTGACGGGCTCGACGACCTCGGCACGTTGTTCGACTTCGGCGACATGGACCTCAACCCCCCGCCCACCCCGGGTGTGCCCGCCGACTTCGGCGGAGGGGCTGCCTCAGGCTATCCTGTCCCGTCGACAACGCAGTACTTTGCTGGCTCGGCGCCCTGCACCACCGATGCTGTCGCCGCCCCTTTCCCGGCCGGGGCGGCGTACCCCCTGGAGCAGCAGCAGCAGCAGCAGCAGCAGCAGCAGCAGCAGCAACAACAACAACAAGAGCAACACCAGCATCAGCATCATCAGCAACACATTGCCCATGCATTCGTCCCGCCGACGCCGACAAGCTTTGATATGCATGGCGAGGTGCCGTCGTTTCTATCTCAACCGCAGTATCACTCTCTCATGGACCAGCAACAGCAACCTTATTTCCCTCCTCCCCGCAAGGATGATGCTGCGCTGGCCTTCACCCCCATGGCGTCGCCCGCTCACACGCCTCAATATCCCATTCAGCCCGAGTTTACCATCCCGGGTGCTTACTTTTCCCCGCTCAGCTCGCCCATGATTCACGCTCAGCACCAGCACCAGCACCAGTACCAGCAACGTGCCGTCTTCTTCACCAGCACTGCCCCCAACTCCGCCGCCACCTCTCCTATCGACCCGGGCCTCGATGTTGAGATGTCGAACCATGATCCCCAAAACACCGTTTCACGGGCCCGTCGTGCGACGAAGAAGAAAAATCCCGCCACTCCCCGAAGCATCATGGGAAGCACCACCACAAAACTCCATCCCGCTCCGAAGCGGAAGTCGAGCACCATGCTCGCTTCCCTTGTCCCAACGTCCGCCGCTCCTGTGAGTTCCGAGGACGATGGTACCGGCAGCGCAAGTCTCAGCCCCGAAGAGAACCCACCACCGCCACCTCCTCTTTCGCAACTCAGTATGGGTCCGCCCCCACGCCCGGCAACGAGTGGCAATAGCCGCACCCACTCCCCCGCCATCCATGCCCTTGGTGCAGCGGCGACGCCGAAATCCCTCCTGCTGTCTCAAAATCCTTCGCAGCAGCAAAATAATGTCGACGCGCTGCCACCACCCGCGCCTTCAGAGCAGGCCCATGAATCGGAACCGCTAGATGAGCTTTTTTTACCGGAGTCGGCGGCCGCACGCTCTCGGCGGCCGTCACTGGCGCTCATCAATACGACTGTGTCCGCGGTGGAAGAGACGCCGCGGGCGAGCGCGCCACGAAAGACGCCCAAGTTAGGTCCACAGAGTACGCCAGCGTCAGCGGGAGGGGCGGTGACGCCCGGGACATTGCTAGTGGGAGGGACAACCAAGGGCGGAGGAGGAAGTAGAAAGAAAGTGGGCGGTGGGCCGCGGCCGCCGCCAAGGATTAGTCCAAACATTAAGCCGCTGTTGCCGGAAGGATGTACGTCACCCTATCGCCGTGCGCCCATCCCCCTTCCTCCCCCCCTCCCCCTCCCCCCTCTTCTCGTAGAGGTTGCAAGGCTAACTGACGTATGTACAGCGTTGCATTCCCCTACCCACGCCCTCCTCCTGGCTTCGAAATCTAACTACCAGAATCTTGTCGAAGGCACGCATCTTCCCGGCGTCAACTACCCTGCCTCTCTTTCCACGGGTCTGACTTCAAAACGCACGTCGCACAAAGTGGCCGAGCAAGGGCGAAGGAATCGGATCAATGACGCGTTGCGGGAGATGCAGACATTGGTGCCCAAGGCCTCGAAGGGCGGTTTGATAAAGGATGATGCAGAGGGGGAAGACAGCGGGAAGGGGGTTGGAGGGGGAAGTAAGGCGGCCACCGTGGAGATGGCAAATTTGTATATTCGGGGTTTGCAGGCGAGGGAACGTGAGATGCAGATTGAACTGGAAGGACTGAGGAGGGAGAAGGAGGAATTGGTAAGGAGATTGGCGGAAAAGGAGGGGGTTGGGGGTACAACGTCTGCTGATGGGGAGGGGGAAGAGGGGATCAAAGGTCAAGAAGGAGGGACTGTGGCGAAAGATAACGGTGAATCGGTTCCGGAAGATGGGCCTAGCGATTGTGAACGTTTTCATTCGCCATAAGCCGAAGTCCAACATTCGAGGCTGTGACGATGAACGCGGTGGGACCAACAGGGGACGACTAAGATTTTCCACCAGCCACGATATTCACTTTTATCCTCGTCGACGTTCGAAATGTTGCTTTCAAGTGCGTAATCCTCCGCTAGGCCCTCCCCTCCCCCTCCCTCTTCTCGCCTGCCTCGTCGTATTTACGAGAGTGTAGTATGTCCCAAGTGGCGTCCGGAGGGGTTCCGAAGATTGGTAACGAAGGGATGCACATCGGCGGAGGATTCATAGCAGGTGTAATACCTTTTTTTTAATTGTTATCCGCCGTGAAGGAAGGAGAGCGGTGGAGAGAAAGGTGGGGGTTGCAGAAGCTGGCTTTCACGATGGCGATGTTGTTAAGCTCTAGAAGAGAGGTACGAATTTTACTCTGCGTGTAGGAAGTGGTACATCAGGAGGAGGAGTCATTGGAAAGGCTGGAAGAGGCGATTTTGGGATGTAGGGGGTGAGGTCATTTGCTTTTGCCTTTCACAGAGAAGTGAATTTGGCATACAATGGTATGACTAATGTGTTTATTCTGCGCGTTTTCTTTTTCGTTTTCTTTTTCCCTTTCCTTTTCCCTTTCTTCGGAATTTTTAGGGACCACAACGGCGATTCTCTTCACACAGGAAGGGCGGATATTTGCTTTATTCTTTTTTTTCTCCTGACTGAAATAGGCTTCAAGAAGGCAAGAGTCTGAACCCGCTGAGCATTGACTTCGAAACGACGTACTTCTGGCAAACCATAATTTGGCGAATAAGACGGTGCCAAACTCGACTGATTTCCCTCCGAAACCAAGGGGGAGATATCTGGCGATGTTTGTGGGCGGGTTGGTCACACACAGTATTTGTAAAAGTGCTTATCGACATCTATTCGGACGTTTTGTCTCGATTGAACCCCCATGGCGCGCGTAAATGAAGTGCAGGAAGCGATGAGCTTTGATTGATGAGGGCGAAAATTTCTTGTTCAAATGTACTTGATGGGAGGAACTGATCAGCGGTCATACCCTAGTGTTCTTTGTTCCATTTTAGCATCATGAAGATAGTAATATCAATGAACCGAAAAGACTTTCGCATATGGATCTATTGAATTCACGAAATCACCAATTAGAAGTGATGTAACTATAGTCATTGTTTCGTGGATATAAATGGGTTGGAAGGGGGGGGGGGGAAATGGCGAGCTCCGTCTGGCGAGTTTTCAGATCAACCTCTTGCAAATTCAAAATTAGTCGATGAAATATCAAAAGTTCGCGAGAGGATATCTCGACATTGCTAATACTTATGTTGCGGCCAGAATCTGGTTAAATAGCCAAATTCGCCCGCTATATAAGCCAAAACCAGACCAACCCCATAAGCCCGATGAAAGCCTGAGGCATCAAGGTTTCTCCCAACCGCGCGTTCGCGTCACCTCGCCCTAACAACACCGACCGCAGTTCTCAGCCATCATCTCTGACAGTTTTACCTCTGTGTCTGCATCTTCCCACATCTCGCACGGCCAACGCACAACATGGCCGAATCGTATTCCAAGCGCAAGAACGAGGAGCTGATCGCGCTCTGCAAAGAACGCGGCCTCCCTCATAACGGCAAGAAGGCTGACTTCGTCAAGCGACTGGAAGACTACGACGCCAAGCAAACCTCGTCGACCGCGGCGAATCCTCCTATCGAAGATGAGATCGACTGGGACGATGAACCGGCCACCGAGGCGGCCAAATCTGCCGCCACCGAACCCGCTGCTGAAGCGCTCAAAGCCGGCGGCGTGGGTAACGTGAATAATCCTGTCGCCGTGCCGAATCAGGAGCTCGCCGAAGAGCCTGGTAAGACAGATGACCTCGCAGTGGCGGCCACCGGCGAGTCGGCGCCCAATGGGGAAGCAAAGCCTGCGCAGGCGGAAAAGGAAAAAGCGACGGAGAAGGACTACAGCTCCGGCATGGCGGAACTCACACTTGAAGAGGAGATTGAGAAACGAAAAGCGCGGGCGCGTAAATTCGGGCTGCCAGAAAACAGCGATGATATCAAGTTGTTGGAGCGCATGAAACGGTTTGGTGTGGTGGAGGGTTCCGGGGCGTTGGCGCTTTTAAACAAGGCGTTACCCGGGGCACGGGAGAAGAAGAGGGGCATGGAGGGGGATTCAGACGGAGGGGTCAAGAAACGTGGCCGAAGGGGCGGGCTTCGTGGGCGCGGCGCAAGTAGGAGGGAAGGGAGTGGGCGGCGCGGAGCATCGCGAGAGCCGGAGAAGTCCCAGCGGAATGGGAGTGGGGTATGGATGACGGCCGAAGATCGGGCCAAGGCGGAGGCGAGGAAGAAGAGGTTTGCGACGACGACCGAATGAGCGAGCGAGCGAGCGAGTATAGAGCCGTCTCTCTTTTGCCGCCCTGAGACGTTGATGAGGACGGTCAGACTGTACCAGTAATCGGCGTAAGGAGACGAAAATTCCCACGGTGCGATACTGGATGGTTTTGGTCGGCTCTAGAGCGAATTTTATTGTGCGAATGCAGCCACCCGTCAATATGCGGACGTTTATTTCAAGATATGCCATGCCCCCGGATCGTTTTGCTTTCTTCCCGTCTATGTCTTAATCTAGACGTCGATCAATTTCACGGTTGAGCTTCCTAAGAAAGCAGCGCATAATCGAAGTCAGCCCTTCTGAAGTGAGGCCAAATTTTCCTGTGAAGCTCCCTCCTCGGATGGGTTTCACAATTTCGCCTTCGAACGGTCGGACTGCTTCGGCCGCCACACCTGGACCTCCTTCAGCTCGGAATACTCTGGTGGGAAGAATCGCGGCCCCAGGACCTTCTTGACCACCTTCCCCGTTCCCGACTTAGGGAGTTCGCCCTCCACAACACGAAGAAGTGTCGGCATCTTATATCCGGCCAATCTCGCCCTCAGATCTTGTCGGAGTCGCTCGAGCGTGAGACGCCCGATGGGCTGATCCATCTCCCGATCATCCTTCAGACATACGGCCGCGCCCACCCGTTCTCCGAATTCGTCGTCTGGAACGCCAATCACCATGACCTCGGCCACGTACGGCAATGACATGATCTCCCGCTCTATATCTAAGGCAGAAAGCTTATACCCACCGGACTTTATGATGTCGACCGACGCCCGACCCATAATCCAGTAATAATCCCCTTCTTTCCTAGCGATGTCTCCCGTCCGGTAATATCCCTCACTGGTATGCGCCGCCTTTGTCGCCACAGGATCGAAGAGATATTTCGAAAACATCTCCGGATTGCGCACCAATACCTCGCCCTCGTCACCTTCGGACAATTTCACATCGGCACCGGCGAAAAGCTTGCCCACGCTGCCATCTGGCACATTGGGGTCATCGAGGTTCATCCTAAAGACGGCGCCTATTTCCGTGGCACCGTATCGCAATAATATCCTCCGTCCCAGAATCTCCGTCCAGAAATCCGCGATGGGTTTAGGCAGCGCACTCGTGCCGCACAGACACGCTCGCAAGTTTCGCGCTCCCACTATGTATTCCTGTACGTTCGACTTTTTGGAAAGCGTCTGCTCGAAATATCTCTTCATGCGCATGTAGATTGTCGGTACGCCGCTGAAGAAAGTCAGCCCGCCCCTGCGCCAGCGCTCCCAAGTCCATTCAGGACTGAAGCCGCCACTTTTAAATTCTATTAGTGCGCCGGAGATAAGGAAGGGGAAAAACATGATTCCCAGTCCGGTGGCGTGATGCACGGGGAGGAGATGAAGGAGGACGTCGTCTGGCGTGATGCGGTAGTGGTCCGCCACTGCAAGCGCGCCTTCGAACGTGTAGCCTCGACGCATCACCGAGCCTTTCGGGGGGCCAGTTGTCTGGGATCTCGATATCAGCGACGTTCGCAGCACCATGAGACGGAGTGAATGGCTCTTTTATTTACTCACGCCGGATGTGAAAATCACCACCCCCGGAGCCGAGTCATTGAGATACGTATCACTCGATATCACCAACTGATCCGGCCGCAGCCGCGATGTGAACGTTGAATGCTCAATCGGGATGCACGTAAACGTACTTAATGCGTCCCGATCCTTCATTAACTTCTCCAACGCCAGACCCAATCGCAACGCACTCTCCGCCACCAGCACAACGCTAACTTGTGCCTTCTGCGCAAAATACAACGCCTCCTCCGCCGGCAACGCGACCGTCATAGGGACGACCGCGGCCCCTGTCGCCAACACCGCGAGCATTGCGACTGTGTATTCATATCCGCCGGGAGCGAGCACCGCGATATAGACCTCCTCATGTTGGTCCAGGGCGCGGCGGACGGCGGGACTGAGGTCATGGAGTATGCATTCCCGTAGGGCCAGAACATCGGAGAGCAGTTGGATATGGGTCGCTTGTTGGCCAGTATTATCGTCGCGCACGCATAAGCGGGCTGGGGTTTGGTGTGAGAAGCGGATGAGGCGGGCAAAGAGGGAATGACAGGGGAACACGTTCCGGCCGGTATGTTTGGGGACGTAGAGGGTGCGATCTCCTTGCATGATGAGGGAATTTATTGGGAGAGTGAGTCGTTAATGTTGACTCAGGGAGCGTGTTGTGATTGACATTTATGTGATGACTGTGGCCCCTCTTGTCTTCTCTTTATTAGAGATGATCTGATTTAATGACTGTCCGCGGCGGTTCACGTTTTTGAAGCTGCTATTACCAAAGCGACGAAGACTTATTAGAGGATGTTTCCGCTTGTATCTAAAGCCGATTTCACCCCTCGTCTGATATCCGTGTTATATCCAGAAACTGACATACAGTACTTTGCCCGTGGGGATGAATTTCGTGGCGGAGAGGTGGGGTCAATCGGTTGTGCCAGCCGAAGTCGCTGGAGGAATGGCCGAGGATGTGCATTTGTTGCACTGACAACTTCAAGGCCGGGGCCTAGGCATGGTATTTCGATATATCCTGAAATTGTATCGAGATTTTCGTTGGCACCGCAAGCAGAACGAACATGAATAGGAGCGTGGGGCATCACTCGTTCGAAAGCTGAACAAAACACGACCGACTGCCAAACCGTCACTCTGCACAATACTGACAGATCTGGACAATCTTGGAAGTATTAAAGGCGTTAAAAATCTCACAATGCCTGATTTCACGGACAACCTCAAGCCAGCATCGCCTGATGGACCGGAAATCCTCATGAAGGAGCGCAGCCAGTCCGACGTCCCCGTCGAAGAGCTTGCACAACACCTCTTTTCTCGCAATGACTTTCTTGGTCGACAGGAACGGGTGCTGAAAATTTTGGAAAAAGATCCTCTTTTTAATAAAACGAAGCAACTCAATTTATCGCGGCCCGAACGCTACCAGCTTGGACTCGCCCGGGCGAAGAAGCTTAGACGGTATGCCGATGAGTATCGGTGGGATGCAGAAGACATCAGCATGTCGCAATATCTTTGCGACGATGTGAGTCCGTATATGGTGCATTATGCCATGTTTGTAACGACGATTAGAGAACAAGGGGACGAGAAGCAGAGGGCATACTGGCTGCCGAAGATCGAAAGGATGGAGGTTATTGGTTGCTACGCCCAGACTGAACTCGGACATGGCAGCAATGTTCGAGGTATCGAATGTGAAGCTAGATGGGATGCTCAAACGAAGGAATTTGTTTTGCATAGTCCGACGTTGACCGCCAGCAAATGGTGGAATGGAACTATGGGCCGGACAGCGAATCATGCGATTGTTGTGGCCCAGCTCTTGATCCCCAAGTCTCAAACGTCGGATGAATACAGTAATTTTGGGCCTCATCCTTTTGTGGTGCAAATAAGGGACATGGAGACGCACCAACCGTTGGAAGGTATTGCCGTAGGTGATATAGGACCCAAGTATGGCTACGCTCCCATGGATAATGGCTACATGCTGTTCAACCACTTCCGGATACCGCACTCATCAATGCTCTCCAATTACTCTCGCGTCGATCCGCACACATGCACATATAAAAGACCTGCAAATTCTGCCGTTGTTTACGGTAGTTTGACGGCGGTAAGAGCAAGCATCATTATGCATGCGCGGCTCATTATCGCTCGCGCTGTTACTATCGCCGTGCGATATACTTGCGTGCGGAGACAATTTCCAGACCGAGATAGCAAGGATAAGACAGCACCTGAGCTCTCTGTACTGGACTATCCAACGGTTCAAATTCGTATTCTACCACTCGTCGCGACCGCATTCGCTTTGCATTACACCGGAGCAGCCATGCAGCACTTGTATCAAAGCACTCGAGATGAAATCAGCAAAGGAGATTTCGGCAAGCTGGCAATTCTACATGCTCAATCCTCTGGTCTGAAGAGCTTATGCACAGAACTGGCGGCGAATAGTATCGAGACGTGCCGGCGGGCGATGGGAGGCCACGGATTTGGAGGCGCCAGCGGGTTCATTCAGCTCAACAATGACTACTTATCCAAGCCCACTGTGGAGGGAGATAATTGGATGATCACACAGCAAACTGCAAGCTATCTTATTAAGCGCATGAAAGCTGCGGTTGCCGACAAAGGCAATGCACAAGATGAATTGGAACAGTCTTGTCGAGATTGGCTTAGTAAAGAGCGCGGACAGAGTGTTACACCTTTCTCAATTTTTAAAGATGACGAAGATATCGTACGGGCGTTTCATCGGCGGTCCAGGTACCTCACGTATCAAGCTTACATTGATCGAGAGGTAAAAAACCGTAGCTGGAATAGCATGCTCATCCAATTAAGAAAGGTCAGCCATGCAGAGTCACAGTCTATTCTCGTGACGAACTTTTGGAACGCACTTCAAGATCAAGGTGCCAGCCTATCCCTAACGCTCAAAGGACACCTGAAAAATCTCTTTAAGCTCTTTGCTTTCTACACCATGGATGCCGAAGCTCGGGACTTTATGAAGGCCAAGAGCGTCGATGATTGCGATTTGGATCAGTTGCCTGCAGTAATCCAGAGCCTGATGATGCAGATCAGGCCGCATGCCGTAAAACTGGTTGATTCTTGGAAAGTTCCGGATTTCTTGCTCGACAGCGCGCTCGGCCGCAGCGATGGACGGGTATATGAGGATTTGTTCAATCGTGCACATCGACTCAATCCACTGAATGAAATCACGTTTAACCCGTACTACATGAGTGATGAGATTGTAATGGGACAGGGAAATGATGAGTTGAAAAAGATCCTGGCAAAGTTATAGAGAGATTGTGTGATGTTCCTGTCAAATATATTCCATTTAAATCTTGGCTTTTGCTGGCCGATCTGTTTTCCTGCCATGTACATAGCTAATCTCACGAAAAGCTCTCCCCGCTTCCCCATATAGCTCGTTCCGCAGGACAGAATACACCCCCATCTTTGCCTTTGGAGCCCATCGCTTAGCAAGATCGAATGCTACATCAAACATTTTCTCTGGCTCTGCAATGACGTCTACTATACCGTCCTTAAGGGCTTCCTCACCTGTCCACTTGTGAGCTTCAAGAAGCATTTTCCGAGCAACCTGGGGGCGAAGCTTTAGTCGCGGCAAGGCGCCAATCCCTGGAAAATGAAGGCCGAGATTGATGGGGGGCATGGAAAAGAATCCTCTTTTACTGTTCATTACCCTGTAGTCATGGCTCAGGGCGAATGGCCCAGCCCCACCGAAAGTATGGCCTGTTATGAGAGCGATTGTAGGAAAAGGAAAGTCCACGATTGTGGCTAGCAACGGGAAGAAACCTTCAGAATTTGCGTATGGATTCTGGTCGGACTCATCTAACTCCAGGCCCTATATTCAAAATTCAGTAATGAAACTTGCTTTCCTGTTTCAACATCATCACGGGAGTATATGCATCAGAAGGGACTCACAGTACACCAAAATTTGGCGTCATTGCCTTTCGTAATGACTGCACCTTCGCTATCCGGGCCTAATGTTTTCCGAACAGTATTGAAGGCGTTGATGAGCTTTTGCGCGTATGCACTATTTATGCGGTTCTCTGGTGCTTTCCGCATGGTGATAACGAATACATTATGGGGGTAGCGATCAAGGGCTAGATCTGGCTCGTTGATGATAGATTCGGGCATTTTATCTGGTCAAAATGGTGGCTGGCAGGATTAATGAGATCTTACAAGACCGGAATATATTTAACGACGCTTCCAACAGATATTGAGTCTGTTGCTGCGATCTGCGAAGAGGAAGAGGAGAAGGTGTCTCTTGGAGAACCTCGGCGAAATTCGGTTCTGTGGCGGAAAAGCGAGGTGAACTTGTCTCCCGCTTGCACACCCACCTCCAGCCCTTCAGTCTTAAATAGCCTCAACTCTTTTCAACCATTCGTCTGCAAATGTTTTTATCAAGATATTTAAAGGTTGTGTTGACAGAAATAATCAACGTGCTATCAACTCGCACTTCTTTAAGGATCTCAACCATCTCTCTACGTAGAGACAAGAACTTGATTAGGTGTGACTCTTGGAATATGAATTCTTTACATGCAAAGACTCGTTCAGATATTAGTTATTCTAAATACTAAAGGGGCAATTTAAACTGCAAATGATCATAAATAACTTTTAACAGCGGAGTCTTTGATGGTCAAATTATCTTAGGCGCTATCCTGCCTTTTCAGTCTGTTACCTTGAATGAACTGTTTTATATTCGTTTTTGTTAAAGTTGGTGAAACTTAACAGTTCAGTGGAAGCTTAAACACTAGTAAGACGTTGGAATGATAGGAATCAACGTTGATTGATTGACTGATTTAAGGAAGAGAGAGCTAACGTGGGGGATCAGGGCGTGAGACGGATTTTTATCGAATTTCATCTCATCTCTTTCAACACACTATGCCACCATCAAATCGCGTTCAAATCAGCCAAAATGAAGGCAGCATTATGCTAGCAACTTCAGCATTCAACTCTAGCTAATGTGACAGTATATTAGCAGCTATAAAGGGCTATAATGTCTCCAAATCTACGCTCTTTAGAAGAATTTATAGAAGATCCTTAAGAGAGTATTTTACACTAACGGACAAGAAACTTAGTAAGACTGACGAAGAGGTACTTATTAAGGATATATTGAAGCTAGATTTATAAGGCCTTTTACCTTCTCTCTCTTATAAGAGACATAGCAGATACAATCAGTAAAGCTAGAGGAAGGTAAGGAGTTAGGATCAAGTAGTATAATAATAAAGTCTTGCATTGCTGATCTATTCCTGTCTAGGATATGCAGCTATCACTGAATTTTGTTATCAGAAGGTAAAAGCCTAAGCACAAAACCCTTCTCATCTTTTGTTTATCTTGGGTGCCAGTCCAACTTTTGCTTCTGTCTTCCTGTTGGACATTAAAAGGAGCTCTGGAGCTCCTAGCCTCTCACCTAGTCCCTTCCATCTGTCTCCCTCCCTTCTCTCTCCTGTTCCTCATCCTTTGCTAGGGAGAATTGCTCCAGAACTGCTTCTTAGATCATCTATCTTACTACTGCTGTAAGGCCCCTCTTAGTGTTTGCTAGGTCCTTCCAGTTTGATGTTCCTGCCTCTCTGAACAGTCTTTCCCTTGCGTGCTGTCTCTTAGGGTAGAAGATTAGGATGTGCTTCACTGTTTGTGCTCTATATCTATAGGTGCATTTAGGTCTAGCTCCTAGGACCCTCCTTTTGGTCAGATAGGCTCCTAGGCCTATGTGTTCGGTCCTGATTAGGGTAGCCATTATGCTTTGTGGCCTAGTCCAGCCTTTGTGTAGCCTTAGTCCTCCTCCTCTTCTTAGTGTAGTCCATGCTGCTGGTATTTCCTGTCCAACTTAGGCTTGTTGTTTTCTCTGTCTTTCTTAGTCCTACCTCTTATCCTATTGTTCCTGTAGCTACCAGTGTTTCTTCCTATTTCTCCTACTATTTAAGTGTCCTTGGTTTCTTTGTATCTCTATTAGCTTGTTCTATCTCTCTTTCCTTATTATCCCTGTTTGGGCTCTCGGTATCTTTTTCCTCCCTTTCTTGTATAGCTAGGCTATTTGATTGCATTTCTCTATAATATATTGGGTAGCTAGGAGGTCTTGGGTCTTCTAAGTATGTTGTCTCGCTAGTTCTTAGGTGTATAGTGCCAGGGGGGGGGATATCTGCTTCATTTTGGAGGACCGCTTCTGGTACACTTTTGTAGGCACCTATGATATGCCTTAGGGCCTGGTTCTGGATCTTCTCTAGGGCTTTTGTTTGCCTAGAGCTGGATCCTATATCCTTTGTTGATTGGGTCTACACTAGGCATCTATATGTTATTACTAGTCTTACTACCGCTGTATAGAGGTGTCTAGCTTTCTAGAATGTAGCTCCTTAGGTGGATTTGTACAGCCTCTAGAGAGACTGCAACTGGTTCTGACCTTTCTCAGCTGTTTTCTTTATGTAAGGGCCCTATTGAAGCTTTGTATCTATCTAGACTTCTAGGAGCCTTAGGGATGGAATTGGTCCTGCCTAGAAACCTTGGATGTCTACTGTAGCTTGCAAGTTGTGTCTTTTACGGCTTCGTATAAAGTGGATAAGCTGGTACTTCTGTAGGGCAAAGGCTGCCCTATACTAGGCTGCCTACCTAAGGCACTTAGTATGTACTACTTCTAGCCTTTAGCAATTTTCTTCTGTTGTCTTTCTAAACGTTAGGATATTGGTGTTATCTACAAACCCTAGCGCTGTCGTAGGCCCTTCTTCTAGTGTTGGTAGGAGTGTTGAGGAAAATAGAAGGAAGAGAATAGGTGATAAGGTAGAACCTTAGGGTATCCTAGTAGGTTGTAGTCTGACCTAGTCTTTATAATCTCCTAGCTTAAGGCATGTAGTCCTGTCCTAGAGGAAGGACTAACAAATCCTGTAATTACTAGGGGGAATCCCTTCATCTTTAAGTTGTGGATAAGTCTTTGGTAGGATATATTGTCAAATGCCCCTAAGATGTCTAGACACAACATTGAAGCTACCATTTTTGGATTGTTCTCCTAGATAGTGTGGACTTGTTCTGTAACAAACTCTATCGCTAAGAGGGTGGATCTTCCTAGTCTTGCCCCCATTTAGGAATCTAGTAGGAGCTTCCTCTGTTCTGCTTCTTTTGATATCCTCTTAGCTACTACTGCTTCCAGAACCTTTACAAGTGTATTAAGTAGGGCTATAGGTCTGTATACTCTAGCCTTTGTATAGTCTGGCTTCTGTGGTTTTCTAAGAACTACTGTGATGGAGTGTTTAAAGGGGTTTGGGTAGTGCTGTCTTTAGAGGCATAATGTAAAGAGCCTAGCTAGGGTTAGAGCTAGAGTATGCCTATAGGCTTTTAGGAATATGTTTGGAATCCTATCTAGTCCTAGGGCTTTGCTTAGTAGGAGCCTTTTTAGGATTCCTAGGATCTCCTCTTCTGTAACCTTAGGGCTTACTAGGAATGGCTTAGGATATCTTGTCCCTTAAAGGTCTAATAGGTCTGCTAGCTTTAGTTCTAGGAAGAAGTATCTTGCTAGTAGGTCTACTTTCCCTTTATATGTAGTTACCTCTTTACCCTAGCTATTAGTTATTATTAGGAATTATAGTAGGGTAGTCTGCTAATCTGCTTTGTCCCTTACCTACTTTGCCAACTTCTATATCTTTTGTTCTTTGCCTGTGTTTTCTGTAATAAGCCTTCTTTAAGCAAGGTTGGTATCCCTTCTGATCTGCTTGCCTTTAGCCTTAGATGAGGCTAGGTATGCCTGGAGACTTGCTTCTGTTCTGTCTTGTCCCCAAATCCTCCTAAGTCTCCTTGTCTGTTTAACTAGTCTTTAGCTTTCCTCTATCTATATTATCCTAGCAAAGCTAGATAGTTTAGCTTTTAGGACTATCTATTTAATAGTTTGTTAGATAATTTCCTAGGTCCGTTGTATAGCCCTGTCTATCTCCTCTTTTGTCTCTAGTAGATCTGACGTGAGGGTATCTAATCTTCCTTAGAGCGATGTGCTTATAGCCTTCCAATCTGCCCTCTTCTATTGTGGTCTTGCCTACTAGGGTCCTTTCTTTATCCTTACCGTTTAGAACGTAGTTTAGATTAGTTTGTAGTCTGATCTAGTCTCAAGATCCTCCCTTATCCTGTATTGGACGATGCTTTCTCTTATTAGTTCTGAGCTAAAGGTAAGGTCTAGGGTCTAATAGCTTCTTAAGTTTTTCTATGTAATTGTACCTGGTTCAGTAAGGAGGTGGAGTCTCTTTTCCTTAATTATCTCAATAAGGGTATTAGCTGCCCTATATTGAGTTTAGGTTAGGTTTCCTCCCCATTTAGGGTGGTAGAGGTTGAAATCTCCAAGGAGGATGTGCTCCACTTCTCTGGAGTTCTGGATTGCTTTCTAGATAAGCAGTAGAGTTCCTAGCCCCTAGTCTGTATATAGTCTGTGGGGGTTATAGCAGTTGTAGATATGAATTGTTAGGCCTTCTATTTGTATTTTAAGGGTTGCTAGGTCTCCAGAGTAGAATATAGCTTCCTAGCTTGTAGTGACTATCTCCTTAGTAACATACATTGCTATCCTTAGGTAATAGTAGTTAGGCAAGATTGTGTAGTAACCTAGGTAATTAACTGTGTTTCTAGTTCTGGGGTTTATCTATAGTTCTTGTATTGCTATAATGTAGTGCTCTTCTGCTCTTATTTGTTAGAGGAAGGGGGTTTGGATTTTGTAGCTACTATAGTTAGTGTTGTACTATATTATTATAATCTCTGTTAGGCTACTATCCATTGTTGGTTTGCTGCTATAGTCCAATCTCCTAAGATGTTTTATCCTCTTCTGCCTCATTGTCTTGTCCTTTCTATAAGCTATATAGATTCTGGAATTAAGGGAAGCTAAGCTTGTTCTGCCCTAGGTTTGTCCCTGCTTTCCTAATGCTTATAGTCCTAACAGGTCTGCCTAATAGTTTTCTTATACTGCTCTGTACTATTGTCGTAGTGTCTTAGTTGTCATTTGCCTAGTTTCTTCTCTTTCGTAGGTTGGAGATTATAGCCTATTCTTCCTGTTGGTTATTTGGCTAAGGCATTGTTGTATTCTCCCCATTTCCTAGTTATTAAGGCTTAGAAGGATCTTGCTTTGATTTTAGCTGCCTGTTTGATCTTGTATATTGATACCTATAATGGATAGTTTCCTTTACAATTGCTACACTTGCTGATTGTGCTCTAGTAGGTATCTATCCTGTAGTCTCCTAAGTATTTCCTACAAACAGTCTTTGCTCTGCAGTATTTAGCAATATAGCTAAAGAGGCCGCAGTTTAGGCATTGGGTTGCTCTTTGTTGTAGGTGGAATTCCTCTGCTATTAGGAGTGTCCTATTGTGGATCAGTCCTTTCCTTACTACCTCTCTTACCTGTTATACACTTTGGACCGAGAGGATAAGAGATGAATAGGGTTTTCCCTCTCTTGCCTTTTGGCTCTTTAACTAGGATGCCCTCATTATCTTTATATTAGGGTGTAGCCTTCCATTTTCTTCTTGGATCTTTTGGATAGCCTGTGTCTGGGCCGGGTTTATACCCACTATCCTTACTCTATGCACTATTGCCTGGAATTGGGGTATACTAGGGCATGATGAGGGGTATTGTTCCTGGATCTACCTCTAGTCTTCAAGCAATCTGGCCTTTGCAGCTCCTGATTCAGCGAAAATTCTGATGTCCCCGCTCTCCAATTTTTTTACTGCTATTACCTGGGGGTTGTTAAGCCCTTCTAGGATTTCTTTGTTAGTCTTTCTCCTTATCTTGGTTCTGTCTTCTTCTCTTTCTATCCTTATACTAAGGGTGTTGCTCTTAATAGGGGTTGGAGGGGGTCTGACCGCTTTGGGTTGGTGTTAGGCGGCTATTTGGGCCCAAGTGTTTGGGGGAGGTGTAGTCTGTTGTTTTTTAAGTGTGCTCTAAATGTCTACAAGCGCTTCGGAGATAGTCTGATCCTGCGCCTGATAAGACAGGCAGATGTGGGCCCTTTGGAGGAGGGGTAGGAGGGACTGGACTTCAGGAACTTTGCTTGCTTAGTGAGTGGCTAGGGCTGTCTGGATATCATCAGTAAGGGTGAGTATGTTCTTTTGTATAGCTGTATTCCCTATCTGCTTGATTGGCTTTGTGGTGTGGCTTCTAGGCCCTTTGTTTGGGAGATAGGGGTCATTGTGGCAGCCCTTGGGATGGAGGGTGGCAGTCTCCATCCTTTGGACTTCCACGTAGTCAAGTTTAATCCGATTGTGGCAGCAAATTCTTGATTATATATATATATAAAACGTATCCGACCAAATATACAACCGCCTCACAATGATGGTTGTTGGAGTATATCAAGTAGTTATAGAGTTTTATTAAGAGGATATTAGCTCTAGAAATACGACTTAGAAGGATATATAAATATTAAAGAAAACTGTATAAAGATCTAGCATTTAATAAAAGCTAGTTTAGGTTAGTAAAGAATACAGTTAATAAGTAGAGTATTCTTCTAGAAGATACCCACAATTTTAATAAGAGTAACTTCTAAATAGGATAAATCAATACTTCTATAGTTGTAATATATATAAACAGATAAGGAAAGCTAAAGTAGGTTAAGCTAACTAAAACTATATAGGTTATATTAATTTAAGGAGTTTGTGCAGATAGCTCTACTATTCTACCCTTTATTATCTTCTAAGGAAAGGAATTCAATTAGTTATAGTCTCCTTAAGGCATTCCTCTAATATAGACCATTTCACTTAGTGCAAATAGATAGACTCCTAATAAGATTAGTATCTAGTAGAGTTGGCATTTCAAAAAGTATATAAGATCTTGGACAGTTAGTAGTAAAAGGCTGCTTATTCTTAATAACTATAGAAGCTATACTATACCTGAGTTTAGAGCCTTCTATAAAGATAAAGATATTGTTCTACTATAGATACTACCCTATTCTTTACATCTTCTTCAACTACTAGATATTAGTTGCATTAGTCCTCTTAAATAGGTATACTTAAAGCAGAGCAAGGACCTTATAAAGAATTATATCTTCTATATTATAAAGGTAGACTTCTTTGCCTCTGTTGAGAGGGCAGTTGTACGTTTGGTCGGACACCTCATGCTTATTCTTGTCAGGTATCAAGTGGAAGTCTGATATATACACACTACCACGTAATCCCTTCCATATCTTTGGTAGGCGCATTGCTCAAACAGCAGCCACGTTGTTCAAGCAGCAACTGCGTTGTGGCATATGAGGAAGTCACCTCACAACAGCCTCCTTCTTTCAGCCTTTAATACCTCTATTACTTAAAGTAACATTTAAGGAGGCTTTAGAGGATCTAGCTTATACCTATTCAATCTAGAAGCTATCTTATCAAAACTGGAACAGGTAGTAAGGTCTCTAACTCTAGAATTGCCTGACTTATATTAAGAGTCCTAGTATAGAAGGACCCTAAACAATACTGAAGAAGTAGATAAGTAGGCTACCTTGATCAAGAAGAGGTTTAAAAAGCACTAGAGCAGCTCACCAATTCCAATCTACGAGGCTCTTAACTAGTTTGCAAAAGGTGTACAAATTATAGCTACCTTAACAGCTCTAATACAGTCGCAAATTACTACTTTAAAATAGGCTATTAAGGCTACATATATTCGTAGAAAGAGGAAGATGAAGGCTATTTAGTCAGACTGAAAACTATTTGTTAGTAAGGTATAAGCTATAGTTGATCAAGACTATATTGAAGCTGAAATAAGGGAAGAGATATTAAAGCCAAAGAGGAGGATATATATATGTAGTAGATGTAGCTAACAAGGCTATATTATTAGAACATATGTGGTTGAAGAGTAGATGCTAATGTATAATATGTTTCAATCTGAAGTCAATTGAGCGACTGGTTGTTGAGATAATAACGATAACATGCTGTCGGGTTGAAAAGCCCGTTTCACGCCCTGATTCCCCGCGTTAAGTAGACGAGATGGAACAAGTTAATTTGCGCCGAGGCACAATGTGCATGCCTCAGGCAGATATCCCCCATCCTTATGAACTGCCAGCTCTCAGCAGTTATAAAATTCCTGTCAGTGCTTCTGTCTGCTCTGATAACTCAAGAAATTTTCAAATAACAGAAGGGATGATGCCAAAGCTACTTTATACTGCTGATTTAAGTGCTTGCATTGGGGGTAGCCCTGTGCGAAAACTCATTGCAAACGAGTCCAAACCTAAGAAAATCAGCGGCAAGTCGGCGTTGGTTACAGAGACTGAAAATTTAACGTCCATTCAGCAGCAGTTAAGCTCTAAAAATTGCATTTGTGTGGCCGGCCACCTTCACAACCGATGAACTGGAAATGGCACTGCATCTCTTTAATTTCTCCACCATTTTAATGTGAGTTGAGGTTTAGGTCGGCTTGTTGCATTAGGAGTGTTTCGATCATATTGCACGGATGAATGTGCGTACTACAATCCGTTTGCTTTTCAGTGGATGTGGTCAGTGCCGCTCATTTTTAGTACATCGTTCGGGCCAGAGTAATTCATATTCATTAAATTGTTCATCGATTCTAAATCATGCATGTCGCTATCACGGCTGGTGGTGAGAGGCCGTGTTGATGCAGCCCGCGCATGCTCAAACCGTCTTCATTCAGCATCTGACAATGACATTGACAACACACCATCATTGATGCGGCACGCAGGTACATTTGAAAATGAAATTTTAGCAAATACCCTCCGTCGGATCTGCTTCAAAGTTCTATATCCTCGTCTCGTGGAAAACTTGCACCAAAATGTGTCACACAATCCGCCTCCGGGCACCTTTTGCGATATTTTGCAGCATTCCTCTCAGGACGAGCTGGCCTTCCAATGACGATCTTCTTTCATATCTCGGTTTCGCTGTATGATGTGGCTATGGCATGGGTAGCATTCTCTTTCATCGTGAGCGATCGGCTTCGTGGGACGAACTCCATGTTGGGTTTACCAATTTTTCCGTCATCTTATTGACTATTGGCTTCTTCAACATCTTCAATTGCTCATGAAATATGATTTCCACAATTTTATCACTCCTCTTCGTCTTTTGCTACAACAGAACAATTGGAACGGTCACATATGATATTGAAGCGGAAATAGCAAGCTGCAGGTTGAGCATGAAGACATTTACGCGTATACGGAATCATTATTATGTGCAAGTAGTTCGTAGATGACATTATAACATCCTATATAAGTCTAAACTGCTGTCGCTCACCTTGCATCCATCAACTTGCCTTGCCATATGCTGAACCAAGACACCTGGGGCTTGGAAACACAGAGCAGCCTTCTTCTTAGTCAGACTTGCATTCATTTGCTTGAAATGGGATTTCTGGAGATTGCCAGAGCTGACGTGTCGCCTAAAAATTGAGCCAGACGTGCTTTTTGAGCCAATTTTTTCTCCCGTCCCAGTTCAAAACATGGAGTTCTAATGGATTTGAAAGGGTACTTATGGTGACGATGATCATGAAGATGCATGTGACAGAGCTTCTGGCCCGGGAACAGCCGCCGCTAGTGCTGGGATGGGAAATCACGAAACTGTCGCGTCGACTTCGCGACTTCGCTATCAACTGTCATTCTTCTCAATTGCTCGCCTATACCGCGAAAATTTCTACTAATTATGAGCACTGAAACATCTTTCCCCTCCCAATCAAAGCGCAAACGCATCTCGGAGCAATCGAAAGCCGCGGAAGAAGAAAGATCGCCTTCTCCACCCGCGGCACCACCAGTCCCATCTGCACCGAGCATCCGCGCATCAACACTGGAAAAATTGTATAGCGATGCTATCTCCCATGTTCTGAAGACAATATCACTACCCAACTTCACGTCCTGCTTTCCAACACCTAGTCACGCGGTTCCAGGTGCGATGAGAGTCCTCCACGAGTCCTTCATTGAGAGGCTCGGTGACCAAATGCGGAAGACTTTCGAAAGCATTCTTGAAGACAGAGGAGTGGTGCGTTGGCTGAATGAGCTCGACAGATTGGTGGAAGAAGCGAGGAAGCAGCAGGTAAAGGCTCAGGGAGAAAATGGCGAAGCTGTAGTACCGTACACATTGTATTTCCCGATGCACAGTTGCTGCAGATGAACTGACCCATTCATAGACCGCACACGTTACCAGCAATGCAGCTTTATCTCTCCTATGTAGGACCAATGATGGTAAAGTACTCTGAACAGATTCAAGAACGGCACAAGGAAATCCAAGATGAAGTTACCGAACGTATTGAACGGGTTCAACAGCAGAGGATAGAGATCGAAACTATAATGCACAGGTTGGAAGGAATTATTGCCGATTTGAATGCTAGTAATTCCACACTGAATCCAGAGGACACTGATAACCTCAGAAGCGAGATGCGAGAAGTGGTCCATGATCGACTGCTAGCGCCATGAAGATGCGGCGAGCCAAACAAAGACATAATGGAATGGAAGAAGGATGGCGAGGTGTCACGGACTTGATGACGAAAGATACCCTACAAGTGAAAATTTGCTGGCTGCTTGATTCACGAATACGATTGACAATACGACGCTGTCGAATGTTCTTCAGCGCGCATGTATACTTACGTTAATTATGAAGAATGCACGGTCCAGCAACTAGGCTCTTCAAAACCTTTAGGAAAAAATTGGTCCTCTATTAAGCCAGGCTGAAGTTGAAAACGTGGGAGCTTTTATAACAGTACATTAAAGTTACACCAAGTTTCTTCTGAAACTGATCCAGTAATCACCGACTTGGAGAATACCGAATGATACCGCCCTTAAGCAGCCTGATATTTGCGCAACTGAAATACAGGTCAGTATTGAGGTTAAAGGACAACGAGCACAAACTTACATCGAGTGTCAACGCCCGTGAGCTGTTGACTGCCTGATCCCTCATAATCCCGACAAGGGTCTCCGAGTTTTGGAAAAGACCGGTCTTGAGCGAGATCACGACGAACTGCATGCCCGGACCAGCATGTTCTTGCACATACTGCGCGAGTTGAGTTGTGTTCGCATGATCAAGGGCTGCGTCCACTTCATCCAGGACGAAGAATGGCGAAGGCGCAAACGTGTGGACGGCGAAAAGAAGAGCTAGTGCAGCCATTGTCTTTTCTCCCCCTGAGAGATGCTCCATATCTCTGAATCGCTTCAATGGTGGCATAGCGTTATACTTTACACCGCTCAAATAAGGCTCATCTTCATCTTCCACATCTAGAGAAGCTGATCCGCCGAGAGGGAAAGACTGTGTCTTAGTGAGCTCGCGGTACACCGGCCCAATCTGGTCTTTGATGTGGTTGAAAGCCTTGTTAAAGAGATCTTGGCGTTTCTTCTTCACTTCCTCGAAGAGTTTCGTGGCCTTCTTTGCCGTGGTGCGCGATTCATTCCATTCACGGTCTGTGGCTTTCAATCGATCTGATGTTGCTTCCAGACGTTCTGCTGAGCGCATGTTCGGCGCCATCTTCTCGAGCTCCGAGGTAAGTTTATTAATCTTCTCGATGAGATCTGTTTCACACTCTTCGCTGTCATCTTCTTTGAGGTCGTCACCTAGCTCGCCAAAGTTGACGTGGATGCCATAATCCTTGATTGTGGGTGTACGTTCTTCGCCATCGACGTCCATGGCATCCGAATCTTCGTCCTCAAGGATGGCATCCTCAAGTGGCAATGTGCCTACCTTGCGACTGCCATTCTCAAGCGGGATATCAATATTCTCAACTTTGCACCTTCGTAGAAGGCCATATCGATTAGTGGATGCACGTTGGATTTCTGACTGCAGTGTGGCGATCTCTTTGAGAATTTTGTCGACAGCTTTACTCCGCTTCTGCACTTCGCGTCGAGCATCGCTCACCTTTTCTCCGCACTCGTTGTATTTCTTACGCAAAGATTCCGCGTGCTCATTAAGTTGTTCGAGTTCCGCGTGCAACACATCCAGCTCATTGCCGATAGACTCTCTTTCTTGCTCTAGCTGAGAAATGGATTGCTCGTCCCGTTGAAGTTTTGCTTCCTCATTTCGTATGCGTCTTTCTGTATCCAAAAGGCGTTGCGTTTCAAAATTGAGCTGATTCTGCACACGAGCAATTTGGGTGGTAAATTCGAGGTTCTTGCGGTTAGCTTCTTCTTGTAAAGCACCCTGAAGTTTCTCATAATCACGAATATTCTCAAAGCCCAGTCGACGACAAAACTCTCCGAATACTTCATCTTCTACGCCGGAGATGGAAGATGCGTATTGACTGAGCGATTGACGGAGCGTTTCGAGATCACGGAGTTGTTCGTCGTACTTGGACTTTGTCTCGCTCAGCTCCTCTCGAATATGATTCAGCACTTTAGTTTTCGATTCAATATTACGATCCAGCACATTCAATTCCTCTTGCGAGTACCTTAATTTTGCCTCAAGACCGCTTAGCTCGGCCTGCAAAAGCTCCTCCTCGGCTTGTCGCTTATGACCCTTTGGTAGAGCTGCAATTTCAGCTCGGAACTTCTCTTGCAGTGTTCGCAGATTTTCAATTTCAGCTTCTTCGAAGCGGCGTTTCCTGTCATTCGGTTCAGAACCACCTGTCATATTACCACCTTTGTGGATGACAGTGCCATCGAGAGTTACAGCTTTGGCCTCAATCTTACGCTCGTAACAGAGATGGCGCGCCACTTTGAGCGAGTCACACACTATCGTGTTGCCACAAGCGTAACTCATAGCACGCTCAACACTGGTGTCAAACTCAATGGTATCAATCGCCAACCGCATGCCTTGATGCAGCCCTCGAAGGTTTGCATTCGGTTGCTGATGGATAATGGTATCTAGAGGAAGGAAGGTGAAGATCCCAAGCCGCTGGTCTCTAAGATATTGCATGCAATCTCTCGCAGTCTTTTCGGTATCGACAACCACAGAATCCCAACTACGTCCAAGTGCTATTACAACAGCGGCTTCATACTTTTTCTGCTTGGGCTTGCATAGCTGATGAATCATTCCACGTACACCTGGGAAAATGCGCTTGAGTTGTGCAACCAGCTCGCGTTGCTCGGCATCTTTACGAGATTCGCGCTGAAATTCGGTCGCTTCGGCGAGCTTGCGAAGAACCTCAATCAATTTCTCCTCCAGCTCACGGTGTTTTTGGTTAGTACGCTCGCGTTCACTGGCTAGGGCGTTTATGGCCTTTTTCTTGGCGTCGATCTCCTTGATGGTAGCCGTGACCGTTTTAGCGAGATCAGAGCGGCGATCAATCAGGCCAGCAACTTCTGCTTCAAGGCTTTCAACTTGCGATTGAGTACTTTCGACCTTGGATCTAAGGCTGTTGACCGTCTCCTCGTCCGTTCTCAATTGCCGAGTGATATTGTCAACTTTAATTTGATCATTGCCAGAACGTTTATACACTTCGCCACGCAGTTTTTGGTATAACTGCATGTCATCCTCGCTCAGTTCCCGTCCGGTCTGCTGCTGCAACTTTCGCTCTTGCTCCCAACGCTTTTGAGCTTTCTCTATTTGGCTCAAGTCATTTTTATATTTCTGTACCCACTTTTGCTGTGCATCTCGTGCTTGGGAAAGGTCTGCAATGACTTTCCGACGTGCTTCGATGCTTCGATTTGAGAGCAAAAGCTTCTCGTTGATGGGTACGAGTTCGTTATTCTTCTCGTCAACAGCCTTTTCCTTCCGTTTGATCTCACGTTCATATTTAGAGACCTCGCGGCCAACTTTAGCATGCTCCGTCTGAGCTTGAGTAAAGCGATCCTCATATTTTTGCACGTTACGTTTCAACTCTTTAAGTTCTTCCTGACGCTTCTGAATTTCGGCTGTACTATCCTCAATAGTGCGCTGAAGATGATACAATTTCCACACTACGTGAGTTAGCACAGCACGGTTCTGCTCACGACGCAAGTTCTCATATCGATCAAGCTCTTCTTTTTGCTGCTGATATTGCTTGATTTCACCATTGATAGCTCGGCGATTCTGCAGCTTATGTTGCTGGTCTTCATCTGCCCTTTCCTTTTCTGTCTTCAGTCGCTCGTACTCTGCCTTGTACTCTAGTGAGCCACAGATCTGCTCGATAAGGCGTGTGAGGTCCTTGGGATTTTGATTGGCAATCGATTCGACATCGCCTTGAAAAACTAGGAAGTTGCGCGCCTTTATGAGAATGTTTTCGGCTTCCAAGGCCTCATTGTATTGCTTCGCGCTGACAATACGGTTGTTGATACGAAACTCGCTTTGACCAGCAGACGTGATGCTGCGCTTCCATCTTTGCTCTTCACCCGCATCATCCTCATATATTGCCATCACCCAGGCAGATTGTGGATCATCACCCCGAGAGCTTGTCTGTGCGCTCCCCTCTTCGTCATCAGTCGCTTCTCCTTCGGCTTGTTCATTGAGGTTTCCATTGATATCACCGTTGACGCTGTCAGTCGCAGTCCCGTCTACGTTTATTTTGGACTGCTTCAACACTCTGCCACGGTAGACAAGGTCTTTCATGTGTGCAGACCGGAGATGTGATGATTTGATGCCTAGGACGAAGGAGATGGCGTCCATCGAATTAGATTTGCCAGAGCCATTGGGTCCAATGATGGATGTAAAATAGGAGTCTCCAAATGTGAGTCGGTGTGGGCCTCCGCGGTACGACTTGAAGTTATAGAGTTCAAGGGCGAGGAGCTTGCCCATCTTGTCAGCATAAACCTGATATTTGTGAGTATCAGGCCAAAAGCCTTATGCTTGTCCAGACTGGCGAGCTAGAAAGGCAGAATAAATTCATGTACGTTGCATTGTTTGGTGGTGCTGTGCTGGAGATTTACTTCAAATGCGGTTGGCGACTGATCTTTGTCGAGTGGTTTCGAACGCGCGGGGCACGCGTATGCGCGCGTGATGAAGCAGTGTAAAATTTAGATAGCATTCCTATCGAGCATTCCGAACAGGGGGTCTCGGTTTAGAATGCCGATATTGAGCCAGCTATTCATATTGCGAGAGATACAACGTATTAGGCTTCACAATTCAACTGCCGCTCATACGCATTTAGTAAGGTGTTCTGCACCAAATGGAATGTGACTGAAGCAAATTAAGTAGATATCACGGACAATTGATAAAGCTCTGAAACAGACACAAACGTTTCTACGCTGTTCGTAATTTTAAATTCATTACGGTGGCAACATTGTGTCTTCTCCCAGCACATTAAAAGCTAGCCCAGTCAAGCCAGCTTATGATCATACCTCGGATCTCTTTCGTAGTATCTGCGAGCGCTATAGCCTCAACCTCCTCCAAACTAAGTTTTCCAGGACCACCTCTCTCTGTAATCTCGCGATCTGCATCATCGAGTGACGCCAGGTATTCCAGACGCTTTTTAGAAGGCGGTGATTCAAAGGAGCATACTGATAGTCCATCCTCCAAAGCTTTTGCATCCCACAATCCAGAAATGGCTAATTTGTCTGAGCTTTCTGTTCGTACCGTATTTGGACGATTCTGTGGAAGGGTTGGGTCGGGAGTCTCTTCTGCTAACTTCTCGGCCCCTCGTTCCATTCCAGTGATATTATCATGCCCATTATTCCCATTAGAAACAGAATGCTGTGGAATGAAATTAGATGAGATGTGCAACGGATCTGGCTCATCAGTGGTGCCATAACCAGTAACATTTCGAAACTCTTCAACGGTTTGGTGAGAGAAATTTTCGTCCCAGCGGGAAAGACTTTCAGAATCGGTCGGGACCATTTGAGACCGGAACGATAAGTCTGGCGCATATTCTTCTCGAGATTTATGAAGCTGCAAGATATCGTTATGATAACTTGCGGTTGCCAGCAATGGATCAACTTGAGCAGCTGTTCGAAATCCGCTTTCAAATCTCAATTTCTCCTTCACTACGAGGTCTATATGTTTTCTCCATTTTTCTCTTTCGGAGCGGGTGTGAACCGCGTCTCGGTGCTGCTCTTCTAATTTTTTAAAAATTCTGTCCAGCATTTCATTCATACCTTCTTCCACTACTTGCAGCAAAACGTCTTGATTGATAGAAGAATCCTGTATGGGCTTTTCCAAAGAATTGCTACCAGGAGATCCAAAAGATCCTTGGGGGAATTGTTCGGGTTGTCTTGTAGGCGCAGATGTCGCAGGTATGTGTCCTGCGTCACCAGAACCTGATACCTCGGCTTCAGTACCATAGAGCATTTCTTCAAATCTCGAGAGATGATACCGGATGTGCTCTTGAGGAATTGCATTGCCTACAAGTCCGCCGTGGTGTTGTTGTACGATGTCTTCCAGCGGCCACGGATCATTGTCGTCTAGGATCGTCTTTGTACCAGGCAAGGGTTGTGCATCGCCAAATTCATCAACCCTCTTGCCTCGTCTTGGTCTATCTTCACCTTGAGGTATCTCCTCTTCATGGAATACGGAGCTGATGGGTTGGCTCGACCGCAATACTTCTATCACTGATAGACTCTGATCGTCCTCATACATCTCTACCATGGTGTTGACAAGCAACTCATGTATGGAGTACTTTGCTCGAAAAAGCCGAAGGAAATCCGTTCGGTCGACGAAACCGTCCGAATCTAGGTCAAATCCCCCGTAGAGCACGAGTAAGTGGAGTGAAACGCAGTGATCCACGCAGGTAAGCCAGTCCAGATACAAACTCTTCAAATCCAACGAGACCATCATTGTTAGAATCGTAGAAAGCAAACATGCGATCATAGAGGATATTTGGGGAAAAGCGAGCCTTCCATCGGTCCGATGTCAATGCCTTATCAAAAGCCCGTTTGTCAATAGCGGCTTGTACTTTGAGAGGATCGCTTGGCCACGGAACGTTCGCAATGCAAACGAATTGTTCGTAATAGGCATCAATCATAGGCTCCTCAAGGTCATACTGTTGAGAAATGCGTCGCCTGAAGCTTGGGTCCAATGGTACATGCATCTTCCCGCGGATCACCAGGGTACCATATAGGTATCTGGTGGCTGGGCTGCGAAAGCACAGGCAATGGTATCCTTATCTTGGCGAAAACGTGTGTCTTTATGTGATCTGAGTGTGCTTCGCAGGTCGAACACAAATCGAAGTCTGGACAATTGAGGCAGTGCCAGCGAATGCCTCGTATAGGGTTCTCACCACATTCCTCACAAGTAATTCCTCGATGTTCGTAAGCTTTCCGATGTGCTTGCTCCTCGGCAATGTAATAAAGAAGACCTTTGATGCCCTGGCTGGGCCCTTCTGGTGAATCGTTTAATCCTTCCATGTCTTCTGTTTCTGCCAAGTCTCTCGTATCGCGATCTGATGCAGTATCGCTATGTGAACTAAACGGATACGTGCGTAGAAACTCTGCAACTTCTCTTGAAATTATTTCGTCATTGACGTCTGTGAACACAGCAGCAAGTATAGAACTGCATCGCTGACCGTCCTGTGCAACCAATGCCTCCGACAATCCTCCAAGACCAAGTGATTCCAAAGTTTGCCGGTTTGACGAATTCGAGTGCTGAACACAACTCAGCATTATGCCGCACAAACCAGCGGTCAGGCTTTCATTATAGATCTCGTGCGCTGAGGACCCGAATGTCGCTCGAATTTGATCTTCTGTTGGAAGTTGAAGTTGAGCGAGGTTGCCCACAAGTACGTCACTTCCTCTTCGAATTATGACTTGGCCAAGAAGCGCTTCGGCATTTGGTGTGATAAACTCCACGATTGGTCGTGACTGACTTGCTCGTACTCGTGGTCTATGGACCGCATTGCTCCTGTGCAAGGATGACTTTTCCGGCTCTGGTGATCTCGAAGTATATAGTACATATATACCACATGCTGCAGCGAACGCTGCAAGTGCAAGTGTAGCTGGTCTATATCTTGTAAGAGATGATGTTTCCGCCATGTTCAGACAGGTTGCTCAGTGTGTTGAGGGGGGAGTAAAGTTTCCTGTCATGCTCCTGGCTGCTGACTGATTCAGCCGTCTTTGAATAATCTAGTTGCTATTGGCATTGACTTCACAAATCTTGAGGCTGTGGTCTATGCCTGTTTATTTCTTCTCTTGTACGTGACTGTTGCTAAGTCACTCCGCCGTTGCTGGTTGCCTTTTTCGTACTCGGCGGCACATGTTCGTACCACCCGATATGCAATCTACAGTACGTTGCTTGTACTCAAATACAAATCCAGGTGACGGCAGAATTAAATTATGCGTGATTTATTACAGGAACGAAAACCACGAAGAATTGTCGAAGTTCTATGAAGGGGGAATCTCGAGCTGAAGCCGACGCGAAACCTGAGCTAGAAAATAAACCCCACTAAACAAACCCCCCTAAGTTAATTAATGAGCTTCAACTCGTATATTTGATTGGACAATCTTGGAGTTTTTAAAGGGGAGAATTAGTCAATCTAGTAATGTCATCGAGAACACTGCACCTCACGTCTTCCATGTCTCTAGCTCTCGTGACTGACTGCGCAACATAAAACCATCTAATTCATGGCGAAGAGAGAAACCATCAGAGAACCCAGCCATGCCGGGTCATGGTATACATCATCGAAGAGTCAGCTTCATTCTCAACTTGACAGTTGGCTCTCAGCCGTCGAGGCACCGATCAAATGTATTGGGCCGAGATCTGAAGGGCAAACAGTCTCGGCTCTGCCCATGCCTGGAGCTAGAATGATCATTGCGCCGTGTGTCACAACTTTTCGGAGATCTTTCGAGATTTCATAACGCTAAGTCAGTTAATACAGGCACGCTGGATATTCGTACTCTGGCCCTGCAGCTGCATGGGCATACAAGGCATGGGATGTATCAAAGGCGTGAGTAAGCATCACATAGATCGTCTTGCCTATTTTTCTGTGTTACACGATGCGTCGAAAATGTGCAAAAATGGTGCCTGGAACCCACCGTCTCGCCATATCTGACGCTTTTGCCCATGATTACATGAATTTTACTAAGGGAGGTCGTATCTGATATGTTTTAGCAAACGCGTATTCCTCCTGGGTCCTTCTCACCATCACTACCTAACAAAAGCTGCATTGACTCAATTCAGTCATTATGGCACGCCCCTTGGCAATCTTGCCATAGATATTGAGACAACATCTGTACTCCAAAAAACTGGGCAGTTCGAATGGATGTCGCAGTCAGTGGATGAGGATGAGCACAGCCTAGAGATGCACTTGCCATATATTTACAAAATGTTATCGAGGTATGTTTAGCACAAACACACCGTCGTACCAGCGCTCGGCTTAACATGCTCCAGAGCCTTTGGGGATGATCCCGATCGATTCCCGCTATTGGTCCCGATCATGATTGGCAATACAAATCCATCCACTGAAATGGCACTTGGTCGCATTCTAGCAGACTACCTGTTGGACCCATCGACTGCCTTTGTCATCTCTTCGGACTTTGCCCACTGGGGGGTCCGCTTCCACTATACGTTCTACCGACCGTCCGGTTGCCCAGCGCTGCAGCTAAGTGCTTCGGCCAAAACTCCAACCAATCCTCCGATCCACGAGAGTATCAAACAGGTGGACTTTGAATCTATTGGCGCTTGTGAGAGTGGCAAGCATCTCGAGTGGCTTAAAATCTTAGAAGGTGAGTGCTTCTGCAGCTTTTATCCGTCAGTGCTATCTTCATTCTGATAGAAGGAGTTTAGAGACAGGAAACACCGTCTGCGGGCGACATCCAATAGGTGTGATTATGTGTGCCATTGAAGAAGTGCGGAAGCAGGAAAACAAGCAAGATATTGGATACTTTCGATTTGTGAGGTATGAGCGCAGCTCCGAGGTGAAAAAAATAAGCGAAAGCAGTGTGAGCTATGCCAGCGCTTATGGCGTCATATAGTAAGCTCAAGAAATTGTGCTAGCACATGGTGTGATACCTGCGAATGCGGTGATTTTAACGTCCCGTTATAAATATTGACAGTCTGTCAACATGAAATTCTTATATTACAATTGGCAAAAGTCAAAGCATCAATTCTCAAATTGCATGCTGGATCTAACATCAGGCATGCGCCAATTTTATCTGATCCAGTCTTATAACGACCAGTATTTTGTTATCATGGTGTTTAAATTTTTGTCAACATAGCTGCTGTGGATTTGCATTGAATGTTGGCAGACAGGACTTAATTGTTCTGACGATACATATCAGAACTAGGTATGGGCTTGAAACCCTTTGAAAATAATTGTCCATTCTGAACCAAAGCTACCAACGATCGAATACGTAGTCAACGCACGTATAACCGGAATCAAGACTTTGTCTTTAGAATTGAATTAATTTCCTGGGAGTCTTTCATACTCACTTGTTCGAGATATCATAATTAAATACCATATTCCGAAGCCGCAGAAAAATGGACAAGAACTTGAAGCCTAACCTACAGGAACACCGAAATTTTACAAACAACCCATGAAACCGACGATAGAGGCCCACCAGCAAATACCTTCAACAGTGAATTAGTAGGCCCTGACCGCTAAGTGGTCACGGAATGTTCTTACGAGGAACCATTCGCCATGGCTCCAATCAGCTCTCGAATAACAAAAATCATTTTATCTTTCGTTAACATACCTACTTTCAGACAGATAATGCTAGTGCACGCCCATTCCATGATAGAATTCACAAGAAAGAAAAAGAATGTGCACATCGGTATGGTTGTGGCTAATTTCTTGACCATTTTGACTGACGACAAAGATGGACGGATGGATATTAATCGGCCGGTGCAAAGTTCAGTCAAGGGGTGGCACAAGTATTAGTGGCCGTCAGTCACGTGTCAATCCGAATTTCTCTTCAAAATGGAGCGCTCTAATATTCGGGGACTTCAGTAATGAAACCGGGACTTGGTGTATGAGATTGATGGTCTTGGCCTTCCTCTTTGCATATCATTGGTATGTCATGTGAGTTGCAACTGAACTCAGTCAGATTCAGCGCACAAGCTGAAGCTATCACATACGTACCTAATAGAAGTTATGCACAAAGCCCCAAATAAAGTTACGTTGTTTGGGCATCAGAATTCCCTGAACTACAGCCAGTGCGAAATTTGATATTTGTCGTAAAACGCCTCTGCCCTCATCAAGCACCAACTCCTAACCATTTGATTCCAGCACTTCAGCTTTCGCAATGCTATGTTCTCACCGTCTGTCTGGAATTCTCAAAAAGAGCGGCTCCCAGGAAAGTTGGCGTTTGGGAGCAACTTTATCGTCATACGATTACCGAATCCATCATATTTTTAGCGCTCGTCGTTTCGTGCCATATGCCGAGCAATGTAATATGGATACCATGCCATTAGATATCTTAGCATTTGAAGCCGATATGAAGCACTAATCAGCAATCTAGGTTGTGCATGTGCTTAAATATCATGGCTCGAGTTCCTCTCACTAACCTTTCAAAGCAATCCCGACTCTATTGGCCTGTGCGTAATGCTGGCTTCTCCTCCCCACTTCGCCCACCCGAATCCTCACTCTGAGCGTTCGGTAACTTGAGTAAAAGCCGCATAACTGCCGAAAACCATTTACAATGGCCGCAATTTTTGACGTTGGAGGTATTATTTCCACTCCTGAATGCTCTCTATTTTTTCTATCCATCAAGTAGTGTGAACAAAATGCAACCTTTCGAGTACACTGCCAATCCCAGCCGTGTCGTCTTCGGAAGCGGGAGTATAAAGAAACTCCCAGATGAAGTTAAGCGATTATGCAAATCAAAGCCACTGCTTCTCTCTACTCCGCAGCAAGCCGATCAAGTGAAAGCATTGCAGTCAATCCTAGAGGGTGCAGGCATTAAGCCGGTGGGACTATTCAGCAATGCTACAATGCACACGCCTACACATATCACGGAGGAAGCCCTCGAATACACCACTATCAGTGGTGCGGATTGCCTGGTCAGCTTTGGAGGCGGTAGTACCATTGGCTTGGGAAAAGCGATCAGCATACGTACCGGGATGGAACACATTTGCGTACCAACCACATATGCGGGGAGCGAAATGACGCCCATTCTTGGAGAGACTGCAGATGGTAGGAAAACCACAAGAAGTGACCCCAAAATTCTACCTGGGACGGTGATATACGATGTTGACTTCACAATGACACTGCCGGAAGGATTGAGTGCTACAAGTGGCGTAAATGCCATTGCTCATGCCGGTGAGCTGTCCCTATTATAATAGTTCACCTTGCAGGCTCTGACAAGATCAAGTCGAGGCACTTTATGCTCGCAACACAAACCCTATAATGAGCCTCCTTGCTCTCGAAGGTATAAGAGCGTTGGCCGAGTCCCTCCCTATTATCGTCAACCACCCCCATGACCTCGACGCACGGTCAAAAGCCCAATATGGCGCCTGGCTCTGCGCAATGTGCCTTGGCTCTGTAGGCATGGCATTGCACCATAAACTGTGCCACACTCTGGGCGGCTCATTCAATCTTCCGCATGCAGAAACACATACAATTGTGCTTCCTCATGCAATTGCTTACAACGCTCCTAAGATTCCTGAGGTGATGAGAAAATTGGCAGATACGTTGCCCGACAGTGATGGTGATGCTATCAAGGGTTTGAATTTGCTTTTAACAAGGCTAAGAGTGAAACGGGGACTGAGAGATTATGGGATGGAGGAACAAGATATTGAAAAGGCGGCCGAGATAGCAGTGAGAAACCCATATTGGAACCCGAGAGAAGTTCAGAAAGAGCCGCTGCAGGAGACTATCCGAAGATGTTGGGCCGGGGAGGAAGCGAGGGCAGATATATAGACAAGGTGTGGAGCCGTGAATGGCTCGTGCATATATTGATACCAAGATCACATAGCGCACTGCGTTGCGCCAGGTCATTTACGTCTTCAGTCTATCCAAACTCTCTATGGTGATGGAGGCTATCCAGTTGGGATGGGTTGCTGATCTAAATAATCTCGAAAATATCGAGCGCAAGGGATTTCCAATATCCATACTCTGAGAATTTTATCGAAAAATTCCCCTCTGGCAGTGCAGACGGATTTGATGGTCAGAAATGTTGGGCCATGCTATTACAATATTCATCTCGTTCAAAGTAGAAAACTGCTCGACACTTTTTGGCCCCGTCACTTTCTTCTCAATCTTCACATCTTACACAGTTCCTCCGATATCAAATACAAGTCGTCCACCGTCTTCGCAGCTCACATTCCATAATAATGCCTCGTCTGAAAAAAATGAGTCCATATTCTTCAGTACCTTCGGCGTTGGGAAACGTGTTCAAGCAATTTTTGGATAGTAGATAGGCAGAACGGTATTGGCCCTTAATATCTTTTTAAATAAATTGTCCCACCGGGTGACAAAAACCAGCGAATTCCACTCCACAGGTTCTCGCAAAGTTATCAATGCCACAGCCCATAAATGATTTTCATGAATTTTGATTGCAAATGAAAGCTGGGAAACACTGCTCATCACTCAGAGCATGATGGAGTACTTGACGCATATAATCGAGAAAATTTCCAACTACTTGACGAGTGCTGATGATGTTGTAAGGGCCTTCCCTGTGAGTCCAGTGTACAAAATATTTCACGCAGACGTCCCATTTCCATCTGGCATTGGCATCTAACACAGATCGAGTCAATAGAATAAGCCATACTGTTCTAGCCACAAGCAACTCGTTACCAAAACTCGTCTGTCGAAACGATACATCAGTCATAGAGAAATTTCCTATGTAGCCACGCAGATCACGAAAGACTTCAGTCTATTTGCATGTTGTCAGAATCTTCGTTATTCGGGTCGCCGGATTTCGAACACCTTTGGCTTGGTCACCTGCACTAAGACCATGTAGAGCTGGAAAGATGATATTCTCGGGTATTCAATACTTTTTCAAAGAGGCAAATGGCTTCCGAAACTTTTCACATAAGCCTGATATTAGTTTCATTCCGATAATTTCTCCTCGGCCATCTCGATGCCATCTCCACGCCCAAGTCGTTAGCAATCCCATTAGAGGAATTGCAAACGTGCTCATCATTCCACAAATAAGTATTATTCTTTGTTTAGCAACAGCTTGTACCACTTCTGAATATCGCTGGTTACTGAAACTTACTCGGCTGTATTGAGTGACGAAGCCAGATGATGGGAACTTGTCCGAGAGAAACTCTTCGACCGTCTTTCGGAGGAGATAGATAGGTGAGAGCACACCAGCGTGCATCTCCCAGTAATTGGCGAGAGCTAAATCATTGATCGCGTGTGCATCAGGCACTCTTTCACTTGTATAAGCCGCCAACGCATGCTCTCTGCCTTCTGCACTTTGTGGGTGTGAGTCAAGATGTTGGAACAAAACCCGAACGTCTTCCAGTCCGGCATTCATGCCCTGACCATAGAACGGGACCATGGCATGTGATGCATCTCCGAGGATGACCCCCGAAGAGCCGAAGTGGTGAGGCGAGCACTTCACGCTGATCAAAGGAAGGTGAGGATTTTGCTGGAACTGCAACCGAAGACCGGCTTCGCCAACTAGTTTAGCAGCTCCCGGAAAATTCGCATGGAAAAACTTCAATATCTGATCTGGGTGCTTCTCCAGTGCTGCAAAATCTGCTGAGGAGGCGAAGAGTGTGCAAGTGAACGTCTTGTCTAGACTAGGAATGGCAATAAACATTTTGTCGGCACCAGGCCAGATATGCAGATGATTCGGGCTTATTGCGTAGCCGCTCGAACCCTTAAGTGTCGCCGTCGATGTTGATGTTGCAGCAGGAATGGTGAACTCGCACCACAGTGTGTCAATGTATGTTTGCTCGAAATTCATCCTCACAAATTTCATCATGTGGTAGCGTACGCTACTATGAGCGCCATCACAACCGAGAATTAAATCAAAGGCAACTTCGATCTCTTTCGGCCGCTCATTGGTTCGTGTTTGTTTGTCCTTATCACTGCGGCAAAAATTCTGCTCGAACCAAGCTCTTCGTTTTTGAAAATCCGCCCCAGTGAGTTTGTGGTTGAAAAAAAATTTCACATTGTGCAAACCCTCAAGCTCGTCTAGGAGTAGTTTATTCAGGTTTGCTCGGTCCACAGCCCGGATGTATCGGCCATGAACATCGTACAATTGAACCTCCTCGGTCAAGTTTCCATGTGTATCTTCGCCATGTATCATCCGTCCGTACATGGGTATAGTTTCCTTTAAAACCGAGCTGAGAAGGTTGGCGGATCCAGTGCCTCTCATGGCATTAATGCCGCGTTCCGACAAGGCCAAATTGATGGATTTGGTGAAGTTCAATGGATTTGTAGAATCATCCCTAAGATCTTCCCTTAGCTCGTAAACTTCGACTTCCCACCCTCTCTTTGCGGCGTAGAGGGCCGACAAAGCCCCCACTGGACCGGCGCCCACGATGAGGCATTTGGTCGACTGGTCAGCCATGTCCACCTCGATTGCCAGACCGTCGGGGAAAGGGTCTGGAATTAGATGTCCTTATTAGCGCATATTGTAAGCGAGAAATTGTGGACATGGTGTTGCTCAGAAATGTGAAAAGTGGATAACGCCATCACATGTTCCGATGCTGTCATCATCAGGACAATACTCGGGAAGATCCGCTGATAGCCATTTTAATGCATGTCAATGTGCATTCTACGTACATTTCGGGCGGAGAGACATAGGCGCGTCGCATTTCGCGCTCAAAGAATATATCAAACTTTAAATCCTGTCCTATCCATCATATTTGATGGTTTTGCATTGTTGCGCAAATATAGATTGTCCTCCGAAAACGCGGCTCCCTCCGCGCAGAATTACATATTTTCCGGCCTCAAACCAACACCATTCTGGCTATGGATCAAGCGCCTGCGAAGGGGGTAACAATTGCAAAGGAGCGGAAATGCGAGGGCGAAAATTGTGCAAATGATGCAGGCAGCCTTCAGTGTCCGACGTGCCAAAAGCTAGGCAAAGAGTCATACTTTTGTAGCCAAGACTGCTTCAAGAGAAACTGGGTATGTTGACGATTGCAATACGCATGCTAGATTAGCTGGTACTTCAGAAATCTGAGTGTGCTGACAACGGTGCCTTACATGTGACGCAGCCCGAGCACAAAAAGCTACATAAGGCGCAGAACAGTATGCTCTCAAATCTAGGTTTGACGAAGCCGAAGGTTGTTGCTGAGGTCGACGCAGATGGACATTACAACCCCTTTCCTGCCTACGCTTTCACAGGCAGCCTCAGACCAGTATACCCGCTCAGCCCACGTAGGGCGATTCCGGAGAAGATACGCAAGCCGGACTATCACAGCAGTGGGATTCCGGTGAGCGAGCAGGTACTCATGCATTGGGGAATCCCATGAAATGCATGCTGCAGACTGACGGAGGCTGCGGCAGAAATTCGGCGTCCGGAATAAGATTAAAATCCTGACCAAGGAAGAACAAGACGGAATGCGTAAGGTCTGTCGATTGGCACGAGAAGTCTTGGATATCGCTGCGCGGGAAATCAAGCCTGGCGTGACAACAGATTACATCGACAAAGTGGTGCATGACGCATGCATAGAACGCGACGTAAGTCTTGCGCTTTATTCAAAGACAAACTTCTTGCTCGACCTAATGTTCGCAGTCGTATCCCTCTCCCCTGAACTATTGCCATTTCCCTAAATCCGTTTGCACTTCACCAAACGAGGTCATCTGCCACGGCATTCCCGATCACCGGCCATTACAAGACGGTGATATCCTCAACATTGATGTTACGCTTTACCACGGTGGCTTTCATGGTGACTTAAACGAGACCTACTACGTCGGCCCGTCAGCCTCGAAGAATCCGGACAATGTACGGGTGGTCGAAGCTTCACGTCAATGTCTCGAAGAAGCAATCAAACTGGTGAAGCCTGGCACACTCTTCCGTGATTACGGCAATGTCATTGAAAAGATTGCAAAATCGCATGGCTGCTCTGTGGTGAAGACGTACTGCGGGCATGGAATTAATCAGCTGTTTCACACAGCGCCAACCGTCCCCCACTATGCAAAAAACAAAGCGGTTGGCGAAGCAAAGCCAGGGATGTGCTTTACAATCGAGCCTATGATTTCTTTGGGGAGCCACAAAGATAAGACATGGCCGGACGATTGGACAAGTGTGACGGTGGATGGAAGTCGAACAGCACAGTTTGAACACACACTGCTGGTGACCGAGACGGGGGTGGAGGTCCTGACGGCGAGATTGGCTGATAGTCCTGGAGGTCCAGTTGAATTGGACAAGTCGCAAATAAATGGGGAGGTTCAAAAGGAGGCGAGCGGTAAGGATGGGGAGACCGAAACGCGTTAATTTCACCGGCTGCGTCTTTCCACGAACCTCTTTATTATTTTAGACAACGTATAATTCCAACATCTGATCGTGCGTGTTTTGCTTCGGCAGCGCTCAATCAGCTTGCTACGTGCTATAGATGATCGGGGCAGCCAAGAACATTCATAGGTTGAGCTTCAGGGAAGCTAGCCACGTGACTGGAGCCCACAGATCGGCACTCAATGTTTTTTGTGCATGTTCTTCCGTTCCGCAGCTGCCAAGGCCAAAGTGACCTCACAGCCAAAACAACTTAACACCTAAGCTCTACCTGGTCATCTGTTCTGCGCCTGCCCCTCACCATAACGACCTCTGTGCCTCCTCAAGCACGCCGTCACCTTCCCAGTATATATTTTTGGTTACTTCGCAGTTACAGGGACGGCCTTGAACCCCCTGGTATCCACATTCTGCTGCGATTCTGATTAGAGGGCGATAAGAGGCCAAGGATTTGAAGTCAAAACCAAAGACAGAAGACATAATCTGTTGTGTTCACGCCTCCGTTGGAAGAACGACACTTACGCAGCCTATTCAATCATACGTTGCCCATAGCATCTTGGTGCGCCAATAGTTGAGCCAAGATGTCGGGAGAAGCTTGGTACGAAACTACCTTGACCAGTCATCCAAAAGAAGCGCCTACTAACGTTGCGGCACGTCCATGGCAGGCTCTTCCTCCTCGCAGTTCTGCTCAATGCAGTCAACCTCTTTCTCCAAGTCTTCTTCACCATCATGTATAGTGATCTCGAATGCGACTACATCAACCCTATCGACCTGTGCAATCGTCTGAACATGTACATTATCCCCGAAGCCGGCGTCCACGCCTTCCTCACCGCTCTCTTTCTCATCAATGGCTACTGGCTGCCGCTAATATTGAATCTGCCGCTGGTGGCTTGGAACGCGAAGAAGTAAGGACCTCCTATATGGTGTATACGGCCTGAAATGTTTCGTCGGCCCTGGTGGTTCAAACACTAATCGTCCCGTTTAGGATCTTCGATAATCAGCATCTACTGGATGCAACAGAGATTTTCCGCAAACTGAACGTCCACAAGAAGGAGTCATTTTTCAAACTTGGGTTCCACCTTCTCATGTTCTTCTTCTACCTCTACAGCATGATTGTTGCCTTGATTCGTGATGAGGCACGATGATAAATTGCGCAACCATGACATTGAGAAGTACGAGAATAGGTGGTGAGTGTTTGACAGAGAGCGGGACAAGGCACAGGCAGTGCGTAGGGTTGAGGATCTTTGGCGGCAGCAACGCAATTAGGAGCCTTGTGGGGACAAGCAGCACCGATAACTAATGATTGTGCGGGCGGACGATTCTTTTGATTTGAGGTGTGTGAGGCAAGTGGGTCACGACAGTATGGACTTGGAGCACGGCTGATATAGAGACGAGAATGGCCCATGATACCCTTTTCACCAAATGCACACCTTATTATATCGCAATCATCTAAAGTACTGCTGATGAAGTTTGTGATAGTTCCGAATTGATGAAAGGGAAGACACAGACGCAGTCATCAATGGGCCGTTTAGCGTACAAGCGCTTTACATCAGCCTTGATCAAACATTCACCGACGCACCGTACGAGCGGTTTCATATTCGTCCAGAGCAAATATGATTCATCCCTTCAACATCCTGCGACTAAAAATCCTTGTTCATCAGCACATAGGCAAATTCTCGTCCTCATTCTACTAAAGTAATCCTTAAAAGAACAGTGTAATCGACTGCCATTTTCGCCCTTCGTTGCTATCTCCCTCCTCAGCATGAAATACTGTGTCTGCAAAGTCCGATGCACAATCGATCCTATTAACTGGCAGAATTATTGCGTAGTACTCTCCATCATCAATTTCTCACTAACGCATGAGCGCCAATGCCGAGGCTACTATAAGTGATTTACCATTTGGAGTAATTGAGTGACATCCTCAAAACAGAGAGTGACGATGTGTTGTTTATAGGTACGAATAAAATGTCGACGGATTCGACGAGTACACGCTCCAATGCGCGCTAGTTGCCTTGATATTGCTCGGAAACTAGACATTAATGTGCAGCTATCAACACTCATTGCATGCTATATCATGAACAACAATATTGTTTATACAGAAATGCAGTGAATTTAGCATCAGGGAAAATTTTCATCTTCAGCAGAACACTGTAATGATGCAAATTCACTTCTGTCTTGGCTGGCCGGCGAATAAACATATGAACGTGTTCGCGTCGTTTGCCGGCGAAGGAACAAACTAACAGACAGGCTATATCTCGTGAACAAAAGCACAATCTTCCATGTTTTTTCGTCTGTTCGCGAACGTCGTCGTCTAATGAATATATCGCTATTGCCATTTTTTCCAGACTTACCCCAACCCCAACCCTAATAAGTCAGCGAATCAGAGACGTGCGGGGCCGGCGCTTTCCGCCCTTCCGCTGCTCTCCGCGATGATCCAGCCAATAATGAGTGCTCGAAGCCACTGAAACTGGCGTACGTAAACATCTTACTTTCCTTCTCGCCGTACCGCCAAACCGCCAATTAGCGGTACTGAATGAGGGATCTTCAGCACGGCAGGCCATGTCCGGAATGACGAACGCTGGCCTATCAGTGATTTAAAAAATTGTTATTAGCAGGATCTAGTGGATAATGAGAGCGCTGCGGAAGTGCTGCGAGCAACGGAGATACCAATGCGTTAACAGCAATAGATACTAAATGAGGCGGTGACGAACAAGCGAACAGAACGAGAGTATGACCTAGAAGAAGCGGAAAAACGAAGAGGACCTCGTTCGACGTTCGTTTGGTCGCTGACCTGTCTGCTTCTGTACACTGAAATAAAGTACTTGGTATTAAATCATTGCATATGTTAAAAGGTGGGTGACTCTGCAGAGTTCGATGGAAGCTTGAACACCAGTAAGATTTGGAGTGTGTTGTAGGAACCAACTGTGATTGATTGATTAGAGAATAGAAAGCTAATTAGACAGGATGGAACAAGTTTGTCTTGCCAAGACATCAAGTCCATGCCTCAAGCATCCTCCCACTGTCCTGAACTGCCAACTCTCAACAGCATATGTCAAATCGACGTTATCATGTGGGAATAACCTGACTGGATTCATGTCTTTAGAAAAACTTCACATTTGCCGTCTTAGTGGTCTTGCCCTTTTCTTTCTCCCATTGAACTTTGATAGGAGACTATAAATAAACACTCTTTCCTGTACTTACGCTCACGGGAAAAGCATTTTGTCCGTGTTGCCAATAGTTATATTTGTTTTATCTTATCTCTTGAGCAGTGTTAAATCCTCAAACGTTAAATTGACAATTCCAGCTACAAGGAAGCCATTTACAGGAAACATACCCCAATCGAAGTATCCAATAGAGACTGCTCTTTCTGAATTTCGAAGTGAAATTTTTTATAAATTAGTTCGACATAGTTCGATCTAAATGTACCATCTGGAAATATCTAAAATATTTTGTCTTAGTACTTTTTTGTCTGAGCGCGAGCAAGAGCAACCATTATACGCTACTGATTGATGGCAGAGAAGAGCACGAATAAATTTTGAGTATGTCCTCGATTAGTTGCCAGATTTAGCAGTGAATGCGGTAACAATAATCTACAACAACGGGAATGAGAGTAAGTAACCTAGGTGCTGATTTCATATACCGTCTGTAACGTAATAACGAGTTACCTCCCAATGCCGGCATGGCAAATATAATTGTCATCAGCTTCACTTTGACGTGTAATCGCTGAGTATTTGACTCGTAAGAGCATTCCATATGGAAGGACTCCAAATGGTGGAGCACACCAGAGCCTCTCACTCCACCTGTATCGCTGCAGTCCAGGCCTAGAGCCATATACAGAGCTTAATGGTGTCTTATCAGACCCTGCAAATCATTCGTCTTGAACATCCTTTCGCCCTCATTGTTGTGTTTCCAGTCCTGGTCAGCAGCCGTACAGTCTTGCAGATCAGCCAGCAGACGTTATAATTGCTTAGTACATAGATCGCGTAGACTAAATGGGGCTCGGAAAAGTCGTAACATGAATATTATCACAAGCCGGCAGTTATTTGACATGATAGCTATTGTTGTTAAAATCAGGCGAGAAGGATCAAAAAAAAAAGGAAAGAGGAAAGGCACATCAAAGAAGCGAAGTTACCGTGTAATTGCATGGCACAAACTTGGAACATCGAGCCTGAACCTTGACTAAGGCCGGCCTTTCCCAAGTTTTTATTTTTTATCCTATGGGAAAATATGGGATGAATTTTGTAGACGATGGCCTTGTAGGTAAAAAAGGATCAGAACACGAAAAAGAAAACAATGAGTTGACCGTGCCAGGGGTCGAACCTGGAATCTCTTGATTACCCATCGTAGTCAAGCGCCTTGCCATTGGGCCACACGGCCGCTTATTGGATGTGTTGTGATAGTGCAACTCAATTTTTTATATATATACCTAAGTTTTTTTACCGAAGAAGCACCGAGGATAAAATGGACCTTGCTTAGTAAGATGCCGCTTTGAGATTTGAGGTTAACGATTACTTTCCCCCTAGATTCTTGTGGACTTGGTATCACAAGTCCACAGTCATTTCGTTTGAATGTCATCAAAAGAATAGAAATAGAAATAAAAACGTAACAATTGCCCAGGTTTAATCAGTTGCATGGGTTTCTCAATTTTCTAGCCTTATAGTCAACGGCTTGTATTGTCAATTCTTTCGTCTTCTCTGTCACAATGGATCCTCATGGCTTATATCGATCGGAATTTTTGCCCCAGCTCTAAGTGTGATTTTAAGTGGTAATAATAAACATCATGAAGTGATGATACACCCAGGTGTTATTAAGTACGTTGAGCAGTGCCAGAGAATAGACTCGTCTGGCAGTCAGAATCTTAGAAACGCCATGGGAGGGGCCAAGTCCATATGGAATTTAATTGTCGTTGAAAGGCTCAAAATGATCAGACTTCAAGAGAGAGGAAAATTTGGGATAGAGTGGCTTTCGTTGGACCATCATAGACGATTATCAATGAATTTGAAAAAATATCAAAATAACCCCCAAAGAGAGATGCCTTCTTCATCGTCTCTACCAGGTTACAGGGACGAACAAGAGCTTGACATGAACTTCTTTGCATACAAAACATATTGCCGAGAGCACTAAATCGATAATTTGGGACCAAGTGTCATTCGCAGCCGTCTAGTCTTTATCAAGTTGCTATATCGGATGGATTTGAGGACTAATTACTTTCGAACTTGGAAGGTGGTAATGAGTTCTCGTTGAAGAAATCTGGATCAAAATTTGGGCCGGGGATTCGGGATCGAACAAGCGATGGTGCCTTACGCAATCAAAATGCATTTATTGATGTATTCTGAGTGCGGCAATATGACAGTTATTCAACCTGGACTGCGGAAGTTCGGAAACCATGACTAAGGTCAACAGTTGACCTCATTGGAACAAGCAAAAGCAAGCCTTTCCGGGTTGCCCCTTAAGAATAGATCATATCTCACATAGATACTAAATACCCACTGCATGAAGCTGGATCCCGGATGACACGGCAAGCCTGCTGCTATAGAGTGTATGCGCATCAACTCAAATTGGTAATCTATGGGCAGTAAGTGCAGGCTAGATTCTTTGGTTCGACCAATTTTCCCTATGCTAACATGTGTGCTCAGTCATTTTGCGAGACTCCTCAAACATTTTTGCCACATATTCAACAAACCCAAAAGAGCTCATCGAGAACCTCTGCATCTTCTCAGGCTAGTACGTGATTCTCTTCTCAAATTTTGCGAACCATGTCACTGAATTTCTGCTTCTTTATTTTCAAGCAATTCTGCGGAGATAGGCTGTATGCCAGTCTCGAAATGCTAGCACTGCTCAAATGCGCAATAATAACGGTTTAGTGAAATCTTCCGAAGGGTTCTCAGACAATGCTATCATTTGAGTGTGCAAATGCCGCGTGTGGCAACCCTTCTTGCCAAGACCAGGCGGGTATCACAATAACCGGGCGATTTTCCCCCTCATCTTGCCGAGCAGGTTGGGATGCAAGAGATTGCCTCGCATACTTACTGTACCCATCTTGTCCAGCTTACATCTCTGCATCAAATAGATCGCTGTCGTAGTCACAGAATTCACTCTGGGAGGGACTAATGAATAAACGTTGTAGAGTAACCGAAGTGCCGGACTGAAGCCCTCCTGCACTTGAAATAGGAATTCAAGATATGCCAACGAATCACTGACCGTCACAATCAGTCATGCAGGTGCTTAAGCATTGACGCCATTTTGACGAGGTACAAATTCATTGGTCAAATAATATCAAGTCTTCTCGGCTCGCCTTAGCGTGATGCCTTCGAGAGCTACCCGCCCTCCCTACCCCTCCGCAATCTTCAGTATACAGCACGGCATGCATCTTCCGACCACATATCTCGGGTGGTCCTCTTCCTATGCGCACCTTCTGTATTGGTCCAGCTTGTTCGGACGGCGCGGGAGAAGCTGCTTTCATTGCGGGTGATGCGCCTCCGCGCTAGATCTGTCATAGAGGCTGCGTATACGCTTTTAAATGTTGTTTCTGGGGATCCCGCGTGCATATGGGGTACCCTGGGGTACATTTGCGGCGTGTCTAGATACTGCGTCTTCGCCCACGCACCGTCGGCATTTCGGGCTGATATTCCGAAGATCTTGTGTGCTATAAACTAGCCGGAGCTGTATCATGCGTTCGAAAGTGGCAAACGTTATAACGAGCGTTCTCTTCCCTCTCCGTCGTCGCCTGCACGTCTTCTCCTTTGTAATTGCGACTTAGCATATTTCCTATTCGCATTTCACGACCGTCAGAATCGCAAGTATGGAAGAAGCAAAAAGTCCAGACCACTTGGAAGCATCGACGGTCGAGACAGCCGCCAAACACGAAGAAGCGGTGCATGAAGTTGTCGTCCAAGGTTCCGAGGCACTCAAGGCGGCACTTGAAAAGGAGCCTCCCCAGCCACGACATCCACGGATGCTTCAACTCTACGCCATCGTCTGCGTCGCTTTCCTGTGCTCCAGCATCAATGGGTATGACGGCAGTTTAATGGGCAACATGCTCGTCATGCCTTCTTACCAGAAAGAATTTGGTGCCTCTATCGTTGGCATCAAGGCAGGCTATATCTCTGCTATGTACACCATCGGAGGTGTTGTCGCGTTGCCTTTTGTTGGTCCGGCCGTCGATACGTGGGGCCGTCGGGTGGGCATGGTTATTGGCTGCACTTGTGTTATCCTTGGTACGATCATTGAAGGGACTTCGGGCTTGACTGGTATGCTCGGCCAATTTTTGGGAGGTCGTTTCCTCCTTGGCTTTGGAAACAGTATCGCTGCGTCTGCGGCTCCCGTTTATGTAGTAGAAATGGCGCACCCAGCTTATCGCGGTCAGATGACCGGCTTTTATAACACCATCGTAAGTCCGACTTAGATTGGCATCGATCGAACAAGACATATTCTAATAATGAGAACAGTACAACGTGGGCAGTATCGCAGCTGCCGGGGCACTTCGTGGTGGGGAAAACTATAGCGGAAACAAGGCCTGGTTGATTCCGACTTGGATCCAGATGGTCATGCCTGCAATGGTGTGCGCCTTTGCCTTCTTCTTGCCCGAAAGTCCGCGGTGGGATTACTGCCATGGTAGTGAGGAGCGAGCGAAGCAGACCATCGTTAAATATCACGGCCTGGGAGACCCAGACTCTATCTATCTCGCTCTCCAGATGAGGGAATATGCCGAACACCTCGCCCTTGACGGTGCTGAAAAACGTTGGTGGGATTACCGCGCTCTCTTCCGAGACCGCTCTTCTCGTTATCGCCTTATGTGCAACTTGATTCTCTCCGTATGGGGCCAGTGGTCGGGCAATGGTATGACATCATATTTCATGCCGGCATTTTTGGCGACCGCTGGTGTCACGAATCCAACCACTGTGTTGAACATCAACCTCGGCACCTCCTTCATTGGACTTTTCGTCTCGATGACGGGCGCCAGCCTGGTGGAAAAAATCGGTCGTCGTAAGCTCGCTTATCGGATTCTGCTTGTCATTTCCTTCTGGTGGATCATGATTACCATCACGACCGCCATCTTCAACAAGACAGGGGACAAAGGCGCCGGCGATGCGGCTATATTCTTCGTCAATGTGTTCGGCGTGACATACTCCTTCGGCATCACCCCTCTGCAGGCACTCTATCCCGTAGAAGTCCTTAGTTATGAACAACGCGCAAAGGGCATGGCCTTCTCCAGCTTAGTCGTCAACGCTGCACTGATGGTGAATCAGTTTGGGTTGCCGGTCGCCATCAAGAATATTGGATGGAAGCTATACATCGTCTTCGTGGGCTGGTGCATTGTGGAGTCAGCCGTGGTGTTCCTATTCCTCGTGGAAACCAAGGGCCGCACGCTGGAAGAGCTGGACGAGATTTTTGAGTCACCTAACCCCCGCAAGGCGTCGTTGCAGAGGAAGAAATTGATGTTGGATGAACATGCAGATGTATTAGCCGTTGATGTGGTGGCGTAATGGAAAGATTAGGTTAGCCTCGTGGGTGACATCCATGATTCCTCTTCAGTTTGAACTTAAGAACTTTCACATAAAAAGCGTAACGGAGATAAAAAGTCGTTGCTTGTCCGGCTCAGTCCTCCCCCTGTCCTCGCCAAGCCCTGGCAAAGCTTGCAGCAAAGCCGGGGCGGAGAGATGTTCATCCTTTTTCATCGAATCGTGCGTATTTTGTTTTGAACTGTCCAAAATGGTCATTGACGCCGTGCGTTAATGATTACGCTGAACCGCGCCATGAGCGGAGTTAGGTCGGATTTTGTGATAAGTTTCTCGCTGTTAAGAGAAAATAGACAATGGGTTGGGTCAGAGGGGAGAGTATGCTTACATGATATAAAACCACAACAATGGGTATTAAAACGAACCAAGAACACTCTATCGAACTGGCTGTCGACGATTTCCGGCATTCGAAATCATGGCGAATAAACTCATCGTCCTCATCAGTGGCGCCAACCAAGGTCTAGGATATTTTGCGGCGGAGCATTTCGCTAGAGCAGGGAAGTACAAAGTCCTCGTAGGCAGTAGGGATCTTGCAAAGGGCCAGAAAGCCGCCGATGAGCTTGTTGCCGCTGGCGTGAAGAAAGAAGACCTCGACGTCATCCAGCTTGATGTTACCTCCGATGAGTCAATAGAGAAGGCGACGAAAACGATTGAGGACAAGTATGGCAGACTGGATATTGTCCGTCGTCCATTATTTCCTCCAACTTAGAGCACACTGCTGATCACCGTTGAAGCTCGTAGCAAATGCCGGCATTAGCAGCGCCCCAGGCAGCACTCGCGAACATTTTCAACAACTCTATAACACCAACGTCTTTGGGCACGCTATCTGCACCGACACTTTTCTCCCCTTGCTTCGGAAGTCCACGCTGCCCGGTGGCAAGCGCATTGTGTACGTTTCATCTGGGTTGGGGCAGCTTACGCTTGCTGCGGACAAGAACGGCCCATACCCTGGAAAGTTATATCCGATCTACCGTAGCAGTAAGAGCGCCCTGAATATGCTCATGGTGCACTATGCCGATTTACTGGAGGAGGAAGGCTTTGTCGTTTGTGGGATATGCCCGGGGTTTTGTGGAACAAATTTGAATGCGTACAGCGGTCCCAAAGATCCAAGGATTGGCGCTAAAATGATGTTGACCGCTGCCGAGGCGGAGAAGGTGGACGTCTTTAAGAAGGTGGTGAATGAAGATGGCCCATTCCCTTGGTAGATGATGCAAGGCCAGATAAATATCTCTGTGTCGAGCACCACCTTACCCTATGAGTGATTTACGATGATACATGTGGTCAAGAGACATGGTCGACCTTTCTTTCGATATCTTGTCCGACATGTCGCTCTTCCTCGTCTGCCAATCGTCGCCACCTAGCCAACCTCGTCACCCGTTCCGCCCAGGTTGAAGAACAAGCTAGAAGTTCAGTCGGCAAAATTGTCTGTCACCCCACCATCCACTCCACCATCTCCACGTGCCTTCAGAAATCTCATCAGCGCGTGCCGATGTGACGTAAAGACCGACCTCGGCAGATAGAATGCCCCCATCTGCTACACCACCTGTGTGACACTACGCACATTTTGCTTGTGCATTTTTGTATATTTCGGTCACTATATCACAGCGTTATACGGCGTGTCTGTCTAATAGACATGATGATCTAGTCTGGAGCGCCTTGCCCTGAACGAGCCTTGATAGGCATTAGAATCTCGGTCCGGCGATGCACATCCGGCGATCATCCGTCAGTTCGGACGACGATCTAATGCAGCTGCACGGAGATGGCCTTTGCAGGGATTGACGGCGATCGCACTTCAACCGAGACCGTTGCGTTCCTGCAGCAGTGAACGCCCCACGCCATGCAATACGCATCGATGCGATTGCACATCTCAGAGCAATGATGGAACAGTATGTGCCTTCTCTTCCCCACCTTGCCCTCCCCTTGCCCTCCCTTTGCCCTCCTCTTTCCTTCATGCATAAGAATTTCGTCCGGACAGACAAGTGCGATGGCCGGACCGTCGAAAACCATCCAAACCTTAACCATGCTTTCGTGTGGCCATTGGCGAAGCCGCATCGCGATTAGCCCAGCATCGCATGGCACGAGCCAGCATGGCGAGGATAAACGTGCAGAACAACCGCGGGCATCTCGCGCGATCGGGGTTTAACGACTCATGTTCCTGTACTAGTAGGGAGAGATATAATGGCAGTCGCATGTAGTCGCAGCGCGTGTGAACGGGGGAGGAGGCGCAAAACGCTCACCACCCGTTCGACCTTCGTGCCTCCCTGATCACCGTCTTCGTTGCCCACTTTACATGCCCGGCTCGAACAGGGCGTCGGTGGCATCGCAGTATGCCCATCATCCGCTGATCCTCGCGACGACGTCGTCCCGGCCCACCTCGATGGTCTCACGCAGAAGCTCGCATTCGAGCGTATCGAAGAGGGATTCGGCCTTCGTCGGGGGCAGGGTCTCCCTGCATAGACTGTCGCGGCAGTCGCACGTTTCTATAGACGCTGACGCGATGCCTAGATACACCTTGGTGAGTTCCTATCGCCTACGTTTCCACTTCTATGTGGTATTATTTCAATATGGAAGAGAACAAGCCCGGGCGATGACCGAATGACCGTCACTGCCCCCGCCGCCGCGACTGAACGTTGGGTGGTCGACGTCATTGGTCGAGCGGCGAAGTTTCTCAACATCATTGTTTCTGTCCGACTGGCCATCGACTTCTCGTTGACGCGACTGGGCACACCATCAATGGATGCTCCTGATGTTCCCCGGTCGCGGGAAGGCACCCAAAGGAAGCCGAAGAAGTTGAGCAGTACTCTGACTTCTTTCATCAAACAGTACCCTCATCACACAGATGGGAGGCGAGAAGTGCCTCAGGATAGCAAATCCGACTACCGGCCCTCATCATCACGTTCACAATCGAGAAGCCGCGAACGGCGCAAGGCGGCTTCGGTCGACACCGCCATTCCTGTGCCTACATCCGAACTGGCAGACCTCCACATGTCTTCCAGCGAAGCGCTTAACAACGAGCCCAACGTTCGGGACTTTCAAGACAGTTATACTGCGGGCCCAGCACGCCTACCTTCGGCGTCTTCACGGCGCTCGCAAAGCCATGTCATGGCAAGCCCAGAATCTGAGCAGCCCCTCTCGCCCGACTTCTCTGAGTCGGATGATGCAAACGTTGCGAAAGGATCGGGCTCCAATCGATCCGACGCGCACGTCCCGTTGGGGTCCAGCAGCAGTCGGCAAAAACATGGCACAGCTGCGTCTGAAAAACGGCCTGGGACAAGTCGTAAGTATTCCGCATCTGGACCGGACACGTCTCGACCAGCATCTCGAGATGTGACCCCGACACATGGATACGGACCGGGCGATCGAAGTAGTGCTGAGTCGGTGTTTTCCGAAGAAACTGTAGCCACTTCCATCACCACCTTGCCCGCTTTGCAGACCAAGGGTCCGGATAACAGCGATGCCCAAATGCTCGAACCGGTGCTGGAGGACGATCCCCGATCGTTCGATCTTGTTGCACCACCGTCAGATGACAAGCATGTCGGTGTATATCTTCTCGAGCGCCGCGCGGAGCAACTTTTCAGCTCAGAACACCTCCATATCATCTTTTCTGATCCAAAGTTGTTGCTCAAGTTCACTGGCTTTCTCAGTTCTCACCGCCCTCAGACCATACCGATTCTTATTTACTATCTAGATGCTCTGAAAGCAATACGGGCGATCGAGTACGCGAATGCTATTGCCGAAGCCCTCGAGCCGATCAAAGGATATGATTTCACTAAAGAGGTGGCACAGCCCACTACGAACGCGATGTTGGAAGAAAAGGCGAACTTGGCGTTCGAGGTGCTGGTGAGAGAAGACCTGCCAGCGTTCATCGCGCATATTTGGACACAAGTCGTCAGCATCAGCATCCAACGCCGCATAACTGGCACCCTTGCGCCTCACTTGCGTGAAATGTCCGAAGGCTTGGCCGAAGTCTTTTGCTTGACGGATCCCAGCAGGAATGACAATCCCATCGTCTTCGCCAGCGAGGAGTTCACGCGTACCACGCAGTACGGCATGGGATACATCATTGGAAGGAACTGCCGCTTTCTACAAGGGCCTCGGACGAATCCTAACTCGGTGAGACGGTTGGCGGAGGCATGTGCGGCCGGCAAGGAGTGCAGTGAGGTTTTCGTCAATTACCGTCGAGATGGCAGCCCGTTCATGAATCTGCTGATGATTGCACCGCTGATGGACAGCCGGGGTAACATCAGGTATTTCATCGGCGCTCAGGTGGATGTATCTGGACTCGTCAAGGATTGCAGCGAATTGGAAGGCTTGGCGAAAATGGTCGAGCAAGAACAGGATTCGGACGCTGGGGCCAACTATGATGCGGAGGCGACCAAGAAGGATGAGTTTCAGAGCTTAAGTGAGATGCTCAACGGCGCGGAGCTGGAAACAATCCGCAGGTTCGGAGGGAGGATGCACAAGGAGTACGTGGACGACAGTGACGTAGAGAGCATCGCTCAGGGGAGACCACGTTTGCGGCTCAAGGACTCGAGTCCTGAGGTTCAAGATCGACGGAGAGATAATTCGATAGGCATGGCTGGGAACTCGGCGAAAGAGAGGCTGAATGGCAAGCTGCAAGGAGTCTACCAGCATGTAAGTTTACCTTCCCTAACATCTCTACGGCAATCGCACTGACGTGCACAGTACCTCCTCGTTCGGCCCGCGCCATCTCTCCGCATCCTATTCACCTCACCCTCCCTTCGCGTCCCCGGCATTCTCCAATCGCCCTTCCTCCACCGCATCGGAGGCAGCAGCCGCGTGCGCACCGATCTCGCCGAAGCACTTGGCGAAGGCCGCGGCGTAACCGCCAAGATCCGTTGGCTTGCGAAGGCCGACGAACACGGTGAAGGCGAAGGCCGTCCCCGCTGGATCCACTGCACACCTCTCCTCGGCCACAGCGGGGCCGTGGGTGTCTGGATGATCGTCCTCGTCGATGAGGAAGGCGCGGCGAATCACATCGGCCAGGGACGGCGGTTCAGACCCGCTCCGCCCGTCGCCGAGACGATTGGGGGGAAAGAATGGGATAGTCGCGCACCCCACTCGCGCTCGAGGGAGCGGAGACCAATCAACGCATACGACAAGGAGAACGAACGACGTGGCGGCGGCGGCGGCGGCGGCTATCGAACGGATCGCGGAGACTCTTTTCCGATGCCCGTAAGTAGCAGCAGCGGTGGAAGTTTGAGGAAGGGCAGTCATGTCGCTAGGCAGAGTACGCAGCAGCAAAACCATGGCGGCAGCATCCTGAGGGAGGATGGGAGTGACTTTTCTTTCAATATCCGTACACCCAGTGAAGATCCGCGGCGAGCAGTGGGGTACTGAAGAATGAGGAGGTAGTGATTGAAAGGGAAGGGATGGAGGCGTGGCGGGCAATTGCAGTAATCAGACACGAACCACGCTCCATTTGGCGGTAGGGATGGGGCTGTAAGATGTATAATTTTGGTCGACGCAGATATTTTAAAACGCGGTAATGTTCGGGAGGATGTGTAAATTGCCATGGGTCTTCGCATGCCCAAAATGCCAGCGTCGGTCAAAGTGATGCGGATCGGCAGGTGGTTCCGCACTCAATGGATGAAGGGGAAAGGAGGATGACACATTGGGGAAATATCGTCGGCTCTCTTGTTGCAGATGTTTCTGCATGTACCATCAGAGGAAAGACGGAATTTTCAGATTTTTAACGTTCATGAACCACTTATCGGCGAAGTCCCACGGCTTTTGATCCACCTCCGCCGGAGGCAACGAACGCGACGCGACGCGTCGCGTCGCAATCTCCCGCTTGAGCATAGTCCTCAATGGACCCTTTCGACCCGAGATTTCCCGGCGTGATCTGTTGTCGGCAGCAAAGGCTCATATTCGGCCGCTCGAGCCTCCGGCCACGCAACGGGGTCTGCGTGTTCTCTCAAACCGCCGCCTTCCTCGTTCACCGGCCCGTAAAGCACGTAGTGCTGCATAATGAAAATCACATCGAACAGCATACTGATGTTCGCCAACCCCAATTTCACCGGATTACCCGTGAGCCCGGACCAATCTGCCTGCAAGGCCGAGTCAATGACCAGTTGCAGCAGACTGAGCAAACCGCCAGAGAAGTCGAGGAGTTGCTGTGTGATGGACCAACCGAGGGTTGATCGGCGGTGCATGTTGGAGAAAACTTGGGGAAGGTATTTGAAGACGGTGAGGAGTAATTTGATGTAGGTGAGGCTGTAGATCTGGAGAGATAGAGAGAGCAGATGGGTTGATTAGTCTGGGTGGTGCTTCAAGAAGGGACGTGGGAAGTGGGAAAGAGGCACGTGCGGGAGCTGGTGAGGGGCGGCGGGGGATTGAAAGGGGTAGTGGGGAGAGGGGGGGGGGGGGGGGGGAGGGTGCGTACAACGTCAATCCACCCCCATCTCCCACCGTCGTCGCCGTCGGTACTTGGCTGAGAGAGGACGATGGCAATCGTGATCATTACGCCCAGCAGACTGCCCCAGAGTAGTCCCAATGTGAGTCTCGTTACATGTCTCTGGACGCCCGCGTGAGTTTTCCAGCCCCATAGCCTCGGGAAGAATTGCGAGTAGACAAGCACGCATAGGAGCCAGGCGTGCACGCCGAAGGCAAGGTCATTGAAGCGCACCGTCGGCTCTGGGGACGCGGGATGGCGAGCCGCATATTGAGACCGGATGGTCGGGGAGTAGAGGAAGACTGCGGTGCTAATCGTGTAGCAGGTGAAGCCAAAGCAATTGAGGAGGGGGAAGTCTGGGGTCAGCCCGTGGGTGGTGCGGCGGCGGGCATTGAGAAGAGGCTGGGGATAGAAGGATAGGGACTGGGAGGGGGAAATACGGAGATTAGCTGGTGAACGTGTACACCGGGGGGGCATAAGGCGCTGGTTACAGGCTGGCTCGGATCTACCGTGTCTTAGCCACCTTACGCAGGGCCTTCCGGACTACACCACCGGGAGCATGAGACTTGCAAAAACGACTGAGGAGCGCCCCCCAGGACCGACTGCAACTGTCACATGTGCAATGGTGCAATATCGCAGATGTCACATATGCAATGGGGCAATGGTGTAGTGGTAGGAAGGTGCACTGGCTGATGCAGCACTCACCCAGGCAAAGACGTACAGCCAGCCACAGAGCCTGCCGTTGAGCATCAGCGACAAACCATCCATGCCGTGTGGCTCATTCCTACCGTGATGCCGCTCGTGCTAACGCCTCCCAATGGCTGCCGGGCATCGTGCAGTTACGTGCAGCCTCTACAGCCCCTCCCGTGAATGAAACTATGTTCGGCGGCGTTCGTGCGGTGCAGACGGACGACGGATCACGCGTTCAGCCGATGGCGTTCTACCGCGGCGCAGACGGAAATGCGGACAATTCGGACGCGGTGGCGATGGACAGAGCACACGTGCTGCTCAGAATATAGATGCATGCTGGCTGTCCGAGAGACGACTCGTGTGCCTCACGACGCCGCATCTGATATAGTCGGCTTCTGCGGACTTATCGATGTACCTGCATCGCCACCGGTCGCCCGTGCTCACCAACAGCTCGCACGCTAGCCGCATTGGGGCTTGCCGTGGGGCGACGTCAACCACATGTGTGATCGGGGAGGCAACACGCCAACAAAGGCCATCTTCACTCAGCAGCACATAACACACAGACTCTGATTCTTCTCTGCGGCCCGAATGTATCGCGACGCGCCCGTGAGGCTCAAGGGGCGAGGGAGCCGTGTCGCGCGTTCCTAGGACAGACAGCCTGCTCCATCTCTGCCGTCTTGGGTGCGAAGGGAAGGGTCAGTATTGCGCGTGCCAGCACGTCAGTACATCGGCCCCCGCACCACCTCAAAGCAGTTCAAAGGCACCCTCCACAACCTCCAATGGCTGCGCTCGCCGGTCCGCCGCGTCTGGCGACGCGTACGCCTGGACGCTCCCCACGCGTTCGAAGCAGCACAGAGGCAGGCACGGAGCCGCCGCCGAAGAAAAGAAGGTACATCGCGGGCGGGCCCGGAGGTGGTGGACGCTGGGTTGATGCCGAGGGCAACGACTTGCCCCCGTCAGAGATCCCCAAGACCACGTCCAGAGCCCGGTCGGGGCGTCGGCCGAGAGCGAGCGGCAGACACGTGGCGTCGGAGGGCGGAAGCGTGGCGACGCCCATCGTGCCGCGAGCGGCATTGGCGTCTCGCCCGCGGCGGGAGAGGACGCCTCGCTACCCTTCACAGGCGACTCCGAGACCCCGGTACAGCAATGCGGCGGCGGCGGCGGCGGCAAGTCAAGCGAGCGATGGATACAAGCCGCGAGAGGAGAGAAGCTGGGAAGATTTCCATCCCGATCTGGATGTCGACGCAAAGCTCCTGATTTTTACTGCTGACGAGGTCGATGGAAGGGTGGCCAAATCGGAGCATCGGGCCAGCTTCACGCAATCGGATGATACGCCGCAAGTGGGCAAGGCGATGGTGAGCGGCGACTCCGACGTGAAGGACGTTCCTCCGGATGGAATGGATGATGCGGACTCACAACAGATAGCCGTCACTCCCGTCAAGCGTAAACCTGGCCGGCCGCCGCGCAGGCCGGAGTCGATGCTGAGCGGGCTGGGGTCTCCCCCTGCACCTCGAATCATGCCTTTGCCCACGCACAATCCCAAAGAGCGCCTCAACCTCCCCAAGCCGTCCTACCGGCAATACAACCACTTTTTGCAGTATGAGGAAGATCAGAAGGAGAACAAGGTCAATTACGTCGATCGGACCATGTCGCACCTGGGATACCAAGAGACTGATCGATACGAACTGCCGCGTCACGTGCTCATTCGAATGAACGAAGGCCCATACATGGAGGAAGAAGCAGAGGTGGGCTTGAAACTCGAGAGCGATGGTCCTGCCGAACCCGGTCAAACCAACTCCGTGGTGGGCCGGGTTGAGTATGACATGGACGAGCAAGATGTGGCGTGGCTGGAGGAGCTCAACGAGCAACGCCGAGCTGAAGGGGTCGATAACATCAAACCCGCCATCTTCGAGATCACCATGACTCAGATCGAAAAGGAATATCATGCTCTGGAGAAGCGAATCCCCAAGGCACAGCCACGGCACGCTCAGATGCATAGGCCGCGTTCGAGCTCACAAGCGGCCGTGAATGGAGATACCAACCCTCCAGGGGACGAGCCAGATAGTAAATGCTCGATCTGCGATGACGGAGACTGTGAGAACGCCAACGCCATCATCTTCTGCGATGGCTGCGATCTTGCCGTGCACCAAGAGTGCTACGGCGTTCCTTTCATTCCGGAGGGTCAGTGGTTTTGCCGCAAGTGCAAGGAGATCGGTCGAGGCACACCTACCTGCATATTTTGCCCCAATGTGGATGGTGCGTTCAAGCAGACGAACACGCTCCGCTGGAGTCATTTGTTGTGCGCCATTTGGATCCCAGAAGTAACAATTGCCAACACAACGTTCATGGAGCCGATCACAGATGTCGACAAGGTGCCAAAGGGCAGGTGGAAGTTGAGTTGCTATATTTGCAACCAGAAGATGGGTGCTTGCATACAGTGCGGGAATAAAAACTGTTACCTCGCCTTTCATGTCACCTGCGCACGCCGGGCCAAGCTTTTCTTGAGGATGAAGTCGCAGCACCACGGTGGCATCGACACCAGTGCGCTGAAAGCTTTCTGTGACAAGCACGTCCCTCCAGAGTGGCGCAGAACGCATGATACGGACAATGCCGTGGCGGACGCCAAAAGGTGGTATCGACACGCGTTCAAAGATCGCAAATGGGCGGACAGTCAAAGCGCCGCTCTTGAGCTTGGGGCTCCACCTCCTCCAGATGGCGGGCCCGTGACCGAAGGCGTCGCCGAGGACACGATAGCGGTGACGAAACGACGTCGAAATCAGCCGCAAAAGATGAGCTGGCGGCTACCATCCGGCGCCCCCGTCGTTCCGGCTGTGGTTTTCAACACTGTCGACGCGAGCCTGCAGCGTTTCACGATCCGCAAGCGAAAGGAGTTTGTGGAAAAGTGTTGCCGGTATTGGACTCTTAAGCGTGAAGCTCGCCGTGGCGCTGCTCTGCTCAAACGGTTGCAGTTGCAGCTTGAGGGCTTTTCCACCATGGAAGTCACCAGGCGCAATTTCGCCAGTATGGGTGCCGCCGGCCGGCCGAGGTTGCTGCGTCGCATCGAATTCGGTGAGATACTGCAGAGAGATATGGAGTATCTCAAGGAACTTTGCAAGCTTGTGAAGGAACGCGAGATCATCCACATGAAGGAGGTGGAAGTTCTGAGGGAGCTTCTCGACACCGTGTACTTCCCGGTTTCCGCACTGTTGGTTCCCATTCTACAGAAGGCACAGAAGTCAGTTTTCGAAGGACTGTATCTCTCGCTCGTTCACGCTAACGAATTACCATAGGATTGATGAAAAGACTCGATATTTTGCGGATGGCTTCAACAAGCTGGCCGTCCGCTTGCATGAACGCTACTATACTGCCGTGCAGGACTTCTCTCGCGACCTTGCCGAGGAAATTAAGCTCGTCATTGGCAGTATTAATGATCAGATTGATTCCAGCGATGCCGACATCGATACAATCCACAATCAGCTGCATGAGGTCAAGCCTGGCACCGCCGAACATCATGCTCTGAGCCATGAGCAGAAGGAGATCAAAAAGCTGGCCAAACGCCTCATCAAAGCCGTCAAGGAGATGCTCGAGGACGCTTTGAAGAAAGAAGCGGAGTTGAAGGGTACGGAGCAAATAGAAGCGCTCCGCAAATTGGACTCCATGCCCATCTTCGCCGCGACCAAGAGCATTGAGGCTGAAGACGGCGAGGAAGTCAGCAGAGCCGCAGTCAAGACAAAGCGTTCCGCCTTGATGGCGTCGGGCGATACCAACTGTGGTGACACGGAAATGCACGACGCTGACGAGCACACGGACGAAGCCGTCATCCACCTCAACGTCGCGGGTAAAGAAGATACTATCCCCGTGCCCGCGAAGAAATACACTCCCGCATCCAAAACCGTCAGTTGTGCTTCTAGCAGTCATGAAAATACTAACAGAAAGACGATGAGTGAGAAACCGACCGAACCACTCTCACCCCCCATCTCGACCGATGCGGATGCGGCTGCGAATGCCGCAGATGCAGATCCCAAGGACGTCTTTGCTCATGGGGGAGTGCCGTGGTATTTGACTCCTTTCGATCCGATTGGAACGACGGTCTATGAGGAGCGATACACCGGGAGAGAGGTGCTGAGGGATATGACGGAAGAACTCTCCGACATGGATGAGGATACGCTTACGGAGCTTAACCCCAATTGTGTGGAGTATTCTTCTCATGTTACCCCGAACTCCAAAGGCACGACAACGACAATAACAACGACGACGACAACGACAATGGGAACAAAAAAGAGCGCTCATGTAGCGAATGGCAGTAGAAGTCGGAACCGGCGAAGGAGATAGGTTGTGGGACGTAAGGTGAAATGGTTATGTACTACGGTTTGTACGATCATGCTTATTGTCACCCGCGCTACACAGGAGAGCGAGGCGGACAGCGCTGCTTGGATGAAAGATGTAGTAAGTATGCATTAACATTCTGACTCTTCTGTAAAACTGTAATGACTCGTGTGAAGGACGCTAGTTTTCATGCCTCTTTGTATTTCAGATGATGAACCATTGGTCTCATGCACTTCATCTCATCGTCGCTCTCCCATATGCCGGCCATCCATGACGCCACCGAAATCACAGCTCTTATTGGAATTAAGTTTTGCAGCGTCGAAATCCAGCGGACCCTCAGCCCTCTTCTCACCCGGTACACGGGTGAGTCTCTTCCCACTGCTTCATCAAATGTCGACCATGGTTCACTCTGACTGGCTGTCTTTCCTCGAGAACGCCCGCTTGATCTTCCCGAACCGATTCGCGCTGCCGCTACTACTCCCACTCTGGGTCCGCTCACGCTTATCATGCCGAATCAGCTCTTCCTCCCTCGACCCCCGCTTTACCTTCCCATGAGGTGACGTCTGCTGACTGCCGCAACGACTCTGCCCGCTGCTGTTGTGTCGTTGTACACTGACCCTCCTCACAGCATCACCACTACTAGCACCGAAGGCGTGTTGACTAACACGCACCGAGTCCTGGCTCTCCCTCCATTGATCCATAGATGTACTCATCTTCGCCATTGCCGATTCCCCGAAATTTGCTCGGATGAAATCCGGGTCTTCCAACTTGGCGAAGAGCTCCGCTTTGGGCACGCCCGTGCCAGCGGTTTGGTGGCGGGATATGAACACTGGTCCTTCGATTTCTTCCCGTTCGCAGAGTTTGGCGTTCCCTCCTGCGGAGACGTAGCGCTGCTTCGGCGCGGGGCGCGTGGTGGGGTGCGTACCCGGCTCTGGAAGTGGTGGGTGCGGTTTGTTCAGATGGGTTGGTTCGATATCGGCACGATTATTTTGGAATTCTATGCGGGATTTCGTCACGGTGATTGTGCTACCGGGTGTGGTGACGGACGGGAAGAATGGAGGTCGTGGAGGGATGGTTGTGGCAGGCGCGGGATTGGTGTTCTCATCGTCAGAGGACGAAGAGGAGGAAGAGGAGGAGGAGGATGAAGAGGAAGAGAACGGGCGGATCGAGTCGTGCGCTTCGTTTGCAAGATCGCTGTAAGCCTGGGCAGGAATGGAGACTTCGGGTTCGTTGCAGGACGATACTGTCGGAAAGAGACCAGCACTTTGAGATTTTGGAATAGCGGGATATGTGACCTGAGCGCAACTGAGCATTCTCGTTCTTCTTTCGGAGCTGTCATCATCGAATGGGTCTTCCATGGGCATCGACTTCACTGTGGCCAGAGGATAACGCAATGGCTTGCGTGGCGGGACTTGACTGCTGTGCGAAGAGGTGCCATGTGCGGGAGGTGCATAGCCTCTTGAACCTGTTTGCAGCTTCGGGTAGCGCTGGCCTGAGAGTTCATTGTAGAACCCCAAGGGTCCCGCATCCTTAGAACCACGAGACGGAGTGCGTGGAACAGGCACGTATGCGAGATCACTACTGTTAGTGTCAGAGCGCTGGCGACGGGCTTCGAGGATCTGCTTATCCAGCATGTCGGCTGCTTCGCTCGTGGAGTAAAAAGCGCGGACAATATATGAGTTTAAGGCTGCCGCGTGAGCCGCAACTTGCATGTCAGGGACTTTGTCTTTGGGTTCAGCACCCGGCGCATATTTGAGAATCGTCACATCACCGACGTTTCGAGTTTTGTGAATGGGCTTGCGCGAGCGATATTGATCGGCGACAAACCGGCGCACCGCGTTGCGATTCTGCGTGCACGGGCACGTGTCGCTGTGAACTTCGCAGTGCACACGACAATTGCACATTTTGGTGCAGACACAAGTCAGGTCGTTCGATGGTCGCCCGACCTTCCCTCCACTGCCGATGCCGGCCTTCATGACTTCCGGGCGGCATTCCACCAGTAGTGTCCCCTTCAGGATTTCCCTGATGTTCCGGTGGCGAAGTCTCTCGGCCGCTTCTTTCGTCCATGCGATATTGATGATGTCTCGCGGCGCCATTCCACTCATATCCAAAAGGCCATCCGCATCCGCACTGAGCTCCTGAATGAAACTGTGGTTGGATCCTAGATTGGCAAGTCTCGCGATATCGTGCAGTTGCTCGCTTGCTTGCCGCTCACGGACGGCTTTATCCAATGTGGCCAGGAGGCGCATGTCGGTCAGCGATTTCCACATGTCTTCGAGCAAGGATGCCATCCCGACGGCACTCATGGGCTTGCGCTCGTTGAAACTCACTCCGTTACGCCCAAGATTGTGGAGAATGATGGTGCCATTGCCGAAGTCATCCCCAAAGCGTGCGCCCAAATCTTCGTACAGACGGCGGACCTCTGCGTTGAGGATATAATACTGACGCTCCCACTGCCCGAGCGACACCGGGTGTGCCTCGCTCAGCCTGAGAGACCGGCCCTTCTCTGTGATCTTCGGCCTCAGAAGGACGCACAACATGTGCGAAAGATCGTTGGTTCCATTGACCACCTGAACAACTCGACAAACTCGTCAGTTTGGCTGTTTGAAGGGGAGTTGGGGGGGGGGGGGGGAGGGGACAGGGGAGGGGGGCGGCGAGAGCGCGATAACCTTCGCCTTCCACACGGGAGTCTGATTCTGATGATTCACCAAATATGTGCACATTGTCTTGAGCTCATGTTGCACCTTGCTCTCTGGATATAACTCCAACCGGCCTTCTTTCAGCGCGGCGCGCGCCTTTGCGGGGGTCACCGCGGTGGTATCGAGGCCGAAGAGGAAGACGGTGCTCAAATCCCAATCGGTCACCTCTGCGCGAGCGCGGTCTTCAATCTTGCTGTATGGATCCGAGAAGTCTGACTCACGGAATCCGGCGTTGAAAAGCGCTTGCGGTATAGTGGGCATGGTGTCTTGCTTCGATCAGGATGAGGTGATTACGATGCAGTCGTGGGAGGTCATCGAAAAGTCATGCAGAATATAAACACAAAGAGATAATACCGTGAGGTATACATGAGAGAATGTTGTATGCGAGCGAATGTGAAATGGTCCAAGCGCTTTCAAACGAATTGAGGGGGCTGGGCCATCGCGATCGTCACATGCTCCCACTTTCACATGCGAAAGACATCTGTATCAATAACGTTACAAGGAAAACCATTGCCTTTCTCATTTTTATCAACACCATGCTCCGAAAATGAAGCGATCCCTCCGACCGCAGACAAGCGACTTCCTTGGTAGGCCCGCATTCTCGTTCCTTCCTATTCCGGCAATATTGTCTGCCGATCTCCATGACGACGAAAGATGGCATTCTCTGATAAAATTTGTTTTCGCAACGAACCTGCCCAAAATCTGTTGTTTTTGTTGGTTTGATTGAGCTTCTGGGAGGGAAATACACTATCGAATTCAATTTTTAGCGTCCAAGATGCGTTATACACCGCGTTTACTTTGGCAAAGCTGGGCGACCGATGCGAATACCAAAATACCTTGACGAGCATTGATCGCGAATCTCCTCACTTGCATGATTCATGCAAATTGTGACACTGTTTGGAAAGGACGGGCTTGGTTTCTTTCTTCTTTGTGAAACTGACAACTGCTTGTCCTGGAGCCATCTTCCTGAATCGACAAGGTTCGCAGCAGCATATGGCGGCAATCTGGCAAAGTTATTTACCAGACGGGTTTTCAATAAACCGTCTGACCCTTTGTCTCTGCATCGGCCGAAAGTGTTGGATTGCAAGATCCTGCATCTTGAATTGTCAGGCGAAATCACCACAATTTTGTACGGATGATCGGGCCCGTATTCGCAGAATCGAGACGGTGACGAAGTCTGTTGCCCAAGATATTTCCCCCACCCCATCTGGATACGCAGCATATGTAGGCGACGGATGCCTCTCGGGATGAATTTGACATGATCCATTCAAACACATCATTCCCTTTTCGCTGTACTCAAGCCGAGTCGTGTGTGTGTGACGATAAAACACATTCAGATGGAATATCAGGGTCTTACAAAATTTCTCGCCCCGCCACCAAATTTTTGAAGCGCTCATTACTAATTCAAGCGCCCATATCTTGGGTTTCCTATCACAAACTTCATCGCGCTGGGACCATGCCATAAATTTTGTACGGACTCAATTGGCTGGCGGATTTGAAGCATCAGGAAATATGCCTTCCCAAGCGGGCACGGTCAAATCTCTATATTCTGCACTTGGCGTGATTACAGGAGGGAATCCTGCTACCTGTGATGGCTGTCCGCTAAGCTCTGACATCATGAATCGGTGAGTCTCCGAAGAATCCAATGATGGACTTCCTAATGGGGTGTTACCGCTGCTGGAGGTAGTACTGCTGTGGTACCGACTAGCTTCGTACATCTCGCCCAGTCGCGGGCCTGGAGGGCTCGTCTGAATGCTTTGGTTTGGTATTGGCACCGAAGTCAATGTGTCTTGGACCTTCTGTTGCAGTAGTGGCAAATATTTTGTCTGGCCACCGCGCAGCGTTGATATGAGAGACATCAACTGGTTAAGGAAGTCTCGTGGGCCGTATTCAAAAGTGTGCTGCTCAAGTGGCACGCATGACATAACGTCTGTCAACGTACACGCCACATCGAAGAGCTTTTCAATCTGAATAATCAGTTAGCGTTGGGTGATTCTGAATGAGCACAGTTTTCGACTGACAAGGCCAATGCCATGGATTTCCATGGATAACTGCGAAAAATGACTTGCCGATCTTACCAAATCTCGTGATATTTCAATTGGAAACTTGAATGACATCGCATTTTCCGGTGCAGCGGAGGACAAGAACCCTTGACTGATGGACAGTTGCCATACCATCGTCCTGAGCCACTGTTGCGAACACCGTAAATCCACTGCTTGAGGCTCGGTAGTTTGGAGGTATGCAGGTAAAGCGTCAGACAATTGCTGCTGAAGCTGGGTAACGTATTGCGTTGTGCATCCAGTCTTGGATTTATTCCAGAGGCCAACAAAGGTATCGTCGAACGGCTTAAACAACTTTACAAGATGCAGGAAACCGTTGAGCTCGGCCGTTTCTGTCGGATCATCATCGAGGCTGGGAAGGTTAATAGTAGGGTGTAAGGTCAAAGGTCGATGCTGCTGTAAGGCATATGCTCTCTCTGTCACGAACAGTAACCAGTAGAGCCGTCGTCGCCGTTGACTCTCGATCAAGTCGGTAATCTGGTAATGAGCTTCGTCATGCATGCCCATGATAAGGGCCAGAGTAGTCGCCTCACGGAGGTGAAACCAGGCGGTGTTCTGCTTGTCCAGACAAAAGTATGATCCGAAGAAGAAGAAGGACGTGATGATGGTCCACACGGTGGGCGTTTCCACGTAATTGTAGCCCTTTCTCACCCGCAAAGCTTCTTGCAAAAGCATTTGACCAAGTTGGAGACTCGACTGCGGCTGTGTTTCAAGTCCTTCAAGAGCGTCAGGTGGAAGTACCATATTCGGCTGAATCATCATGTAGGCACACAATGACACGACTAAACAGTACGCCTCAACATTCGTGTCCATCATCGCGATGGTCTCCCCGACTCGTGACCTGTGCAGTATCGGCTGCGTCGGATACAGGTGGACGAAGAAGTAATCTACCGCAGAAGTGATCACCTCCGTTGACAGCAGTCCGGATCGATTGAGATAAGCGGGCGATAGGGCGGCGCCGTCGGGATCGAAATGCTGTCTCTGCGATGATTGCCGTTGATTTTCACGAAGCTCTGATATGACCTTGGCTCTGCTTCCCTTCGGGCCTTTCTTCTGTGGGATGGCATTGTAGGTGCATGTCAGGCCAGCAGCTGCGCAATTCTTACACGCTTTCGTCGAACCATCAATGCACTTTACCTTGCGCCTGTGGCAGGCATCGCACGCTCTTTTAATCGGTGTCGGTTTGCTGGATGACTCTGGCATACCCTTCGTCGACTGGAGATTTCTTGACGGGGTCCCCATCTCCTCAGGACAAGATGGCGAGGTTTTGCTCAGGATGACATGCTGAGAATCGCATGCAGAGCCAGAGATCTTATTATGTCATGCCAACAACCCCACCCTCAGCCTCCAATTATCGGTGAGCCTAGAACGGAAGAGGGGATGGGGAGAGGTGCTCAACCACTGAATGTGATGAAGAGGCAAAGAGCAAATGCATATCAGTTGCGGTCCGCGCGACGACAGCGGGAAGTGGTGCAAGCAGATTTACGGGGCTCATCATCCCAACGCAGACTTGACGCCGCCACGCGGGATTCCAAAGAGCCTCCTGCAGATTTCTGCGAGCTGGCGCAGGGTTATGATCTCCGTAGAAGAGGTTTTTTTTCGTTGTGCCTGTGCTCGCATGACGACTTCGGCGTACAGAACTGTGGCGTGCCGGTTCGGAGTTTGGTTCCTTCCCATTCCGGCTATAGCCGAGTGAACGAATGACAACCGGGACCATATGACATTGGCGCGACCCTTCCCATAGCTGAACGGGCATGGCGTATGCCTTCCTTACCAACCAGGTCTTTGGCGCCGTAGGGCTGCAGAGAAAAGGGCCGAATACTCATGCATGCAGCATGGACAATAGCAAGGGGACACACTAGAGCGCGAGCGAAGTGGCGCTTCACGGAACTATTCCCCCCCACCGTGGCAGGGGCCGCAAGAGTTGATCGGGGCTTTGGGCCAATGACTTCCACCACCGGTGATGGGAGGCAACGAGGACGAGTTCAGTGAGATTCATTGTCACCAGCGCCAGCAGATTCAGATCCAGAGGGTGCGATTGCCACACACGTTATTGGTCCAGGTTCGGTCTGCCCAGAGTGGACCACGTCATCGCAGCCCGCGAATGGATTTCGGAATTTGAACGTCGAGGAGCGTGCCCTCATACCGTTCGCCGTGGAGGAAAAAAGCCTTGAAGAAGGAAAAAAGAAGGGCGGGGACGATTGAAAGAGGGAGAAAGGCACCTGGGCCTTATCAATGCGCGGATGCCACTGCCTCCGCCTCCCTCGGTCCGCATTGAATGGCACCGAAATCTTCGGAACCTACGAGCTCCACGCTGATCGAATCAATGATAAATTGGTGGCAGGTATCACATGCTGTCGATTGCTTTTGTCATTAAATTTTTGGGGGGGGTCATGGTACAGCTTGGGTCGAAAGAACGATTTTAAATCATACCGGCAGAGGGCAAAGCTGATTCTTGTTGGATATGCATGAGTAGGCACAGGCCGAAGTGCCAATTTGATTTAACTTAAATTGGATATACCGCATCGGTCGGTCAGCGGGAGGTCATTGGGGCCAGCAAGCGCATTTAAGCCCCCGTGATAGGCGCATATCGAACCACAAATATGTTTGGAGGCACAGGTTGGCGGTGTGACTACCTCACAGAGCAGGGGTCAAGTTGAGCGGAAGTAAAAAAAATTTGAGACAGGGAGGTATCAGTGATCTCCCATTGTAGAGGCATAGGCATCATGTCCCTCTTGTGCCGCACGCTACAAAAATATTCCCGCTGAGGGCATCGGTATCCCTTTTTGGCCACCCCACACAGTGGTGGAGCTCTCCCGTGACTTTCCACGAAGGCTTTTTACCTCGTCAGCTTTAGAACTTGTTGACCTCTTTATTGACCTCGTCTATCAACAAAGTCAGTTATGTCTCGTTGACTCTGTAGTGTTAACGGTGAGCTTACTGTCAATGAAGCCGTCGGCACCAACTGGCACTGCAATGGCGTCAGTGTTGATCCACAAACAAGCTTTGCCTTCCCAGCACATACCGTCGTGGTCGTTAGCAAACTTGTTAACCTCTTCATCGACCGCGAAATCCTTGCCTTCCACGAAGATCAGCCGGAGCCTTGGCAACGCGAGGCTAACAATGACCTACCATCCTGCATCAAGCCACCACCACCGCTGCTCTGCTGCTGCTGCTGATCATAGCTGCCGTCTTGCTGCTGGCCGTAGCCACCACCTTGTTGCTGGTCGAAACCACCCTGTTGCTGGTCGAAACCGCCACCCTGTTGCTGATCATAGCCACCACCCTGTTGCTGACCATAGCCACCACCCTGCTGGTCGTATCCGCCCTGGCCGCCCTGGTTTCCACCATCGCCGAGATCGTTCTCGATATCCTGCATGATGCCAGACATGATGTTTGATGTTTGGATGGTATGCTTGTGAGGAACTGATTGTGGTATTCTGTTTACACTGACAGGACCTGTAGGATGTCAAGTGATGGAGAAAAACCTAATATGGCAAGTAACTGGTCTTTATACCTTGTTACCTTGTGATTCGAGGGGTCACAGCCGCTGACGTACGCGGGGCATCAGCTGTCCCATTTGGGACGCGCAATCAACATGTGATGCAGATGCTTCTAACCATTGAAGGCAAAAGCAGGTTTTAGACCCGGAGATTGACCATCGCACAGCAGTACATGGGTGTTTCAGCTGCGTTGCAGTCACCTTGTATACACCTCAGCCACTTGCAGCTATGGACACAATATAATCCTACATGTGCTAGTACATGGCATGCAGGTCAAGTAGAGCTGGTCGTCGTGTATTTTGTGCCTGGATGTGATCAAGTTTCCCATCTCGCTAGTGCGAGATGCCAAGCTTTCGACCCGCCCTATCAAGCTCCAGGGACTGAAGCTTTACCCCATGCCGTCATGCAACCAGAATTTTAGAAGAGCTGAGTCGATAAAACATGTGCGCTGTATCGTTCAAACCCATCAAGGGCAACAACGTGCCCATGCCACGGGCAGCTTTCCAGCCTGGGTGATTCATTGATTAGATATGCTCGGGCATGACTAAATTGCTGCAAAGAACAAAGTCATCAGGCCTGTCGTTCCCTTCACCAGAGGTAAGATTGATGGAACGTCCTCTTCACTAGAGATGGCCTTGGATGGGATGTAGAAGTCCATCTGATGGCAGGATCATCTGTGCTTCACTGTTGAGCCGTTTCCTTGCCGCGACATCGTCCGTCTATCAAGGTGGCCGTCAGAATCATGATTGTGAAGTTCGTGGGCATGACCATCATCTTCACTATCCGAAAGCCGTCCAGCGACGAACTCGTCGGTGAAAGCGGCATGCTCTTCGTCAGTCGTGAAGCGTACATGTACTCTGCGAACAGCCCTGATTTTCGAGGCCACTTTGTGCCGAAGGAAGTCCTCAATGTCATTGGCGCGGCCGAGTGTGATCCCGCCAGGCGCGCTAACCTCGATCTCGACCAATAAGTTCTGCCCGCTCTTGATGCCTTGTACGCCACGTAGCTTTACGTCTTCCCCAGCATATTCTCTCAGTGCTAAGCTCGCTGTCTCTGAGATCTTCTTTTTCATATCCGTTTCCATACCAACATCAGCGAGCTCAAATAATGCTGATTTAGTATTGGTCCAGCCAGCCTGGACAACCATGCCACTAAGGATGAGTCCACCAACCGGATCCAACCATGCAGCGTTTTCAATCCAACGGCTCATGATGACCACAAAGAGAGCAACGAACGACGTCAGGCTGTCCACTCGATGATGATAGGCATTACTTGCCAATACACTGCTCTTCTTCTGTTTCGCGATTTTCATTGTCGCCCGATACAGCCATTCCTTGATTATAATGCTGCCCGCGGCTAGCCAAGCAGCGTTGATATTCGGACCGAAGTCCTCAGGCCCATGGCCATGGCTATGGCTGTGCCCAAATATGGCGATGTGCGACAGGAAGTGCGCGAGCTCCGGAAAAAATTGTTGAGACAAAGCCATGATCGCTTGTAATCCGATCATTATACCCCCAGAAAGGAGAAGACCGGACACTCCTAACGCTCCCAAAGATTCGACTTTGCCATAGCCAAAGGGGAAACGCGGTGTAGCAGCTTTGAGAGAATACGAGATAGTGGCTAGCGTTGTGATATCCGAGACAAGATCTGTCAGGGCATGGACGGCATCTGCGGTTAATCTGCCTGAAATCAGTATCCTCTCACTTTGCTTTGTGCCCCCACCAATGCAGCAACCGCTGGGGAACTTACGCTTGCGAGTTGAAAACGTAACCACCCACACCCTTCGCTATTGCCATGCCCAGATTGACGTATAAGCCGATGCGAGTGATGCGCACCCCTGGATCAGATTTGTTCGTGCTCGTCAGGTATGTGGTATCATGGTGATGGTGGTGAGAGTGGCCAGCATGACCTCGCGCGTGATCCGCCCCCATAGCACCAGATATTTTCAGTGGCCCAAGGCGTCTGATACGGTGGGCTATATGCGACCACTGGTGCGGCGAGCGGGGAGATGAGGTTATTCGAAAACGGGACCCCGAGCGAGAACTCAGCGTTGTGAGAAGAACTCTTCGTTGTGTTTGAGAGGCTGATACCCTTTTGCCCAACAGGATGGGAGGAAGAGCTGTATTATAGTTGGAGTTACGATTACCGGAGCATGTGAAACATAGTCTCCTGCGAAGTGCCGGAAGGGACATTTATGGATGAATTTCAGGGGCGACAGCCAAGGAGAGATCGTCGACCAGCGACGTATCTACAATAGCCGTTTTCGCGCACGTCTAGCCTCTATGTTTTCAGAATGAAGGTGTCGTTTCGTAATAGAGGGGTATTATTTGTAGTTGCAAAACGCAAACACTGCCAGCAAGCTTCAGGGCGGGAGAACTTCGGCGCCAAGTAAACCATGACGAAGTTGCGGCGTCTGTCAACGCAAGCAGCGAAAATTCATGTCAAATCATGATCGGATTGAAAATAACAAGTCTGACGTGGCTCTTCTCCTATAATACATATATTTGTGCGATCTATTCAGTGCCCCATAAAACATGGTCCTTCGCTTGTTTTGAAATTACAAGAAAAGAAAAGGCGTTGCTTCTGCGTGCCGTTCGTGACGCTAACTTGCAAGAGGATGAGGATAGAATCTTGTAGGGACATATTCATGTGCTGAGGACAGATTGAATACTGTATCCGCCTCGACTCGAGTCCGGCGAATATCTTTCGATATTTGCAGTCTTTCGAGCGAACGTGATTGTCTGCGGACTCGTAGCTATCGGGCATTCTCTAGTATTCTGTCGCGATCGATTGAGAGGTGGCGGCGGTTGATACAGTGGAAGTGGCTGTGGTAGACTGCGCGAGCGTGTGTGTTCTGGTGGCACATCTGCCTGCTGCTGTGCGTTTGGATGAGCATGCCAAGAAGCAGACTTGGTGTGCGCCAGCGGATAGTCGTCGCCTACCTCCATCTCAGTGTCCGAACCCAACCCGATACCCGAGTCACTGTTATGGTCTGAAATACCTCGATCCTCTAGGGAGTGGTGGGCATGGCTTGCCGCCGAAGCCCGCCGTTGAGCTGTTCGAGCAGTGGACTGCAGCGTCTTCAAGCCTTTTTCCATGCACTACACAGAGGTTTAGCATCGATAATCAGCCAATACAATATATTGTTGGTAAAACAGGCATACTTTAGCTTCGACTAATGCCCAACGCTCACCTACACGAGCAGCCAGGACCTCCCACATCTGCTGACGGCAAGCCATGTACTCCTGAGCTAAAGTCTCCAGCTTCCGGGCGTCCCAGTCTTCAATATGGCGCCGTTCGATTAGGCGTTCATGCCGCTTTCGGCAGGCATTGGCCGTTTTATTTGGGAAGTGGCGGCTGGCAATGGGCTGCCAGTTCAATCCTGAAGCTCTAGCATGTAACAAAACTTCATCGTCTGCAGCGCTCCAGATCGCCGCATTTCTCTGTGCAGAAGTCGACGCAGTAGAGTATGGGAAAGCACCAGAAGGAATATGTTGGGCCGACGAAGGCTTGAGCTCCTTCGGCATAATGGAAATGCTACTGAAAGAGGGCATATATGCCAGCGGTATATTATCGTGACGGTCGTAGAAGTCGTGAATCGTGATCGCGGAGGAAGATTGGCGATGTGTTGTGCTTAAGGAGTGACGACTAAGGACGGGAGCCCAGCGTTGCGGTGCATCAAGCACGCACTAATTGGTCAGGGCAAGAACTTAGAGACGGTGGATTATGTGATTAGGAAGAAGGGACAGCAGAACAGTACTAGACCGGGTATCAGACCAAAGGAAAGACAAAGGAGACAGGAAAGAAATGGAGGGGAAGAGAGAGGCTAGTTTGATATGTTGGAAGTCTCCTGGATACAGCGCCTCCGTTGGCCTCAGGTAGCAAGGAGGCGGCCTTATATCAACCTCAAAGTCGCTTGTTCGCAGAGTTTTAGCCATCGATTTGCCCTATAAAGGCCGACATGGCCTGATGTGAAACATTTTAAACGGTCTCCGCGGTTGCGGCCCTCGGAAAATATCCCATGGCCATCAATTACGCACCAGGATGAAACGGGAAAAGTATTTTATGTGCGAGCGCTTCACCGGATGGTCGAGGGCGCATATGAAGTCGCTTGATGCAAGCGCAGAGCCTGGACGATTGCACAGGAACTTGCGTTATGTTCTGCACGTCAAACGCCTGCTTTGAGCGCCGCGCTTATCCAAAGCCATTCTGGGTCGCTTCTGCAGATATTTGCGCGATATGAGGCGCAAATAGCATCCGGCGCCTATATCAATCCAGGCGGCTATGCCAAACAAGAGCCTCGTGGGTGCTAATTTGGGAAGGCGGGTTCCTGCAGCCAACTTACGTGGTCGGACATATTATTTTGGCCGCTGGTCGTGAAGGATACGGCCTGTCTTTTATTTTGCTTACTTTTGTTTTTATTTTTAAGATCTGTTTTGATTTTAAGGAGCCTTCACACATATCAAGTCTTGGAGTGGTTGCAACTGTTAAGCGCCGACCTTGAGGGTCATTTTACTTTCGACGCCATACTGTTCAATGCCGATTCAACTTCCTCAAATAATAACTTGGGATTGTTTTTTTTTTTCCTCATATACATCCCCATTGTCACTTCCCTCGAGGGCTGTTTGCGAACAAATTGGTGTAGCAATAGCTTGCGCTCCATAATTGCTTAGATAATAAATCTGTGGGTCCATGCTCCTTGAACTGACTGGAGTAATGTGATTGGCTTCCCTTCAATATATGTTCACCACCTTCAGAGGTTTACTGCGGCGCTTGCACCCAAATAAATCAGAAAACATGGTCTAGAGTCAATTCATTGATGCAGGATCATCATCAGCGAGAGACTAACTATTGTTGTCAACGTGGCTTCTACACAAACGACTTGGTGGCCCATCTCCCGCCCGCAAATCGTACAACCAGCTCGCGGACCTAATGTAACAAATATACTGCGAGCCGAGCAAGAACAATTGAGAGCATCGCAACGCCATCGTTCAGATTCATGCACATAACATATATCCCATCCCGAAATTGCCCAGTAAATGGGTATCCGCGTCAATTCCAGAACGCCAACAAATATTCCCTTAAAGCGGAAGGGTGCTCTCGACGCTGTTACCCTTCCAGAACGCCGGTAGTAATGGCTCAAGCCACTACAGCGAACCGCTATCTGCGGTATCTACCCCTGAGACTTCCCTCTTCTTTCTCCAAAATTTAAGTCCCCTTAATCGGCTCCGACTTCTTGACGCCCTGATGCCGGGATCTGTCTTCCACGGCGCACCACGACCGCCAGCGTTTTCAACTGACTCTCCGCTCGCCATTCGAGCTATTATTCGTGGTGAGTCATTCTTTACTTTGATTGAAGGGAGTGGAGGGGTATCTGGAACAGCTTCTGGTGCCGAATGTCGAGAGCCAGCACCGTCGACGTCGTTCGGCCACTTCCCAGGAAGCACGAATGGATCCTGACTTGCTGCCACGCTCTCCTGCGCATTGGCTGGTGGAGTCGATTCATCATCAGTAGCTGCAATAGAGGATGGTTGAGTGGAAATTGATGCCGATTGCTGGGTTGCCGTTGTTGCAGCGGCTGAGCTTGTGGTGTTCGAACGAGACGAAGGCACAGAGGCTCTCGATGCAGCTTGCTTCTGACTGTGTGCCACACTGTTTCTTTTGGTACTTTGCACGCCAGGTGATCCTGTTCGAGGAGCATACCTACCGGGCGAGGAAGGAGACCCCTCGTCTTGGACTTCCTTGGCTTGTCACCAATATGGTTGTAAGGCTTTCGTCTTTGCTTCCTCGTCGAGATCCTGGGTAGCTCTGGTGGACTTGCCAGCTGGCGTCGGAGGATCCTCTTCTTGAATTAGTGCTGACGCTCTGGTGAGTGAGTGCGTTGAGTTGTTGCAACTGGTCCAGCGCGACGTCCTTACTCGATCGTCTTGAAGAGCCACCTAAGGGAGAAATTGGCACTTGCGGCCCCGGCAAATACGGGGCGGAGGAATGTTTGTCATTTTGAGCAGCGAGATTTGATGCCGACAATGCCGGGCTAATTGTCTGTGATGGCTCGTTGCGTATTGTATGCGCCCGCGATGAAGAAACGACCTTGGGCGAAAATTCCAGGGCCGAGGTGGACTCTGATTTGATACGTTTCATGTTGGCCTCGTCTACTTCAGTTTTGGTCACCGAACTAAACGTGAGATGGGTATTTTCGCCCTCTGATGCGCGTCGCTCTTTTTCATGACCGATTTTCTCGTCCCAGATTTTCTGATTATTCTTGAGTTCTCGGCCAGCGCATGATAGGCTGGGCATAATCTCCTGCATGCCTGAAAATAGTGGAATCCCGAACAAGTTCATAAACCCTTTTTGGCTCTCCGCTGCCCCCAGAGCATCTTCTTTGTCCGGCGGCCCGCCAAATAAACATGTTGGAATGCCAAGCTCTAATTCCAATTCACCTTGCCGTGCAAACTCCTTCATGAGTATTGTTGCCCAGTGCGCAGATATTTCAAACGGTCTTGCGACGTTTGAGATATCGGCAGCCTTCATCAAGAGCGCCATCATCAGTTCTCGTGCATTCTCGCAATCTTTGGTGCTCCAATTACTCAGATCTGGCTCGCTACTTTCAAGCTTTTGCTTCAATTTCCCCAACTCTGCCATGTATTCGAAATGCCGTTGCATGTCTGTTGCCAATATGTTCGAGATCATAGTTGCCCTGCATCCGGAGAGGTTGCTCAACGAGGGCCAATGCCTACGGAGTAGCTGATAGTATGCCGCGCAATGGTAATTCTCGAGGACAGACTTGTCGTTGTACAATTGGGCAAGCGGATGATCACACGCCACAAGAAAGGCATTGTTTACACCGGGATGGCCCACATCGTGGCCAATGGCAGACACCAGGAGTAAGAGACCATCTATAGGGCGTAGGATCCTCTCAATACCATACGTGTGCTTTACTGGCCGCTCGTCCGTAGGCAAAGGCTGGCACAGTTGCACATCGAGAAGAAAGCAATATATCGACTGCGTCACATCGACCGCATGACGCCAATTATGATAGTGCACTTCTCGGTGGTGCTTGTATTGCCGTCGCGTAACCAAGAGGAACGTCATCAGCTCCGCGCGTGGGAGAGCATATTGCCGAAGCTCTGGTCTCTGCAACATGTGCTCCAGCATGAACAATGCTGCGTAAGTGAGCTCATCCATTCCGAATTCGTGGGCAGGAAAATGCCATTTTCCAACAGCATTTTCAATGGTGTTCTTCCGGGCTTCCGGAATGGTCTGATCGGGCCGATGTCTGGCCACTTTGGTTGGACGTGTAGTGCGAATACTTTCGACGAGATTCTCCGCCATATTAGCTCCTAGCAAGCGGGCCGCTGGCCGCAATGTCTCTCTAACATGACTGACGAGCCGATTCACGTCCTCGTACGCTAACGGACTACGAATGATGTCGACGGCACCGGCGCGGAGACAGTTTGCGGCGAATTCGGCATCGAGTGTGGATATTGCATCTGAAGACTCTGATTTCAGAAGTGCAAAAGGCATGACGTGCCTCTGATATCGTGAGCCTTTGACATCGGCGGCCAGTGCACGCAGAAATGGAAGTGACGCGGCGTCGTCTGTTACCATGGCCGGCGAGGCCCCTCGCTCAGAGTTATCCAGCTCGACTAGCACGACTGTTGGATTCGAGCAGGCATAATATTCGAGCCGATCGAGGCAAACTGCGGATGTGGAACCGACGAAAACTATACCACTGGTGAGCACCTGCAGTCAGGTCATTCAGCCGACCCTCGTACCTTCGCGAAAGCCGCCGAGGTCTTCGTCCAGCAGAGCTTGGACATTGCGGTAGACTTGATCAAGGGCGGCGGAGGCGTGCCCCGATGCATTCGGCGGAGGCGAGTCATCCGTGAACAGGTTGCAGGGCTGATCGAGCCCATAGCCGCAGAAATAGACCACACATGGCGCATCGCCAGCTTCTTCCATCGGTCACGCAGCCTTGCCCCGGCGAGGCCCCGTCACGCTCTCGGGTATCAACTCTTCTTCTGAGCAGCAATGCGTTGCTCGGCTCATTCGGACTCGGCTCCGGTGGCAGCCGTGGCAGGATCTCAGCTGTGCGCGCACTCGAGCTCCGCACCAGCGTGGGTCGCCGTCGATAAGCTGGCAGGCGCTATGAGAAGGGAGGGGGCGTGATCGGAGAGGAACCCAGACATCTGTACCCCAGGTAAGCGCAACCCGGGCAGGACCTCAACACGGCGCCGTCCCCGTATGCGTTGCCGTCGCACGAATGGCCGGGAGGGTGCAATTCGATCGCTAGAACGCTCGGCGAAAGGCTGGACACGGTGGTGCGAGATGCGCGCGGTCACTCGGTCGTGCCCATCATCAACGAGCGCACAGGAAGAGGGGCACCCGCTGCTGCTTGTATGCGGGAATTGGTGCGGATCGACAGTGGTGGGCGGAGGAGGAGGAGGACCAGCAATCACGAATTGGCGCCGCTCGAGCATCTCCAAGTTCCCCTGCTGCAGGCGATGAGTTTTCTAGAAGAGAGAAAGCCGACACTGGCCAATCAGCGCCGGCCGCACCTATCGGGGATGCTTCTAGTGTCATGAGATCGGCACGCTAGGTTGGGCCCATCATCCACACCCTGACAGCGATGGCCCTCGTTGCCCGCCTCACCCAGTCAGATCGCAAACTTCTCACGGGGTCTGGTGGCAAACCAGCGCAGTCACGAGTGCTTCAAGCTTACTCTGACCAAATTGTCTTCGCCTCCAACTCCACCGCAGTGCGGATATTACGCCATCTTGCAGAGGTGATGCGACATTTCACATTGCTAACAGTGCTTACGAGGTCAGACATCCACGCTCGCCATCGTCGTCTGGAAGAGTCAAGAGTGCAGAAGAGTGCTTGCCGGAGCGAGACCGTTGCAGACAGACAACCTTGCGCCGCCATGCACAGCTTTCATCGTCTGAGCCCTGTCACGCTAGGGACCGCGGCATCTACGGGGCGCGAGAAGAGTGCCACCGGATGTCTCACAGCCCTGCCGCGACTGCGCGGCCACGAGTGGTGGGCATTACGGTAGAAGTCAACAGGGAGTGGATGTTTGGAAGATCCGCGGAATGCAAGTGAAGAGGTCATCCCGCACGGTTCACCGACACGGATTTCCTCGCAGGCATGCCTGCGCCCATGTCGGAGATCTTTGGGTTTGATTGGCGCGTGTGGGTCAAGCAGCAACCATGAAAAAAAGACCGTGGAGGGGGCCATGATCCATGGTCACACACTAGTGGCCCTTATCACCCAGGCGCGACAGAAGAGCTTACACTACGGTGCTTTCTTCGCCTGCAGCTGGGATGTCCTCGCAAGAAAGAGCGCACGAGCAAGCACTGGCACATCGTTGGGCTTACCATGTCACTTTGGGCAAAAGCTGATGAGAACTTGATAACTGGCCAAAGGGCAAGTCGGAGCAGGAATTTACGGTGCCTTCGTGATACTTTCCCGTCTGCGCGACACCATCACAAATTTGCGTGTCACTTTTCCTGTCGTGTGACTGCATCTTGACATCCTTGCGGTCATCCAAGACGAGAGGCAGCGCGATGGCGCCAGATACTCCACCTCGTGGACGACCAGGCTGTCGATATCGCCTTCTATTCGCAGTGTTCGCTCCCTGATGCTTGAAGCCCCTTTGCCAAGAATTGTGAAAACCCAAACGCGATCGACAGCTAGCATTAGATGTAATTGATCATGATGTTGCTATCTCAACAAAGCGGACAGTTCTCTAGGAAAGCCAGGTGCTTTCCATGTGAAGGCCCACAACAATACTGCGTGGGGTTAAGTGGTGAGACCTCACTTCGCACATACCATGTTCACTGCCGTAGTTGTTCTTGATGCCGTGGTCAGTTTGTTGCCCCGACTAAACGCGGGGGTAAATCACTATTGCCAACCCACACAGCGGTATGCGTGTGCGATCTACCGAGGTTGATGCTGAAGTCTCACGCATAATGGAGGGTATGCTCCCCGGTTTTTGCCACCCATTCTTCCCCACATTTGACTACCTCACTCCAACATCCTTGGCTGTAGGGCCGGAAAATAAGGCCAGTTCAGGACTTGATTCAAAGTCAGAACACAGCAGCTACCCTAGATGATGGACACTAAGGTTCCCCACAGGCTGTTGAGGAGAACTTGCAATCATGCACGTGCACGGCCAATGAAGGCAAACCGTGGCGTCCTTGTCACCATGTTTGACAAACTCCTCCACAACAAGTCGTGTAGTTCTGTACAGTTTTGTACATTGTTTCAGATCTCTTGCATTTTCGTCGTAAGGAGGAGGTCGAGCAGGCAGTAGGCTTGCTTCCGGAAGCTTTCATATTGGGTATTTTGCTTCAGGTGTGGCTGCTAGCACTGTCTCTGCTGTATCAGGAACCCCATCCAGTGCAAAACTCAGAAGTCGAAAGGAATGCACACGTAGCATCTGTCTCTATCAATCGCTTTTTGTTGCCGAAGAGATCCCTCATGGCGTTATGCTTGCTTTGCTGCATAAGACATGCACGAAGCGGCAGCATTATTGTTATCCTGCCTGCCCGAAAACCGGTGGTATTGGACGTAAACTGTTCGATGGTGGATGGCAATTGCCTTCTATCTGGCGCAGCTGGTTGCAGGCGGTTTATTTCGCCGCATGTGTTGCTTCATATTTTAGAAAGCAATCTAAACTTTGGTAAGAGGAATGCAGGTAAAGGAAAAGTAAGGTAAGAAAAATTAGGACGGTTGGGAAGCTGACGGGAAATCTCTTTGAATTCAGCTGTACGTTCAGCGACGTGGAGTTCCGTACCTTGTACAACAAAGCCAATATCACGGTGCCTCAAAATACCGGCTGGCAGCCAAACATGAACTCTAGCTATGAGCTGTAGCTTTCACACTTTTGCCTCGTACCTGTCTGCTTTCTGAGTACTTGTATAGCTTCTGCAAATTAATTGGCGGTGTAACAAATAGGTCATTACTGTCTATTCAAGCTGAGACGTGCGACTTTATATGAGATCGATCTGATATATAAGCGCTGTATAACCCACAGCCAGTTAAATTCTAGGACCGGCGCACTTTTCTGATTCTAGCTTTTCACTTGTTGCCGGTTCTCCACCAGCACAGCACGGGTACTTAAAGCAAAATGTGCCGCGAAATTCCAGCTAGACTGCTGAAGTGGCGGCCTCGTGAAGTTGAGCTGCAGAAACCTTCCATTTACCCTCGTTACTAGGTATCAAGCGATCTGTTACACAGTTCTCATACGGCCATACGTCATGGGCGTAACCAAAACGAAACGTGTGCTTGAATTTCTTGGAGATGGAGATGAAATCTGACGAGATGGTGGCAAAGATCCTTGGAAGCGCAGGAAAGTCTGGGGGCAAAGCCTCTCCAATATCGTGTCTGGCAAAGCACTGTTGTGTTAACATATCGAATGGCTGGGAGAAATCATTCTGCTGACATTGAAGTCCAAATCATTGTATATGATTTTCATCCGTATCAATCCAGCTATGCAACAAATCCTCCCTCCACCCACACCCGATCTAAACCCCCTCAAGCCACACGGCACCTTTCTTGCCCGCCAAATCAAATGTCGGACTCACTTCCCAGGCCACGAAAGATTTTCCTTTCTTTCAAGGCAATTTACAGCGGCTTGGACATATTTGAACTGCCCTGACACTGTCCACTGCACTGGCCATTGCACCAAGTTTGGTGATCGCGAGGCTATATCTAGGTGGCAGCTGTTCCCTGGCTTGCGGTTGTGGTCGATAGTACTATTCCTGCTGGTAGTACTCTGGATGCAGCTGCGGCTGCGGCGGCTGTTGGGCTTGGTGCTGATTATGCTTTTCGAGTGCTCTAAAGCCTTCGCAGGCAATACAGAAGGTGGCACCGTACTCGAGGCCACTGCTTATGAGGCCCATGGCAGCCTTTTATCGCGTCGAGAGATTTTCCCACGAGCCACTTTGAAAATCGATGACAAGACCGAGTTGTAGGTCTGTGGGAAGTGAACTATTTGTCTCGCATTTGTGTTGAGGAATGGTTGGGAACAAATTGGAGACGATTGATCTGTGCAGGAAGTAGGTTGCTCACGAACAAGATATATATACTTACCCGCAGGTTACTTATTTACATTTCGCTATGAGGACACATGAGATTCGCGAGGGCGATGCAAGGTGATGCTTGGCCTCAAATGCGCCTCCGCCTTACAGTTTCGGTCCCGGCAGCCAATTAAGCGATGATATCTGTTCAGATGTCTTCACGCATGCGATTTCCACTCACTCGTACTGGGTGGGAGAAAGTTCTGATGCATGTGGCTACTTGAGTTATGTCTTTATTAAAAATAAAAAAAAATTTCTACTTTCGTAGCTATCCTGGCAAACCAAAACCAGGCGAAACCTTTGTCAAGCAACGAGAGCATTTTAAGTAAGTCCGAAGACTGCATGCATGTTTTCAACTGGCTGATATGTCTTTAAAATTAAACCTTCCGGCAGGTTAATCCTTTACTTCTCAGAAGTTTCAAATTATTTTCTTTCGTTAAAAAAATAAAAATAAAAATAAAAATAAAAATAAAAAGTAAAAAAAACTTAAGGAGAGTGATAAAAGAACCATTCCTGCCTCACGGGATGAAGACAAAACTGGACTATCCCACAGAAACTAAACTTCCTAAACAGGTAAGAATAGGGAGACACGTTCTCACATGACGAAATATGCGGGAACACACAATCAACGTAGAGATTATTCTTGAGAGTCGACCCCCTCTCTCTATATATATAGGGCAAATGTATGGTCTTGCAGCCGAAATACGGAATTAGAACAAGAATCTGAACAAAAACAAAATTGGGTCTGAATGTAAAAGTGGATGGGTAGGTACTAGTAGTCTTTTGTGTTTTAAACAAGCGCGGACATATCCCCGCCACGGAATATATAAAATTGAGGGGGTGTTTTGGGAGAGATACGCGGGTTGGGGTTGCTCGTTTGGATTTCGCCCTGAGACACAGAGCTAGCTCAATCGCAACACCTCCAAACTTATTAAAGAGTTAAGCACGAATAGGTACATATGACTAAGACACAAGCTAAGTTATGAAGATTTGCACTAAAGCATTTGAATGATCCTTGTATTTAACGAGGGATTGGGCTGATCCGCCTAGTTCCTTTCCGTCGACAGTATCGCGTCACATCAGTCTGAAACAATCTATTCTGTAGCAGAGACTTCATTGCTGCCATCCAACACCTCATTCTTTTTCAGAAAATCGCCGCGCGATGTTCGCTGGAAGTATTTGCTGAGTTGACCATGAAGGATGGTTTCATCGGTGTCATCAGCCTCAATGGAGTACGTCTTCTCCACCACTTGATCTGCCATAGCGGCTTCCCATTCAGCACGGAATTCCTTGACTTTCTGTTCGTAGTCGAGCTCGGGATTATACTTGTAGCGGCCGTCAGTCTATGCCTAGCGTCTTTGCAGAACTTGCGTCAGTCTACTACTTACATGTTTTGCTATGCCGGTCCAACGCTCCCACACGGATAAATGCTTGGGGTGGACAGCCACTCCATGATATTCATGCTCGCGGCCTTGCCGCATATACATCCAGCGACGCTCCTGCTCGCGGAGGTCAAGACCCGTGGTGTCGGGAAGGAAGAGCCATGTCACCAGAGCGCCGAATATGCCAAACCAGGGGACGATGTAGAATCTTTCCTGCGTCTTGGTATACGAACTCACGACGGCAATGATCAACGCTCCAACCTTCCCACAGGCCGCAGACATACCATGTGCAGTCGCACGAACGGAGGTCTGGGTGGTCAAGTAACATTAGCTCTTGTTTTGGATAATCCTTGCACTCAGGGTTGGCTCCGGGTTGACTCACCGGGTAAACTTCAGCAGCGACTAAAAACGTGATGGCATTGGGGCCAAATTGATTGAAAAAACTGCTGAGATAATACATAGCCTATTAAATAATGGTCAGAATGAATAGATCAAATCGAATCTGAACAGCCAGAAAAGAGTTGGGTTGGAGGGCCCACTGATTGCGTTTACAAGAATTTATCGATGAGAAATGTTTCACACATACCTGGAAAGCATGGATGTGCGCTGGCTCTTGATAGTATTTGAATGCGAATGCAGGGACAACAAACATGATGAAGCACATCATAAACCCGATTATTTGCATCCACTTTCGACCGTAAAACTTGTGATCTGCGAGCCACGCAGCGCTGTAGTAACCTGCCAGCTCGACCGCAATGTTGGCAAGGTTCCAAAGCCAGTTTGTGAGAATGGATTTCGAATGTGGATTGATGACGGCAATAAAGTTCCCCTGAAACAATTTGTTGCCGTAAAAAAAGACATCATTAGCAAACCAGCCTCCGGCCGTCGCTATTAGGCGCGGGAAGAAGTATTTCACGACAAGACGCAGGGATTGCATGTCATATCCAGTAACCGACGCCTTCCTCTTAGCAACCGCCAGTTGTCTACTGGCGGCCTTCATATGGTAGGCTCTGTAGTAGATTAGCAAGAACGTGCCGACAGCCGGAATTGCAAAGGAGATGCGGTAGGTCCACTGCGTAGCCGTCTTTGAGATCGGTGGCGTGCCATCACCATGATGGAATATCAGAAGCAATATGATAAGGATGACTTGATTGGCTAATTGTCCCCACCCTTGCATCAAAAAGGCATTGAGGACATTGCGGCCACGATGCAGCCGGTCTTCACGGGTGGAGAGTTTGCCAGTGGACACCCCGTTCTCCATGCCGATCGTCGCGGTCATTGGGTACTCGCCGCCTGTGTCACCAAATCAGTCTGGCCCCGACCACAAGACGACCCGAGACGCGCATTGGACATACCAACTCCGATGGAGTAGAAGAAAAGTGACCACGCATAACAAATCACCCATCCATTCACCGTCACACCCCAGGCAGCTGTGAGCATGATGAGGCCAAGAAACATGATGCTGGCGTCTTGGAGAAGACCCCAGCGGCGACCGATCCTAATCTGGGGTTAACTTCAACTGGGTCTCGCGAATCGTCGCGCATCCGTCTTACCAGTCTCCAAGGTACCCGACCAAGATCTGCCCGACAATGATACCGACCACCTCGAGGTAGTTCACTGCGGCAACCCAATTTGCGTTACATGTCTTGTTTTTCTTCCAGCAGTCTTCAAACGAGGAGTTGAAGAGAGGCCCGAGATTGCCAATGGAGAACAAGACGTAGCTGCAGAGCAAACACGGTTAGAGGCGGTGAAAATTGGCGCGACCTGCGAATAGTCTTACCCTTCCAATCCGAGACCGGCTCCGGGGATCACCGCATGTTTGAAGTAATACCCCAGCGGCGAGAGGGGATCGGTCTTGAACATGTCCCACAACCAGGCCAACTCTTTCTTCGCCTCGGCATTGTCGACATCTCTCACAAACTTGGCGCGTTGACCCAGTGGCAAGTCCGCCCAGTAGACCCCATCAGCATTGTAACTATCCGACGGCCGGAGCAGCTGATTGAACGCCATTTGCTCCTCGGCATCCATCTCCTCTGAAGGACTGTAGTCTCGCTCCTTTGGAGGGGACTGGATGCCCCCTTGCGGTTGCGCCATGCTTGGGATGGACAGAAAAACCCTCCTCCAAAAAAAACGTGCGTGCAGAGGGCAGGACGAAAGACGGCGAGGGACGACTCCTTCGGACTGAGCTTACAATCACCATCTCGCCGACGACCACGTCGCTTTTTAAGTTGCCTGCGCATTTTCATCGCGCGGGACCCTAGCAGGCCACTAATTGCCAGAGTCCTATTGCAACCCCCTTCTAGCGGTTTGTGTCTGCCATGCTAGGAGTGCAAAATGCGAACATGCAATCCTCATGCAGGCGCCACAGTCGAGCTGTGGAAGAAAACAGTCTATCACAGCTCCGAACGAAAACACGTGGGAGGAATACATCGGCAGGGGTCTCCCGACGTGACATTTCACGAGCGAGAGCCGGCCAAGGCTATTGGTGCTGGGAATGCGTGAGGATGCCGATTTATCAGCTCCCAAATAGGCTAGTCGAAGAGCACGTGAGCCATTGCCGTGCTCAAGAAGGCCGACGGGAACCTCGTTCTGAGATGGTTCGGACCGCACGGCAGGGACGGCATGTCACCACTCTCGATTAGTGTGCTCGCGGTGCGAAGAAGAACTGGCCACTGCCAATTGCTTCACCACCCCGGCACACGTGCTTCATCAGAGTAAAGACGGTAATAAGACATCTCGAGGAGAGATTGCGCAAACGGGGTGGTGGTGGTGGTGGCATTTTTTTTTTCTGATTTTTTCTTTCACAGTTCTCCACTGAAATAACTCATGGTCACGACACGCGTTCTAGATGACAGCGATGCCAAGAAGAGCTTCGGCCCGCATGTTCTTCCGGTCTCTTGGCTGAGGTCGGGCCGTGAACACGTGAATGGTGAACGATGATGGAATTTTCCGCAGGCTTTGAGGAGCAATTCTTCAAGCTCACGCAAGCAAACACCGCTGCGGCAGGACTTGTCATTTGGAGATATGTCGGTCGGAGTTGAGCGTCAGGCACGACTTGGCGCCTTACGGAGCGAGTGATCTCCCATCGGCAACGACGGACTGGCATTGTGCGGTTGAGGAAGGTTTCCTGCCATTCTCGCAGGTAATATACCACAGCCCACCAGGTTGTTCGGAGTGCACTTCTGTGAGCTCCATCGTATGTGCAGCGACTTTGGCCTTGCCAAGACCGGTGTGCGACAGCTTTGATGACGGCGAGCAAGGCGGATTGGTGACTCAATGATAGTAATGACAATGATAATCATAATCATAACCATAACCCTGATCATAATAATTTGCGGTCTTTTTCAGTGTCAACCATGAGTTCCATCGATATTTGTATGGATATCGGCCTTCCGTTGACCACCACAATCAATCAATCGGAGTGCGAACAAGCGCCATGATCAGTCAATCCAAACCCGACCAGCACGGGCATATAGAGAGGCGAACTTTGAGATGCCGGATGCTTACTCGGAAGCTGGGCATACTTCGGCACTACTCGATAGCGCTGCGAGCCCCGACAGGAACATATGCACGCTTTCTGTATGCGCAAAACGATCCCGCGAACGACTCGCATTTTCGGTGTGCTGACGGCATAGCTGTGTCTCCCAACAGGCCCATATCTGCAATCAAAGTAGGCGGCATGATTGCGGCCTGATTAGTATCTTGGAACAATTTCTAGGGGCACAAACGGGCTGGCTACATCTGCTGCTTTTACGTGGATGTCATACATCCTCATTCGAATTCTTCCGTCTGAGAGGTCGTAGTGGATGTTTTGCGTGCGATATAGGTAAAAGGGATTGCCGGGGATGTCAACTGTGGACTGAAGGACTTCTGGAGGTTTTACTACCTGGGCATATGCGATTTATTTGGCTTAGCCTCCGCGGTCGGTGACATCAAACTAGCCCTCAAGATAGTCTGGATCTTCCTCGGATAATCGCGACGCGACATCATAGTCAAGCGTCTCAATTCCATCGTCAGGCTTAAAATGCCACCGGAAAGAAAGGAAGTTGCCATTCCTATCATCCATGTAAGAGCGAGGCGAAATGCACAATGGGAAGTTTAATGCTGAGGTGCTTGTTGAGACAATGCCTATGCTCCGAGAAAGTATTGTTGTTGGCATGGCCCTCCTTTCCATTCCTCTCTTTCTTGTTCAAAGGTCTCGGAATACCTCTTTGTCCGAAACACAATGGAAGAGTGAGTGAAACCCTTCTTGATGATGCACATGGAAATTCTAAAGCACGTCTATACCTTGAGCTTTTGTGTTTATCAGCTGTATTGCTTAGGACGGACTTTGTTAGCCGCACTACCAGCGAAATTCGTTCTCAGATGCATGTTGTGAGATCCTACGACGGTATATTGACTTCTTTCTCCTTCTGGCTCAAAAAACGAAAATGACTGCTAATTATTCCTGGATGACGTCTTGATCGGGCGTCTAATGAAGAAGACGGGCAAGTTGATCATGTCAAAGTCTTCATTCCTCTCTTTGGTGAAGGGTTTCACAGCAAAGCCACATACATCTCAGACAGCTTCGCGACACTCTTTTCCTCCGCCCACCGTTGAGTGTTGGGTATTTTAATTGGCCTTCTATCCAACAGAGATTAGCCAAGCGGCATCAGTGGGATTGGGGATGACATGAAGCTGTTCAATCTCTCTCCATCACCGGCCGCTTTTGCATGAACGCTACGTTCGCAATTGCTTTCGCGGGCAAGGCGAGCCAATGTTTCAGTAAGTTGCGTATTTCAAGGCACCATGAGACCACCGTTACCGTCAAGTGATTAGACCATAAGGAAAGCAGGAGCATCAGCATAAAGCTGCCCTATATATACGCCTGTCAGGATATGAGGGTTTATGGTAGGAGCGATTAAGGTCCTCAGTCTAGGCACGAGATGACCTTTCTGTAGGACCCATAGGTTTAGGGGCAGAGATATGGCTTCTTCGTCGAACGCCCTCTAAGGCGCGCTATGTTTTTTTAATGGTGTGACTGTGTGTAGATGCTGAAGACCGTATGGAATGCAGACACGAGAGGATAGATTGGTGTTGATTCTGTGGGGTATATTACAAAAAAATTTGAAGCTCTGCAGCAGTCGAGCATAAAGGATCTGGTCAGAGCTTAAGAATGCGTACATGCATCACAGAATGTATCATGGCATTCAAGATCACATGCATGCCAATGCATCCATGATTCATCATGGCCTTGGGGCCGAGACGGAATGACCGTGAAAATGGCCGGGATGCAATCAAATACCTCCGCTGATTTCCGGCCGGTAATGCAGGACAACAAGGCATTCTCTTTGACGCTGGTTCGGCCGATAAAGTGAGGGTGGTAAACTCCTAAAAGAACGAACGCCGCAATACTTGTTCCAAGGCAATATCCGCCAATATTCCGCCCTTCCTTCAGTGGAGTTTTCATCTCTCGAATTCCTCTTTTCAGCAACTTCACCGCGTGTCGAGTTCACAATACACCCGCCAATGTCCGGTCATCCTTTGTCATGGACTGTTGTTACTCGCTGATATGCCGACAGCGTGCGGAAAGAATTACAAATGAAGTCACACATAAATTGACCAAAGACGGATAGATATGGTTGCCTGTCTAGAGCTGCGACCTGGATCGGGATTTTTTTTTCTTTAAGAATACCATCTCTGCCCATAATCAAGAGAACTTCGGATTTCCTGCCATTATACCCCTCACTAGAAAATAGCTCAGCATGATGATCGGAGACGGTGCACAGTTTGACTACATCTTCGTTGGTAGTGACCCTGCCAATAATATCGTTGCTGGGCGTCCGATAGAGAACCCAGATGTTACTGTGCTGAAGATCGAGGCAGGAGTTCGGAATCCTAAAGAGATTGAAATAATTCCTGAGCAATCTGAAGCCATGGAAACTCGTAGCAGTGAGCGGGACTTGGAATACAACACAACAATTGTCAAAAGGGAAGGCTCCGAATGGATTGAGAAACTTAATACTGGTAGCAAAATCAACCAGGGAAGCTCTGCATTCAATTATTTCAACCGGATCACCGAATTCAAGCCAACATATGAATTTTGGTCAGAGAATGAAGGGAATGAGTGGATTTGGGATGCTTTACTGCCATTCATGCGTAAACGTGCCACATGTCCTATTGATGGAACGAACTATCGCTCCTCTCTCAAGAAAAACAGCTCTGGTGGTCCAATTCACGTATTGCGTTCCAGGTTGATTGCCGAAATGAGGCCTTTTCTGGAACCTTTGACTACGGATTGGAAATCTAGAGGCAGACAGATCATGAAAAACAATGACGACGGCGAGACGCACGGTGTAATGCACCGCTATAAACTCTTCTATCAAGGTCTAAGCACTGGACATTATTTCTTCGAGTTCCACAAACCAAAGATCGCCTTTACCTTGGATCTTCGCAGCGGGAAATCGATCAGTGACTATGCTGGATGCATTTGGAAATGCGTAGCAGTGATTGATTCGATGGATAAAGAGCACGGTTTTCGCGCATTTCGTAAGGTTGTCTTGCTTCGAAGAAGTTTTGACAGAATGAAACTGCTTGTGTTCAGCGGTATCTACCCCACCGAAGAACTGGCTAAATTTGGAATCGACTTCGACTTCATTACTGGCAGCAATCATGTAGGGAAACATCTCCTTGATCATCAGCGAGCCATCTTCTTTCTTCACATCGCGGACAGCTTCGGAATATTTATAATCCTGACACCAAAAGGCCCGAAGAAATATGCAATTGTGGCAGATTTCAATAAAGATCCTTCTGGCCCAGTTGGCACCGGTCTTCTAGAGATGGTCGGCTTCCTCCGCATTGACAATTATCCGAACAATAATAGGTGTTACCGCAAAGCGTGGGCAGCGAACTTCAGTCGTGGTTTCTTCTCGCCGAATGGCCAGCTGCACTTCGAACTCGATTTTGTTTTTCTGCTTAGTAGCGATTTCAATTGGCATGTCCCTAGCCCAAAGAAAGGCGAGTGTATTACCTTTGTTGTGGATCTGGCCAGTCCGGTGCCAGGAAGCATAGGGGTTGCATGGCGCTCAATTGATCCTCTCATCCAGCCTGACATCAATATACACTTCTTTACGGACTACTTGGACATTATTTTTATCCATAAAGGTATCTGACTCAGCGATGATATTTTGCTTAAAGTCGAGAACTTTAAAGACATTGTTAAGGCGAAACACTAGTGGGATATGCTTTTACAATCTCATAAGGAGATGAAAAAGTTATTCTTGGAATGCTCTCAAGCTGCATTTCGTAAATGTGGTACTTGCTATTTGTCGAAGAACATTGCGCAAGGCGTATTCGTCTTGCCGGTTCCAGGCTCATGATGTACGGAAACTCCACCCAACAGACGCCTCGATCATTTCTGTCATTCATGTAAGCAACCTTTCAGTATCATATAAAGCCTGAAATCTTCAGGATTTCTATATTAAGAACTCTGTGTCAATGATTGGCGAGAAAGCTGGTTATTCAATCAAGGCGGATCATCTCGATCTTTATGAGAAAGTCTCATTTTGGGAAGTATGTCGTCAGGATATAAGGGTTTCACGCAATTAAATTCTATGCCTCCATTTATCTATCACGTTTAATATACCATATCAGAAGTGCTGCTTTTATTTTGGCTACGACTGTATTTCAGATACTAGGGATGCCTCTTCAATTTTGCACAGCCAACTCGCAAGATGGACTGGGATAAAGCCCACCAACTTTACTCAAAGGCATCTTCTGCCAAATCAATGTCAAGAAGATTGTGTGAATTTCATTCATTTTTGAACTCCTAAATTTCATTTCTTTGACGAGATTTTGCCATCCTCCATCAGGTTTGTTCCACCTCTGTCACATATCTTTCATGTCTGTGAACATATTTACCGATTCTCCGCAGCATTAAACCGAACTCCCGTTACGTGGAAAAAAATATGAACGATCAAAATAATCTAAAAGCAATTTCCCATGCCAAAAACCCTTTCCAAATTCTCAGTTTGCTTATAGTTGAAAGGCAAACCCATCAAGATACGATGATAGACTTTGCGTATCTCTATTAATTAGGTTGAATCAACAACACATGATGAGAATAAAGGCTTGGGACGCTCTATAATAGTAAATTATTATAGAATTAAACGATACCATTTCATACATGATGCTCTCTTGAGTGATGGTGTAGAACCGCTTTAATGCATTTTTTTCCTCGAGCACCAGCAATATAATTTTACCAGAAGACTCCCCATTCAAGGTTATTCTTTGCGCATTCTCTAGGAATTTGACATTACGTTGTCAATGGAGTCTTCGATATGACACGATGCAGGGATTTGCTATCCGCTTCATCAAAACTTTAGCCACCACTTCAAGGGTGGGATCTTCCCATAACGTAGAATAGGTACACGAAGATAGAATCCATTAGAACCCAACAGTAGTACATACCCTATTCAAGGAGATTATGAGTACTTATCTCAGAATACACGTTGCCAAGACCTTTCACACTTAAACTTTGTATTGAGGATGGAATATTCCAAGACCGAATGGATTGAGATGTCGATTGAGAAGCAGAGAGGTTTGAGCAGAAAATTTAGCCAGCGTCAAAGCTTTGACACGGATGGTGACTCGCAATATTTCTACCGCACTATATGTTACGTCGTTTTAAGCGTTTTCCTGTTTGCAAGAGAGAGTTATCAATTAGACGTACCACGCAATTGTATAACTATCAAAAACTGTCAGAACCATCACACAAACTCGAATGCTTTTCGGCTTCCGGGTAAGTATTTTGGAGAAAGATAAATGTGGTCACCGCATCCTCGGGCAGCCTCAATGTCGTGAAGTTCCTGCATAGCAGCATATATCATCAATAATGGCAAACATGATGAGCATTCCGCCAAATATATCAACAAAAGCCAACACGGGCCAAATTGGTCAACAAAATTTGAGACAGCGATGGCCACAATCGGCTTTGTCAATCTCTCAGTGGTTAGTTTCTACAGAATCCTCGTAATAATTAGACTTCAAAGCTTCAGCATGCCACTAATGATGAACTGTGAGCTCTAATTGGCGATAATAAATGAATCTAGCACCTTGTTAAAGGAGTATGGCTTGAAATTAGAGCCACCGTAATGGGAAACTGGCCAAAAGTGATCAACGTATAATATTAGTATTTCTTTACATTCATTTCAACGAAATGTAGATAAGACGGCGAGATTTTTGCCCCTGATTCACGCTCAATTACCTCTAATCCCCAAATGCTCAAATGCAACAGGTATCGTCGGACCCGTTTCCATTTACATGATGTTTGAAGAGTATGCAAGGTGCCACGTTGTTCTTTTCCTTAATTATTCAGTCATCAAGGTAACTCTGATCACATGATAATCAGCATTAATGAATCATACTTCTCCCTATACAATAACACTCAATCCAATAAAGAAAGATCAGCTACACTAATGAGTGCAAGAATTGTCAAGTTGGTGTGAATGTAGAGTGTTCCTGTTATGAGATGACTGCCTCATATGCAATTCAGTCGCAGTTTGTACGGTGCGCTTACACTATGTTTGGAGGGGATTGCTTGTCATTGGATATATATGAAACTTCAGTCTGATCTCCAAACAAAAAAAGTATGACATGTCCGATCAGGTGTACCACCTCACAAAAATCCCAAATGTCATCCTTCATAGTTCATCACATTGCCGTCAAAAAACGGCCCATCTCACCAGGTTGCAATGATAGCATCCAGATTCTATGAGAGACTGTAATCGATGGTTGCAAACTAAATTCGAGCTTCTTGCTCTTGCTCGATCTCATAGCTTGATTACCTTAATAACAGACCTATTTGTACAAATGGAGCATTTGTCGATTCATCAATAATTTATCTTCATTAGTTATGGAGAAGATGATTTTTTCTTAGACATCTGTTGGAAAAGAGTGTTTAAGATGTCTAGGCCCGCTTGATTCATTTTAACTACAGAGGCAATTGTGCACTTCTTATATACTCCCTTCTTGAACTCCCCGAGCAGTCTGATTTCCAATCCCCTAGTCTAATTCCCAATCAATTTGTTAAGGTACTTCTATACCTTTCAACAGTATCTAGATCATACAAGAGAAAATGAACAAATATCAGCAATAAGCAAGGTGGAGCGAGATCGAGAATACACCATGTCTTCAGAGACGATTTTAGACCAACACAATTTGGAATAAATATGTGGAAAGAACGCCCACTTTACTAATTTTGTTCTTTAAAGGCAACCGACAAAGTAGATCCATACAATTACATGTAATTCGTTCGTACTTCGATAGAAATGTTCCACACTGCGTGCGTTGTCCCTAAGCGTGCACGCTTATCGCACTGCTCAAAAGCAGTCTTCGACGTAACACAAATTACTCAGTACTAATCACAATAAACAATTTGATACAGAAATTGAAATCTATCGATCTACTTCAATATCCTTTACTGCTCTCAAACTGTAGTCTTACCTGGAGGCTTCCAAATTCGACCTGTCCCTGATTGCTCTTGCTTTGCGGCCTCTACACTCGCTTCTTGACCTCATTAACCATCTTCTGCTTGACTGCTAGCTGCTTTCCTGGCCCTCTGTACGGTCTCGGGGTGATTTACTATAATTCTTACACTCCCTCTAAACCGTCTTTGCCTTACGAGCTTTCAGCAATGTAGCCTTCTTAATGGCAGCAGCTTACTGTCTCTCAAGAAAAGCTGCAGCTTGGGTATTATACTTCCTCTGATCTTCTGCTTCTTTAACTGCCTTCTGCAGAGCGCTTTCTGCAGCTCCTTCTTCATCACCTTATCCTGGTCAAGCTCCTTAGGTCTATCAATCTCTCAAGGGCTGAAAAGACAGCTCTACCACCTTCCTCTGATCTGATCTGCTCAATTGTTGTCTCCCTACGAGTCTTCTTCTTGCGCAGTTAAGATTTTCATTCTTGTTCGTAATTTGCTGTTCTTAAAGAGACTGCTTAGAAGAAAGCTCCACGTTTTTGTCGCCGAGCCTCTCAATGATTCTTGCAGATTTAGAATCAGCAATAACTGTAGAATCACTGATAGATCTTCGGAGGATCTTAAGCTTTGAAGATAAATTTGATTCTATTAGAAGACTGTCTTTACGGCGCTTCTGGCCTCTTGAAGTCTTTGGAGTAGTCTTTGATGTATTGTTGAAGATATGAAGCACATTACGATCCAATCACCAGACGCCAGTCTTGGGCCATCCAGTCTTGATGTTCTGCTCTGAGAATAACTAAAAGCTTGGCTAGAAAGTGAAAGGTCAGTCTGAATAATTGTTGTTCTTCCTTTTGAGAGTCTAAGCAGGTCATCTATAGTTGAGCTGCAATATGTGGCTACAAGTGCAAGCAGACTAGCTTCCAGAGGCTGCGGGCTGTGTATTAAGTGAGGTGGATAAACAGCAACTAAGGAACTTAATGTACAGATGTGATCTGTTTCCACGGATCAACAGCAGCCTCCAGTCTCTCCAGGCTTGTCCTTTATCTCACTATCAAACAGCTTATTGAGATACTGAAAACCAGTATCATAGCTTGTAGAACCATTCTCTGAAGAGGTAAAGTTGCATCTGTACTGATCCGAATTAAAACCAGCAAGCTATGAGTTTTGCATATCACTAGATGTAGACCTATATACCAGAGCAGGTAATAACTTACTACTATATGTACAAACTGCTACCAAAACAGTGATCTACTGTCTGTTGCCATATTCTCCAGCTGCTGTCAGCCTGTCTTGCTTATGGAGCCTCCTAGTGAAAAACTTCTTGCTCTTCTGAAGCTTGCCACTCGTAAAGCCCTTTTCATCTATGTTGTAGATATTTCTTAGCCTTAACATTATCTCCGACATTCTCTGGTCAGTAATGTTGAAGAAATGTTTTTAGCTAGCCCTTGATTCATTTTTTTAGAGTGTGCTAGCTCCACAGGATCGAGATATCTACTGTTTACATCTCGCTTGCCTCTCTCTTCAAAGTGTGCTGACCAGTTCTTCGAAGGCTGTCTTACACAGAATTCAGCGGCTATATCTGTGACAAGCCTTGGTGTATGTAGAAGAGCACGCTCACAGAGCCTTCTGATCCAACTTATAGGCTCCTGCTCTTGCTTGTTGTTTAACTAATGCTTGGACTCATAGTGGTGCTCCACACCCTTAGTCTTCAATCACAACCGTCGGCCGAGGGTGGTACTGTTGACCTGGTGTCTTCTTGCTGCTTCACCTTCTGAAGGAGGATTGGGAAATCTTAGATCTTCAAGGGTAGCCTCCATAAAGCTGTTGTTGTGTTGATATCGCGCGTTGAAGTTAATGTGTCAAGGTCCTTTCAAGCGTGCATGCTGCGGGACCGTGCATGCAGTGTACTACGCCACTATAATACAGGCAATTATGTCGCGCTAATTCGCCCGTTACCTACCTCTAAATTCCTCCAAGTCTGCAATAAAGCCGACATAGTTCATCAAGCGGTCGCATATTGCGACGTCTTCAACGTTGAAGAGAGTGAAAGGCTGGTATTGTCGCTGTCGCTGTCACTATCAAATAATCAACAAAGTTCTGAAAACAAATATTTCTCTACTCCTGATGTACAGACACAAACGACGTACGCTCTCGACATCTCTTTGACAAGCTCTATCTAGAATACACAAGGTCTTGAGAGCTTGCGCTTCAAGATCTGAGATCCCCAGAGTCACCAACTATCAGTGCTATAGCCATAAAGTATGATGTCGAGCGGAGCATGCTCTATCGTCGCTTCAATCGCAAGTCCACAACGATCGAAGAGCAACATAAGAACGCGAGCTTGCTGAATAACTGGCAAGAATTGGCCATAGTCGAACCTATTCGGGGACAGTGCGAGTCCCGTCTTCCTCCTCCACCGAATAGTGTAGCTGAATTCGTCGCGCAGCTATGTAGAAGACGGCCTTCGAAGAATTGGCGGCCACGCTTTGTCGACCGACACGGCCATGAGTTGGATTCAGGATAACTTAATACCCTCGACCTATTACGCTACAAGGCCATCCAAGAGCTAGCTACAAACAATTCTTCACTCAGATCAAGAAGATGGATGACTATAAGATTGAGCGTCAGAACACGTACAATACAGAGAAGAAAGGCTTTATGATCGGTCAGCTTCGAGAAATACGTGGAATACTCACGAAGGCTTTAAATAAAAACAAAGAGTGGATTATTAGTGACCAAGATGATTCGAGAGAGTGGATCACTGTTTTGCCAACCATTTGCGCAGACGGAAACTACTCGTCGCCTGCTTTGATCTATGAGTCTGAATGGAATCAGCTTCACGAAAGCTAGGTTAATGCATTTTATTCACAAGAGCACCACTGCTTCTTCTTGAGCTCACGAAATGTTAAGACAAGCGATAATATGAGTCAGAGGTGGTTGAGCGAGCTTTTTGACAAGGAAAAGTCTAGGGATCGCTCGACGACATAGCTTCTTCCTTATATCGACAGCTGCAGCTCACATCTGAATCCCAGCTTCCTCGAGGAAAATCTGCTGCGTTGAAAAACCTCGTAAGGTGTTTCCTCAAGTGACGTCGACGAGAGGTCGTCCAGTGCGACGACCGACGCGTCTACGGACATAAATTACATACAGGCAGATAGATCTAGATAAGAGCTTTTCTAATCACCGTCTGACGCCTCATTTGAGATCAGAATGATGAAGCTATCGCCTCATGAAGACAGCGACCACGAGGTGGTCGAGCGTGCGTCGCTTGTGTCTGTGCGTCAGGAGTGGAGATCTAGGCTCTTCTCCATCTTTCTGATTTTCGTTGAGCTGGTAGTTGTTATATATTGCCTTTCAATTCGGCTTTTGTTGTAGCCCACTGCAGAATGCACAAGATTTAAGAGAATATAGTGCTCTCGGCCGTGGAAAAATGGCATAATGATGAAAGGTGGTGTTGTTCCATTTCTCAGTTTAGCCGGAATGCGGTTGCTGCGTCAAAATTACGCATCTCGCTCCTCTCAAAAGATTTGGGGAAAGAGTGCGCATTTACTTTCTGAATATTTCTGGACCAAAAAAAATGCCTGTCTAGCACCCATGGAACAATCCATGATATCGCACAATATCAATAACTAAGCAAGCCGACGTAAATCAATTTCTTAAGCATGACTTAGTATTAATTCTAATGTTTCTCGCCCAACTGATGCACCAGTTTGCGATAACATCTGGGCTCGACATGAAAACCAGGACGTTTATTCGGTTGACATGCCTACACAATGCAGATTTTCAGCCAAGGCTTTTGCACCCAAAGATTCGCAGGGTATCTGAGATGTTCTCGGTGCTGAATACAGAAATGCGGAGGGAATATCAACATGGGACAAAGAATTGACTGAAAATTTAGCCAATCTTGAAGTTAAGACGAAGAATATCAGGAAATGCACACCGGGGTTGGCACGTTGATGGGAGGTAAGCATAGCTAGATGCATATCCCTTATAGCCAGAGAATTTACTTACAGTTTCCTCGATGGAATTTTCCACCACTTTCTAGACTCTGTTAAGAAATGTTTTCTTATGATTACACTCTTTTCTCAAACAAAGCCTGGAGTGAGTGAACGTTTCTTTGGCCAAACACCGTGAAAATCTTCTCGATGCTGCCAGAATCTTCTTCAGGTCTGAAGATACCCAAGTCGTGTCGCTACGCCCGTCAAATTTTCAATTTCATAATCCAACCAAATACGAAAAAGGGTTATGCCGTACTTTTTACCAAACACCACGAGCTTAGAAATAATCCTTCAAGCCGGAGCTGTTAGCAATCCCATGGACAATTTTCTGAAGGCCATTGAAGAGATCTGCCACGCGTATCTTCTGCATCTTCTAATGATACGTTCAGCTTAAAGTAGCGCATTGCGCATCTGGGAGGTCATTACGTACCCATCTGTGTTTCTGAAAGGCTCCTTCTGCTTTGATCACCCGGAAACTTCGTATAATGTCATGAAGTGTAAAATCATCAAATAGCTCAGAAAGACAGGCGTGCAAGGTTTCAAGGTTGATGGAGTTTGTGAGCCGTGCGTCCCGGAGCTATTATTTAATCGGGCGAAGATGAAACAGAAGGAGCTGGAACAACTGGAAGCATTATCCAGGCATACTAATTGAGCATCATTCGCTGCTTAGCACTATCAACAGTATCTCTGCACGCCATCTACATTCTTATTCCGCGAACCCTAGGCAGGGGGTATTGCTCGTCTGCTGAGCTTCTGTGGGACCTCGTTCCGGCTCATCCTTGCCAAATCTTAGAGGAGTAAAGCTACAGAGCTAGGCCATTGACGAGCACTTTGCCTCAATCAATTATGGTACGTTGTTGGGGTTCAAGGACCCAAGCCATCTGTGGAACCTGTATTGCCCCACACCGGGAGGGATAAATAAATTGTAGCGGCCAAAGCAAGCGACATACTCAGATGGCTAAAGTAGACCTTTTCATTCTGTATCCAAGACTGTTGCTTCGATTGACACGAGTTCTGCTTTTTGAGAAATTCCTGTACTACGTATATCACTCACAGATAATGAATCATCTTCGAAAGCGTACCATGAAAGCATGCGAGCGTTGCCGCATCAAAAAATCTCGCTGCAATGGCGCATCTCCATGTTCAAAATGCAAAGATTGTGATACTGTCTGTCAATACAGGTGCGTACGATAAGTCCTTCCGACATGGCAGACCTAACTTGGACCAGAGAGAAGAAGCGATATCAGAAGCGGGCAGTCCCTAAGGGATATGTCGACTTCCTCGAGGATCAACATACATATCTGGTCGTGGCTCTCAGGGAGATGTATCACCGGATGAACGGAGCTGTTCGTTGTTTCGCACCGAGTGTGACAGAGTGGAACCGAGAGAAGTCGGTGCACGATATTTTGTCGTCTCTCGGGATAATTGAAAATCTTCCCGAGGATACAAAGTTGGTAAGGCAGATGTCCTGTACCAATTGCGGACACAGTGCTGCATTGCAGGACTTCATAGAGGACCAGCAGAGAAGCATCAGAAGACCCTCTGTGTGCACGACCTCCCCTGGGACGGATTGCCCCGCAATTGACAACTCTGATTCGCCAAGCCCCAACACCATCTACGATTCTACCACGGAGTCCGACATACAAGCACCTGTAATACCAATGTCTATTCCCATGACCGCATCTAGCACTTCACTGGCATTTGGCCTTGATACGCCGGCCTGGTCAGCAACAAATCACGGAGAGCATGCATTTGGCTCCTACTTTCTGACCGACGACGCATCTGCTGGAGAACCACATGCCTTTCAATTGGACATATATGGCAACCATGTCCAACCGCAAGTAATGGCCCCGACGTGGACGCTCAATAACTATAGTTCACAAGTGGTAGAAGAAAACGAGCTTGACACTAGATATTTCCCATACGATTGGGGTCGGCCATCTTACTGACGAGAACTTCAATTGCTTCAGGGACGAGGTGACAACACAAGCTAATCGAATAAAGGCAGTGGCCGACTTGCGAAGAGCGGACGTTATGAAAAGTTGTGTTATCTCTGTGTAAGGATCATGCACCAATAGTTGGGGATATATGGCTTTCTGCACCCTCATTGGTTTAGAAATCCCTGCATCACCCTGAGAACTCTCTGGGGGCAACGCATGTACTAGTCCAACTTGGTTCCCTCTAAGAAACATTACATCTGGCGAATGGTGGCAAACTTGACAAAGGGATACCCACATCCGATGGCTTAGCTCGCCACCCGCATTGCATTCAGGTCATGTGGATTTCTTATCTAATCGTCAGTTGTTCCTGTTCATAGGTGGATATCTGCGACAAGCTATGTTCCCCTTGGCTAACTTACAATGAGTTGGTTTATCACGCAATGTTTTCGGCTTTTTTCGAAAGCGGACGATGCGAAGTTAATCATTACGTGGGTGGCTCCAACGGCGATTTTGCAGACCTGTCAAGAAACAAGCTCGGAAAGCCGCCGTTGGCTTTGTTATGCCGCCTTATGTCACTTTCAACGGTCAATCAAGATATTACAAGGGAGACCTTGTATGGACACATATTTTCGGCATGTTCTAGAGGGGGTCTATGAGCTGATCGCACAGCCTCCACGGTCCGCAACAGCTTCCATGCCTGCCCTCGATTCATGAAATGTCATTCAAGCGATGTCCCAACATTCGTTATGTACTAGATCATCGATCTTTACCGAGCCTCCGGCGTTCTCGACCCAATGTTGAGTGATACTTGTGGGGAATCTCGGATGCATTCTAACGTTGCGCAGTCGGCCTCCCCCAAGCGCCGCCTACACACTGTAGTATGCTAGATATCTGTACCTGCCTAGCTGTAGTCTGTGTTGAGTAAGGATCAGCAAGGCGGGGATGTCGTCCCGAAAGCTTACAGCGTTCGCACTCAGAGGATCTCCCAATGCATGATCGGCAAAGCGGGCACGGAGTCATGCAAGTAAATATGACCCGCAGCTCTAGTTGTCGAAATTATTGCCGGCAGGAGATAGAATCCAATCAGATGAGGTAAATCATTTTCTTCTCCAATCATGGCGTTGTCGCCTACCATATGTGGCTAACAGCTTCAATGCTACCGGAACCAGAAAATCACACAATATCATCTAATCCCAGCCACCATTGCGCGTCTATCAGATGTCCCAAGTAGCCCGGAACATTTGTAGCTCCCCGGCAGTTCATTCCAAATCCCAAGGAAGAGTTCTTGTCGGATAAGTGCTGTTCATTACCACTGCGGATTCTGATCCGGAATAGTTCAGCGTTCTTAGCATTATTGGAGAGGAAGCCAAGATGCTAGGGTTCAGTCCCTTCCACTCCCAGCAGCTATTCGACTGATAAACGAACATGTTCTGTTGCCACCCACCATCGGGAAGGTCTGTGTGTCAAGGTCTGTGTGTCAGGGTCCCCATTCTCACCCGATTCTACCCCGTTATCTTCGATCGATACGTCGGTCATCGATCATGCAATACCACTGTGTGTTGACTGGCTTCATATTCAGCAACTTTGAGCAACGTGGAACTTAATTCAACAGAATCAGCATGAGCTGCACCAACCATTGTAGATAAATACATTTTGTGCCATCAGCTCTCGCCGGCTGGAGGTCCTTGTGGGCATAGACATTCTCCGATATTTACAAACAGAGCCATGAAACTATGCTGTGGTAGATGTTGGGCTGATCAACACCAATGTCACGTTAGAATTAGTGGGTCTATGCAAGTAAGACCAGTCGGTAGAGGCAATCTTTGCGGAAGAATTTGCTCCTTGGTAAGAATGGACTTGGCTATATTACTATGTAAATGAGCTTTGCAAAATAATTGTGTTTACGAGCTCGTCCATTCATGACAAGAAATCGTGCTTTTGAAAAGATCCGTACATGATTGTAGAAGTTTCCGCGGAGGATAAGGAGAAAAGGTCTTGAAGAACTGTGGAAATATTTGGCAGATTTCAGTCCATCGATGGGCGGCCAAAGAGCTTCCAAGACTTCCCCGGTGGAACATAGTGCTATCAGGGTTTGCAGAACAATTTGAAAGTGCTTGATCTTGCGAAGTCTGAAGTGATTATCAAGCGGCAGTGTTAAAGTAAATGGAGCCGCAGCTGTTGAAGGCCTGGCGATACTTTGGTTTAAAACTATAATACACAATCTTCCTGATGACTAGGGAGTAACAAGGAAGTGAAAATAAGGGTCTTAAAACTGACCAAGACTCCCAATTTTTGATACGTGAGTTGCTTCAATACTTTCACAACACCCGCAAAGCTTTTATCTCGTTGCACGTTGCACGGTCTGATAACCCATGATAACTTTATGACGGACATGTTCTCGTCTCTGAAATGTCGCCGCAGCAACATCAACACATTCTTGAATAGATGGGTCAGGAACGGCACGAGTCTATATCTATATGATATTAAGCAGGTCCGATATGATACGATTTTCGTGTGACAAAAGTATCAATACAAATTGTCGCAGCGAGTAGATGCTAGCTCTCTATGCTCCTTTATGCCTGTGATTAATTTTACTGAGATATGAACACGGTGCAAGTAGTATTTGGTCCTCCATATTTATATTCATCTTTCAATCTCGTTCAAGACGTCAGTCTGATTTTGTCTGGAGATTATCATGAAGATCGCAGAACCTATTTACGGCTCGCCATGCTACGTATGTTGCTACAGTCTCCATAATATGATATAATCACACCATCTCCCATACTTATAGCCTCTGGTTTATTCAATTGTTGCAGTGGACAGATTCCAGGCTGTAATTTTGTTGATCACAAGAAATTAATAGCTGATTGGAGCGCCGTACATTTCTTGCCTCGATAGTTCATACAGAACACATCGATAGTCTTCGTTGATGCTTTCACATTTGAAACTGGTTCTAGTGTCTTCTTTAAGGCTTCGCTTACTTTGAGGTAGGTCTGATCTAAAGCTCTTCGACTGCAGTTAATGGAACAAGACTCTGATTTCTTACTGCTACGCCTGTACCTACTCTTGTGGCCTCCCGGCGGCTCGCTCAAATTCAAATCATTTCACGATGCTAATTCTGTCTCTGGATTAGGACTATAAGAAAACAGCTTTGATATTCTTCCGAGATAGTTCTCCCATTTTAATTCCCGCAACTATGCTCATTATCTCGCCAAGATTGCTTTTGTACATGCCTTGATTTCCCAACCTTAATTTTGTGATGGCTAGATTCGGTCCAATTTCTCAGCTCTGCAGATATCAGCAGTCAGAGTATCCATGTCGTTTTCTGAATTTTGGGTCCAGAAAGCCTCAAGATTCTTGCAAAGTCCTGAACTGATTGGGGCGACGCCATCTTGCGCCCCAGATTTGGCGTCACTTCCCCGCTGTATCGTGGTCTTAATCAACAACCCTGCATTATAGTACCAATAACCTGGAACTGCGCGAATGACGTATCGTCATTGCTACTGAACGGACGAAGGAGAGGTTTGTGGCCATCCAGATCAGCTCTTCAGCATTTGCATGGCCAATCTTTCAATAATCAATTGAGGTCTTCAGATGCCAGCTCCTGTTTCCGATGTGGAATCTGAACTTGATCCACGAACTTCTAGAATATGCAGTCAATTACCAGGTAGGAAAGAGATAGCAATCGCCTTTCTAAAATCTCAACCATGGTTACATTGGAGAAGTCCTGGTGATCCCTGAAGTCAGATATGTGTAAATATGACTCTGGATGATCGCTTGTCATTCAACACTCTTCTCACTGGATGCCGAGCAATCTCGTAATATTGAACTAATAACATCTTTAAGAAAATAATTAGGACTTGAGCACTGTTTTCAGAGGCAAAGTGGCTGATATAAATCTGGGCGTATTATGTGGTTGTCCTGGAATTTTACAGACTGAAATTGTGCTGAGGCAGTAGCGCCTCCTTGACATGTGGTAGATCATGGCTCCAAATAAATCCACGTGCTTAATGGGCTGTCCAAAATTCATGATATATACTCATGGGACCATTTCCACATGGTGCCTTATACATATGTTGAAAATTTTAGGTTCAAATACGCTCGTTACTACAAATTTCGAGTGAACGGCTTCATTGCAGATCTCCACAGCTTGAATGCTTGAACAGTAACGATGACAATGCGTACAGTCTATCAACAGAAGAAATAGCACAAATGCTAACGTGTGCGGTAGTCTTGCGCATTGTCTTCCTAGTTCAGAAACATTTCAAGGCTTACCTCGTTGTTCCAACCACTCTCGAACTTTCCCTCCCTCCATGCTCTTTCGACATTGATCTCTAGCACTTTACCGCATCTGTGGCTAACCCCAACGCAATGAAATGGAATCGGTTTCCCATAAATCATGATCATAAGACTGTCCTCAATACTTCTGGCCTCCAAATCTGATATGTACAGCCCTAAGACTCCCATCGCCTTCAAGCTCACCCAGATACGCAGTCGTCCATTCTGCTCCACATATAAGTCGTAGTTCGTCATAGCGGCCACGCCCGTCATCTTGTCCACCAAGCCCATTATGGCAACCGCAATAGACTTATGGTGCACTGTGAAATGTTGCAGGGGGTAGGCAGTTAGAATATCCCATCCGGCCTGGTCCAGCTGCACGCCAACGATGGCTTCCTTCCCCTCCCTTGTCATAGCCCTCGATACTTTACCAAACCGGAAAGATGAGACGACATATTCACCCACCTCTGTACCGCATAACGAAGTCAGATGCACGAATTCACTCACACTCCGGTCACTGACATTGAAAACGCCAAGTATTCCGGACCCCTTCCTTGAGCTTCCAGCATAAGTCCCAATTTTCAATAACGCCTGGGCATTGTAGGAGTTGTATATATCCATTGCTCGGCCTGGTCTATGCGGTCGAAGGATTACCGTCTTGCCTCGGGTGGTCTGTGCAGTCATTTGACGTATTAATTCAATATTATGTTGACCAGGTTCATCAGTGATGTATATCGGGCCTCCGCTCACCGCTCTGGCTGCCGCGTGGAACGAAGCCCAGTACCGGTAAGTTTCATTCTTCGATGCCGTCTGGAACATATCCCAGTCTGGTAACACGTTGAGATGCTGCGTAAGTAATGAGTTATGCGCATTGCAGAAGACGTGCCACGGATGACTCGCGGGTACTTCTGGGAAGAAATCATCGCTATTTCTAACCAGCAACCTTGGTTTATTCATCGGCATTTGAGAATGAAACAAGATTTGCGGCGTCTGACTCATGCAACTGATCGCTCGGCTGCTGAAATGCCGGAGGTGAGCGATAGTCCAAGCGTCTTGGTACTCTGTCATCATCTCTCTCCGTGTCGGGGCATTCAGAAGCATATCGAGAAAAAATTGCGCGTCTGTCTTGACACTATCCACTCCAACGGAAGAGAGGAAGCGGTAAAAGTCGTTGTATAGCCTCTTTGCGTCTTCTGCAGCTACTACATGGAACTTCCCACCGGCAACACCAGGCTCTTTCTCCACCTCAACGAGGTTATAGTTCTCTCCAATGAATGATTTAGGGTCGACTCCGCCCCAGTATCCCAGCAGAGCATGCCAAACAGCTATGTGGTGTATGCTTGGGTGCTTGGCCCGTATCTTTCTCGTCGTTTCCTTGAGGCCTTCAGGGAAGCCTACGGGATCGGCTTCAAATTCTCTCCATGCTCGTTTAAACTGAGTTTCACCGGCGGAGAGGGATTGCCAATTGTCATCAATGATGAGATTTGTGACACTTATTCCACTGCTAGCGAGAGAATCTAGAGCATTATAGATCTTGTCGGCCGTCAGGTCCTGTCCAATGCCGTTCCAGGTACAGTAGGTAAGTCCATCGTACCATTCTTCGAGCCATGTTTCGTCCTGAGCTGCTTTGGCCGCAGAGTCGAGAGAGTGTGTGCTGTAGCTTCCCACGATTTTGCGAGCGTGGTACATCACTGCGCAGTTAGCAATATCGAAACTATCCGCCACGGCGACAAATACGCGTCCAATTCCGGCTGTGACTCGATCATTTCTACCCTTGGCTATGATATTTCCATCCTCATCATGGATCAATGTTGTCACCATATCCTCGACGCCACTTAGAGCTAGCACGACGACGTTCATGCCGTCCTCCCGAAGGAATGAAAGAAGAACTGCTTCCTTGTCCAGCTCCAACTTACCCTTACCATGTCTCGGTGCTAACCATGGCGACCATAATCTCACCAGTGCAAACCAGCTAGTTGCATTCTTTACTTTGCCGAGCTGGTGTTGCTGATATCCACTAGTTAGGCCTTGAGCAGGCGATATGTGGCACTTCAGAGAGTATAGATATGTGTCATCCGTCTCCGGTTGCTCGCTTTGCACTTCGATGTCTGGACTCATACCGCTGAAAAAGTAGTCTAGCGAGTGCGAGCTGTGCTTTTGGTAGTCCATGCCCTGATAGTGTAACGCTCCATCCTCCATCCCGGAAGTATCCTTCACCCATTTCCACCCCTTAGAGGATGCGACGCAGAATTTGACTGTGAAATTGACGACTTGGGCATGTTTGGGCAAGCCAGGGAGTTCAGCCATGAACCAGGACCTGGTTACACTCCGATCAATCGGACGATTCAAAACCATCAGGTCTCGGTACGCAGTCGTCGGTTTCAAAGGCAGCTCGCACCAATCATAGTGCCCACCATGGTTATGCCATAAGCAAACTTGTGGTGAAAATTCCGGATCAGGGCCATCTTCATGAGCTACTAGAGATGGACTGGAGGTTTCTAGCAGCACAATGAAACGCACCGAGCTTTGTTGGCGAGCAACTTGCGTGGCTTGGCCTAAGGGTGGGAAGCAGGTGACTTTCACCGATACATCCTCATCGGAACTGCCTGAGGGATAGAGTGCAGGCGTATGTTGGAGAGACTGATGCTCGGGTAACAAATCGGTCATTTGGGAGACCGGAGGTGGCGGGTAGACTCTCTGGCCGGTACGGGTGTCGCAGTCTAATCACTTTTAGCCGGAGCATCCGTAATATGGAGATGGAGGAGATGAGAGGCATACAGCCCAGCGAGATTCCTTTCTGTTTTGCACGCTTAACAACCATTTGAAAGGGCAGGAACGTCTCCAACAACAATAAAATAGGGCGGTGGAGCCTGACGACAACACTCAAAGTTTTGCTTAAATATCGAAGAGAAGTGCTGCAAAATCAACTCACTGTGATATCAACGTCTTCTATGCCTGCAGCGGTAGCTTTCGTCTCTTTGCACGTCACCTGGTGTCATGACAGCGCATTGAAGCTGCCCAAAGAGGTAGCGATGAGCTTCGGCTTCGGCACAATGATTTTCCGAAAGGCTGGGCAAAGGAAGTATCAAAGACGATATCGGACGACAAGATATACGACTAGACGATACGGCCGATGTTCGACACAATTTGCACCTTTCCACTCTCTGCCGACCTCTTCGCCCAGGCCGTTAATCCCACTGAGCCGTTGGTTGCGGTAGGTCTGAGCTCCGGCCATGTTGCAACACTGAAGCTTCCACCACTATACGATGGCGAGGAGGAAAGGACAGTGGCGGGCAGGGGGCGGAGGGAAAGCAATGGGACAGATGTGGTAGAAATTGTGTGGAGGACGAAGCGGCATCACGGAAGCTGTCGATGTCTCGCTTACAGTGTTGATGGGAGACAACTGTTCTCAGCCGGCACCGACGGCATTGTAAAAGCGGCAGATTGTGAAACTGGTAAAGTTACAGGGAAGGTTTTGGTCCCGCTAGATCCCAATAGAGGTGGTGAGGAGATAGATGCACCAACAGTCATACATGCCCTGAGCCCACAGACGCTGTTACTAGGCGCGGATTCAGGGGCATTGCATCTCTTCGACCTCCGAGATCCGGCACCTTCTGTGCCTTTGCACGATCAAAGTAAGACTGCGTTTACCAATCCTAAACCAAGCCAGACTCATCATCCGCATGCGGACTACATCTCGTCCCTCTCACCCATTCCGCCATCATCAACCTCAACGTCAGGCTACTCCAAACAATTCATTACTACTGGCGGAACCAACGTAGCCCTGACAGACCTCCGCAGAGGCGTGCTCATCAAGTCCGACGACCAAGAAGAAATTCTTCTGTCTTCAGTCTACATTACCGGCTTCCCAGTGAAGAAAAGCTCCGGCTCGAGCGGAGAGAAAGCATTGGTAGGCGGGGGCGACGGCGTCATCACGCTTTGGGAGAAAGGCCAATGGGACAATCAAAATGAGAGGATAATTGTTTCTCGCAATGGTGAAACACTGGATGTCTTGACAACAGTGCCTAGCGATATCGGTGGCTTTGGGAAAAAGGTGGCCATCGGACTCGGCGATGGAACCGTTAAATTCGTTCGGTTGGGGGCCAACAAGATTTTGGCCGAAGTGCAGCATGACGAGGTAGAAGGAGTCGTAGGACTTGATTTTGATGTAAGTGGGAGAATGATATCAGGCGGCGGGCAAATCGTGAAGGTCTGGCGGGAACATGTTGAAGCTGAGGACGAAGGTATTGATGATGACGCCGGCGATGCGGTAAAGTTCGCCGCATCTGGCAGAGATGACGACGAAAGCGATTACGACCGTGATTCCGACGAGGAAATCGAGGAAGATGAGAAGCCGTGGAGGCATCGCAAGAAGAGGAAGAGATGCAAAGGCCCATCCTCGGAAACACAATTCGATTTTGTTGGGCTCGATTGAGAATCTAGTTTATCGACCTCTTTACATCGTGGTGTTTGCTCCTTTTTGGCTATCATCTCTCTCGAGGGCATACGTCTTCGTCCGTGAAGAGATATGGTTTCGAAATGTCTCCGTTCAAAAATTTGGCATCGCTCTATATCTAAGAACAGTCCAGAACTCACATACTAAACGCAAGTTGTAAGATGATTGTCAGATGTATCTGCATAAATCTGAGGACTTCTGCAATTCATCCAAGAACACAGCCATCCTCTGCTCAAGTCTCGATTCTGCTAAGATAGAGTCTTTGACATCTTTGTGGATTTCAGCGAGCGTCAGCTCGCCCTCGACCAGGTATACAATCGTCTAAGCCAGATAATATCCACAAACAGTTATGTTGCCCTCTCCTTGCAAATAAAATCATCACTAGATGCTATGTTGAGGGTGGTGAACCTAGAATGAGCTAAGACCACAGCCGCTAATAGTTATCATTTTTATTCATCATGAGATGTTTTTTAACAGTTTTTAAAAGTCCCTTACAACATTCTTTCTGTCGTGAGTGCCGTTTTAAGTTTGGTCAGACAACATATGTTTGTTATTATCAAGTATTAAACGGAAGTCTCGCGTATATATACAATAGCCCATAATCATGCTCCATATGTAGGTTGAGTTTGTTGCATAAGCGGTAATTACGTTGTGGCATATTAGGATGTCAACTCAGAACACTTTCGAATTTGTATCCTTTCGCAACACATTTATTGAAATAAGGGTGTAATTCGATCCACGCCAATCGTTTGCACCATAACAACTAGCAAAATTCATGGCTAAAACCAAAAATGGATGCACAACTATATAAATTATGCAGACAGGGCAATCTAGGCGCAGAAAACTCACTTCGACCACAATCTTCAAGCAGGTCGTTGGCCGATGCTGCCAAATGCGCCGTCTGCTGCGATAAGAACAAAGCTTGTAATTTCATCGGGATCACAGATGAAGATACGTAATGTATTTTTAGACGCACGTGCAGCCATTTCTTGAGAATGCACTCGAGTACAGACCGCTTGCATCTCGACACGCCCCAATCTACTATGTTCAATTCTGCTTTCTTTGCAGTGAATCGGCGATTGATGCGTTGGGCGAAAAATGGTCGGTTTTGAAAGACTGGTCGAGGTATAGCTTTCTTGTAGGTTCAATGGCTGTCTTCAAAGCACTGGAGAAAACATAAGGATGAGAGACATTGTGAAGACAGCAACGCGGACACATGGGAGTTCTAAGAGAGAAATAATTAGCAGGCAGATTTTGACAGCAAATACATCTTCGATTACCAGGCTCGGACAAATCCAAAAAAAAAAATTGAGTTGTCTTTCTAGTGCAAGCGAATCTGATTGGACACATTCATTGTTCACGATAAACAGGCGAAACTGAATGACTCTGATCAGATATAATGGTTGCGAGAGAAGATAATCTCATTGGCATTGCTATCAATTCGCAGCAGATAACATTGTGAACGGCGTTGCTGGTGAATTATCGGGTAATGGTGATGAAAACGGAAAATATTGAGGATATTCATAAGAATGGTCTTTGCTCGAAAGGCATACTCTCTGGGTGGAAGCTTGTTCTTAGGATTCATTTCCGGAACTTTCTTGATGATAGTAATCAGTACACTAGAAAAAATATCTTGTACTTACAGTTTCGTAAAGTGAGTAATCTAACATCTGACCCTACGTTATGATATTTCGATGTGATTCCTTAGGAATTTGCTACTTCAAGCGAACGATATGCTGTGGAAAATCCTGCTTTCTCCCAAAGCTAAAAAAATCTTCATTTTCCGCCCCAATAGTCGATCTGTTACGACTTAATTAGACGCAGGAAGTCCGTGAATCGTCCTGACCTTTTCGAACTCTCACTTGTGGCCGGTGCCTCCGAGACTTTGCTGTGGAATTCGCTGTCGACCTCATCTTTCCCTTGTATCGCTTGTGGACTTGCAGAAGCCTCAGGATCTACACCTGCTAGCCTCTGGCTTTCGATCACAATTGCTGGGGCAGTATGGAGTGTGTTGGGAGTCAGTGGACTAAGTGGACTGGCTAGGATGGGATCCGGATGAATGAGCGGTTCAATATTTGTCACAAGAGGGGGAAGCCTGGTTTGTTCGGCTATGAGGCATTAGTAAGAACTGGAGAAATTGGAAAAAGTACCCTTTTCCAATGTCACGGGAGCACAATAATTAGACTTACCTTTGTTTCCCATGTGTATCGCTTCTGGGTAAGAATTAGTCAGTCGGTCTTCTCCTCCTAAGATATGTCTTTGCTCGTGATACATGATCTAACTAGGTTTTCTCTATCCTCTGCTAACGAATTAACAGGATTGAGTAGGCTCTTGGATCTACTTTATATGCTTCCAAGCCCTCATGCAACATATTAGCATGACGTCGTAGCCCCAAAGTTCAGTCAGCACTATGATTCTATCTGTAAACCTTGAGGGTGCGGGGAGCGCTGGAAAGGTCATCAGTTGAGTGTCCGCAGGGTCGCTTCCAGTTCGGAGCTGCAACAATTACAGCTTCCTTTGGGAGCTTAGAGCTTCACAGCCGCAGAGGCAAACGAGCAAAAGAGGATGCAAAAAATGCTCCAACAGTTTTACATTGCACCGACCCAACATATAGACTAGGATTACGCTGCATTATGCATATATGAGTCTTCCGTCTGATAGTTGGCAATATTAAGCGTGTGATGTCCAACTAAAAATACAAATACCCTCACAATAGAAACCATATGACAGCACAAATTGAAAGGAATCATTCTATTTCCCTGGTATATCGTTCAAATTTTTCAAAGGGTGATCATATGCGATTAGGCACTATAAAAGTTAGGGAAATTGAGGAATGAAGGTGATTCTGAGTTGCTGCTTTCCATAGGGCTTATTGTTTCACTCTTGCTTGTGTAGATGAGATGTTCCGATCATATTGCCTTAATATCGTGGGTCAAAGACCCATTTTGTGAGAAATCAATACTAATTATTTCCATATTTTCCGTATTTTCGTTTTATTCTAAGGTGCATGTTCCCAGTGACATTGCATTTGGTGTCTCCGACGCAAGGTCATTCCACGGTGAAAAATTCTTGGCAATTTCGTGTTTGAGCACACCTTAAAATATGCCAAAGAAAATCAGTATGTGTATTGAAAGTAGCCTGCCATTCAAATCCAGCAGCAGAGCTAGAATCACCACCATGCAATTTTTCGAAAGGGATTGCTGGACCAACAAATTTATAGGTCCTCTCAACAGAACGTAACCTGATAAGGATCAAAGAAAAACAGCCTTTGACAGCGATAAGCAGATCACCAGAATTTGCTCCAGCGGGGAGCATCCAACGAAATCCAGTGTAGCGGGCATCGCTTCCAAAGGCAATCGCAGATTCAGATAGGTTGACATCACTCAACTTGACAGAAAGACCGCTATATGAAGTTGGCATTGGATGACTGTATGTTATTGATCTTAACTGGCCAACAAGGCAACCCTCCAAATGAAGTTCGTTCGGGTTTATAGATATTGGAGGATTCTCAAGAAGCATTCTGTGTATCTTTTTGTGTTGCAGGTCATTAGGATCGAAGTAGCCATGGTAGGAATCTAAAATATCTTCACCTGGATGATAATTCCTACAAAGGTTGGATAGTCATCAGTAAATGTTAGAAAAAGTGCGATGAAATAAAAAATTGGCGTACCACTCCCAGAAGCTAGAGCTCAGCGTCGTCCAATCCGGTACCCACGAAGGTAGAAGCTGCCCATCTACCTCACCTCCGTATTGGACGTCTAGACACAATACTTGCAGACACAAATCTCTTTTTATAAAATACCAAGCAACATCTGTGAAGAGTCCCGTGACCGACTGGCCATAATCGATTGTAATACGCGGGCCAATCTCATTGATGCTATCTGCAATACCATATGCCGTGTTTGACATACCAATCACGCCGTAAATGTGATCACGTGGATCAGAACAAATGCTGCGTGCGGTTCGTCGAAGCACATTGATTAAATCGCGGTCGAAAGTGCCGTGGCGAATAAGAAAACAATTACTCCGATATTTTGTCTTTTGCTGCGAATTCCAATTTGCATCTGATCTAGCCATCGGTCCCAGTGAGTTAAAAAGAGATCCAAAATGGGAGCCTTCCTCTGCTTTCAATAGACCGGATCCCAGAAGTACATCAGCTAATGTCGCCATATCCTGTAATTCCTGCCAGGAGAATCTAATTTCTCCACATAAAACTAGAATATTTTGGGCAGCCCAGATTTCCTGCACCACCCAGACCCTCCTGTAAAATGGTCTATTCAACAAATCTTGCAGAGCTTGTGACAGCCTTGAAGCATGACCCAAGCACAATGGTAACGTCATTACAGATTCTGTTTCCAGGCTACCACTGGATGATTTCTGTTCCCGGTAGGAAGGACGGCAAAGGCCACCCTCGACGTGTAGCCAACCATACTTGAAGCATCCTGGCTGCCGAATGAATCGAGTAGCAAAATCGGTGTCTCCAAAACTTTGTTCGCCTAGCCAGACAAGGACACTTTGAGCTTTTTGGAAGATTAGGAGCATATTACTGATTTGTTTAGATTTCTCCTCATTGTTCGATTGATTAATACAAAGGGCATCAACCCAAATAAAGCGGTCAGAATTTGTTTGTCGCAGCCGTTGAAGGGCAAGAAACAGATTGTCCGCTATTAGGCAAGGAATTTCATTGCAGTAGATAGTTTTCTTACATTGCGTATCTCCCCAGCAATATGAGATGGCTTCGTATTGCACTCTAAGCTGCTTATTGTGCAGAACAACCCCATGCCCATGAATTAAATCCACAACAAGGAGTTCACTCACTAAAGTTTCCCCAAAGCTACCAGGCTTGAGGATCAGAATTCTTGTCTGCCAGTCATTGATTTTGTCATAGATGTTTCCTGTGTTATCGCGGTGGTGTAGGACTTCTGGCATTATTTCCGAACAAGCAGCATTTTCGGTAGTCTTTCTCTCGGGCCAGACGTAAGCAATGCATTCAGGTTGGCAAGAACCATATAATAAGCGAATATTAGTTTGAATATAGTTCTTTTCAGAGCAAGTGTGGGCGCTGTGATTGGAGGTGCTCGAGAATTCGGACAGGCCATCTTGATCGCAAGAATCACAGCTCGAAGGAATGCTTGGTCTAGTGCTGAACGCAGACGAAGGCATGTCTTTCATCGCACCGCTTATTTGAGTGGATCTTTGTGGAGGATAGAGAAATCAAGGCCGCCCTAAGTAGATTCGAACATTAAACAGGTGTAATTCCCGCCAAAGTTGGCTATGGAGGGCGAGACTCGCTTACAATCCAATATCGTTAGCTGACTTGGCGCCTCGTATGATCTATTTGCTCTAATACAGCCACCAGTGTCGCTTTTGTTGCATTACCGGTTCTAGAGCGTTAAAGAAAAGCCGGATCTCAATGCATATTCATAATCGAGGATATTAGAGCAATCCCACAGCCCGACTTTTCCTAACAGCCCGGGATTTCTTTCCCAGAGGTGCAGCTCATCTACTACCCTTTGCCTGTTACGACATATTTCAATGGACCACATTCCACTTCCAAGCCATCCTTGCAATGAACATTGGACTGTACCGTACTATGTGAAAGACAACCATAAGTACGATGGGATGGGAATTGGAGATTTTCTTGGACGTATAGGGATTACTTTGGATGACAAAAATAATCTGGTTGCAGAAGAAAACGGACATTCCGTGCAATATGAAACTGGCCTCTCTGCGATACAGTCATGGCTCTTTTTTGCTCTCCTTGAAGAAGCGTCAGAAAGTGTCGGAGTTTCCACATTTGACCGAGAACATTATATCTTGAGGAAGCCTGAAGAGGATGCGAGAATCAACACACACCTCTTACCAATACTTATTCACGACATTGCAGCTTCGTGCGGAGACTGGAAAGGCTCTAGAGAACAGCCAAGTTCAGTGAGAGAGACCAAAAAAATGCACTTTGCCACTATCTTGGATTGCACCGAACTATTTGGATCACTCGTGACCCAGTGGCAGGAAAATGAAGATTTGTTCTTCGGCTATAATTTAAACGATCAGCAACTCCATGGTGGACGTCTTTTACTGCTTTCGATCGTCCTCATGCTGCAAAGTCTTTCCTATGCGGTGGGCTTACACTGCATATCGTCGAAAATATATACATTACCGCCAGGAATACTCATTGATCGACTTGCCGGAGCCGGGTGGTGTCCAAGCACTATAGCGAAGATGAAAAATAGAGATTCTGGCCCCAGTTTGTTATATTTTCTCAGCTTCCTAAAGCCTCAAAACCCCTTACGCCATGTTTCGTGCACAGAAAATACATGCATCTCCGCAACACTAGACAAAGACAATTATGCTAGGCCTCACACGGCAGAATGTCTGGTGGAACTTTGCAAAGATATATTTTCAGTGTCTTCAGATGTTTGCTCACTCTTAGAACAAGGAAAATTACCGCTGATGTACGTCACGGACCACTATGGCATTACAAAAATTACCATTCTACCGCACGATGAGACTGCTGAGGTCAGCGGAAAATTTGTTGCAATATCGCACGTTTGGATAGAGTATGTATACATATCTTCTGGATCTTGCTGTGACACTATAAATTGACCTTTTTCCCTCGTAATTAGTGGACTAGGCAACCCAAAAGAGAATGCGCTTCGCAGTTGTCAAGCGCTAAGGCTTCAAAAATACGTAAATTCTCTATACAATACTAATAAACCTGTCCCGTTCTGGATTGACAGTATATGTGTACCATTAGCCAGCGAGGGCCGTAAGCTCGCGATTTCAAGAATGCGTGACGTGTACAAGTTGGCTGACAAGGTTCTTGTTCTTGATTCACTTCTCTACGAGGCACCAAGCGATATTGATATTAAGGAAGTAGCGTTCAGAGTATACGCTTCTAATTGGGCTATGAGACTCTGGACTTTGCAGGAGGTGGGTTTGGAAAGCACTTCGATCTCTTACACTCAAATTGACTTCTAGATGTCAGTGCGCCCTTACGACAATGGAACAGCTGTATTTCCAGGTCGCAAATCATAGTTATTCTTTGCTTGATTTGATTTTGAATTCTTTATTTATAGATTGGGGCATGAATTCGGTCATTCGGCCAGCCAATGACGGTGGCATGAACATCAGCCTGGAAGCCATGAAATGGGCGCATATGAACCAAGGATTTGGTCTTGAATACGTAGGACTTAGCATCAGAACCGAGGTATTCGAAAACCTTGACGAAAGCCATCGGCTGCATCAATTCATTCAACCTCTGGAATTACGATCAACCTCGCACAAAGGAGATGAGGCGATATGCTTATCGAGTCTCATTGACCGCGACCCTCGAGAATTGTTGGATCATCCACCACAAGAGCGAATGATGGTGTTACTAAGTTCTATGAAGAAAATTCCCATGATTGTTCTTTTCCAAGGAAGAGACCGGTACGAAGTCGACGGCTGTAGATGGATTCCCCGTACACTACTATGGAATGGCGTCGCCGACCCTCGTTTGGGAACACTAGTCCCAAATATTCATCTCGATGTAACTTCAAGTGGCCTCTTGGCAAAGCTTCCAGGGATTCATATGAGAAATGGACCGATTTGTAACCCTCAAGATCACCGAGGAGTTTTTTTCCATTACAACAACGCCAGATTTTTGATATTCTCCGAAGACGATGACAGTGGTGAATGGATGATTAAGTATCGTGAACAGAATGTCGCAGTTATATTCTCAGAAGCTCCCGGCACCTTGGTCGTGACCCCTGAGTGTATTCTGGTATTGGTGAGACGAGAGGACGATGAAATCCTTCTTACTCGATTTGAGAGAGCCCTAGCTTGTGGCACGTTTATACAAAATTTGGAAGGATCTGACGGTACTAATGAAATGACTGAACCCTTTAAGATAGAGAGCTTAACTTTTTGTATTGGTTGAGTACGAACTCTATAGAGCAGAACGATAGTTTCGATTTATCAGAACATATGTCCACGTTTCATCCTCGCTCCCTGTACAACTTCATGCTACTTGGGCTCATCGTTATAAACATGCTGGAGACACTTCATATTACTGTTTAAGATGTTACAGTTGAAATCCAAGTGAGAACGCAAATTTCATCAGAACAAGACTCTTATCTGTGCATGCATCTCACACCTACATAGCTGAGTTTGTATAGGCCTTTAGGCTACGAGGATTGCTGACTAGCTAGCGCATCCTAGCAGTATTCGCATTCGGCACAAGGCTCTTAAGGTAACAGCATTATACCTCTCCCAAACACGTAAAGATGGGCCTAGGCTCTCATACAAGCCAGTTCCTTTCCCGAAAAGAAGTGATTTGCTCCAAATTGGACATATCAGTGAAATTGACGGCGGCGAGGCCGCGAAGTACCTTCGGCGTGCAGCTATTCAGCTACGCCTAACTGACGCCACCGGGAGTTCAGCGCAGTCCAGGCCCGTGAAGTGAAAACACAGTGACCTTATTCGCATTTGTCCAGCCGATGCTTGCTATGTAAGGTCATTCCTGTTGCATATCTTTAATAGAATTTGGAGTTAATGGCGCTTCGCGAGTCCCAAATTTACTAGGTGTGTCAGTCTGGTTCACGTCACAGTCTGTCATCCACGCTTTGCCCGCGTGCAAGCCATCTCCAAAAGTACCAGCCTCTGCATGCTCTTAAGGCTACTATAATACTTGGCATGCTATCAAAGCTGCATTCGTTTTGTTCCAGCACGCCACAGCAGTTTAGTGGTAAGTCGTGCTGCTATACGCTCTATTATAAACCTTCGTAGGTAATTCATGCCCAGCCTATCTCTGCAATTCAGGTTCCTTCCTTTTGGCACACCGCACAATCTCCTTGCCCAAACCTCTGACCATGGCTCTCCTGCGATCTCACTTGTTCCTCGTGCTCTCAGTGTTTCTTCTCACATCGCCAATTACCGCGATGTCAAATGCCAATGTTACCGACCACTGCGACAAAACTCATTACTCATCACAAGATCTTGACTGTTCCTCAACTGCAAGCAATGACTATTACGGCCTCGGAGTTCGCATTGGCGTCTATTGTACTTGGATTTCGTCTTGGATTGCGAATTTGTTCGTTCCTTCCGAAATCGCTGGAGCGCTCGATGCCAACGCCATATTCCTCGTTGCGTTGATGATTTCAATGTTTCATGGAAGCGCTACTCATACACTTGCATACATTGATGGCTTGATCCTTATGCAACTTTGCGCTGGATACCTGTTCGGTTGCTGTAAGTATATGGAATCCATCAGCTTTCCGTAAGAGGAACTCGCTTACAAATTATAAACGGATAAAAGTCAGCATCTGGGGACTCAGGACGGTCCATTACATTAAGGAAGGACCAGACGGTAAGTAGTCGTAATTGACGTCCCGAAAAGTTCTTGTATTTACAATGGCTTAGGGATCCGTCACTTTGGCGGCCTTGGTACGCACTTCAGAATTCTAATCGTTTTTGCCATCAGCACATATGGTATCTGGTTCTGGACGAAAGGCATTGAGGATGGGCTAGTAGTGATTACAACAGACACTGGAGGACCAAAGCCATGCCAATGCTACCCATTGTATACCTTCTTCTTTGCCAGGCTTAAAGTGCTAGGTGGGATACGCTATCTCTACATTGTAAGTTCAAGCAGATTGGAGACTTCTACGGCACGGTGCTAATGGTGGAATTCCAAACAGATCATGACTACTGGCACCACATTATACTTCGGCTCTATGATAATAATAGCAGGCATCGACCGTTCCAGGCACCTGTTTGATTTAAAGCGACTCAGTCACATGTTCGAAAATACAAGATACGAAACTGGCTTCTTAGCTCCTGAGTAGGTAAATTGAACTCTGTGCTGCTTCATCGCCACTGACAGGGAAATATTAGGCTTGCTTTCATTTTCCGCTTTGTCAGTATCGGCAACCTCGTTTGGATCGTATTCAGTGTGATCAGCGTTGAAATGACGTTGAATTGGGATTTCGTGACTGAAGTCCAATCCAGAAGTCATAACATCGGGACACCATCACAACTTCTTCCCCTGCTAATTGGTTTGTTTCAATTCGTCAGAATTGCTTGGCTCGCCATCCGTGACCACTTCTTTGGCGGAGAGGAAAATGCCGAACAGATTGTGGCCCGTACCGAGGCGGTGATTATCAAGTCTAAAGCAAGATACCTTGTGGCCTGGCTACCGTGGTTGTCTCATTTTTCATTCTGGACAGTAGCGCGTCCGATTTCTGTGTTGGGGAACAGTGAGCTGGGAAAGCAGAGTCGCGAGAATAGTGTGCAAGAACATGGTGGGTCCGATTTGCCACGGAAAGAAGCTGATGTCAGCCTTTCACCGCTTAGCCCTGTCTTTGGTGAGAAAGAGGTTAGGTTTTGAATAGGCGAGAAAGAGATGGAAGTGGCTGATTGATCCCCCACATGACGATGAAAGACAAAATTCAAGTCAAGCGCTTGACTTTTTGCATGAATTAATGAGATTTCTAAGCACGCATTCATGTCGAATGGATTTCTGACGCTAATAAAACCAAGCAATAATACTCTTCTTTACCCCTAATTCTGACGCGCCACAATTGTAGAAAGACATTTACTCTTTCCTCTTCTTTCCTTCCTCAAGTATCCCCAGCTTCACACCATCTATTTTGCTCACGCTCTTGCCAAGCATCATGCCCATGACAGGATCTCTATGGACGCGATCCATCGTATCCTGATACGCCTCGACAGCCCATTGGGGGGTGTTCAATTTTGGCCAATTGACCTTAGAAGCATTCCTCAGTACGCAGTTTCACGGTCCTCTTCACGAAAAGGATTCACTTACATAAAGAATTCCATAATTCCACATAAAGTGTCCAGAATATGCAGCAATGCCAATGCTCAGTAGCACAAAGATTCTTAATGGCCAGAGTGTAGAATTGGGCAACTGGTTAGTACTAATGCTCACCAGAACGAAGAACAAGCAGAATCCGAACACATATGGTACAGCTTGAATTACCAGAGGCCGCCGATCGGCAAACTGCTGACCTCCAAGAAAGCCAGCATTCAAGCTATCAGGCCGGTAGGCACCCAAGAAGAGATCGAAGCCATCCTGCCTCGGTCCGTCGCCGAAATTGTTACGCAAATATCTTGTGATGCTATTATTCAAGTCTTGCAGCGCCCCGGCCTTTGTGCGGTTGCCAGTACGAGTGAAATCTGTTTTCAGTGCTCCAGTGCCGGAGTAAGAGCGTGATACTACGTCGGCATTGTCGGCCCAAACATTCCGAAAAAGACTTTCAAAGGCTGGATTATCCTGGACCGCTTCTCCAGGACGTAAAATACCAACATCAATGAGCATGCGGGTAGCTATCCAGCGGCCCAGCATCGATTGGATGACGTTAGTCCGATCTAGACAATCCATGCAATTTGTACGCACAACAGCAGTTTGTTTCCGGCGAACATAAAGATCACCTGATGGCGTTTCAGTACCGTGGAAGTAGCCACCAGCTTCTAAGCCAGACTTGAGCTGATCAAGCAGTAATTGAGCACGATGCCACTTCAGACCTTTCGTCTCATTGTGGAAGTCAAAATAGACATAATGCAAGTGATCATACCAGCCTTTATTCACCGTTGGCTCAATGAAAATCAATTTTTCCTGGTTCTTTTTGCCAGCTTCCTGAGATTCAATTGGAGAAGACTGGAGAATCTTAATCATCTGTTCATATGCATCCTTGACCCTTACTTCTCGTCCTCTCTGATTCACGAGATTAACCAAGTAGTTTTCGCCATAGAGCCGGATCTGCTCGTCGAAATGACGCATAGCTGCTGGAATTGCCGAATCGACGCCGCGAATCTGAAGCTTCGGGGTGTACCGTAGCGTGTTGATTTCTGCCCAAAATACTGGTACACTGCCTCGAGTTTGAACATAAGAGAGAATCTGTGTCTCGTGGCCGCCTAACGGTCTTCCGTTTTCCAGTCCTTGGTCACCGGCAAAGCCCATCATGCCGCTTGAGGCAGCGTCATTCAGAACAATAATTTGCTCGGTCTCGTTAAAATTGCTCACATGCCCTTCGTCGTCAATGCCACGAGACATGTATCGGGTGCCTCCACGATGCCTCGAACGCCTTGTGATAAGCACAAAAGTCATGGAATTGCCTTTGATGGAAGTGTTTATTATCTCGAGCATCCCATACATGACAGGTAATATATACGGGTCAACTGCTGGTTGTGGCCTAATGCGCCCATAGGAATTCTTTCCTTCCCGGAAGTCAATGAGCGAGGAACAGACGAAGCGATTCCAGAAGAAGCGGTCGTCGGCTCGCTCCCAAAGAGGTTCCTGGGGATTGGATTGCGCCTGACGCTGAAAGCTGTTGGTCACGTCGAAAGTATATGAAAAGTACATCGGCCCGGACTTGATCAAAAGCTTAAGATAGGCCAGGTAAGTCTCCTCATCGGAGTCCGAGATCTGGCGTTCGCGCAGAGGCATGAACTCGGTTGAGACAACTTTGTAGATCTGGTGGCCTTTGAGGCGGCCTACAGGCTGGGACTTTGTGATGGCGATGACATAGCTATCTGCAAGTCTGTTCATTATGTGGTGTTGGAGCATTGTGCGAATTAAGTGAAAGCATACCGAAACGTAGCTTAATAATGCCTAAAATGCCTGACACGCTGGTTACGCGAGTGCCACCCGTGAGCTCACCCTCGTTCATTCTTAGTTCTCCAGAGGGGCGGTCGATGATGAGCGCCGGCGCACTTGGTGTAGATGGTGAAGTGAAGGCATAATATGATGGGGAAGCGTAGACATTGAGGTCTCGAAAAGGGAGGCTCGCAACCATCTTGCCAAAACTGAGGTCGTAGCCCTGCAAATACTAGAAAAATTGTGTCAATAGTGCATCAGTATTTGAAGGCATTCATTACAATGTCGAGGGGCAAAATTGTACTTCCGGTTGTCGTGTTCGCCACTCCCTTCTGAGCACGGTGACGACAGTCTCCGGACCCCAAGCCAAGCCGCTCCGCGCCGATCGATCACTTCAAGGCTGCTGCTTTGTGAGGAACAATCAAACCACATCCCAGCAAAGATTAGTCAATCGTAAACGGACACTACCGGCGCAGTTTTCTAAAGCTTGCGATTTGATTCACACTCTCTGACTGAGCGGACTCATCATTTTCACAACAGGCGCCCGAAATGGCGGGAAGGATGCAGCAAGGTGGTCGCTTTGGGGGCGCACGCTTCGCTCAATTCAAACTTGTGTTGCTCGGTAAGCTTGTCGAGTGCCAGATTATAGAGGTGTCATATACTGACAGATATCCAGGTGAATCCGCGGTCGGTAAATCGTCCCTAGTACTGCGGTTCGTAAAGGTCCGATTAGCCCTCTGATGCACTTTGAAGCAATAGAGCGATAGCTGAATATCTCGAGAGGATAGGACCAATTCGACGACTACAGAGAATCCACTATCGGCGCCGCCTTCCTGACCCAAACGATAGCTCTCGACGATCAAACAACAGTCAAATTCGAAATATGGGATACTGCAGGGCAAGAGCGGTACAAGAGCTTAGCACCAATGTATTACAGGAATGCGAACTGTGCAGTAGTCGTGTATGATATTACTCAGGCGGTATGGGTGTTACACAATGCGGTAGATTGAATGTGGAAACGCTGACAAGCCGAACAGAGCTCCTTGGACAAGGCAAAGTCTTGGATAAAAGAGCTGCAGCGTCAAGCAAATGAGAATATCGTCATCGCACTCGCAGGTAACAAGCTTGACCTCGTCACTGAGCAACCTGACAAGCGCGCGGTATCCACCGCCGATGCCGAGGCGTACGCCCGAGAAGCAGGCCTCTTGTTCTTCGAAACAAGCGCGAAAACAAGCGAGAATGTGAAGGAGCTATTCACGGCAATTGCAAAAAATTTGCCAATTGACCAGGCCAGTCAGAAGGGCATGCGTGGCTCAGCAGGCCGACCCGGTGGTGTGGATTTGGGAACAAGGCAAGAGGGTGGCGGCGCCAGTGGAGGTGCTAGCGGTTGCAATTGCTGAACAAATTTGTGGAATTGGGGTGCTAAAAGAAGAATCACATGGAGAGCCTCGAAGGTTGTACTCTTTACAAGATGAATCTTATCATGAGGGAATCCTACAAGCGACGGACTCGAAAAAGCTGCTCTTAGCATCTGCACATTTTCGGAGAAGGCGTATACGGCGCAGTGGTCTTAGCGCGTGGGTAGCCAGTCGTTCAAATTGCCGGGGCTGATAATGCAATATGCAATCTAATAGCAGCATAGACACCTTTTCTAGCGCTCTGTTCCTCTCTTGCTCTCCGCCGAATTGTATTTTCAACTTATCAAGACAACTCATAGTTCTCTTGCATATTTGCTAGTTGAAGGCCTAAACACAACACGATATCCACTTCATTATTTGTCTGGCGAAAGACATTTACCATATTCTAAAGACAGAGCCATGTTAACACTTTAATATCTTCACACTCATGGAGGATGCTTCTCGTGTATAGGCTTTCCTTGTTCGCTATTTCACCACCCCATATTTTACTCAGTTTGATAGCTTATCACATGACTAAGTGCAAGATTAAACGATTTCGTATAAAACAGGGAAACAGAATTTATTGCTAATACTTCACTTGCTACGCACAAGATTGTTCATACAAATGGAAAAAATATTGCGATCGCAACAGCAAAGCTTTCGGTCTCATTTCTAGATCTCATCATATGATACTTTTTTTTGAGTCGTAATCAACACTGAAGTCTCTCTTTAATTAACAGAATGAATACAAATATGCGTACTCCATTGATTGACGCAGAATCTTCGCGTGCAGAAGCCACAGGCTCTCTTCACGAATCCAGCAAAGCCTGATTTACATCCTCAGATGGTCGTCACTGTAGTGTGGAGAAAATGATCTTTTTCTAGTCGAAATTTACTTATTACATGCAATATGAAATCCCCAAACTTTACTAGTAGCCAGGTCGCTACAGCCGGGCGATTTCATTATGAGACTGTTATTTAACACCAGTGGTTTGTTGAGACATATGGCAATTTTCAATATGTAACGGCAAGCGGTCACACTCAGGATAGGAGTACCGTTCTCGCTTCCTTCCGTCGCTCCAGTGTTCTTGAGATGCATAGATGCCACAATTCAGTTGTGCAAGCCATAGCACATCAAAATCATCCCAGTGACCCTTCAAACCTTTGAAGGCCCACATTTTGCCTCCAATGATCTCTCAAACTGTAAAGATACATCTCAATTCCCTATTAAACACTATAGATTGAGAACATCAGTCCACTCGCGACTGATAGAACTGGCTCATATCAAACGCCGTAGAGACGCTTGGCATCAGCTTGGACTTGCTTCATGGATCTAGATGTTTTCATCCTCGCCGTCAATTTGTTCAGGGATGTACTTCAATCTGAATGCCATTAACATTGGCGTCTGTGGGAAGTTGTGGTAACTTTGTGCATGCACAGGGTCTCCGCCTTTTGTCGAAAAAGCCGGCTCACGTATACAATTCGGAACGAAACCAGCTTTTGCGAAGATGTTGAAGAGTGTAGAAATTGGCCTATGGTATAGCATCTACTCGAAACTTAGCGGCTCCTGCGAAACTTTCAAAACTCTTACCGATAGGAAACTTACAACGGGCTTATTTTGACCACGGACTGCCTCGCTCATAACAGGAGGCAGATTGAGGTATTGCTTTATCTTAATGCAAGTCTCCATGACTTGCTTTCCAGTTGCCGGATCTTCGTATATCTGAATCTCACGATGGCCAGCAGGCTTAGAAAACACAGGATGTAAGTCGACGACAATTACACTGCCAATGTCAGTATATTACTCAAGATGCGCTTGGGATCATCCTACCGCCCTCCAGGCTTGAGAAATAAGGGCAGAGCCTTTGCGAGGGGTTCAATCTCTGGTAATGACTTAATTGTCATGCTGATAGTAATAATGTCAAACCCACTGCGATCTTTGTAAGTTGAGTATCCGTAAATCCGGCTTAACATTAATATACCCTTGGTATTCCTCTTTTAGCTGGGCTGCGCGCCGATCCATGTCTTCAAAGTTCATTAGGTCTACCAAGCGATACTTAATTGGCAAAGGATGCAAGCCGTCTTCACTTCGGGCTTGATTCTCTACCTGGTCATGCTTTTCCGCCAACTTAAGCATTCTCTCTGAATAGTCCAGCCCGACTACCCTCGCCCCAAGTCTGGCAAACACGCGGCAAATGATTCCTGTACCGGAGCCAAGCTCAAGGACAGTCTGATCTGCTTTGCAGCATGCCAATTGCTTTAGCTGGGGAATGACTAGTTGCATGAACATATCGTTGCCACCCTCGGACTGAACTTCGTCCCAATAATTAGCAACATGGTCCCAGGTTTCTCGATTATACACGTTGCCGGCTTCAGTGTCGTTCAATTTGCCGTTGACTTCTACGTGCTGTTGGGTTTCAGTTGTATGGACATGTGCGTCGCATGGCTGTGACCGTTCATCAGCGACCTTGTTTTCCATTATTGTCCGACGATTGATCCAAGATAACATCTCCTGATCCTGAAATGATATGATTAAAAGACAAGGGTGCGAATGCAAAATTCGATTTCAGAGATCTAGGGGACTGGAAGGATGACGCGGTTGCTTCGCTGAAGTTTACCGACAGAATGATGGCTGAACTGGCGAGGGGTCTGCATTATTGATCTTAATAACAATCCGGCTATTGAACGCCACCGGCACTGTTGCTCATAAGAGGTAGACACTGGCGCAGCTGTTTTGAGGCCGATACAACGATGTCTCTTTGGAGGACGAGGCACGGAAGGCGCTAACGCCATGCCGCCTTAGAGGCTGAGCGTCGAAGGCCTGAGGCAGTCTTCATGCGGTGTGATGGTATCAGACTGCTCAGCCTTGCAATCAGGCGCAGATGGTCTGCGCCACACGGTCGACAGAGTTATGTTTGTGAGGCCGGCGGATTGGTATCATTACATCTCCTTCAATTGTGCTTCTTTCATATGCGTCACTACCGTGGGCGGAACTTTTTGTCCTTGCAGCGCGTCCATTCGTACTCAGAGTGAAATTCACGACCATGGGACAGTCGTTGTCTTTTTCCGTTAAAGGCAAACATGCGCCAACTGACCCAGAGCATGCTCAGCATGAAAAATCTGGTCTGCCGATACATGAGCCGCAGATGAAAGACGAACAGCTGGCCACGAACGAATTCAACAGAAGCAAATTTCTTGAAGATCAGTGCTGTATACAGCCTCACACAGATGAAGGGGGTGATGCATACTAGTATATTCTCTATTCAACATCATGTGCAGCCAACGCGATGCTGACTTGGAGCTTCCCCCATAGCATAGGAGATGCCTATGAACCAGCGAAATGTGCTGGTGAATGGAAAATTGACGAGTAGTATTCTCATTTGTCTGACATGGATTTTCTTGCACACTGACAGGGGCGGCAGGAGTAACCGTCCCTACCTGAAGTATATCAAGCGCATCTCCCACTCACTGCCCCATCTGGAATATCTGGCCCATTGGATGGAGGTGACTGCGGCACCACCAAAATGGAAATTCATCAAGCAGTGCCAACCAAACCGAGAGGAACGCGCCCGAAGATGCAACGTTTGTGTGATGGACTTCAACCGTGGCCAGCTGCCAGAAACTAAGACCTACACTGATGTTGAAAAACTGAACAGAGCACTTGAAAAACAGCCAAGCGATACAGAGAATCCTCCTGACCGGTTGATAATCGTGGAGGATCTCTCTCGTGATGTGGTAGAGTTACTTGGTTCGAAATATGACATCGATCCACTGTTCTTCCTCTCTCATATCGGGGATTATCTCTTCCACAATACCCGAGACCGATGGGTAGAGCTTCCCGACCTTGACTGTGTGTCAAGACGACAGACTCATTTTACTCTTCAATATCTGCGAGCTCGTTATTTTGATACACCAGATGCTCTTGCGACAGCAGAACGCGAAAGCGGCGCATTCAATGTCTTGCGACGATTAGACAGCGATAGGAGTGCGAAGCGGCTGCAAAACGGTCTCCTCGACAAGAAAGACGCCAGTATAACTCTAACACGTGCAAAAACTTCCTTGTGGATGAAGCCTAGAAAGCAGAAAGACGAACCTCTACTGGGTAAGCTCCAATTCGGTCTTCAGGTTCATAGCCATCTGCTAATTATCCAAGCTGTCCTCCTTGTCGATCCTACGGTAAAGGCAGGCTTTCCGTTGTGGGGTGGCTATCGCCCATTCGAAGACACACCTTCGATGAATTCTGAGGATGATGTCAAAGCTCCATCCCGTGTCTCTCTTTTCGAAGACGTTATATTCTGGAGTAGCAGGATGACCGATTCTGATCTCCAGTTGGCTCGAGAAGATCCGAAATGCATCGCCATACCGATGATCCGTTTGGTCCTGGCGGACTGGCGAACTGTTTTGAAATATATGACAACAATTTTCGGAAAAATTGAATGGGAGATCGAGAAGCCCCATTGGGGTGAGGTACCAAACAAAGTTGACAAGACACTGCAAAAGCTATCTCCATGGAAGAGGAACATTCATTACTATAAGGCAATGATCGGAGATGCTATCAATCGAATCTTCCCGCCAAAATTCAGGAATCAAATGAATCTCGGAAGTCCAATTTCACCTCCCGAAGGTACAGGTCTCCTTGACCTTCTCCATGACTTCCGCATTGTTCAAAATCAAATGGAGTTCAGTCAACAACGCATCGAAAGCATCCAGTTCACAGCGACAAATGCCATCAATATCGAGGAAGCAAGGCGGGCTGTGCAACAAAATAAGCACCTTGCTCGACTCACTTTCCTAGCCACCGCTTTCCTGCCTCTGAATTTTACTTCCAGTTTCCTAAGCATGTCGCCCAACTTCAACGCATCAAATGGACCAGTGTGGTTATTCTTCGCTATAGGCTTGCCGTTGATGATCTTGGCGCTTCTTGCCGTAGATCTATCTCGTCCCAAGGAAGGGAAAGTCATAAGAACACTTAGAAAGTTCAAGATCCTACGAGACAAGAACGGTACTAGACCAACCACAGCAACGGCCGCTGAAAAAGTCCCACGGGCAAAGACGATACCTTGGACTATTGAACGAACACCATCCGGCTTTCGAATCTAGAAATCAAACATTAATCCTGAACCTGATGTGATGCTTTGAGTGATCGATTCGCAGTTTTTTTAGTCATGGCCGTCAAATTTTGTTGGAAACACCGTTCTTGTTAGAATATGGTCTCACTGCGAGGTAGATGCGCATTTACTGTACAACGGTCATGCTTGATTAATTTATTTGCTGCTCCATAGCGAAATATATATGACTAAAAGCTCGACGTCTACCATGCTCAATACATTTTTATCTCTTACATTTCTCATATCTTGTTACATTTTCTGTTGTCTCAATATGCCCGGGCCGGCAATCAATAAAATTTCTGTGAAAATCGTCCAGAGTCGGAGTTTATAGGCATGCCCGAGCAGAGACTCGAAGTTTCACCGTCGCGGTGCATCTATTCGTCAGCTAAGTGTAGCAATCGCGAGTAAATTCCGACCTGAGAGAGATATAGCAAACCGAGATCCTTTTATCCAGGAAATTGACTTTTGACTCTTATCACCCGAGGCTGTATTAATATAACCCCAGATTTATATCAGGGCAAAGAGCAGCATAGCGGGAAAAGATTCCAGTATGTGACCGAAGGTTGAAGCAGTTCCTTGCAAATCCGATGCTTCGTCATCACTATCTTCAAGAGAGCTGAAATAAGTCACTTTAACATTAAAACAGTTCACCAGACGACCATGTCGAAACTGTCAGTCGCAAGGATTATTACTAGAGGAACTCTAGCATAATTTTCCCGGTACCTGTAGCCAGAAGACCAATACATTTGCATCCGTCGCTAAATGCAAAAATATTCTTTGCCGAACGACAGAGTATTCATTCGCGAGGACTGGGCAAGGAGAATGATCCGTGATACGACGTCATCAATGTCGATGACTCTCTCGAGCATTCGAGAACGTTAAGACAGAGTCAGGAGTACTTGAGATATCAAGATCGAGCCAGTCCAAAACATCACGGTCCCAATGGAGATCACGGGAGCTGAACAACTTCGATCTGCAACGTCCATTGCAGGGAGCTAGTTCTGCGAAAAATCTCGAGCATCTTGACAAGCTAATGGAGCCTAGGGTGGAATTCAGAGGAATGACCGATCGTGAACGAGCCATTCCTGATCCTACATCTGTGATTAAAGGCTCATATAGCTATCGGGTTCTCTCAGTGCAGTCAGATGATATAAATCCCCAACTCTGGAGTCATTACAGAAGTTAAAATGAACTGAGGTCGCAGATGCAGATAGCGACACGCCGCGTCAGAAATTTGTAAAAAAGCATCAGTCACTACAGCCGTATCTAAACAATTGAAAATCCACGAGAGAATGCTCCCCAGAGTAACGCGTACAACGGGTTTGAGAAAGTGGACAAGAGAAAGGAAGACGGGAAATTAGAGGGAGAAAGAAGAGCAGCCTAAGACGTGCGAGGAGTGTGTTTGCAAGGTCTCTTCGCGGAAGTATGCCTATGAAAAATGAAGCACTGCCCATTGCACGACATGAGGGAACAAAATAGGCCCAAATCAAAGTATAAAGACGCTCTTCCTTCGAATTGCTGAGTCAATTTCTACAATCAGTGATTGGAAATATGTGCTTCAGACGGCACAGAAACAACTTGCGCCGTCAATTATATGCATAGAGGAACGTTGAAGAACGTATCTCAGATTTCCAGGTAGTTGTCAAGCACCGTCCAATCCATTATGCGGATCTTTACATCATCCCCTCACTCTCCTTCCTCTCTTGCGGAAACACTTCATCCAATATTATCACAGTCCGCCTAATTTTCTCTGCCCCCGCACATGAAACCAAACTTTCTACGCGAAGGGACCGCATGGATCACAAACAACGCGGAATCGGCTGGCTTAGTCTGGTGACGCTGCTTTTCCCGTCTGAAACGCCGCTGCTATAGACACATGTGAACCCAAATGAAAAGGACACTACTATACCGGCGGAGCCGGACACGGTGAAGAATACAGCTACATGATGGTGCAGCAGCCGCCTTGTTGTTGGGGCGCATATGGGTCCTCCCCACGCGGAACCTGGCATTGGGTATCAGTGGGCGACTTACGCTGATGGGTAGGAGAGGGTTGCGCATACCTGCCCCCATCGACTAGGCACCATGAAGTCTTTTGGCTCGCGTTCGGTGTATGCTATCAGACTGCATGTCGTCTCTGTCAGCCCACCAGCTCTCACACGGCCGTTCAATGCACAGCAGTATTTGCACACGTACTCCATGGCGGCCTCGGACACCGGTATCCTCCTCCTGTTAAGATCCTCCTGTAGGCGCTGGTTCAGCTCAGTGAGACGGCGCAGCTTTAGCTCGGCCATGGACTGCTTCTTGCTCTTGCCGTGATCATTACTGCGCACCTCATATGGCGTCGACATCATGGGCACGCGCGATTGTATGTCGCAGTTAGTTGGAGTGGTGAGAGTGCGGGAAAGCTCGATGCACGCCGCCGCAGGGGTGGGTCAGTATTAAGGCGATCGGCAAGATGGTCGCTACGCGCGCGAATGATTATCGCGTAGATATTGTCGTCGGGTGACTGGTGCGTCGTTTGATGAGCTGACCCTGGCGAAGCGGGATGTGTGCAGCAGTCACGAGCGATGGAGCCTGCAGGCGAGAACACCTTATCGTGGGCGTCAGCTCATATCAACGAACTCCGGTTCTGTGTGACGTGCCTTCCCCGAATGGCAACCGCCCACCGCTGTTGCCCACAGGAAGGAGCGGCGGCCGCGCACGCGGGCGACGGGTGGCGGTGGGGAGAAGCGACGGGACGATCGAGGTTGAGGGGGAGGCGGCGGAAGAAGACACGACGCGCGCACAAGCGGCCTAGTCGTCGGCCTGCGTCTGATGGTCTCACCGGCACGGAAGGAAAGGACACGACACGGCGTGGGTGGAGAGAGGAAGTGTCACGAAAGCCCCGTCCCCCCCAGGAGATTGGGCCTTGGGCTCGCCACGACGCGATTGGTGGGCTACGCCCGCTCGGTTAAGCGGGTTGCCGCCCGACATCACGTCCTCCGGAGAGTACGCATAAGGCAGTTCCGCAGTACGAGCCACGCTCTCCATCCACGGGACCTACTCAAGAACCAACGTCACATTCCTATTCCCGTCCGCATAGTTCTTTCCCGTGCGTCTATATTGGTGATTACATGGATGAATCATTCTCCAGTGGGACGCACAAAGGGTCACTTACCCACCGCATCACATTCGCGATCCGGGGATGTAGGAGTTCATAGTACAACTCATATGTTATGGCTTCACGTATGGATACATTGTGCATGTCTGATTATGGCGCTGCCACCGTTCTCGCAACCGAACCTCTCAAACACGCCATTCTCACACTTCGTCTGCGAGGTCGTTGAAGCTTGCCGGAGCAGGCACCCTCTACCTCTTTGTCTCTGGTGTCTTCACATTCGCAAGAAGCTCAAATAGAAATCAGATCTCCCATCAGCAAGCGCAGAAATGCTATCAGTATCAGGCTCTGCCGTTTCCGCTTGGGCAGTCTCGCATCCGCCTCCACAACGCCCACACGGCCACCCGCCGGTCTACACGCCGTACGGCTCACTAATCAGCCGTACTATCGTCTATCTGCACGGCTTGACGCACCCATAGCTCCAGAGCGCATATCTGGATGCTACTGGGGTAGAAATTGGTGCTCGCACCATCGCCCCCGATCACCCTTGATGCGAGCAGGCTGACCGCATCCAATGCGCACGCTGTTATATCACGTAACAGAGGTAGGGCTACTGCTCGACCATTTCGGTGTAGATGAGTATGGTCCAATTGTGCGTGACATCCAGCGAAAATAAGAGGAACGCATGCTGCGATCAAAAATATATTGCTAACAATAATTCATATATTTTTCTAGAGGCATTTTCGGTTATGCACCATACGCCTTAGACTTTTGCTTTCATCTTGCCGCACCCCACCGCGCCGCTAAATAAGCTCAATGCGATTACCATTGCGTGCGGCATGGGTATTGCAGGCATGAGCAAGCGCAGCAGGCGCTGGACGAATTGGGCTGGCCTCACATTTGGGCAACTGTTCTTACCCAAACCGACGCGTGTCTACTTCGCAAGTGACAGTGCAAGCCAGTCGAAGCGGTCAAAGGAGCAGCACTTCGAGCGGGTACGGCGTCGGTGCGCCTCGCCTAACTCCAACGACGGAGAATTGGCTGTTTAGCAGGACAATGACGTGCTGCACCATGTTCTTGCACTGGGCGACGGGGGCAGGGAAGCGAGGGGGTACGCACAAGGTTTTGAGGCTCTTATGCTGGATGGCGGCTGATGTCAGCCACCTGAGGTTTCTTAAAATGTTCGATGGAATCCGCCAGTGTGCCTGGGAGTATAGGAAGCGCGATGTGATTTGTCCCGTGGACCATGGCGTTGAGACAGCAGTGCGGTTGAGGCCATGGACATGGTTGCAGGTGGACGATAAATCGCACGTGAGAATCTTTTTCCTACCGGGAAAGGGTGCTGAAAGATCCGATGTAGTAGAATATGTGAGTGGTATTTCTCAGTGGCGAAAAAAGTCCTGCATTGGACATCTTCTCACTCTTCTAACCTGGAACGAGAGCAAATTGGCCCCTATACAGTGCTCTTTATTTCGTCAGTCCTCATCTGTAGTGTTACGAGATTGACAAGACTTTATTGTGATTCGTCCGAGTCTCGGGTCCAGGGCATGACAGAAGAGATGCCTTCACCGCCATGCGCGCTGATTCAAGCGTGCATGAACGGCTCGAGCAAAGCGGCGGCGTCGTGAGGTCCACGATTTTCGACATTGTGCGTTTCACTTCTCGGTTTGCGAACTTCTCCAGTTACCGTGACGGAGCTTTGCAGAGAGAGTCCTGCCCGCGGCCCTTTGCGTCGTCGCAGTGGAGGAGCCTCGAGGACGCAGCATCTACGGCCTCGCCCGCCGCCAAGCCCGCACGGCCGCTCTCACAAACTCAGCGAAACGAGCAAATCCAGCACCACACCACACCCATTTCCCCCCCTACTCACCGCGTCCCTCTGAACCATATATCCTCCTCCGGCATCGTTCTGCACGGCCTAGGGCTCGCGGCCATCCGATCCACATCGCTCATAGTCCGCATTGAGGAGGCAGCCCAGCATGCCTCCTCAACCGCACACCCGTCCCGAGAATGTGCTCAAACGAGCCCAGGAGCTCATCGGCGTAGGGCAGCAGCAGGCCGCCCTTTCCATCCTTCACGAGCATGTGACGTCGAAACGCACGCGGAACAGCACGATCGCCGCGCTTGAGCCGGTGATGATGCTGTTCGTCGAGCTGTGTGTGGACCAGCGCAAAGGAAAATCGGCTAAGGATGGTTTGTACAATTACAAGAACACGAGCCAAAATACCAATGTGGCCACGATCGAGTTGGTCTTCCGCCATTTTCTTGAACTTGCCGAGCAGAAGGTCAAAGATGCCCAGGCTAAAGCAGACGAGATCTCCGGTTCTGCGGAAGAGGCCAAGGCCGAGGCCGACACCTCGTTGGCCAACGTGGGCGATTTGGAGGCCATGGAAACGCCCGAATCTATCTTGCTGTCCACTGTATCGGGCGAGCAGTCCAAAGACCGGACTGATCGTGCCATCGTCACTCCGTGGCTGAAGTTCCTATGGGAGGCGTATCGCACGGTGCTGGACATCTTCAAAAACAATGCGCGGTTGGAGGTCATGTACCAAACCACCGCTCATCAAGCGTTTGACTTTTGCCGTCGCTATACGCGCAAGACTGAGTTCCGGCGCTTGTGCGAGCTGCTTCGCAACCATTTACAAAACGCTGCCAAGTATTCGCAGCAAGTGCTTGCCATTAATCTCAGCGACCCGGACACGTTGCAGCGGCACTTGGACACCCGCTTTGAGCAACTCAATGTTGCTGTCGAGTTGGAGCTTTGGCAGGAAGCGTTCAAAAGTGTGGAAGACATTCATACGCTTCTCAGTTTGTCCAAGCGCCAACCTAAAAACTCAATGATGGCCACCTACTTTGAGAGGCTGACGCGCATCTTTCTGGTCAGCGAAAATTATTTGTTTCACGCGGCAGCCTGGAGCCGATACTACAATTTGCTCAACATCTCTGCGCGAGCCGTGGCCGCCGGTGCATCGAAGAAGGACAATCCGACGAATGTCAACGATGCGGACCTCTCTAAAGCCGCAACCTTCGTCCTCCTTTCCGCCTTATCCATTCCAGTCATCAGCACTTCTCGTTCCCGAGGTGCTCTTATTGACGTTGACGCGGCACGCAACACCAAAAATGCCCGCCTCACCAATCTGCTTGGAATGAACACTGCGCCAACCCGCGCCATCTTGTTTAAGGATGCTCTGAGCAAGGACATTATGCAACGTGCACGTCCGGAAATTCGGAGCTTATACAACATCTTGGAAACAGACTTTCATCCCAAGTCCATCTGCGAAAAGGTCTCGCCTATCCTTTCCCAGATTGGCGCAGATGAGGAGTTAAATCGATACGTGCTACCGTTACAGCAGGTCATCTTGACACGTCTCTTCCAACAGCTTTCTCAGGTGTACACAGATGTAAAGCTGGAGGATGTGCTGGCTTTGGCCCGCTTTCCGGATCCTTTCCAGGTCTCGGCCGCGACCATAGAGAAGTTCATCATGAATGGCTGCAAGAAGGGTGACCTATCCATCCGTATTGATCATTCGACAGGCATTCTCACCTTCGACTCGGATGTCTTTTCGTCTGCTAAAGCTCTTCACTCTGGCTCTGCAGTTGGCTCCGCGGAAGCTGACGACGGCTCAGTGCAACGCCTGCAAAGCACCCCGTCCGAGATTGTTCGCTCTCAGCTTTCCCGCCTCTCTAAAGCCCTCTACCTTGCTGCACAATATGTGGATCCGTCGTTCAATGAGGAACGCCATAAGGCCAAATTGGCGGCACTCAAACGAGCTGAGGCTGGTGCAGAGAAAGAGCACATGGATCTCCTCGCTCGCCGTGACATCATTCAGAAAAAGAAAGAATCGGCGGCGTCACAGGCGGCGGCACGGCAGCGAGAGGAGGAGCAGAAGCGCAGGATCAGACAGCAGGAACTACAAGCTGCTGAATCCGAGCGTCTTGCACAGGAAGCCAAGGAGAGGGATGAGCGTCGCTTGCAGGCGGAGCGGAAGAGGGTTCAGCGTGAGGAGGCGGAAAAGCAGCTGAAGGAACTTCAACGTGGGGTGAAAGGCGTCGATGTCTCCGGGCTTGACCTCGACGAGCTTGATACCGGTCGCATACGCATGCTCAAGCTGCAGGCTTTGGAGAGGGAAAAGAATGAGATGGGAGAAAAGATCCGTATAACTGGGAAGCGAATCGACCACCTGGAGCGTGCTTATCGTCGAGAAGAGATAAAGCACCTTGCCGAAGACTACGCCGCTCAGCGCGAAGCCGACTTAAAAGCATACGAGGCAAGCAAAGAAGAAACGTTGCGGACTGCTGAGCAGAAGCACAAGGAGGACGTTGCTCTCAAGCACCGACTCAGCCGGCTCGTACCCATATACGAGACCTTCCGGAAGACCATCACTGAGGCGCGTCACGCAGACTTCGAGAAGCGTCGCAGGGCTGCGGAGAAAGAATTGCAAGCGAAGATGGAGCAGCGTCGCCGAGAAGTACGGGAGCGCAAGGCAGCGGAACGACGTCGTGCCGAAGAAGAAGAACGTATGCGTCGTGAGGAAGAAGAGAGGCGATTGAGGGAGGAGGAAGAAGCCGCCCGTGCGGCCGAGGAAAAGCGGATCAAGGACGCTGAGGCTAAAGCGGAAGCAGAGAAACGCAGGCAAGAGCGTGCGGAAGCGGCGAGGAGGCAAATGGAGAGGGAGGAAGAGAGCGAGCGACGACGCCAGGAGAGGAAGCAGGCGAACGCCAGTTCCTCTGCTCTCCCGAGGGGCTTCGACCGACCTTCCGAGCGGCCATCATTCGAAGGTTTGCGCCGAGCGGCTCCGACCCAAGAGTCCGCATCCTCGGGCGGCCCGCCCAGACTACCCCTTGCAGGACGTGGCGATAAGCCGAGTTGGCGCGAACGTGAGGCCATGCGGGCGGCCGGACAAATACCTCCAGTTGAGTCTTCTGCAAGCGCTGCTGGTTCTACCCCATCTGCCCCCCCGACGGACGACCGGGCTGCTGCTACCGAGCCTGCCCCGTTAAAGAAGAGTGGATATGTCCCTCCACCATTACGTGGCAATCGGCTGCCAGGCTCCGATTCTGGTGCTGCTCCGCCGACGTTGGAGTCGTCGCGGTCTGATCGATGGCTACCACGGGCGCGAACTGGCGAAGGTGAAAGGACAGAAAGTCCGGCTGGAGGATCATATAGGGTACCAAGCTCTCGCTTGCAATCGGATGGGACCGAAGAGAGGCAGTCCCCCGCCCTGGGCGGTTCAAGTGGGGCATATCGTCCTCCTGCCTCGAGAACTGGTGGTTCTTACGTGCCGCCCCCGAGGAGATAGAGTGAATTTTCGACCATTGTGTGTGTAGAACAAACACTCACCGAAAGAGATCGTCTCATCTTCGTTTAGAAGGAACGGGGAAAGCTGGAGAGCAACACAATACTGTGGGTGTCTGAGAAGACATGCCACGAGTAGGTATCCTTGGAGTTCGGAAAGCAGTCAGTAGAAAGCAGTCTTTTTTCACAGTGCAGTAAATACTATTATTATTTTTCTTTGGATTCTATCTCTAGGGCTATATGACCCAAGTTTTTAAAGATCAGACTTTGTGATCTCATTGTGTGCGTCTTGGTGAATTTCTCATGGGTTGCCGGTCGTCACCTCATCCAGACTTGCTTTATACTCGCATATAAGCTGGGATATTGCTCGTCATTCATCGGAGACTAATTAACCAAATGGAGTAATCCAAATTCCTTATGTATCGGTGATTCATGGGCATCGATAATTTTTTATCTCCGATGTGGAGATAAATCGGGAACAACGACTGAGACATCCAAGATGATGCATTTATATATATGTATATATATAATAATAATAATAATCAAGTCTTGCATTGCTGATCTACTCACACCTCGGATAAGCAGCGACCACTAGATTCTTTTTCAGAAGATAAAAGCCTGAGCATATACCCTTCTCATCTTTTGTTTGTCTTGGGTGCCAAACCAACTTTTGGTTTTGTCTTTCACTTGGACTTTAACAGGGGCTCTAATGCTCCTAGTCTCTCACCAGATCCCTTCTCTCTGCCTCCCTCCTTTCTCTCTCTTGTTTCTCATCCCTTGCAAGGGAAAAGTGGTCCAGGACACCCTCATAGATCATCCACATGGCAGCTGTTTGGAGGCCGCTTCTAATATTCACTAGGTCCTTCCAGTTTGATGTCCCTGCCTCGCTAAACAGTCTTTCCCTTGCTTGCTGTCTCTCATGGCAGGAGATCAGGATGTGCTTCACTATTTATGCTCTATATCCACAAGAGCATTCAGGTGTGGCCCGTGGGACTCTCCTTCTGGTCAGATAAGCTCCTAGGTCAATATATATGTAGGAATATATCACAAATGGGGACCGGAATGGTTTAACCCACTTTTGCTTAGCCACAGGTCTATATGGATGTTTCCACGAGGATGACAAGCTTAACCAGACAAGAGAGCTTTCTTGATCCTCCAAATCACACATCCGATTCCAGGGGAGGCACTGGCCCAAGTGCGGGTTAGGTTGGTACTTCAAGGCCTCTTCTTCGTCGGCCTCGCGCTCACGAAACTCCTCAATCAGTCCTTGGCGGAACTTTACGGCCGATAAAATTACTCTCCATTTGATCAACTGAAGGGCTTTTTCTTCGTTACGACAACCCAGTCGGTGCTGTCCAGCATCACAGCCCTCTTCCGTCAAGCTTCTTCGAGCACATACTCGGACTCCCTGCGAATTGCCTAGTTTCCGGCAATGAACATGCTGTCATAATGAGATTCTTCGGCCTGGACAAAAGCTTCATCGTCCAAAATAAAGCCGGAACGGGCCCCAGATATAACTTAAGCAATGAATTAGCGGAAAGCTCGACTGAATGAATGAATGACGCGTGGAGTTTTGCCCTGTCGGAGTTGAGTTTGTGTTGATGGAACCCCACTTATCATTTGTTTGCCTGCGAGAGAGACGGTGGGTGAGTACACGAATTCAATTTGCCACGAGAGCGTCATCTCCAAGCTCCTCACACCCCGCGAGAAGACCAATCGGGTGGAGCAGCTGGACCAAGAATTAGGACAGAGATTGGTTGCAGTAAGTGCTTATTCGAATAATCTCCGTTGCTCTCTGGTGCCAGTTCAAGACTGCTGGCCGTCAAATTCATTGACGAAATGGTCAGTCAGTGCTGGCAGTCGTTGTATTCAGTCCGCTGCATCCAAATCCGGAAGCCAATGGTTGGCCGTTATGGTCTACCTATTGGGTAGAGGAGATCCAGATTCAAATATGACGGTGGTTAGTTCTTCACTGCCGTATGGATATAATATAGTAGTTGTGGGGATTAGTGTACTTGGTGGAGTTTATGGTGTCTGAAAATGGAAAGGCAGAAAAATGGCTGTAGTGGGAAAATCGAATGGACTGTATAGAGAACTCAAATGACGGCCGGGTGTTGAGAATCTTGATCTTCTGGCTCTGCTGCTGTTTGTTTAACGGATAACGTCAACGAGACCTCTCCAACAGGAAAGCGCATCTATACCTCCCCCTCCCCCCCAATCCAAAACCCGCATTCCTCCGCGCCGATGTTAGCACGGAAAAATTAGGCGTTACAGTGAGATCATTTCCTAGAACATCTGGCGTGAGAATTAGAGGCCACCCTCGCTTCGAGTACACTTCGAGTACACTTCTCCTTTCCACGCTCCTGAAGCTCAAAAGAAAATGACTGTCGAGACAAGAGGCGAGACAGGTACACACTCGAAAAGCTGCAAGGGAGCTATTTGCGAATGAAGTGTGCAAAACGATGGTGGTAACCACATGGATGACGCCCCATAATATCGTGCCATTGGTCTGTGCCTTCACTGGAACCGTGAAAAACTCGGACCGCCCGTGAGTCGACGAAGGTCAGGGTTGATTCAAAACGTGCAGCATTTCAGGGTATTGTATACAGTAGTATCGAGATGGAGGCCAAAAGACCCAAACCTTTAGAACCAACCGATCGACAAGCTCCGGTAACCCAGGAAAATACATGTAGAAAAGATCATGTCATGCCATCGCCAGTCGTGCACCATGCCCACCGTTCCCCGCCGTGCAACATCTCGGCGCCCCGCCCTGAATGTCGTGTGCCAGTGCAGGCGATTGCCTTATGCAGCCCTCACTCTGAAGTCTCAAGAGCAATGTCCATCAATTCGCCTCCACCTCCCAACCTCGCTTCTCGCTGTCCAGCGCCTTCGTCGGCGCTGCCGCCGCTTTGGGCTTGAACTGCGCGTCTTGGCCCACCATACGCCGGGCCAATGCCCGTTCTACCTTGGCACCAAGCGCCAGCTTGCTGACTTCTTCACTCTTGTTGCCGCTCATGACATAGCGCTGTTTGTCCAGTCGCTCATCCTGCATGCGCTCCAGCGCGCCTGACCACGACTTGAGGTCCTGGGATTTGGGATCATTGGAGGCGAGCGTCGAGCTGCTGGCAGAAAAGGCGGGATCGGCACCGGCCCCGTATGGCGAGTAGCGGAGCGCGTTCTTCTCGTCTGACATACCGCCGGCGGCTGGACTGAGGTAGGTCTGCTGGCTGGTACGGGCGGAAGAAGACTGTTGCGTTTCGAAGGTCGGTGCGAGCGAAGGTTGGAGCGAAGGCGCGCCAGAATAAGTGCTAAATCGGGCTTCAGAGCGAGACGATGCCTGCATCTTGTTGTGTCAGTAACAATCGCTCGGTATGTTGCGCGCTGGTATGCGTGCGTGGGTGCGTGGGTGATATTCGGTCGATAGAATTGCACACTTCTGGTTGGCTTGGGAAATTTGGACTAACCATGCTTTTGTGCTCGTGTTGTGCGTGAATGTCCGACTTCAGTCTCTGGTCTCTGGTCCACGGTCCACGGTCCACGGTCCACTCTAGGCTTTCGACGAAACACGCCGTGCTGTTGCGGCTACACGTGGCCGCCACGCAAAGCGGATCGACTCGACAACAGGCAATTGCGGGCGCTTGGCAGCGAATAGGGCTCGACGTCACCTCGAGGTCAGCGGGGACGAGAGCGGTGGTGACGGTCGGTGGTGTATGTTGTTGTTGACGTTGGGGCTATCCCTTCGTTCGAGTGAGGTGGAGTGAGACAAGGTAGTCCCCCGTTCCCGGTTTCACGTGCAGCTGGGGTGACACCGTCCGTCTCACCGTGCACCGTTCGGCCGGAAGCGGACACGACGGCTGACGAGATTTGTTTGACTGGCGGTGGTGGATATTCGAAGCACCAACTTCAGAGCAAGCCAGTCGAATGCCTCGGCGGGAGAGCGAAGCGACGGATGAAGTGGGCGAGGCGAATGAGTGCCGGGGATCTCTATGTATACGCCGGCCTTGCGACGATCTTCCTTCGTGCTGGCGGTGCGGCGGTCGGTCGGCGGGCGTACTAACCGCTTCTTTGTTTCACTTTCGAACCTCTACAGACAACGGTGCGTGATCGACAGCCACAAACACTTGAAGAGGACAATATTTGCTCCTCAGTCACAAACGGTGGATAAGGAGGGTTTGGTTATGCGGTCGGATCTGCCGGAGGCTGGTGCGGAACATGTTCACCCTTTTGATTCGACGGCGATGGAGCGGACACGGTTTAATACTACTTTCCCCTCTGCGCATCCCAGTCTAAACAGGCTGATTGTGAAACTGCCGCATGCCGGGCGACTGCGATGCCACCATGTGTCGACAGGGATGCCAGCGCCCTGCCGCAGTCTGGCCGGCGAATCGCTCTGTGTATGCGCCGGCACCGCCAATATCAACCACGTGTTGGTGGCGTGCGGTCCGCAGGGAGGACGCACTCTTCGTTCTCTTTGATGACAACGGCGATGGAAGGTGATGTAATAGCTAACGGTGGTCGTGTGTAAAGTGAACAAACGTGTCGGTCACAATATGCTGGCGTATGACGGTGAGTGCCGGCCTAGGATTTGACGGCGAATGTCGGACCCATCCCTCCTCATGCATTGCTCCACCTTTTCTTTTTGAGTCAGTCTGCAGCTGTGCAATGAACGGCGGAGGCGGAGAGTAAACCGGAATTGGGCGAACGATTACATGTGCAGCCTTGTTCTACAGCCGGCATTCTTGACGAAGCAACCTGGTACTCCACGTTTCGAGGGCGGGCCGCAGCATGCTGTGCAATTTTGCTCGGCTTGTAACCAGGTCTCTTATGCCAATTTGATGGCGGCATTTGATGGCTGCATTTGATGGCCATTTGCAAGACCTGGAGCGTGCGACCGTGAGTGGGAAACCAAACCGGAAGGCAAAACTCCCGCAGGTAAGCTGTCACCTGTCGGCTATTGTATGCTTGCAGTCTTGTTGTTCCTGGTTCGTGGTTCCGTCCAAAGAGATGCACATGTGTACGTACGGGATAGTGGTTACAATGATGGTTCAAACGACGATTTCAGGGGTGGTGAGAGAGATGAAAGGCGGATTAATCCGAAAGATGAGCATGATCGCACATTAGATGGCATAGCATGCTTTTGCTCGATTAAGAATGGACGCAAATCGTGAACTTGGTGAGTGAATGTCGTGCCTGAGTAGCGAAACGGACCGGTGAATACGTTCGAAAATGCGCCCACCCGTGATACGAGAATCCCGAACTCCAAAGCCCATGCATTTGCCATATTTCTGCATCCCCGCATTCCCGACTTCTCCTCGCTGCCTTCTACTGCTCGACTCGCACATCATCATATATTCCAATTGAGCTGGATGGCGATAGAGTCAGCGATGATTCTCATCTCTGCCCGTCTCCATCTGGCGCAGAATTATCTATGCGCAATACACCATCAGTCTTCCCAGATACGCAATCTCGTCTCCCAACGAGAGCGTCATCTGGCAGAGCGTCGCGGCAATTTACTCTACCTAATCCCCAGAAACTTCCCTAATATGTCCTCCATCTCTCCAAATACCCCTTTCGTCGGCGCCGGTACAGCAGGTGAACTCAACACCGAAGGACCGCTCAATGCCAACCATTCCTGAACCTCGACCCAGTTTCGCATAACCCACCAAGTCGCAGCGCTTAATACACCTAGACCACCTGCTAGTTGTAGCGCCAGCCAGCCACGGCGTCGGAATGCTTGGGTAAAGGCCAACACTCCTAAAGGATCACGTGGATCTATGATTGCAATTTCGCCACCCAAGCGGCCACGAGCAGGTCGAGCGGCTTTGTGGCTAGGAAGATCCACTGAGGGAGTGAAAATCAAGGCCTTTTCATTGTCTGAATTGGTCGGACTCGTCCACTCAGGGGGTACTTGAGCGTACATCTGCTGGTAGCGCTTCCGCTCGTTTTGCAGGCTGCGCTGGAGGTCTTGAGCCCATTTGGCGAGACGAACTTGACGGAAGGGCTGCTCACCGGCTGTGTGCCCGTCGCAGTGGAGAAGCGCGTAGGCAGATGTGCCAATTCCGGAGCCAGAGAGAGCGGAGGAGTCCGATGCGCATGGCGAAGTGGAACGATAGTAGCTCGAGGTGCTATGCGGCAAAATAATGTTACTAGGTGCTTCTAAAGCGCTGCCCGTACTTGTAATCGATGGTATGGTATGCCCAAACTGGGGTGAGTGCAAAAGATTTTGCCGGGGTATATTGATATTCGTGCCGAGATTATGTTGCCGCCATAGCACGAATTTGACCGCAGATAAGTGACGCATGCGGGCAATATTGTCCGGATCGAGTAACTGGTCGACTAGGTACGCGAGTTCGCTCGGCACAAGCGGTGGGATGTACTGGGAAGACATCAACACGCTTGCGTCGACTTCTTCCGCATCGTCCATCAAGGCTGAAGAAATGGCAAACGGAGGGCGGGGGCGGCAGCTCGCTGTCTCTATAGAATCATTTGGCGAGCAAGCAAAGGTATCGAAACTGTAGGTCTCAATGCGCGCATCCTCCGCGAAATCTGAGAATCTCTTCTTGTGCTGAGCCATTTCTACCTCAGTAGTGCTATCGGAATGTCCGATGAGAGGAATCACGTTTGCGTACTGGCAGAGCTTTTGCAAAAGAGACTTTTCCTGCTCAGGAAGGAAAAGCTCCGGCGATCCTTCGACTCTTCGAGGATGAAGCATATATAGGACCGCATCAATTTGAACCCCACCATCGCCACTCAGCACGTGGATGAATTCTGAATCGGTCATGTGGTCAAGCCTTGCCATTTTTTGGTGCCACAAATCAAAGTAACGAGATATGCGATGCATATTGCTTTCCTGGTTAATTCCCGGCATGTCGATGAAGCAAAGATTTCTTTCCAGCACACCAGCTCCAACACTCTTTCTTCTCAAAAGCATGCGCCTGCTCTCAAACTCCGTCCACCAGGTAGGATATGTTCGAGTTGAGATGTATGTCTCGAGCACGTTGGGATCCGAGCCAAACGTAGTGCTCGCCGTAGGGGAGTCGACATGCACAATGTCTTCGCAGAGACGACAGATGTTCTTGATCAGACTGGTCTTGCCAGCGCCATCATGGCCAACTACCAGCACTCTCAGCCGTCCCATCCGCCTTCCTCGTTCAGTGACGGGTCTTCGAGTCGGTATTGCAATGCTGGGCATGACTAGTTGGGGCATTGAGTTGCTCTTGTCACCATCGCATGCCAATTCTTCGTCTTCATCGCTGTTTGAGGACTGGATTGCTTGGCTGCCAGTCTCGTCAGCCACACTACTCTCTTCATCACTCAGCCGAAACGACTTTGGCGAGCCTGAGCGCGGGGTACTTGGCATGGCCGACTCGGGATGGGGACTCATTTTCAGCGGCGTCATGGGCTCACTGGCAAAATTGATGGAAGAAGATGCTGAGCCGCGTCGGTGACGAGTGCGGAAAGGAGATTCGGACGAGCGGAGGGATATTGGTGAGGCGGTAGATGAGACGTGAGAAGTACAGTCGCTGGAGAGAATACGACGGCCTACAGCCCTGATTGTCGGGTGCACAAGATTGCCAGCCTTGCGTTTGCGGCCAGCCAGAATGTTCGATTCGTTGCCGCCGCCCTCGAAGCTCTTGTTGCTGTCGGTACGTGAGAGGTCTGTTTCCGAAGAGAAGGCAGAATTAATGGTGTCTGTCAAGCTCTCTACACCAAAGTTGCTATCGCCCATTGTCCTAGATATAGCAAGCGGCGTTGTGGTCGCCTCGCCATCCATATCTGATATTGCTCTTGACATCTTGCGGCCTCTCGGCACTATCGCACGCTCGAGGTCCCGCTCGCTACGTAAGAAGAAGGTCGCGGGTCCGGCTTGGCCAGGATTGTTCAGCTGCGGGTGAATGACGGAACAGTCCTTCTTGCTCTTGATCTTTCGCGCTTCCAAGTGTGAACTCGAACTCATTGTGGAGGGTTCTTTGAATGGTCGTGGTGCGTTCGATGCTTGGTTTGGAAGTGGTTCGGAGTCATTCCCTGGCTCTCATATGTCCATTCTGGTGCAACTTCACACGCTCTCTGCCGTTCAGCGCTCTCGTTTCGCGTTGAAGTCGTCGCGGAAGTTCTGCCTACCTGGGCAGCAACGTCGAAGCCCCACAGCTGTCGTGGGGTGTGGATGGCTTATCGCGGCTCGCAACAATATCATCACCAGTGGTTCGAGAACAAGGAAGTCGAACTATGCAACATCTTCACGCTCAGGAGATTGACAGCCGGACGGCCCGGGGACAGTAAGCTGAGTGAGGGACGAGAAGGGTTGTGAGAGTACAGAGCACCTGTCCTCGATTGCTCGGCTCCGCTCAGGAACGACCCAGGACCTGTGGAGCCAATCATCAAACAAGGCCGGTCAAGCTACACCGATCGAAGCGGGACAGTCTCTCACATCCAGTCCCTAGAAGAAAGTGGACTCTTTTATCTTTGCACAACTAGACTTTCACGCGCTTGACTTTTGACTATGAATACATACGATTAATTTTCTCTTTTCGCGCTGATACGCAATAATTCATTGCAATACTGCTTGTCTGGAGAAATTGTGGTGCCATCGCGCCGTGAGTTGTTGACGGAATCTGACCATATAGTTACATGCAACCCAAGATAACAAGCCTAAGTAGCGAATTGCTCTTAGTAGAATCCAATAGATGCATAGCTGCCACCGAAACAGGCAAACGTGGAAGTGACTTGGATCGAATGCCGCGCTATGCAAGCACAATGTGCTCATATAAATCCCACACTTTTGTACGCATTTCCCGTTCTGATGAGTGTGCCCGTCATTCGCCGAATGCGTGAGGAAATGTTACGGTATATAAGACATTGCAGTCGCCAAGGAACTCGAAAGAAGGCGGCTGTGTACGGTTAATGGAATGCATTAGGAGAGAAAGTCGTATCGTACAGGCGCATCGAAGTATTGTGCTCGGGGGAAGATGGCGCTTTGTCTTGCTCAACTTTGCTGAGCAGGTCTCGAGTTAGCGGTATTGTGCAAGGAGACCAGAGTTATTGCAGCGTGTAGCTCTCTATGCATCCTGTGCACCTCCACGACCTCGACCACTAGGAGCACCGCCGCGTCCTCTCGGAGTGAAGCCGCTTCGGTTGCTTTGGAAATTGCCGCGCGGAGCGCCTTGCATTCCACCTCCACGGTTGCCGCGACCGCCTTGATAGTTTCCTCGCGGAACATAAGGCGTGGACCCTGGACGGACGCGACGCTCCTCTACGTAGAAAGTATCGTCGCCCAATTTGTGGGGATTGCCATCAACAGCCTTTTGGTAACCTTCGGCCGTCTTGAAATCCACAAAAGCGCAGTTCTAAGAAGACATATTTAGACTAGCACGTTACTCCTGGTATCGCAAATTGAGACTCACCTTCTGCCGAGCGATATCGAAATAGGCTAATTCGCCAAATTTCGCGAGATAGTTTTTCATTTCATCAAACTTGATGCCTTCATGCACGTTCTTGATATATCCGCGATGTTGTGGCCCTTGTTCCTGCTGTTGAGCATTGACTTGGCGTGATTGCTGTCGGTTGTGGCTAGCCCCCACTGTACTCCACTCTTCTTGTACCGGACTTGCGTTCGACTCACGCTGAGCTGCAGGTGTTGGAGCGACCTGCTGTTGAGCCGAGGCGCTTGGAACCGTCGTGGAAGGCTTTGGCACTCCTGCCTTTGGCGGCTGCGCCTGTGCAGAAACGGCAGGAGTGGCTGGAGTGGCGACCCGGTTGGCAGCGGCGGCCAGATTTGCCCAAGTTTTTGGTGCAGATGGTTTCTGAGAAGCAGGAGGAGTCGGCGGGCTTGGCTGGTCGATAGGCCGGGCAGGAGACGGTGTGGGGTCTTTGGGCTTCTCAGCCGGGATATCGGCCTCAACAGAAGGCTGTGCAGATGATGCCATATCCTCAGCAGGAGTAACAGCTGCAGCAGGACCGTCCTCAGATTTGCTGGTTTCGGTTTGGTCCTTCTCCTGAACACCATTGACAGGCTCAGACTTAAGCGCCTCGCTTTGATCCACTTTCAATACCTTCTCTTCCAGCTCCTTATCAACAACCTTAGCATCATGTTCAATGGCAGCTGGTTCCATCGAGCTTGTCAGCGTTTTAGGCTCGGCCTCCTCCGCAGTTGGAGCTGGCTCTTGGTATCCACTTTCGGCGGGTGGCTCCAGCTGAATCTCTTCTTGATTTGTGGCCATTTCTTGTTCCGTCTCGTCCTCTTCTTCTATCAAATATCGGAAAATGTCGTTCAACACGAAGTAGCCGTTAGTTTGCGCCGCCAACACGAATGTCTGCGTGAATTTGCGGCGTGGCTGCGATTTGTTCGACATCTCACCAATAACCTGGATAACAATATTCGCGTCTGAGGCTTGCGAATCCACATTTGTTACGCGAACCTTACACTCATGGAAATCAAGCTCTTTGATGCGGTCGTTGATGGCACGTTGGCCGACGCATACAGCCACCTTATCAGCTTCTTGACCAGAGACGAACTGCGAGCGCTTATTATAGAAGAGGTAGAGCTTTTCAGGACTACGACTGAGAGTGGTGTAATATTGTTCCACGAAATACCAGCCCACCTCGTCCTTCGGAATCTCCCCCTGAGCTGTTGAGCCGGTAGCAACAGAGGATTGAGAGCCCGATGTTGCCGGCGGCGGTTGGCTGTAAGCGGACTGTGTAGTAGCAGGCGTGGAACTGTACGCATTAACTTGTGCGGACGGCTCTACGCCACCATAGCCTTGGTGCGGCGCGTAGCCGTTTACCCCTGGCATTGTCGTGACCTCGGCCGCCATCTTCGGAGTGAGAGTATGAGAGAGGATTTCGCTCGGCTGGAGAACTCGGTTGACCGCTCAAATAACGTGTTTCGTGGTGGAGGATTTCGTTCTATACCAAGATAAGTATGTGATGAACAAATGCGAACACGTGGACGGCATGTACCACCTTAAACGTAGACAACCAGCTCACGCAGCAAGGTTGGCGGTCGTGAGATCTACCCGAGTTACTGCTACGTTTGGGCCTTTTATGACAGTCTTCAAACTCGTCCTTTGACAATGAAGCAATGCTGTGATCAAGTCTCTGTGCTATGACACGGTTCGAAACAAGGGACACTTCCGTTGACTCTGGTGGAGTTGGAGTTTCTCGTTCAGAAAGATTTTAGTCACCCCTAGCTTCCGTCACTCGGCCCGATCCGTGAAGGATCTCCACTCTAATACTAATCCAAGCATCTCCAAATGTCATTATAAGATCAGTCCTGTATTCTCGAGACAGAATTACTTTTTATACTTCTCGAAATTAGCCCCAGTATCATATCTGATACTCGATATGTGCCTCTTTGTGAAATTGTGGAAATTGTAGACTTTGCCATTGGACCCAACTGATCCTGATGACGAAGCCAGCGTTCCCACGAATAATGAACTTGTTGCTAAGGTTATAAGTTCTATACTCTCGATTTACTGTCCCACAATTCAAGATAGCATGAAAGTTCATCTGACATCTGTTTATCTATAGGTGGGGAACTGTTTAGTGGCGTTACAATGAAAAGAAACAGTTGGCTTGTCAACATCCAGCAATGCAGTATGGACAGTGCATAAACACTTTACCCTACAAATAGTGCATTCCAGCCCAAATTAAATCGTTATTTGCACATGTGGTTGGTCAAGTATATGTATACTTTCGCGTGATCAATACAGGGCATCCTGAATGCTCCTTTATCGCTGATAAGCAACATACCTGCTTTCAAGTAACTTACTGACACATCTACTAGGACTTTCCAGAGTCGAAACGCCTCACTCATATTGCATGCTAATAGAACGCTATTACGATATGTATAGATGTTTTCAATTGCAAGCCGTTCAGATACACAAAACTGTCCATGAATTTCGCAACGTGGGATGAACACTGTCGATGCCTTCACAGACTTTCGTGATCCATCTTCATAAACCGTTTTCTATCTAATAAGAAAAAATTCATACCAATTAAAAGATCTGGCGCCGTCTTAGCGTGACTAGGACACGAATGCCCATGAATACTTCATTCAATTTTTATGCTCGGATGGGTTGGAAGACACCCTTTACTCCCAAATGATCAGTGATCCATGGCCTGTCAAATCCAAGGTTCACAAGTATTTTTCTTTCTTTCGGATCTTGAACTTCAACGCCTGCACCAAATCTCTCAAAAGACAGACACTTGAGGTTGCCGCAGTAGTATATCTTGTCCATTCTTGAAGTCCCAAACCGTTCGCGCTGCACCGTTGCTGCTTGTTGACCCCACGTGTGGCCATTTTCTGCGTCATTTTCCTCGCCACCGAGTTCAAGATAGGCATCTTTAAGATTATTCTCAGAGTGGAGATTCTTGTCGAAGTCTTGGATGGCATTGAAGTCACCTGCTGCTATAGATCCAAAGATATTCTTGTCATGCAAGTATTCGGCGCAAAGAGAGATTTGATGAGGGCGCAGCGGAGGATCCAAAGCCAAAGACTCGAGATGCGTATTACAGACCCGAACGACTACGTCATCCAACTTAACATCAACAAAGAAGCCGTCTCTCTCCATTCGAGTCTTGCTGAAATGAACACGGAAGCAAGATTTGATTGGTAATCTTTTATCGATTAGTATAGTCGTACCATAGTGGCCCGATTGCCAATTACCAGTATCCAAATCAGTAATATGGAAAGTGTGTTGGACCCATATATCTCCTGCTATGATTTTCAAATCAGATGCCAAGCACTCTGCAAAGAATATGATGGTCGCAGTAGGAGACTGCTGCCTTTCAACTAGATTTTGAAGATGTCTCAATGCCATATGCATGCGTGAATCCGGGAATGGCAGCATGAAATCGATATTCCAACTATATAAGGCGAGTGTTTTGAGAGAATTGCCTGTAGATTTAGACTCCTCTATCTCTTTTACAGGGCACCAACTGCCATATTTCGAAGACGAAGAAGATTGGAAAACATAGAAAGATTGATGATAAGGAGCATCAAGCTGCCATGGAACCGCATTCTTCTGTTTGGACTGAACGAGTTGGATGTTTTGCTGAGTAAGGGCATCCATACTTGATTCCAAGAACCAATGGGGTCCGTAAGCTGTTGAGACGGTTAAATAATTTTTGAGAGCTGTATTAGGGACTAAGTTAAACTTGAAGATTGTCCCTTTCCCTAAGCAAAAATAAGGATATTCTTTTAGGGTGAATGTATCATATGCGCTGGAACAAGAGCGACAAATAGTATAAATGGTTATGTATAAGCGTAAGAATCGCCGCAGTGCTGGAATTGAGATGAACGATGCAAAATTATTGGCCTTGTTGTTCTGAGGTGGCACCAACAAGGTCACATAGGTATGATGCTGTGCGAGACAGGCATCTATTGCCTTTCACAATAGCAGGAACAAAACCAATAGCTTGACTATGTAAGGGTTGATCAGGCTTAATATTTCTCTCAAGGAGGCACCTCTGAAAGAGGTTGCTTTCAGCCTGGACCCTGAGACTTGGCATCCCTGGACTCTCTCCATTTGCGCTGCACTCTTGAGTCTCCTTGAACTGGGGTCTGTTGTGAAATCAGGTGATCGCACTTGAGACTCAATGACAGCAAGATGTAGAATAAGACGCAAATACATGATCAGCGCGCAAAAACTAACATGTGAAAATGCATTAAATATTCTCATAAGTTATATGAGGAAGACTTTGGCGTATTGGTTTGCGCATTTCACGCTTATGTGTCCGTAATCTCGAGAATCATCTACGGTTGTGTCATACAGGCAGCAGGAGAAGAGAGTAGTCGTAGATCTATACAAAAATTACCGACTGACCGAACCAAGGTCAGGACCGTGCCCGGCACCGTTTCAGACATTTTTTGCTTCTGTGGGTAAACCGATAGAGGCATTTATTTGCGGCGAACCAGCATGTGAAGAAATATTTGTTAATGGCAATTGCATTCGGGTTCAATACAATAACGAACACGAATGGAAGTCGGCCGAGCCGGAGCAAGAGCACTGGCATCAAGTTTGGGTGCAGACGTACTTTTGTACTGCTGGGTTGTAAAGGTATTTCACCGTCGAACATAACGAACAGGAGAATGAGAAACAGATTACCGCGGAAATTCCAGCGGGGAAATCAGCGTGCAGTTTCTGTTGTAATAAAAGAATGGGATAGAGCAATGAAAAATCATGGGGAGAAGCCTGAATTCGTCAACGCAAAAGCCGCAAAGACTCATCGAACAATGTGGTTTTAGCGGACGGGTTGGACGGAACATCTAGCCTGTAGGAACATGAGAAATCACGGCAAAGCGATTCGACAGCCTTATCACAACGAGATCGAACTTCAGACAGCCTTGAACTTGGTTAATTAAGTGATCGGGAACGCCATGAGTGGATTTTCGACTCTCGATCAAGAAACTCGAACATGGCTATGCCGTCAAAGCAATTCGAACCGGATATATGGCCATTGGCAAGACTTCAGAACCGGACAGTTGAGCAGGGTGTGCCGTGTATATGAAAAAGTGTCTCTGTCAATTTATATGTTTGTATCGGAGCGTTGAGAATTTCTTGGAAGGATAGGAAGGGGACGATTGTGAAAGTACGGACACAGAAAGCGAGGCGAGTGATGGGATCGGGGTCAGCTCATACACTTCAAATACCGTTCAAAGAAGGACAAGCTCAGATTTTCTTCACGACGCAGAAAGACTGGTTGCGTCTCACAACGATTTAAACGATCGCTTGAAAATATTTTTGGGATGGATTGGATCGGTACGGCAAAGGGTTGATAGCACAGGAGAGAACGTATCGACAGGCGGCTGAGCAGCATCAGTTGGTGGAAGAGACACTGACAGGGCTTGTGGACAGATGTGCGGCGTGCTGGATCCGGAAGAAAGAATGGGCACAGGCCGATGCCAGATCCACGTAGCAGGACGACATTAACGAGAGCAGATGCGATGAGCTACGGCAGAAGATGTGTTGCGAAGCAATCAGTCACAGCTGTCGTCAGTGTAGGATCAGTCAGAAGACATGTGGAACCGACCAGGTCAGGGAGGCAAAATGTCAATGGGCGCACATACTCATCCCGATTGTACCGGGGCTGACGATGTATGGAGAAGGTATGACAGTACTGGAGAAGGCAGGATTCGATGGAGAAGCGGACGACAGGATCGTATACGGATGGCGGTTGGGCCTACAACACGCGCGCCGGATCTGAGGCGATTATATGAGCAACTTGATTGCGGAGTTGATCGAGGTGATTGAAGAACTTGCAGAGCGGCGAGAGAGGATGGAGATGGGGGCCGAAACGGGTATAGAGGAGCTAGAAAGGCAGGCGGGAGATTTGAAGGATAATGGGCGATCTGCATTGTGCGAGAACTTAAGCATGGAGATCATAATATGGCGAGGCCGGCTGGGAAGGGTGTTTGGGGACGTAGGAGTGCAAAGGGGCAGACTTTGCAAATTGTTGCAAGAGGTGCAGTCCATTTTAAACAGGATATGGGTTTTGAGCTGTATCTGAAAGCCAACTACCCTGAACCGGTCTCTCTGCCCCGACCCGAAGGGTACAAAGTAAAACACGAGAGGAAGGTGAAGAGCGAGGCGAGAAATCTCCGAACCAGTCTTGCTGCTCTGCTGCCGGTGGCATAAACCCAACGAGAAGACTCTATGAGCTCCGTCGGCCACTAGAGTCCACTATCAACCTCTCATGACAAAGCATGTCAATTTTTTGGACAGCATGAGCCGTCTCAACAACGTTCGAGCGACGTGATCAACGCAATCGCAGCCCAATGCGAGACTTCGAAAACATTAACGTATCCCGTTTGAAAGCTTGAAGGATGACTCTTTTTGGGAAACCTCAGTTCATCGAAGAGAGTATCGGTAAAGAAGCTATCGACGAAAGACTCGGACGTCAATACCACTCTGCTTATTGAACCAAAAAAATTCTGAGTATTCTAATCTTTTGATGAATTCTTTAAGGGCAAGTCGAATTGTTGAAGTACTTGCGGAACAAGTTTATGTATTCTGCTAAGAGAAATCTAGAAACAAAAATCGTATATCAGTTCAAAAGAACCGGACGACAGGATAAACATCATTGACGGTATCACTCACATTTTTCCCGATACAAGTTCTTGTGCCGGCCCTGAAAATAAGATTATCTGTCCATCTTTGCAGCATCTCCTGTTGGCCACCATGAATGCTGGAAGTCCGAGGGATTGGCACCATAAATGCCTTCGTTATATCCAACCATAGCAGCATTCATACCTACCCTCCAACCTGGGGAATGTGCATGCCTGAAATCTCGATACCATTCAATGGGACTAAGCGTGGCATGGATAGACCGACGCTGGGATGGAGACGCATTGCTTCTTTAATGGTCGCGCAGAGGAATGGAAGTTGGGAGGCCTCTGAGTATCGGGGTGGGGAACTCAGCTTTCCGGAAGATGTGGCGTTATCGATTTGAGTCTGGAGGTCTCTGTAAGCTTGTAGGTTTTTCATGAGGTGGTAGAAGACAGCCCGCAAGGCGATTGCAGTGGTGTCCGAACCGTCAAAACTGTTTACAAGACTGGTAAGCGCTTATTCTTTGTACATAAAACTGGCGTTAGGGTCTTCGTACAGAGGAATGTATGCCTCATACTCGACTTCACCGATCCTGAAGTCTAACTTTTCACTCTTATTCCTCACAATGTCAAGCAAGTGATGCAGCAAGTCGGCTCTTGATTCATCGACGCGTCCTTCAGTTTCGTCATTTCGTCGTTTATCTACACAACTTCGCGCAGCTGCTGCAATGTGATCGATTGCTTTCAAAGCCTTACGAGTTGAGGAACTGAACATGGATGAACCGAGAATGAGAAAACGCACAGCTGGCGATGCCACTGCAGCTGCAGCAAAGACAGGTAAGAGACTGTCAAGCGACTCGATGTACGATTCGTAGTCACGTGAATACTCCATGAACCCAAACATCCGCCCAAAGAAAGCTCTCCTATAACCTCGATAGCATAACTGTCTTATCAGTTACTGATGGTCAGAATTCACGAAATAAAGGAAAGCGAAGTACCATTGCAGCCACTCTCCTAAGTCGATACCTCTTTTGGCGTCAACAAACTCTCAATTCGCTGGACGAATAGTTCTGAGCATTTATCGATGTATCCTTCGAGTGTAAGGATTGTTTACATGCTATAAACGTTGTTCTCAATACGTCGCCGGTCACTATGTCATCATTCATCGGTTCCACTGAAGTTATCGGGATATTTGGAGAAAGTCTTGTTCCCCCAGATTGGATAGAAATCAGTCTTAGTCAAGGGGTCCTTTGTCGGGGAGATCGTTCGAATGGCCTCTGGATCCGCACAGACAACTTCGTTGGGCACGATTCGAAGAAGTGCCCTGTATTGCCGATGAAGAGCTCGCTGAACTTTGTCCATGTCCCCTTTCAACACATGATATACGACCCATAGCCGGGTTACTGAGGGCCAAAAAGGCACGGAACCTTGCTTAGAGGGTGCAAGGTCTTAGAGTATATAACCCACATGACCCAGTACGCCAGAGGCGCAAATAAAGATAGAAGCAAGAGGCTCTGATACCCCATGCTGAAGGCATGAAATCTGCAACGATCTCGTGGGCATTGTAAGATGTCTCACTACTTTAGGGTGGGCCGGCGGGACTGGCTCACCTATATTCCCTAAATCGGGCTTTATCAGGTCGATGTGGAGAGGGTAAATTGAATGTCGCCATATCCTTCACCAATGCAGGATGACAACAGATTGTTCACTTTGCACTAGCAAGTCCTCCGCATTGTTTGCAACCGGTACTTCAAACGAGTCGAAGTCCAATGGACACACCACTCAGGCATTGTTGGGTACCTTTCCAGTGATCTCACCACGAATCACACCTTGCACATGAGGCTTGAGTTGAAGCGACTAGACCGAATCTTCTTTGTGTCTGAAATGGAATATGTTAGTTATCAGGTATGACCCAACTCTCACGAAGATATTGGTCTTCTTAGCAGTCGTAGTTCTGCAACTGCCGTTTATTCCCTAGCTCACATCCCCGCGTCCCAGAAGTGGCGACGAGGTGTTTATCTGAAATTTCGTGGGCAAATTTTCCGTGGATGGCAGAACCTTGCACTGAATGCAACTCCAAATTTAGTTCTTATTCGCTATGAAATTATTGGCACCAACCCAGATCTCTCCCCACGAGATGCTACAAGCAAAACTGTCCTATCAGTTAGGTGCTTTTCCAAAGAGACGGTATAAAACCGGTTCAAAGACCCAGGCGTTCAGTTGTCCTACATTAGTACCGTAGTATCTCAATTGTCATCGTCCATGAAATTGCTGCAGTGATCAATCATTGCAAACGGGACGGAGCTCCTTCACATCCGATGAGTATGTCTGGCTTAATGCATACATTCCCCAGAAGTCAGATGGATCGAAATGCATCTTTCATGGGCTCAATTGTCTGGCGATGCACAGTAAAATGACTGAAGAAACCCGATGGCTGCACACTGGTGACGAGTCGCAAATATAAGAACCTATGTTCATTCCACGAAGCGATGACGTCCCAGAAGGCTATGTCTGTGTCATGGCGTTGGTAAAAAGGCATAGAAAGGCTGAGCGATGTGATGGGGTCGTAATTGATACACGTGGATTGGAAAAGCTTGTTGCCATAGTACAGCTCCCTTTCCACATGGAAGACAAGGTCCATCAGAATTGTATCAGGACTAAGGCGTCGGGCGGCTATTAACCGATAATTAAGCAGATACCTCAATTTTTATTGTCTGGCAAGGGAGCGCTAGAGCCTTGTCCTCCTCCGGGAACAGAGATCGCCATGTTGTGAACAGCGGCTGTTCGGTGAGCTCGCAACGGAAGGGAACCTCAGGTCTTCGGCTTCAATCAAGCTCGCCAAAGCCGCTCTTGCTCCGCCGCTTTCTGCTGGTTGCTGCGAGAACGTTGCGAAAGGCTTCGTAGAGCTAGCGCAGCGCAGAAGTATAAGAACACTCTCTGCTTAGTCCGCTCGAACGAGACCGGATATTACAATATTGATAACACGCTTGGCAAGCAGATGCAGGGAGGACGTACCTATCTTCGAACGCATTTCAGGCAACAACCAGGGCAACATGTGGTGCCACCACTCTTCAGTGCTTGCTCGAGAGTATCAATGCAGGCTGGAATAACTCCGTCCCTGTGAAAAAATTTGACCACAGCCAGAGTATGCAGTTGGCTTCCGATGGAAGGCATTCACAGAGGACCAACTCACCAGAATTCGGCCATTCACTGGGTTATGACGGACCCTCGCTACAAGTCATATATAATGGCTACGTCCAATTCGTACTTCCCTTTACTAACATGCGAAGTGAAGTGGGGTACTGCAGCTCTCGACATCGCTGATCGTCAGAATTCACACTGTATGATGCTTGCGGTACGCGCTGTCATAGAGCTCTTCCGGTATGTGAAGTGCGAAGGGGCACTCGACCGGGAGATTCTCACCTTTTCGTCTCGCACAACCACTGATCGGTGGGGATCTACGATCACTGTGCTATGATCGACGGGAATGAAGAGAAGTATTATCGACATCAGATTCGTGGATTCAGCTTCATAGAAATGAACGTCAAAGAGAAACGGACAGCCTACAAGTTTACGACACAGTTTTACAACATCTGGATGCCCAAGCACTTCATGAGGATCGGCTCGACTATTGATCCCTTCCTGTCTGGTGTGAATTTCGACTTATCGCAGTATTCTGAGCTTCATTTTACGGATTAGTCTGGAATGTAACAACACTTCGAAGCTTACCGCGTGGTACAGTCCAGTATGGGCTCTTTATCCGCGCAGGCGCAAGCCGATGACCAGTCCAACGTTTACGATGCTCGAAACATCACTCCTAATACTTCTATGGATGAGGTGGATGACAACGGGTCATTCAAACGATCAAGGAACGACCGCGAGCGGCACGGTAGGTGATAATGACAGCTTCTACACAAAGGTATTGTGACATATTGTGACATATTGATTTCGTAAACGCTTTTGTTGTTTCTCGATTTATCGTTTTACGCAGCGAACAATCTCGCTCTCGGAGAGTGTGTCAAGCTTCCTTCCGACTTCCTTTAGCACACAGTCGAACTCCACTATCCTTCGCAGCTCAAAATAAGCATGGGAAGATAATGACGCTGATCCTCGACATAGGTAAGGTTGATACTGACTCCAAGGATCACCTAGGCAAAACACCATTGTCATTTGCACCACATAATGGGCACGAGGCCGTCATAACGCTACCTTTCGAAATAAAATATCGCCGCCGGACTCCACTCTTTCACGCAATGCAGGACGTCCACGAAACACCGGTCGATGCTGAGAAGTCTTCGCATGGGCAGACGTCTTGCAGAGGTGAGTTCAAGAGAAATAGATAAACATCTCCCGCAATGCTACTCTTTACCCTCATCCAAAAACCCCCGCGACCTCATATATAGCCCCCAATCCCTCTAACCACCGTCGTAACGTCTCCTTTTCCGCATCTATCAACCCACTGAGCCCTTGGCGATCCTTCGCAACAATATCCTCTAATTTAGTCTTGGCAAGCAACAGCGGGATGTCCTTGCTGACGAAACACTATAATGTGCCTTCTGGACTGTATAGAGCTCTTGACGCGGTAACTTCGTACACAAGCTCGGCAACGGCCATGTGAGTTTTCTCGCAGTCGTGGTTTTACAGGCGGCACATGCCAGTGGATATTGACAGCTCGCTATTGTCGACGGCGACGAGACGGTGAATAAGAGATATGAAGAATATTTTGCAATGATCATAGGCGAAGAAAGGAAACTCTTGTTCGAGAAGACTCTTCTGGACAGCGGCTTGGTTCTCGGGTGCTTTGGGGATGAAGTAAGCCTTTGGCCCGGCCTGCACCGTGGAATTGGTTTTCCTCCGTGAGTGGTATATAGTACGCAAAAGTACGAAGAAAATGTGCTGCAGCAGCCATACCACCGGCGATTCGATGTTAGTGGATGACGGCTGGCCCATCCTTTCTCTCACTGAGTCATTAGTTGGCTCCAAAATGATATATTGTAGGGAGAGAAAATTTCATTTGTGGGCGAATCTGTTTGGCATATCGGGCATACTCACCAACAATTTGATAAGGTATCTGAGGCCACGCTATTTAAAGTGGCACTAGGTTTAACAACTCTTGACTTGACTCCGCTCACTTTAATCCCTGGGAATCACAAATTCGGATTGAATTGCGCCTTCATTATTTAGAATTGTATAAGTTAAGAAGACTGGACTTTAATAGCAGAGTTGACACTGGTGTCCTAGATTTTGGGCAAATCAGCAACCGCCCGAAGATCTCATCGAGTCCAATGACGAGGCCAAACGTGCTATTCTTGTAAATATGGCTAGGAAATTAAGATAACTACAGAGGTGCAGTGTATAGGAATTGCTGACAAATTTCTTATCTTTTGCAATCCGTTCGGAACAGAACCTGGTCGCGCGGTCATAATGCGGAGAGGCTTCTATATCCTTCGCCTACATTGTAACACAGGCTTACCCAAAACTATGGATTAACTAGGTAACAGCTTAGACCACTGAGATGATGGTCTTCATATAGTGTCTTCCTATGGTAGGAGTTGCTCAACAATGCTTAATTCCATTGATACAATCGTATGCCAGACAACAGTTGGCTGCAAGGATTCTGACATAACCTCAACAACATTCGTTCATTCTCACTCCGATGTATGACAACGATAATGCTACTGGAAATTGGAATCAAATGATTGTATCCCTCCTATTGGCGCGCTTGCCTTTGGAGGAATTAACTGGCGCACAGCTTGCCGCGCCCTGTCTCTCACTGTGACACAAATGATGTTTACTATCGGCCTTCAGTCCGCGTATCAAACGAAATCTTCAGAGAGTGGCAAAATAGCATGTTTCTATCTATCCACAAGCCATCCGTTATCGAGCGAAAGCAACAAATCATTGTCTCTGCCAAATTTCACACTGGGTATATACTTGATAATAGCTACTCGATTCCATATAGCGAGGAGTAATAAGTGTGGCCAACGCAAAAGCAGTTGCTGGACTTGGTTTGTCTTGTGATCAGAGCTGGTTTAGGACGAAAGAAGGTCAGTTTCTCTCGCCCCATGCCTTCGAAGCAGCTTTTGATATCGTCAGTTTAGACTGTAATGGGAAATTAAGTTCGCAGTATGGAGGATTACGTAGGACAAGAGTTGGGTTTTGGATATTATAACTTGGTCGGTCGCTTCTTTAGCTGTTCAATAAATAAGGATCACCTCACATTGACCTGATGTTTGCCCTGTCCAATGCCTTCTAAAAGCATATATCCGTCCGAAGTCTGTTTTTGCATGATACTACCATCCAAATATACCGACTGCCCGTCAGCAACAGGCACACTTATGTTTCCATTGGAGCTCAGAGGCACGTCAAGAGTCATGTGAAACTGGCCATTCTCTATGGTCCAATTTACGTCGAAGCTGCCTTTGGGTGTGCCTACTCTTCCACTTGCCCATTTTAATCCACTTGGATAAGGTTTCACGTTCCAAGTTTCAAATCCAGGTCCAGTTGGCTGCACTCCAAGGATATAGTTGCTACCCAGACTTACCATACCAGTGCTCCATCCATGTGCCATGCTGGTGTATCCTTGCTCGTAAGGGCTTCCTCCAGGCCCGATACCTTCCCAATTAGTTATTGTTGGATCATGCGTTGCCATCCATCCGTACAGACGATCGATTTCATCGATTGCAGAAGTGGAAAAATTAGGAGTCATGAAACGACTTTCGAGTTCGAAGAATGAAAGGAAGGCGTACACACGTTCTGTCGCATTATCGACGCCTGGGATTGGCCCGTCGTAGAAAACATTGCCGTAGGGCTGTAACATGTGCGTAGAGATGTAATCCAAAGCCGATTTCGCACGAGTCTCCGAAGCAACCCCAGTGAGAATAGCGAGACTGTTTCCATCTTGAGCATGACGAGGCTGATTATAGGAGGTCGTAAAATTTAGACTGTCAAGATATGCACCAACTGACGGATCCCATAAATTTTTATTGATTGCTTCTGAGACTTGGGTTGCACGTGATAGCCATGATTTTGCGGCAGATGGCTGACCAAGGTGAGTGGCCCACACGGCTGCATTTTGCAAGGCATAAACGTACAGAGCGTTGTAGTACGTCACTTCACCTGTCCGGGGCAAGAACGCATAATCTCCATACCCTTCCGTACCATTCAGACCCTTCGACAGCAGCCCACTACTGGTGTTTGTTACAGACGGATACCAATCATTCAAGACACGCAACAGATTTGGCCAGAATTGCGCTGCATAGTCTGTGTCGCCAGAATAGAGTACATATTCCCAACTATCAACGACCCACCACATGGGATAGTCGAAAAGCGGGAGGCTGTATTCGTTGATACTTGCAGGCGGAATCCAGCCATCCGCTCTCTGATGGTTTGCTAGATCGCCAATCACGTTCTTTGCAGCTCCAGCATTCTGCGAGTGCGTGAGGTACGCTGTGCGCCCACTCACAGCAACATCGCCATCATAGGGGTCACGATCCCGCTTTGCACCGTCCTGTAGAACCAGTTTCCCATCCAGAGTTGGTGAATTTGCGTCCCGAGGATCGCTCGTATTTTGTGTAAATGTGGCCGTCACCATTTCAGTCGTGTAACTTGCATCGAACCAATATTGCGTTAGTTGATTCGATGAGCACTCAAAGTATCCGGTATATGTGTCTGGATGACCCAGGAATCCGTAAAAATTTAAGTTTACCGCAGATATCTTGACAGTCCCGTTCGGCTCTGTATAGGGTGCATCGCTCGCAAGAGCATCAAGCTTGATCCACATATACCGGAAGCCATGCAATCCATCAGCGCAGACTTTTGTGCCATTATACAAGCATCCATGATGATCTGTCCAAGTTGTTGCTGTTGATGGAACCGAATACTGGTCCGTGCCAGGCGTGATTGTGTCGCCATTGTCAGATCGAGTGAAGTCTGAAACATTTGTCAAATATTCCAAGGTCTCCGAGAAAGCTAATCGGATGCCAGGGTGATTGTCTGATGCGCCTGAAAAACGAATTTGGACGAAACCAACAATGTTGAGGCCAAAGTCGATCGTTATCGAAGGTGCTTCAGATTCAGTAGTGGGCCGGTGCAGGGTAGCAACGCCATGACCGTTAATAATTGCTTCAGCGTTGGAGACGGAGCCATTCGTATGCAAAATTGCCTTCGGACTCACGACATTTGAACTTGGGGCACGCACGTACTGATGCCAGGACGGCATTGTAGATGCGGAGACAAGTGTTATCAAGAACAGCAGGCACAGAAAGTTGAAAGGCATCTTAGCAGTGCGCTTTCAACAGCCAGGATGGTATTTGCTTCTATGCAGACGCATCATGGCGGCGTACGCAATATTTAATGCCATCCCGTAGTAGCGGGGTGTTGCAATGATCGACGTTGTCATGCAGGAACGCATGATCCTTCCGCGGTGGTCCCTTAAACGTCGCCGGGACAATGACTCCCGAACATAACAATTCTTTCAAATGCATGCGTTTGCGCCGTTCTCATGATTGGAGAACAATGGCCATTCGATATCGATCGAAGTCAATGCGCTCACGTCTTTTCTTAAGAGCAGAACGTTGTCTATCGCATATGGAAACGGAGGTAATGTTGTTGTAATTGATAGAATCTCATCAAACTGAAGACTGCCGACCATTTGGACGTCGAAACCTGCATTATTGTTACTCACAGTCTCTGGATGTCCTTTAAGGTACGCTTCAATTCAGAGGTTTGGGATACAACTTTCAGTACCACTAAATGAGACCTTACCTACTCAGTACGCTCAATTCCGTACCACCAAGTCTTTCTAACTTTCGCAGTAGAGGCGCCGAAAGTCGTCAAATCTGTAAGCCATATTCAGTGGTGACTGATTACTACGTCTCAAGACTGTCTTTATCCAATATCACGTAGTGTTCGGCATAGCTGATGAGCGAACTTCGTACGTTGATCCACTGAGGGCGCCCTCAAAACAGTTATAACTTCCAATGGGCATTCAAGTATCATTTTCGGATGCACTCCATAGTCCAGCAGCTTCCATTTTGGTCTCTATTCGAATCGACTCGCTCATCGAACTCAAAGCAGACGTTCTATCTCCCCGCCCCCACTCTCACATTGATCCCGAGGTTGCGCCGGAATGGGGAGCTTCAAGCAAAGAAAGCTCCATGCCTGTCAAACTATCGCAAGCTTCCTTTTTACCGCCGAGTACTCTTATTCCTCTCACCCTGAAATGGCCCCTCATTAAGTAACCATTGCCAGAAGTGCTTCATTTCTGAGCGCAATGGCAACGATACTGCTCTTCCAGCGTCCAGGACTGCGTATCTATCAAACACTGAAAATACCCGTCACAGTGAAGACTATGGCCTATTCGAGCTTAAATACGAGCGCTTACCTGGTCACGCCAGCTCAGCTGGAAACGGCTCTGAAGAAAAACGCACCAAGCAAGCTTTCTATGGCGCCGAGGGTGATACCAATATGCGGCGCTTGGTTTCTTCCTAACGACCCAGAGAAACGTACAGGGCAGCAAGTTTTCCGCCGAAGTCGTATCCCGGGTGCTCGTTTCTTTGACCTTGACAAGGTCGCAGACACGTCAAGCCCATACCCACATATGCTACCGTCTCCAGAATTATTTCAAGAGGCGATGAGCGAGTTAGGTATAAAAAGAGATGACACTCTCGTGGTCTACGATTCGGCCGAACTGGGTATTTTCAGCGCCCCTAGAGTTGCATGGACTTTGCGAATATTTGGGCATCCTGAGGTACACATCCTCAATAACTTCAAGCTGTGGGTGGAAGAGGGTAGACCGTTGGAGTTTGGTGAGCCGAAGGCTTGGGATAAAACGAGTTATCCCTTGCCGGAATTCGACAAGAGTAAAGTGGTTGCGTTTGAGGAGATGAAAGAGATTGCAAAGGATGCGAATAAAGAGGGGCGTGAAGGGGTGCAGATCCTGGATGCTCGGTCTGAAGGGAGATGGAAAGGCGTCGAGCCCGAACCCCGACCGGGACTCTCTTCCGGTCACATGCCAGGTTCTATTTCCGTCCCTGTACCAGAGCTCCTGGACCCGAAGACGAAGACGTTTCTCCCTCCTGAAGAGTTGAGGAGGGTTTTCGAGAAGAAGGGTTTCGATCCAGACAAACCCGTCATCTCCAGCTGCGGGACTGGTGTAACTGCGACTCTCATTGATGCCGCGCTGATGGAGGCAGGATATGGGGCGGCATCTCGAAGGGTTTATGATGGAAGTTGGACGGAGTGGGCACAACGAGTGCAACCAAGTGAAAATCTTATCATCAAGTCCATTGGGTAGGTGGGTTCTCGTGACTAGGAGAAAACGATTATGGCGAGGCAACGAATGAGACGACTAGCCTAATCATTTTGATGGGTCTTGGTATTATATGATACCCTTCTAGTTGTACATTGTAACGGGAGTAGGGAATGGTTCTGCAATGGATTTCCTTCTGCTCACAAACCGGAAGACTTTTGCAATACGAGTACGCAGCTTCTCTGCCATTTGTTTCTGTCCGCCGCCTCGACTCTGGGTTGAATACAGGAAAATCAACAGCAAACATCGCTTGGACACAACCTCGACATATGCCTTGGCAACTTCTCTCGCTCGTCACACAAGAGAAATTCTGTTTCCTGAAATATTTCCGAAGCGATCGTCGCACTACAGGCGCCATGAGGCCATGCCGGCACCACGACGTGGAAATGCCCTATCTCGGCATCCAGCAGGGTGGCGCGATGACTTGCATTCTGACCATGGGTGGGACACTATCTTTAGCATATATACGCATTTTTCACGTCAGCGGAACTCGCCCTATGCGCAGGATTGGAGGCTGCAGATGTGCCTGTTAACTACGATGCGTGAGGCGGTGAACAGTGCTCAGATCGCATTCAGTGACTTTCTGGTAGGTCTGTGTGAGGGTCATCCTTTGTTTCAGTGGATTCTCAGCAAACACTCGTGTCGCATATGGGGTGCCTTAATGCTGTCGAGTGCATTGGCGTTGTTTAGACAACACTAAACTTTCGGACTCGATAACCAAGAAATACACCTTTCTCGAGCGTAGTTATATTCATCTTCTGCCTTTCGCCTCGATTTCCACCTTTCTTTCAACTTCATTAGATTATTTTTGGACTTCTCTCAATGCTCGGGTCTTATTTCGCAGGCTTCATTCTATCACTTTGAACGCCACATCGCTCAGGTAACGATTGGCGAATGTTCATGTGACAACGAAAGACAGTGAAGTCAACAATAATTGAACCGGGCCCGGCCGCATCATCCCACATTCCAAAACCATTTCATTCTCCACGAGGATAACAATGTTCGTCTTTATTTCCGTGTTTTTACTTATTAGCACCACCGTCGCATCTCCGGTCCGCAAACGCTGCGACGGACCCGTCGAAACAAACCCCTGGATTATTTCCAATTTCACCGCTTTCGATGCCGCGAGCACGTCTAGCCAACCCAGCTACCTCTGGTTCCACTTTTGCGATCAGAACGTCGGGTTGGAGCTCGACACGAACTGCCACATTGCGCTCGATCAGGGCGTTCCTCTATCTTCCATCGGCTCAGATTACCAGCCATGCGAAGACGAAAATGTAGAGTACATGTACGACGGCACATCGATCGCCCTGCAAAGGTTTTACGTCGATGACTGGTAAGTGAATCGTTTCCAACGTCGAGTCGGACCAGGGGATCATGTGGCTGACCTGCGGTGGTTAGCATTGGTGCATACCCATACAACGAGGCCACGGCTTACGGAGAGGCGAACATGAACGCGAACAATTCCACGACACGGGAAGGCAACACATGCACGCAAGCCGTGTTGGCCGTCAAGATTACGGAGATGGCCTGAGGCGGCCCGGAGGACATTATGTGCTGCTCATTTGAGGGTTGAGCCGAGACACTGGCTGGCCATCATTTAACGAGCGGCAAAGTGTTGTCGGCTGATTGTGTTGGAGTGGAAACAAAGCGACGAAGTTGCACATCAGAACAGTGCTGGTGGTAAAGTTGTGTGGATATGGCCGCTTCAATGTAATATTTTAAGACCGGGGAAAGTTTGGATGCCTTTCGGTATGAAGTTTATATATATATATTGGTTTATATATATTTGTGAGTGTATGTGTGCTGGTGAAGTCTCTCGACGCGGACGACAAGAATGTAGATAAATTTTTTGTTTAGTGGGCAAAATTTGGGAGAATAAAGACGGAGAAAGGGAATGCAAAATCTCGGCCAAAATTTTACGAGTGGCTACAGCCCAAGTGCATTTAATACTCTTTGTGACTTTTCTCCGCCTCTGACCGCCTTCGCTAGCCCTGTGACCCACGTCCGACCCGGGCCCAAGCTCACATGTCACGTCCGAAATGCTCATGTAATATATCCCAGCCAGCGCCTCGCTCCCAAAATAAAATCGTCATCGTCGTCGTCGTCGTCGTCGTCGTCGTCGTCATCTTCATCAGCACACTTCACCAGAAGGCACACCGACACACTCTCTTTAACCGACAATGCTCTGCTCGTTCTCTTTCAGCTCCTCTTCACCGAATCACTCCCCACTCTCCCACGATTCCTCTCCCACTACCTTTCTCCCTTTTCCCAAACACATCCCAAAATCTCAGCGTCTCGTCTCCGGCTCCCGTCACGATGACCGCACCGTCGGGACTCATACTCAGGTACAAGACGCGGTATGTGTGGCCCGTCAGGCTGACGACTTGGTTCATGGATGGATACTTCCAGATGTTGATGGCGTGCTGGCTGTAGCCGTGTGTGGAGACGAGCTCAGACGTGAGGGTGCTGAACAGGAGGTTACACACTTGACTGCCTGTGTCGTGGGAGCGGAGGAGGTAAGGGTTGATCGGTGGGCCGGATGGGGAGAATGGTGAGGTGGTCGCGGCTACGAGTGGGGACGAGGTCGGCATGCCCAGAGCGAAAGAGGAGGGATGCGGATCGGCAGAGGGTAAGCCGGTCATGGTGGTGGATAAAGAGGTGGAGGTTTGTGCTTGGGAGATGGTGTTCCAGAATTTGATGCAGCGATCTGCTGTGCCGCCTCCGGATGCCAGCAAGCCGCGTTGGTGAGGACTCCAAGCGATGGCTTTAACGGCGGCTTTGTGGCCACCTTCCTGCTCGCCCCAACGATGCTGCCAGCGCTCCTCCATCCGGTCCCATACGAAGATCTTGTTGTCATTGCCTCCCGATGCTAGCTGCTCTGTGTCGGGGTTCCATTTCAAGCCACAGACTTCTTGCTTGTGCCCGGTCAGGCGCCTAATATACTGTGGTGCGTATCGGACGTCGCGGTGGAGGATTGTCCGATCTCGTGAGCCAGTCGACAACACGTGCGCATTCCACGCGAGACTGCTGATCCTGGCGGAATGACCTGTCATGGTCCGCAACCGTCGCTCCGCCACAGTGTCGTAGATCATGAGGAGGCCCTTAGAAGTGCCAATGGCCAGGTGGCTCCCTCGCTGGATCCAGCTCACGCTCGTGACGCTGTCACCTTCCAGCTGACACAATTGGTTCACCTTGCCCGTTTCGCGGTTCCAGAGATATACGCTCGGTCCTAACCCCACCGCCAGGACGTCACTCGAGCCCCAATCAACCAAATTCAGGTAGAAGTCATCTGCGAGGTCCGGGGCGTCTAGGACCTTGTAAGGAACTTTGCTCACGGCCCGTGGGGTTTTTCGTGGCGATAGAAGCATCGTTTGCGAACTATGCTTGACCGGGGAAAGACTGTAGAGTTCCGAGCGAGCATTGATATTCGGCCCTCGTTCGCTGCGTGATGTCGATCGGGGCGTGAGCGAAGGTGTTGGATTCGACGCATACGAGAAAAGGTTTTTGTGGGGTGTAGACGGCGTGAGATGAGGAATCGCAGACTTGGGGCCATTGACGGGCGGCGTCTTAGACCGCAAGCCCGCCGCGTCCTGAGCCAGTGCTTGCGGCACTTCGTTATCGAACATCTCCGATCGCAGCAGGTTTGAGTATGTCCGATTTGCCTCCTTTTTCTGAAAATGTACATCGCTCGGCGTTCTCTTGTGGCTTTTTGATGGTGTTGCCGGAGACCCATCTTCGTGTAGCAAGTTGTAGCTCGCCGACATGTCTTGACCGGAGCGGTTCGGGATGAACCGGTCTCCTCCTCCGACCTGCAACTTCTGCCGCTTCCTGCTCGGACTACCGCTCGGCGTAATACTCCGCGGTCTGCCCGCCTCTTCCACTTGCTGCAGCGCCTTGTTCAGCGCGGTGGCACTAACGGGCTCGCTGCCGCTCCGATGCGACCCATTTGCCAATCTTTCGCTGTGTGACCGCTTGCCAATGACGGTAGGCGGCGTCTTGCTGCGTGGTGGGGACATCAAGGTCGGGGTCTGCACGTTTCCCTCGTCCGTCTGATGGGGGTTGTCGTCAACGAGTGATGGGTCCATGGCTAAATCGGTCGGTCGAAATGGTGCGAGAGGTGTGAGTCTCGGCCACGGCCTCCTCAAGGACTCCTACCGCTGTCGCACAAAGCGTGGCTGTCCTGCCGTGGCCTTGCGAAGGCCGACTTGCGCTCGTGAAGCTGTGCAGCAGCGGTTGCTATGCACCGCTTGTACGCCCCTTGGATCTGCCGTCACTTCACTTTGCGCGCGGTGCGCAGGTAGCCTTGCTCTTCCCGTCTGATCCAACGCCGATTCTCATGCTCTTCTAGCGTCTTCAGCGATCGACAGTGATATGGTATGAATGCGATGTGTGTTGCGGTGACGAATGGTTGTTGCTATCGATTGTAAAGGAATGTTGACGGAGGTGCCGCACGGCCGCCAATAGGAGATGGCTGGGCAGACCCTGGCGATCTCAGGCTGGCAATTGGAAATTTTGTTCGACAAAAGCTTCCCTTCTGCGACCGCGACCACGAACGATACAGGAGAACCGTCACGGCTGGTTGATAGCCGAGTATCTCACCGAGACAGCAGTGCAGTACAAAGTGGACCAATGTCTGTTTTGTCGTACTATGCACGAAGGCGTCGCGTGGATCCGTGTTTGTTGTGAGTGGCCACCCAAATGCGGCCTCCACAAGACACGTTCACCGAGCTCGGTAATGACCACAACAATCATTCCTGCTCCATGATATGCGGCTTGCGACAATAGGTACACATCCAAACTTCCGACGGCCGTCTATTTGATGACAGACAATAGCGCTGAGCAGACGCGTAGAACAACTGATTGGCCGGGGATTGTCCATATTCATGACGCTATGGCCAAGCGTTTCAAATTCGAACCCAGAGACTCGAAACCGAACAAGTCACTCGGTCACTTCTTCGCCTGCTTGGCGGCAAACCTCTCCTACGGCCCCCGGGCTTTGAGACGCACTTTGTGCACAAGTCGTTATCGAGAGAATTTGAAGTGGCTCTTTCACTGCACGTGATGGTGGAGTCCGTCATGGGAATGCTGAATGAAAGCGTGCACATGATTCTGATATGGGAAACGTAGAACGCTTCACGAAATGGAGCTGGGTGGAATACCACTAGTCTGCCATGTGTCCTCCTTGCACATTAGGGTTTCCAGAGGACTTCATACACATCAAGCTCAATGGACATGTTTCCTTATACCCTCTTTTGACGTCGACATCGAGAGGCTGGAATCATGGCGGGCGATGAGAGTAAGAGACTAATGTGATTCTTGTGGGCACCTTTGGGAAGCATGGAGATGCTCCGACACGTGCAACCAAGCTCCTGAAGTTCGCCTCCAGGTCTGCGTTTGCGCTGTTCTCAATGATTGAAAACTGCCTTTGAAAAAAGTTCCGAGCTTTCTGCAACGCCGACGACCCACACATTTGTGGGATCGGTCATTAAGTCCATTCGGATCGCTCTGGACCAGTCTTCCTCAGGAGGGATTCAGATTCGAACGTGCATTTCATGAAATAATCTCGCGGAGATTGAAATCTCGCACGGGCTGCGCTACGAGCTTTTCTCGGTCCTTCAACTCTCCCACCGTATGAAGCGTTAGTAATGTGTCCTCAAGGCCGTTGCCCGACTTGAGTCAGCGTGGCGCAAGAACAAAACATCGCCCCAACGCCAATCCACCTGTTGGAGTTGGGCCGGTGAGGGTCCTCCATTGCGACCGCCTCTGGCTGCTTCGGTTTCGCACGTATCGCATGACATCCATGAATTCTTCTTGAAGCCATATATTTCTCAATCATGGGTGATGTAGCCTCGGGAGCATGATGATCCACCCGACAGACCCGCCCTGTATCGACAATGCGACAGACCGTTCGGCTTTAACGGTCAGATGAGCAAACGGAAGAGAACCAATAGAACCGCGCGCTTCCATACGTGGCCCAAAGAGGTTAAGTCCTCAACAGGAGGCTGAAATGGCGAGGCCGCGCCGTGCTGTACAACACCTATATCCGTCTCCCCAGCGTCTCAGGCCAGGTGAGGTGTATTATGATGCGGCCATCTCCACTGGGCGGTGTGGTTTATGCTAGATCAAGCACGTCACATGTCTCGATCGGCATTAGCGCGATCATCGTATTCAGTCACGACCATCAAAACACGGGTACGGGACGAGCATGAGCAAGTGGTGCGCTATCATGCGATTACCCGGGCAAGGTCTAAGTGAAGCTGAACAACGGCGTAGCTGATTGGACAGAAGGCCGCGACTGCCGCACCACATCTTTTCACCGTTTCAAAGATATACAGCTCGCCTGAGTGATCAGCTCGCGCCGGCCGCCGATCTGGTAGAGAGGGGGCCGGAAGCGGGCGTGCACATGCCCGCTTTGGGTAGCTTGGTGTAGAAAAGCTCTCGGTAGGAAGATCCGAGGAGCCGAAGACGGTCCGGTGATACATTTTTTGGGCTTCTTTGTGGGCGCCTCCCGGCGGGGCGGGGGAGGAGAATGGGGGGAAGATAGTTTGGGAGGGCATGAAAGTGAGATCGGAAGAAGGCTGCAATGGAGTGGAGAAGAGTGCAGAGTGGTTAGGCATGTGATGTGAAAAACATCGCGCGTTGGCTGACACGGATTTTCTGTCGTGCCAACCTAATTCGGGTGTGATGGGGGAAAGTAAAAAGGCGTGGTCATTGGAGGGATGTGGAGATTTTGATATCTCTTTCGCGTCTTCTGACCGAGCGCAGCCGAGGGAGCCGCATCATGCACGGTCAGTCGCACCGCATCAGGACGGTCGCCACGCACACAGCATGTCAAAGTCATCTGGCGGCAAAATTGGGGGAGGCGGCGTGCGGTCCGTCAATAACCTTGCTCGCTGTGTGCGTGCGTGTGTGTGTGGTCGTACGTAGGCGTGGAAAGGTCACCCAGGTGGACTGATAACTAACGCTGCAGCCTCGGGGCGGTCATGGATTTTTAGCGTGGGGTGTGCATGCGAGAGCAAAGAAGACGCGCGCCCAGCTCCCTCACGCGGTGAGACCTTGATGGCGAGCGCGTGGGAGCGGCGAGAGGAACAAGGGAGCGGGACATCTGCTGGCGGGGACGACGCTCTGCCCGCAAGAGCAGAGCACGGCGACTGGAGCGGGACACTGGCTGTTAAGGCCGTGCGATTGCCTCAAAGCCTCTCCTGCATACTGAGGCAACGCGCACGAAACAGACCCGCGTGCATATGCAGGCGCTCTGAGATTCACCTTTTGATGACCGCGCGAAGGAACGGGCCCCGCAGAGAGAGCACCGTGTGTGAGCCCATCGAAAGGGACGGTGACGTCGAACACATGGGCCCGTGATTGGCGAGCGGACGGATAACAGATGGACATCGCGCGACGAAGGCGCAATTTCCAGCAATTAGCCCATGGCGCCGGTCACTCGCCTATAGTGGGGTCCTGGCTGTCGAGTGGCAGATCCAAGCCAGGCCCAAGCTGGCCATGCTCTGCGTCCCTCCCTCCCTCCCGCCCTCCCCTGCCTCCGTTCCCCCCCCTCCTCGCTCCCTCCGCACCGTCTCGTCGGGCCCAGTCGACGAGGGGCACACACACCGCTCCCCGCACGCCGGGGGTCACGCTGTCACCGTCCCAGCCGAGCGGCCCTTGTGTGTGACGGCGGAGGGTGGTCCAATGGACGGAGTGCGGGAGAGGGCGAGTGTGAGAAAGATGAGAGGGAGCTTGGAGGGGCTAGCGGCGGCAGCGGCAGGCGCAATCTCTCATTGCGTGCATGCGCCAGAGCCATTATTGGCCCGACGGAGGACCCCAAGCACCAACGAGGGCAAGGCGCAGGAAATTTCTCGCCTCTGGGCGCCGCGTTGCTGCCGATTAGCTACAGTACATAGTCCATCCATATCTCGGCGGCCGTCCCCCAAGTCTTGGACCAGACCTCAAGTCGCTGACGGGCAACACAAGGGGCACGTTGCTGGCTCGAAGAAGTTGGAGGGTAGGCTGACGTGTGAACAGGCGTGACCTGGTCCGCAAAGCTGGTAAGACTACACACCCTCTCCCCGGCCGGCGCTTGGCAGACCCTGAGGACGACGGTCGAAGAGCGGGACATTGCTTATCAGATGCCTGACCGTCGTGTAGAAGTACCTGACCCGAACTGACCTCCGGTGCTGGATCCTCGCGTTGTGGGAACAGTCATCAAGGGGAAGACTGTCCCAGGAATCTCAAGGGCGTGTCTGCCTGGAGATGTTGTCCATGTCTTAGTAGCGCCGCCTGCTTCAACAGTCACACCACGCACCTCCCGCGCGCGCTCACACACACTCTCTCTCTTCCCGCTCTCTCTCTCTCTCCCCGCTGCCGGCCTCCCTCCCCCCTCCCCCCTCCCCAACACCCGGGGCCCCCCTCTCCCCTTTCCCCTGAGGCTCCCGGAATTCTGCGTCAATCGAAAGCGTTCGCGAGCTTCCCTTGGCCACGCCTCACCGGCCGCCGGCAAACGTGTCCGCAGAGAAATCTGCGCTCATGCACGGCTACCAGGCTCACGCTCTAAGATGGACTCGGTGGATGGAAGACTATTCGTAAAGGCATGTGAGCCGGGCGTTCCACGAGCTGGATAGGTTCGCGACAATTTGGGGTGGCTATGCTAATGTGAGGCGCTCGCAGAATTTGGCCTATTTCGTCCATACGCATGAGCGCGCGCTCGCAAACGCGCTGCAGCTACAGCGCAGCAAACATGGTCAGCAGCAAGCCACCGTTCCGGCACCGTCGGCCTCCACGTCATCTATCAGCCTGGCTGAAGCGCTCGCGCGGCCGTATTTTGGTTTCTCCAAGAACATCAAGGCGGCTAAGCTGACACTGACTCCCCATCATCTGTTCTACCTGTTGAGCAAGTTCGAAGAGCTGGGTGTGGAGGTGGGTCCGATGAACGTTCGCCTGGAGAACCTCCACAGCGATGCCGTGCCTTCTAACTACGTGTCGTTCCTGGGTCATGCACCCAAATCGAAGGGCAAGCAAGCCGATACCGTGTCGCTGAGGTCGGTGTCGAGCGTTCGAAGCGTGATGTCGTCCGTGTCGTCGCTCTGGTCGAACTTCACGTTGTCGAACAGCAGCGTGAAAGAGGAGAAGAGGTTGGCTCAGATGCAAGACGATATCAAGTATCTATACTCATGCTTCACCAAGATCCCCGCGCTCAAGCTAGCGCCCGATCATCGGGCGCGTCTCATCGCTGGGTTCGAAGAGTTCCCGTTCGACACCGCCGTGCCGTTGTTCGTATTCAAGAACCTATCAGTCCTCGAGATTTGCGACTTGGACTTCCGGCAGTTCAACGGATGGGACCGGCTGGCGGAGCAGCTGCGCAGTCTCACGGTCAAGCGATCGCACCTCGACGACCCGATCGACGTTCTCCAGCATGTCGTGTTGGATGACATGGAACGGCGGCGCAAACGCTCCTCCAAGACGCACATTCCCACCGCCCCCTCTACGCCTGGCGCCCCGTGGCCCATGAACAACAGCAGCCCCAAAGGCAGGTATCTCGACTTCGCACGGTCTTTATCGACGCCAAACACGCCCATGATGGAACGACGCGGTTCGCTGGGCAGCCCACATATGATGCTAAGAGGGGGCTCGACCGATGGTACAAAGGCGGCGCTGCCAATGCGCAAACGCAGTGACTCGCCGGTGCGGCCGACGAGTTCGAGGCACGGGTCTGCAAACAAACCTCGTCGGCATGCTACAACCACCACGCGGCGCTCGTCTGGAAGCTCTGGGTCGAGCACACACGAGATGACACCGAGGCATAGTGTGTCAGATCTGTTGGCATTAGGCATCTTGCCGCCATCCAAATGGCGGTTTTTGCGACACCTAAGTCTGGCCGAAAACGCGTTGACTTCCATCACGGTGGAGGGTTTACGGCCGGTGGCTGACACGCTACAGTCCTTAGATCTGTCCGGAAACCTCTTTACTGAAGTCCCGGATGCTTTGGCGAGCTTGACACATCTACGTGCACTCAATCTGAGCAATTGCATGATCAACAGTCTGCAGTCTTTGGCGAGATATCCGCTGCCGGCGATCACAACGCTGAATTTACGCTCGAATCGGCTGCTTTCACTGAGCGGAATCGAAAAGGTGCGTACTCTCGAAAGGATTGACTTACGCGATAACAAGCTCTACGATCCCGCAGAGTTGCGGCGACTTACCAACGCCATGGATCTTGTTGATGTATATGTGGCTAAAAATCCATTCACACGCACGCACGGTGACTATCGAGTGATAATCTTCAATGCCTTTCGAGACACGCCAGGGTACACCTCAGACATCACGATCGACACCCTTGGGCCGACTTACCACGAAAAAAAGCGCCTCCATGATAGAGCCCCAGAGCCGATTCCTGTACCGGTGGTTAAGCCTCCGCCCGAAGATGAGGAAGAGCAGGAAGAAGAAGTGACGCTTGGTACTGTGGAGCCTGTCCCAGAGCTTGACACCCCAGCACCAGATGAGCACGTACCGCCAGTCTATCATAGTAAAATCCACGCTCATCGACGGGCTGCAAGTGATTTAGGACCTGAGACGATGCGCCGCCGGAAGAAAGCACCTCGACGGCGTATTGTCGACCTTTCCCAGCAAGAACTTGACTCGAAACGAACGAGCCAGCCGACACTTCTGCATTCGCCCGTCGGTATGCCACGGACGCCAACGACGGATGTAGATGAGCCCATGACGCCCGAGGGTACGTCTTATCACACAGCGCCGACAACACAAGCTGCACCCGAGAGTCCATTGCGGCCAAAATTAGATACGGTATTTGCGACTCCTACTCCAGCACCTACGATTCGAGACCCATCCGATGACGATAGCTCGCCTGTGCATTCGCCCCAGGGGGTTGATTCCAGCGCGGAACTTTACCGACAGAAGATTGAAGCGCTAAAAAGCGAATTGGGTCCGAATTGGCTCTCGGCGTTGAATGAGGATCGACTCGCAGACCAACAGACAAGAAATCGAAGTTTTAGTCCGGCTTCGAGGACACCGACCATCCGAGCCGAGCATCAGACTCGCGGTGTCAGTATCAGCGGTAGAACGCTTGGCTGATGATAGTTAAAGTGGTGCAGCTTTTTTTTTTCTTCGCACCGCATGAGCGATGGCGTTACGGGATCTCCAATTTGTTGGCTTGATGTTGTGAATGGACTTTGCACCATTGCATGTCGTCGACCGCGCGCTGCATTCGCGAACCTTTCAATTCTGGCGCTGGCTGGGTTGTATCATATCCCTTTGTTCGGTTTGCATTTTGGGTTGGATATCTCGGTCCTCTCTGGTGTGGTAGATCCGGCTCTTATATTTAGAAGAACGTTTGTTCGGCCTCAGATGTTAGGGATTTCGGGCAGCGCAGCTGGCAGAGCATTTTTAGCGTGGCGTCAGGGGGAGTTGACTGATTATGCTGCGTTGGTTCTCGCAGCGGTGGTAATGACTGACATATCAATGGAATGGCTCTCGCACTTTTCCCAAACAGTCCCAATGCCATCCGAGTGACACCTTCACGTCATCCCGTGTCAGCAGATATGAATGAGATGGGTTGCGTTTGTCGTCATCGTTCTATTCTCGTCTTACCCATCACAAAGGCTTCGTGCCAGCGTAATGAAGCTTCCACATGCAACGACGACACCCTGGGCCCACATCCAAGCCAGGCGATGACGAAGCACGTGCTCCACCGCACGACGACAACCTTTCAAACCACTGTTGGGCGAGAAAGCAGGGACGCCTAGCCGTGCGAAGCGTGCATTGCCCACTGCACGCTCTCCTGGCCGATCGACAACCTCCGATCGAGAATGAAGTGCGTGTCTCGCGCGCGCGATTGGCCGAGCCGCCTTCTCGAAAAAGTTGCCGGCCAGCGCGATCTGCGTTCTATAGGGAGCGACGCCATTCGTGAGGCGTTCTCGGGCCTTGCACGTCTAGCGTGCCGACCGCCTAAGACTGATGCAGCTTGCGAAGGGAGTTCCGGAGACCATGATGTTTCCTTTGTAGGTATTCATGAGGGGAAGGGCCAGACACCGTGACCAGTTGGAGGAATGATACCGCGTGGGTGTGCGGTGGCGCATTCTGGAAGTTCGAAACGTGGCCGTTGTGTTGCAGAGAGACAGTTGAACGTAGAAAGTTGGGGTCTTACCGGAGTGACCAGCGCTAGTCCGTTTTGGGACGGCGTTTTGGGAAGGCTCGTTCCCTCGTTCCTCCGTGAAACACTTCGCTCTTGCCGCATCACTTCTCTGCCCAGACATCGCTGTCTACCAACACTCCGTCCATCCCCGCCCTCACCAGCGCCATCGACTCGATTCTCGTCCGCCTACACGCGGCCACCCCCGAAACCACGCTGAGTTACTATAAACGCATACGGCCGACCCTCGAGAGCGAAGCCCCACTATCGCCTAAGCGGTGAAAAAAACAACAACGTGCGCTCCGCGCAACGAAGCAAACGCCACATCGCCCCCACCCCGCGTATCGCACCCTCGCGGACACGCTGAAAACTTGTGTGGGACGCCGCCCTTGGGAGCACACACCGGAGCAGATACATCCACGTCGCTCAGGTCGGCGAAGCGCCGCATCCCCCACTCTCCGCGGCTCATAGCAGTCGCGTGGATTCCGCCCACTAATCAGGGCCGAGAGCGCGCAAGACATATCCGGAAAGTCATTACTGGTGCTTGTAGACCGGGAGGAGAGCACGTGAGCAGCGTGTGACGAGTGCCGATCCGGGCCTGAGTGCTCGCCCAAAGTCCGGTAAGGTTACAAAAATTTTTTTTCTCCTTTGGTTCTTCGTGCAGCGTACGGCAGGTGCGAGAGGGAGAGGATAGCGTTCTAGCCGAGCGGCGTGCATTGTGGCTGTGCATCTACGGTGTCGTGGGATCGGGTGGAGCGGGGCCTTCTGCCTCATCGGAAAGCTCGGGATCTTGGTCAGCTCACTCTTGGCGGGGTGGATGGAGGTTTAGAGACTCAAGCGGACAGACTGACTATAGAAAAGCCCTTTACTTTCCTAGGTGAATCCACCGGAGCTGCACGTCGGGGAGGCACCGTCCACCCGCTTACGATCCCATTGACACCCGCCGGCCATGGCGGACGGAAACGATGTCGATCTCGACTCGATCATAGATCGCTTGCTCGAAGTGCGAGGCAGCAGACCCGGCAAACAGGTGCAATTGCTGGAGACGGAGATAAGATATCTGTGCACCAAGGCTCGTGAAATCTTCATTTCTCAGCCCATCCTGCTGGAGTTGGAAGCTCCTATTAAGGTATGTACATCCATCGCCGCCAGAGACAACAATGTCTGACGATGCCGACTTATTCCAGATCTGCGGTGACATTCACGGGCAGTACTACGATCTGCTGCGCCTGTTCGAGTACGGCGGCTTCCCGCCAGAAGCAAACTACCTATTCCTCGGCGATTACGTCGACCGCGGCAAGCAGTCGCTGGAGACCATCTGCCTGCTGCTTGCGTACAAGATCAAATATCCCGAGAACTTCTTCGTGCTGCGCGGCAACCACGAGTGCGCGTCCATCAATCGCATCTACGGCTTCTACGATGAGTGCAAGAGACGCTACAACATCAAGCTATGGAAGACTTTTACGGACTGCTTCAACTGCTTGCCGATTGCTGCGATCATCGACGAGAAGATATTCACGATGCACGGAGGTCTGAGCCCCGATCTCAACAGTATGGAGCAGATCAGGCGTGTCATGCGGCCTACGGACGTGAGTCACGCACCGCCAATCAACCAGGCCCAGAAATATAGGCGAGGCATATTGAGACTGACTTGCTTTGACAGATTCCGGACTGCGGTTTGCTGTGCGACTTGCTGTGGTCCGATCCGGACAAGGACATCACGGGCTGGAGCGAGAACGATCGCGGCGTGTCCTTCACTTTCGGCCCAGACGTAGTATCGCGCTTCCTGCAGAAGCACGACATGGACCTCATCTGTCGCGCTCATCAGGTGGTCGAGGACGGGTACGAGTTCTTCAGCAAGCGCCAGCTGGTCACACTCTTCAGCGCGCCCAACTATTGTGGCGAATTCGACAATGCCGGCGCCATGATGAGCGTTGACGAGAGCTTGCTCTGCAGCTTTCAGATCTTGAAGCCGGCTGAGAAGAAGCAGAAGTTGGTTCCCCGAAACCTGTCCCTTCATATTACTGATGTACGTTTCATGATTCTGACCCATGGTATAGTAGGTTCGGACGTAGGTGAATTCGCTGTCAATCATCCGGCACATCGTCTTGATCGACGGCGCGATACGAGGCTGAATTTTGCAGCCAAAGCACAACTTGGGCGGTTGCTCACTGTCGATGGGTCTTGTGTATCAGCAATTGGTAATTACGATGGGGCTGAAGGAAGTAGTACAGCGCAGCGAAAGGCGGCTCGCTCTCAGCCTGCCAAAAGACGGCTTTTTGTGAGATTCGAGGGGTTGTACGATCATGCATGAGTTGCTCTTGGTTCTTTTTGGGAAGGGGAGGAAGCGCATCGGCAAAATGGGGGGACGGTCAACTAACACGGACGACGACGGTGATGGCAGCAGTGACCGCGGCTGTGGCGGCAGCTGGCTGGGGGGAGGGGGGCGGGGGGGGTTTTTTTTTTGGCATGCCGTTGTTGATTGTTGTGGCCGTCGAAATTATGCTGCGCTTGCTGATTTTCGAGAGAGTGCCTTTTCTTTCATCTTCTCTCGTGAAATCGATGAAATTACGTTATATGGTCTTGTCATCGCCGGCTACATTGAGTTCAGTCCTTTTTAGCCTCTGGGTATCTTACAGATTTCGGCTGATGCCTGTTACACGCCAGCGAGGCTTCTTGTCATGAAATAAAACAATTATTTTCCTATTGCAACTAATGGGCTTATTGGGGGAGAGGTGTCACTGGGTATGCAAACATCAAGATCACTTTTCCCGAATGGCTGATGAATGGTTAATTTTCTAGGAGGTATTTCTAGGTTCTTGGACCATTTATCAAGTATAATTGGCAGGTATGCGTGGGCGCGTATAATCTGGATATGGAAATCTGGAATAATCCGTCCGCCGCACAATATGCGACTTACAAACTATACCAAGGGTTAAAACCACAAGACCCCTGAACCAACCGAGATTCATTCTTCCTGGACTATTCACTTCTGGCCCGTTCTCCGGTGTCATAAGCGCTGGCATGTACTCCAACATTTCATCAACGACGGTTTGAGCCACAAAGTCCACGCCCGCTGCTCTATCATCCAGCATTGCTCGATGGCGTTGGCAAGCTCAAGTCGAAAGTCCCCGGCGCGTGCGTGAGCGTCAGCCGCGCATCCGCGTATGCCAGCTCCCAACTGATGCAGATGTACGCGCCGATACTTAAGGATTGGAAGTCGAATTTCTGGCCTGCTGTTTCGGTGAGTCCAAGGTTCGGGAAGGGATTTAGGGCAGGGTAAGTTCGTGGGCGAGGTCTGGGTGGCGAAGAAAGAGAGGGAGCTGGCGGTCTGATAAGAGGGGGGGGGTCCACCAGAGGGTCGGGTTGGAACAGAGGATACCGTTTTCCTCTCCTTCCTTGGCTCGAGTCCGAGGGCGGGAGAGATGTGGGCGGTGACGAAAGGGGATCTTCTAGTCCTGCAAACAAGTGCTCCACCCCGCTGATAGGTGCGAAGGTGATTTCCTCTGCGAGGTGGAATGCGGAGTATGTGTCCCGCACGAATTTGGCCATCTTGTCTGGATGCGTCTTGCAATCACACGACCGTTAGTGGGAGCGACTCCTACATGGACTTTCAAGGAGGGGAAATAGAGCGGAGAAGATTAGGGATGCAACGCCCTTTAATGCCGACGAGCTCGTCTCCGCGCCGTCGAAGACGAAATTGATGGCGTTGCTCAACCTTTTCTCAGGGCTCATCCCTTCGCCTCCAGCATTGTCATCAGCGGAGATAATACTCATTCAACCCAATTTCACACACACGCTGTCGAATTTTCATCGGCATTCGCACCGCTTCCTTCGTACACGCTTGATTCTGGTTCCTGCTCCCCACGCCTTCTTGGGAACGAAGCAGGAAATGAGAAATACCAAGTCACGAAACTACTCTATATTCACAAATAGGCCGAATCGAATATTCGTCCACGACGACGAGGTCCAAAAATGGAGGCTCCCCTGGCATAAGACAACGGATCACCCCGCCCCAGATCCCCGATGATACCGGATCCCATCATGATGTACCAACCCACCACATCCGTCGTCTGCGCCGTCACCGCCCCACCCCCCATCCCCCCGGGCGCGACCGTCAACCGCACGATCAATCGCTCTACATACTTCCCATTCAACGGCTTCTACTCCCCGCAGTACTTTCTCCGAGAACGCATACAAGTGAATCCATCGATGCTGCTCATGGCCTTCCTGAGCACCCATGATAGTCGAGATGGTGATCGGGGGCCGTTGAAAATCCCCTGGGTCTTTCGATTAATCAGGTTTGTGAAGCTGGTACGAATCCATATCTGGTCAGGGGTCTACAGAGGAGACGCTGCCTGTCACGCAGCGGGGCGGGTCGCCATGCCGACTTTCATCAGCACTCCTTCACGTCTTGGCAATCGTTGTCGATTGGCGTTTGAGGGTAATTGAAGCAATGGCCATATGAAGGAGAATCCGCGACGAGGATAGGTCGACGTGATCTTCAACGGGCTGGGTTGTCTAGACGCCAGGACTCGATCGATCTTTGGCAAGTGGCGGATTTCCTACCTATCTGGGACGATTTTTCAACTTATGGGGCTTACGGCTTTGGCAATCGAGCAGCAGAAAAGCTCGGTCAGTCAGAAATCCCATTCGCCATCTAACGGAGAAACATTATAAGCTGCGTCCTAAGAGTCAGTGAATCCACTCCTCCATCTCGAAGGCAAAATCATCGCCACCTGGGTATGCCAATGTACTCGTGCATCTGCATGCTGGATGCGATCGCAAGAGTCAAGGAAAACATGGATGTCTCGACCGCATTTCCACATCCATGTATAAGGGCCGCCTTCATTTCCAGTCACATGGACATTTATTCCACCCCCTTTCTTCCAACGCTAACAAATCGCCCTTCGACAGCTCCATCACAGAGACGACAACTTCGTCCTCTCCGCCGCCCGCCAAGTCAAAATTCTTGCCTCTGAATACCTCGTCGCTTGAAACGTCGTGCCGGCGTGAATCACAGTGCATATCCCCGAATTCGGCAAATCCACAGCAAAGCCAGCTCGATTGTTCGACCGAAGATTCGGAGAACAGCATTTGCGTGGGTCGCCCACAGATCTTGAAGCCGGAATGGTCGGAGCGAGCGATTATGACATTCTTTGGATCACATAGGGGAAGGTGATGATGGAACTGTATGGTGATGCGTACTGGCTGGATCAGATCATCCGCACGCAGAGGAATTTGCAGAGGAAGGTAGCGCTAGATCAAGGGGAGGGAGAGACGACATAGATGGAATCCCGAGAGTATGGTGTGGCGGTATCGATGAATTGAGGTTGCTTGACTTCGGTATCAGAAGGTGACGGCTTTAGCTGGGAAGAAGTTCAGGTTGCGCCAGGAATAAGGTCAATAGTTCTACAATATCCTTGGCATGTCCCGACTGCGTTGGAAGAGGGCTATGTGGAGGACTATTTGGAGGCCGAGCAGCGCGGGATCATCTAGTCTGTGATGTCCACTGACTCGACGATAAAACGGTGGGCTGCTTCCATCTGTACAGCTTCATACCCAGCTATAAGTTTTGCATGTTTTTTGACGTTAAATGACATCAGCCGCTCAACTTTTTCTATTGTCCGTTTTTCATCGGCTTTCTCCGTAAGCGATCCACTCTACCCAGGACTTGGGGATAGGGAAGGATTTGTGGGTGGTAATCGGGTTTGTCTAGTCCTGCGACGATATGGCGTCGTTTGCCGCATTTTGCAACCCGTGCGGCTTGGGCTGAGTTGGCATCGTGTTCCTCGACTACATTTACTCCCAACCTTTCTAGCAGAGGCATGTTTCGCACACGGGTGCTTGTAAACAAAAGCATCAGCAACGCCATGAGGCTTTCAAGTACCCCGACCCATGTAAAAATGGCGTCCAGCTTTCCCTATGAATGATTTATTGCGGTCCGTCTCTCTTCAAGATGTTCTCTTGTCGTCTCGAGATCCACATGCGACCAGAGGGCAACGTTCACGGCTCGATCGCCTACCCCTTGCATCTCAATGTCATTCAAACGATCATGGTGCTGGAAGCATGCGCCAAGCATCCCACGGCGATTTCAGCATGATCCTGTTGTAACCGCGGCAGAATGCACATTTTGCGTGGTGAAGATACCCGCCGAAGCAACTGACGTTGCTCGCCATGGGAGGCTTTGGCAATCCACCATCAAATTGAGCTGCACCGCCATCATACCACGTCCAAGATCTATTCTCTAGGCATCGAGGATCGAGGACAGAGGAAGCAACCATTGCGACCATTAAACATGAGTCTAATGTGCACAGCACACCCGGAGATTTCGTCCCCGGCTCTCGGCGGCATGAATCGTCTCGGGGTCATCGAGCCTACCCCAAGATGGCAACCAAAGCGCCATGTCTTGATTTGTGCGTAGAGGATCCAAAGTCGAAATTAACGAGGTTAGTAACACATACCCTTGCGAACGTGTCGACACCATGTCCCAACCGAACACTCTCGGCCTCGCTCGCCAGCATAGCCAGATGGGAAGGGGGTAGGGAGACGGCGCAGGCGCAATTCGGCCCCCAAACTCCGAACACCTCTCTGTCTTCATACACGAAACCGAGAAGGCTCGGAAAGGGGGTTGCAACGCAGCGACCCATCGCATCCCAATGTATCATATACAATGCGGCCACGAGGCGGCAGGAATGAGCGCGACGTCAACAGGCACCTTCATGCAGCCCTACGAGCACCGGGGGAGAGTTCCTTTCTTTTCTTGAATATTTTTATTATTCCTTTTTTGGGGAGGGGAGAGCGGGCGTGGACGCACACCATCTCGATTCGAGATCGAGAATGAGAAGTCGGCCGATGGACCTACTCATGCGGCCATTTTTCCCTCTCATTATGGGGCAACCTGCCATTGTACATGCATTTCGGGTACGAATGGGGAAGGGCACACTCCGGTGGGAGAGGAGGGTGAGGGCGTGAGCGTGGGCGAGGGCGAGAAGGGCTCACGTGCAATCAGTTGGAGAACTAGGTTCACTATATTCTTTGCACTATGTCCTGTAGAGCGAGCGTCTTCCCTGCCTGTCGGCTCCTCTCTCTCTGGCACCCCTCCCAACTGGCTGCTGCTCGGCTTCTGCAGGGCCTCACACATCCTTGCAATGCATGTTGGGTGGAGTGCAGTGGACCGGTGAGAACACGGTTACGGACGTACCGAAGACGCTCGACTCCGTTTTCGTCGCGGGCGGGCACGGCAAACAGCAGCAGCCACACGCGCCAGGCTTCTCCCATGCGGGGTCGGAGAGTTTTCTGTCCTCGAACGAGGCCACGAGGTACCGTAGGAGCCTTACTTGCTTTTTGTCCTTCCCGTCCAGAAGAGGAAGAGCTGCACCGATTGGGGGCGATTGCCATGCGTTTTTGGTACATCTGCTCCTGCAACACCAAACCTTAGACGTTGGTGTTGGATGTTGGTGTTGTGTTGGCATTCCCTTCACAAGCGAGAACAACCAACGCTGTTGTTCGAGGCAAGGAACAAAACACCTGGGACTGCTTAAAGGGTTCGTTTGGATGGGAAGTTTGGTTGGGGGGAGGTGGGGAGGTGAGGATGCGCGGGCGGTTGCGATGATTCTTTTCCTGAACGGAACGGAGGTTTGCATGAAAATCCAGCATACAATTGCCCTGGCTCGCTTCCCTACCAAACTCTGTTTCGTTCGTGGGTGCGGAGGGATTTTGGGTATGTGGATGTCGGCAGGATGCCGAGCGAATCACCAACCTTGGGTAGGTGGAAAGAGCTTCGGAACCATGATTGGACCGATTACGAGGAGGGACCAGTTGGGTGTTCGTAACCAAGGTCGGCCTCCCATTCCCGTGTGGTGTGCTCGTAGTAATTCACGTCGTAAGACGGACAGAGGGTCCGCGTTGCGAATGTGCTGATGATAGTGGAGGGAGTTTGATGACCCCCCCGACGCCGTGTGTGGGTGTTCAAACGTCAGCAGTGGGCCGGAAGGGTGGTGAGATTGGAGGCGAGCGAGTTCTAGAACATCTCCCATACCATACGCAGGGGACTGTGCAGATGAGGCGCTGACTGATTGTGGCGGTGGGCGGGGAGGGGAGGAACGGAAGCGAGCGAGACGGAGTAAAATGGGCTCTCCCACGTCGTCCTCCCATGATTGGGTCATTGGGGGGGAAAAGGGGGGCCGGGGGTGGTTGGGCATTTGGTTGTGTGCCCACGAGACATCGCCGTGAGTTGCGAACATTGTGTAGTTTTGAAATCCACTCACAGGCCACGTACTTGGACAGGTGTGAATCCGACGAGTCCGACGAATCCGGTCACATCTACGGGACGAAAGTTTCACGCTTTCTCACGAACGAATCGATAGGATATTGCCCCATGTGAGCTGGAGCATGAGGCATGGCACGACTAAGAAGAGGATTTTGTCTTCCTCCATGCCGAAGGACAGTGGAACGAGAAGGATTCGGACGCGGTGCTATTGATCGGCGTGTTGGAATTGGGAGCACAAAGCAAATGAGATGGATGCGAAGCGTCTTTTGCCACCTGTGATTGGGAGAGGAGGACGTGGGAGAGACTTGGCTTTGTTTGTGAAATGAAGGGGGGTTAGATCAGGGCCGGGTGGTGCTGGCGATGGGAAAAATACATCTCGCTCGATCGTGCAGAGAGGACGGCAGGATCATTAGGCAGTGGAAGGAGGGAAGCCCGTTTGCTGGCAGAACCGTGCCCGTTCCCGCCACAAAAAGTCTCAAACGTCTAATCTCGGAGGATTCATCCTCCGTGCTTACGAGCTCTTTGCCCAGAACTTCCCTGCCTGGGACGTTTACTTGTCCGTGCCGGCGTTCTGGGATGGGTTGATCTCGCAGGTCTCACGGGCGGCAACCGGCATCTCCATGCCGCTTTGGAAATGATGATGATGATGGTGGTGATGATGATGATGATGATGATGATGATGATGATGATCGTTGGATTCCTGGCATGTTCCAAGCGACATGTAGATTATTTTCAGATAGCCGCTAGCGATGGGGATCATGCGTTACGGCCGTGCGCGCTTAACGCTGGGTAAGACAGGATTCACCGGCGGAAGACCGCAATCGTCGTCCCGGCGTTTGTGCGAAGGGTCGACCGAAAGATTGCCCCAGGCTCGAAATGTCTCAACTGTTGCGATGGCGAATGAATGGGACATTGATAGACTGCCGGACCAGCGCTGGAGCGGCTTTGAAGCAAGACATATACCCCGTCGAGACGGGAGCCCATGTCGTCTGTGGTCATCGTCATGGATGCCGTATCGTCGTCGCACATGAGTGATATTGCAGGGCTCACAAGCACGGACGGCAAAGCATCCGGCGATGACGGAGAAGGAGAGTTTATACTTGATCAATACAATGATGATTACAGACCCGCATTTCACCGAATCTGTCGCGGATATGGGCGAGGACAGACATACGGGGCGACCGAGCAGTGGGGGTGAGTGGCTTGGACTGCCGGAGCCAAGCTTTCGGAAGTCTCCCTGCACGGCTCTCTTACTCTCTCACTCTCTCCACAACCGCCCCCCCCCCCCGTCGACACATGGCAGACTGGCGCCGCGTGGATGCTGACTACTGCACATACGCTTTCGCGCGGTGTACATCCTGGCTCTCAGGAATGGCACCGCCGTGGAGCCAAGCAAAAGTCTCCGCGGTAGCAGAAGCACTAGGACGAGCGGTGCTGGACGACGAGCGGAGACGAGGCGGAGCAGGCCGACACACGTGCCGCTTCGCTGCCCGCTCTCGAGCGGGCACTTCTGGCCCCCAAGATGCTGCTTATTACTAAGGTGGGCATTGTGGTACTTAGGGTTCCAACCCAAGGCATGCGCAGATCGACACCGTCGCGTAGCAAGCGAATCAAGGCGCGGATGCAATGCGTCAGCAGGACGTTTAATAGACGAGCAAATAAACGGCCGGCTCGTCAGCCTTATAGGATGCCTGTCCGGGCGGCCGTGGGTGGTGGGTGTCGGATGTTACAGCTGGATGACCCGATCGCCTCCTTGGCCTCCCATTTGCGGCGGGTGCGGAAGAGAAATGAGAGAAGCGACAGTGCATGGCCCCTCCGCCCTACCCGCCCGTCATCCTGCAGGAATGGAAACCCGGCCCGAAGATTGGGAGGGTCGAGCAGAGAGGGGAAGAAGGGTTTTGGGGTGGGCGCGACTGACTGCGCCGGGCCAGCAATCTTGGTAGGCGAATGCCACAGGGTTGACGCTTGGACTGCCACCGACCTTACCCGCTCGACAGAGGCGGGTCCGGCGGGAATTGGATGATGACTCGAGCGAGGACAGAAGAAAACGGCCGTCATGCTAAGACGCCGCACAGAGGCGCGGCCTCTGGGCAATGATAATGTGGGCAGTGCATGCAAACAAAGCCCAGGGGAGGCACGTCGATGCGAACGGGATGCGGTGGTGTCGACCCCGTCACCGACGGCGAGTCGGTAAGGACAGCAATGCGGATAACGACCTCTTGCCATATCCAGGCTGGCGCACACCCAAAAAAGCAGCATATCGGCAGCCAGAGCATATTGATTGGGCCTCTTGCGAATCACAGACCGCTCCGCCACGCTTCGCGCAGTGCATGCACAAGTGCGCCTATCAGGCCGAGCCACCACATCCGGGAGCGTGGGTTGCAGCAGCATAACTGCGCCTTACCCGCCTCGAATGGCCGCATAGAGGTTGGTGCACCGTGGCTTTGGCGGTGCATAACGATACACGTCTGCGGTACATCCTCTACTAGCGCTAGGCTGTTCCCGATGGGGAGGCGACGGACGCGAAGGGGGGGGGGGTGGTACAGAGCGGATTCACCGTCTGATCCATGACCCATGCAGGGGTCTCTGGCGGAGAGGGAGGGAGACACACGCATGGTACATGCCAAGGGCCGTAAGGCAGGGCCAGGGTGCGGGCGACAATGCGAGGCTCGTGCAGCGCAGGCATATGGGGCCAAATATATTCTTATACACACGACTTCGCCTGTCCCCCAATGCTGCTGTCCTAATATCAGTCGTCACCTCGTCGGTTGTTATCGTTGTTGTTGCCGCCGCCGCCGTCGTCCATAAGGCGAGCTTCGACCCAACATCTACGCCTCCGTTCCCCAACCAGCAATTTCTGGCGCACGATTCATCTGTTCATCCTCCACCGTGCCTCAGGCACCCATCCATCTCGAATCCTCACTGCACGCGCTCTGGGTGTGCTCAGGTACGTGATTTCGTTGTGGTGCATGTCATGCGCCGTCACGGTGACGGCGCATCTAGGACATGGCTAACTGTCGTCCAGAGCGCGCCCGCGGTCACCCCCGCCGCCGACTTGGTCGACGCGATGGCCAACACTTTCGCCGACTACCCCGCGCACACCATGGCCAACAATGACTTCACATTATACCCATACCAGGACCAAACATGGGATAACGACTCTTTCCTCCCCAACAGCAACTTTTCAGACCCAAACTTCGTCAACCCCACCACGCTTGACTCATTCCCGGCCAACGCCGCCTACGCCAACGAGCACTTCACCTTCCAATCGCAGACCTACCGGCAACAATCTCCATCACATCCCAAGCACGCCGTGCAGGCCACCAGCTCGACTTACTCGCCAACTCTCTCCGCCTCGCACTCGTTCGATGCGCAGAACCCCCCTCTCCTCTCTTCCACCTCCGATTCCGGGGCGTCGGTGCAGAGCACGATTTCGTCTGCCATGGGTTCGCCGTCCGGCTTCGCCCAGACGAGCACCGGGGTCGAGTGGAGCCTGCCGGACATGCGTTTGTTACCCGGAATAGTGCAACAGGACTGCATGAACACCGCCGCCCCCGAACTGTTCGCCACTAGCGCCTTCGACCTTGAAACCGTCCCTGTCACCGACAAGGGCTGTGTGGGTGAGTTGTTTGCCGTTTCTTCTTCTTCTTCTTCTTCTTCTTCTTCTTCTTCTCATCAGCCGGCGCCGGCGCCGCCGTCGCATCTCGCGCCGTTTCATGACGCCCACGTGATGGATTCTGAAGGACTCGGTGACCACGGGCACGGGTTCATCCCTTCCGCCCATCAGCCGTTCTCCATGCCTGCCCATGAACAGCACACCTGGCCCACCGTGGTCACGCCCAAACTCAGCCCCAATGACAGTCTGTTCAAGTCCCCCACCACCCCTGCTTCCGCCACCTCGCCCGTCATCGAGCGTGTCAAGGGCGATCCGGCCTCTTCCATCGCATTGCCTTCACGCAAGCGCGCACGCGGCTCTTCTCCATTGGCGAAGGTGGTGTCCTATGGCGAGAGCGACCTGCCCGTCCGCCCACGGCCGCCTCCGCCAATGTTCAGCTCTCCTTTCTTTCAGTGTAGCGGTCATTTCGTACTTCCTCTCGAGTCTTCTTGTCCGTCTCCTCTCTTTATCCTCTCGTGTTTCTTCTTCGATCAATCCTCGGCAGAAGATCGCCGGAACATGTGGCTGACCATTCACGTGCAGATCCGTCATTGATACAATCATTCTCGCCCACACAATACGCCGGGGCTCAGTTTCCGGAAGTGCAGGCGATGGAATCACCACAGCCGATGCAATACCGGACTGCCGCCCCATCACCAGCGGCATCCCACAAGACATGCACCCAGAGTCCGCGGACATCGAACGGCAAGGCGCCCTCGCCATACATGCGTCCGCAGAGCTGGCAACCCTACCCCTCTTATCCGGGTTCGCGGCGGCAGTCCAACTCATCCGTGCACTCGCGACACAGCCAAGCGTCGTTGTCTTCGGACGACTCCAACAAAGGCCCCTGCCCGCTCCCTACCTGCGGCCGATATTTCAAAGACCTCAAATCGCACATATTGACGCACCAGAACGAACGACCGGAGAAATGTCCCATCCCTACCTGCGAATACCACACCAAAGGGTTCGCCCGCAAATACGATAAGAACCGGCACACCCTGACGCACTATAAAGGCACCATGGTCTGCGGGTTCTGTCCCGGCAGCGGCAGCGCGGCGGAGAAAAGCTTCAACCGCGCCGACGTCTTCAAGCGACACCTGACCTCCGTCCATGGCGTCGAGCAGACCCCGCCCAACGCTCGGCGGAAGAGTCCGGGAAGCGCCGCCGGCGGTCACGCATTCGGCACCCACGACGGATCCGGCATGTGCTCCACGTGCGGCAACACGTTCGCGTCGGCGCAGGACATCTACGAGCATCTGGATGAATGTGTGCTCCGGGTAGTGCAGCAGGCAGACCCTGGCGAGGCGATCAATGAGAAGTTGCTCACATCGGTGGCGGACGATGCGGTCGTGAGGGAGACGCTGGAGCGACACATGCTGCCTGACACGGCCACCGCAACCGCATCTGGCTCGTCGTTCGATGAAGCGGAGGAAGATGAGGATGTGCCCGACGGCGATGATGACGAGGGCGACGACACGTATGAGGTCCGCTCCGGCCCTCGGTCGGGTAAAGGCGGGATCGTGCGGCGCTCGCACAAACCTCCCACGACGTCGTCGACATCAAGTTGACAATTAACACATCCCCGAGGTGTCTCCGCAGCACCACAGCAGCAACTGCACGTCGGGGTTGGCAACAATAATACCAAACCCACCCACCTTACGCCCCACGGCGCGATCAAAAAACCTACCGCACCGCGCCGCCGCAGAGTCGGCCTGACATATTCTCGCAACGGCGTCCCGCTCACTCAACCTGTTGCCACCACAGGAGGAGGAATCACAAGTGGGAAAGGATCCCGCCGCCGACGCAACTACCCCCTCTCTTGGGGCGCGGCCCCGGAGCAAATGAGGATGAAAAAACGCGTGCTGTGCGTGTACGACGGACAGCGACGATTGTGGAAGGACGACATGATGTTAGATATCGCCCATCACGAGGTGCGGATCCCATTGCGGGAGGGTGGAGATGGTATCAGAGGCCCTTGGGTGACGGATTTGGATGTCCTGACGTTGAGGCGGGCGGAGGGTATTTTGGGTGCTACTGAAGAGGAAAAGGGTCCTTGGATTATGGAGGATGAGTTTGTGTGATTTTTCTTTCCTTTTCTTTATTTTACGACCAATTCTTCCGGCTTTTGGAGGGAAAAGTTTGATACCACGACCACTCTCCAGGGGAGAGGAATGGGTCACGCACAGCTTTTTGGATAAGCGATGATGATTTAGGCATGATAGGGGAATAACCCCCCCACCCCACTTCTGGAAGGCTGGTTTCCTCCTGGTTCTTTTTTTTTTTTTTTTTTTTTTGGACGATTTTGGGGTGCGGGGGTTTGATTTTTATTTCTGATTTTTCTTTAACGACATTAACTCGCGACTCTGGAGTTTACAATCAACGCTCACACACGAAAAGCACCTGATCCTGCTTTTTAGAGCGTAAAGTACATGTTATATTCTCCATCAACCAGGCGGCATAAGAACTGAGGTCGGGACAATGAAGATACCAGGGTACGACAGTGGGAACAAATGGAATGCACGCAAAGGAATTTTTGGGTGTCGATCCAAAAATTGAATAAATAAATAAATGAATCGTAATAGCTGGCGGATATATACCCAATCAAAGAATTCTTGTCATCCAAGTCCATGCCCGTTCCCTCCTCATGGATAAAACAAAGAACGAATCCCTTTTCTTTTGGCCTTCCATTCCGCTCTGCCGGGAACGAGCTCACTTCTCCATTCGGCCCGAGTGACTGTTGCAAATGCTTTTCCTTTTTGTCTTGTACGGCTCTGCTTTGCACCCGGGGCCGACCCTCCTCCGGCTCTTTCTCATGATGGAGCACCGGGAATAAGACTAGATCGTGTATACGTCCGGGGCTGGGGGCGAGGCCGGGTGTTCCATTATCGCATGGAATCCATTGAAATGAATATCTAGAGGGGGAGAGGATTGAAAACGTTTTGATCACATTCACCGTGCCCCTTGTTTACATCCCCCATGGTTCTCTCCCTCACACTTTTTCTACGTGCATGCGTCCGGACGGGATTGGTGTTCCATCATTTCTTGTGGATATCCTGCGCTGACCGTGCAGCATCGCCGCACGCCCGCCAACCCCAAAATCCCTACGCAGACCCTCCTCTCCTTCTTATGGCTCCGCCTCCCATCCAGTGGGGCAAACGATTAGACATGGGCCGAGAGATATCTCGAGATAGAGCCAAATCACCTCGAACTTCCCTACCACCGGAAAAACTCGAGTCTCTCAACCAGAAGATGACTCCGATGGCCCTACCACAACACCGCCTTCCACCAAAACCACCTCATCGACCCTCTTCTCCACTTCCTCCCCGCAACACTCTACGCGTTTCCACGTAGTGACCCGTCCCGCATTCGTATCCACCTCCCAAACCCTTCCTCTGCGCTGAAATCCGCCGTAGCCGCCATAACCCCCAAAACCCGCACCCCCGGCATAGCAAAGCCAGGGTCCCAACTTCTCTTTGCCCACATCCTCTGCAGGTCGTAAACCGCAAAAATCATTCACATGATCGTGCCCCACTCCCACCGCGACGACCCCTTCCTCACGCAATGCAGTGTAGAATCCCGTATTCACCCCCGGTGCCGTAACGCCCTCTCTCCACTTGCCCCCAACCACAATATTCCGCGTCTCCGCGTACTCTGGCAGCGGTATATGCAAGAAGGCGAGATCGAGGTGCACGTGGCTGTACTTGGCGTGCTCCTTCCGCAGCCCGGACGCCAAGGCGCGAAACCATGCGATTTGGTCCGGCGTGAGCCAGGCGTAGCCCGGATGCGCCCTTTCATCGGGGGAGAGGGAGTGTGTATCGAGGAAGTAAAGGGTCAGCGCGCTGTGCCCCGCCGCGGACGCGGCGCGGATTTCGAGATGGTAATTCCCCACACCAGATACAGTTTCGGGACCCGCAGAGGCGAGGTTAAAGGGGAGGGTAGCGAGGAGGTGCATTTGCTCTTCTCGCGAAAGCCGACCTGAACATTCTTTCTTTTTGGGCGAGGAAGGAACGCCTTCGTCATCATGATTCCCGAAAATGGTGGCGTAGGGAATTTTGCGCGTGATGAGCGGGGAGAGAAGCTTTAACAGCGCAGTTTGGGTGTCTGGAGCAGTGGGGCCTTCGATTTGGTCTCCGGACAGGACGACAAGGTCGGGGATTTCGTCGTCAAGGACTCGCTCCACGAAGGCGAGGGTTAATGTGTCGGCGATGCAAGGTTCGCGCGGAAAGCCGTTGGCGTCGATAGCGTCACGACAAGCCCCGGCGCCCGTTGAAAGATGTAAGTCGGATAGTTGAAGAATTTTGAATTTGCCGTCCTTTCGAATGCGCGGTGGTTGAAAATTGGTGGGTGGTGACTGGGGAGGGCCGGTGTGGAACGTGAGCCGGGGAGAGAGGTCTGGGTCGATTCCAGGCAAGCTGAGAGGCGAGGAAAGGAGCGACCAGCCTGGTCGAGGCTCCACAGCAGCGGGGCCGAATAAGACATCCAGGCCAGTCAGGGCCTGGGGAGAATCACTTGCTTGTGGATCCTCGCTGCGGAGGATCCAAAGATTCCCACCGCGAGCCTCCCACTCGGCGCCCAGCTGCTCTGATTCCACGAGGGAGGGATCGCGTGCCGAGATGCGGACGTCGATGACGACGCGGTCTTGACCCGGGAGGAGGTCTTCCTCGCGTTTGCGGCAAATGTGAAGGTAGGCTGCACGGAGCCAGGACGTGCCGAGGTAGAGATCTTTGTCGATGCGAGACCATCGGGAGGGATCGAGACGGCAGCTGGAGAAGGGAGGTGTGCAAGTGTGGAGGGTCACGTCGGTGAGGACGCTTCCGGGGTGGTGAGCGGGACTGAGATGGTGGATGGACGAGGGGAGGAGCGGGTGGCGCGCATCGGCCAGGAAGAGGAGGAGAAGGACCACGATGGCAAGGGTGAGAGCTTGAATGAGGGTGCGGGTGAGGCGGCGGGTCATGTTGGTGGATAGGATGATCCTGTCGATGGCTCAGGGTGCTTCTCCGGAGGAGGGGGGAAGGAGGTGGTGGTGGTAGGCGGTTATTAAGGGGGTGGAGGGGGCACGAGGCCATGGTGTTCATTTGCCTGCTTTCCGCCCACGAGGATAGGTGTTGCAGTACGTCGCGACGAACAAGCTGAGGAGGAGGATGGTGAGTTCGTGTATACAACTCGAATCGCAAACGTATGAAAGTTCATCCACGCGCACACACTTACGGCACGCGGCTCGGGGAAATGGCTCTTCCCCGCCTCGCCGTACGCAGCTACCAAGTACATACATAAATATACATAATAGTACATATATATATATATATATATGCATGTATCCCAAATCTTTCACCCCAAAACTAACACACACATAACCTTTTTTCCCTCCTTCCCCCTTTTCCCACTCTCCCCCCGACTCCCCAAATGCGTCGGCGACCTCCCTCCCTCTTTCCCCTCCAGCATTCCACCCGCCGCCACAGCTCCACAGTGTTCCGCCCTGGCGACTCGATCCTCCTGCATCCTACTCAGGCATCCCAAAGTCCTCCCCTCTTTTGCCCCTCGCTCACACCGGGCAAACACCTCGACACCCACCGCGGCTCCATCCCTCACGATGCCATCCTGGGCCTCCGCCCCCGCGACCTCGTCTCTGCCCGTTTCGCCGATCCCGCCCGCACCACGCCGCCAGCGCAATTCCGCGTCCGCCCAGCTTCGCTCGAGGATTATGTCCGTCGCACACGGAGACTCGTCACTCCGCTCTACCCGCAAGATGCGCAGGTCGTGGTCGGGTTGCTGGATTTACATGTTGACGTGCCCCGCTGGGGTGAGGAGGCAACAGAGCGGATTGAGATTTTGGAGGCGGGCACGGGGCATGGGGCGTTGACGCTGTATCTCGCACGGGCAGTTCATGCCGCAAACCCTCCAATGCCTCCGGATCTCTCCATCGAGGGGGAGGAAGATCACGCGGCTTGGCCCGAATGGAAATCTCGCCGACGCGCTGTCATCCACTCCGTCGACCGCTCGGCACGACATTCTTCCCACGCCTCCCACATCGTGCGGGGCTTTCGAAGAGGGATATACCACCCGCACGTGGATTTCCACGTTGCGGACATCAGCACCTGGCTGCAGGAGCGAGCAGGGCGTGGCGAGTTCGCGACGCACGCCTTCCTCGATTTACCTGATGCAGAGAACCATTTAGAGGCTGTGACCGCGGCATTAAGGGTAGATGCTCCGCTTGTGGTTTTCCAGCCATCAGTGACGCAGGTGTTGGGGTGTGTCAGAAGGGTAAGGACGGGGGGTCTGGGGTTGGAGATGGAAAGAGTGGTTGAGTTAGGGGTGAATGGGGGCTGTGGGGGAGGGAGTGGGACGTGAGGGTCGTAAAGCCAAAGGCAATGTCTACCACCGCTGCTTGCGTGGTGGAAGGTTCTGCCACGGACGAACTGGAGGAGGCGGACGGGGAGGTTGTGCAGTCGCGGGAGATGGAGAGAAGCGGGAACAAAAAGGAGGGAGATGAGGGATGGAAGATGGTGTGCCGACCTAAAGTAGGCGAGCTGGTAGTGGGAGGAGGCTTCCTCGCCGTCTTTCGGAAGCAGCGACGGTAATAAGGCGTGGCAGGGTCGCCTTACCATTTCTTCTTTCCACGCGGACATCCTGAGACACTAAAAATCAAATCCCACATCGTCCCGCCACCCACGCGCAGGGCGCATCAAATTTCACCACCGCTAGCATCACCACCATCCCGCCAATCCTGGTCACAACCCCCGACATCACACATCCCGCATCCCCTCTTTCGCTCAACCGCATTCTCCATACGGTAGGGGAGGCGGCACGTAAAATTCTCACAATGCTCGACCTCCTCTTCCTATCCTCCCACCTCGCCCTCTCCGAACTCGCCAAACTCTTTCTCGCGCGCAAATCTAATGACGCCATCGAATGCCGACGCTACGGCACGCCCACGCACCCGAATGCGAATGGGCGCCGGCTCGAGGAAGCGCTGGGATGTTGCTCCCATTGTTGTTGTCTGGAACGAGAACGGCGGCGCCAGCGGCGGAAGAAGCGGCGGCAACAAGAACTGGAGGAAGAGCATGAGCGCGAGAGGTTATTGGGGTACACTCCCGCTCCTGCGTTCATGGGAGAAGAAGATGACACGACGTTAAAGGGTTCCAAACCGTTTATTTTGGACGTGGAAGGGGAAATTTTGGTTGCGGTCAAAAAGGAGGACGCGGTTAATGGGGCGGCGGAGTGGGAGATTTCTCCAGGCGTATATGCCGCGGCGGTAGAAAGGGCGGTGGGTAGGAAAAATAAAGGGTGGGGGTTGATAGGAAGAAATGAGACTTCGATGATAGAAGGGAGAGCGGGGATGGTGATTGGACATGGGGAGGTGAGGGGTTAAGGTGAGTGGTGGTCAGGTCTGAGTTTAGCGGGAGGGATGAGGGGAAACGGGAAGGGGCTTGGTATGTGAGAGGTTGTAATTCTTTTTCTGGTTTTGACCCCCCTGGGACTTACAGGTATCCTCCTCCTCCTCCTCCTCCTCCTCCTCGGTATGCTTCTGTCATCCAGGAGTGGGGAGGCAAGGCATGCGAGTGCGGTCTACCTTAGAAGAAGCTGGTGTCAAGCCACCTACGTCTGATTGTGTTGATTCCTGATCGCCTCACTGATTGGCTTTTCTGAGAAGCGGAAAACATCTTGCAAATCCAGATATATTCGGAAGACTAGGAGCCTTAAATGGGATGCAAGATTTCCGGACGCAACCTCTTCTACTTCTTCCAATTTGGGACCCGCATGTTCTTTCTCCACTGAACTTCGATGAAGCAAAGCAAAATGCACTCCCCTCACCAGACCCTCGCTCTAGTGTTCCGGCATCCTCAATTTCGCCTTAGATGTCGGCATACCCAGACACATAGTAAGCGATCGAAACTCCTTACGGGTCACCCCTTTCCACAACTCTTTCAGCCTCATATCATCTCCCCCTTTCCCCTTCCCCACGGACGAAGACTCGAACGAAACGCTGTTCCACAACACCACCTTTGTTTGTGATACCGCCGCATTGATTTAACTGGCGGATACCGTAGCCTGTGGCACTCCGAATCTGATGCATCAAGGGCAAAACGCTCGGGGAGGAGACAGGAGGGTGGGGGATCTTTCATCGGGTCGAGTGTACTTCTCCGCTTCATTCCATCATAAACGAAGGTTTGACTTCGTAGAATGCTCAATCTGCCGGGCGCGGGCCATGATGTGGCGAGTATGGTTGGTGGTTTGCGCATTGAGTTTTTGGAAGTAGTCCGCCCACGCGTCACGCACGTGACGGAAGGTTAAAACATCACAAGTACCACGAAGAAAGGAGAGCGAACAGACATATCTGTCTCCCCCAGTCTTCTCAATCGTTCCTCTCTATCCCTTCCATGACTCGTCCCCAAACCCCCCTCCCCCACCTCCCCATCCCGCCCCAAAACCACCTACCTGCCTCATGCTCCTTCACCCTTCCCAGCAACTTGGCAACTTCCTCTCTAACCTCGCGTTTTGGATGCACAAGCCCCAAAACAAGATAAAACAGACCACATTTCGCGGCCCCAGGTCCACCCCACGTCGCGCTCACCACGGTGGCTAGCAGCTGGCTCACCTCCGCCTCCCCACGCACTGCTGCACATATTGCCAGATAAATCTCGCCGGCCACCGCAGGCGAGAGACGTGTGCGCGAGAGTCGGTCGTGCAGGTGCGGAAGGTCGATACATTGCACCGGCCGTCGCGCAAAATGCCCGGCGAGGTCGTGCACGAAATTGTAGTAGGCGCGTGTGGTGCGCCAACCTTCGATGCGCGTCGCGTTCGCCGCCAGTTCTGCCAGCCGTTGTGCGGGACTGGGCCACACGTACCCATGCCCTGTGACTTCGGGCGAGAGGAGTTCCACCGGTATGGCAACGTTCTCCCCCGCCTCACTCTCTTCCCCCGGCAATCCACCGACTTTTCGTGGCGATAACGCACTTCCCAACTTGGGACTTGTGGCTGTAATCTGCAGCGCGCTCGCCCCATATACTGCCTCCTCAAAAGATGCCGCCACACGAGTGAATTTCAGCACCCACTTCCGGAACATAGCACGGATGGCATTTTCGCCGTGTCGTTCCTCGATGGCACGCAGAACACTATGCATGAAGGCCGCGTCGCCCGTAGCATCGCCCGCCAGGCTCCAGGCGCCAGCGGGAGATATGGTGCTGCTACCGCCCAGGCCGGCGGAAAGACTAGATCCTGTAGCGGCAATCACGTGGATACCGCCCCCTGCCCCCGTGCTGGAGTTGGCGGAGTTCACCCCGGGTGTGCTGCTCAGTGGCGTGGAGGGCTGCTGTTGCGGTTGCTGGAAATACAACACCCCTTCAGTTAAGGGCGCAGCCTCGATGCGACTGCTGATTCGGACTCGTCCGGCAGACAAATCGCACAGCACGTCCCACCATTGGGGGCTGGTCGTTAAACACCGGATTTGTGACCCCGGCGATAAACCCGGGGACTTTCAGCAGGTCATCTATTTTTGTCAGGTCAGTGTAAGGAAACGCATGCCTGGTAAATCCGCGCAACAACCCTCCGCTCGCCAGGGCGCAAGCCGCGAGGACGGCGTCGGCAACCTCGCTAGAGGGCAGATTGTGACCAAGAAAGATGATGCGTTTTTGGGTGAGGAGAGCGTTGAGGAGGACTATTATGGGGTGAGTAAGGGCGCCGTTGGTGGTCAAATGGGGATGGGTGGGTGTAAATGGTATCGGGGCCGTGCTGTGCGGAGTGGAGAAGGTGGTGATGAGTTTAATCAGGCTGAAGTCGCCAACGGTTTCCGGAGAAAGGGCGACAGGTACTTTGATGGGAATTGGGATGTTAGCATACCGCACCACGCTCTCGAATTCATGCGTATCGCGTGGGAGGCCGTAGCGGCTTCGAGTGGAGGGGTGCTGTGAGACTTCTGCTGCTGCCCCAGTTGCTGAAGAGGTCTCAGTATCAGTGGTAGTGGTAGCCATGCGCTGCGCGATCATGGCCTCAAACTTTTCGATGAAAAGGTCTTTCGCGTCGGAGGATTGGAGGATGAAGCGCTCATAAGGATTGAGGCGCGGCATCAGTGAGAGGTCCATGCTGTTCACGGCATCATAGAGGCTCGCCAGCGTTTCGATGGTAGGGTGTGCGAAGTACTGTTCCAGCGCGAGGAGGAGTAGAGGTTTGTAGATGTGCAGAAATGAGTGACGGGTGCAGATAGCCATAGCTTTCACAACGGCGCCGCGCTTGACTGATGTGTCTTGTTTAGTGTTCACCAAATTGAGTACATAGACGAGTGGCGGGCCATCAGTGGAGTCGTCTTCCTCACTTTCGCTCTCCTCACATTCCTCGTCCTCATCGTCCTCCTTTTCCTCTTCCTGATCCTCGTCTTTCTCCCTCGCTCCAACATCCACATCGGCCCTTTCCTTCCTTCTCGCCTTCCTCCTTCTCGCTCCCATCTCCTCCTCTGCCGCGGCGTCTTTATGCAAGAAAAATATCGTCCAGTCCTGACTCCGCATATGCGTGCCTTCAGGCAACATCAATTCGGCCAACATATGCTCATCTCCGCCCACCGGCCCGGGATACTGATGCTCCATCACACTTCCACGATCAATATCGAAACTAGCAACCAGCACATACTCCACATGTTTCTCTGCGGCGTTACGCGGGTACTGGCTGCGCACGGGTTTGGAAGGGCCAGCAGGCGCGGCGCGACTCGGAGGGGGGCCGGCGATATGCAGGCCGCTACGGTTGCTGAGGGAGGAGTGGTAGCTGTGTGTGGCACCACCACCAGCCCCCTCAGAGGTGGTGGTGGAGGCGGAGGAATGTGTGCGAGTGTGACTGAGAGAGGTGTTCTCGTTGTAGGTGGATTGTGAGGTCGAGCGTTTGGAAGGGAATTGTTGGTGGTGTTGGGAGTGGGGGATAGCACTAGTGGAACTGGTGTTCGGGGGCATTGAGAGGAGTGTGGTGGCCATGGGATTAGAATCAGGACGTGCGGGTGTCTGTTGTGCCTCCCACTCCCTCCGTTGCGCCCCCCTCGTTTCGTCTTCACATGCCCGCTACTCTCCGCATCCGCGCTAAAGAGATCGACAGGGGAGCGGACGGGAGCGGGCCGCACTGCGCCAGAGCTTGGCTGCGGTTGCTCCCTCCAGCGGGGTGTTTGTCAACAGAGAATCCTCGCAAGCAGCCCATACAAAGCCGCACCTACATCACCACCAACACTTTCCGGCAGGGAAAAACAAAATGGTATTCTTTCCTCTTTCCTATGATGTGGATAGGATAATCCAGAATAACATTAATTTCCCAGTCCCGACCACTCTCCTTTGCCGACCCCAGCAGCGGTCGGCAATCGCCCTTCCGTCGCCAAAACTCTGCCTCCCCTGCCACCACAGTGCGAGCCTCCACCCCCACCACCTCGCCAACTAAATCGTCAACTTCTACATTCTCTCCTGCAAAAGCAGTAGTCTCGCTGTCACCAGAGAAAGCGAGTCCATTCGTCCGTCGCCCGTCACAGATCAACAGCCAAACGGGTGAGCGGCCGTCAAGCCCATTTGCAAGGCCATTGAGGGGGCTTGCTGCAATGTCGCGACATGAAGATGATGGTGAGGTACAAAGGAGCAGAAAGGAAGAGAAGGAGGACGGACCGAGCACACCGACGAGAGGACAATGTTTACCATCACCTGGCTCGTTGGACGGGACTGCGATAGAATCACCGATTGCAGCCACCCCAAGCAAATCAAATCTGCGTCCAGCGACTCTACGGACTATGACAGGTTCCTCTTCCACGACGACGACAAAGACGACAACGTCCACGGTCAAGCCTCACGCACCGTCCATGCCATCCACACCTAAATCGCAAAATCCCACCAGAGTGCCAGCACTCGTAGGGAACACCCTCGCCCATCTCCCCCCAGCTCTCCTCCGCAGCATGCGTGAATCTTTCGAAGTCCTCGACACAACCAATACTGGGGTTCTGGCCCCTGATACCCTCATTACCACACTGGAGCAACTCTCTCTTCCCTACGACTCCGCATCCCTGCGCGAGTACTTTCCGCCGTCCAACCCACACCCTCTGAACCTGGCACGCTATCTTGACCTCCTCTCCGCTCCCATGGCCTCAGCATCGGATCACTCCGAACTCCGCGCTGCCTTTGAAGCCTTTGACGTGGATGATAGCGGGCAGATCGATGTTGCCGAGCTTCGAGCAGCACTGGGGGATGGAGAGTTGGATCCTGTGGTGGAAGAATTTTCAGGGAAGAGGGCATTTGGAGCCAAAGGCTTGAATGTGGTGAACGGCAAGGGTGAGGTGTTCCGGTATCGAGAGTTTATGGCGTCTATGGCGGGGGGGAGGGGTTGGGGAGGAATTGACTGTAGGTTGATTGAATAAGGCGTAGGGCTTGGGAAGACGGTAATTGAGAATTTTTATGCCCGTATCTTTACTTTTGGAGGGCGGGGGCTGTCAGGCTGTCGATGAAAAGATTGTAGAGAATATGTATATGGCACGCATTTCACGCTCAATGTTTCCAGCTTGGACAGTTCCAGTGCTTTCGTTCCTCTTCTCTATTTACCTTCACCACAAAATCAGCGAAATAGCCAAAATCCAAGCTCAGAGCGTGAATTTAGTCAATTTAATAACTCCGGCATGCTCTTACGATGATAAAAAATCTTGGTAAAATGGATACCTGAAATGATTCATCCGCAACTTGTGGATTGAAACCACGTTAAATTGAATAACACAGCCAGTCAAATCGTCCAGAATGAAGAGGATCGAAAATCAAACCTTGTACGTATATGACGCAAAATCTTTCTCGCTGGAAAGATCTTACCACACTGATAAAAGAAAGATCGCCCCATTCTCCACACAACCAGCTAAACACCATCCCCGGCACCCTTCATTCCCTCTCTACCAACATTCCGAAGCAGACGAAAGCTTCAATATCTCCCTTCTCCCTCCTTCCTCCCAAAATCACACGACCACACGACCCATCCATGCTGCGAGCGCTTTCGCTTAACAAAGCCCAGGACTTCCCGCGCGTCGTCCATCCCAGAACTTTCCTTGGCGTGATCGTGTGCTCGCTGTGTCAGTGCCAACGTAGCGTGCATGCTCGACCGGGTAACTGGAACCGGTGGCGTACATGGCGAGCGTCACGAGGTCTGAGAAAGCAATCCGTGAGGAAATAGTAGTAAAGTACGTTTACAACGCGACCAAGACAATTAATACGGATTCTCCTTTTCTACATATTTCGCTCAATGTGTTCAATTCCCCAATTGATGCACGGGTGGATGGTTTTTTTGTTGTTATTGCAAAGCAAATTGGTGGCGGTCATCGCGGTTGTGCATCGTCTTTTGCATAATCTTTGTTCCGAGCGCAAAATTTGACGATGCAGGACGTGAAGAATCCGTGGGCAAGGTGGTATATTCCCTTCATGTCGGCGTATATTGAAATATGGTTGGAGCAGGAAACGCCTTGGAAGTCGGCTCGGAAGTTTGGGGGTTTGGATGATTCAAATGAGAAAGAGGATCGGTGGGGTGATTTTGGGTAAGGATGCCATAGTGACAAGAGCCGGTAAGGAGGATGGGAAGATGGGGATTAGATCGGAAAGCGAGAGCGCGGGTAGCGGGTTGAGCGGATGATTTTGGTGACATGCATGACACTCGCCGTCCAATGTGGTGCGGGCAACCATAAAGCGCTGAGTCTCCTCTCACGCAAATCATGAATAGTTCACCTCTCACCACACCTGCGAAGGCGGCACCCTGATATTTTCTCCATTCGCCCGCACCGTCTTGCGGTTCTTGTCGCGCTTCAATGGCTTGCGCATATCGAATGCATCTTCGTTGTCATTATAATAATGAATGATCCGGCGGTAGATTGAATATCTGTATAGAAATGAGCCACGCCACCCAGCTAGTGTGCATTACAAGGGATTTGACTACTTACCCCATTTTCTTATACAGCTTGATAGCTGCGATATTCTCCACCCGCACAAACAAGTCGACGAACCAGCAGTCCTGTTCATCACCCACTTGCTCCAGCGCCTTTGAAAGCATGGTAGCGTAGCCGCGACGCCGCGCGCCGGGTGCGACGGTAAGGCAGGTGATGTGGGCGTGCCAGGGCAGATAATTGGGGTGCTTCTTCTGGTAGTGCTTCAAAGTAGGATCGTATGGTACGCCGTCCGGCTCGCCGTAGGGTGACGCTTCGACTTTGCCAAGAACTTTACTCCCAAATGCATCAGTTTCTGCTCTTTTGTGCAGACCCGTTGCTGGAGTTCCCTCTTCTTTTTTTCATGCGTAGGGGACCTACTTACTGTACGCTTCGATTTGACCATTGCTCCCTTCGATAGCCTTGCACAACTGGGGCCAGCGGGTGAAATATTCGAGGTAAAATCCGATATTATACGTCTCAGTAAGATGATCCAGGTTGCAGGGATTGAACTTGAGAAGGTCCATCGGCGTCATAGGACGGATGATGGCCATCTTGTTCACGACCTGACGTCCTGCGTCCTAAAGACTGTACTTGTAAATTCGAGCTTTCAATAATGGCTCAATCTCAGAATATTCGTTCTTGATAGGTCTCTTAACTCTTCACGTCCCATGACACGAATCCAGCAATACGAATTCTATGTTTGAAAGTTGAGATCACTTTGAAAGCTTTTGGCCTCCCCAATCGTTATGGAAATTATGGAATTTGGCGGAGTTCGGATCAAGTCTTTTTCCGTGACATTTCCACGCCAACTCTCGTACTCACATATATGCACGTTGGGAAGATGCGAACCCTCCGTTGATCGGAAAATATTTATATATGTAAGAAATCGATTTTTCGTTAAATTGATTCTCAGGATAAGAGGGTCATGTGAACACGCCGCATTGTAATGATGTCCCTGCAAGGATTGATCAGGCATCGACGTAAAACGGCCTCGTGAGTCACAAGATGGGTAGATGACAAGATATGCTCGCAGCTTCAATTTATAATCCTTACAATCCAATTTCTTTTCACAAGCTTTCAAGAGCGCTATCCGTGGAAACGATTTCTGCAAATTCATCTTCTAAGGAGGCGATAGCCACTCGATGCACCACCTCAGCATCAAATTCACCTCGTCCAAATGTCCCACATGCATCACGGACTAGAATCACGTTGCCTCCCTGAACATGTCCTTCCACAAACCTGTTGCTTCTCCACCCTAGATTTGCCGCCATTCTCGTCGTAGTTGAGACGCAATGATCGGTGGTCAAGCCACAAATCACCAGTTGCTGGATGCCTCGTTCCCGAAGAATATATTCCAAAGGTGTGCCAATAAAAGCTGAATTGACGTTCTTTGATATAGTAGTTTCATCTGGCAAAGGGCGAGCGAAGGGCATGAACTCCGCACTGGAACCATTGGCAGGATTGAAAGGACTTCCTGGATCGAGCGATGAGTGGCGGACATGTATGATGACTGGCCGGATGGGATTACTCTCCTCTACCTTTGCTCTTGCCTCTCTAAAAAATTTGAGGAGCCGACAAACATTGTTGTTGAAGCTTGCTGTATTTTGACATGAACCCCATGTTGACGGGTTGTTGAAAGTTTGTTGAATGTCGATGAGAATTAGAGCTGTGCGAAGTTGACTGACTGGCTTCAACATTCTGGCTGGATTCCAGGTAGAATACGTTCAAAGTATTGGGATCTCAGCAAGGTTGGTTCAATATACACCACAGAATAAAAAAGTCCGCCCTTTGCTTTACATAAGTACCCGAGTACCCCGCAATGTTGAAGCCCATTGGTCCAGATGCCGCTGCTTACACCCGAGATCGACATCATATATCAAACATGCACTATATGCGTTCGGCCGCCCCTTCACTCTTTCCTAGTGATGGCCGTTACTTGAAAGGAAATTGGGTGGGATGGGGGTGTGTTGTCAGTCGTTAAAGGCCAGAAACCCAAGCCGCAATCAGTGATCAAATACGTCCGAGAGAATGGAAGCTACCAAAATCTATTCCCGGATGGCATCTGAGGAAATTAATTGCAAATATATAGTTACAACTCTTCGCTTTTTCGAACCAGCTGAGATATTTTAACAATAAGGAGCTATCCATTGGAGACACGGAATTGTCCGCCCAGGTTCTTTTTGGCCCATCAATGAAGGAATCAACATCACCCGATTCCATGGTCAATTGGGAGGTGGCGGGAAACCTCTCTCAGATATCTACTTGTTGCATGACAACAGTCAATCGCTTTTTTGCATGATGCGTGTGTGTTTGGAGGGAAGTGGGACCAAGCGAAGTTGAAGGCCGAACTCTAGGTCCAAAACACTATTTGGATTAAAGTCGGCATAAAACACGTAAACAGGACATTTCTGATGTACTTGAGAAAACGATGCGGCCAAATCACAGATTAATGTTGACAAAGGGACTCGAGGCCGGTTATGTCAAGGCTATTGATAATCCTTTCTAAAAAGAATATTGGTGACGTTTACCTAAGATGGACGTTAGAGGAATAAGATGGATTGATATGTTAGTGTTTATTGCGTCGATGTGATGGCGAATAAGGAATCTTTTGGGAGTATTCTGATCAGTAGTACAATTTGGATGAGAATTGCGGAGACCTACGGACGGGATATATAGGAAAAGCATATGGTGAGATAAGTAGCTTTGCTCTGAAAAGTCCCCAAACAATGAGAGAGAAAAGAGAGATGCAGACAGTGTGGATGTGCAACTTTCCCAATAACATAGGTACTAATCAAGCGCCACCATCGACTAGAAGAACTAGGACCTTATGTACGGTGAACGCCGTCGCAACCCACTCCTGTCGCAACTCACCTATATGAGCCTTTCACCTCACTTTGCTCCAACATACAGGTCCTGCTGAAATTTTGAAATATGGTAGTCTCTCACCCGACCACCATAAGAGGTCTACAATGCCAGAAAGACGGGAGCCGTAGTCTCATGGGATTCGCAGCTTTAAGACCCGCGAGACTGGACGATAGATGTTTCGAACATGTTATGTTGGCGCGTATTCAACTCCAATCGATTCGTTATCGGGAGCGCACAGTCGCATCTGCCATAGAATCTCCCATTCAGCCGAAAGAGACTCTTTTCAGACTCTAGCAGTCCACAATAGAGAAAAGCAAGACGGGGTGTTTTGCGACGTTCAGGCCGCGACGTAAATATTAAGTTCAGGCATCTGTCAAGTCAACATCATCTTTCTTTGGTTGCACTTCTGGGTTCATCCTTGTCCAGCATTGAAAAGACACAGTGTTCACCGTGCCCGTCAGTGGTCTTACGTCAATGCGCAACAACGTCCACACCATCTATTCCGTAGTCTCACAACCGTAACCCGCTTAGAGTTCCATCCCCTGTTGGAAAATATGCAGGAGAGGCCTATGATCCCGAAGCTGGCAGCGACCCAGTCTCATTCTCCTCGCGCGAGCAACTGACAGTCGTACCCGAATCAATGGCTATGGAATCATGTCTCCAAGGAGGACTTCCGATCGCTCAGGCTCAACCGCCACCTTCGAGCGCAGCAATTTGCTTTGCCAGCTGCACGAAAAAGGGCTGGTTGTTCGCCATATGATTTGCTAGATCCCGCCGCAACACTATCAGCAGACCGCATGCACCCATTCCACCCATTCCATCTCATATCATCATTTTCGGCCAAAATCTACCCAAAGAGAAACTCACCTTTGACCCCCCATGGCCCTGTCGTCCTACCACCATCGCCAGCCGTTGGCTTATAAGCCCCCCCCGCCACTAGTTCCCCGCTATTCCGCGCCCGAGACAAAAACTCCTCTACTTCCTTCACATTAAACCCATTCACTGGTGTGTGCTGCTCATCCTGCGCCGAAGCGACACCGCTGTTGCGACCTGCCCAGGCGTTCGACGGCCCGCTGCCGCGCGTCGGGGTTTGATAGCCGCTGCCACTTGGGGAGGCGGCGCCGGGGGTACGGGACGTGGGACGCGTGTTGTTGACACTTATGCTGCGGGAGCTGGTTTGCCAGGGGCTGTTGGAGTCAGTGAGAGGTGTGACAGAGGCGATAATTAGTTAGGGACGGACTTTGGAGGTTGATGGGTGGACATTGGTGGTGAGCTGCTTGCAGGTTTGGTGTGAGCCTATGGTGATTCTCTAAGAGCAAATTTCAGGTTCAGTTTTGGCGGGAGATGGGATTTATGGAGTAGAATGCTTCGCAATGAAATGGCGTAAAATGAATGACAACTGTCGATGGCCCATTACGACTCGATATGAAGTCAGCTCACATCAACCGAAGCTATGGCCACCACTCATTGGAGAGCCTCAGGCACTGAATCCTCCCATCAATGTCAAATCTTCAAAGACAGTTTTCGAAGCACAGCAACCTCATCTCCGCCGCCCGAAACACCCACTGTGCGCCCAGCCGGGACGGGTGTGAACACGAGATACGCCGCTGTCATACGGGTTGCATATATTTCTGCGATCTCCTTCACAACACCGCGTTCAGCATCTCCCGACCCCTGCGGCTTCTGGCATGCAGGTACCCGAGCCGACTCACCCTTGCGGCCTGTTCATCTCGTGCGATAATGATTGTCTTGTTCGCAACGGGTGCCCATGTGTACCGTCCTGACGAAATTGCGATATACCAGCGCCGTCTTGCCGTCTATACTCCGCGCTTTTGTCAACATTGCCCCACACCACACTGTTTCACCGCGGTGGTGCAAGAATCGACGTCACACCAAGCCGACTGGTCCCGCGTTCGGCCTGGGCATTTGCACATCATTGCACCTGAGAGGAACCGAGCCCGCCAGCGTTGCATGGAGGCGAGAGTTGGTGCTCTGGTGACGATGATCTTTGACTACTGCGCTCGCTCGTATTCGTGAGACGCCAAATGGTGCCTGGCCCCTCTTCGCATCCACGGTTGTTCGTAGAGGGTACAGACGGTTTGGGATGAGAGATTGAGGCGTCCGATTCACCACTCACGATGAGTAGGAAGGGCCATGCGCAGCACACAAAGAATGATGTAGGTGGGTGCCAGCAAGGTATGGTCGAGCCGTCAAACCACACAAAATTTGCTCCAACGAGATTCCTCGTGGTTTGTATTTGTTTGATGATGAGATGCGGGTAGGCGTCCCTTGCTTCCATGTGACGCACCTTCCCGACCAACGGGTCCAGCACGAGCCAGACAACATCGCACTTGCCTGTTCATGCCTCGCACTTGCTTCGATCCTTTATATATCGTACCTTCCTCCAATTGTCACCGCTTCCTCTTCCATCTTGCTCGCACCACCCTCCGTACCCAGCCCTACAGTCGTTGACGTGTCGCCCTACACCACCATCAAATAACCAACACAGCCTTACACCCCATCAAGAAGATGCAACCCGCCATCCCGTTCCTCGGCCTTTTCCTCCCCACCCTCGCCCTCGCCCAATTCACCAACCAATCGGCGCCGTTTTGGCTAGTCGTCGAATCCCACGACAAATACGCCGGCACAGCGCTTGGCTCGTGCCATGAAGGCGCCGCTATCGAGGGCCTCTGCCCGGGTAACACGGTCAACACGTCTGCCAGCTACGAGTTCTACCACTTCAACACGTCTTCGTTCGCGCAGCAGCCGCTCAATGCCACGAGCGGGGAACAAGGGTTGATTACGTATGAGTTGATGGGGAGTAATTTCAACCGTGAGTCTTCTTGTGACAGACGGCGACGAGAATGACGGGCGGTGGGGAAAGGGTTATGTGTGCTTGTGCTAATGTGAGTGGACGCTAGTTTCCGAGCCCATGAGCCTATCGTTCAACCCCACTTCCAATGTGGCAATGGCGCTCTTCCTCCCCTCCTCCGACACAGACGCCACCGCCGTGGCCTTCGACGTCAACGAGCTGCTTAACATCCAGGACCAGACTGGTGTGGCGTACTACCGCTGGTAAGCAACCTCTGTACCATATCCAAACCTGTCATCCCATAAGGATCCGCTGACAGACGGCCAGGTACATCTGCAGCACCAACTATGGTGGCTACCAATACGACACCCTAAACTGGGTGATCGGTAGCGGCCAGCCGGAAAATGATAGTTGCTGTCCCGCTAACATCGTGCGGAGGTGGATCCAGTAGACGGAGATGTCTATATCCTCTCTGGCGAAAGGAAGGGGCGGCAGTATGTAGCGGTTGTAACGACGTTGTAATTAGTTTCGGCTGAGGTTACTCGATCGGAACTTCCGTGGCCGTTCGATCTGATTGACTGAGATCTAATTGAACGAGTGGTAGATGACTGTGGCGGGCTGTAAAAGTATGCTTAATGTGTACTACGACGTGAAATTTACCGCCCGGCGAGGAATGGTGGTTAAGGGGAAATCTGGTCCAGGGGATATGGGATACATTGTGACTGCGGACCGCCCATCCGAACATCCGCACCTACTCCTGTTGCCCTAGAATTTCTTATGCTATTTGCTCGAACAGTTTCGGTCGGAAAAAGGATCGGATTCCACTTTAGGGCTGACACTGCATTCTCTGATTTTCATGAGCATGTTTATCCTGAATCCATTCTGCGCGGTCACAAATACCTAGATTTCGTTGACGTTTACAGGACAGTTAATGTTAGCGTTGTTGGTCATTCTTGAAGAAAGCTGTCCCATATGTCCATGGGGTATTTTGTCTCCACCTGCCTCGGCTTTTGAAGTTCACATGCAAGCCCAAACCTAGGCATCTTCCGGACTTTCAATACCATGACCAGTACTGCATTCTAGCACCACACTCCTTTATAGGACCCCATGATTCGTGTTTGACCAAGGACAAGAAGGCAATCTCACCGCTTGTTCTTTTTTTCGAGAAGAAACTCCCCGACAGCATCATTTGACCGCTACTGCTTCCAACACCAATCTTCTCTTTGCACGACCCAATTCTCCGCCTTCAAATCCAACAAAAATAACATGGCGGATCAGTTCACCACAGAAGAAGGCACCCTCACGACTCCAGATCGCCACGATCTCTACACTAAAACTTGGCGCCCCGGCACCTCCGTCCCGCTCCGCGCTCGTCTGATCTTCATCCACGGCTTCAGTGACCACATCAATTTCCAAGGCCCGCTTTTCCCTACCCTCGCCAGCCGCGGAATAATCACCTACGCCTTCGACCAGCGGGGATGGGGCCGCAGCGTCCACTCCCCGGCTGAGAAGGGTAAAACGGGTCCAACGGAGCGGGTCATGGCGGATATTACGACGTTTATACAGCATGTCCTGGCGGAAGGGGAGGAGAGAAAGGATGAAAAGGACCTGCCGTTGTTCCTGATGGGACATTCCATGGGTGGGCAAGAAGTCCTTGTCTACGCCGCCACTGGGCCTCAAGAAATCCTTCGGCGCATCCGCGGGTTTTTGGCATCGGCACCGTACGTGGCGTTGCACCCTCGTGCACAGCCTTTCAAGCTCACCGTCCTGATTGGCCGTGTTGTCAGTAAATTCTTGCCCAACATGCAGATGGTGCAGAAATTGGACCCGAAAACCGTATGCCGAGACCCGGCCGTCCCGCAGGAAATCGAAGAAGATCCATTGTGTCATAATACCGGCACGCTGGCGGGGATGGCGGGGATGTTGGATCGGGCGGCGGGATTGGAAAGTGGCGCGTTGGTGGTCCCAGAGGGAGCCGGAGAGGGTGGGAAGACAAGGTTGCACTTGAGTATGGGGACTGGGGATTTGATATGTGATTTCGGAGCGGTAAAAAGGATGTTTGAGCAAAGGTTGGATGGGGTGAAAGACAAGGAGTTGAAGGTTTATGATGGTTGGTTTCACAAGTTGCAGTTGGAGCCCGGCAGCGATAAGAAAAGATTTTGTGAGGATGTGGCGACGTGGGTGCTCGAGAGGTGCGGTGAAGGCGAGCGTGCGAAGTTATGAGGAGTTTTTCTTTTCCATTCACATTGAATACAGTCCTCTCAGGATATTTACAGGCGTTTGAGAGGCGTCGAGATCACCAGCGGGATTCGTCGAGTGGAGATTCTGGCCTGGTCAGGGTGTGTTGGATATGAAACTCATGGGCAGCGGACGATTCTGATAAATCAAACATACATGAAGATGCTTTTTGCTATCATGGAGTTCCAATGACAACTGCAGGAGGGGGTCGGGATGTCTTCTGTTCTTTCCAGATCTTGATCAAAGTAGCACGATGGCTGACGGTGATGTTTGAGGCAAAATCTCACATGCTCGACTGCTTCTTTCGGCTAATTGCTTCGAGAAAGCACGACCCGAAGTAGTGTTCATGATGGTATTCCGAAGGACAGGTCATTCCAAAATGCTCTGTCGAAAGCATCTGTATCAGTAGATATAAAAAGGAGAAAGTGCCTTTTTTTTCCTCTCCATAATTCTGCATATTTACGCTGCTGGATTATGTTGAGACACCGCTGGAAATCTTCACTTGCAACCGCCGCATCACGGCGAAATGGGCAACGAGAAAGTGGCTCTTCTGTGTTTCCGGCTCCCAATCCTCCGCCACAGAGTAGACCAAAAGCGAGATATTGATTGGCACCCAAGCACTGTCTTGACCTGAACGCTAAAGTTGGTGTTGCTGTCTCAAGAGCGTCCTCCTTCACTGCTTCAAAGGGAACGCCAAAATCCATCCTGCCGCAGCCACAAAAGCTTCCAACACAAGCATCAGGTTTTAGAGGGGGCAAGGAGCCGATCCGCTAAATCTAGTTCCATTCGCAAAGGCATGGACTAATTAATTTATTCTGTCAATTTGAAGCTGGCTTGCGAAAGGGATTTCGTCGATATTTATGCAACTATCGATTCGCGCAAGCCATTACTTGTCTTGATGTCGAAGGGTAGGAATATAATTCATTACAGGTATATCTATCGACGGAAATTATTGACAGATTCTAGCGCAGTTGTTCTGGATGGTGCCTAGATACTTGTTGCAGATGATACCGCACGAAGAGAGACGTCTTTCTAATGTAACAGGCGAGTATTAATGCACGTCTAGAATAGGAGAGTTTGGATGTCAGCTTCAGCGCTCGGAATACAAGCAGGAGCAACTCTCCTTTCTCCCACCTCCATATTACATGGTTAATACTTCCGCCTATTCTGAAAATTTAGAAGTTGTCTACAACCAGCTTTGGTGTTCGTATTGCCATGAGCCCCATTTTTTCCTGAACGAACCACATTACAGATCTTTTACGTATCTCATGGCATTACTATTCAAATGTTAATCAATCATATACATCGCTTATCTGAAAGCAATAGCTGTTACTGACAGCCGGAGCTGATTGTTTACGATCTAATACTGGCCTTCTTCCCGGTCTTGGCTATGTCCATGAGCCGGCTCTCACTCCCCCGCACGACGGCAACATCGCAACGCAAGCCCCAATCTGCCGAATGAAGATGACAGTAGAAAATGGATCGTGGCAAATCTCTAGTGAATCTTAACTGCCGTGGGGTAATCGTTTTCATATGGCAGTAAAAATGTACATATTCTCCACATCCGCACTGAAGACGCAGGCTTATCATTTCTAATTATCATGGCAATATCATCTGTCATTATAGTTGGTGCTGGTCCTTCGGGCCTTCTTTTGGCCTTACTGCTTAGCCAACTTGATCCTGCTCCTGAAATCAAATTATTTGATGCAGCTCCCACACTCAATGAAGCCCCGCGAGCGACTCACTACGGTTCGCCCGCCATCAAACTTTTCCGCCAGGCTGGCATTCTGGAGGTATGTAAACTCTTACTTATGGCACCCTATCTGAGATGGTTTTTGATGGACTATAACCAACGCCTTAAAGGAAATCCGCCGAGACGGGTATATGCCAGAGAAGATTTGCTGGCGGAAAGGTAACGGCGAGAGACTATGCGGTTTAGATCGGAGTTTGCTACACGATGGTGGCTTGGATGGCGATGGACTAACCGTCTACTGGGTCGGGAGACTCTGCGCTTTGCTGGAAAGGGAGCTGAAGTCGCGGGCAGGCATCAGCGTGAGGTGGGGTTGCAAAGCAGTATCTTTGCCCGCCGGCCTCGATCCCAAGGACTCAACTGCGACGGTTGAGGTAGAGACGAGTGACGGCCGAAAGGAACAACATTCGGCGGACTATCTCGTCGGTTGCGATGGTGGAGCGTCCACCATCCGCCGCTTGATGTTCGGCCCTCGCAATTTCCCTGGCTTCTCATGGGACGTCCCTATCGTGGCGACAAATACATTGATTGATCTCGACCGATTTGGATGGGAAGACACTCAATTCATAATCGACCCTGTGAATTGGTACATGGCTGCACGGATCGGTCCCCACGAGGACCCGAAGAAGAACGTGTGGAGAATCAGTTACGGCGAACTTCCTGGGTTGACCAACGAAGAATTGATGGCGCGGCAGGAAATGAAGTTTGAGCAGATGCTCCCCGGTCACCCTAAACCAGACGAGTACAAGATCCTGAATAAAAGCCCGTACAGGGTTCACCAACGGTGCGTCGAGAAAATGCGAGTGGGCCGTGTGCTTCTCGCAGCTGATGCTGCGCATCTCTGCAATCCTTTCGGCGGCATGGGATTGACAGGAGGTATCGTAGATGTTGGAGCACTATTCCAGTGCATGGGAGGTATTCACCGAGGACTGGCCGACGACAGCATCCTCGATGTCTACTGTTCGGTACAGCGAAAAAAATGGCATGAGATCATTAATCCCGTCTCGACGGGGAACATCAAACGTCTGTTTCAACAGAACCCGGAAACGGCGCTCGAAGATGATGAATTTCTCCAGCTCGTCAAGAAGTCTGAGACAGATCCTGAGCTGAACAGGCAGATCCAAACTGCAGGAGACCAACTGTTGTACGATTACACTGTACACTACCGTCGTACCGATGGTGAGCCTAGAGATGAGATGAAACGTTTGTGATGAAGCCTTTCGACTATCGTTTTGCTCGTTTTCGTATTTATAGTAAGCTTGTTTTCTTGTCATTCCTCTTGTCAAAGATCGATCTCTCTCATAGGCCGTTTCCCATCGATTTCTTCGCCCGTAATTCATCCATTTTCCGATTCACAGCACTGATACCCTTTTGCTTCTTCTTCAGATCCATCAATCAGCCTAGAGTTGATACACCAGGGCGCTCAGCAGAAGACATTCAATGGTGCAGATATCCCGTAAAGACAGTTACCTGCTGATCTCTGGTATGCTGTACCCGTGCTCCGCAGTTCGTTCCTCCTCGGTGTTCCTGTCTGTTCTAAATTACTGGCACTGCAACTAACCATGTTTCTCGTCTGAAAGAAAGAAATTTATGATATATTTTTATTGAGATTCCGTGATGTTGGAGATCATCTTACATGGGCCTCAGAGGTGGATTTCCGAGCTGGAGAATCGTAAGGCCTTAATACTATCAACTTTCGTAACTTTTGCTGCTCTCCTTGCATTCACACCGTAAAAATTAATCAGGACGAGGCCCGGAAATTCTAAAGACAAATAAACGCTTCTGGCACCACTAGGAAAGTGTCTGGTCGGCAATCTGCAGGACATTCAACCTGCACACCTGTTACCGCAATTTAGACCGTGGGCAGGTATTTGCGGCCCTCTAATTTAGATCTAAATTTCCGACCAGGAGTATTATATTATTTCATCGGAGACTAGTGCAAGTGAGCTTTTGGGAACAAGCCACATCTACATCTCTTGAGAATTACTTCCCGCCGCTGCAAAGCAGTTGAGTCTTAAATTATGGGCTATATTTTGGCCACACAACGATTTGAGAGTTTAAATAGAAGACACAATTTACATGGCAATGCTCATCATCCCTCACGTCGGCTCTCCAGAGTTTGGAGAGGCAGGAAGTTTGTGCGCAGCTCTGTAAAGAAATCGCGTCAGTCATTTTTCGATGGAGACAGATTTGGAAATAGGTTCGCTTATATATCGTACACAAGATGCGAAGCTCAGAAGCACATGAAGAATATTTAGAGCTCCTTCCAAACGTAATGAAATCTCGGATTCGATACTGGAAGGTTATAAAGGGGAAGGAAGAGCCGCTATTGAAGCGATTGTGTACGGAACTTCGTCACGTCGAGTGTATAGCTTCCCTGGAGCTTTTCTGGTCGATAAGACCCCATTGTCTTAAATTCGTCGAACTAACTTGCGCCGTCAAAGAAAGAGCTGAAGACTCTGCATGCTGGCATGATGTACATCTTCCGGGGCCTTTTGAATGATGTTAGCCAATTTAAAATAAGAATTCAAAGCACTTAAGAGCTTGAAAGGACCCGCATCGCATATATGAGCGAGTATGGTTTAAATGAGGATCAGGGCAAATATATGGCTGGGATGCTGTTTGAAGGAGGTTTAGGAACCATTGCCGTAGCTATGATGATCCACATGAGCTGCATGATACATCGTCCCTAGGATTTTCAGCGTTCACAACAGGCAAGAGACGAAATCGTTGGCGCAGAAAGATCACCCAATAATGAAGACATATCTGGCTTACCGCGCAGGTGTGCAGTCGCTCAAGAAATTCTTCGGTGGCGGGCAGATCACTACTGGTAACATACCGCACCAAAGCAGCAATGATGACGCATATAACAGCATATCCATCTCAGCAGGAATCAATATCCACCAAAACCAGTTGGGCATCAACTCGAAAGAAGCGCTATCTCCAGATCTTGAGACCTTCAAGCCAGGTTGTTAGATAGAGTTGAAGCATCCCGCATATTGCCAGCCTCACACAAATATCCCCAACATCATTTACTTCTCGTCATTCGGATTCGGTAAAAATATATGCGTCAGCATGCACATCGCGTGAGGTCGTTGATTGTCCTTATGCTGAGTATTCCGTGGACATGCTGAATCAAGAAACTTGGAAATGGTAGTCAGGTGTTTGATGTGACACTATACGACTGTGTTAAGGGCTTTAGTGCGCCAATGGATGTGCTCGTATTTGACTTGAAGCTGAGAAGTGGAATGAGACGGAAGACCACCGAAGAAATTTATCAACGGCAAATGGAGAATGATCTTCTAATGGGCCGAAGACTATATAACGCTGCCGTACCCGCCGGATGCTCGAAAATCTGTGTCTTCGAATATTTCTAAGCGCCGCAGTGTTTGGCCTATAGATTCTCTAAGGTTGCTTTGAGAATATCAAGCAATCCTTAATAACCTTTGGCTGATCGGATACATGCTCCTATTCCCTGAATCGAACCAATCCACAATCATTTATATTTAGTGAAAGTATGTTACAAAATTCCTGTCAACTTTCGACATCAACGGTCTCGCATCACCACAATGGTGGAGCATCTCCATTGTCATTCTCGTCTCCTTAGAGCTTGAGTACACTTCTGAGAAGCGGGACGGTTGTCTTATCCAGCTCGAAGGGCCGAGTAGGGCGGCGAGCTTAATTCCCTTGTTTAACAACGCGTACATGGCAGTTGCGCATCCCTGACTAACTTCTCTTAGCATCAACTTTCCCATCTCACCTACTCACTCTAGAGTACGGTATTGCGTACGTAAAAACCTTTCATCAAGGTCGTACCTGACCTTTCTCTCATCTTAATGCGGGTCCTCTGTCTTGACCAAATTCGAATCACCAGACAATATCTGTTGAAATTCAGGCTCCGTTGCTCTTGGAAAGCCCGTTTGAAGTTAAGAAATTGAACTTGATGGATGAAACAGCGGTTGGAGTCTTTCCGTTCAAACTAGTCTCCAAAATTTCGAGCTTTCCTATTGGCGATCTTTAGACGTCAATTTAACCACGGTGCAGTTATGCTGTATGCTAGCCGACACATAAATTTGTCATGTTTTGATAGCGAATTTGAGTTTTTGTTGTATCAAGTTGATGTAGAGAGATTGGGGACGAATGGAAGAACAAGAGTCAAAATTATGGAGGCGAGACATGACAGAAATTGGACAACTCTGAAGGAGCAATGATGAAATCTTCTTCATGATTTCAAGTCTGGAAGAGAATTAGCACCTCCAGCGAAAATTCTAAGCCATGATAATTGCAAAACAGATTGGGTATACTGCGTAACATGGCAGTCGCTACATTCTGTCCGCCTCAGACAAACGCCATGCTCGTAAAAACAGATCAGTAATGTCCATTCGTCACGGTACTTCAAGCTTCCGCACCAAGTCGTCATTTAAACGGTGAATTGATCGTCTCACACTGTGGATATAATTCATGCCTTCTGGTGATGTTCAGCACCGTTACCGGCGATTAAAGATGCTCAGATATCCACTTTCATACTCCGGCCGTCTTTATCTTCAGGCTCGTCGATCATCTTCTTGAGCTCTAAAGTTGGTGTTCGAGAATTGGTCATGCTATCCTCGTCAACTCGGCTAGTGTCTGTCGTGCCAGCATCCGTATCGGAGGTGAACAACCCTGAATCCTCACTTTTATGTCTTCGATGAACAGATTGGTTATCCTGCTCTCCAATGCCAGTAGCGGGCGGACCCAGGTCCAGCGCACTAGTCTTCGCGGCGCCTTGCGTAGCTCCTCCTTCGCGGCCCCGTGGCCCGGCAGGGGATGATACTGGGCTTTGTGCGCTCAAGCCGTCTTGACCTTGCAGGTCAGGGCTTTTGGTCATCCGAGCCACTTCACGGCGAAGCTGCTCGAGTTCCTTCTCCATGCGTCTCCCGAACACATCTATGTAATAAGTCGCGCCATTCCAGCTCGCCCAGGTGAAAACAATCATCATGAAGCATGCGGAAGCCCAACGATACCAAAACCATATTGGGCATGGCAACATAGTTATTAAAGCGTACGTGTATTGGATGCACATGAATACCATTTCTTGCATGCTTTCTGGAAAGCCCAGAACGAACTTGCCCAGAAAGTTACCTCTGTAACTTTTTCGCAGCCAGGTGAAGGAGGTTGGCCGACCAGCAGCGATCTTTTCGCGTTTCCGGACCGTGATCAAGAAGTGATAGCTGAGTTGCCATACTGCATATGGCAAAGTAGCCCAGATGATCATATCCCTAAGGCTATAATGCTCTGGGGCATCAGGTGACGAGTACTTAATAGTGTGTATTGCCGGGAACTTCTCCAGCTGCATGCTTTCAGGTATGAGATGAATTAGTACGTGCAGAGTTGCGCATGGCATGATGTGGATGAATAACCTAAGTAAGAATCAGCCCTGCGTAAATATACCATTTGCCAACCAGTCATACGTTGTAGTCTGTCATTGGTCAGCGGCTGGTAGGGGTTGAGAAGGACGTACGATGTCACCTTGTCTAGACTGTGGAAGACCATACTGTTTCTCCACATCACTATTGCCACTGCGTTGTTGCCAAATGCCAAGCAATATGTACTGATTAGCAGTCGTTTTGACTGCGGGAAGAACCAAATTGAAAGGATAAGAAGCAAATTCACGAAGTAGCAAAGATCTGCGAGGAAGTAGTGGAAGCCGATCTTGTGGTACTTATACCACCGAATGGGCATAAAATAACTACAGCGGCTGTCAGTCTCTTTGATATGGTCGGGCTATTAGTTCTTACGCACGCTAGTTGCATCGAATACCAATAATGGAAATATTGCGGAAACGCGCCGATCAAATATCCGGAGATGAAGATATTGAGGACGGCAGTGACAAAGGAGATTTTCTCCTTCATGGTGACCGTTTTTGCGTCGTTCCATCTTTTACTGAGCCTGTCGACCGAGTCATGCATACGTCTCCTGTATTTCTCCAGCTGTTCTTCGGGCTTTCGAGGCACCACTCGCTTTCGCCATTCGTCCACTAAATTGTTCTTGCCAGCTTGAGCTCTTGAAGCCAGCTTGTCCCGCTGCCGCCGAACCTTTTCTGCCTGGTTATGCACAGCATTTTGCATCCTCTCCAAACGCTGGGGCAGCGCTAAGTTCTCCAAGATGTCAAACATGGTTAAGCGATCCACAGGCGGAAAATCGCTCTGTCCGAATGCCTCGAAATTCCCAGACATGTCTGTCTGGCTGTTTGATCGAGTGATTCCCGGTGTAGATGGGGTTGTAAGGCCATCGTATGAGCTGTTTGCAGACAAATAATCCTGCGCTTCGCCATTCGCCGCATTAGGTGTTCTGTTGTCAGGTGTATTTGACGGCCGTGGTTTCAGGCCCTCTTCTTTCGTGGCTGCCATCTGATACCGCTCCGTTGGCCTTGACTTCGGCTTGTCAATGTCCTCTATTTGGGCGAATTTTTTCAGGTCGTCCTCGCCGATCTCTTCGTCGATTATGTCGAGGTAGGAGCTTCCGTGACCGGGATAATCTGGCTTGTCCTATGTGGTCAGCGCATAACTCTTCAGGAACTCTGTTGCTCTTGCTTCTAACAGGGTCTCCTCAATTGTTTCAGATCCTTTGTAGAGTAGGTGATGGGCATTTCCGATCGCCTAGCAGCCTGAAGAGGAAAAGGGCTTATGATCTCGCAGCCCAAAGCATGTGACACGGGAGACCAGATACAGATACACGTGTTGGAAGAAGGCTTACAGTGAGCGGCTACGTAAGCGCCTTCGAGTTGTTAATGGTAAAAGCCAAGTATACTTTGGGACCCGAAGGGAGTGGCTAGGATGCCGGAACTGCGAAGCTTGCCTTTCCGTGCATAGCGCGAGAAGAGCGTTGGAGGAGTAGTAGAATACACGTCGAAGTGCGCAACGCACATGGTGCGAATCATTGGTCCAGAATCTACGTCATTGCGGTTAATGATGAACTTGGACGCATGGGGGGGAATTAATGATTTTGGTCAACATTTTGATTAATCAAATTCCAACTAATGTGAGGAGTGGGGAGATTTTGCTTTCACTTCTACTGTGGCATACAGACACGGCAATGCCACCTGCCAGATCCAACACTATTGCCATCGCAGAGCATTATCAAACAGTTATGAAGCATTAATCGCACGGATGTTAATTACTTCAACAACAGAAAGCCCTAAGTCAGTTTTCAACAGAGACTCATCGCTACACGCATCCAATCCGGCTCCCTTAACTCCAGGTACCACCTCTCCCATCTTTGACACACAATGCCCAGTTCGTTCGGCGACATGTTCCAGCTGTTTGGTTTAATCACCTAGAACAATGTGTGCATATGGAGGTCTAGAAACGGCATTTATATATCGAAAACACCGTCGATGCAACATCCTGGCAACCTTACGAAGGGCCGAGGCAACTGCGCTGGCAAAATACCGGGCTATGTGGTTGTCCGAAAGACTCTAATGATGAGCCAACCGCTGGGGTTGTGGGTTTTGCAAGGGTTCATCAAACCCACGATTTGGGAGCGCGCCCCTGAAGTAGAAAAGCGCGAACATATGCGAGCCGTAGGATTTAGATACGATGATCGGCGATTCGCTGCGAGCGTCGTCTGATGCTGAATGTGTAAAGGGTAATAGACTGCAAGCAAAATGATCAGCGATGCGACAGCTGGTGGAATGAATCCCAAGCAACGCGAAATGGAAAGTTTGTTTCAACAACCAGATCTAAATCCAGCATATTTGGCGTTTAACTTTGTCTGCTTCTCTCAGTCTGGATGATGGGGAGTGGAGTTGCGACTACTTGGGAGCCCGCATTTCCCGGCTAACGGTCGTCGAACTCCTTATGGAATCTATTCTCCGAAGCACGACGTGGTCGGGCTGCGGCACCGACGTTACTTTTCGTTAGTATCTGAGGTGAGGTTTTGCGATAGAAAGATGATCTACCGGCCAAAGCCAGATCCTCTCTAGTCCTTACCTGCAAGCTTCAACTCCAATTGATGTGCAAGGGTTTTGAATCCGTGAAGGAGGTGAGATCGGTGTCAAAGAAGCAACAAGGAACCACCCGGCATGAGAAACGTTTAGCAAATAAAGCCATTTGTGTTTCGCTCGCAAAGCTTTCCAGTTCTGTCTGGGAATTTGATGAGTGACTTGTAATCATTCGCTTAACGTTCAGGATGAAAAGAATCAGCGATTACGACGACCCTGGGAGATGGGGTGGGTTACGCGCGATTACATTCGCTCGTCCCTGGTACCTGCAGCTGCACGGAACGGCATAATGCTCTTTTCGGAGCTGCGAAGTGCTTCCAAAACTGAAAGGTTCCTTTCCCGCGGATGTCAACTCGAAACTGCAATGTGACCGTGGCGGGCGCCCTTGATCCCTCGATAAAAGACTTCTTCTCGTGTTTGTTTTTTAGGCGAGACACAGAACGGTCAGTGAATTTATTCGCTTGGCTATTGCTCCTGGGAAAATCAAAGAAGGATCGCAAGTACATTTCGACCCCAGCACGATAGCTTACTGCGGACTTTGCTTCCGATATGCCACCTGTGCCAATTGGCACTCTGTTTAACTCGCATCGCTCTTCCCACTGAAATTGGAAGCCTCCGGTCGGCAGTCCCCCGTTATCGTTTTCATGCTCGGGTCGCACATCATCACATGCTGACTTCGATTGCGTTCTATACAGTACCGTATCAGACCGAGTTGGATGTAAGGACCCACTGAATCAGTCATGCCCGGAAATCTTGAATTGATACCGCCCTCTGTCATTGCCGGTTGGCCAAAGCCTGATTACAATGCCAAAGGAAGGACGTGGATTGTCCCTTACATTGGTATCTTGCAAGGAGTCATGACGGTAATGCTCGGCACTCGCTTTTGGCTCCGTGTCCGTAACCAGGCTGGCTCTTTAGGACTCGATGACATCCTGCTGGTTCCTGCGTTTCTTGCGGCGACTATGTTCACCACCCTGGTAATCATATCGACCGAGAAATGGGGCATGAACAGACATGTCTATGATGTCCCTTTCTCGACGTTCGAGTACACTGCATTGGGTGCATGGCTTGGAGAACTAGCATTTATCATTGCGACCTGCTCAACGAAAATATCCGTCCTGTTGTTCTACCGACGGTTGACAAAAGGAAATTACAAGCGGGCTTGGATATATGCGGACATTGGTGCAATCATATTCACCAGCCTCTACTGCCTGTCATTCATTCTGCTTTTGATTTTCAACTGCCGTCCTACGGAAGCATATTGGAAATCGTACTCTCCAACTTACAGTGCGCACTATACTTGCACGAGTACCCAAGTAGCTAACCCTATATCTGGAGTGTTGAGTTGTGTCAGTGATTTCTATTCAGTTCTTCTTCCAATGGCTATGTTGTGGTAAGGCCTTTTGATTTTGGGCTTTATGGAATTATGTACTAATTCAACCGTGTGGCAGGCACCTGGACGCTCCTAAGCGGTAAGACAATGGGCAAATAGAAAATGGATGCAGCTATAGACTAACGTAGATCGAACAGTCAAAAATTTGCCCTCAACGCCGTGTTTGCTTTGGGACTGCTTGTCGTCGCTGCTGGTGCAGTCCGCACATACTATTTGACTTTGCTTGGAAGAAGGTAGGCTCCCGTGTTGCTCGTTCTTCCAACTGGAATTTCCGACACTTATACTTGCTAGTTATGATATCACGTGGATCGGCTACGATGTATACGTCTGGTCTGGACTAGAAACACACCTAGCGATCATTTGTGCATCTGCACCAGCACTCCGAGTCTTCTTTAGAAAGTACTTAAGCAATCCAGTTTCCCGTATTGTCAACAGTGCGAAATCTGTGACCAGTCCAAGACATACGAATCGAGATTCCAAAGCAATAGACCATGGAGCTACTATGTTTTCACCACGAGGACAAAGTGTATCCGCTGGCTTGGTTCTGGAACTTGGCGAGAAGAAGCATGTGTATGATCACATCAAACCCATCCTGAGCACGGTGGGCGAAAAGGACACTGAAACACCTTCCCCCGCTATAAACCAATTATACGTCGTGAGGACCCCAGCTGATTTTGAGGAGTACGCATTAAAAAATCTCGAGAAAAACCGTCCGCCATATCAGCCAACATTCTTCAGACAGTCGTCGGATGATGAGGATGATGAGATGGAAGATCAATTGCGACCAAGCTTAAGCGGGCCTTTTACCGACTGGCATAACCCTCCGACACAAGGTTGGCGATAAGAACCGAGGACGAACGAAAGTGACTAATGGCGATATTGTGAAATCGTATATCGAAAGTATTCTATCGCCTCATTTTCATCCTATCTTCCGGGATAAAATTTTGCTCTCTGGCCTTGTTTCGTGTGACATTCCTTAATATTGCTAATCGTGAGACGTAGCCATTTTCGGTGGGAACATTTCCAACGTTGCCAATAGAGCGCACAGAACTCTTCACACTCGCTTCAATCCGCGCAGGGGTTGCTGCAATCGAGTTTGCACTCCTGTTGGCCTTGGCCACACGTTAGTGATCAGGTAGAATCCTTCGGTCGTTCTGCGATGAGTTCATTCATGCCCATGAATCTAAAGACAAGGTGAAAACATTCGCGGCTGTGACGCTGTGAAGGCTTCATGTTTGCATTCACTCGAGCTAGCCTGTTCTGTTGATGGAAGAGAATTCCCAAACAGCGTCAAGGCTCGACGAAAGACCGTCTGCGTTCCTTCCGATAAGATGGTGCAAGTCACGTCGTCCACAGGCGCAAAAACAAGAGCCACACCGATGCCGTCTCTATAAGTATTATCAATCTTCAAAGGAATGGTTGAGGAAGTCAGATAAATCTTCTTATGACTCAAGACACAAAAGCTACATGACGAGAAGGGGAAGGACAAGCTATCTATGTAAATACTCCTTTTTCCTTCTTTTCCGAGGCCTCCTTTTGTAATCCTAGAAAAGTCTCTTCGTCGTGTCCAGGAATGACTCGCCCTCGGGTCTGTCTGACAAGTTGCTTCAATCGTTGAGTGGACCGGAACCACGCAGGATGATCTCGGGCAAGCCACCCTTGGGGGATGCCGTCACGCCACTGCTTCCTGTTAGCTCGAATGTCTTCAATCCAAAACCCCGGCTAATATTATACTAACATTTTCAATCACGTGGCAATGGTCACTGATGAACAAAAAGGTCCCACTGTCTGGGAGATTGATTTGCATTCCGATCAGTCCGTCCGTATGTCCTGGAAGATGGTGCAGGGTGATGCCCTGGCAGAAGTCCATGCTCCGCTCATCAAAGGTTTTCCAGTTCAGATCCAACTTCAAATAATGTTTCAAGTAGACGCCCACATCAGCGCCCGTAGCTACAGACCAGAATGCCGACCTCAGCTCCAGGTCATGAACCCAGATCTCGACATCCTTCCTGTCCAGAAACATGTCCAGTCCGCCGGCATGATCGAGATGCAAATGACCTATGATGATTTTTTTCACGTCTTCCAACTTGTGCCCAGTTGCCTCTATGGCAGCGTCCAGCTCGTGATGGGGCTCGTAGCGAACCCGCGAGAATACGTCGGAGACTTGCGGGCCCCAGACTTCAGGATAGTCTTTACCACACCCAGTTTCCCACAGGATCACCCCTTCGTGAGGATGGTCGATGAGGACGCAATACATCGGCAGCTGCCTGCGCTTATTTACGAACGACTTGTCTTTTGTGCTGGCCATACTGGTGTTCCCCCCTCTAATGACGAAGCCTTCGTCACATTCCAACCACCCTACCTCCAACAACCACATCTTCGTGCCTTTGGGGCAGATATTACTGACGTGATTTGGTACCGCGCCATGATCCAGCTGTTGTTGGATTCCTGCGGAGGAAGACATGGTGACACTTTAAGGCCCTCTTACGCTTATGGCGCTTGAAGAAAATAATTATACTGGTAGCCCTGGCTGTTGTGTAACAGCCGTCTTTGCGAGAGGATGACCATTTCGCTCCATTAAATGCCCCTCTCGCCCGACGCCCTCTCCTGCTCGGGAATAATCATTTACCTTGGTAGCTATGAGGGGTGAATGCGGGGAGAGGTATGCTCTCACCATGACCGGCCTTGCCAGAGCTCCGGTCAGGCGAGATCCTGGGTGCGGGGATTGAACAGCTGGGCGCGAGCATGAGACCATGGAGAGATCTGGGACGCCGACTCTGGTGGCGACGCAGCCGCATGCTGGAACGAGGTCGAAGGGGAAGTCCGTGACGGAGCTTGTTGGCCGTGCTCATCATGCCCTGGCCGCCTCCCCCCCGCTAGCCATGTCATTGGCGTGGGGGTTGTCAAAGAACATGAGAGGTGCATGCGGCGAAACAGGGGGCCGCCATTGACGATTCCTCGTCAACACAACCACTCAGCCTCCTGAGAGACCGCGCCTACGTCTTCGACGCCCGCTTACCCTGTTCAACCCCAGCTTCTACGGCTGTCGTTGGAACCACCGGCCCGGCCTGAGAGAAGATGAGGCCGCTGAACAGGCCTAACTAGGAAGGTAATACACGTAGAGCTGTTGGCGATTTAGCAAATGCTCATGTGCTCTCTTACTTTCTCTTGTCTAATTGATTGCCTCCCACTCATGATCCACGATCCTACGTACTTACCTCCGCTTTCATGTGTGTCATTTCGGAGCACATGGTTTCTATATACGTCGCTCTCGTCTCCACTGAATTGCCTTCCGGAGGCGTTTGCGTGGGATGAAGCTGAATATGGCATGGACAGGAAGCATCTTCACCCGGCTTGTGACCTCGTTTGTCTCTGATTCGGTGCTGGATGGCCACCATGTGACACTGGCGTAAAAGCGCGTCGGTCTATAAGACCCAAGACGGAGCCGGCCATACCAACACTCCCCCTCGTAGACGACTGGCCAAAGTATGAATTATAAAGATATATCCACTGTGCGTTCCGAGCTCTTGTCCAGGGTATGCTTTATGGACGTGCAGTAATCAATCGTTGCGATCGCTTCCGCCAGGTGGACGTACCAAGTTTTATCTCTCTGTTAACAGTCCATTGATCTGTATTATCTCCTTCCAAAGTAATTTTCTTCTGGCAAGACCGTCTCTTTCAAGTCCGCAATGCCGTACGTATACGACTCCGACAGCCCGGCAAGCTCGACCACTGGCATCAAGTGTTGTTCACATTTTCGCATCTCGGAAGCCACCATTGAAGATGTTCGGCGGCTGGTGGACATTGAATTCCACGCGTTCGAGAATGAGAGGGCAAATCAGCAGCTATCGTACCGCGACTACCACAAGCCGGAGCACTTTGAGAGATCGGTCGATCTCTATCGAGAAGCAATGCAATTGATTGAAGAGCAGCGAACTCACGGTAAGCGGAAGCGGGATTCCATCGTCAAGTTCCTCAAGATTACGGACAGCGAGACCAATGAGATAGTGTCATTTGCGAAGACCGAAATCAAAGCCTACACAGACGAAGAGCTTGCAAGTCCACAGGATGTCGGCCATCAGAAAGAGCCACGGATGAATAGGGATTGGTTCGCCTTGAACGAGAGGCTGAGGCGGGAGTACATTCGCACCGCACGTCATTGTTGTAGGTTATGGTTGACGCTGAACGGGCAGTTTGGTTGTGGCTGACATTTAATATAGATATCGGGATGCTGGCTACTGAACCTCGCCATCAGCATAACGGGGCTGGAACCATGCTGCTCGAAAGAATTCTCTACGAAGCAGACGAGGCGGGTATCGAAGTTTACCTGGAAGGAACCGACACGGCAAAAACGCTCTACGAGAAACATGGATTTAAGGCGGTCAATGACATTTACTTCGATCCATCAGAATATGGCGTCAATGGCTTAGGCATCGAGCATCAAACTGTCATGGTTAGAGGAGCATTGGGAAGAGATGGTCGGCGCCAAGAGGTGAAGTCGTGGACAGCTGCAGTGAGGGCACACCCATGATGTGACACAGCAAGGAAGCATAACCGCTGTGTAACAATGCAATTTATTCATGGAGTTGGAGTGGATTTCTTCAAGTGGCGCCGTATATGAAAAGTCGATCTGGGAGGATTTGTGTCCGCGCATAAAACAGAATTTCCGGCCACAAAAACCTCGTTTTATTCAAATATCAAGGACCTTTAGATCAGTCTGATCCCGATTTTCAAGCCGTCATCACCTGCTTAATCGTCCGTTTGTGCATGGTCGCGAGCCAGGAGTTTGCGTAAAATGTCCTGTTCGCCAATTATCAGCGGACCATCATTCGGTGGAATCTTTATCCACGCACCTGATTCTCTTGCCAAATCCCATAAACAAAAACAACAACAAGTTGTTCGCAAATAGGACGCCACAGAAAACTCCTGCAACGATTGTGGCATATCCACTGCGCTGAACCCATTCGAGCAGGTAAATGCCGAACGCAAAACTGATCATCTGCTTGCCGATACACATTGCCTGCACAACTTTAGAATCCATATCTGTCTCGGCAGCGGTCATGTGTGCAGTTCAACTTACGATCAGCATTTCGCTCGTGTTCGCATAGTACGAGTCGACGGCGTACGCAAGAGTAAATGTAAAGTAAAAGTAAGAACCCCAATCACACATGGCTACTCCAGCAAAGTACCCCACCCATGAAAGCCGGTGTTGTGCAGTGAGGCCGTAGACAATTAATCCACAAGGTGCAATGACCATAGCAGGAAAGAGGACGCCAAGTCGCATCTCTGCCTCGCGGATTCCTCCATTGCGTCTTGTTAAGTAGGCAGCAAGTCGGTCAGACGTCCAGGTCAAGGGAACTGCCAGACCGTATCCAATAACGTTACCGAGAGCAATCAATCCTGAATTCTCTTCCGCCCAATTGTATGGTGGTTGCACAATTAGTATCGGAAAGGTGTAGTTGAAGACCAAAGCACCGAGACCAATGTATATTCCGTATGATGTGACGACCCACAACACCGACGGGACTAGATAATAAGTGAATGAACGAGCCATAGTCATAAAGAATTCTTCATCCTTGTTGATTGCACTCCACGGTTTCAATGTGGCCAGATAGGTCCGTCTTTGTGGGACAAAAATCTGCCCTTCTATTTTTTCGGCTACAGCACCATCCTTTTCAGTCTCCTCCTGGCTAAATATCTTCCTGTCCCTCTCTGAAGACGGTGTAGTGGGTCCATTCGGCGTTTTGCGCTTGTAGGTTGTTTCTTCCACAAAAAGAAAAGCCAAGATGAGCAAGGCACCGGCAAAGGCAGTCTCAACGTAAAAGTACAAGCGCCAGCTATAGCCACCTGCAAGCATGTAGCCAGCGTAAAGTGGACCGGTTGAGCCCCAGCAGAGGCAAACAGTATAATAGCCGAGTTTAGACCCTCGTTCGTGCACTGGCACTCAGTCAGCTTTAGAACAGTCTCTCCAGCCCTGCAGCGGCTTACGGAAGAAAATGTCGTTGACCAGCTGCACCGGAAGTGCCTCGCACACTCCGCTGGATATTGTATGTATTATCCTACACGCCATCAAAGCTGCATAGCTGTTGCTCCTCCCAGCCCCAATCAATCCGGCCAAATAGAATGCCAGCGTCCCTAACATCACTGGTCGTCTGCCAAACTTGAGGTATAACGGGACAGTCACTAATGTACCTATCCCATAGCATATATTAGGATAACTAATCAAGCCAGACGCTGTGGTAGTGGTGATATTGAACTCTTTAGCCCAAAGGCTAATGTAGACAGCAGGGCCAAGGAGCGATGTATTGCTGAGGAATGAATATAGAGACACAATAATCAAGATAGTAATTTTCTTCCACTTCGGCCATTGCAAGCTTGATATTTCAGTCAGCTGTGAGGAGTTTTTCAAGATGACAATGCCGTGACTTACGGATCGTTTGGGTCTTCTGCTGGAACCGGGAAAAGTGCTTGTCCGTAGGCCGTATCATCCCCTTCTGCAGCTCGAAGATCGACCGTGCCTGGAACATCTCCTTCCTGAGCATGGCTGATTGCTGACCGTTAACTTGTGTCTCACACAAAACAATTAATCATGGGCCATTCTATCTGTACCTGTGCATCAAATGCTGTTGATGGGGAGCCATCGTGAAATAGACGTGACAGGCAATTCCCAATAACCTGGACAATCAAAAGCAGCGTAGGAGAGGATGTAGAGGGATGTAGAGAGCCGATCGGGTCCTCGATGATCATACAACCTGACCGTCATGAAAGGAGCATTATTTCTAGTTCACGGCGCTATGACCTCGATGCATTGCCGAAGGTTCAAGATACACTAGTCAATGTCTGCAATGCTATCTTGCCACGTGCAGTAATCTTCCCAAACCTGCACGCGGCAAATGTTGTGCGGGGATGCAGTGGATTAGCTTTGAACACAATTGACATGCTCAACGCGTGGCCGGCTGAAATCTAGTGGTCCCCACGGGGTAAGCTAGGGAAGGGAATGCTGGACGATACCCGCCACCGGCAATGAATGTCCTCGATATCCCGATGCAACGTCAGCTTTATCCTTACACTTAATCCGCAATCTTTCTCCGCTACGATCAAGCGATGCCTAAGACAGGTCGTTTAAATCTTCTCCCAGGGAGAACCTCGCTGCCTACGATTGTGGACTTATACCATCCGTGGCGTACATGTAGACTTTTCCGCCAGACCAACTATCGCTGCGACATGGTCCTAAATCATCTTGAAACCGTGGCGAGCAACATTGTCTGGAGTTCATTGTGCACGATTTTCTCAGATCAAGTCACTAATCAAATAGAAACATAAAGCACGAATGAGAGGGCCTTAATACATAGTGAGTTCATCCTCAGCGCAGGTTAGTTCCCTAGCGGCAAATTAGAAGGATCAATAAGAATGCCCTATGTTCAACATATATTCACTGGCCCGAGTTGCACGAGTTACACTGAGAGATTTCGCTGGCTGTTAACCTAGTAGTTGATTGTTTTTTTTTTTCTTTTGCTCATCAAGCTCCAAATGTCTTCTCACCCACTCTTGCCTGCCCTCAGGTGGTTCTTCAACACTAGGGAGAAATTTTCCGTCTTCGCCCCTTTGCCCAGTACTTTAAATAGTCCCCTCGTTTCATTGTGATGACCTTAATTTCTTCACCGCCGTCATTATTGCCGGCAACGGCGTTGGAAAGTTTTCTTAGAAAACTTAACTTCTTTTTGGGCTGCTCTGAAAGGCTTCCGATGTCTGACACTTTGACTGGGATCTGAACGAGACTCTTATCGGTGAAGCCAGGAGGTAGGAGGTTGGCACCTGCGTTTCCAGAGGCACCAAATCCCCCCTCCATCGGACATCATGACGCTTGTTAAGTTGTCATGTCGGTATTTAATGGGCTTGCCGGTCAGAGTAGTTGGTGTCTCCTCTTGGTCATCGATGGAAGCCAGATCGACGGAGTATGCGTCACTTGATGTCGCCATGTCTGCAGAATTTTGTACGATTTCGGAATACGCAGAGCTATAATGTGGATGCGGCTGCTCCTCTATACTGTAATAAGCACGATAAGAAGTAGATGGGTGATACTCATTGCTACTAAAATTGAACAAAGTTAATAAAGTCGTAAAGGCTTTATATTGCTCTTTTAGTCAACGGTGAACATCTCGTGGCTGATTAATCCACCAAAGAAGAAAAATAGTGATTCAGGAAGCATATCTCCGATCAAGGTGCTGCGGTGGTGGCTGAGGAGAGCCGATGACCGCAAAGGGGCCGGCAAAGGAGCCGGACTTCACCAAGCGTGGGTGCATTTGCAGGAAGCGCTATACGAGCAGGATAGTCTGGGGCTAGTCTCTCAAGACTAACCCTTATGAGATCATTGGATGACCATACCACTTACATATTCATGAAGAAGATTACCAAAATACCAATGAGAGTTACTAGTCAAATAAAGTGAATCCAACTATGTACTCCTGCATCAAGTCTGCAGGCGTTTCCAAATTCTTACCCGCAAATGCCCCATTTCATTTAAGATCGCCAAACCCCCCAAAATCGATCCATTTAGTTCCATCCGATGATGCCTTCACCTAGAAGTGAGCCCTTTTGTGTTAGAATTATTCGACGACCGATGATACCGGTTCCTCCAACGCTCAAGTTCAACGTATCAGCAAACATTATTGGAGCTCCAATACCGGTTAACCTTGGTATGTATAAGTTATGAAGAACCAGCAAAATTCGATTCTGCCTTGACCGTAGATCCCCATCGTGGCTGGACCATCTTATCATTATTATGTTGCGAACACATCTGTTATCCTTTATCATGAATACTCACTATATCACTATGCTCCCTCCGGCAGCGTTTACCGTTTCTGACCCTTCAAGGAATGCCATGGTCTTTCCACTGGATACATCTTCTTCAAAACGCACTCGAAGTTCTTGCTGAACCGAATGGCATTTCGAGGCCATTGGTGGTTTCAGAATTGCTATTGCTCCCCCTTGGCTTTGCCTCCTCGATTGACCGTTACACATAGCTAAGGTGGTGCTTGGTGAATTTGTTGAACTGATGTAGAGAAACGCGTTTGATGACCAAATGTAATGAAATTGGGCTTAGACGTGCCTAGACTCATCACTGCAGCTGGCAGGAGTTGACACACTCTTCAACCAAAATTTTGGTCAAGATGTTTTCTTGCTATATTTGTGTCGGGGCTTCCTGCTGAAGACATAATGTTGAATAGCCGTGGCTTGGCCTGCGCACGAATGAGCAAGTTTCTTCTCCATAGTCATTGGTACCATAGATCTAAGCAACTCTTCGAACTGTCCCTCCCAGTGCAGTACGCCACTCGTCGTTGTGAGCAAGATCCACACACTTGATCTTCTTAATTGCTATTTTCTAATTTAGGGGACATTTGTCGATACGATCATACTCTTTACCTTTTTCTCAACCAGGATCTTGCTTGGTTACAAGATCCACTGCGCACCTATCAAACTATCTGTCGCATTGTCGCTGCCACCAAATGCAGATTTCACGGGTTCCGGTCAACTACTCATAGACATACGACTTTTTCTGAAGGCTGAATTACTGAAACTTAACCATTGATACAAACCGGTAGGATTATAAGGTCTCAATCCCGATCAACTGCTGTTCGGCATGTTTTGTGCAGTTCTATTGTCGGGGAAAGGAGCTTTGTCGGATCAGTGCGGATAATGCGTGTCTTGACCAGAGGCGTTTAGCCACTCGTTCTTCAAATGTCTATAAACAATTGTCATCGCCGAAGTTCGTCGAGAAATGCAGGCACACTCTCTGCACTCTTTGCCCTTTATAGAGCATCATTTCAGTGAGCGAATATGCCGGACTGGCCGAGTCATGCACTCGGACAAGGTCTTCCTCCCGGCATGCCAAAGTCATCGTGCCATTGCTCATACTAATCTCCTACGCACTACCTTTCAGCATCGCGCACGCAGACGACGACTGCTCGAAGATAGAGAGATTGAACCCAACCTTCCCTAACCGTATCCGAAGTGGAAGCCTTCATCGGGTTATGTATAAACTAGAATGCTCATGGACATCCAATGCCAAACAAGTACATAATTTCAACAAGCTTCAGCATCGCCTGGCGAAGACCCTCTCCGGATAGGCCGGGGAAGCTGTCCGGAATAAATGAAGCCAGCTCTTTCAGTAGGGCATGTAAGAGTGGGGCGCTAGATTGTCGTTTTGACATTTATGCCAAAGTCATGATTGGTTTGACGTGAACGGAAGAGCTTTACATAACTTAGCGGTGCTTCAGAAAAATGTCTACAACGTGGATGAGGCAGGGGTTCTGTTTTCGACGTTTAAAATTTGTGGAAGTGCTCGTCCGGTTGGGGGACGAGCGAGGGTATCAAGGCGCACGTATCAAGCAATTGGCGGTGACTGCCGTCGAATGTGTTGATACGACTGTGGAGGTTCTAAATCCTATACAATCATCTGATCTGCATCGACCCATCGTGCTAATTGGACCACCTAAGCTATCCATAGACGGTATTATGCATAGTCTGACAGTGGCTACACCATTTCAAACCCATATTAAACTGACTGAAGCTTGTGTTTAACCCTAAGACTATGGGAAGGGCTAATGGGAGAATGCGGATCCTCATCTGCGATTTCACCTGTCTCCACAGTCTCGCCCAGAAAGTAGCGTTGACGCCTCGCAACGTACGCGCCGGATGGGTTGTGTCAGGCTTATAACTGGTGAATCCAGACAGCATTCTCAACAATATACCGAAGCCCACCGCTGGACCAACTGCTGTGACCACCGAAGTCATGCTTGTCCGCAAGACCAATCACAGCAGACGCCTGTGACGCCAGTGTTAGCAGACGCTGTTGGACTGCTGCACGACCAAATCAAAAGGAGTGCACGTATCCTCGACGAAGAGGACAATCAGTGCTTACAGAAAGATATAGAAAAGCCCACTAATGCTACTACACGCTCGTTAGCCAAACAGAATCGTTTTACATGACCGGAATCCAATTCTGGCCAAAATTAATAACAAAGCCAGAGCTCGCAGTTCTACAGCGTCTTAGATAATAGGGACGGCAAGAGTGATGAGTTACGAGGACTTCGTACAGGTATGACTTAAAGTACTGCAAAAGACGCCGAGAAAGATGCTAAATAGCCCAAGAAGGCCAAGACTACAAAGCAGAATCTGTTTGAATTCCTGGAGGGGGTCACTGCCTCTCGACTAGGATAAAAGTCGTGACCGAAGAAGGATCGGCTGCCACCGGCGGCAGTTCTGCCAACCCCGACTTATCGACTCTTTCCACAATATCTCTTGCCCTGGCAATAATTTTCGACCTTCCAGCATGAATCTTGGGACCTGATCCCTAAGGACAACCCTTTATGGAGCGACCGTGCCTGTTCTTCCGTAGCGGACCTGGACTCTCTTCCAAAAAATCAATCAATCCACCAATCAATCCATCGTTCAAGCCATCATCGGTGGTTCCTATGACACACTCCACATCTTACTAGTGTTCAAGCTTCCATCGAACTCTGAAGAGTCACCCAACTTTTTAACAGAATGCAACAATCACTATGCAGCCGCAGGCTTACTACGCCTGCGGGATTGGGCTGCATAGTTTTTATACAGGAGCAATTTGCACAGACGAATCAAAGACGTTAATGTTCATTAAGATCTGAGCCTGCACAACCATCTGGTCAAGACAGCGACATGGACCGGCCTGCTCTTCTTGAAGTGCATAGCAAAAGACTGCAGTACCTACACGAAAATGCCTATGATCAAGTTCGCAGGAGAAGATTTACGCTTCTCATTTCGTTGGCGAAATAGTCTGGATCTGCTTCGTTTGGCGAGGACTCGACCTTACGTTTGCAATTAGGCGACAGTTCCCCAATGACCTTGCATTCATCATTCACACAGCTTGCTTCGCTCAAATCCACGATCATTATGTTTCTAGCCTCCTTCTAGTACAATACGTTCCTTGGCATAATATCGCCGTGAAACACCTGTTGCTGATGAATCGCTGCCAATGCCCGGGTCACAAGCTCGGGGCAGCGCGCTATGAACGTCGAGCTGGTCGATTCTTCACGCGGCAAGACTACAAACGATTGGCCCGCCCAACTCATTAAAAGCAAGTTTCAACACTCTGCGCCATCGTAGTAGAAGGGCGAATTGATGCCAATGCGGCCGCAGCATAATGGTACATACTCACCGTGGGAGTGATCAAGGCGGTTTTAGATCTGCGTCTCATTCTCGAGGTGCTTCAGGTTCTCGGCTTTGAAGCCCTTGGCTACAAACGTATATCCGTCCGACGTGAGGCAGATGTAAAGTATCGCCCCATGGGAGCCATGAAGACCAATTGCGCAGCAGTCGGTGTTCGATCCTTTGTCGGTATAAAGTTGCTGAAGGAGGAGTCGGACAAAAGCTATGTGGGGTAAATGTTTCTCCGTGTGCTTGAGCATCGGGACACGATTGATCGATCGGGCTCCTTGTCGACAAGTCGCAGACATGGAAAGGTGCAGTAAAGCCAACGTTCAATGAATTGGATGGATCGAGAGAGATGTGGCATGCGGAGGCTGCCCACGCCCGCTTCCTGTGCCACTTTGGGCTTTCGACGGTGCTTAGAACGAGTCTGTACGTTTGGTGTCGGGCTCGGCATATCACCCTCTCCACCCTCGCTGTCCTGATCGCTTCCCTCTGGGGTTGTAGCCACATCAGTGGGTCTGCGCCAACGGCGCAGGGCGATAGGAGAGTGTCTCGTGCTCAGAGCCCACTCGCTCGGCTGTTAGCTTGAAGCGACCCGCGATTTTTCGTTGTGTGATAAGAATCTTCTGCAAGTCATCGATGAACTCTACTTTTCAACTCTTTGGTCTGCTTCTCGCTGCTTGCATACAGGCTTAATCCGGCTGTTTGTTCCGCAGTGCTTGGTAGATGAAGGTTAGTACCTGCGACACTGCTGTCCGCTCAAGTCGATTCGCTTGGTCCTCCGTGTAATCTCTGTTTGGAACATCGACGCTGTAGTATATCTCAGTCGGATCGTCGGGAATGCGCAAAAAAGATGAAAGCTTCTCCTGTACATATGTATACGTATCGAACAACTTTGTCGATCATATATGGGAACAGTTTTGTGATGAAAGCTGCCATTAGATTCTTGCATAGGAACCCGTACGTGTATCATCAGTATTGTCGATAACATCCCGTTCGGCCCAGATCTCGTCTCTTAGTCCAATATCGTCAACTTGTGGGGCGCCTCGCACTCGATATCCACGACCGGCCTTGAATGCCGTTCCTGCTGCGGACCACACAAAATTGGTCTGCGCAGGTATTCCTTGGCCATATTTTGCTTGCATTACCAACACTAAGTCCTTCCATGGCTTGCCCGAGCACGGTGACCTCTTCGCTTTGAAAGCTCTCCTGATTCTCGAAGGACACTCTTCCATTAGACAGAAGTCTTTCACCCATATCGCTGTCACTATTCATCCTCTCGACGCCTTTCTGTACTCTGCACTCTAATGCCAATCGCTGAAGAAAGCGGAGCTTGTTTTCCGAACCAATGGGATCAATCTGCTTTTCTACAAAGTCTTGCCAAGACATCAAGTGCATGCCTCAGGCATCTTCCTACTTTCCTGAACTGCCAACTTTCAACACATTCGGTTATTCGAGATTAATCTCGCCTTATTAATCCATTTGCTTACTCAGAAGTACCCATCATCGATGTGAGCTGGCACGGATTATCGTTAAAATGTTGCCACAACGCTGCTAATGACACGTCAACAGGATGGGATGATTTTTATCTCCGATACTTTTTCACATGGAGATTTACAAGTAATAACACCTTAATGTTGGTTCTAAAGCAGAGACATCTTGCCGTAGTGCCATAAAACAGTCACTAGGAAAAAATTTCATAGCGCAATAGCAAGAGTATTCAGAAGTAGCAGAAGTCTAAAGATTGCCCAAGGGAGAAGAATTCAGTGTATTTATGGGGAGGCAATATCACTTTGAATAAGAAATACGGAGGCTGGTTCACCACGCATGGATGGAGGTTAGTTCAGGAAATTTAAACCATTTTGATTGTAATACTCTTTGCTGCCACCAGAGATGACTGAATTTTGCTTCCTCTGGCCCTGGCATTGACAAAGAATATTTATACCCTAAGATTTAGTGGCCTTTTGTTTAATTTTTATTATGGCCATGAGGGCAATCTGTTTAAATATTGGGTTATGGAAGCAAAGATTAATCTACCCCGGCAAAAGTATAAATTGCGCTGCTGCAGACTTTTGTTGAGATTAGAGAAAGAAGACCTTTTGACAGTTACACAACATACACTTGCCTCGTGTATTATGCAGGTAACGCAATGTATTAAGGAGAAACATCAAGGAGGGGTGAGGATTTAGAACTCGAGGTGCCGATTTTTCAAAGAAGGTTTGCCGGCACGAAATTATAAGCACTAGACTTCAGCATTCGTAGATCACTTCACGTCTTTCATCGATTTCTCCTCGAGCCTTCACTGCTTAGTCACTCTCGGTATCTTGGTGCTGAGCACCTGTCTTCTCCTTCTCTTCAATTGTCTTTGGCTGCTGCCCACCTTGAGCGCTGACACTGCCATGGACGAGCTCATCTAGGCCAACTTCCTTGTTGATCTCGCGCATCCTCTCGGCATCAGCAGCTGCAAGACCAACTGAACCGAATAGGATGTCCATTTCTTCCAGCGAGAGACCCTTGGTCTCGGGGAAGAAGAAGAATATGAAGACTGCACCGAGGAAGATGAGAATGCCGAAGATAAGGAAAGTACCATACGTGATGCCCGTGATCATGTCCGGCGTTACTTGCCCTACGATGAACTTGTGAAAGTTAGCCTTCATTCTTGCAAAGCCACTGATAGACTTACGTTATTCATCCAATTGCTGGAAGCACCAATTGCGATACCGTATGGACGCTGGGAGATAGGCCAGATTTCACTGATGACAATCCAGGCGCAGGGTCCCCATGAATATCCGAAGAACATGACGAAAATCCAAACCATGACGATAGCCGCCCAACCCGCAGCGTGGTACGCAGGCCAATCATGCTGATCCTTAGCAATAATGATGGCAATGATGATATGACAAGCAGCCATGCCCAACGCGCCACTAACCAAAATCGGCTTGCGTCCGACCTTGTCAACCCATACGACAGCTGGCATGGTAGCAATCCACATGACAATGCCGACGACACCAGTAGCCAGCAGAGATGTCGTGTTTGAGGACAAGCCGAGTTTGCCAAAAATTTGAGGTGCATAGTACAAAACAGCGTTGATGCCAGTCCTGTCAAGTTCATATTAGCAACAGATTTGTCTACACTAATTAAGATCAGCCCTACCATTGCTGGAAGAACATAGTTACCGTGGCCAGTGCGACACGACGGAACATCGGCATGCTCTTGAAAAGAGAGCCCATAGCAACGAACTGGAGTTTAACGGTAGATAGAGCAGATCCATCGGCTAGTTTTGGGAAGTGCTCTTGCACGGTACGCTGCTCGAAAAGAACTTGCGCCCGAATTTCAGTGAACTCCAGCTCAACGAGTTCGTGGTCTTGCGAGAGGCCTCGAAGACTGGCAAGATTTTTCCTCGCCTGGGCCTCCCGCCCGTGGTTGGCAAGCCATCGGGGAGAGAATGGCATAAAGATCATTCCGGTGAAGAGAATGACGGCAGGAACCAGTTGTAGGCATAGCGGGAGAAGCCAGGCTGCATCGTGCTGACTAGCGCCAGTGCCGCCAATGTAATTTGTGCCATAATCAATCCAGAAAGAGATCATGATACCGGTTGTAATAGCTAATTGCTGCAGAGCGACCAATCCTCCTCGGACTTCAGGAGGAGCACACTCAGCATTGTACATTGGAACGATCATGGACAGAGAACCAACACCCATTCCTGACTTGTGTTAGCCGAGTTAGAATTATTCATTTTCCGGTCTTTACTTACCAGTAATAAATCGTCCAGCCAGGATAGAGTTGTGCCCAGAAGCAGTTACAGCAGTTGTTTGGATGACGACACCGAGCATGAACATACCAGTGTTGACCAGGATTGCATACTTTCTGGAGATAATTTCGGCCAAGAAGCCAGAGTAAAGGGTACCCAACCAAGCACCAAGCTCAAAAATAGATGTAAGCCACCCCTTCTTCGTCTGATCGCTGGTGTAGTCGCCCATGTGGTGGTCGAAGCTGTGCATAGTTAAAACGCCAGAGAAAACACCCTGAAGCAATTAGAATGACGTGTCTGAACAAAACTATTTGCCAATTTTACCTGGTTATAACCGTATAGCAGACCTCCGAGACATGCAAAACATGCAATGCCAAACACTTTAGCATTCCTCAATAGAGCCGCAGGCCCAGCGGCGCCAGCCAACTGCTGACGGCGCTGTAAGGCCACCTGATCGAATTGAGAGGTAGCAGCAGGTGCCATGGTGATCAGGACTGATGAGCCTCGAGAGAGAATTTTCCTGAGAAAACGTGCGGTCGGACGGCGAGACTCACAGATGGGTGACTCAAGGCTACTAATAAACGCTCAAGACACGGTGAAACATGTGCACATCGGGCAGCTAGCTGCATTGTCCAGGGAGTGGTGGCTGCAAATCATTCTACTTCCGGCTAAAGAGCAAGCATCCAGTTGGCTTGAATTCACGTTGACCATGGTAAGGCGCCTGGGAGAGCTACATATATCGTAACCGAGACGGTAGGTCATCCCGGCTATCCAGTATAGGGTTTAGACCACGTGAGCCCGATGAAAAGACAAGTCCTTTTGTTATGCAAAACACATTGCGTGATACTCGTATTATAGAAGGACTGGCCAACATATGGATGGCCATGACCGCTTAACAATGGTGGAGGTGGAATGATATGTGGAGACTCCACCAGCGGCTAAAATGATTAGACCGGGATGTTCTCCAGAAGGATTGAGCCGGGAGTATCGGCGCCACCCGAATGTCCGTCATGGTTTTGCCTAAATACCTCTTCTACATCTAGGCCCCGGAATTGCAATGTGTGTGCCACAACCTGTCAGCCCTTTTGGTCTTCGTCCGGTCTTGATTACAAGAAACCGCTGAACATGCTGAATATGTGGATGAGGGAGAAAGATGGATAATCCGAATTTGCGCTTTCCTGTTGTGATCTTGAATGGCAGTTACCGGGCGACTCCAGTCATCCTCAAAAGAATATCCAGCTGCACTCATGTGTATTGTATTTCTCGAAGTCTCTAACCCGATACGCCGATTTGCACTTTGCTCTTCGCATTGGATTTCCTAAGGATTATCTCCAGAGTTATCCAGCTTTGCTGACAGGTTGGGTCACAATAATACGTGGAAGGTTAATTGTAATAGAATCTTACATATTCAGCTCCCGTCCTCATTGGTATCTGGACGCCTCCTATGAGACGCTGCATTACATGTAACATATCCCGCGGAGTAGGGGGCCGCTTTTCCACCACCTTTGTAAAATGAACATTATGTATCTTAAGCACAACACGATAGAATAACCTTATATTATGAAATCGATGAAGTAGTTAGCTGTCTTAAAGATTGGCAGGTTGATCTTCTTTAGTCTTGCTCTCTATACACTCCACAACGCCTTCTTACTGACTAGCTAGCAATTCTGATAATACTATTATTCTATATGAAATAATGGTATCTGGGCGCTAACAGTACTCTGAGCCATTGCAAATTATACAGTCGCTACTGATAGACCACTTTTAAGACTTGACACGCTTATTTTAGCGGACCTAACGCCGCCTTGCTACCTCGTAGGCCTTCTAATTATCCTTCATATGAACCGCTATTATAGCCGCTAACGCAGCTCTCTGCTAAGCACCTTTTGCAAACTTTACAAAGCTTTATTGATTAACGCGGGGGATCAGGGCGTGAAACGGATTTTTATTGAATTTCATCTCATCTCTTTCAACACGCTATGCCACCACCAAATCGCGTTCAAATTAGCCAAAATGAAGGCAGCATTATGCTAGCAATGTCAGCATTCAAGTCTGGCCAATGCGACAATATATCAGCAGCTGCAAAGGCCTATAATGTCTCCAAATCCACGCTCTTCAGAAGAATTCATAGAAGATCCTTAAGAGAGCATTTTACACCAACGAACAAGAAACTTAGTAAGACTGAAGAAGAGGTGCTTATCAAGGATATATTGAAACTGGATTCACAAGGCCTTTCACCTTCTCTCTCTCTTGTAAGAGATATAGCAGGTACAATCAGTAAAGCAAGAGGAGGGCAAGGAGTTGGGATCAAGTGGTCACAGAGGTTCATTAAGAGGACACCAGCTCTAGAAACACGACTTGGAAGGATATATAAATGTCAAAGAAGGCTATATGAAGATCTAGTAGTTATTGAAAGCTAGTTTAGGTTGGTGAAGAATACAGTTGACAAGTATAGTATTCTTCTAGAAGGTACCTACAATTTTGATAAGACTAGCTTCTAAATAGGACAAATCAATACTTCTATAGTTGTAATAGCTATAGACAGACAAGGAAGGCCAAAGCAGGTTAAGCCAACTAATACTATATAGGTTATATTAATCTAAGGAGTTTGTGCAGATAGCTCTGCTATTCCACCCTTCATCATCTTCTAAGGAAATGAATTCAATCAGTTATGGTTTACTTAAGACCTTCCCCTAATATAGACCTTTTCACTTAGTGTAAATAGATAGACTACTAATAAGATCAGCATCTGGTGGATTTAGCATTTTAAGAAGTATATAAGATCTAAGACAATTGGTAGCAAAAGGCTCCTTATCCTTAAAAACTATAGAAGCTATACTACACCTGAGTTCAGAGCCTTCTATAAAGAAAAAGATATTATTCTACTCTGGATGCTACCCTATTCTTCACATCTTCTTCAACTACTAGATGTTGGTTGCTTTGGTCCTCTTAAAAGGTATACTCAAAGCAGAATTAGGACCTTATAAAGAATTATATCTTCTATATTACAAAGGTAGACTTCTTTGCCTCCTTCCATTCAGCCTCTAATACCTCTATTACTTAGAGTAACATCTAAGGAGGCTTAAGAGGATCTGGCTTACATCCATTCAATCCAGAAGCTGTCTTATCAAAACTGGAACAGACAGCAAGGTGTCCAACTCTAGAACTGCCTTACTTATCTTAAGAGTCCTAGTATAGAAGGACCCCAAACAATGCTAAAGAAGTAGATAAGTAGGCTACCTTGATTAAGAAGAGGCTTTAAAGGCACCAGAGCAGCTCACCAACTCCTATCTACGAGGCTCTTAACCAGCTTGCAAAGGGTGCATAAGTTATAGCTGCCTTAACAGCTCTAATGCAGTCGCAAATTACTGCTTTACAATAGGCTAATAAGGCTATACATATTCGTAGAAAGAGGAAGAGGAAGGCTATCTAGTCAGACTGTGTACTGTCTGTTAGTGAGGTACAAGCTATAGTTGATTAAGACCATATTGAAGCTAAAATAAGGGAAGAGATATTAAAGCCAAAGAGGAGGATATATATATGTAGTAGATATAGCTAACAAGGCTATACTATTAGAACATATGTGATTGAAGAGTAGATGCTAATGTATAATATGTTTCAATCTGAAGTCAATTGGGCGACTGGTTGTTGAGATAATAACGATAACGTGCTTCGGGTTGAAAATCCCGTTTCACGCCCTGATCCCCCGCGTTAGTGTTAGTGAGCTGCCTTAAAAGGCAGCAATCTTACTTTTTAGAAAAGAGGTTTGTGCTTCTACCTCTGCAGCATGGCCTGGTATTGTTGGTAAGATTGCTTTAGGGGAATCTCTAGCCTTGAGGTTCTTAGTCTAAGAGTAAGCCTTGGCAATAATGTCTATCGATAGTTGATTGGTTCGCTTATCCATGGTCTGTGCAATCCATCATTAGATGGTATATGTGTTTGTATCAGTAGATAGATTGTGAAGACGACTGTTAAAAAACGTACGATGGGACACCCCTCCGAATCTTCCAAGTTCGATTGAGTGGAAACAAGCCAAATTAATGTTATTGTTGAGAGTTGGCATTTCTTCACGTCAGTGGGAGGATGCCTGAGGCATACACTTGATGACTTGGCAAGACATCTTGTTTCATCCTGTCTAGTTAGCTCTCTCTCTTCCAAAAAAATCAATCAATCATATTTAACAGTTACAAGAGGTTAGATGGTGTCCGTCGAGAAGAAAAGAAAATGGTCACGTGCACCAGTCTCAGTGGCTTGGCGCATTTATTACTCTTTTGCAGAGCATGTGAGCAACAAGCGAAAGCATTAATCACTTCTACCTCGTATTGCCTGTCTGGTCGGGCACCTGTACACCCTGCGAGATGCCTCCGTTGAGGTATCCTCTATCAGAGATATACCTGTCTACTTATAACCTCTTCTCCATCTCTTGCTTAGCCGATTGAACTGGTAAAAGATATAATAGTGCTGAGGTGAGGGGCCATTCCTTAAGAATCTAGGTCCAGGATCTGTTAGAGAAATATTAACTCTTCAACAGATGTTAATTGAATTTGGTAGTAGTACCTTCTGCTCTTTTGAAGCCCAACTATGCAATCTTCTAGTTAGTGTGCTTCTGGGGACACTATAGGTTTGTGCAGCATTCCCAATACACTTGAAGTGGCCTAACTCAATCGCCTGATTTGAAGGAAGCCGTTGACCCTCGGAGATACGAGCTTGCGTGTGTTTTGATTAATCTATTGCACATCAAAGGTGATAGCACTGGATTTGGTGAAAAGTGCCCACTAATCCGCCTGCTACATTATCCTCGTAGATTTGAAGTGGTACATAGCCTGAAGCACTCACACTGAGACTTCCTGCTCCATTCGGATATAGCTTCAACCAGATTTCATATTTATCGACCATCTAAGACCAAAACAGCCGTCATTTAAGCAGTGACATGATGTCATTCTTTTCACCGAAGGACACGTTTCTCGATACAGGAGTCTATAGGCGTGTCCTTCCAGATGGGCGATGTCCTGATACGTAATTTGGTAATAATAGAGATGATGTACACCGTGATAGTGGGATACCGTAAAAGGCAATTCCGAGGTTTCGTCTTCTGCCCCTCCCTCTTCACTTCGACTTGCCATTCTGGTCCTCGTGGCTTGTACAAGCAAAGCAGCTGACGTCTTTTAAAGGTAAAGGTCTGTTGAGTTTTGCTGTTCGTGTTCTAGTGCGCATTGAAGGGTTGATTCAAATAAATGGCACTGTATTTCCTGCCATGATGTGGTTATGGTGTTTTTTTTCTTGATATCTGCTACACTGAGTTGGTTTTTGGCCTCCTCTGATCTCACAAACCGAAGCGGCAAGATCTGAAAGGCATAGAAAAGTTGCTACTTGAAAGGGAGTCTCCAGAGATCAAGCATCCTTCTAACTCTCCTGTTACTATCTTCCCTGACAGCCTTTTACAATGACTACTTTCCTACGCACGGCAACTCGAGTGATTCGCCTATCAAATGCCCCCCTTCGCTGGTTGCCTATGATTCAGCATTGCAGGCTCAAACATGACCTGCATGACCCACCTCAAGGAAATCCACCAGTGAGTGGACGTGGTCCACCCGATGCCCCGAAAGAAGAAGCCGCAAACTTGAAGGATAATTACCGGTCTGGCTCATTTTTGGGCACGACGAAGCGGCTACCAGAATTTAATCTGAACGACAAGGTTGTGCTGGTGACAGGAGCTGCACGAGGCTTGGGACTTGTTCAAGCAGAAGCATTGCTGGAAGCTGGTGCAACTGTGTACGCTTTGGACAGGCTTAGTGAGCCCAGTCCAGATTTTTACCGCGTTCAGGAGCGGGCTGCAAAGGAACTTGGTAGGTTTCAGGCTATTATATAGACGGAAATGCATTAATAGAAGGATACAGGAACCACATTGCATTACCGACAGATCGACGTTCGCAATGTCTCCGAACTGAATGAAATTGTGAAGAACATATCCGACACACAAGGTAAAATGGATGGCCTGATAGCAGCAGCAGGCATCCAGCAAGAGACCCCCGCTTTGGAGTATTCACAAAAAGATGCGAACACAATGTTCGAGGTGAGATATATCACGACCAGTCGGGCCTAAATAGAGGCTAACACACCGCAGGTTAACATCACAGGCGTTTTCATGACAGCTCAGGCGGTTGCGAAGGAGATGATCCGATGGGGTAATGGCGGAAGCATTGCCATGATTGCGAGTATGAGTGGAACTATAGCGAATAGGGTAGGTTCTTCCGTATATTGGTGATGGCATCATCATTGCCTGCCCTGGTCGACTGAAAATACTCCGTGCCTAGGGTCTGATATGCCCTGCGTATAACGCAAGCAAAGCTGGCGTCATCCAACTTGGACGCAACCTAGCGGCTGAATGGGGCCAGTTCGGTATCCGTGTCAACACCATCTCACCAGGCTATATTGTCACGGCTATGGTGGAAGCACTCTTTGAGCAGTTTCCAGAGAGAAGAAGGGACTGGCCAACGCAGAACATGCTGGGTAAACTGAGCAAGCCAGAGGAATATCGAGGTGCAGCCGTATTCTTGATCAGTGACGCAAGCAGCTTCATGACTGGCAGTGACCTGCGGATTGATGGTGGGCATGCTGCGTGGTGATCCTTGCCTTATAGTGGCAACATATTGGCAGTCAGAACGTTTCGAAGTCATATTCTGATCTGCCGCTTTTTCTGGGTTTAGCTTGGCGTTGGTAAAAGAGCGTCCAGGAATTTGCGTGCTGCATCGAATTATCCCACAAAGAGATCCCGCCGTGGTATGCAATACATACATATTTCCCTCATGAATGTGAGCTCTCTGATTCCTTCATTTGCATGACTTTCCCTGCATCCCGCTGTGCTCTCTGCTCCGATATAGCTTCTGCCCACCTTTGCAATAACTCCCATCCAAATACAATGACAATGGGTAACGACACGATGAGAGCTATCACCCTTCGTGCCACGGGTCTGTACCGTGGGTCGAGGTATCCTTCCGAAACGACTCTCCTGGCTGCAGCTTCGGCACGCGAGACATCTTTAACTGGTTCGAACTGTTGCTTTGGCTCTCTCCCTTGTTGATGTAAAACGTCTCTCTTCTGCGGAGTACTGGAAGGTTTGAAAACGACCTTGGGCGGCCGAGAAATGCGCTCCGAAGGTGCAGGTGGCTGGAAGGGACGAGATTCTGGAAATCTTTTCGGTAGTGATGTCGCGTAGCCTCTTTGCGTTGAACACAGTAATCTGCGAGTCGCAAATGGCATTTTTAAAGTTATCAACATCTTACAGTGCTTTACTGTTATGGTTGTGGCCTCCGCGCGCTGAAATGACAGGAACCAATTCTTGTCTTCGGCCGATCTTCGGCCAGCCTTCTGAATGCCCACTTTCCTCCCTAGATAAAATATACCGGGACGCTGAACATTGGATCCAATTTCAATATCGACATAAATTCATATCTATATCTGTATTCATTAAATTATTTGGGCATTCGATATTGCGATCTGATGGTACACAAAAATGGAATTGAGTAGCTGAGACTAGAGACATGTTGAATTGTGTGAATGGTTGCGAGAATGGTTGCGAGAATGGTGAAGTTTGGCTTCTGCTGGAGGCCATTAAAGAGAATAGCGCATATCTCAGTCCAACCAAAGTTTGGCTATTCTGGAAAATGTAATTTTGAAGCACCAAATTCTGTATGAATGGTATCCCATGGAAACATGCAAAGTTAAGGGTCATTTACCCAGGCCTAAAAGCTCTCAAGCTCATAACGCCCCCCATGCTGACTAGTAACGAGTATTTTCCACTGGAGGTAGCTTCTCACATAACTTTGGGAAAATCATTTATCTGCCATCTAGATCACCCCGATCCTATCAGTCAGAGAATGCTGGTAAATACAATTGAGGTTCTTCTGGGGCCAATCTATCTGACCTGTGGTAAAGATCAGACCAACACGAAGTCTGTGGTGTCAAAATAGAATTTGAAAGCTCTTTTATGGGCAATGCACTAAAGCGCGATTCTCTTGACGAGTACTTTAATGACGCGAAGATTGCAATACAAGTTTAGAGATCATACCGATTATACATATACAATATCTCAGTGCATCCCAGATCGCAGTCAGAAAAGTTCATATCCGGATTGATTCGACCGGAGTGGTTTCTTCACCGGGGAAAGAGCCGCTTTGACGTGGATCAATGAAGATGCACATATGCATCGTCGTGAAACCTCATCGGCTAGAATAGTACTTCTTCGAGGGGTTTCCCTGTTCCAATCGGGGCGCTCAGACCTTGAGTATTTGTCCCAGGGCAGATATGGACTGTCCACGGACTCAGTTTCATGGCTTCTGAACTGACGCTGAAGCTTGCGGGTGACCTTCCGGGAGGCCTTCCCTGCGTACGGATGGGTGTGGTACGGGATATAGTCAAGGGAAGCAGAATAAGAACTTAAAATTATGTTTAATGGATTCATTCGATGTCAGAAGAAGGCTAAGATAGGAAGATCGAATCGACCAAATCTGTTCCTCGGGACCCAATGGGACTGATAATTCCTGCTCAGACCAGACCAGAACCAAATGCTTTAAAATTTTTGATGTAAAGCTCTTCATCATATCTGAGAGCATATGGACCAGCAGATACCTAAGTTCGTACGATGTGCTGATATAATATTACAAGACGAAAACCATTAGGAAACCATTCGGCCGTGTTGCCTAAGTTTCAGCACAAATTGAATCCCAAAGGTGTCTTCTCGACCAGCTCAGTCCATTGAGACGCCGACCATGCTTCCATTCTCTTCGCAGCGCCAAAAATGCGGGAAATTTGCATTGAAAAGTAAAGAAAAAGCAAAAAGGTCGCTTATACATGCCATGCACATCATAATCTCAATGTCTTGCCAACCCAATCTTTCAACCTCACGTAATACACATAATTTCCCAATTCAAAGGGTTCTATTGATCTACAACCACAGCGCCCGGATGCGGAAAATTCGCAGCTATGCCGGGATCTTTGCGCTTCTTAGTAAGGGTCAGCGGATCTTTGGATTTAACATCAGGGATATCATTTATTGCCTGAGATGGCGATGCCACAGTCGGGACCGAGATTTTGCAAGCCTGCGCATTTACAGCGGTGAAGCCGATCGTCTGGGGGACTACAGACGTACTCGTCGGCGAAGTGGGAGCCTCATTCTTAATCTCTCCAGTCATCCGATCAGGACTTTGCCGTTCGGCACCGACAATTTCGATGACAGCATCCTTATTTACAGAGTTTGGAGTTCCAGCTTTACCGCTGCTCTCTAGGGTGGTACACCCATTGATTTGGTGACCATGGCCGTTCGCCTGATGACCAGTCTCGATGGACCGTGCCACGGTAGGAGAAGTCGCTACACCATCTGCAGGAGTACTTGAAAATAGCGGCGGGGGCTGTGCAGCGCTCATTGGTCCTCTGTTGGGAATATTGCCTGGTGGTGGTGGGGTTGGAAATGCTTGGGAGCCAAAGACTTTCAATGCGTTTTCGTTCGTCGGAGTGAACGAGAACTTCATCTGCGCACCCGAGCGAGGCATATATCCCGGAATATACATCTTGACTTTCTCAAGGTGCTGCAGGTTGGCGTTGACAGTACTCCCATGAGACGGAAGACCGTTTGGAGGGAACCCAGCATGGTTTGGCCCAGCCTGCTGCATCTGCGCATTTGCCATAGAGGGCGATGGAGCAAATCCAGCAGGTGTGCCCGGCGGCTGCGAACCCAGCAGCAATGGGTTAAGGTGATGATGACTAATATATGGTTGCTGAGTAGCATGTTGCTGGCTCCTGCGGCGCTCGAGCTCAAGGGCATGCTGATGAGCAATTTGAGCGGGAGAAAGCTGGCCCGATGGATGCACAGGCAATCCCATCTGCTGCATCACTTGCTGTTGAGCAAGATGATGCTGGCGTGCCATCTCTTCGTGAGCCTTCGCCTGTGCCTCCTTCCATCTCTCCACGCGAGTTTTATTAGCAGCGATCTGAGCACCATACGACAGACACTGCCACGGCTGCTCGCTCTTAGCGCCCTGGTTGATTAGGTGATCAATTTGCATGTAAAGGTGGCGCAACGCGCGAGTGAGCTCCGTTGGCAGAATTGTGTTCACCTGCAAGCATCCACACTCGAGGACTGATTGGAAAGCCTTGACGGCGATACCTTCCGGCGTACTATCTGCTTTTATCTGTATGGGAGGGGGCAGGGACGGGACCTTTGCAGCCCGTTCTCGTTCCTCAGCCTCCGTAAACTTGCGTGGTCTGCCTGGACCGCGTTTCTTCGTCTGAGCCTGCTGCTGCGCCCAGATTTGTGCCTGTCTTTGAAGCTCTGGCTGCATTGTGTGGGTAATCCTTTGCTGGGCCCATGATTTGAGTGCATTTTGAATGAACTGTATACCGTATGTAAGAGGCCCATCCGGCTCGCCCGGATTTTCAAGCGCATAATTGAGCTTTCTCAGATGCCCATCGAGAGGGTGTTCTTCGATATCGTCTTCTGCTTCATCATCCGCATCATCCTCTCCTTCGTCTTCGAACATGCCAAGAAGTGCGTCCAGGGCATCGTATTTCCTTTGAGGCAATTCCTTTTTTTGTGGGTTATTCGGATGTTGTTGTTTTTCGGAACGTATTGAGGGTTGTTTGGTATCGGTAATTTGTGCATTTCCCGAGACGTCAGGCTCACCGGACATGTTCGGAGATTTAGGAATGGGAGGTACGCCACCGAATTGGGTCAAGGCCGCTGATAATGCCTCCAGCTTTTGAATCATCTCAATGACAGTACAGGATTTCTGAGACACCTCCAAATTGTCGATAGCTTCAAAGTCAATTAGCTGGACCTGGGGTAAAGGAAGAGGCGGTGGCATTGGTCGTGGTGCCGCAGGATAATGGGGGGGTGGAGGTAGATTTGGCGGATGTGCCAATTTTGAAGGCTGTTGTCGGGTTTCATGGGTCGGCATCCGCATTTGAGGTTGCTGAGCGGGAGTTGGCGGTGGCGGCGGATTCTGATGTTTCATTTTTTGCTGTCGACATGTCTTGTGCGATTGAGCTTTTGGCTGACGCGTAGGTTTTGCCTTTGGTTCATAAAGCGGAGCAGGCTCCTTTGACGTGTCATTATCATCCTCGTCCCCATCTAAGATGTAATAGTTCATGAAATCTCCATATTCCAAATTTGTCCTTGAACTAGGCCGACATTCCTTAAGAGGTTTCTCCGATGGCGGAGGAGGAGATGTTGATACTATCGAAGACAGCTCTGACGATTCCCTGGAGTCTTGTCGTAGGTTTGGGTCATCAAGCTGCATATTCTCCGAATAGCGAATTCTGAGATTGGACCCACGTCTTGGTTTTGCAAAATCAATTGAGTCCTCGACAGGCAGGGAATCGGGCGCACAGATAGTCGAGTTTCCCGTATTTGGGATTGATTGCGCTGATGGGACAACGCTTTCTTCGCTTTGGGACCTCAGGCTCAGTCTCAATTTGGGTTTCTTTGACGGGGGCTCGCCATCCAATGGTGGACTTAATGACTGACTCATCGACTGGGGTGGCATGAGATGCAGTACTCCTGCTGGCTCCACTTGCGGTGCTGGCGTAACTACTGGTCCGGCAGGTGGCTGATTGCTGCTCGCACGCTGTCCATTTGGGCCCATCCCGCGCTCGGTAGCAATTTTATACTTTTTGATTTTGGCGCTCGATATTCGGTTCGTAAAATGGAATACCGAGACCTGGTTTTGGAAATCCCGCGCCGACATGGCCAGTGGCGATATTGTTGAATGACGCTCTGCGATGTGAAACCAGAAGATCTGGAGTGGGCGCACCTTCCGCGCTGAAATACGTGGGCACTGTCACATGAATGAGCAACTTGGCCTCGGCCTTGCTGGTTGAGGACTTGAAGACGCAACAAACAAAAAAACCAGACGCGCACAAATTCCGGCCCTATGCCGCTGGCCCTCGAAAATCGCCCAATATGGCAGTTGTAGACCCGAATTCGCCAGTGTGTGAGAAATGGTGGGAAAGATGATGGTAGTGGATGACGAGAGGGAGGATGGCGTGTTGAGAATATGAGGGGGTTAGGAGACAGCAGGAGCGTTCGCGAAGAAAGGTGCGAGGTCCACCTCTGGCTCTTGCCATCTTTGCACTAGCGCGATCACGTGGACTATGCGGGTTGGATTCGAACATTGCTGAAGGCACATTTTGGACAATGAAAGCTTCCTAAGAGGAGAGTCAAAAATATTTCCTTAAGTCAATAATAGGTCAGGAAATATTTTAGTAATTTTGAGTTACCACTGCTTCCTGCACTAAGTTTTTGATGTACTTAGCAACTGAGTGAGGTCGTTGTCTTGTGCCTCCTGTATTCGTACTCGCCTACTTGGTGCCTCAGGCATAAAACTGCACTAAGGGTCTGGAGACGTAGCTTGAGCTTGAGATAATCAGCTCGCCCTCCATCTGCATGTTACGTTTTCTTTGCTATTACTCCTTTCCTGATCATGAGACTTTTTTGTGAAGCAGCGCTTACTGCGCTCTCCTTTGGCAGCGTTGTTTGGGCTTCGAGCGCATGGAGCTTCGAAGATGCTACGGTGTCAATTCAAGGTAAAGGCTCCGGTGTTGGCGGCGGTATGAAGGAGAAGTATAGACACATCTTCGCCTTTCGAATGCGACCGCTCAATTGACAGCGCTTTCAGGCTCAACCCGCACTCACCCCTTGTATCCTCCATCCCCCTTCCGGCTGCAGAAACGCTGAAAGTCACTTTGACCGCACTCGAGGGTAAAAATAGTAAGAGACCGCATCAAGCCTTCCTAACCCTCCAAGACCCGAATACTGGACTTGAGGATTCTTTTCCCTTTACCATGAAAGAGAATGGTAAAGGGAAAGTGGAAATTGTACGTCGCATGAATGCGATAGCAACCTCGGCTTTTAGCTTACATGACACATGACAGACCCAGAAAGAGCTTCCATATCAATTTGTCACTTCAGACAAGCCATTGAAGGCATCCGTCATTCTCGCCTCATTCGGGACGTCGAATCCGTACAATAACCATGCCTTCGACCTCATTATCCAGACCGACCCAGTCTCACCACCAATTGCCCCAGCCGAGCCTGAGCGATACGTCGCGAAGCCTGAGATCCACCACATATTCAAGTCGGACCCTCGCACGCCTCCGAAAATTATCAGTCTCTTTTTTGTGCTGGCTATCCTTGGGACACTGCCAATGTTGTTTGGCATATGGCTTTTTCTGGGAGCAAATATGGATCACGTTGGCAAAGCTTTCAGCAGCGCACCAATTTCGCACGGGTTGTTTCTGGGAAGTATTATCGCGATGGAAGGGGTGTTCTTCATGTACTATACTTTCTGGAACCTTTTTCAGACTCTCCCTATAGCTGCGCTAGTGGGTGCGGTTGCATATATAAGTGGAAGCAGGGCGTTGACGGAGGTCCAAGAGCGGCGACTAGCCGGCGAGAGGTGAGGGCTATCAAAAGTTTTGTTCTGCAGTGGCCGTCATGGGACTAGAAGATGAAATATTAGACCAGGAGCTATGGCATGACCTATTCCACCCTGTAAACACTGAAAATAGCTCGACCTATTCGGTCCTGGTTTCAAATTCTCATTCGAGTTTTGTAATTCATTTGGTAGGCAAATCTTTCTCCGAAGGCATAACATAGATATCTTTGCAACTTTATAGAAGACTCACGTTGCCCACGCCCGATAATAGTCATAAAAATCTTGTAAGTTGCGTTGCATGCCTTCGATAAAGGTTCGCCTAATTTACAATTGGGGAAAAAATACAACGATTGATCTCGTATGCGCTTTGAATAAGTCACTCTCAGTTGATCGAAACACAAGCCCTCTTATTCGAAAATATACGATTCGGATCGATTTTGTTACTCTTACGAGGTAACATCCTGGAATGAAGCATACCTTAGTCTAAGGGCAAGGATGGCAGCGACAGGAGCTGGCATTTGCTGGGAACCAGAAGCAGTCCTCATTTAACGAGGCTTCTCTTATTTTCTCTTCTTTTAGCAGTATTGGAATTATAAAATTTAGTATTTGCTCCTCGCTTTTAACCTTCAATGTGGCCTCTAATGAATGATTAAAAGGCAGTGTGATTTTGCCAAGACAGAAATTGGATAATATTACAAGTCTTCGAATATCCACATGACGGCTATCTTCGGTGACACATCTCGGTATGCACCAGAGACCGACAACAGTCTGGCGTGATCTTTGTCCACGAATGCTTTTACCAAATTGAGATATCAAGGCTAGCCACCTGAGCAATGTCATCAAATCTTTTCCATGCCCGCTGTACAAATTGAGATTATTCTACGCCTTTATGTGATCATTTTCCAACTTCACCGTGGCCTAATATTTGAAGCTCTTCCAATAATTTCTATTTCTTCCCTGCCTTTTTCTCCGACAACTCGGGGCCATTAGCCCCTGCATTTAGCTTCATGTCCTGAAAATTTCCCTCTAAATCTCGTATTTATTCACCTTCTCAGATGCAGGCTTCTCCATCTTTAATATTGCTACTACCAATTCTTTGAAACTAGGGACCTTCCTGTTAGTGCAGAGGTTGGTAAGGACATTACTCATTGCTAGGACAGTCATAGAGCTTCTTGCTCCACGTGAAGATGTCCTGTTGCGGATCATCAAAGAAGTCCAAGTTGTATCATTTGGCCCAGAAATTTCTGAATTTTCGGTCTGGCGGTTCCAGGTTGACTACTACAACTAGATGCGGGCAGTGAAGCAGCAATTCGCATCAGCAGTTTCTAAACTTCGGTGGCAGTTTGAACGACAGAAAATTGCCCCTTCCGATTTTAGCCGTTTACTTAGAAATCGACAGTTGCATGATGTACAGTGTGTCCGCCACAGTCTCCTAGATTGATAGATAATTCCAAGTTCATTGAGCGCACACGAGACACATCGCAAGATAATGCTAGGATGGATCATTTTCTTTTGCAGGAAGTCACAAGAGCCGATGAAATCGTTAGAGAAGGAAAACCGAGTGAAGCTAGAGGTGAGATGTGTTGTTGTTTGGCTCCTGCATCTTTCGAGAATAATGTTCGTATAGTATAACAAGCTCTTCCACTATTCTGATAGCAATTTCACGCTCGTTTAAGTAGTAAGAGTTGCCACAGAGGGCAACCATGGCGACCAAGTAGCGTGCAGCATTCGGAGGACTCGTAGTAGTAAAGCAGCAAGGTGCGAAGAATTCCATTATTTAGAGACGCAAAGTCACACATCCTTATATTTGGCTGTTGATGCTTTACGAATGGGCTCAAATCACCATCCAGCCTGATTTTGACGCTGTCATTGTTGAAATCTTGGAAGAGGATGAATCGGTGGATGTAGTAATCGCCATTTCAGACTAGTCTATGGCTTGAGAGGTCAATATTATGGAGACTTGGTGAATTTATTTTAAGGGCAATTATTGATAAAACTGTGTAGAAATAGAGACTGTTGGAGATTTAGAAGAGCCTATGGAGCTCGCATCAACTTGTCCGGTGATGCATGCACCTCACCAATAATTCACTACGTGTTCCAATACAAAGTGATTGCAAGTTGATGCTCAGCAATCTGATGCCAAAATGACATCTCATTTGTGAAAATTTACACTCATCTTTGCCTTCTCACGTCACTATTAGTCCCTTCCCATCTCCCCACCGGTAAGAACCTCTGCAATGCGTTTCAATCTCTCCTGGTTTGCTTTCTCAAACCCGCCGGCCGTATCTAACGCACTGCCACTCCTCTTATCCCCAGCCATCTTTGCATTCCGCTCAGCCAGATCTTTAACACTCGCCGGAGGACCTAGCGCCCACACGCTTGCGGAATTCGCTGACATGTCGCCGCCGTATCCAGCCCAAGAGACAGGGTTCTCTGCGGTCCCAAATGCGCGCTCGATCTCAGCATCCAGCTGCTCCTGTGTGACGATGAAGGAGCGCGCCCGCATGTAAAGGGCGTGGAGATCGCGATGGCGGATTTCGCTCTTAGCAGCGGTGTGAGCGGCGAGGAGCAGCTCCTTATGCGCAAGACGTTCGGCGCGCGTGGGGTCAGTCGGTGGCCGAGCTAAAGCAGCCAGGTCAAGGTTGTGAGAGGGGGCTGTTAAACGCTCGTCCTCCCTCTCCGCAGCGTTTAAGAGGCGGGCGCGCTCCTCTTGCTGTTGTCGCTGCCGCTCCCGCTGCTTCACTGCCTCTTGGTCTTGACGTGCGCGGAGTGTAGCTAGCCCTTCGCGTAAGTTACGCCGGCGCAACTCAGAGAGGCGTTCTTTCCATTGCTCGCGACTGCCAATTGGAGCTTTGGATGGACGTTTGGGAGGTTTGGTGTGTGGTTCGAGAAATTCATTGCTGGCTTTATCGCGGCCCTCAGCACCGTCAAACACGTTACGTGGCACGGGCAAGCGACCCTTGATGAAGTGACGATCGGGGAGGGTTTGCTGCGGTGGCTCCGGGAGGTCAAGGTATCGTGGGTGTTCAGGGCCGACAGCAGCACGAATGGAAGAGGTTGAGAAGGACCGGAAGTTGCATTGTGGACATTGCCATGCGAGCCATGAAATTGTAGAGCCCGGTTTTGGGGGCATGTAGGGCATTTGTGGGCGAGATAATGTGCTGCAGGTAGATAATGCAATGGAAGACATATGCCATGTGCTCTACGGCGCTCGGGGGTGAGGACCGTGCACTAAAACTGCCAAGTTTTCGACCTCCGCTTTTTGTCAGTGAGACTTTTCTCACATCACTTCTCTCTCGTATACTTGTTCATCGCCCCACTTTCTCCTTCTACTTTACAGGGGAACATCATTGAGCACGATGGGGACCGGCAAGCGCGAGGCCGCCCGTCGGGAGCGGCAAGGTAAGACGTCCGATGGTATGGGCAATGTTAGGACGAAAGGCGAGAATTTTTACCGCTCCGTACGCATTCCCACCACAGCTTTATGCCTTAGGCAATATACTAATATTTTTGCACTCGACAGGCCAAGCGTGTGAAGACCTTGAACATGTACAAAGAAGGCAAACCCCAGCGTAACGCCAAAGGCGAGATCACGAAAGCTGCAGCATTCCAAAAACACGATGCTCCAAGCGCGCGCATTGAGCCTCACCGCAAATGGTTCACCAACACTCGTGTTATCTCACAAGATGCACTGGCGAGTTTCCGCGAGGCGGTGGAGGCGAAGAGCCAGGACCCGTATAGCTATCTTCTCAAGCAAAACAAGCTGCCCATGAGCCTGATCCATGACAACAAGGACAAAGAGCGTAAGGATGGTTTGATTCAGCACAAAGCGAAAATCCGTATTGAGACGGAAGGATTCGGAGAGACTTTTGGGCCAAAAGCGCAACGAAAAAGACCGCGACTTGCGGTGAGTAGTCTAGAGGATCTGGCGAAAGCGACGGACGACGATTACGCCGCATTCCGCGAACGACAGGAAGAAGCGCGATTGCTTTCCGGCAAAGCACATCCTGAAAAATCTGGGAACACACTTAACCACGAAGATATCATGACTGCAGCAAGCCTTCAAAACTCTGGAGAGATGATGACGGCGCGCGAGCCTGTCTTCTCGAAAGGACAGAGCAAGCGCATCTGGAATGAACTGTACAAGGTCATCGATTCAAGTGATGTGGTCATCCATGTCCTCGACGCCCGAGACCCCCTAGGCACACGGTGTCGAAGCGTGGAGAAGTACATTCGGGAGGAGGCGCCTCATAAGCATTTGGTCTTCTTGATCAATAAGTGCGATCTAGTGCCTACATCCGTTGCGGTACGTGAACGCATGATATCTCCTTGTCGTTTTTCTCGATATGCCCATTAAAGTCTTTCCCTTCACTACAATTTTCGATCCCAATGCCAAGGTTTTAGTCAAGGTTCCTCTCCGCCAGACAATCTGGGCATCTCCTATGGAAGTGAATCTGTTACGACCTTGGCAGAATAAGCCACTCTGCTTTCATCTTATGGCTCTCTGCCGTTTTGGCATGCCAACCACGAAGGCAAATTTGTGTCTTGTTTTGAGTAGCGATTCCTTATTCATAATCGGGAGGAAGAGCTTAGTTATGAGACATACATTTATTCACACACACATTACTACAACTTTATATGAAGCTGCTCAGATGCCTCAACAACAGAAGATCAATGTGAACAAGAACATTATACTGACTTTCTCTCACAGGCAAAATGGGTGAAGATCCTCTCGCGCGACCATCCCACATTGGCTTTCCATGCCAGTTTGACACACTCCTTTGGCAAAGGCACCCTCATCTCCTTGTTACGTCAATTCTCTACTCTGCATGCCAGTCGCAAACAAATTTCTGTCGGGTTTATCGGATATCCCAACACTGGGAAATCATCCATCATCAATACATTGCGTAAGAAAAAAGTCTGTGCAACTGCGCCCATCCCGGGGGAGACGAAAGTGTGGCAATACATTACGTTGATGAAACGAATCTATCTAATTGATTGCCCCGGCATCGTTCCGCCTAGTGGCACGGACACTGCCGAAGATATCCTACTGCGTGGTGTGGTGAGAGTGGAGAATGTGGAGCACCCAGCACAGTATATTCCGGCCGTATTGGCGCGCTGCGAGCGGAAACATCTGGAGCGGACGTATGGAGTAAAAGGGTGGGCCGCATCATCACAAACTTTGTGTTCGAATGTCGCCGATGACAGGGTAACGAATGACAGTGATGAGGTCCAGGTAAAGGAGCGTGAGCGCACACTCGAGGGGGTGCGATTTTTAGAGGCTCTGGCAAAAAAGGGCGGGCGGTTGCTGAAAGGTGGGGAGGCGGACCTGGATGGTGTTGCAAAGATGGTGGTCAATGATTTTCTGCGTGGCAAAATTCCGTGGTTTGTGCCGCCTCCAGCGATCGAGGGGGCGGAGACGGACGATGGAGAAGGAAGGGATGAGAAACTAGGATTCACGCATGGCAAGAGGAAGCGTGAGTTGGAGGCGGAGGAGGAACAGGAGAAGAAAGCCGCAAGGGAGGTGGACGATGACGGGAACGAAGGCGAAATTGATGATGAGGAAGATTTTGAAGGCTTTGACTCTGAGCTGGAAGAAGACCGGGACACCGGTGAGGATGTGGACGAGGAAGCTGATGCGGGCGTTGAGCTCCAGCATGAGGCTAATGGTGGTGAACAGGAGTTGGGCATCAACGATGAAACCCATTTTGATGAGGGGTAAATATCGATGAGAGCAATAAAACTTAAGCTCTCTATTCCCCAAAACTCCTCATGCAATCCAATTGCTGGACGTGTGTTGCCCGTGACCATTGCACTAAACTTTGGGACTAGCCGGGTTGGGATGAGGTTCCGGGGCGATGGACTGCATGTGGATCGCAGCTGCCAGTCATACACAACTCCCAACATCGCTCTTGCCTGTTGATGTTGAAATATCTGCTACCGCTCCTTCGCTCCTGCCTTCCAAAATCACGATGAAGCTTTTCGACCGACCTCGGAAACTGCTTGCCTCGACCGAACCACGGCTGCTCGACTCAACAGACCCGCACCCCTTTCCTGCCTGCCCTCGCCATGGTCGACTGAGGAAGAGCGGAATGGAAGTGCTTTATGCTTTCTGCTTGGCAGATACAATTGCTGCCCATCTTGCCTCCACCATATCCCAATGCGTTCGTTCCTGCCAATCGCCGGGCGTGTGATGAGGTCCCCATTCGGCAGGATTCACGCAAGCAAACGCAGTCGCCACCGCGAACTTGCCCTGCTCGTCTCCTCGCTGAGGCAGGAATGGGGCATGGCTTCTCGAAGCACGGTCCATGGCCACAGATACTTAAGCACCTTGCTCCCTCTGCTCAGAGACGTCTTTTTCTTCTTCTCTTCACACGCATTGCTCCGTTCAATAGCACTATCCCAGCATTCTATCATCGGCTGAAACATCCATGTCTGTCACTCCCTTCTCCAGCACCTTTCCATTCCACCTCTTCCAATATTGACTGCTCTCGACAGATCCGAGCAACCGCCCACGCTGATCTCCGGTCATTAACGTCTGAACCGGAGCCACTATGTGAGTTGACCATGTGCACCAATCTGCCTTCGTCTATCCTTTGCTGACGAATTCTTGCCAGGCACAATATGAAACTTGTCCAGGCCCTGGCCCTGGCGTCCAGTGCCTTGGCCATGCACACCGGCAGCGATACCTGGTATGCTTTCTCGATCCTATTTGCCAACCTTCCGTCAACCCACTGACCCTCTCAGCTGCTTCCATCTCACCGCCTATGGGGGTCCTGGCGGCTGCGTCGGCCAGCTTTCGGACGGACAAAACCGCATAGGCCAGACTAACCTGCCGGTGCCGCAGGGTGAGTACTGCATCCACGCCGGCGGCCTGACGGATTCGCACGGTCGTGGCTGCATCCTCACGCCGCCGACGACGCAGTGGCAGTGTGATGAAGGTGCCGCGCCAACCGGCGGTTTCAGCTTGTCCAGCAACGGCACTCTCGAGCACAATGGCGACACCACTTTCTGGTCGTGCCCCACGGGTGACCACGGCGGGTACAACATCTACGCCATGCCCATTCCCAACGAGCCTGGCTGCGTGCCCATCTGGCTCCACAGTAACAACAACCAGTGTGCGGCTCCACCGCCACCGCCTCCACCGCCACCACCACCACCACCACCACCACCACACACTCACATTCCACCGCCGCCGCCGCCACCACCGCCACACACTTGGACTCCTCCACCCCCGCCAAAGCCATCGGTCACGACTTCTTGCACAACTTCGACCAGCACTCCTTCGCCACCCCCGCCTCCGCCTCCACCAAAATGCACCACTCAGGTCATTTGCAACTAATTTGCACGGACGGACGGAACGTCTCCATCGACGTGATGGGTGCTGCAGCGTAATGTACTGTCAGCTGACCAGAAAGTGGGTGGACATTGTATAGCACCCTTTGCTAAATACGGAGTGGGCTTCATCCGGTGATAAGGAGTGATGGACTAGACTAGCTCGCATGGTTCGTGCTGAAACAGGGTATATTGGGTCAGCATTAATTTTGTACATCGAGAGATAAAAAAATCGGAAGGTGGCCTTTCGAGGCACTTGCTCTGTTTTAAATTTATCCTGCTTTGCTTTTGTTCCTACGACCATGCATCATCAAGTTTTCTCCGTTCGTTCCCCTGTGGATGTTGTATGTACGTTAAATGAATCATGGAGGACAGCAAAAGCTCGGGTTGGCAACCAGACGCCTAGGAGGAACTTATTGGTGCAAGACAGCGCTTTTACCTCACGTGAGGAAATAGCACGATATGGACCGTGGCAGATTGCCAATGGAAATCTCTTGCGGTTAATATTTTTTTTTTAAAGCTCTAATAACCGTCGAGGATTTTCTCTTCGCTCATTCCGCTCATAGAGGAAAGAAAAGGTTATGATAAGCCCGGGCCCATGCCAATTCATTCCGTTCCATTCACATGCAGGCGACACCGCCTCTCCGTCCCCCGCCTTCCACCTCAGCCAAAAAAAAAAAAGGCAAGATGGGGAAAGCAAGCACACACCCAAAAACACACATAGCTAACCCACCCTAAGCATTCTGATCTAAGCCCAAGTCCTCCTCAGCGGGCACTACCCGCAACGTATTCGTATGGCCCATGCCACCGCGCCAGCCCTGTACACAAACAACGGCGTCGCCTTTGTTAAGCACGCCGAGTTTGATGGCGTTGGCGATGCCCCACTTCAGCCGGTTGTCCACATCCTCTTGCCATGGCGTCGTCTTGAAGTCGGGCTTGGAGTGCGGGTAGTGGAAAGGGTACACACCTCGGTAGAGATGTGAATACCGCGATGCTCGCGCGTTGCGTGTCACCATGATGATGGGGCAGACAGGGCGGTATTTAGAGATGAGTCGGGCGGTGTTGCCGCTGAAGGAAGCGGAAGCGCAGGTCAGCGGAGTGCAGGGAAGGGAATTTTGCGGAGGATAGTAACATGTGATCACAGGAAGCGAGGACTTACGTGGTAGTCAGGCAGAGGATGGCGCCGGCGTTTTGCTCCAGCGAGGCGCTGACGGCCGCCATGCAGCATGTCTCAGTGGTGGGAACGGGACGCGGCGCGAGGCTACGCAACTCATCGAACGCATTGACGTAGGGGATGGCAACCTCAGCGAGGAGACACGTTTCGTGCATCATGGTAACGGCCTCGCGCGGATAGTTACCCTTGGCCGTCTCACCCGACAGCATGACGCAGTCAGCACCATCGAGCACAGCGTTGCCCACGTCCGACACTTCGGCACGCGTCGGGCGCGGATTGTATGTCATGCTCTCGAGCATCTGCGTGGCGCAAATTACCGGCTTGCCGGCGATGTTGCACTTGGCGATCATCATCTTCTGTGCTACGAACACCTGCGCGGGCGGGATCTCAATGCCGAGATCACCGCGCGCGACCATGACCCCATCGGTGACCTCGAGGATGGCGTCGAAGTTGTTCACGCCTTGCTGATTCTCGATTTTGGCAATGATCTGGATGTCATGGCCCTCCGGGCCAAGGACGTCGCGAATGTGCAGGATGTCCTCCTTACGCCGGATGAAGGAGGCGAAAATCATATCGACGCCGTTCTTGACGCCAAACTGCAAGTCAGCCTTGTCCTTCTCCGACAGCGCGGGAAGGTCGACGTCCGTGCCGGGCAGGTTCACGCCCTTCTTGCTGCTGATCTTGCCATTGTTGATGGCACGGCAGCGCAGCGTCTGCGAGTCAGTGATAGATAGCACCTCGAAGGCCAAAACGCCGTCATCGACGTAAATAGTGCGCCCAGGGGCGATGACCTTGGTGATATTCTTGTAGTCGACGTACATGTTCTTGTTGTCGCTACACTTGGCGTACTGGTCGTCCGTAGTAATGTTGATCTCTGACCCGGCCGAGATGGGGATGTCCTCGTCGCCGGGGGTATTACCGGTGCGGATCTCTGGGCCCTTGGTGTCGAGGGCGATGGCCAGCGGCCGGCCGGCTTGCTCCTTCTCAGCCTTGCGTGCGTTGTCGATGACGGACTGGTGGTACTCATAGGTGCCATGCGAGAAGTTCATGCGTACGACGTTGAGGCCAGCAGTGCGAAGCATGTTGATCTTCTCTGCTGAGTTCGTCTTGGGGCCTGTCCAATGATGCTCAGCGTCAGCGCGTGCGTGCGTGGGCGCGGTTGTAAAGCATTGAAGCTAGGCATACCAATGGTACATATGATGCTGGTGCGGCGGAAGGCCTTATGGGGCTTGTATTCGGTGTTGAGGTTGGCGAGCCATTCCACACGCGTGCGCCCATACTCTTGGTGGGCGAGCGAGTTCGCCATGGTGGTGCTTTTCTTTGCTGGCCCCACCGCAATGTCAGCGCATGGTTTCTCGTGCAGCTTGGATCTTTCCCGCCAGATCGCTCACCTCGTAACCACGCCTGACCAAGGCCAATTGTGTGATATGCGGGACGGAGGAGAAGAGAGACTTATAGTGGAGCGAAGGGGTAGGTGCGCAAAAAAGAAAAAGGGCGGTGGTGCAAGCGCGGTGAAATATTGATTGAGCTCGAGGATCACCGGCCCCGCCAAACGGCCAGCCCTCAACGCCTCACAATCGATAACACCCACGCCCGTGCCATCCGGATGCCGCGCAACTTCCCATTTGAGCACATGGGCACATCCCGTGGCCGCTGCTACCACGCGGATGTTGCGCGCGGATGTGGCGGTTGAGAAAACCTCTTTATCAATACATTGGAGACAGGGTGGAAGACGTCTAGGCATAGCGGCCGGGTGTATTTCGGAGCGCTTGAAGCATGGTGGAGAAAAGTGTTGCATCTCACCAACGCTTCCACCATAAGCATCTGCCTCGTACGCTGGTAAAGCGAGTGGCCGTAGAAGGAGGCGTGAGTGCATTTGAGGCTCTGCGACTGGCGAGATAAGTTCGCTGATCGATTTTTTTCTTGCCCCAAGCGTACTACTCAGAACGTGACGGCGTAGTCGTAGGTACAGTTTGTCGGTCTCTCGGCAACACATCCGTACAACTCCATCACAATTCGACGTGCTCGTGCTCCGGCCATATCATCCATACGCTATTCCACCGCCTTGACTCGCGCAACAACAGATTCTTCAGCTTCGTATTCTATCTACTAAGTATTCTCCGCGGCAGCGAGGAACACAACGGAGTTTCCACAAGAACGCAAAGGACATCTGCCTCAGGCGCATAGGCGTCTGCCATCACCAACACCATGGTGGTATGCTCCACATCCCTCCACGCATCACCTGCCCTTGAACAAAACTCCACCTAACACTCCAGCTCCTTAGCTCGGTCGCATAGCCCACATCACATTCGACGCCGTCCTTATCTCCGCCTTCCTCGCCGGAGTCAAGCGTTCCACTGGCCTCACGTATGTACCTTCAAATTCGTTCCCAGCCACGCCGCTTACACTACATCATCTTCCCCATAACTTTCTCTTCTACCATAACCTTCACGTCCCATTCAATGCATGCAATGTAGTGGACAGCTTCCGTACGAGTGAGGAAATGGTTTCATTTCTGACCTAACCAAATAGTCCTAGTCTTCGGTCAGAGTCCCTTTCCGATTCCCCAAGCGTCAAGAAGTGGGTGGAGAACTATTTGTGGGTGGGTGAAACCATCATGGACCAGAGTGTGGCGTTGATGAGCGCGAGTTCGTATTTCGAGCGGAAGAGGTGAGATGGATGGGACCGGATCGAATAGGAGCGTTCGACGCATGATTGAGCTTGACTGATTTCCATCTTTTACGGGTATTCGGGAGATGGCCGCGGCGATGGGACGTCTCGATGATAGCGTGCTTGGATGAATATTCGCACGAGGCGATGGCATGCAGGCGATCACTGGGCGATTATATTGCGGATTACTCGGCTCGAAAGCGGCGGAGTTTGTGCGAGATTTGACATCAGAGTGTTGTTATAAAACTTTCAACCGCGTTTTGGCACAAGGACGCCATTCAAATGGGAATGGTTGGAGGAGTGATGCGCAATGAAGCAATACCTTTTCACTCATTTACGCCAAACTACGTCTTGCGCATAGTTTATAACCACCTATCGCTGCAAGTTGGCTGTATAAAACCGTGATCGGTCAAACGCCGTGAAAGATGCTCGTTCATCGCCCATTCCCCTCTCAAGCAGTTTTATCTCTCCCTACATCCTCTCTAGCGTCTCACCTCTCCAGCAAAATAGCTTAGAACTTGTTGAACTGCTTGACTGCCTTCCCGGTTCGTGGCAGCACGCGCAGAACATTGAAGCGAACCTGAATTAAACGTGAGCGTGCACACTCCCTACACAAGGCAAATTGCTTTTCACATACAGTCTTGCTCAGCGGCCGGCACTGGCCGACGGTGACCCTGTCCCCTTCCTCCACACGGAATGCTGGACTCACGTGTGCGGCAAGGTTCGTGTGCCGCTTCTCGTAACGGTCATACTTGGGGATGAAATGTAGATACTCGCGGCGGATGATGACGGTGCGGTGCATCTTGGTGGATACTACGGTACCGGTCAGAATGCGGCCACGGATGCTGACGAGCCCGGTAAAGGGGCATTTTTTGTCTGCAGGAATGAGCATGTCAGTATACCGCCGAAAACTAAATTTCCGTCCTTTCTGCCACGCGGGCTTCTTCTCCATGATCCAGACTTTCTCACACTGTAAGGCAATGACTGTGCATACCGATGTAAGATCCTTCAATAGCCGTTTTTGGCGTTCGGAAGCCTAAACCGACGTCCTTGTACCATCTTCTACCGCCCTGTCCTTTTCTCTTCGACTTGCCGCTCTGAACCTTAGAATTAAGGAAGATATGCGGTTGCTTCTGGTACGCGCGCTCGCTCTGCACAGCCAATTCGGTCGCCATGATTGCGGAATTTGATAGCAATCAAGATGGGGTTGGCGAGCGATGGGTGTGAGTCCGGTGTTGTTGGTTGTTGGACGTGGCAGATTCGTGGTGCTGCTCTCGGCGGAAAGTTATTCGCCGTGCTGGTTCAAATTCTGTCTTGGCAGTGGGAATGCGCACGGATCACAATCGAGTCGGCTGACTTGCCGAGATAGGGTGTTTATTGCGATAAACAAAGCGTCATGCGGACTTCCGACACGCAGTAGTTTTGGTTAATGTCGATTTCACTGCGTACACAAAGCGCACGAACGCAATGGCGGATATGCTTGATAAGGAGAATATCGCGCCAATAATGCCGAGCGATCCTCTACAAGTAAAGTCGCCGTCACAGAAAGGGGGGAGGAAAGGACGAAGCAAGAGCATTGGACCCGGCGAATTGAGTTCAGACGGAACGAAACAGGACACCAAACAAGACACGAAAAATCGACGAAAATCAACGTATGTGCCAGCAACTAAATCAATAATCCCAAATGACTCCCAGAAGGCCGAAAGGCAGGCAGCGCGTCGAAAGACTTTGGCCAACCGACGCGTCTCTTTTGCCCCTGAGGCCACGCTGCATACATGGGATGTGATTGAATTCATGCGCGATCCGACAACATCAACAGACTCTTCAGATCAGACAAGACGCGCCTCAAATGTCACACAAGGGACTAATTGTTCTCCGTTCAAATCTCCGGCTTCCGGATCTGATCCGCCTTCCACGCCGGCTGACCAGGAGGATGAGTTGATACAGCTTCCGCGCTCTCCAGCGCATCAACGGGCTATGCATAAGAAGCAGCGCCGCCGAAGCTCGGGCATTCCGCCCATGAACTTTAATAATCCGGATGACTTCGGCTCTTCTGACAGCATAAGTGGGAGCAGCGATGTTTCAGGCAGTGAGGACGAGGGAGAAATGGAGGATACAACTGGTACTGCTATGAGTTTGGACATGGGGGATGACACGAGCCGCTCATCTGAAAGTTTCTCGAGCACCAGCTCAAGCGCTCGGTTAGAGGCTGCGCTTAGACAGGCTGCGGAGGCAGCAGGCACGCGTGGTATTGAATACGATGAGTTTGGAGATGACGACATGTCCATGGAGCTGGCCAGCGAGGAGGTGACGAACGCGTTTAAGCCGTGGGTGCAGCGAACTGCGAGCGCCCCGCGGGGATCCGCGGATCTAGATCAGGAAAATGTAAATCCGTTTTCCCCTGCATTTAAGGCGCAGACAGTTTCTGGCACTGTCCGTTGGCCAGAAAGGGTGGAGGAGGAAGATACCGGAGATTTGAGTATGGATGTCACGCGCGCAGTCGGTGGTATTGTAAATGCGAATCAGAAGGGACAGGTGAGGTCGAGTTTGCCCCTTGAGGATGGGACGATGGATTGCGAACAAGCTGTCAGCAATATTCAAGATAACGGCCTATCTTCCTCCCCGGCTCGTGGCGGGCAGAAAAGAAGGCGTTCAACAACCGATGCTGGCTCACCAGGTGTAGGAGCCTCTCCAGCGCTACCAAAGCGGCGTCGTTCTTCCATTGCGCGATCTTCCATGGGTGACGATACAATGGATTTGACCGTAGCTGTTGGTGGGATTCAAAGTAGCGTATCACCAACAAAATCAGAACGAAAGAAGAGCTTGGCTAAGCGCAGATCTTCTGGTATTTCTTCTGAGGTGGAGGAAGTGCCAATGGACTTGACTCAAGTCGTCGGCGGCATTAAGGATGCTGTCGTCACTGTTACGGAGCATACGTCGTCCAGTTTCGATGAGAATGAGGAGTTGACGATGGAGCTCACCACAGTGTTGGGAGGCATCAAAGAAAAGGATAGCCCAGCTGCCGAAGTTCGCCCAACTACTCCTTTGAACCAGTCTCCAAAGTCGGCAGCGAACATGACGCCAAAGGATCAGGAGAGATTTCGAGATGCACCAAACTCAGGGCCCAAGAAACTTCTTACGCCGTTATTTCAGAAACACGTCACGTATTCTGCAGAGAAGGGATCGGCTTCCGTAGAAAAACGGCGCAAGTCTATTTCGCCTGCTAAGGTTTCTTGGACAGGTGCTGTATTTGACGAGACTAGGGGCCCAGAAATCTCTACCGCCGAAGCATCACAGCCCACTCAAAAGTTCGCATCTGCAATGCAGAATTCATTTCTGAACAGTGGGGTCTCATATCCCCACCTTCCTTCAACAGGAAATAATGCCTCGCCCAGGCGGGTTACTCCGACCACAACACCACCAAGTCAACATGGTCAAGAAACGTCGATTAGTTCCTCTCTCCGACAGGAACTTGACCCTCAACTTCACGTACTTGAACCATCGCCGTTGGCCCAGAAAGTCTTACGTAGCTCACCATTAAAAGAAGCTTCTACCCCCGAGAGACAAATTTTTCCACAAGAAAGTCGGAAACTCACTGAATCCATAAAACTCATGTCAACTCCCCGCAAAGAAACCCTGAAGCATGCAACCCCAAAGAAGGGCCTGATGACACAGATTAGTCCTGCAAAGGTCCTCACTCCGAGGCTGGGCCCAACGCTTGGAGCACAGGCAGATCCAAAGGCTACCCCCGCGAGACAGCTCAGGGATGATTTGTTTAAGATACAGTCCAGTGGACAATCAATGCAGAAATTACATCTCCAGACGTTCCTAGAACAGGCCAACATACGGTTTATGGACCTTACGGCAACCAAACGCCGGCTCACTACAGCACCGACGCCTTCAAAGGCCCGCAAGGATAATGGCGCAGGTGAGCCCGATTCGGATCTTAATCTCGGCAATGCTGTCGTGGCTGCCGCTTGTACGCAGCCGGAGCACGACATGTTCCAGCATGCCTGCCACGAGCTGAAACACTACATTAGCGAGGGGAAGAAGGTAATCAAGCAGATCGAAGTGCAGACTTACCGTGACACGCCACCACTCATTGCCGCCTATATGGCCGCATCCGCTTACAGGAGAGGCGAGCTAGATGTGCAAATGCGAGACATGAAGACTCATGCGCGGTTTCGGAGCAAAGAAGTGTGGTACGCATGGAGAAGCCAGCTGCTTGATGATCTGGTGAAGGCATTGTCAGGCATTGGCGAGGGCATGATTAAGGATGATGCTGTGCTGGGACGGACAGAGAGAATCCTCGATCAATGTTTGCCACTGCTTTTGGAGCAGCATAAGAATCTACAGCTAGAAGCCGCAAGGCTTCAAGAAGCGGCAGCATCGACAAGTGAGGAGGATAAAGAGAGGTTGGATGCTGCGCGGGACAGGATTGTCGAAATTGATGCGGAGATGGAAGAGAAGCGACGGATCCTTGCGGAGGTTCAGTCTGAGGCGCAAGAGCTAGAGAGGGCGATTGAAAAAATGCGGGACAATAAGGCTGAGTGTGTCTCTGCAATTCAAGATGCGGAGCGTCTCCTTGAATCATGCCGCGGTTTTTCTCTGAATGAGGTCAATGTGCTGAAAAGTACGTATTAAAACTTTTTCGCTTGAGAAGTCATGATGCTAAAATAACCTACAGGTTCTATCAAGCAACTCGAAGACGTTCACGGCTGGTCAATCATTTCGGCCACTCCTTCCCCCCCCGCCCTCACCATGACCTACAAATCACAACTACAGCTATTCTTCCATCCAAATGCATTCCACACGCCATCACAACCCAAGAAGACCCGCCCGAACGCCCCCATCAGTCTCTCGTACATCGCACGAGACCGCAATGAGCAGCCGAAGGAGCTTTCAACTATTCTCCGCTTTTTCTTGCAGCTTCTTCGTGCCAGCTTGCATTCCCTCCCGCAATGCACCACGCGTGTGGTCGAGCTCCTGGCACTAGTGAGCCAAGGTTGGACCATTGCTTTGACGGTGGCGCAAGCCGAGAGTAAGTTGGCAGTGGAAGGCGTAACGAACGCTCGCATTGTCTCCGACGAGCGTCTCGCTATTGATTCGACCCTTTTGCTCCCTAGAGTCCGCACCAAGGTCTGCGTAACATTCGACTTACTTGTGATGATGGCTGATGAAATAGAGCTCAATACAACTGTTGAAGCGTCCGCAAAGTTGATTTATGGGGAGCAATACGACGAGAAAAAGATGACTAACCTGATTGTTAAGGCTATCGGAGACGGGTACGGAGAGTGGGCCACCGCAGTTCAAGATTTGAAGGGTCGGTTGGTCGGACAAGGCACTAAATGGATAAAGAAATGATGGTGGTAGAGGCTATCACGAGATGATGCAGTTGGCGTTCCGGCACAGATGCCTTTTTTCGTACGATAAACTCTAGTCCCGTACGTTTTACGAAGTTGGGATTTATGTTTAGCCCCATGCAGAGTTATTTGTTTTTCCAGGGTATAGTACATTTTGAATGATGCAGTAATTGGAGCTGTATCTGGCCTCAAATCAGTAGTCCGGAATTCCAATGTCGACTCGCTGTCTTTTGAGCCCTGACAGGATCCTGCGGTCATTTAGTATGATGGATATTGCATAGCGTGCGAATGTGTTCTTCTACGCCTCCATTCCATACCACGGGCAGTCTTAAATCCCCGCGAGTCGTAAATGCCGCTGCTCAATCTTGATTCATTGCCATCTCATCCATCGCTGCCATGCCGTGTTCAAGCTCCCTAATTCTCTGCCCTATTCGCTTCCGAACCTCCTCCGCCAACTGCGCATCGGGACCCTCGACAACTTTTCGGTACGCCTCTTGTACTTTCTCTAGTTCCACTCGTGCAGCTTTCCGGTCCTCCTCGGCGTAGACAGTTGCTTTCTCCGTCTCCTCCATAGCAATTTCAAACTCATCCTGCGCGGTCGCGTAGAGCTCTGTGATGTCGTCGATTATTGCATCCACATTTGACTTGGAAGAGACATATCTTATACAGTTGGGGGAAACGTGAGAGGCGGGACGTGTGAGGAGGATTGGTGTCTGATGTAAGCTGTGACGACAGATGGACAAGGTTGTGCATGTGGAAGCGAGTCGCAGTGCACGCTGGAGCATTAATCGATGCATCTCTGAGACACAATATGGTGTTATTCTTTTTTTCAATGAATAGTGTTTGATGATATGAAGGATTGCGTAGATCTGATTCTTCAATGAATGACGTTGAAGGGCTTGGCGTACCAAATTCGGAATCATCGCTTGTATCTGTGCTCACTTCAGCTGCTCTGCAGAATTGGTGTCTTGCTCGCTCTAGGCTTCTCCCTCAGAAATTTTCTCTCACCAGTGCAGTACATCTCCGTGGAAAAAATGGGGCACTGATTGCCATCATGAAAAAGTGTGTACATCGTTCTTGTTGGCCGTCGCGCGTGCTATCTGCATATTACCCGCGGGTGGTAAGCCTGAACATATCATGACCGTCTGGAGCGTAATTGCTCTTTTTCTTGCGGTGCTATTTCTTGTTTACAGACAAATTCCAATGTCCTGGAATCCGGTGTTGTCTTGGCTCTTTCCGGCGTCACTTTCGTCCAATGAAGTGAAGGATGGGATTGAAAGTTCTTCAGATGGTCACCATTATCGAGACGCCAAGCAAACAGATATAACGGCGCCGCACGATCCCGAAACAATAGATGGTGAAAATACACCCAAAGCAGGACCAATCACAGAGACCATTGAATTTCCTGCATTGTCATTAAACGAGGGCCACACAACTACTCCAGACGTATGTGCTTCGGCACCATTACTCCTGCCACCAACTAATGTGCAGAGAGTATCACCTAAGCCACAACCATCGAACCCGGCTTCAACTCCTACTACTGCCTCAGGAACTGGTCTGATGCCACCACCCGCCCGTCCTGCAAAGCTTCAAAAGCCAACGACATCTAGCGCTGAGCCTTCTCTCCGAGTGCCTTCCACTGGGCCTTTACCCAATCGCGGCCCTCTAGCAAAAAGTCAACAGCGCGTAAATGGCGGGTTGGCGGCCAGTGGAGTCGTACCTGTACCAAACCCACGTGGGAAAGTAGTGCTCTCTCCTGGCCACTCTCCCCTCGATTGGGCCGCACTGACGCGCTCGGATAAATGTCTTTCAGGTGTCAGCACATTCCAACGAGTCACACCATCTCAGCTTCGTAAAATGACTGGCAGGAAAGGTAAGCCGGCGTGGAGTAGTTTCTCAGGAAAAGTATACAACATTACTCCGTATTTGCCATTCCATCCAGGTGGAGAAGCAGAGTTGATGAAGGCTGCTGGTAGAGATGGGACTAAGTTATTCATGGACGTGCATCCGTGGGTCAACTGGGACAATATGCTTGGATCATGTCTTGTTGGTGTGATGGTTCCTGAAGAGACAGTGCTACAGTCATCGCTGGAGGAGATGGATTGACGGTTCTAAAAGATATATAACGCACTAAATGTTTGAATAGATCCGCGCAGGAGTTTCGAAGATGTTAGGCTAGACACAGAATCGAGCCTCTGGTCAGGGGTATAAGTTTGCTCGACAGCTCAACATTCTACTATTTCCGATTCGTTCTCCGTCAGGCACAAAGCTCGGATAGTTCCGGCAAATTGTGACCCAGATGGGCTTGATTAGGAAATTTGAATTGTCGTAAAAGAAATATGAGGCATCTAAGTCTCCTTTGAACCCATTCGAACTTTCTGCCGTATTAAGGACTTCAGTCAGACGTACAGCATCGATCGAACTTTTACGGCATCTGATCTCGAATGAAGAAGGCGAAACAGTAAACGTCACAACGGACCAAGAATCATAGGCTATAATGTGATGGGAATTGCTAACCAAAGAAAAACGACCGAGGAAGGAATCATGGCGGATATACATTCGCCGAAAGGGTATTGAGTTCCGTTCTACCCAAGCTGCTTGGATGTATCAATTATCCGTATTCATTGACTCGATTGGTCGCAGCACTGTCATATTGTCGTGATGTGGATTCGCTGAAAACTAAACTAAATATACGGTTAATTACTGTCTTGGTCTGTTTCATGTCCGAAACCCACAATTTTGCATGTCAGCATGGAATTTCAACGCGAAAATCATATCTTCTTAAGTAAAGGAAAACCAAGATAAGCAGGGAGGAGGGTTGGCATCGATAAATCAACAGTGTATGGACGTCGAGGTAAAGCGCTGCAACGAGCCCAATAATTTTCTGCTCTCCAACGCCTCGGTCTGGCCTCTGAAGTGAAACGCGCTTCCGACATAATACGAAAGGACAACCCATCGACACTCTGGATGAGGCTCATACTAGCACAACCCCACAAAATACGATATTAGATCATCTTTTGTTGTACCATAACTTATGTTTGCGTGCACGATGCCCGTCCTAGCGCGGTGTAGCGGTCCGAATTGACTGTAATGGTTCTGGTTAATGATGCAGGCCCACACTGGAGTGCTCGCCTTCGCTTTCCTATCTGGTGTTAAACTTACGAACATCACTCAATTCAGCCATATGGCTCTCGTGAAGCCCCAAATTTCTGCAGGTGTGTCATGGAAAACCTCTAACTTCACATCCATCTTCTCCTCACTGATGCTCTGTCGAGGTAAGAAAGTTTACTGGACTGTGCACAGACCATAGGCCCGAGCGTACACTTTGCCTGGTGATAGGTGCGAAGTGAGGGTTGCCATCGCTGATAACATCCGTCGCCTTCCATCCATTTGGCCTGCTCGGCCTTGTCACCGTGCCGTGGCGGCCGATGCATCACGCAAAGGAGGCGTGTGGCGACGATTGAAGAACGGCCGGGCTTCATTGCAGTCCCTTGCGGCTTGCAGTCCGGTCTCCGCGTTCAAGCAAGAACCGGGGTAAGCGCGTCCAGCGCAGCAAACCTCCTGTTCACCCGGACGCCGTCAGAACACGTGAGCTACTATGTGAATTGATGGCCAGCATAGACTGACATGCCCCTTCAGTACATCAATTCGAGGGACATCATTAATATATATCACCAGGAAATTGAGACAGGCAACATTCTCATTGATGGTCCCGAACGGCAGAGGCTCAGGAACTTGGCGGCGAAGGGAGGAGCTTCAACTAGGCGGCCTTCACACGCGCCTGACTTTCGGGTTGTCGCGGATGCAGCTTCACCAAACCCATACTGCTCCGCAAACATGACAGCACCTCGCAGCGCGGAAGTCGTTGACCTGTGCGTTGATGATGGCGAGGATGCGGCAAAGGCAAATCCCACATTGAGGCAACAGAAACTAAAGGAATCGGTCGATCAAGCAAGACAAGCTGCAGCAAGCCCAAGTTTGCCATCTGGACGAGCGACCAGGGACCGTGGAAGGGGATGCGGTGGTGCTGAAAGCACCGACTTCCACAAGCGAACATTGGATCTTGGAGAATTTGCCCCTTTAAATGCCACGCGGTTGACTGAGGTTGACGTCTCCTTTAAAGATCGCTCCTGTGGGGTCTTAGAAACGACGCGTAAGTCCCGGCTTGGGACTGAGACGTCGAACGTGACAAAAGATTTCTCTGACAGGGCTGCACCGTCAAAATCTGGAGTGGCGTACGAATCATTGGGCAGAAAATATCTGTCCACTATTCTTAGGAAAGGAGAGGTTGAGGGCGAGTCGCCATCGGCAATCTTTAAACTTCCATCAACCTATCCGACGAGTCCATTTCCAAGTTCATGGAAAAATGATTGGGATGATTTTGCAGGAAGATCAAATGTAGCAGTAATCTCTCAGACCAAACGCGTCAGAGACGAGTACGACACGCAGAAGGCTACGACAAAAAAACGTAAAGTCGATCTTAGCAACGGAATCAGCAGATCAATCTCGAATTCCAGTGCTAGCTATCCCTGGAGTTGCCAGCTGAGCAGCGAATCTAACAGCATTCAGCCAGCATCCTCACCTAGGAAAACAGCCACAGGTCGGGAAGGCGATCTTCAAAATGACCAGAAAAATTACGAGGAAGTGGTTGAATTGATTGACGATGAAGATAGATCCGAGCGAACTGTACAGCCAGAAATGGGGTTTCTCATTTCTGAGTTCAGGGAACCCTCTGGGCAGCGAAGTTCTAGTTCATTGGGGCGTGTAGATGCTAATGCAGGATCTATGCTACATCGAGACGGTGGAACGGAATTCCCAACGGACAGGGCACAAGGCGATTCGGACCGTATGAACTTAAACGGGGTGTCTCCATATTCAAATACGGCCCATATTTTTGAAAAACGACGAGCAGACCAGACGCGTAATCAGCGAATTGACGCACGAGACTTACCGGAAAATGAATCCTTCAACAACGATGCGATTGCTGTCAAATCCGCGGCCGCTACATTTCCATTGACCATTCATGATGAGCGTAGCACCCCTCAGCTGATATACGACCCTATAATGTCCAAAGAACCTCGAACCAAACCCTATCATCAAGCTGCTACAAATCCTGAGGCAGTTGATACTATGCTTTTGCTACGGACCAGTGCCGAGGTGGCGAAATATTATGAGACAGAAAAGGGAATTCCTCGAGAAATCGGCACTGATGGAATTTTGAATTCAGCACAACAGCGGTTGCATGGCATGGCAATCGGTGGTAAAGATCCTGCGGCCGCAGATGTAGCAAATTATATTGAGGAAAGGCCCTCTGAATCAAGGTCGAGATTTATGGATATTCGATCCATTATCGAGACCCGTCAATGCAGCATTTCACCATTGAACAGCGTGTGCACATCTACGCATGATAGCTCGAAAGAGGATTTCGCTCTTCAAGATGCAGGTCTCAAGTTTCCTTGGCTCAAACCTCTCAACGCAGATACGGCAGGCACAAACCTTTGTCTATCCCAAACTCTGGCAAGGACTTCTAAACCTTCTGAAGGAAAGTCTGATTTGATGCTTGTCATTGCCACAATGGAGCCGTCTGCTTCACGCAGTGAGCAAGGGAGTGAAGCGCCTCAATCTTCCAGCGAGCCTGTGCCTTCTGCGCTTAATGAATACAATTCAGAGTTTGGTAGCCTTGATCTCCCCACATTTGCTTCGGTTGCTGAAGTTACGACATTAGAAGGATCTCCAGGACAGCTAGATGTCAACGAGCCCTCAACTCCATCGGGCACAGAAGCAAATCATACACAGCAATCGGATATGAGTATGTCTCAAAAAACTTTTGCTGCAGATACAACTATGGCTGATCATTCAGCGTTCCCGTGTGGGGCGGATGATACCTCCAAGGAAGTGGGAGGTCAAATACCTCTATTTGCCTCACTGACCTTGTCTCAACAAATAAACCGCGTTTTGGGCGAGCGATTAGACGAATATCGCGAGGATAATACTTATTGGACGCGCCATTGGCTTAAAAAGGCAAGGTACTCAGCTCGTTCAGTGGAGAATTTCACCGATCAGTCGCACATCTCTGACGACTGCGAATTCGAACAAAAGACTTACTCATTCAAAAGCTGGAAACCAGTATCATGCCGCTTGAGAGATCCCAAAGACAAGTGCGAACCGGCAGACAGCCAAGCTGTGATCACGGTGGAGAAAAAGGGCGCTTCCAAGCACTCAACTAAAGCAACTTTTATTCTTCCTGTTACTTCATTCGAGCAGCACGATGGCATGCCCACTTACAGTCATTATGTTAGTATTGGCACAAACTTTCTCGCACCTAACAATCGTAGCATGCAGCATTGGCCATACTTCGAAGATGATTTCAATTATGATGAGGCCGAGAGTTTGTTGGACCAGTACAACCTTGATATCAGAGGGCGAAAGGAGAAGCTAGATCGTCTACAAAAAGCCCAATCTCTTGCAGAATATATCGGAGCTGTTTTGCAAGATTTGCAAATTTCCTGGCATGATGTGTTGCGATACTTCTTTGAGCAACATCCGATTGTAGGAGACGATGTGGATGCTCAAAAAGCGTTGAAAAATCGAAAAGACGCGTGTTCCGAAGAGTTCACCAGGGAGCACCATCGCTCGGTCACTGTACTTAGCTCACTTCCTCCTTCCTCGTTGGAAGCACTTGGCAAAGCTGCTGTTTTATGCCAGTGCTTCCAAGAGAAGACTGACCTCCAACTGTGGCATATTGCGAGAAGACATCAATTTGACTGGTTGCCAAGCACAAAAATCGAAAACACAACAAATTTATACGATTCCCTAACCTGCAGACTTTGTCTTAGATTCAACTGTCCCTATCACGGGGAAATTGAAGAATATGATGATGAAGACTATGCGGCCAGTGAGTCTGCTTCAGGCAATCCCGTTGCTTTCGACATTGTCCATCCCCCTGAAATCAACCAAAGGACGAGGATCTCTTTCCCTTCAACATTACAAGAGGCTCAAGCACATTCCAAGCCTTACGCCCCCTTAAACCGTCGCAATTTGCACTACTGGCAAGGCTATAGATGGAAGAATGATGAACGCGGGCCTTTCTACCCGTGTCATCACCCTGGAATCACTTGTGAGGAGGAAGGCTGCTCTTGCTTCGAGAACAATCTGATGTGCGAGAAGTTCTGCCATTGTGAATTGGGTTGTGCTCGGAAGTTCTCAGGGTGTGGCTGTGCCACTGCAAAGGTGAAGCGAGGACAGCGGATGATGTGCTTCGATGATGAGCGCTGCATCTGCTTCATGATGAACAGAGAATGTGATCCGGACCTTTGCAGCTCGTGCGGGGTGTGTGAAGTGTCCGATCCAATAAATCGCTACAACGAAAGCATCTTGAAGGACAAGTGCAGAAACGCTAGCCTTCAACGAGGCGTTCCCAAACGCACACTCATTGGAAACAGCGGAATTCATGGCTTTGGCCTATATGCGGGGGAGAACATTGACATGCACGAATTTGTTGGCGAGTACAAGGGCGAAATCATTACCAAGGAAGAGGGTGAGAGGAGAGGTGCTGTCTACGAGCATCAAAAGCTGAGCTATCTTTTCACCCTGAACACAACTCAAGAAATCGACAGCACATATTTCGGCAATAAAATCCGCTTCATCAACCATGCAGGCAATAATAAGAACAACCTCTATCCCAGGATCTTCTTCGTGGGAGGGGTCCATCGGATCGCACTCTTTGCAGAACGGCCTATCAGGACCGGGGAGGAGCTTTTCTTCGACTACGGTCCAATGTTCCCAGGCGAGCAACTCGGTGGCACAGCCAAATCTGCTCCTCGCGTATGTAACTCGAAGACAATGAGAGATGCTGTTGATGTAGAGTTCGAGGAAGATGAGCATGGCATTCGTAGGGCGAGAAAGGCGCCACGAACGAGGAGCCGTCACAAGAAGCAAGTGCTCAAGTCAAGATCTGAGCCAGTAAAACACAGACGCATGGCTCAGCAGATCAACCCCAGCAAGTCCCGGAAAACCGCGGCCGAGCCTGACGAGTCCACTCAAGCGCTGGATGATGCAGCTGATATGGGTGACGGCATATTAGCGGATAGGTCGGCTGGTGCGAGGCTTTCCGCATATAACATCTCGGACGAATTGGATGATGCCATGGCTGTAGATGCACAGGGTGTTGCAGATCAAGGTTCCGAACCTACCGAATTGGAGAAGGATGGCGACGGAAATTGCGAACGTCAAGCCCACGTTGACCAAGATGTCGATGGGATGCTTCGGCCACGGCGACGAAGGCCTCGTAACCGTAATTGAAAGGCCACATGCCAAGCCGAGGCTTGGCATGTGGGCATGGCGGTACGATCTAGCTTGCGACACAAATGTTGCGCTGTTTATTGAATGTACGCAGACAATGTTGGACTACATGCTGTTTGACTGTGAAACGAAGTCACACCGCGCCCTCCATGCACCTGTTATATCTACCCTCATTCAATATATACATTTTGCCAAAAAGCACCGTAGTGGATGCGACGCGAACAAAACGGATTCGTAGGATGGGAACGAATGGCATCGCGAACAAACACCAGTCACCAACCCGGCGATGGGGAAGTATGTCCATTTAATGACCGGAGGCTTGATTTACAATTCCGTTCACGTATGCCAACAACCTGCCTAGAGGCACCGAGCGAACACGGAAGGAGGGATGAAATGCGGGTGGAACAGCAAAGTGAGAAACGACTGATGAGCTGCATGAGCTCCCAATATTACTCGGAGCTACCAAACCCATCCAAAATAACAAGGCGCGCATCCTCCTCTGCAGCAGCCGGGGGGTATATTCCATCGTATGCCAAACGTCCCATCAAGCAAGTACAACGCCATTATGATGCAATATCTCAGATCCGAACGTGTGCAGAAATCCCAATCGATGACAACCCATTCATTACAATAAATATCCGTAAATTAGCCGGGTATATTAAACCATGTCCATCAAACCGGCCAGCGGTCCGGAGGTGAATGAAAGTGACAGAACATAAAACGCCGGTGTACGAAGCCGGCAATCGAATGTGACTCACCACCACTCTAGGCCGAACGTAGAAACAACCCAATGGCGGCCGGGTGATAAGGCTCACGCCCATATTCCGCAGGCGGAAAACATTCACCCTGTTGGCATGGTGGAGACTGGCGATGCTTGTCGACCGCGTGACATGACAGCTGTTGGTGGATCGAACGTGGGGGTGTGGCCGGGGGGAGGAGAAACGTGGTCGAGGGGATGTGGTCCAATCACAGCGACGAGCAAAGCGCTCCTCGGCGATTCGACGAATCGCCGATTCCGCTGATTTCCAACGCGGGTATGGGCCTTGTAATGACGCGCATGTCGCATGCGTGTCCGGAGTCGTAATAGAGGCTGTCGGAAACGACGGGACAGGCCGTCGTAGCCAGTGATGGAAAGTAGGGAGGATGTGCCGTTAACAAGAGACCCGATCTGTACTGATAGACGACGCCAGAGAGATGAGAACTCGGGAATGACGCTCTCACTTGGACGGGACTGGAGGGAGAGGTCGATCCGGCGGAGGGCCAGGGCAGGGCGGAAATGTTGCGGCAGGCATGGCGGAGGAGGATCAGTGGATCACGATGTTCAGCGACTCGACTTGACGGACAGCGAAGGAATCGCCTGACGGGCGGTGGCAAGGAGGATGGTGAAGAGCACGGGCCGATTAGTCGTATATGTAGTTGTAGTCGCGGTAATATACTTCTTCCCAGGGCGTGACGGACCCGAATTGGAGTGGCCGAATAGGTTACGATGGAGTACAACGAACTGGGCGACAGCCGGACGGACAGCAGCTATTATATCTCTCGAAATGGACAGCGCATCGCACCATCATCTCCCATGATGCAAGAACAAGACGACGCACTAAGCCTCATCCTTGCACGGCGGTGTGCCCGTGTGTTGCCACAGCTGCCTGGTAAAGGAGTGTCGAGCAACGCTCGAGCTTTGGCGCCGAAGCTAAAAAACAAAGCATCATCAGGAACAAGGCTGAGGCCGACCGGGGCCAGCTTCCACATGACACGATCGCAGCAGATCATGTTCCTTTCTCGTGCCGCGTGCCTTGGGACCGCTGATATTGCAGCCCGCGTTTCGTCGCCTATCGACACTTTGGCTCGCCCAATCCGGTCAATCCCCTCTCGTCGTGCGATGCTCACCAGATGCTACCCGTACCTGTGCTTGGCGGTGACGACGGTACCTGACAATCCCTTCCTTTCCCGCGGCCACACCGAACTCTGGCATGGGTGGTTAGCTGGGAGTGGAGTTCGCATAAAGCCACCCGCGACGTCGGACGAACTCAGCAAAGCTCGGGGTGTGCGCCATTGGCTTCCGCCTTGTGCCGCGGAACGACAGTTGGAAGCATCCAGCTGTTGAAAGGGGAAAGGGGAGGGGGTGGTTTAGGGGAGCTAGGGGCGCGACTTGCCGTTCCGTTGCTCCAGGAAGAGAAAAAAAACGTAGACTGATGGCATGTTTCACCCTTCGTAGCCTCCTTGTGGCAAATTGAGGCTCCGGCAATCACTATACCGCCGGTGGCTCGGCGTTTGGCCATTGCTGGGCGGCGCCGTTGCCGGTCATCTCGTCTAATGATCTGAATCCGAGAAGGTCGGGAGAAGGGCGGGAGAAAAGGCGGCGTCTCATTTCGACGAGTCACACCTGAAATTTGACCCAAGCTCGGCGCATTTGGCTCCGACTTGCAAACGGAGATGGGCCGCGATGTTGTCGTGCAGCTTTGCCGTCAAAGTCCCATCCATATCCCGGCGGGCGCCGGCCACTGGCCACCGGTCACCTGAGCTGCACATGGCCGTTTGCACGCTGTAATCGTTGCCGAGGAGCTGACCAATGTTCTCTGAAACATGCTCACAGGTGATCCTGCACGCGTCAGCGCCATCGCGAACATCTCCCGCCCCTTGCAGCCCACGTGGAAGCCAAATACGAGCTATTTCCGGTTTTCATGCACACCCCTACCCCTTTCGAGATATCAGGCGTCATGGCGGTCTGATGCAATAGGTTTGTCAGATCAGGGCGTGGAAGCCAGTGGAGGCATCTGGTGAAACGTAATTCTGGTCGTTCGACAGCCTTGCCTGCCGGTGTCCACGTTCGAAGCGAGGGGATGCGCAAAGCCAATCGCTGATTTGCCCAGCGGTGGGCGCAACGAACACCTAACGGGCAGGAACCAGCGGTTCAATACCAAATATCTTGTTTCATGAGCCTTTCGAGTCTTCCAGACTATCATCTACGGGCCACCGCTTTAGGGATAGACCGACGGTGGCCAGTCTCTCCTCTTTCAATGTCAAAATAACATCTGTAAATGGCCGCACCATCGTTGCTTACCGTATCACAAATCATTTAGCACAAATATAGGGCTCGTTTTGGGCGCCATCGGGCGTGAAACTGCTTTTGCAGGGGGATCCATAGTTTGGCAAGATCTGTTTTCGGATGCTTGCCTAAACGAAAGGTCGCCAAGCCTAGTATTCCAATGTCTTGGTCATCCTTCTCGGATCAAAGGAATCAGGTCGATGTCCAGCAAATCCCTATCGGAGCCGTAAATGGCATCGGAAAGATATTATTGAGTGGTTGCTTGCACTTGGCACCGCCTCAAACCGTGGAGAGTCGCTAGGGCCGCCGAGGACATATGGCCAGAGCAACTGGGGATGAGCTCAATGTCGAACACATTATAATCCGCCGGTGGGGTGCGGTGCGTTTTAGGCAACTGCCGGCCGGACTGCTCATAATCGTATTCAGTCATCCTTTGCGATCCTCGATCAGCGACTCAGCATTGAGTCACTAACGTGGCCCTGACTTTCAGGAATCCCGGACCATTAGCCTCTTCGCTCGGTATTCTAGAAGGGTTCTGTAGCACAATTGCCCTTAGCAGGCATCCATGAAGTGGGCCCCTAATACACCGGCCTCTCCATCAGTCTTGTTTTACTGGTCTTCATTGATCGGAAAAACTAGTCTTGAATGTCGCGGCAAATATCATGGAAAGTGAATCGTCTTAGCAAGCCCTCTTTCAAACCACTTTTTGGAAGCGTAACTTCGTTTCCATTACGAATTCACCGCAGATACTAACCAGGGATGCGTTTTCTGGTAGATTGAAAGGGTGTGTTACCCACCCCTCACAGTCCGAGTTGGCAAACAGTCAAGCTGCGGTTTACAGTCCTCGAACGTTCCGTTGAAACAATTAACAGCAGCAAACCTCTCATGCCGCAGGGGCTTCACCACGACCGAGCGCAGGTTATGAAGTCTACCGTGCATCTTCGTGCGATCTTCTTTCGAGACGCGCATACACCCGGGAATAACCTCGCCATGGAGATGTCCAGATAAGGGAGGGTCCATATTGTTCTCACGAAACTGATTGATTGAGGCAATTGTTAACCCTAACTCTAACACGTTGCTGGGTTACGCTGCGCCTCCCATTCCTGCTTCATTGAGACCTAAAACTTGGTATATTAAATTCTATGTTTTTGGTTTTACCAGCCGTGCCTTGAACAGAGGCGCACTGTTTGTTGCATTGCACACACTTGCTGTCCATCTCGAAGCTCCGGATTTACGCCTTGTGTTCAGCGAAACCCAGAGTTACGCAGCTAATTACACAAGCACTCGGAATCTCGGCCTTCGTGGCAAATGGAAGTCGCTACGGAATTCCCACATCACCCTATTGACCAATTCGTAATGGCCTTGGCAATTAAAACAGTGGAATCAAACAGCATTATGCATCGAGCACCTTCGTAATGCCTGGCTCAATGCAATTCAACTTTTCCGCCAGCTGGTTCCATACCTGCCTCTGCAATTCTGGTCCCTTCGTCCCCTCAACGAGAGGCGCACAACGAGTGATCTTGCAATCACTCAAATATTTCCCATGGGTCTGTGGCCCAGAAAGACCTGCATGAACCAGTGTGCGACTGCCAACCTCCGTGGTTCTACCAAGCAGCTTACGCATGAACAAGAATGCTGCGTTTTCGTGTTCTCGACCCAGATCACTATGACACCATCCGGGACTAGCAGCATCATGAAAATCAGCGACTTGGAAGAATTATGGGTATTGATATTTCCTCACTTGACAAAGTTCAATGTAAACTTCAACTGGCTCACTGGATGCTCTTGAGCTATTTGCCGACACGACAGGACCTCAATCAGCTTGCTGACATTATATCGATCGGCCTAGTTGATGGAGGACATATTAGTGACTCGCCACCTTTCCATATTATTTTGGCAATCCTCACCATGCGGGCGGTTTTCTCGTCATTCAATGAGTCAAAAATTGAGGAGCTTTTGCTCTCCGGAAACTATTGAAATGTCAAAATGTGGTCGCTGGGATTCTCAAAATGCTATGGGGAATTTACTGAAGTGACGAAATGTAGTTCCGAGCTCACGATAGTAAGTGTTGGTGTAATGTCATACTTCTCTGCACTCTGTTGAAGTGTCGGCATTAATAACAGCGCGAGCAGGAATGTCGACACCACATTGACCGTGATCGTGGACTCGTTGCCTTCAGCGAGTCGGAATGTTGTGGTAAAAATGCCCGCATTTTCAACAACTGAGTCCAGTCGTTCCAAACTCTTGGCTTTTTCAGCAAAGCATTTCACGCTTTCATAGTCTTGCAGGTCCAACTGCCAAACTTCGACGATGCCGCGTCGATTTGTTGTCGCTTCAATATCTTGTCTTGCCGCAGTTCCTTTATCCAAGCTTCGGCATCCGAGAATTACCTTGTCCGCGTTGAGCCGTACAAAGTGTCGTGCTGCTTCCTTCCCAAGCCCAGTGTTTGCTCCAGTCACAATGATAGTCTTGCCTGAGCAGTCGGTGGATGGATATGGCGGCGTAACAAAGAGTTGGTTGTAAAAGAATTGAGGTAGGAAGTGAAGCAGAATGCCGGAAACAGACATTGTACGCAGTACAAGGATATCGTCACTTCGTTAAAGGATGTATTTGATCACTCACAGGCTGATGTAACGTGTCTGATTAGGTGTGCAGAATTGAGAGCAGTGGCAAAATTAAGGGAGACCGGTCAAGGCGAGCGGGTTTGCTGATAAAATGTACAATTCACACCACAGCAGATAGACCCCAGATTGTCGCCAGTCTTTCTAGGCAGCTACAAAGGAGATATAAAGAGGCGCGTGATACAGTCTCCAGGATGAACAACCAACAAGGCTGGTGATCGAGATGTATTGTGGAACGGAACTGCCGAAGTTGGCATGGTCGGCTCGGATGGAGAATTCATGCCGACGGTACAAAGAACAAATTTCACTATCTCCGGTCTCAATGGCTCAACATCACTCCGTCTGCCTTGGCGATATAAAATATCTTCTTGTATTCGCCCCCGGGCCTTTGTGGACGTGCATCCCTTTGAGCAAGAAAGTATTTTAGGCCTAACAAAATTGCTTTGATCCAGACACCGATGGGGCAGAGGGATCAAGTCACGTGTTCTCCGTGCAAAGGATGGAGCCAGAATGCATTGTATTCAGTGTGTAGTACTTATGTTGAACATCATTATGTCCACCTGTCCAACAACGATATTAAACTTGCGCCCAGTGGCATCACAATGAGTGCGAGAAGCACCTCCCGCATCGGCACTCTCTGCATGTGTTCGTTTTAATAAACTCATGCGCCATGAAATCAATCAGGCCCACATGTATGAACATGATCAAGTTCATGTAGGTGAATACATTTTTCTCCTCATCGATCTCGGGCGGAGGGTACGACAATCCCACCTGGCAAGGCCGATGGTGAAATGTAGTGTCGTGCATGAACCGTTCCCGCAATCTACTTGCAGGCGAGGCACACTTCGCAGGCGGTCGCCAAATTTGACATCCTCGAATTATTGGACGGCTTTGTGTGAGAACGCAGTCTACGAGTGATGGCCATGCACTCGAACGGCAGGATTCGGGCATAAATTAAAATTCCTCCCAACACAGCTCGATGAGAAATATAGCTTACAAACGACTTCACGACGAAACACCGCCTTTCTCTTTCGCCGCCTGATCTTCCGCCGTAGTTCTTGTCCGCAATTGAAGAGCGTGGATGCCACCTTGTGCCGCTAGTTCGTCTTTGAGAAGACTGTACACCATGCGGTGGCGAAAAGGCTGCATCTTGGAAGTGAAGGCATCGGAAACGATGTAGACTCTAGGTTTCGTCAGGACATATTTAGATTGTCAAGCTGGTATTTTCGGATAGGAGAACTACCTGAAGTGGGTTTCTCGAGACGTAGCGCCTTCCATCGCTTTATGATGAGCGTGTCTGTGTGAGTCGTTGAAAATTTCAAGCGAGGTTGGAGCAAATGCTTCAATTATCTGGTTTTTCCGTTTCTACTCAGTCAAGCAGTCACGCGGTTGGGGTGGCGCTTGGTTTGACTACCTTTCGTCGCATTGCATCTTCGATAGGTGTTGGTGATGTAGCCATTGTCGAGGTCCACCGCCGCGGAGCGGTTCTCAGTCCTCGCAACAACATGGACTGTGCAATAGAAAGTCAGATTTGACAGTTATAGAAATTTACGTGTTACACAGTGAGAAGGGTACCAGACGTAACACTGATGAGGCACGCGCGGGAAGTTCCGGAGGCGCCAAAATGATCCTTAACAGCATGACCGCCATGTTTTCTACTTTTGACCGTCTCATAGCATTCATACAATGCTTTATGTGAGCACATCAGGTTTTGCACATTCCAAAGGATGTCTCCCATCCGGCGATATCTGCGCATAACGAAGTATTCTGTTCTTGAAGTGCGAATCTATCTTGATAAGCCCTCTGACGTGCCTTGGCTATTATCTTCCCGGGAAAATGTCCTGCCTCGCGTGATAGAAGCAGTCCGACCAAAGGTACTTCCAAAATTGAGAGAAGAGAATGAAAACGCAAAGAAAAAGGGCGGAAAAAGGAAGAAAGGGATCAAAGATCTGGCTAGTCAAGGTATATGCTGCTGTTTGCTTGAATTGGAAAGCGTCACTTCGTGAGCATACCGAGCTGACGCTCGATCAGAGGACTTTGATGTCACGATATTCCTGACCGATTTGTCTACACGACACTCACTGCTCACGAAGAAGAAGCAGTTCACCAAGCAGCCCAGACTCAGGTCTACGAGCAGTAAGCTGACTGGCTGGCTCAGTAACAACAATAGTGAAACCCCCATTCATATTCTGGATGATGATGTACCTTCTCAGATTGTCCAAGAGAATGCCGATGAGGCGCTTGAGCTGCACAAAATACCCGAAGTTGATCAATCCAAGCGAAGATCAAGCGTCAATGATGAAAATGATCTATTGTTTGTGAGTTCGGACGATGAAGAATTTTTTCAGACGCAGAAAGAGCGCACAAATAAGCGACGTAAGTTGGACGACCGGAATGAGAAGGGGGCACAAGAAGAAATCAATCAGATAGAAGAGGATGACAAGAAGAAGCTCTCTCTTAGCACGTCGTACGATGGCTTCAGCATCTACGGGCGAATCCTTTGTCTCGTCGTCAAACGAAAAAGCAAGAAGTCGCAGCCCACTTCTTATCCTGTTGGTGGAAGCCAGATGTTGGAGCAATGGGTCAGCACACAGGCTGCTCAAGAAGCTGGACTCGACGAAAGTTACGAATGATGAGATACGTGATTTGAGATGGCCTGCGGGTCCAGGAAAGCGTAGCCTCTGTTCTGGGGGGCTTCATACGTATCACCCTCCGAAACTCGAGATATTTGAAAGCCCATGCGCTTTCAAATGAGGCTAAGGAGTCACGGATGTTCGCAGATGCCTTTACATCCCATTATGAATCATGTGGAAGAATTTTCATAGGATTTTAAAGCAACTGACCTCATCACGTATTGATACCATTCTAGAGACAGATCACTACCTGCTTGAAAGCGCATGAGAGTGCATCCACTAGATGCGAGCTCGATGTCCTACATCATACAACCAAGCCAGAAGTGCTAAACACCTGTGAGAGATCAGCCGACGGGGACATACACAAAAGCTTAAATTGTGCTGCCAATGGAGACGGTCTCGACAACTTGCGGAATCAGCCGACGTGAACGGGTTGGGTCAACATTTTTGATCCTGTTTTGATTTATGTCCGATAATCAAATTGCTGATAGTAAGTTTGCTATTCTTCGTAGCCTTTTCCGGCGAGTGGAAGAATTTTTGATTCAGTTGGCGCAGAAGATCGTGCGTATGCTGTTCGCATCTGATTTACGGAGCTTCACTTCCAATTCTAACGGATCGGAGGAAAGAATTAATTCCACCGTTGCCCATATTGAGCACTGAGTTATTGAGACAATAAGACTCTTAGTGTTAGTCTGATGCCTCACATAGGAAGCCAGTTTAGCGCCCCGCTTTGTACATTATGCTTAACATGATGGATTTTGACAAGGACCTTTCCTGAGTCTAGAGCGTCCCACTCTGCGCACGCATTCCGAATGGCTTTAAAGTGAGAATAGCGACGACAGACCAAAAAGATACAGGGCATTTCCTATCTTGACTTGGGCTCGAGGATATCTCCAGTACTCTTGGTCGCAATGCGAAGTATCGTATAACTACCAAGTAATGAAATGGTGAGGAAATTTCATTGAAAGTGTAGGTAGCTCTGTTCTGTACCACAGCAAGCAAGAACAATGACTTTCAGATAGTATGCTTTTTTTTTTTTGGCGTTTCTACACGGTGGCTTTTTCATCTGTCTCGCTCTCGTCCACATTCTCCACTGTTGCTTCCACTCTCTCTGTCATTAATTCTTTAACACCCTTGAGGCATGCAACTGATGCAAGAGCAATGACGACGAAGGGAAAGATGCTCCACCATGCCAACCTATATGCATGAGTATATGCCCAATGACTTGCATTTGAGGCGGCGGCGAGAGAGGTCGGTGTAATGCCCGGGACGTCGCTGAAGCCTTCACCAGTTGAAAAGGCCTTCAACAAAGCGGGCACTGAGGAGGCAGGTAGGCCTGCCTTGATGGCTGCTGAGGACACATTAGGAGCCCAGTTGCTCGCTAGCTTTCCATTAATGATGGCGTCCAAGACGGCGCTGCCAAACGCCCCTCCGATTGCTCTCGCCGAGAAAGCAAGGCCGGTGGCGGTACTTAGATACGCGTGAGGTGCGGTGAACTGCACTAACGCGACGAGTAGTGTCAAAGGTCCTGACTGACCGACACCAGAGATCACATTGATGCCAATCTGCGCGTGGTTCCATCCCGGTGTTATGCATCCGTACAGGATGACGACGATGAGGAAGAGCGTGAATGTCACCAACAGAGGGCTTTTCAGGTCCTTGTATTTCGTGGCGTACAGGGTAATTGGAATAGAGGCCAGCAAGGTCGTGACGCTGTACGCCATTTGCCGACAGCTGATTTTCCAGCTGTTCGACTCAAACCCAAGGTTCAGAACGATTTGAGGGGTGATTGAGTTTACCGCAGAATAGAATATCCACCCTTCCACTGCGAAAGCAAAACAGGAAAGTGCAAAATTCGGGGACCCTCGGAAGAAAACGTCTGAATGGTTTCGTTTACAGGCGTTAGCAAACACCTCTGACAGGATCTTTAATGAACATTATACTTACGGGCTACAATCCCATCGCTCCTGCCTTTCCACTCGTAGAGACAGAAGACGAGCAGAAGGCCAAGACCGATCCCTAGAGGCGCAGCGACATGAGGATCATGCCACGGGTACGCGCCACCCGCCCAATCCAAAGCGAGCAAGAGCAGTGTTGCGGCGCCGACGAAAAGAAGACTGCCAATTGGATCTATTGCCCAGATACATTCTTTGAATGACATCCGAGGATAGTCAGAGCGCCTTTTCGGCCAGTAGAACGCCAGGAGACCGATGGTAGTCGCCAAATGAAAGGCAGCTTGCATCTAGCCATTGTTAAAAAGATAATGGTGTCACGAAAACTGATGATGCTCACCCAGAAAATGTTTCGCCATCCTGAAGGACTAGTATTGGTCAAACCACCTGCTCCAAGAGTTCCCACAAGCCCTCCTACAGCACCCGCTAGAAATGCGAAACCATTTGCCAGAGCACGATATTTCAACGGTAACACCTCCGAAGGGATTGCTTGGACGATGGAGATCGTGGCAAGGGTGACGCCAATGAGAATACCTCCACCAATCAGCATGGACATCGAGTTCGCTCTTGCTGATATGACTGCTCCAACAAAAGCGATCAGCGGCGGGATGCTGGCCATGTACTTTCGATCCAGGACATCGGACAACCTGCCAACAAACGGTGACAGCACGCTTTGCATAAGCAACGGTCCCTTTGGAAATGGCTGAATTAGCTAACGAAAGGAGGATAACAACAGGACGTTCAGAGTGTATCACCTGTATAATCCAGCCTGCGATCGATGGATCTCCCAGGTCACGGATGATGAAAGCTATTACACTACCTGCAGCCACCACAACGTATACCTGAGCCATGATTGCCCAGCAGGATACGAAAACCACAATCCATGACTTCCACGTCAGGTCTATGTGTCTCGCTTGCTGCAATTCTGCTACAACCTCCATAGGTGCAGCCGTTTCGAGATTTCTGTCATATGGATGCTGCGGTCGACGAGTAGGTTGCTCGACGGCCTCTGATTGGATTGCATCCGTCTTTTCAGCCATGTTGACTGTCACAGTGTTAATGATTGCCTTAAAGATCAAATATTGGTGAGATTCGTAGACATTGTGAACCCAGGAACGGGGACAGGAATGCCTTTATTATTTCCTGCGCCGTGCACCCGTGCGCGACTGACGATCTCCGTCTAAGCGTCTGCTCGGTAGATGTTCTGCAAGCATTTGGACGAGTCGAGACTGGCTGTAGAGATCCTGTGGGGCCCCACTCACCTCACATATGAGACGCCACGCGAGTTGATAAGTCGCGGAGTGACCCGTCAGGTGGGATATTGCGGCATCGGCACTTGCAAATCGACGAACTCCCGCACACCAACGACGACTTATACAAACACGTTTCTGGAGTTCGGATTAGACCGCGTTGATGAATAATTCAGAAGTCTACCAAACGGTGAAAGATATTTTCGAACATCTGCCGTGATCTTCCAATCCGGCCCAACCCCCAACCCCTCCCTCTTCCCGCCGCGCCAGTGCGAGTCACAACGAAGCCTCTATCTTTACCATCTCCTCCATCTTGGCTTGAATGCCCTTTTTGGTTTCTTCACTTGGTGACTCATATGGCCGTCTCGGCTGAAGCTTCTTCTCTGCCTCCGCAATGCCAGCACTCTTGGCCGATGTTAAACTTGCGGCGTATTTCGTGTTGGCTATCCCCGACTTGCTAAGCGTCTCTGCTAATGCCGCGATTCGGTGGAGTTTCATTGCCTCTTCATGCTTCCCTTGGACATACAGGTTATATATGTGTGTGATGGTTTTGGGGAAGATATTAGCAAAAGCAGCAATGCATCCAGCACTTCCAACGCATAACCCTGCGATTAGAAAGTCGGATTGCCCTCCAAATACAGCGAATTCCGTCTTATCGAAGACAGCCGCCAATCTCGTGATCTTGCCAACAGAAGCGCACGTAAGCTTAACGCCAACGATGTTCTTGTGACCTCTTGCCAGCTGTTCCATTGTGTCTGATTCGATGTCAATCCCATTGCATACACCTAGTCGGAAAAAAAAGTCAGTTGAAGTATTTGGGTGGGAACTGTCGTTTGGCTAACCAGGAAAATTATATATTACGATCGGAAGTGGACTCTTGCGTGCGATCTCTTCATAGAAGTTGATAACGACTTTTGAAGTTGTTGCCTTTCCGAAGTATGCGCATGGCAAGACCAGGACAAAATTTGCCTTCGCCTCCGCAGCATCTCCAATGAACTCCAGAACTTGTTTCGTGCTGTGACCACCCACGCCAGCCTATGAACAGAGCCGCAACTGTTAGAAGCGGTCTTGTGTGGGTAAGAGCAATACATTCCCTACCATTATTGGATAATCCGGACCGACCGCCTCACGAGCAGTTTTAAGGAGCATAGCTCGCTCATCGCGAGTAAGCATGAATGTCTCTGCATTGGTACCGAGTATAACAAGTCCCGTCAGATGTTGAGAAAGGTATTTATAGTATTTTGCTTGTGATACGAGATCAAGCTCGTCTGTATCATGATCAAAAAAAGTCACTGCTGGTGCCCAGATACCCGCGGGCGGTACTGAAGAGCGCGAGGATGAATGACCATTCATGTTTTACCCCCTCAACGCAGATTATCTGTGTTCAAGTTGCCCCTTGGTAAGCTGATCAAAGCAAGTCTAAAACGCATTTCGTACGTGACAAGGCGTCTACCTAAGCCGAAATCGGAAGGCACCTCTATCGGAACGTCGGCAGGCGGATACTTTTCCGGACGACATTATGATATTCGTGGCAAAGCCCTAGCGCTGGTGCATTTTCTGGCAGATGTGTTTTGAAGGGCGGGGGTCATTTCGCTGACTGAGAGAAGTAAAAGGTCTGACTGACGCCAACATGATTGATACGCTAAGAAGACATTAATTTTTGTACAAACTTAAACTGCCCAAAGCCATCCGTATGTCTCAATTTTGAGACTAAGCAGTACTGAAGTCGTTGATCGGCTGCTTCGTTGATATCCTCATTACCACACCTTTCATGCCGTCGGGTATAGCTTTCCGAATCATGCCACACTCTCCTCCCAATTCGACCATGTAATAGTGTGTCATTGTCACTTTCGCATTTTTCATGCTACCTCAGCACGGTCTTCTTCTCGGCCGCGGGCCTCAGACTCGGGTTTTTCGTCATCGAGCTCTCCGTCTTCCTCTTCGTCGTAGTTCTGTGCGTGCTCTCCAGCAGCCATCCATGAATCACGATTATCTAGGGGCTGGTCTTGGTGAGAAAGGTCGACACCCTCGCGGTTCTTTTGGCGGCGCTGAGATAGAGTGCGAGCACGGGTGGAGAGGTTAGACTTGACGGCTGCGTTTTGCTCGATCCAGTTGGTGAGCGCATCCTCGCAATCCTGAATGATGGCTTTGGAGGCCTCATAGCCATCGTAGGCGTTGCGGGTCTCGCCCGGAGTCACTGGAGTGTCATCAACGAGCTCGAGGAGATGCTTGCCGAACCCAGCGATGATGGCAAGCTTCTCGCTGTGCTCGCGAAGGGCATCGAATTGGTAGGTGAAAGCAGCCTTCAGCTTCTCACGGGTGATATTGGAGAGTTGTGCCTCCGCCACAAGAGACTCAGCCTCGGCACGGACGAGCTCCTGCTCGAGGACAACAATCTTGGGGCTGTTCGGTTCTTTGTATTTGAGCTGCGCAATCTGGTCGGTGATCTTCTGCTTGCGGTCACGGCTCGGCTGCACGGATGCTTCGATATTGCGGATGCTCTTGAGTGTGACACGGTACTGGTCGTAGCGGTCCACGAACTGGTCCTCCAATTCGCCAATCTCATAAATCAGCACACCAAGCTTGTCGGTGACATCCGAGACGTCATCATCGCAGGCCTCGCCCCAGATCGACAGTTGCTGTGCGACCTCCATGCGCTCTCTGCCAACAAGCTCCATCGAGCGCATCACATTCTTCTCCATTTTCACAAGCTGCGACAACTTCTTTGCGAGGTCGGGCCCGAAGGCACCAGCGGTGGACTTGCGCCATGAGTGACCTGAGACGCATTAGCACCCTTGCGAGACCATCTGCAGAATCTTCTCGTACTGAGATTGGCTTTGCCGAAGAGCCTGTTTGACTTCGTCGACGATGTAGGGGGCGGAGGGTTTTGGATTTGAGATGCGGTCGGGGCGCGCGATTGGCGCATGCTGTACGTTCGATGCATTCTGGCGGTGTTGTCGAGTGGAAGTGGTAGCGTCGATATAATGGGGATTCACAGGCGTTGTCAGAGGTGCGATAGGGTGCCGATTAATATTGTTGTTGTTATTGTGGCTGTAAGGGAGAAAGGGAGCGTGGCAGAACGACTCTGGGTCTTATGGGGGCCCACGCAACATCGGCCAATGCCCTGATTGCAGCCACACGATGATGTCAGTGGTCAGTGCAACCAGCCAGAGCTTTTTGGTGGAAAGATCTGCGGGCCCAGATTGACGACAGTGCACGACCCAAGAACATGATCTTTTGCTGAGTACATGCTATATTTCGAACAGAAGCATTTGTGAAATTCGTTTAGTTGGCAATTCTTATGGCTCAGTCGTGCTCGATCAAAAATGCAAGACGACGAGAGTCTACAAAATCTCCGCAGCAACGAGCTCGGGACGGGAGATCAGCAGTACGTCATGCCGCCTCAGTTCGGGACGGAACATCTAGCCGGAATAATAATGGTTCATGGCGTGTAGATCCAAGGATTTTGACCGAATTCAATTGGAGCATCCCTTCGTTCGTAGTAACTGATTTCACGGCCAGCGCTAACAAGGACCCCTTGTTGGTGGCGCTCTTAGTCTTGAAGCCATGTGGATCGTCTTTATCCAATCGGAAGTAGTAATAGCTGGCTTTGTAAGCTGCTCATCACCTCGTTGATAGTAGGTGATGGTCGATAGATTGGTGGTTTTAAATCGGATATAGATGGATTTCTCGTACAGAACCTTTCAGATAGCTGGTTATTCTCACTCTTTTAATGACCTGCCGTTGGCTCCTACACCAAGTAGGCCAGTATCGCTTGAAGAGCCGCAAGAAGATGAGGCCTCTGATGTAGAAGGAGGGTTTAGTCTTGAACTGACTTCTGGTGCCGCGCAAGGTGTTGATATAGGTGGTGAAGAGCCTGAATATATCGCTGAGGATAATGTGACGATATTGAGTGGCAGTCAGCTTCCACCAGCACTTGAAGATCACTCGTACGTACCGTTGACTGGCAGCCACCACAGTCGTCAGATCTATCTACCAACCGACTTCTACGACGTGAGGATGCCCTTGAAGCCAGACTGTTGTATGGACGGTTGTATGTATGGTGGCAGAACCAGTTATTGTCGTAACCACCGTACTGCTGAAAATTCTGAAGGCCGGTATGACCTACCACTGCTGTTTTTCAAGCTCTTCTTCACGGATGAGGTGTTGGCAGTTTTGGTGGCTAACACCAATCTGTACGCGGCTTCCAAAGGTGCTGGTCTCAATGGAAGGTTATGGAAGGACGTAACAGTGCCAGAGCTGAAGATATGGCTTGGTTTGGTGATCTATATGTCAGTCTTCAAGATCCACCGTACAAGCGACTATTGGAGCCGTATGGGTGACCAGCCGGTCAATTGTATCATGAGGTTTATGGGCCTTACACGCTTTGAACAGATCAAGCGGTATCTTCACTGCTCACCACCGTCAGATCTGCCGCAGACTCGCTTCTACGAGAAGATGGAGCCTGTTAGTACCATGCTACAGCAGCGCTTCCAGCAGGTAGTTGCCGTTGAGACCGAGGTCTCAATTGACGAGTGTATCGTTCGCTTCCAAGGGCGATCTCGCCACACAGTTATGATACGTGGCAAACCGGTTCCGGTCGGATACTATGTGTTAGCTCTATGTGCTGCTGGTTATCTGTACGGTTTTATCTTCAGCAGTCCGGTTACTGGCTTTGATGGAGTTGATATTGAATCGTCAGTTGCAAGAAGAGGTAGAATAGCGCCTACACCTAAGGTAGAACTGACGTCACAACTCAGCAAGACGTCACAAGCAGTTCTACACCTCTGTCTACAGTTACCTTTGTATCGCTTCTACGTGCTATATTGCGACAATCTATTCAGTTCACCGGATCTATTCCATATCCTACGGTTCTATGGAATTGCAGCATGCGGTACAGCTCGTTCCAAGCGAAGATACTGGCCTCGCGATCTTGCAGCAATAGATCGGAAGAAAACTCGCATGCCATTCAACACCAAGATAGTGCGGATAGCACTCGATGATGTTGCAGCTATCATATGGCAAGATAAGAACGTTGTACAGTTCCTTACAACCGCTCACGAGATAGACGAGCAACAGCCAGTTGAACGCAGAAGGCCACAAGCTAGGTCAAGGTGGATGAAAGAGGTTGTACACAAGGTTTGGGGTGATGCTGGCAAGAAGGTGCTACACCTACCAAAGTGGTCAGTGGATTACAATAACTATATGGGTGGTGTTGATATCCACGACCAACTAAGGTCATATTATCCGACGCAGTTGAAGGCACTGAGGTCGTGGATAGGCCTTTTTTTCTTCCTTCTTGACGCAGCTATCGTTAACGCTTTTCTCATCTGCCGGCAGGTTCATAAAGAATCCAAGGATAAGACTCTCAACCAGCAGCGCTATTTTCGAATCCAACTAGCATGGAACCTTTGTCTTGATGGAGCTCGTGATATAGATGAAGATTGGGCATATAAACTGAGATCTATCCGCACAGATGACCCTCGAATAGCTGGCAAGTTTGCAAAGGGCAATAAGCCTACTGGTAACACCACTTTCTCAAGATCTGCCGGTTATATTACTGCGAACTTCCAACCACCTCAGATAAGACTATTACCTGGTGACCACACCTTAATACGAGCGTACAACAAGCAGAAGCTATGTGCTTGTTGTAGGTGGCAAAAGGCAACCTTAAAACTTGCTATTACAACTCACTCGTCAAGACAGTGCTGCTCGGTATGTGGTCCTCAGTACCCCATCTGCAGGCACTGTCAGCAGCGGTGGCATACACCATAGGTGGATGGGTTGGTACTATACCGTTCTAAAAGCCGTTCTACACGAGCTAACCGCTCTTCAAGCCTGCGTAGGTCCTCAACCATGGTCCGAACCTGACGCACCAACCCCTGATAAGATTCCCCTACTACGGTCCTTGTTGGCGAGCTACTTAGGGATGGTGGCCGCGGAAGCGACGTAAAAGAGGATAACACTGGCGGCAAGCTACCAACAGAAGTAAATAACAAGGCCTCTTCCGCTTCCTCATCACTGTCAGTTATTATATGCCTTTTCAGTCGTGGTGGTGACGACCAATCCGACTCAGTAGAACCCTCACGATCTACTGATAGGGGGAGTTTGGTGGTGGCTGTTTGAGGGTTGGTCTATCAAGCAGTTAGCAATCTTCTGATAACCCTATCTACCTATCTACACACCTGTGAATCCATTTACAAGACTGGTAGTTCAAACTACCACCACCACCTCGCCGCATGAGTGACGAGACTAAAGCGGCTATATCCGAGCGATCATACGAATCTATACCACATACGGTTAGAATTTGACACCCTTGTCTGGCCGTGAATACAAACGAAGGGATACTGCCGCGGAGCGTGTGAATGTGTCCCTCATTAGCAAACGAATCGGACGGACAGTATCCACACCTCCCCGCTGGATCGATCGGCACTCTAAGAGACGACGGGCGAGCTTTGCGTAACAAGCTGGGGGAGTCTTACAGGATTGTCTTGCTTGTCGAACCAATAGATGTTGTGGCTGTTGTCGCATACGGCTCGCGGCTTGGGTCCAGGTCGTCTGGAGCAAATATGTCCGCAGAGGCATTGTGTTGGTCTGGTAGCGAAGCGACTGCTGAATGTGCTCGCCATCGAGACTTCTTGCGATGACACCTCGGTAGCCCTTGTACAGCATGAAACCCACCAGCAGTGCCATGCACAGTCCAAGACGGAGTGGCAGGCTGAATCTCTGCGGGTCAAATTTCATCAGAAAGTGACGGCGAATAATGAGGCCTATACTGGCATACACCCGCTCGTGGCGCTTGAGTCACACCGGCGGAACCTCGCCCCCCTGATCCAAAACGCGCTGGAAGAACACCCTGACTGCATTCCCGAGCGAAATTCGTGCGGAAGATGCGTCGATCTCATTGCGGTGACTCGCGGTCCGGGGATGCGCAGTAATCTCGCCGTAGGTATTGATACGGCAAAGGGGATGGCTACGGCCTGGAGAGTGCCGCTCATCGGCGTGCATCATATGCAAGCGCACGCCCTAACACCTCGACTCGTTACGGCCATGAAGAATAATGCCATTTTCTACAAGAACAAAGGCCACGCCAAGGACGGCGAAGACACCGCAATGATGGAAATGGAACCTCGATTCCCATTCTTGAGCGTGCTCGTTAGCGGTGGTCATACCATGCTCATTGACTCCAGCGACTTAACGGAGCATGCTGTTGTTGCGGAGACCCAAGACATTGCTATGGGGGACTGCTTGGATAAAGCGGCCCGTGTGATTCTTCCTCCGAGTCTGTTGAAGCCTCCGTTTGGACAGGCTCTGGAAAACTTTGCATTCAAGACTGATATTGAATCCCTCTCCGACCACGATGAAGTTGAGCTGGTGGAAGACATAGGCGAAGCTAGTGCTTGCCAGTGTCGCGGTCGAAGCGAAGTTCAGTACGGATATACACCACCTTTACGTCGACAAGAGGAACTCGAACGACGTCCGAGTAAGTGGGGTTGGAGTCTTGCGCCTCCGCTTGCTGAAAGCAAAGGTGGCGAAAAATCATCGAGGCGGATGGTATATTCCTTTGCGGGCCTTCTGAGTGCGGTGGAGCGATACATGAAGTTCAAGGTCTCTCCAGATGGCACCGTGTCCCAAGAATTTCGTCGAGCCGAGGAAATCAGTCTGCAAGAAAGGCAGGATATGGCTCGCGAGGTTCAGCGGGTGGCATTCGAGCATTTGGCTTCTCGTATTTTGCTTTTTCTCTCAGACGTTGGCAAAGGATGGAAAGGCAATACTATTGTGGTCTCAGGTGGCGTGGCTTCCAACTATTTCCTAAGACACGTACTTCGAGGCATCTTAGACGTGCGAGGGTACAAGCATGTCAAACTCAGCTTTCCTCCGGTCCACCTGTGCACGGATAACGCACTTATGATTGCATGGGCCGCTATCGAGATGTACCAAGCAGGCTACACTTCTAGCCTAGATATTGAGCCTATACGCAAATGGCACATGGACGCGAAGTCAGAAGGGGGTGGTATATTAGGCGTAGAAGGATGGATTAAGGACGACAACGAAAGGAAAGACGTGACGGCCGGTTGAAGAAAGCTATGCAGTCGATTGACATCGATTAATCGGCCTTTCCTTTTCGTATCGCAATTCCTTCACTCATCAGCAATGCCACATCTTGAATTGTTTGCCCACGTTTGCGATCCTCTGTCTTCTCATGGCCGAGATCAGTCCCGTGCGCCACCAGATCGTAAACCTGTGCAATAGGTCTAAAGATAGACTCTTCTTCTTTGAATCCTCCGTCAAGTTCAAATGTATCCGCGATCTCCTCCATTTCCTTGACCCACCGGTAAGCTTTTGGCGGCATACGAGTAGCACTTTCAATGGATTTGCGAGCGCTAGGATTAAACTCTTCAAGATGCGCAATTAGTTCAGGCATGACATTTAAATTGTGCGCGGTTGTCAGCGACTGAATAGCTAAGGCTGTAAAGCCTTTGGAAAGGGAAGCGAAGCACATTTTAAGGCCGGTCGCACTTCCAATCATGTCATTGATGTGCTTCAAATAAAGTATCTCGGCAAGGTGTTGCCCACTTGGCTCAGCATTCGACAAGCGATGTGGGCCGGAGACGACGATACTAGGCTTCGTCCAAACACCGTCCTCTTTCAGTTTGGGCGGCCCACCAATAATCCCACCGTCAATGAATCGGATGATGGGCGTGATTTGAGCGAAAAGGTCATTAATCTCGCGGGCTGATCGAGGACTGATTGCATTAAGGTCGAGGTAGTATAAAGGCTTCTGCCTTCCCATAAATCCTTGGCTGGAAAACACCGTGATGATTCGTTTCGCTATGTTTAGTGATTCGGCCGGTGGGACAATGGAAATTATGTAGTCCGCGTTGTTGACAATGTCAATATCCGTAGAGACCAGGCTGATCGAATTCTTCCGCGCCCGGTCTTGCGTAGCTCGGCTTCTGCAGCGTTAGCTGTAATAGGGAGGGAATTGGAAGTGTCAAATGTTTACCTTCTCCCAGAAGCGTTTGTAATAACGCGATAACCGTGGGATATTAGAAGGCATGCAATTCCCAATCCCATTTCTCCGATAGATAAGATCGCAATTCGTGCTAGTGTCTTAGGCGAGTCCATGTTCTTGAGTTTGAATAAAGCATGAAAGATCGTATTATTGATGGCTCACGCTCTTAAATATGTACGTGAGTCTTGACAACTTTGTCTCAAATTAACGTCCCTAGTCGAAGTTTTGCACTGCAAGTTGACTTAAAAGGTGATCAGACTTTGTAAAGTTATAGCTGTATTCGAGGACGCCCAATAAGCCATTATTTATACCGTGAACGGGGCGGAAGGTTTTCCGTACTGGGAGAACCGTTGATCCAAGATCGGACTGGAGCCTACATCGAGCCGCCGCAGTGCAGCAATCTATGGAAGCAACTCCAAATTGACCTTGCAGTCAGTTTTGAAGGTGTTATTACTGCTACAGTCGTCTTGGTGCCGTTCGAATGGTTGATGTCTCTATGGAGTTACTTACGTGAACTTGCTCCCCAGTGAATGCCCTTGGCCGGCCTATTTTATTAAATCGAGTTGGATACACCTTTCTACATAGCTCAATATTTATTCTGGTCCGCCTTATTGTCTCACGGTTTAGCAAAAACTCTCCACCAATAGCTACACTGTCCAATGCATTGTCCTCAATATACGCTTGGATTTGAGCGAAAATATGGGCTGGCCGGCGAGGGATTATGATGGCTACAAAACGATTAACATCGCTAAGGTAGCGTCAGAGCGACTAACAAAATTGGCTCAAAGCAAAAACTCCTTAGAATTGGAAGAATTCGGACTCGTATGGCCTCAATATGCAGCTACAAAACGTTAGTTGAGCAATTTGGTGAGAAAAGCTGACAATTCACACCGTCTTGGCATGCACCCTCATTTTTGTGGGTGTTGTAGCTTTGAGAGCGCCAGCCTCTGTTCAAATCCTCGGATTATATAACTTATCCTTCCGGCTCTCTTGCAGAATCGAGCTGTTACTCAATGGAGTGATTTTCAAGCCGTTCGTCGTATGCACACGTCGATTTTTCTAGAAATTGTCCGACCTTTGTGCTTGCGTTTGCCCTATGGGGTAATCGGAGGCAGAGCATGATAATCACAGCAAATAGATTTATGGCAGGGAGTTTCGAATTGCCAAGCGCTAGGTAATTATCGCGAGGTTTGACCGGTGGTCGCCAGCTGTTCCACGGACTTTTCCAGGTTCATCTCTCAGGAGTACAAGGGGAAGCGACGATTGTAATAATGTCTCCCACATTTTAGAATCGCCTTCGCCTGCCCTAGCCTGCCCAATGACAGCGGATTAAATCTGGCGAAGGCCCGATATCCTGGTACCCCGTCCTCTCTTGAATGATATCTCCCCCTTCCCACCCCCTGTAGTTCATATAACTTAGACTTATGGGCTTCCGAAGAGCATGGAGATCAACGAATTATACCTAACAAAGGGGTAATTTATTCATGAAGTTAAACAGCCAGTGGTTATTGTCAATGAGTGTATTCAAGCAGTTGTTCGTTCGGCCATGCTTCTGCCTTGCTAAGATTCCAATCTGATCGCCCCTGATAACAAAGGGGGGTGTTCGGAGCACATGAGTATTGCTTGGACTCTTATAGAGGCTGCCAAATGTTTTTTCAAATGCCACAAAGCGGGGCCTTTCTGGTAATATTAGTTTCTGCTCTAATAATACTTCAGTTAATTGGCAGAAATCTCCACAGCATTACGACTAACCTACAATGACAGAGGATTTGGACTCAATCAAAACCTGCTATTCATTCTTCCAGCATGATTATATCTCCTTTTAAGATGAACGAGCGGTTCTTCTGTCTTCACAAGCGCTATGAGGCTCGATCTCGGTTTTAGTTTCGTATGCGCAGGTTGCACGATATTGGTTCCAAGAGAACATTCGAGATATCATCCGCATCTAGAAAGCTATCACCTCATTAAGAAGGTCTAGTTTTTACACTCAATAACAGCTTCTTGATTCTTCCTTAATGAAGTCGCTTTTTCTTGCACATTGACAAAAGAGGGATCAACAAGAGCCTGACAATCGATTTGATAAAATCTTAGTTTAGACTCGGAAACGGCTACATCCCTCTCGTAAGATAAACAATCCAATTCTTGAGATTCTGCAATTTGTCATCTCAATAAGCCGAATCTCCAGGAGTGTGAAAAGATAGCTAAAGTATGCTTCTCAGCCGAACAAATGTCTGCAAGCTATGCTTTAGTGGGAAATCCTGTGCAATTTCGCCTCTTACGCTTGTTTCTACTTCATCATAGACAATAAAAAGATGATGCTATTGTGAAAACAGTGAGTCCGGTGGCTCTTGAGATTTTTGTTCTCATTCCTGGACAGCTTAACAGCAAAAATTTCAAGTTGCCTCGGCTCTTGCACGGAGCGAATACCAGCGATTAGAATAGTCGATTTATCTCTTTGAGATCATTTGTATTATTTCAAAGAGTTACACAAGAACTTCGGAGAAGCATATTTGAGTTTAATTCAGTATAATCCAATGAATTTTCGTTAGACAACATCACCGCAGGTCTCCTTTCTATCAGTGATCCAGCAGACCTCAGGGAACCATCATCACGTTCAAAAGCTATCTGCGCTGATGTGTGATGCGGCAGGTGGATTGCGCGAAGGTCTCCTTACGAGTCCTATCTGCTGTCAAAGAAGCTCATGACGTCAAAATGAACTACGTCTCATTCTCGACTACATAATTGCGCACGTTAGCAACGTCAACAATCAACCACCTCCTCAGAGTTCAGAGAGATGTCTAGATGGATTGTTTGAACGGGCAAAGAATCTAAGACGCTCTAGAACAGTCCATCTTATTGAATCAATCATTAGAGCGAAGAGTATTGTCTGTTGCTTGACTCAGTAAAAGCCGACTCTCCTGATCCAACATTTGTTGGCTCTTGCATGCATAAATCTTGAGTTGGCAGGGTTCCATCTTGTAACTGACAGGAATTACAAGTCATTCATCTCATATTTACCTGTAAATCGTATATATGTACTGCATTGGTGGTCTACATGAGAAAAACCGCCACTCCAGTTCAACCTGAGCGGGCGAGCTTGAGCCATTGTATGACGCACGGACCACATATCCTCCTCAAGACATGAGACAAGCTACTGCAGCAAGGTATTTCACTGCATAGATGTAGCCCAAGACCTCTACATTCTCTCCTTGCTACCTTTTATTGATTCAGAGATGGAAAATTCAAGCAGAATTTCGCTCACGCATGAGCAGCGAACTGCAGAAGAACCTCGAGAACATGATGTGGAGTCAGTGACATTAACCCACATTCGTGAAATAAATGACAAGATCAGACTGCTCCGGCTGACCGCAGAAGACCCTGATCATTCGATCAAGGTCTGATTTTTCAAGACAAAGCCGATGCCCATTTACTGACGAAGCACTGGTAAAGTTTCTACCAGGCCAATGGCTTGACACTTTTCTCCCAGGGCTTCCACATGCTGGTGGCTTCACTATAACTTCTACGCCCAAAGAAGCAATGCCGAGACATCTTTCTTTGCCATACGTTGAGCTTGCAGTTCAAAAGAGCGAAAATATTTCTGCTCAATGGTTGTGGCGACCTGAAGAAGACATTCTTGGATCTCAAATATCTATCAGAGTGGGCGGCAGCTTCACGTGGCCACCTCCAAAACTCGAAGTCGATAAGATCGACAGATTGGTGCTCATTGCAGGCGGTGTTGGAATCAAGTACGCTGTCGATGAAATCCAAAATTCATAACTGACTATTTCCACTAGTCCTCTTATGTCCATATTTTCGCATCTCATCAGTGCAACGCGACGGCCGAGAGAGATTCATTTCCTCTACAGCACTAAGCTCGGTTCTGTAATAGATCCGCAGAGGATCCTCTTTCTTCCACGGCTTATGGATCTTATTTCCGCAGCCGCGGATCCGAACGTTACGCTACGTCTTTTCTTGACGGACGTGTGTGATAATTGGATTCCTGAACTCGATCGATTTCCTAACAATACTTTTATTCGGCGGATTGAAACACACGATCTACTTGCTGCTGTGGATGGCTATCAGAAAAGATTGTGCACACAAGGTTACATTCGTGAAAAAACAGTGTGTTATGTTTGCGGTCCTGCAAAAATGACAGATGATATCGTAAAATTTTTGAAAGATCAAGAAGGAATCTCTGAGGACCGAGTACTCTGCGAGAAATGGTGGTAATCTGTATTGGCGGCGATATCTTGGTAAAATATGTGATGTTGAGAAATTGCGCATATCACCGTCCCCAGCCTTCGCTACACACTCTTAAACCAGCCACTGTTCTCGAATGATCATGGCAAGCAAACTCCGTATGCATATTCACTACACGAACTGTTCGGTGTTCTTCTCCGTGGTCTTCAATTGCGATCTCGGTATTTTCGCATTTACTCTGTTTGGAACTATCCCCTCCAGCGCTCGGAAATTGCAACGCTCAACGCATGCGAGGCTGTGAAAAGAACTTCAACTCCACGAAAATCTCTTTATCCCAAAGTTTTAATTACTAGCTGGGCTTATGTAACAATTGGTGGTCTAAATCTCGGCTTAGGTACTATTTCTTTCTTGTAATGGACAAGTTTTTTTATGAAGTTTTCAATACCATCGTGTAGGTGATAGCATGCTGAGATTGGGTCATGAATGATTCGAATCCTTCTAACACCACATCAAGTTTAAATGTGTTGTTTTCTATTCAGTCTTTTATTCCTTGCAAGTGATTGTGTTGCTGCAAAATTGACAAACCAGAACGTGGGATCGCAATTTGTTGATTGATTCCAGAATTCCAATAAATTTGTTATCCTTGATGCAAACTTATTTGCACTCCCTGAACCTCTCTTCCCAATGAGAAAATAACCCGTCGGTTCCCATCTTAATGCTAGAGTTCAGTACAGCAGCAATCGCAATCATACGTTAGCACTGATCCGCCTACCAAAGCTGTCGTTCATTTCGGCACCGCTGAAAATTGAGAAGCTCTTTGGGAATTTCGAAAATGCACAGCTTTTGACATCGTAATCTCATCCAGTAGTGCCTTAACTCATGTCATATCAGCATCAGCAGTAGCAGGCGCGGAAGCAGAAAGGGAAGCTGAAGGGGGAGCAAATGAGGAGGGGAGGAGGAGGAGGAGGAGGAGGAGGAGGAGGAGGCAAATCAATTACATAGAACAAGCAAACATAGCAGATCTCTAAAGCAATCGAAATTGTCGACAAGAAATCATGGCGCTGGGACTTCACGTCAGTAACAGCTTTCCGATTTCTTTCTGGAATGTTGATTACATCCATTATTTTACAATTTATAGGTATTAAAACCTTTAGTTTGTACAAAAAGGCTGGACGCAATTCACAGTTGGCACATGTCAAAAATTCTCTTCGAGCACTAATGCGGAGACAATCCGTACATAATATTGGTGTCGGTTGATGTTATCACGTGCTCAAGTCGCGACTCGCGTATAAGCGAGCCTTGGCATATTCCCACCACAATCGTGCTTCTAAACTTCTGCGAGCCCCTCCTGTCACTCAACACCTGAAACCCCATTTCAGCCATCTAACCTTCACCAGCAACACCATTTCCGATAAATAATATGGCAGACCGAGGTGGTGCTCGCGGCGGTGGGTTTGGCTCTCGCGGCGACCGCGGTGGTGACCGAGGCCGTGGGGGACGAGGAAGAGGTCGCGGGAGGCGTGGTGGTCCAAAGAGCGATGAGAAGGAGTGGCAGCCAGTGACGAAGCTGGGTCGTCTAGTAAAAGCTGGCAAGATTAAGAGTATGGAAGAGATCTATCTGCACTCCTTGCCAATCAAGGAGTACCAGATTGTTGACTTCTTCCTGCCCAAGCTTAAGGATGAAGTGATGAAGGTGCGTCTGTCACTGGCTATTTTAAAAGGTCTTGACTAATGGGGTGTTTTGTAGATCAAACCCGTGCAAAAGCAGACCCGTGCTGGTCAGCGTACGCGCTTTAAGGCCATTGTGGTTATTGGTGATAGCGAAGGCCACATCGGGCTAGGCATCAAAACTTCCAAGGAAGTAGCCACTGCCATCCGTGCTGCCATTATCATCGCGAAGCTCTCTGTCCTACCTATCCGTCGTGGTTACTGGGGCACCAATCTCGGTGAACCTCACTCCATTCCGGTCAAGGAAAGTGGCAAGTGTGGTTCTGTCACAGTTCGTGTATGTGCTGCCCAAAACAATCGTGTCTATTGCAATTTCTAATACATGCCAGCTTATCCCTGCACCACGCGGCACGGGGCTCGTGGCTTCGCCCGCTGTCAAACGTCTGCTTCAACTTGCTGGCGTACAAGATGCGTACACTGCTTCCTCTGGATCAACGAAAACCCTCGAGAACACTCTTAAGGCTACATTCACCGCCATCACGAACACCTATGGTTTCTTGACCCCCAACTTGTGGGCTGAGACTAAGCTCACCCGCAGCCCACTCGAGGAGTATAGTGACGTGCTTCGTGATGGTAAGCGCTACTAGATGTGAGTAGCATTTTGTGGAGTTCGGAGGCCAATAACATGCCATGGGAGGATGCCATGAGTTGAGAGGCTTTATCGGGTTCGTCTGAATTAGGCGATCGCTTGCTACATGTCTCTACAAGTTAGAGCGTCATATGGATGCATAGCTTGAGCCAAGACGAATAACCTTTGAAGAATTTCAATTCAATCTAGAACGCTACTATGTCTTTCTTCCTTGTTAGTATCGGGTATACTCAAAGCTTATTTGGCTTGATAACTTCGCCATGCTCGTTTTAAACCAATAATTGCAAGGACTTTTGGTTTTACTACCTAGTGACCTGATTTGACAAAGATGCAAAACTGGGTTCTCAATCCAGAATTTACTTGGCTGTGAACAAGCATCTTGACAGAATGAGAGCCAATACTCTGAGAGATTCTAATGGAATTGATTGGCATTTACTCTCTAACGTGCTTCACAAGCGAGCGGGTCAAAACGCGCGAACAACACGTGATCTGGCTTTCACCTCGTGATACTCCACAATCCTTGGTTACAATGCCAGCTCAAACAGAAGAGTTTGTTTTTAGCTCTTCAACCATATACTGACCGCTATATGGTATCCCTTCGTGCTGCAGTAGATACCTACGATGTTTCTTTCCAGACCCTTCGTAGAAAACACACTGGTATCTCCTCGAGAGCAGACATCCCTGCAGACTCACGTGGAGTCGGACGTCCTAAATGTCCTTCGCTTGGAGCGGAGCATATCACACATAGGTCGAATGTGTACCAGTTCAGTATAACAGTGAGTGTTGCATGATCCTAAAATACAAGAGCAGTCTGTCTGTCTGATAGTGTTGGTATGTATGTGCATGTGTATGTAGGAAAGTTGTTATCTGTTTTTGTCTTGACTCGTGCCAGCTCAGCTACCCCGGCAGGGTCACCACCGTCGCTTCCGCCTGGCGCCACGGCCCAACCTTATCCCTCGAGGGCTAAAACTCATGCGGCCATTCCCCACTTCAATAGCTGTAGAACTCACTATAGACCTGAGTTTAAAGAATTCTGCCTTCGAAACTATATCTATACACTGCATGTACCTGTAAATACACCTTATGTCTTTCAGCCTTTAAATGTAAGCTATTTCTAGATCTCTAACGAAGGCATATAGCTCTCAGATTGAGAACAAAGTTGAAGCTTAGCATCAACCATATTACTAAGGAGGAGTTCCTTCTGGCCTTCTTTATAGCTCATTAACAAACTATGACTCTGGATACAATTAAATCTAGCTTTGGAGAAACTGACTTTATCCCTTTCGATCCCGATAAGTCCTTTCAAACCTTGGACCTCTAATTGAAAGTAAACCTCCACAAGACACCCAATCTTTATAGGACCCCAAAACGCTACAAACTTTGCCTAAGATTAAGAAGAAAGTCAATTTGATCTTAACCGAGGTTCAAAAAAGGAGACTGTCAGTTTCTTCAAGTAACAAGCCTTTCCAACAGCTTCTTCAAGGCTTTGAAGCAGCGGCCTATCAAAAACCCCTTTTGGAGGCATAGTGTGCTGCACTCCGTACTGTAAATCAGTACAAGAAACAAAAGCGTATACGCCACAAAGGATCTATTAAAAAGTGGGGGACATTAACTGTCCAACAAGAGCAGGAAGTTGTTCAGATGATTGTTATTTAGGAGCAGTCACATTATAATTTTGATAATGTTGATCGAGCAGTTCTGACTGAGTACCTAAAAGATTCATGTTGAAGAGCACTATCAAGATGTAGCAAATGCAATTTATTTAGCTATAATTCTAGAATACTCAGTTTATGATACAGGGTGTTTGATATCTTCCTTTGCATTTATGCTCATGTACTCTTGCTGAAGGTGAATGAGTCGGAAATTTGACCCATTCGCTTGTGAAGTACGTTAGATGTTAAAATTCAGTAAGCGGCTAAAATTGCCACGAAAGAACATCTATATACTGTCGCCGGGTTTTTCTTGGTCCATGATGCCCAACAAATGCACCGCCTGGTTTGATGCTTGTCCAGGCGGTGACAAACTCCTTAAAAGATGTACCCTCGGGGTTTGGGACCGTCGTGCCATTCGATATATCACAGATGCTTGACGAACATTGTGGAATTTTGTGGGCGTCAGAAGAGGATTCAGGATTAGCATTGTGAAATTGTTGCACAAATGCTGAGCTTTGCGGTCGATTTATTCCAAGCTCGCTGTGGGCGAAATTATTATCATAGGTCGAATTATAATCCTTCAGAAGCCTTCCAGGAGGATCTTGCTTCATCCTGTCTGATGGTCGACCGTCGTTAGCCTCATTGTTTCCGCCAAATTGCTGTGAAAGCGCACGCACTCCATGAGAACTCGGTCTGCCACGGCCTGGAAGCTTGGGTGCAAGGCTGGACCGTGACAGGTTCCAAAGCGCTGGAAACAACTCTCTCAGAAGGTTCTCAAGCTCAGCTGGCTGAATGTCATCGTTGGGAAATTCCTTGTAATATGCCTTGTACACTTGACCAATATCTGGTTCAGTTGGAGAATCGACTACACAATTGGTGCGCAGCCTAGAGCCGGTCAGCAAAAATTGTAAATTTGGGCCACATTTATTTTTTACCTACCAGGCAACTCTCTGAGCATGTTTAAAATACTCAGATCGTTTCTGACGGTGAACTCTCGCTGGATCGCGGTATACTCGTGGCACATCCATTTCCATTTCATCATCATTACGTGAAATTTGTGGGCCTTCAATGCCAATTCCCATCTCTTTATTAGTATTAAACTGCTTTGTAGAGGTATGATGTTGCGTAGAATGGGATCTGAATGGAAAATCCGTCCGTACACTTTCGCGATAGCTTCGACGGCTTCCATCAATGGGGGTTTCAGATATGGTGGAGACTTTTGATATACGTGCTATTGAGGCCATTTGTGATGCAGAGTCACAGGCTTTCGTCTTTGGGCACGCTTTTGAGTTACTGGAAAAAACCGTGCTGGATCGGACTGGAGATTTATTGAATTGCTCTTGCAGCTCCAATAATTGCGGGTGTTGGACATCACGCTTATTAGGTGATTGCTCATGTCTATAAGGCGACTGTACCGATGGTCTTCGTTGCTCCTGCAGCTCAAATTCAGGGCGTCTAGGGCCACTATTTACAGTGCTGTCTGGTGGAAGGTAATCGTCCTTCCGTTGTGAAGGAGACCACGGTAGTTCTTCTGAGGATGATGTTTGTGACGATGAGTCCGAATTCCCCGTATGAACTATAGGCTCATATCCCGTGGAATTTGGCTGTGCACCAACTTGAGATAATTCCGCCCTCGAAGCCTCAGAAACAGGTATTGGTGCTTCAGAAATCCAAATTTTGAGTAACTCTATTGGCACATTTGGTACCGGAAACTGCTTCCCAGCTTCTGGTGGGAACCATGAAGACTCTTGATTCAAAAGGCGTTGCTGGCTCATAGGTGGCTTTCTTCGCCCATATTGTAGCCTGAAGTTTGACATATCTTTTCGATCACTCGTTTTCAGGAGGGAGCTGTGCGGAAGAGCGAGATATTCCGGTGTTTCTGGAGAGGACCTGGAGATGAAAGGAGAAGACCTCCGCCCTTCTTGGTTATTGCCGGAGTCGCGCTGATCAATATTATCCGTAGTGGTATTTGGATCCCTTGAATATGATGGACTCGCGCATTTGTTGTTCTGTAAAAGTCTCCTGAGGTTGGGAAGAGCGTTGCACATATCGTCTTGTCGAGTTATGGAGGAAAGGGTGCCAGAAGGAAGAGCCAGATTGACACCTGTTTCGAACGCGAAGCCATCCTTAGCCAGAGATGGAGCCATTTTTCTCCGTTTCCGTGATGGATCTATTTGCGTTGCAACAGCGGCTTGGCTGTTATCAGGAAGAAGCCATGAAGAAGGCAACAATCCAGGGACGGGCGTGCAGTCAGCTTCTCTGAGGTTGTCCGTCACCTTCATGTCTGTGTCAAGTAGAGGACTACCAGAATCAATGCAATCAACGTTGTCTGCCTCGGCATATTGTTGATAGCGAATTTGGCTGATCTGGCAGAAAAGTTTGCGGACATCATCATGTTGTTTAACTAGGGGAAGGCCGTTCGGGGTGCGCCGGAGGTTATACTGGTATTGCAATTTGTCAATGTAGAGCTGTATATGACCATCTTCAGGTCCATATGGAGTGCTGATGAGGGTTGCAGAATGAACCAAGAACACATCACCCTTCACGTCCATACTCAATTGTTCACCTAGCTCCTCTTCTAAATTGGCAAGGGCTTCCTCGGATAGGGTTGCTTTGATAGAATATGCCCCATCACATAAAAGAACAACTGCTGCGTCCCTAGCTGGCGATATCACTTCAAGCAATTGCACTTTCGAGTCAGCTGGGAGTGGCGGTGACCCAACGATGCAACGGAAATTGCTTCCATCGTCAAAAAAGCGGCAATCTGGATCTGATTTCACCTGAGGGGATTTTTTCGTAGATTCGTTCCATTTTATCAGAGCATCTAGCTCAGAAGCGATGAATGATCCAAGCCAGGGGTTTTGTAGTCGAGCCATAGTCCAAGTGTTGGCGTTGCCTCGGCTGGCCCATGTCTATCAACCTAAGTGAAAACTTGAATATTACTGAAAAATAGTCCTGGGTGATTTCGTGGTGAGTTAGACAGATGCACAGCACGAGCGTTCCTGGTAGGAAGGACCGAACTGAAAATTGTTCCACAAAATCGCCTTATGGTTGAATCGCATCGCGTCTGTCCGAAGCGCACACCCCGCAGGTTTGCACGTGCAGTCGTGAAGCGCTAGTGTTATCGGGCCGAGCCGTTTCCCGCCTTTAGCGATGACGTACATAGTTCACTTCTAAGGTTGCTTTGACATTGCTAGATTTGTCGAGTTCGCGTACTCATCTGCATCTGTTGGCCTTTTTTCGGGATTAAGGGACAATCGATAATGGTCCATTCGAATGCCCCAAGGCTTAGAGCATCACAGAGAGTGCAATATCAGCGATGAGCCTAATATCGGACGGAAACAGTCGGCAAAAATGGCACCTGAGCCGCCGTCGCCTTCGGCATCGTCAACACTACTACCATTCCTCAGTCCCAGCAGGTCTCGAAGAGGCTCTTTGGCTTCCATAGCCTCTCGTCGCGAGATTGACAGGGATGTCCTTGCACAAGCCTTGGATCACATCCACACATCAGCCTCGAAATCGGACGCGCTGACTTCATTCCATGACTTCGATGGTGGTTCGCGAGCAGGGGCGAAAGAGATCGTTAGTAGTGGTGTCAGTGGATTATACAATCGCCTGAAACAGAGTGTTGGAGGAGGATCCTCTAAGGATAGTCAAAACTGGCCCAAAAGAAACGCCTCGAAGGAGACTGCTGAAACGGAATCGACTCAGAGCTCGTTGTCTACATCGCGGAACGCCCCATCGTCCCTTTCATTAAAGAAATCCCAGCAGGATAACATCTCATTATCAACTACTAGCTTGGCTGCGTCTCCAGTGCTAGCAAGTTTCGCATGTAACGGAACGGCAGCCGAGACGAAGGCATCTGCCCCTAACGGCCGCACACGATCTTTGGAGCAAAATGACTCACTCGAGGCCATTTCGCATATGAAAACTAAAGACCATGAGCCTGAAGACCACGAGTTACGTTCTGTGTCAGACATACCAAGTCAAGAGGAGGTTGAAAAGGCAAGAAATGCGCTGGTAGACAACGATCGCAGCGATATGGCGACCCAAGCGCTTGCTCGCGTCTTGTCACACCACGAAATTCATATCAATGATAGACTGAAATACCTGCGCCAGGAACTTGTGGGTGACAGTTCCCTACCAGTTTCAGAGACTGGCAGCATGACTGAAATTGCCAATCGCTCGTTATCTCCTCTTTCCAATTCAAATAGTGGTTCTTCTCAACGAGCTGCAGCTGACGGAATCGCAGCTCTGTCAGATGATAGTCATAGGCACACAATTGCAGATCAGAGACCTCCTATAGTCCGCGTTGGTGCCTCTCATCTTCCAGGCTTCGAACCATCGAGAGCCTCTTCAACAATTGACGGGGGCGATCTGTCTTCATCAAGCGCTTCTCAAAATATTACGGAAATTTCTCGAAGCAGTTTTCCACCAAATTTGAACACCAGCATGCAACGGAAACGCATAGCCTTAAAGCAACTAACGGGGGATGCACAGAGACATACTGCGCATATGCCGACGCATCTAAAGCGGAGAGTCATCAGCAAGGAATTCTGGATGAAGGATGAAAATGCGAAAGATTGCTTTTACTGCGGACAAAGCTTTTCTACATTTAGACGGAAACATCACTGCAGAACTTGTGGGCAAATATTCGATGCCAAATGCACTACGCTGGTCCCTGGTCGACCGTTTGGGCAGCTAGGTACTCTTAGACTTTGTAAACCCTGCGAAGCCATCATATACGGGTCAGATGACGATTCCACTGTATTCTCAGACGATGCCGAGGAATATCCCCCGCGAAGCCCTGGATTACGGCGGAAATCACTTGTCGAAGGAGACATTGATACTGGCAATCTGGACGGTAGCATATTCAGTCGCCCGGATCCTGGCGAGGTGGCTACCCCATCAATTGGCATTCCTGCGTCACGGCGAAACCGTGAAGCCAAGCGCCGCTCCGCAGTTATTGAATTCGATGCTCAACCAACGCTAGTTCGACCTAGTTCTGCACATTCTCTCATTTCTATTAATCGTCGCCCTCGATCGTCTAGCCACCGTCGTCACCTTTCTAAACATGGACGTGGTTTGAGACCGAGCATCGACGATCGAGGCCCATTTCATCAGGAACTTAGCGCCGACCCTGAAAAGAAATCAACGCTTCCCGCTTTTCACAATGACAATATAATTGACCCAGATCTTGCCCCTTTCTTGTCTGATGAGGATTCTGACGATGGTGAGCAACCAAGCATCATGTCGACTCTCGAACAGGGCGTATCTCCAGGTGAACGTGAGAGGCTTGGTTTCGGTGGCCTGCTCTCCTCAGGAAAAAAGGGACGCTCGAAGCTTGGCGATAGAAGCATGGCTAATTCCAGCGCGAGGGTACTTAAAGACGATGACGCGTGGAGTGCAAGCTCAAAACACGCGTCTAAGCTCTCACGAAAGCGAAACTTCAGTGTAAGTAGCGTCACACTGGGACGTCCTTCCCCCCGCCGGAGCAAGAGTAATACGCTCCTGAAGACTGTAGAGTCCGAATCATTCAGTTACCATAAAACGTCCACACGAGTTCCACCTACGTCTGTTGGGGCAAAGGTCCTCCGAAGCTCTGCCATGCACGGATCCGAAGCACCACCTGTAGAGCTGAACAATGCCAGCTTGAAGCACGTGCGACGCCTTCTAGCGCAAATGCTTCGCGACAACAACATTGAATCTGTTGAATCCTGGGAAAAGGCCCTGATGCCAATATTATTGCAATGTACTGACGATGTCGAACCCGATGTTCAGCACGGAGATGACATGGACATACGACATTATGTGAAGTTGAAGAAGGTTCCTGGTGGAAAACCTGGTGATACAAGCTACGTTTCTGGTATTGTGTTCAGTAAAAATGTGGCACTGAAGAGCATGGCGCGGTCGATTCGTAATCCGCGCATTGCTATTGTCACTTTCTCAATAGAATATGCCAGGCACCAAACACACTTTATGAGCTTAGAGCCTGTTATTGCTCAAGAGCGCGAGTATCTTCATAACCTAGTCGGCCGTATTGCAGCGTTGAACCCTCAACTCCTCTTGGTGCAACGGAATGTATCTGGCCTCGCATTGCGGCTTCTCGAAGAGGCTGGTATAACTGTCGCATACAATATCAAAGAATCTGTGCTAGCTGCCGTGGCTCGTGTTACGCAGACCATCATGATCAAATCAGTGGACAAGCTCGCAATGGAGGTTTCTCATCTCGGGACTTGCGAGAGTTTTGAGGTCAAAACTTACGTTCATAATGCTGTTCGAAAGACCTACATCTACTTGTCTGGATGTCAACCAGACCTAGGCTGTACTATTGTCTTACGGGGTGGAAACACTAAAACGTTGCGCAAGATCAAGCGTATCGCGGAATTCATGTGCTACGTGGTATACAATCTGAAGCTGGAGACAACTCTTATGCGTGACGAATTCGTTTCAATTCCATCCGTTACCCAAGATCAGCTTGCGCCTTATGACGTGAGCAGGAATAACAATCTTACCCATCAGGATCTCGTACCGCATCTTATTAGCGCACAGTCCGATGACGAAACACCATCGAAATACGAGCAATTAGAGGAAGAGTGCCGCTCTCGAATATTATCAGCGTCTCCCTTTGTGGTTTTCATGCAACCTTATGCCCTCACGCAGCTGCGGGAGCAGGAGCAAAGGCTTGCTACGTACAAAAAGCTACGTGACCAATATGCTGCTGCGGATGAAGATGGGGCTGACGAGAAGAGTGAAGTAGCTGAGACATTTGCATTAGTGAAACCAGAGTGGGTGAATGCACCAGCGTCCAAAGAGCTCCCAAAGACAGTTCGAGAATATCTACATGCTGTTTATCAAGCTCAGTACGACAAAATTGAGCATGCATATGAGAATCAAAAGCGATTGTATGAATCATTCATGAATACAAGGAACCGCCCGTTCGACCCGCTTTCGCACCAGCAGATCGCGGTTCTTCACTCGACCGTCTCAAGCATTACCTCGGCTCCTTGCATGGGACCCGAAGTCCTTGGCATAGGCTTCTACGCTGGATATAGCCACGTTGAACCACAGTTTGAGGAGGACTGCACATTGGGTCAATATGTTGAAGACCTCTGCCTAAGTGGTGGCAGTACCTGTAAGGAATGTGGAAAGAAAATGCATGAGCACCACCGCCAATATGTGCATGGAGATGGACAGCTTACGATTTCCGTTCAGCCTTTCCCTGCGCGACTGCGAGGCTTGAGTGAAACCATTCTGATGTGGTCATCGTGCCGTATCTGCCGCTCAGAGACTGCTGTCGTGCCAATGTCGGATAACACCTGGAAGTATTCTTTCGCGAAATATTTAGAACTCAGCTTTTGGAGCTGTCCATTACGTCCTAGAGCAGACATTTGTGAGCATGATATTCACAAGGACTTTCTTCGCTGCTTCGGTTATCAAGACATGGTCGTGCGTGTGCAGTATGATCCGGTCGATATCTATGACGTGGTAGTACCAAGGGCTACTATTACTTGGAAAGTGGAAGCTGATCTGAGAATCAAAAACGAGCAGTATTGCCTTTTTCTCGGCCGCCTAAATTCTTTCACAGAGTCGGTCAAGAAACGCCTGGACTCCATCAATATTGATACTCTCGACGAGAAAAAGGCAATAGAGGCGAATGAAAAGCTCGAGAGTCTTCGAATGCGGGCCGATAACGATCATAAGGAGTTATTGGACAAGCTGCAACAGAAATATGCGACGTCGAGGTACTATGAAGTCATACCACTCAATCGAGCCCTTCGATTTATGGACGAGAAAGCAATCAGTTGGGACGAAGAATTTGGCAACTTTGAGCGAGACTATTTTCCGTCCGAGACTGACATTCGAAAGCTTGCCACGCTACAGTTGAGAAACATGTTTCTTGAGTCGCAGCCATCAAACAGCAGTGTCGCCAGTGATTTGAGTGACTCGGAAGAAGGCACCGAGATGAAGACGATAGGATCAACTGCAGAAAGAAGGGCCACTACCGAAGACCTTTTATCAGAAAAGGCAAATGATGTGTTAGCATCAACTGTGGAAGAGCACAAAGCATCGCAGGAAATGAACGATGAATCTGACTTGGTAAATCCAGAGCGTTTCGATCGCCTGCCTACCTCCAGTCTCAGTCGCATATTATCACCTCAAGAAGAGCACGAGGCAGTTGAGCTTAAAGACGTCAAACACTTGGATCTTGCAGTGGCAGCCAAATCTCCGGAAGAGTTGGCTTTGGAGGAAATACAAACTTCGACAGACCAGTCGTCGAATCCAACGTATAAAGTCGCACGAACCGGGGACGAGCCATTTGCAACACAACCAAAGCCACTCAGTTCTGGCTTGCTTGAACGCATTGAGCAAATTCGCAACAACCGGCCAACAGGAGATCAGTCAGATCCACCTGCCTCTCGAATACCACGACCCTCTGAGATGCGCAAAACAGATGTCAGCCCAAAACCAGTCCCTCCGCCACTGTTAAGAGCACAATCATCACCAAATCACGTTCCACGACGGAGCGCGGATAGTGTTGACTTTATTGCAATTAGCCCGTCCTCTACAGAGCACCATATAGTTGAAAAACGTCTCGGGGACCGTTTGGGTATAAGTCGTCTCAACAATAAAGTTGGGAAAATGGGCCACTCGCTGATACCAAGGTCGATACCTTTTAAAGATGACACGAGCACCAAAGTTTCTGCTCTGGCAAAGCATTTTGAACAAATGTCGCGCGAGTTCGAAAAAGAGCGGCTCAAAGAACGGCGGCAACGAGCGCTCAAAAGTAGACAAGCAAGGGCGAACCCTCTTGCAAGTAGCAGGCCTGTTGTCGAAGTGTACCGAAACGCTACAGAAGCTGTTGGCGAGCGATCGCAACCGGAATCATCACAACAGCAAAGGCAGGATAGTTCTCGTATGCAAGGGGTGCCATTGGCCACTCCCGACCCCTCAGCTCAACCTCAACACAGCTCCGATGAATCTCAAGAACGCATGGTCCAAGAAACAGATTCCGAATCTGACATACCTCCAACTCGCCATCATGGAATTGATTACGAAGAACACGATGGTGCTACAGCGGACGCTGACAAACAGCAAGAGCGCGAAAAGTCTGATCCAGCATCTACAGTGAATTCTTCAGCCTTAGTATCACCCACTTCTATTCCAGAAATGGAACTTAACCCTGAGCTTTCAATATCAGAACAGCGCAAGAATGTATGGTTCAAATATTTGGCCGATTTTTGGTCCAAACGTTCCGCCTCCGGGTGGTCCAATCTGGAGTACCCCCTCCACAGCACTGAACACGTTTTCGAAGACTCCGACATCATTGTGCGGGAAGACGAGCCGTCGTCCGTGATTGCACTGTCCCTAGCTTGCGCAGACTACCAAAGCAAAGCTCAAGACTTCCGCAGCCACACTTTGAAGTCTATACGCAAGCAGCAACATACAAACAACGCATCGCAGACCGGCGCTAACGGTTTCGGCGCTACCGAACAAGATGATCAGCAAAAAGCCATCGAGGCCGCCCTCCTCAGCGACACGGGAACACACATGAAGTACTCCTTTGCGCATGGCAGCGTCAAAGCATCGTGCAAGATCTTCTATGCTGAGTCCTTTGATGCGCTGCGCAGGCGCTGTGGTGCTGCGGATCGCTTTGTTGAGAGCCTCTCCCGTTGTCTCAAATTTGACTCGAAAGGCGGCAAAACTAAATCCCTGTTTCTCAAGACGCTCGATAACCGCTTCATCATCAAGTCTCTACAGGAAATAGAGTTGAAGGCCTTCACAAAGTTCGCGCCTGATTACTTTGCCTTCATGTCATATACTCTCTTCCACGGCGTACCGTCAGTAATTGCAAAAATGTTCGGGCTATTTCAAGTTATCATTAAGAACCCTGCCACCGGCATAGATTTCAACTATTACCTTCTCGTTATGGAGAACTTGTTCTACGAACGGACTCCCAATCGGAGGTTCGACCTGAAAGGTAGCATGCGCAATCGGAAGATTGAAAGTACCGGCCAACCGGATGAAGTCTTGCTCGATGAGAACCTTGTGGAGACGATCTTCGAATCGCCACTCTTCGTGCGTGAGCATGCCCGGAGACTGCTCCAAGCGAGTGTATGGAACGACACTATGTTCCTCTCCAAGCAAAACGTGATGGACTACAGTCTCATGGCGGGTTTTGATGACGCGCGCAAGGAACTTATTGTGGGGATCATCGACTGCATTCGAACATACACGTGGGACAAGAAGCTGGAGAGCTGGATCAAAGACCGTGGGAAGAATAAGCCTACTATCACGAGTCCAAAGGATTATCGAAATAGATTCCGCGTCAGTATGATGCAGTATGTGCTACAGGCACCGAACTGTTGGCATCAGTTCCATGAAATGCTGCCTGCGCCGAAGAAGCTTGAGGAGAGGATGGGTACTGGCACCTCCTTCGGTCGACCGGGCCCTGGGACTGAAAAGATGGGGGAGACGACAGAGGAAGGAACGGAAATCGAGAAAGAGTGAAACCAACACGATGAGGGCAGCGCTTTTGTATGAGGCAAGAGTCATGAAAGATAATTAATTTGTTTTCTGGGGTGGGTGAATCTGAAGAGCGATACGGACAGGTGTTTGTCTGACAAGCGATTATAAATTGATACTCGTGCAAGGCAGTCACTGCCTTGAGTTTGCCAATACTTTTCTCCAGAGGCTAGAACACGACTGAAGGCAGCCTTGAAGCAAAGCACCTTTTCACCTTCTCCGTCGCCTAAACTTCAACTCCTCACCATCATCCTCTTCCTCCCTATCCATCAAGTTCCTCGCCGTCGACTTCGTCATACCACGCCTCGCCTTCTTCCCTAGTGGCCCTTCAAAATATGGCTGGCTCATTGATACAGCTGGCCTCTTCCCTGCGGGTTTGGTTTTAATCCGTTGACTGTCCAGCACCAAAGCCTCGGCAAGAATTCCTTGCGGCGCCACTGCTTCAGACGTCCGATGAATTTCATCTCTCGCTGTCCCCGCGATCTCAATGTTGTCAAACGCTTGTGCTGCTGCGGCAGCCTCAGCATCCTGTTCGCGACTCCGTTGAAGGGTGCGCTGGAAGGCTTCTGAACTTGCGGCATTGCCGTTTTCGTACTGCGTTTCCGCTTGCACCTGATTTCTCTTGCCATGATTGCCTCCTGCCCTCTTGCCCTGCACGTCTTCCCCTCTGCCCGCTGTCGGAGAGGTTCGGAGCCAGTACTCATCGCCTAGTCCATGGCCTTTTCTCGGCACCTCTTCCAGAGTGACGATGACACGTTGAAGGCGAGATTTGGCAACCCCATCATCTTGCCGCAAGCCTTGCGGGCGGAACTTCTTGAAGTTTTTTCGTCCATTCCATTTTGGATCCCATCTTTCACTTCTACTCCCATTCTCACCAGCTCGGCGTGCATCAGAGAGCTCGCGGACTGGTAATTCGAACTCCTCAACTTTCGCCAGATGTCTGAGTTTGCTGACGTCAGTTTCTGTCATCTGTCGCAAAGCTTCCTCATCTCTCTTCCTCCGCTCTTCTTCCGCTTCCCGACGTGCTTTGAGCTCGGCCTTTACGTCCATCTGCGTCTCCCTTTGCTCCTTCCTCACGGCCTTATTGGCCGCCCCCGTAGCTGACAGAGGGAACGCACTTGCTCCAGCGTTGGCCGCAACGATCTTACGCCGCTTAAGCGCTGCTTGACCGGGCAGAATGCTGTCAAAAATGTTTGCATCTTTCACCTCTGCTGGTTCAGCTGGTCGTTTCCGAATGCTTTGGTGCTGCGGCTTTCCGGCTGGATCGGAAGTGTATGCTGTGTAATCGGCCTCCATACTTTGTCGACTGTCTGCTTGGTTCGGCTCTATAATTCTGGGACCTGCAGAGGTTTCGGGAGAGTCAAATGGTGCTTGAGTGAATTGACTGGGCTTGAATTCGCCAAAGCCTTTGAATCGCGACTTTCCCGGCGCGCGGCGCCAGCGCTTTATATCCGTCAATTGAGAAAGCCCAGAATGTTGTTCGCTTGCTTGTTCTTTGTCATCAGGCTCAGAATGTGCGCGTGACTTGACTTCTTCATCATTTACTGGTTCTTGGAAAATCTTTATGGGCAGACTGGATTCTCTTTGAGTTGGTGACGGTTTATATTGCGGTGCTTCTACATCATCCTGTTCTTGGCTTTGCGATAGTTCGGGTAGTTCTTTACGCAACTCGCTTGTGTCCAGAGTAAGGATGACATCAAGTAAACGATTCTGCTCCAGCCCTCTCTGATCCAGAGCTAAATCCAATTTCTCTGCGAATTCGTTGCGTCCATGTTCATTCAACCTCACAACTACGATACCACTTCTACGATCGTGCTGGCTCAACTTGAAATTCCTATTATTTTTCGTACCAGCCACCTCTCTGATGTAGTTTACTACTTCATCCACCTTCGTTTGTCCGAGAGTGACGACGAAGAGCAAAGCTGTGCCACCGCCAGCAGTGACAACGGGGCGAAGTTGGTCATACTGTGACTGAGACAGAAAAATAAAAGTATAGCCTTGAAAAACTTCTGCTCTCTCGGGTTTGGGAAGGAGATAATGATTTGGTCTTGGCTGGAGTTCATTCGCTCCGGCTTCGATGATATAGTCCTGTTCGTGAGGCCAATGTGCATTAAAGTCAAACTCCAATGGCAGGATGACATTCTTGTCTTCCTTTCTCGCAGTCTTTGTCAAGGCGTCCAGAAAGCCATATCCAACCACCCACTTGCCCTGCACCAACGCTTGAAGCGAGATAGCCGTGTTGCGCTTCTTACCCACCACATGGCTTGTTCGATTCGTCACATACTCACTGACAACCTTCACATCCAGCCCAGCATCAAGCACCTGCTGCTTCTTTCCTTCCAGCGAGTCCTCGAATTCTGCATCCTCCTTATTGCCCTTGTTCTTCTTACTCACATTTGTGCACGTCAGAATGATCTCACGCCACTCTAACTGGAAATGCACGTCATAATGTCCCAATTGCAAGTCCAAAACACAGTTGCCTCCTCCCCGGCCGCCGATTGTTCTCGTCTGCTTCACAAACCGATCTCCATCAACTTTTGTGCCCACTTTGCTTGAGTCCGTTAGGAGAATCTGCGTCCGCTCGTTGATCCGGCTGATATCTCCTACTTGCAGCTCCCCAATTTCGATCAAAAGATGTTTCCGCGAGACGCTACGGTGATCAATGACTTGGATCCTCTCGCCATCCTCAGGTCGTCCCGACGTGCGGCCGAGGAGATGTCGGCTTCCGGGTCGCAGCCAGAGAATTTTGCCGCCGAAGAGGTTGGAGGTTGGGGTGGAGAGGAGCCACATGTTGTGGTAGCAGAGAATGGAGAACTTAAAAGCCACATGGAATGTACATTTGTCCCGAGCTCTATGAGACGAGAAGTGGGATGAAGTATGACGTGGGATTTGCTTCACGAAAGTCGCGCGTTAGGCAGTCACGGCACGTGATCACTTTCACACGTCTTAAACGTTGAAATCTCTGGTACATATGAAGACTGTAGGATGCATTTATGAAAACATACACGAGCTCAGAATATCAGAATTTTCAAAAATCCAAGCACATTCATGCAAGCTTTGTATCTAACTAACTAGAATGACTTTTGAAGTAGCAGCATACTCTCATTTGATGCGGCCCATAATCGTAAATACAAAGACAGCGCTCTGTTATGCAAAGAGCAACTCAATACCGAGCGCTTCTCTCATTCAAATGCCATGTCAGTTCCTCAGCAGTTCATGGGCGTCGATCTTTCCCGTCTGAATTCAGCGAGTGTCATTCTCACTACTTAGCAATTATCCCCATCCCCACCGCCGACGTTGGCCGTACGCCCTCTTCGCGCGGTCCAGGGGTGCTTGAGCGAATATGAGAGGCAGAGGTGTTGGAAGCAGAGCAAAGCCACCAGAGGATCTGGGGCGAGTGTGAGCGTCTGGAGCAAGAGAGTCGGCACGGGAAACCTGACCGGAAGTGACGCGAGAAGACAGCTTACCATTCAAGCCCGGAGCGAAGAATGACACTCAAGAGCCTGGGGGGGGTTTGGCCGACAGCGTTGCGCGAGGAACGGCGCACGATGCGGCACGGCTATTCGGATGCGAGGGCGGCGCAACAGTCGCAGAGGGAAGGAGAGAGTCGATGACCGGCAAGCCACCCTGGACGCTCAAAAAGGACATTTCGGCAGCTTGGAAGCACTGTTGGGTTGGCCGTCTTCTCCTTCAGTAATGGTATCGATGATAAGTGTGACTGGCCTCGATCGCGTCAAGCATGCCCAAACGTGTTCGTTTCCATCCCCTGTGCGATGGCATTGACAAGGGAAGGGTCCTTATGCGCTGCTGCCTGCATCCACTTTCTTTAAAGCGCCGTCTTGTGTCTCACAGACGGGCTGGCTTAAGTCTTATTTTCCTGCCACACTCCACGCGTGAGCGCATCGTCGCCTGGATAATCTGCTATAAGCTTCTCGGTAATGAACCTCCATTCCTTCGCTTGTACCTTTGATACACTCAACCTCGTCTGCGTGAAGAGTTGCATCCCTTCCAATGGCCCATTCTCCTTGCCATACTTCTGTAGCTCAGCGAGCCACACTGGCTTGTCTAGCTTCTGACGGAATTCCACGCCCACAACGCACCACCTCTCCTCCTCTCCGGGACGATAATAAATACTCGACCGATCGGAGACGCTGGGATCGGGTCGAGCCTCGTAGACAATCTCCATGATACCTACGATGCCAGGCTTACGACCCTGCTTTCCCCCACTAGCATAAAAGAATGCCAAATCCCCGATGCGCATCGCCCGCATGTTTTTAGCAGCCACAAAATTGCGAACGCCGTCCCACATCTCCGGCTCTGTCTTGGAATGCAGATCGTCAATGGTGAATTTGGTATTGACCACACTTCCATCGGGAGCCGTCTCTTCGCGATCTTCCTGCTCCGCTTTCATTAGCCAGTATTGCCTGTCTCCCGAACCTTCTTTATCCGCTCCATCAGCATCCACATCGGGCCTCTTAGCATTTATTGCTTTACCCTGGGTTACTGAGCCCGAACGCTTGAGGGGTGCGGCCGTCTTGGAATTATACTCCTCGGTGGCGTTTACGAGTTTAGCCTCAAGCTTTCGAGCGACAGCCTCGTCGTCCGCTCCGATTCTGTTAGTTTCTCCACTTTTAAGGAGACATCTACTAATTTTTGGCGGACGTTTCTCCGTCTCAAGTACAGCGGGAGCAGGCCGGGCTGTCGCAGTGTGTTCTTCTTTCGACGCAGCAGCATCCCTGCCATACTTCTTTTTGGAATCAGCACCTGTGTTGCATCTACCTTCCGCCGCTTGCCCATTAAAGTCACAGTCTCCATCTCTATGTTCGACATATGTGGACTTGAATTTTGCGGGTCGGCCACGTCTCTTGGGAGTTTGAGCGACTTCCGTAATGGACTCTTCTCCAGCTTCCTTATTCGTTCCCTGGCGATTGCTCTCTACCGGATGACCACGCTTCTTCGAAATATTAGCAACCCCAATCGCTGTCTCCTCGTCTTGCATTCCAGACTTCTGTAGCTTTGCCTTGGCCGGACGGCCACGCTCCTTTGACAAGTCAGCTTTATCCCCCGTCGCTTCTTCATCATCTTCTGTTCCGGACTTGTGTAGCTTTACCTTTGCTGCGGGGCTACGCTTCTTTGGAATTTCGGCGGCTGCCTCCGCCGTCACTTCGTCATCCTCTTCCTCAGTCGAATCCTTTTGCTTCCTCTTTGATGTACGACGGCGCTTATTTGAAGTATCCCCTATCTCTATGGCGTCCTCTTCTATATCGTCATCTTCTGCATCTTGCTGCTTGGCTCGCGCTAGACAGCCTCGCTTCTTCGATGTCTTAATAACACCAGCGGGATATTCTGTATTCTTTGACTGTCGACCACGCTTCTTGGCCGGCAGCTCTGGAAGCTCTTCGGGACGATTCGGGGGGTTTTCTCCATTCTTATTAGACGCATCGGGGAGATCAATTGTTAATGCGGCTAGGATTGGATGAGCTTTGCACAAATTTTAATTGGATTTACTTGCTTGTACATTTGGCTTCAGTGACGGTGGCAGGACTGTTTTTGTCAATGGCCATCGTCTCGCTTTCATCAATCGTACTACGGCGTGGACGCGTTAAAGCAGCAATTGCTGCGATATCCCTCCCGCGAGTGGTGGTGGTACTAATACTAGTACTAGTGGTAGAAGTCGGTAATGTCTTCGAGGTGTTTGCCTTTATTCGCGTCGCTTTTACTTTGCTAGTCTTCTTCGGCATCTTGATTAATGGCGATAGCACAAAGGTTGCGATTAATAGTGCGTATTGTCGCAAGGAAAGGAAAGATTTTTAAAATTATCAATTTTGATCTTTAAGAGTGAGAAAATTGTGAATCAAGAATGAGGGACATTAAGGATGACAGACGTGCATTGGTCTGTGAAACAGCACCTAAGCTCTTGAGCTTCAACTTTTATCACGTCATCTGGCGGGCAATCCCGCACTATATATAGCACGTGGAATACTGGCGCTGACCATATTGCATCCCGAGGTCCGCGTATGGTTTGATGCGGGCATTGGCACAGTCGAAAGGCTATGATCAGTCTTTGAGATCCCTCGCAATGCCAGATTATGGATGGTTGCTCAAGGCTGTTGCTCTATAAATTCAGTTTTCTACTCAATCAAAATCACACAAATAAAAGGCTACCCGTAACTCATTATAAACGGCGATCTTAATACCTATTCGAGATATCCAGATCTATTCACAAATATTTAAACTCGCGAGGAAGGTATTTCCGTTATCTAAACAGATATAGAGTGTTGATATTGAATTAAGCGGTATAGCACCTTGGTTCGTCATCCATCAACCTTTCGGCTTTGGCATTTCGAGGCTATTCTCACAATTCTCGTTCATATTAGCTCGGACAGCTTGCTCTCCTTGTTCACGCGCTCGCTATAATGATCCTTCTGAAAAAACTGAAGAATCGTTCGACGAAGGAGAAGTGGCGCAAAGCCATGATTTACAGTCCTCTGAACGACGCACGTAAGGAGATCCGATTACTCAAGATAAAACCGTCATACGATGAGAACACCCCCATCAGCTGCGAAATAACGGTATCATCACTCGAAGATGAACCATCATACTCCGCGCTTTCATATTGTTGGGGACCAGAAAATCCTACGACTTTTGTTACAATTAACGGCAGTGACGTTGGTATTAGACCAAATCTGGCGGCTGCTCTGCGTCATTTACGATACACTGGAGATGCAATAACGACTCCAATATGGATAGATGCTCTTTGTATCAATCAGCAAGACATCAACGAGCGTAACTCACAAGTGGCCATCATGCGCAGTATTTATTTAAGTGCCCAGGAAATACATATATGGCTTGGTAATTCCGGGAACGTCTCAAAGCAGAGCTTGCAAGTGCTGGCAGAGCTAGCACAACACAGCTTAAATGATATGCTAGTCCCCTGGATCAAGCAGATCGGCCCGCTGACCTTGCAAAAGCTCGATCAACTCGCGTTTCTCGTCCCCAATCCCTATTGGCAACGGACGTGGATCTTACAGGAAGCATCATTGGTAAGGCCTCTATTCATACATGCACACCGAGAGAGAGTAATGCTCTCTACATCCGACAGAAATGCGTTCCATGTGATGCATAGGAATCTCTGGCAGCTTGAAGACGCATTAAAGCCTGGATTTTGGGCGTTCAAATGGACTCCATCGATCAGTAGGGACGCACCTCGTGCTGAAATCCGGAAACAATCAGAATATGTCCGTACCATTTTCTCACGACTAAACTTGTACACTAAAATAACCGTGCGAAGTATCATGGACTCTTTACTTCTCTTTCGTCGCTCGCTCGCGAGCGATGATCGGGATAAGATTTACGGCCTGTTGGGTCTTCTCCCCGAAATTTTCAACATGCTTCCAGACTATAACAAGTCCGTCAGGGAAGTATACTGTGAGGCTACCGTACAGCTTATTGAACGTATGGAGAACCTCGCTGTTCTGTTACAAGCTTGTTCAAATAATCCAGGACTCCCATCCTGGGTACCAGATTTCTCCAAGCCCTCGCGACTTCCAGACGGATTAGCTCGATTAGGTACCGACTTCAATTTGCAGCTTGATGCAAATATACGAATTACGGCTACGGATGGCGACTTTCTACTTACCAGAGGGTACACTTTCGACCACATACACAAACTTGAGCCGGGTGTAACTTTCGGACCAACTTCGCCGAGCTCTGCCTGGCAATGTTGGACAAGATGGTGCGCACTTTATTCCAAACATCTTGAGTCATCTCTTTCCGCAGACCCAAACCTCGCTATCGCTCACCTATATAGGCATATATCGGGGCATTCTCTAGATATGCGATGGACTATATCCCAAATGAGTAGGTTGGTTCAACGTCTCTCGACCTCGACATCCAACAATGAAGAGCAGAAAATTATAGAGAAGCTAGGTCATTTGGTAGAAGGAGTCTCCACCTCATCGACAAGAAAAAATGGGGCGGAAGATATGGAAGAGCTCTTTCTGCAATTTCTCAGCAGACTTTCAGCGGCAGATGAAAATGGATTTCAGGAAGGGGATGAACAGTTTCTAGACTTTCTCGTCGGCATGATTGAAACTTATGATCTCTTCGTCACAAAGAGTGGTCGATTTGGCCTGATTCCCCGAGGGAACGGCAAAATAAGCGACCCACTGATGATTATTGCAGGAGCACCCCTTCCTTTCTGCGTGAGGGATGTTACAAGATTGTCTTCAAAACACAAAACTGTACTGTTGAAGACCCCGTGTGCCGTTTCAGGGGAATATCCGCAGAAGTCTACATTCATTAAGAATATAAAAACACGCCAGAGTGTTGTGGAAGGCGGTGCTGTTGTGGCTGAGGCTGTTCGAAGATTTGGAAATGCCGCAAGAGTGGATGAGGTATTCCAAAAGATTTATATTGGCTGACGAGATGGGCCATCAAACCGGAAGGCACAATATACAGGGAGAGATCTTCAAATCAAAAGCCGAGGGTATGAAAAGTCACCTTTTTGAATTATGGCACGATTTCAGGTTGCAATCTTTGAGATGTCACATATATTTGCAATTGTATATGAGGCGGTATCGGGGAGTTCCTTACATTGCTCGAAATAATACATCTCGTATCTGATTAGATCAATAACTTTCACAAGGTTATAACGAAGCTTTTGAACTTTCGTACACCAAATAAATTTATTCTATTAGATATTACATTTGAGAGCTGTAAGAAGCCATCAGAAAATACATAAAAGATGTTCTAAACGCACATATGGGATTCTTCGAGCTGCAAGTCCAAATTCTCAGCTGGTAGTATTGGGATGAATCTTTGTCGATGGGAGATTAGTGCCAGCTCTTTTCAAAAGGAAGAACGTGGATTGCTTCAAGTTTATCACCGATTACGGTAACTACGCAGACATGATTAGAAAGAAGTGAAATTGCAGTATGGAATTTTCATGAGGGAAGATTTGGGCTTAGCAAGACACTTATTCAATTATGCAGCAGTGCAGAACATTCCTTCAAATTGATGTTATTATGGCGACACTAAGTAATCCTTTCCAAAACCTACTGTTTTGTCCGGTTACCATCGCATGTGGCGCCTCTGCATACTGATATCTGAGTCTCTGTCATTGTTTCTTTGCTGTTGTTTGTGGACGTCGTAGCTTTGGAATCGGTCAGCCACTGAACTCGGGATCTCTATATGCGAGTACGATACTTTTCTTCAATGGTCTCCAACCTTCCAGCTGCTTCCCTCAACTTCAACACGTCCGGCGTATGCATCAGCTCTTCCCACCCTTCCCGTTTCATTCTCCACTCATTTGCTCGCTTAAATCCTTTCCGCATCTTCCTTGACGGAAATCTTTTCCACGCTTCGATCTCTTCTAAAGCTGCAAATGTGCCCTTCATCTCCTCGTACATAGATTCCCGCATCACCAATCTCCCGCCGCCAACGACCAAAACATAATTGTGGTACTCACAAGGCCGATCGTCACGCCGCTGCAACGCCTCGGTGACGTGAACCATGACGGACGACTGGTCATCAATACGATCACGGATGGGCTCACGGCCGTTCTGATAGAATACGCAGATGGGTACGCGACACAGTGGACAAATTTGACGTCCTTCCGTATATATCGTCCCGCCGTTAGTGTCAGAATTGTTGCAATATGCGTGTCGGGCGGCATTGATGTTGGCATTGTCACAGATGTACATGAGGAATTCTGTGTCAAACCTCTTGGGCCAAATGGGTCCGTTCAGATAACTTCCCACCACCGCCCTACAATACGTCCGCAGTGAGAACCGGAGCTTCATGTATTCCTGGCCCAACATTAAAGCAATCTCACGGGTGCGCCATAAAGCATAGATGTCGTCGAAGTATAGACGAACGCGGCGGATGTAATGTTGTTCGAAGTGGGATTTAAGTTCATGACGGATAGTACTACAAGTGAGAGCAAGGCAGACGAAGTCGTTCAAGTCGTTGCGAGGCCAGTCCCAGGGAAGACGATACTGATACTGTTCCTCGGTCGGTGACGATACGCATGGGGACAAGAGATGGTCGTAGATAGACAATCGCAACTCCGGTGGAAGCGCCAAGAATGGGCAAGCTGCATCGGGGCCATTTTTATAATCTGCATCTTCCCGATCTCTAGTCGTGATTCGAGAGAAGGGACGAGCCAACGCGTTGAGGTATTTCATTGACGGGCTGCCTCGATTCAAGTCGAAATGGCCGCTGTGCCTCTGCTTGTTGCCAGAAAATGTCGTTGCATATGTCCGTACCCGTCTAGCCAAGGCGATAGTCAAGTTGCTCGTCTGATGTTCGCTGGAAGACCGGCCGAGGTTGGTTGATCATGGTACACAATCCCCTACCCGTGCGGGGACGTCGGCGTCATGTAAAAGGTGATCAATTATATGTTCACCTCAGTGGCCGACGACTCACTGTCCACATCTATACGCTCTTTGATTGTCTTGGCCCGCGGATATGTTGATATGATAGCCGAGACTACGAGCTAGCATCAACCTTGACCGTATGGAATCCATCCGGTGGCGGAGCTGGTCATCAATCACGTGCGGCGGCGTTTCTCGCGTCTTGGTTAATGACGTCAATCGAGTGGAAGTTGGACGGGTTGTTAGTCGGTTGAATCACGTGCATCATGCTCCGCTGAAACTGAATTGTCCTGCATCGTATATCGCAGAGCTCATGTGGCGTAGTGGGCGGCGTAGTGGGCGGCGTCGATGGGGGTCACCGGGCTCTGGCAGATTGTGCAGCCTTGCGCGCGGCCGATCAAGATTGAGACGCTCAACCGCAAACGCCTCGCGGTGGACGCCTCGATCTGGATCTACCAATTCTTGAAAGCGGTACGTGATAAGGAAGGCAATGCTTTACGCAACAGCCACATCGTCGGCTTCTTCCGGCGCATCTGCAAGCTGCTGTTCATTGGGATCAAACCTGTCTTTGTCTTCGACGGCGGCGCGCCGGCGCTCAAACGGCAGACTATCACCGCCCGCAAGCGGCGCCGCGAGGGACGGCGGGAGGATGCGGCGCGGACAGCGGGCAAGCTCCTGGCTGTGCAGATGCAGCGTCGAGCCGAGGAGGAGGAGCGCAAACGGGCAGATGGGCCGGCAAGGGAGATGACTGAAGTGCCAGATGATGGGCTGGTGTACGTGGAGGAGCTGCAGATGACAGCCCAGGAGCGGCAGCAGAACCGTAAGTTCAGGAAGAAGGATGCATACCATCTTCCTGAGCTGGAAGTGAGCATGAGCGAGATGGGCGGGCCCAACGATCCCCGCGTGATGAGTCTGGAGGAGCTGCAAGCATATGCACGCCAGTTCGATACAGGCGAGGATATCAACGTATATGACTTCAGCAAGATCGATTATGACTCGCCTTTCTTTATGAGCCTTCCGGCGAGCGACCGGTATAATATTCTCAATGCCGCTCGCTTGCGTTCGCGACTGCGTATGGGCCATTCCAAGGAGCAGCTCGACGCCATGTTTCCCGACCGTATGGCGTTTTCCAAGTTCCAGATTGATCGAGTTAAAGAACGGAATGAGCTCACAACACGACTGATGAACATCAACGATGGCGACACCATCTTCACTGCTGGACTCAGCGGTCCAACTCGTGTCGCCAGTGAGAAGGCCCGGGAGTACGTTTTGGTCAAGAATGACGGGGTTGAAGGTGGCTGGGCATTGGGTGTGCTTGGGGGCGACGAAGGCACTAAGCAGGATAAAGCCATCGACGTCGACCAGCCAGCACCTACAGTGACGGGCGATGAGAGTAGCGAGGACGATGATGAAGGCTTCGAGGATGTCCCAATCGAAGGCTTAAATAGGCTGCCCAAAAGAAGAAAACTGGACATGGACACAAATGACAGCTTAACGAAGCAGAGGGAGGCGTTGTATAAAAGTAGACGACTAGGCATTCAAGGACATGCAGGTGTACCAGGACTTGGGGACAACCCGGATTCACTTTTCGTTGCCGATGGAAGGACAACCTTTGACAAAGAAGAACGAAAGAACATGAACAAACCAAGTGAGCGATTCAGAGAAGATCTGTCTGACCAAGACGACGAAGATCTTCGTCGCGCTATTGCTATGTCACTCAACCAAAATTTTTCTCCAACTCGGGTTGATCCCAACGAAGGAGCACAGTCAAGCTTGGATGTGGATAAGGATGAAGTTCGAAATTTCTTGCATCAACAGGCAGCTGATGCAGACAAACCCGTTCCACCGGGGAGTGCAAGAGCTATTGCATCGATTCTAAACAAGCGTGCAAACAACACAACACATGACAGCCGTGAGAGAGCCTCGCTTGGTACCTGTGTGCCAAGAGCCGATGAGAGCGAATCCGATGATGAGACTGTGGACTTTCAAGCGGCACTCATGGAAGTTAGACAAAAGAAGCGGAAATTTAGTCCGCCATCACCGAAACGCACTCCTGTAAGGTCATCTCCGAAGCGTGGCAAGAAGGAAACTGGGTTTGATGGGCCTCTCCCGTTTGAGAGGCTCGACCTAGGCTCTTCATTGTTAGGGAAGAAAAAGAAGAAAAATCGAACCGAAGAGGCAGAAGCGGCCGGTGGATTCGAGCACCCGGCTTCCATCGAGCAACAAAAGAGAGCTGAACCGCTTCCTCCTTGGTTCTCGGGAAATTTGGAGGACGAAATGGAAAAACAGAGAGTGATTGAGAGGGAGGATAGGGAGAGGGCGAAAGAATTTAACAGGAGATTCATGTTTCAGAGTAAAGATGCCCCGACACTGAAGCGAAATCCGACGGGTGAAGTAATTGACTTGGATGACGAGGTTGTCCGGCCAGACACGAATACCGAAAATATTGTCGTCGACCTCGAAACAGGAGACGAACGTAGTCTGGCCCACGCAATATCTATGGACACACAAGTGGCAATGAGTGGTGTGGTTAATAGTGAGCCAGTTAAATCAGCAGATGCTGTTGTGGAATTTCGTTCAAAGGTCGCGCATTTGAATTCGAACGACGACTGCGATTCCATTGACCAAGGCGACACGGGAGATCAGTCAAGTGCTAAACGGGAGGATCGACGAGTAATGAATGTGCCTAAAGATGCGCCAAGTGTGGTCAATGAAGATAAAGCAGGGAAAATTGAGTGGGGCGAAAGTGAGAACGGGGACTCTGGCTCTGCCCAGACTGAGAAAATTCAATTTCCCAAAACACGAACAGATGACGTGCACCCCCTGAAGCGTCCTCAGCAGCTCTCCCATTTCGATTTTGATGGCGGATCATCTCTGGAAGCGAATATGCGAAGTTCTCGCTCAGTATCTCCAGAATTCGAAAATGTGGATATTGCTGCGAGATTGCTGTCCTCGAGACCAGAGGTGCCGCCACCTGAACTCAGCGACGACATAGAAGAAGACGAGGAGAAGGAGGAGGAGGAGGAGGAGGAGGAAGGAGGAAGTGTGCGTGTTCGAGATTCAGGCACAGTCCAGGAAGAATACATATTGGATGATGATGATGATTTCTCAGATCCAGAAGAAGCGGAGCTTTTAAATGCACTTAGCCTGGAAGCCGAAGAACATGCCCGATTTGCCAGCACATTGAATAATAAGACTAAGGTCCAAAATATTGCTGACTATGAGAACGAACTTAAGCAGCTCCGCAACCAACAAAAGAAAGATAGGCGAGATGCGGATGAAGTCACGCACATCATGATCACAGAGTGTCAAGAGCTCCTTCGCCTCTTCGGCTTGCCTTATGTGACGGCGCCGATGGAAGCTGAAGCACAATGCGCGGAGCTTGTGCGTTTGGGTCTGGTGGATGGAATAGTAACGGATGATTCCGACTGCTTTCTCTTCGGTGGCACGAGAATTTACAAGAACATGTTCAATCAGGCAAAGTTTGTGGAGTGCTACTTAGCAAGCGATTTAGAGAAGGAGTTCGATTTGACGAGGGACAAGCTCATTCAGATCGCGCAGTTACTTGGTTCAGATTACACCGAAGGCTTGCCCGGTGTTGGCCCCGTTACTGCACTCGAAATTTTAAGCGAGTTTGAAAATTTGACCGAGTTCAAAGAATGGTGGAATGGAGTTCAAATGAACACCATTCCAAAGGAAGTTGATAATGACAACATCTTCCGCAAGAAGTTTCGAAGGAATGCCACGAAGCTTTTTCTGCCCCAGACCTTTCCGGACCCACGCGTCGAACTCGCATACCAAAATCCAGAGGTTGACAACGATCCTGAAGCATTTCAATGGGGTGTTCCAGACCTTGGTGCCTTGCGCCAATTCCTTATGGCTACCATTGGATGGAGCCAGGACCGGACGGACGAAGTCCTCGTTCCAGTCATTCGAGATATGAATCGACGGGCTGACGAAGGTACGCAAGCAAACATAACCGCGTTCTTTGAAGGTGGGGTAGGCGTTGGAGCTGCCGGTGTTCATAGCAAAGGTGAAGCATTTGCGCCTAGGAAAAAAGTGGATGGGAGTAAGAGGATGGGAAAGGCGCTGGGTAAGATGGCAGAGAGGGCCAAGGTGAAGAAGAATTCCAATGTGGTCCAGAACGAGGACGATCAAGAGCAGCGTGTGATCGTGCGAGAAGTGTATCATGCTGAGCGTGCTGGATGTGAGAGCGGCACTAATAGCCTTGGAAAAGTAAGGAAGAGAAAAGGAAAAACATAGCTTGTGGAAAGGGGTGGTAAGTACGTGGATGAGAAAAATACGGCTTTTTCCAAGCGTAGAAAATGCTCTCAGAGATAAACTTTCAGCACCCATCGATTGAGGGGCCAGCGTTTGATGGTGATACCAGCGGCTCGTAAGTCACCCAGCAGCCCATGTTAAATTTCAGCATATGCGCCCTTACAATTTTTTTAATCGGAATGAGCTGCCATGCAATCCCATGAGCGAAGTGCTTTTTGAAAATATCAAAGATGTCATGCAGCGTCTGTAAACTAAGATGGTGCCTTTGTTCTGTTAAAGGTATGTTGTGTCAAAACGCGGGAACCAATCGATTTTGTCAACCTACGCCTTAACAGCTTCATGCTCGAGAAAGGATGAAATTTAGAATATTTGGCATACTGATCGACGATTACTGTTTTAAGTCTATGTGAGAGACCGGCGCTGATCCTACCGAGGCGAAATTGAGTGCAATCAATCGCTCATGCCTTAGACTAGACTAGGATGGTCCAAATGATGCAGCCATAACTCTTAGTCTGTGACAAGGAACGCAGATATTAGGGCTATATCTTTGAAGTTTGTCCCTCTCGATGGCGAGCACATGGGCGAGCCAATTTCAGCGCAAGTCCAAATGATTTTCCTAGACAGTTGGGAGCATGTAATATTGAGCGCCCCCTACACCTTCATGCGAAATTCGTGCGGCAAACGGCCCCGGATGTTAACGTCCACTTTGAACAATCCACCCTGGTACTTCACACTCCAAGGGTGCTTCTCTGGCTGCATTTCCGCGGCGGTGGTGATAAACAAAGATGTGCCGCAGAATGCTGGGCAAGTAACACATCGAGTAGGCAACTCGACCTCAGCTATGATCTCGCCTTCTGTATTGACTCGGACTACTTTACCAGTACCATGCAGAGCAATCCACAAACAGCCTTCCTCATCTTGTGTGTGACCATCGGGTACACCATTCGGATAAGGGCAAGTAAAAAAGTCCACACCTGAGTCCCATGAGATGATGCCAGTCGACAAATCGTAAGGATACTTCCTAATTTTGCCGGTAGGTGAATCAGTAAAATAAATGTATTTATTATCGTTTGTCCAGGAAATTCCGTTAGGTATTGTGATAGTGTCTTTGACGCGGTGAAGCGAGAGGTCTGGGTCAAGGCGAAAGAGAATCCCTTTTCACCGCGTCAGAGTTCAAAATTGTAAAAGAAAGGCTCGTTTTACGAAGCGTACCTTCATCCGTGAAGTTTGATCCGACCAGTTCCTGGTCATTCATATTCCCCACAAAGTATCTCCCATGGGCATCCACTGCACCGTCGTTGCTTCTCATTCGCTCCTCTTTGTTTTTTCCGACACCTGGTTTGCCACCTGCATCCGGCTTTCTCTCTTCATCCGTCCAGACCATCTTGATCCACCTCGATTCTCCGGTCTCCCGATTCATTATCCCGTAACCCAGCTTACCCCCGAAAATGAACTCGTTCTCATTATGTTCGATGTTGGCTGTTGTTCCAATACTGAAATCAAGATCCAGCTTTCTATGTGACGACGGGCCCTTCGTAAGATCGACAAAATGCACCTGCTTTTTCTCGATGTCTACAAAACGGAGTGTGTTTCTGTCTTGCTCCCAAAATGGGCCTTCGCCTAGACTACAGTGGAGGTCCAAGTAAGGCTCAGTGACTTTATACTTCTTAATTTCGGCCATTTTCCTTAGTGGAGAAGACTATCAGGTTTACAAAATCTGCAAATCTACCTAGGTCTTTCGCTTTTCAATGACAGGTGTCTCCCAAGGTCGGTCTCCAGGTAGGCGACAGGTTATAGGTAGTCTCATGAGCCATTATCTTCCCTCCCCAGTCAGCCGAAGTCGGCCCAGGGACATACGGCCCGCTTACCGTGTACACACACAAGAGAAGTCAGTAATTTATTTCACTTTATAAAATCCATTGCCAACACCATGACCGCCCGACTTCACACCTGATGTAGAAATTCATCTACCCGCGACATGCGCGTCAGTTGACCGTCGGCAGTGTTCCAATCGGTGGCGGAAAACCACGGGACTTCGGCATCCCACTCGACAATCGTCGGACCGATTCCAGAACGCCCAAATGAAAATTAAAAGGAGGATTAATTGCCTTCGGGGTGGCTTGTGAGAAGATCTTGGTTCTGGCTCGGCCGTGGCGTTATGGATTGTAGTTGTGCAAATGACCGATCTTCGACGGAGTGGATCGAGGGCTGGGCGTGAGATGGGAGAAGGGTCTAATTGGCTTGTTGATCTCTGAATACTTCTGCAAGGTGGCGCGGAGAGAAAGAAAAAGAAATCAAAAGCTCCCTGTATATTTTGTTTTATGGGCTATATACGAGGGTTTCGCCGACCGTGCGTCATCGAAAACCTGGAGAGGTTCTCTCACAATTCTTTTTATCTTGGGCCACGTTATCGGCGCTGCCAATTCCATTCCTCCTCGCATGGGAAGAGACGAAAGCGCGTGGCACGGCGTACGCCTGTACATATCACCAACGCTCTGCATTACACTTGCTTTTTCGGATAGCGCGAGGCGTGGGGGAGTCTTCGAATCCTCGGTACCAGTGTGACACACTGAAACTGTCGCCTGCAGATATACGCGCCGCAGATGTGACGGTACTGCAGCAATGTCAATATTGAACCGTGTCGACGAACCCGCTGTCTCACATAGCACAGCGCCGAAGGGATGAGGCGGTCACCGGAAGGAAGTCAATTACGGTAGACCGTAACGGGTGCGTGCATGCCAAAGTTGCCCCTCTCAAGGTATTATTCATCAGTATATCATAGCGCACGTGAGACTTCGACAGCGGTAGCCCGGCGCTGCACCAGGTAGTTGGTAAGTGGTTCTCGTCGTTCTGTCACGAAAGTGTACGCAAATGCGATCGGGGGTGTTCCGCAGGTGCCATGCAATGCTTTGGAAGCAAAACAGATTCAGTCTACCCCACCTCCTTCCTAGTCGTCGGCCCACCAGCCAACAGCCAGGATGATAGCAGGTCCTGATGATTCTGGGTGGCCCCCGGTGGGGTTTTGTGGCATAATTGAGACAATATTTCCGAGACGGCAATATTCCTCGAGGCCTGCTTGCTCAAATCGATATGTGTGATCCGCCATGGTCAATCCCGCGCGCCAGGTCCGGCCTCATAGCACAGCAGTCGAGAAGCAATGACAGCGAATCATGCAGCCGGCTGGTTCTGGAACCAGGAACAGCAGAGTCTTAAACGTGCGTGGTGTGAACATCGCACTTTAAGCTTTATACACGGGCAATCAATTGGGCTACTGAGTTGTCAATGTTTCATTGGTACGGGTATCATCATCGCTAGGTCTAACACCACGCGGCCGATGCTGAAACAGACCGCACCCTGGTTGCAAAACGGACACGCTGGCATCCCTTGACACTTGAAGTTGGTGTGCCGGCCTTGCAAAACTCCTTGGCGAGCACATTTATACCAGCAACGTCCCCTCGACGCATCAGATACTGTGGCGGGAGGTGGAGCGGACAAATGGCAGCACTTGTTCACACCGCCGGCATATCCGCCCGCAAGATTTTTTGCCCATACGTTCTGCACGTCAGCCCGACGGCGTCTCTTCCGCGCACGTGGCGGTCAAGGATTTGTGATTAGGGAGAAAGAGAACTTCAGACCGCACTAGGCAGCGCAAAGGTAATGTTGCACCGCAGTCGCACATTGCTTGCAGCATGCAGAAAGCCAACATCGACATCATGGGATGCATGACGGGCAGAGTTAGAAATGCGGCGTATTGTCTTCTCGTCACAATTCATGGCCCCCGTTTCCGCTCTGACCGACGGAAGCCGCGCAGGAAATCCATGACCCGGCTGCCGTGCGTGTGTGGCGCGGATGGCAGGTCCCGGATTGGAAGCACGTCAGACGTACTGCAGTGCTGACTGGAGTCGGTACGGGTTGGTGACGCAAGTGCCGAACACGACAGCGATTGCCGGTGCCAGATATTACACGTCACCTGTCGAACACGGAGCCACGCGACGAGGGGTTCACCATCGAGATGGACGGCGCCGCGATCAACTATGGGACGGAAGCCCAGGGGAGTGGCATCCTGCGGGCGCTGTACAGACCTGCAGGTGCGACCCGCAGGTGAGACAGCTTCATTTCCAACAGACCGATTAGTCCGCGCGAAGCGATGCCGACGGGGTGGAAGAAGGAAATTAGAGTTTGGATCGAACACGTGCATGGGGAAGAGCCGACGGCTCACGGTTCCGAAGCGTCGTAGGACGCCCGCTAGACGGTGAATGGAAGAAGATGCAAACCTTCGAGAAGAGGGCTGAGGCCGGTCCGTTGCGCGCCACCATGGATGTCTCTGAGTAATTTCGCCGGCGACCGGGGGGGAGAGAGAGGGGAGGGGGAGGCTTTGCTGGCGAAACAAGGGCTTTTGCTAGAGAGGGGTTACAGTTCAGATACGGGAGGCACTGTGCTAGTGCAGCCGGGCTCGTGTGAAATGAACCAATGACAAAATTCGAATTTGAGAAGGTTGGCCGTGTGTTGGCAGCCGCAGCATCATGGCATTAGCGAGCGTAACCACCTGACCGGCGCATCCTGCAGGCACCTGCACGGCGGCCGGCAGCCCCAGGATGGTGGAACAGACTCCTTCTGACCGCCCTCCACCCATCGGCCACCGTCGACACGCCGCCTAAGCAGCTAAGAACCTCCAAATCGCTGGGTCGCTGTCCAGTCAGCAGCAATGTGGGTCGGGATGCCTAGCCCGGAGGAGTTGAAGCGCAGCCCAGGGCGTGGTGCACGAGCACACCGGCGCCGGCAACGCAAGCGAGCTGCCAATATCGTGATCTACGGCCTAGCGCCACCCAGCTCCACGTCGCCGTTTCCCTGACGCCCAAAAGCCGAGCGACGCCACCGTGGACTATGCAAGCATCGCGCGCCAAGGGGGGAGGGGCGAAGGCGGACTAAACGAGCGCAGACTGCATGATGCGATGCATTGTATGCACTCGGGTACCCCCCGGTTCCTGCCGCCAACAGGCTTGGGCGGAGGGCGGATCGCTGGAGCTAGCGATGAGGAAACTGAATCGTACGGGCATCCCCACGGCGATAGGTCCCGTGCCTGGCAGCAGACTGGGCAGGAAAGTCCATACGCCCCCTGAGAGACAGACATGATGATATCAATGATGGACGACAGAGCTTGCATCGTTGCTTTTGCCAGCCGCCCATCCAACATGCCTCATCCAACATGCCTCATCCCACATCCCTCCGTTCCCCCATCCCTCCGTTCCCCCCATCCCTCCTTCCTCATTCCCTCCCTCCCTCCCTTCTTCTCCCAAACCTTCCCCCTCCCCCCCCTCTCCCCTCCCCCTTTCCCCCCACGCACTTCCCTCCCCCATCTTCCTAATCCCGCGACGAAGCGCCCGCGACGAAGTGGGTGCGAACTTTCCTGTTCCTTGTGGCGGATGCAGAAATGGCCCTTGGCGCACAGGATTCGCGCGAGGCGCTGTCACAAATGACGGCTGATGATATGCGCCCCACCCCTGGTCGCGGCGGCGACAAGCAGTTCCTTTTGCGCTAGCGTCACAGGTACTCAAACCCATGAACCAAAGCTCGAGCAGGTCGTCGTCCCGTCTTCCGCGGGCCGCAACAGTCTACCTGGGCGCACTTTACTTTGGTTGACAGCATGGCTGCCAGGCCCTGCTGAGTCGGTCTGCCAGACACGCACTAGAGATGGCCTGCACGCGGGTCTGTTCTTTGCCTTTCATCACACCGCCGCCCCGTTATATCAGTGGTCTCGTCCCGCGCACCCGTCGCTCCAGTACTCGCCGTCCACTCCATCCCTTCGCTCTCATAGGTCTTCGGTGTCCCGCGCCTTCGTGTCATATCAGCTCCCGCCCGTCCTGCTCTGCTGTCCATGCTCGCCGCGCTCACGTCCAGGTATGAAAGCGGGTGCGCGCACACGATTGTAGTCTGATCCGCGAATGCTCCCATCCATCATCTCAGCGCCATCGCCATTCCGGGACGTGCTATACGTCCCACCTCACCCGCCAACGTGGCTGCCACCGACGTTCACCAGTCTTACAGTCACTACCGTGGATCCCTCGACTGCAACGCCTTTGCCCGCTGCGCCCCCGCATTCTTCGACACTGCCATCCGCTCACGCGGCCACGGCGGTCGGACGCCGGTCAAGTCGGAGCAGTCTCGTCCATGGTCTCGTCTAGGAGGCCAAGCAGGGTACTCTGGGAAGGATTTCATGTCAGAGCGGACGACTGACCAACAAGATCCGTCTGGAACGTCGATAAATGGTCATGACCGGTCAGGCAAGTTGTCTACAGCCGTAAGCTTGAGCCAACAGCATGAACATCACCCACCATCCGTCTCGTCAACGGCGCCGTCGCCGTCCTCGTCCAGGCCGGAAGTAACGCCCCGGCCATTTGAGCTCCCACCGTTGCCTCAACCGCCCAACGTCACCGGAGGCAGCGCCTCGCCATCAGCGTCGAGACTGGCCGGCGTCTCGTCCATTTTAAATCCAGTTTCGAGCGATGAGGCCGCTTCGAGTCGAAGGCGGAAGGCGTCCGAACGGGACTCGCCGCCCGCCTCTCTACCGCCGCTGGCCATCGCTTCACATGCAGCTCCGTCGTTGAGGCGTTCAGCTGCGTCGCCCGTCCCATCCATCGGCGCCTTCTCTGAGCGAGCTCCACGCCGCATCTTGACCCCACGGTCTCCCTCGTTACATCGGGCTGCCAGTTCGGGACAACTCAATCCGTCCACTGCGACGATCAATGCTCAACACACGCCTTTCCTGGGCTCCCCGCGTTCTCGGGGCTATGCTGTCGAACCGGGGGTTTCTGGTGTTCCATCGCTCCCGACCCCGTCCGTTCCATCACGGCCTGAGTATGGCTTCCCGGCCGGTCCCTCTCCTCCGTCAGAAACGAAAAGGCGGGCAAGCTCGGGTGCGCGTGGACCTGGGGTAACATCAGCGAGTGTCAGCCCGACAACGTCGTACTCCTCATACAGCCAGACCGGACAGACATCTCCCGCCGTCCAATATGGTCCGATTTCCACTGGTCCCGGGCCGTTCTCAGCCAGCCTTGAGATCACAGGACTGCCTCCCACTTCGGCAGGCATGCGTACATCAACGCCGGGGGCTGAGCGGCGCCCCGTTGGTATTCCGATTTCATCTTCAGGCGGCCAAAACGTCTATCAAATGATGACCCTGGAGACCACGTCGGGAACCGTTCAATTGCCCGTGGACGTTCAAGCGGCCTCGAGAGTCGCCGATGAGAAACGCCGGAGGAATGCTGGAGCAAGCGCGCGTTTCCGACAAAGGCGCAAAGAGAAGGAGAGGGAGGCGTCGGTAACAATCAGCAGGCTCGAACAGCAGGTTAAAGAATTGAGCGAAGACGCGGAGTTTTACAAGCGCGAGCGTGACTACCTTGCCGGAGTGCTTCTCTCCCTCCCTCACGGAGAACGCCACTTCCCTCGACCCCTTTCTCCGAGACGCCGCCGCTCCTCTGCGACGCAAGGAACTTCAACCGTTGGCACAGTGTCGAGCTACGGGGGCGTGGTGGAGCCATCTCATAGCCCTGATCAGGGTCGAAATGTGCGCAGAAGGACCTCAGCACTGTCCCTATCGCAGCAAGCACCACCGCCTTCCCTGTCTTCTCAGGGAGGCCAGTTTCAGCATCATCTACACGCATATGGTCCTCCTATCGCCCCTCAGCCAAGCACAAGCATGCAACAGCCTGCAGGCGTCGAGCCAGCCTCTTTGATACGAGGCGCGCTTCCACCTCCTACCGCACTGTCGCTAGTGCCGCCGCCATCCGGGGGTGGGCCTCCGCCACAATTATTGCAAGCTGCTCCGCAGACGGGCCCATGGAACCCTTTCGCAGCTGAACGCCGTCCGCCAGCCTCCCACGGACTCCCAGATGCAGCTCGAGAGCCACGTTGAGCGTAATGACACCTTCCGAAGCGGGAACGGGCATCAAGCGACCCATCGCAAGCACCAAACGGTTTCGCATCAAGACCTAAACGAAACTTGTGCAATACGAATGGAATAAAATACGATTTACAGACTGTATCAATACGGCGTTGAATAAAATATACCCCATATCGGGCAGGACATTGTGCATTGCGAATGGCGCTTTTATTTTTCACATTCCATATTCTTTTTTTTTGTGTGCACGCTACTTTAAGATACCCAAAAGCGCCTTCATCTCCTATATTACAGAAATTTTGGCGCTCCTTTAGAACCCCCCGATCTCACGATCGCCATATAAAATAGCAAAGATCATCTCAGAAAATGGGTGGTGTGGACGGAATGTCTGGTTGGCCAGCAGTCCAGGGCCGGATGCACAATTTTTTTTTTTTTTTCATTGCGAATCCATATGCGTGGCCACTGGGTGTACAGCGTCAAATATACGATCAATTAGAAAGCTTCTTTCCCTACCTCTCTCTATGCAGCCCCTTGAACCACTAAGTTTAAGTGTACTCTGCCCGCCAACCACATAGATTTCCTGGAAGGGTTGAGTCACACGCAGCCGTCACCGCGCCGGGAACACTAGGCTACAAGCATTTGAACAGTCCTTCACATCCTGCCCTATCTCAGAAGCTTCATGCACTAAGCTATGGATCCGAATGGGTCCGAATGTAAAAGATTCAAGCTGCCTATGGTTGAACTCGGAGTTTCGAATTGATCGGGATCTGGTCGATCTTCCCCCGGTAGGTACAACGACCCAACACCACCCCCCCCCCCCCACCCCTTCTTCTCCTGATGGATGGCAAGGTTACTACGAATGGCTCCGAAATGACGGTGGTCGACGACCATGCAACGCCGTTTTGATCGTATTTCATAATAACCATTAAACATGTCAGCACGAATCTCCACGAACTTCCCATTTGCGGCTCGGGAGAAAAGTCAAGCTAATTACGAAACGAACGGCGGACGTTATGTGTCGCGCCCTTCGTTTAGTGGGAGATATGTCAATAATTGGCGACTCATGGTACAGCTAATTTTTTTTATTTTTATTTTTTATTTATTTTTTATTTTTTTGATGGCGAGAACAGGGATACCTCGCAATGCATGCACGCATTGTGCGACAAATTTTGATCATCACTAGGGTGTTCAAAAGTGCTTGCACCAATGTCGACTCGGCCTTTTTTTCCCTCCAAGGAACCCGGAAAGTTTTCGTCGCATACATGTAGCGTTGGTAAGCGCACCGCGGTCACTCGAACAGGGGTTGTGGCTCGAGGTGAAATGGGGGGAGGGGCGGAATTTAGCGAATGTGAAGATGGGCTGATGAACAGGAGACAACGTCATTTTATCGTTTTGGACTACCCGATGCGAGAAAGGCTTCCCTCAAAATGAATCACCATGATGAACGCGGCCGGGATCGTCGGATCCGTAATGCTGATCTCCAGACCGTCCACCCCGTTTCTCGGCTTCTTTCTCAATCTGACCGCGGTTGTCAACAAACTCTCCTGTGCCCAGACGAGACGACGTTGTGAGAGTCTGTGACAATGGTCGGGGTCTGCTGGATATTTCAAAATTTATCGCCTCAAAAACTTAAAATCGTTAGCCGGATGTATTGAATGTCGATGGCGCGGGGTCGCCAGTCAAGGCTTGCCCACGGCGTCGGAGGCTGCGGAGGCTTCAGAGTAGTAAATCAAACTCAATACACATGTGAAGCAATTGGCTGAGGCATAGCGAGCATCCGAAATCTCTTGTTCCATGGACTATGCTCCCCCGCTCCAAGTTAATATTGACATGGGTGAAGATATCCTGCCCGTTCCTTGGACGCCTGCCCTTGTTAGTAAACCATCTGAAGCCGTAATCGATTGCAAACATGCTCACATCGTCCCCCTTCACAAATTAAGACACCTTGTGGCCACCAGTCGGAAGCAAGCCGGCGAGAGAATCGAGCATTGGTCCAGTGACTCCATTCTCCAGGTGATGTATGGACGCGTGGCGAGAGCGGCACTCATTGTGACCGCTGGACAAGTAATTTTACATGTGCTTCTGTCGGTCCACACACGTCATTTCCAATAGATGGTCGCTGAGAGATCAGCCGATTACTATAAAGTTACACATCCATAATTTGATCATGCCAAACGGCATCTCCCGTCTCGTAATAGTTCGCGGGGGAGAAGGGGGGGTTTTAGGGAGAGATGTCGCTTGAGTAGATACGGATTGAGTGATCATCAGGTCAGATAATGTGTGCATGAGAGCAAAGCATTGTGAAGTTCCGTCTTGAATGTGAAATTCCGATCTTCCAAGCCACTGAACGATTCTGTGGAAGGTTGACCAATGTTTGGAGTGTGAGACCAGTCCGAGCTTAGAAGGTGGTCTCGTTATTCCCTTACTCTTCCAACAGAACCATTTCCAGCATCCCAGCGTCATCTTCACGATCCAGAATGTTGTATTGTGGCCAGGAGGAATGATGAAGCCGCATGGGCACCTTGTACGTGTCATGCCCGTCTTCACCTGGTCCCAAAAACCCACTTGGCCTGCCTTCGAATGTGAGAACATTGCATCGATGATAAAATGAGACTTGGTTATCGACAAGATTCCATGATCGGCCTGAAACAATTTCAATACGTTTGCGACAGAGGAGACTGCCATCCACTAGGAACTTGATGGTCATTGTTGGGAGCATGTGCAAGATCGATTGCATGAGAGCCTTTACGACCCAATCATCATCGAATTCCCACCGCGTCTCGCCAATCTGTCATAAGGGTTAGTTATCATATGAAAAGATGTATTTACTCAAGTTATTAAGGTCTGCAATAGAACATAGATCGCATTTGAACAAAGGGACAAGACGTGTTCTTTAAGCCTGGGACAATTGCAAAGTCGCGAGAGAAAAGATAAATTTCTACTGACATTCTGAACCGCCGTTCGACGATTCCGCGCTGACACTCGACAAGGTCCTGGACAAACATCGTTGAGACGTTCGATAATAAGCTCTTTAAGGTGCATTTTATTCAATAGTTCGTATACGCGTGTCCAGACCTGGCGGTCCGAAGGAAGCTCCAAAAGTTTTGCGGCTTCAGGCGGCGCAAACATCAAAAGCTGTTGTATCTTCAAATTAGAGAGAGCTGTCTAGAATTAACAGCAAGAAAAGATGAGGACATGCCAGCTCTGATCCGTACATCCGCAAATGTAGCTTCCGTAGACGCGACTTGTGTCCTGAGCCCAAGGAGTTCAGCCAGCACTCGATGTCGTGTCCTGGAGTTGTTTTGATCAGTTCAAAATCGTGTTCTTCTCACTGTTGCCACTAATATTCGTGCAGATTTGGGATCCGACTTTGCTAGCCTTCAGCTTCTTGAGCTGTGCAACTTAAAATCAACTCACCAGTGAGCTCAGCGGGCGACGCATGCGAACCTTGCGCTGGAGAAAGATAGCTGAACGCGAATGTTCCATAAAACCATGCAGCAATGATGTTAAGGAGCGATCTGGAAGTAAGTGCCAGACTCGTGCGCGTTGGAGGCAGCCAACACCCCTCGACCCCTATCCACCACACCAAATCACCCCCCATTTTCCTGTATGTATTGCGTCGCGTAACATTCGAGGAATATCTGGATTATAAACTCCGATGGTAGTTTTTCCATAGCGGCTACGTGTGGTAGGATAAGCAGTCAACGGTGCAAGGAAGACCTCAATCACGTTTCAGTAAATTATGAAGTGGAATCGAAATTGTGTGCCTGTTTGAACACGCATGTAAAGATACACAAGATGTCATAATGGTGAATGTCCTCTGTAATTGATAACGTGTGGAGATGGAAAAGTAAAGTGGAGTGGTTGAAGGTGGAGACCTAGGAGAAGTCAAAGGTTGGTCATCTTTAAAGATGATGATGCTCCACCTTTTTAGACTCAGATCCACGCTGCAGACAGTGTGGGTGGTCATGAGGGCCACTCAGGCGAAAGGAACATCCTGTAATTCACCGAGTAACAAGGTGGCCAAGTGCTGTACTGTCCTTGCCCTCATTTGGGAATGGCAAGAAGCCCGATTGCGAAAGATGAAAGGTTGTGATGCCGGTGCTGTTTGATAGCGTATCGGACATCTCAAATCCAAACCGCCAGTCTGTTGCGGCTCATGAATTCATGTAGGAAACCTCACTGGTGAGACCACCGCGTCCGCAGTGTACACTTCTTTTCGCAATGATACGATCATGAATGATTCGCTGGCTTCATGCTTTCTATCTGTCGAACAAACAGCCAGGCCTGTTTGGCCATCCGAGAATATAAATGACGGTGGATAATCACTTCACCTTCAATCATAATACCGTGGAGAATCATCGCCTATACGCTGTTCTCACCCCATGCGGCTCTTGCCTTAGTAAACACACTCTCTTGTCCATGTCAGCTATTTCTTGAGGGACTGATGCAAATGACGCAATGTTCGCGACCAAGTCATCAAGGTCGATATCCGGAAGTCTGCTCCAATTGTTGCGCGTGCGCATACGTGATGTCAATGCCGGCTTCTCAGCCACTTTTATGGATGAATGTGAGCCAAAACCTTGTGATGTCAGGAGCCAGTCTAAGTTGTCCGCTTCACTACTAGGATCGCTGGCGCAAGTATTGACGCCATTCGACATCTGTTCACTCGATACCCCATATATGCCAATCGAACCCTGCTTTTTTTTGGCTGCCCTTGATGAATTTGTACGAGTATTGTGTCTTCCAACCACATCGTGAGATATCTTTTCTCGTAGAGCATTGCGCAAGACTTGTTTTGGCCGCTTTGAATCGATTTCCAAGCAATTGCTGTGTGTTTCGCGATGTGTATCTCTGCTATCATCTTCTTCTCGATCCCCTTCAGTCATCCTATGAAGCGTTTTCGGCGTCTCTGAATAAGCCAGATCCTCCGTTAATTTCGTCTCCTTTTTTGACAAATTCGATTTCCGCGGCGTATTTGCATCTGCTGCCTCAAGCGGTCGACGCTTCGGCGAATCGAAGAGTTGATTCGTAGAAATATTTTTGGCGTTTTTGTTAAATGTCGCCGTTGGTTCATCCACTTTTGGTAGGAACGCAAGTCCGTTCGCATGAGTCTCCAAATCCGGATCGCATTTGTAACGCTTAGAACCACACACGTTTTCTCTTCTCGTAATCTTCGTTTTCCGCTTACCCGTATGTCTTGCAATTTCCTGATGTTGTTGGTTTTGGTCGGATTCAAACTCTTCCTGTCTCTTTAGAATTTTAATTACTTCATGTCCTGACTCAAACGGCACTGCTATCGGGTGATTCGCTGCATTAAAGCCATTTCTCTTTCGATTTCCACCCTTGCATTTTTCTGATGCCGTCTGTTGAGAGGACTCTTCGTTTTCATTTCCGGGTGCCACTTGTTTTACATTTCGCTCGCTTGCGTATGCTTGTTTGAGCCGTGATCCCGAGGGTGTCATGTCCATAAAATGCTCCCCTAGATCTGTCTTCAACGACCTATGGATATGATTTCGAGATATTTCAAGGCCACATCTCTCGACAACTGGTACAACTTCTTCTGCAGTCTCCTTAGTAATTTTTGTTGTTGCCTGTGTAGCAGCACGTCTCTTTGGTCGACTTTTGGACAGTGTCGCTGCTCCTTCCAAACTCATACCGCTATCAACAGCTTTGATGACAAACGAGTCATCTAACTTATATTTGGTCCGATTTTTCATTGTCTTGGCATATGCTACAAAGCTGTCCTCTCTGTCTTGCTCGGATATACAGGCATGGCGCGGTGATTCATCAATTGGTAATCTCCGCCTCGTCTTCTTCGCCCGTGTTACACTCTTTTTCTCTGAAAATGCTTCAGCTTGGATATTCTTGACCGTATCTAGTGCACAATCTGATAGTCCCGTGGATTCATCGGCCGTATTCCTGTATTTTTGGAGATACTCTTCTGATGGACAAGCTTCATTGGCAGGTGATGTACCAAACGCGAAGGTGAAACCAAACACTGGATTGATTACACGCACTCTGCATTACGTTAGACAGCATTCTGGTAGACACATTGATGAACGGAGAATTACCCTGCGCCCCGTTGCCTCATTAAATGCCTTTCATATCTGTTTTCTGCTCAGCGTCAGCCTGGATACTCGCTTAGCGACGCTGCTAATACTTGACATACGCTTTGCTGGGCTATCGAATGGCATGTTATCGTTATTAGATGGTACTTCGAATTTCTTAAATCCGCAATACTGCTCGTCGCAACTGTTTGTTGGAATGTTGACTACTTTCCTATGAGGGATGCACACCCCACAGATTCAAGCTTTGGCAGGATTTGGGTGGCTCATGACTCGAATGCCGAACCGCGCCCCGGCCAGTTGTTGGCTTTATCCCCCTTGGAGTTTGCGCAACGTAGCCAGCATCCTCGTGAACACAAGAATAGGTATCAAAAATACAGATATATGTACAATTCTGCACTCCGTTCTTATCAACCATCTTTATCCCAGCCCCACAATCGCTTTAGTGTATCACCAACAGTCTCTTTTCCCCTCGCCCTCCTATCCAGTCGATGCCGCCTCTCCTCCTCGAACATTTCGTGCACTTTCTCGGCATATTCTCGAGTTGCCCGGGTCTCTGCTGCAATCAATTGCAGCTCCAGCTCCTTTTCCAGTTCATTCATCCCTTCTATCCGTTTCTTGATCGCCTCTTGCTTCTCAGGACTAAAGTCACTAAGTTTAAGTCCTGCACCCTCGCCAAGCTCAAGCGCTCGCTGTCTCGCCTTCGCCCACGCTGAGTCCTTTCCCAGTGCAGCTAGTGTATTCTCAGGCGATATGAGGGATGGCATTTTCGCGGCTTCCTCACCATGTGTTCTGGCCTTTTCGGCTGCTTCTTCACGATCAAGCATCTCGTGATAGAGCTTGTCGGCGTGCATCTGTATCCGCTCGTCTTCTTCTTCGCTACCCGTGATGCTGAGATAGCCAAGTGCTTTGAGAAATCGACTTTGCATTGTGTAGCATCTTATGAAAGCTCTGTTTCTCCCTCGACACAGGTTCATGCGATCCCACATGGTACCGTTCTGCCAGCAATCGCGCTCAGCCATCTGCTCCACCACGCAATTTTCTACAGCTGCACGCCCTAGTGCTGCCTTCCGGCTGTTGTATGCATCTACCACATCCCTCAATTTGTCCTGATCAGACTTTCCAACCGCGTCAATCTCTGCCAGAGGTTTGTAGGTCTTCCATAAGTGAGCATATCGTCCGTCAGGAAAAAGCGACTCGGAAGGCACAGCAGAGGACGAAGTGCGGTTTATGGATCCCTGCTGGGGACTTGATGCATCATATCCTGCTTGTCCCCGATGTGTATCAGGCTCGTGAACTTCAGCTTTTTGTTGACTGCGTTTTGCCTCTTCGTACTTTAGCGGAGATTCCTTATCCAGGAAGTCGCGGAGTGCAGGGTCTAAGTTGCTGTACGCATCTCCGGGCTGTGACACCTTTGAGCTGCCCCAAAACCAGCCCATCACCGGCTATTTCAATATTGGATCAGGTTCAATGATAACTTGGATGTGGTGTATTAGATGCCATGTGTGAAGGCCGGCCTCGAAAGTGAACCGGCTTCGGGCCGAAATGCCGGCTCAATCTTTGTGGAGCCTGAGGGACTGAATCTGTACAGTATGCACAAGTCCTTGCAACATGGTTCGCGAAATGCTTGTATTGTACTATAATTTTACTAAAAAATACTGGTATAAGAAATTCCAGCATAAGTATGCAAAGTACAGAAGTGCAGGAAAGACTACCCTGTCCTAACCGCCTTGGCTGAGATAAAAGTTCGTGGAATCACGGAGCTCAGGAGGTTTACCTATATCTCAGCAGAAAAGGCTGGCCTCAGATTGTATCGGCTAGTGAATTTCCTCTCTTCATTCCGAGATGTTCCAAAGAAAAAAGGGTGGCACCTCCGGGATAGATTGCCGACTCCTGTTGGAAACTATTTGCAAGCGGCTGCAAGGTAGAAAGTACCATTGAGATTATTGGATTTCATTGATTTTGATAGAGGTCTCAAACAAAATAATGTAAAAAAAAAACCCCGTTGGTGCCTCAAATTAATAAGACTATCGGTGACGAGTACTAGATTAGAAACGATGTTGTCAAGCTGTTGAGAATGAATGCGCAGCTTGTCCTCATCTTCCATATGCTCAACGTCTTCTGATTCAATTTTTTTAAACTTCATACTTACTAAAAGTCTTTAATCATTCTTTGATTTGCCCTCTCCGTTACACTGTGGTCAATTTAAACTTCGAAAGCTCAAACGTGAGAGGAAGACGACAAGACCAAAGATCAACATGGAGAGCTTCGCCGTCGTAAAGTACCATTTTACTGAAACTGTAGAATATCAAAGTTTACGTTATCCGGTATAGTATAATCAGCAAGGTTTTCTTTCAGCTGATAGGGCAAAGCTGTGCTCGTGGTCAGTTGTACTCATTTGAAATTATGGAGCTGAAACGGAGGTGCTTTATTTCGTCTCCTAGAATTCTAGAGGACTGTTGGAAGATCTGAACGCTCATACGCAGTCTGATAAACTTCCTTGATTAATCGTGGCGTCATAATCAAAAAATCCCTCTACTCTGGAAAGATATCACGAATCTTGAGTCGATGTCCTTTAAGATTCGGATTTACTATAATTTCAGTGAAAGTCATTGGAGTCTTCTCTAAAAACTTGAAATACTCACAAGCGGTTGCAGCAGCTAGGGAATTCCTCAAAAAATTTTTCAGGTATGCCCTTTTTTTTTTCGGAATATCAGTGGTACTTGCATGCCGAATCAAACATGAATGGAAGCACTCGATATATTCTTCAACTACTTGCCTCGGCGTCATCGCTTGAACATCACCACGATGCCTCTCTGTAGACGTTAAAATGCGAGTTCCGCTGTTCGAAAGCCGTCTCGATCAATACAATAGCATCGTATGCTGACAATTGTACAAGAGCTTGGACACTCCCGTAGATGATATGATAGATGAAAATCGCATAATGCTGCCCTATAGATACTCCACTAAAAACAGGTTCTGTTACTGTACTCTACTTTTACTCAGCTCGTTATTGTCTTAACGGTACGATGTAACAAGTGGCCAAGGCTCACATTTACGAAAAGTATGAACTCTCCGGATCGTACATTGCCAACCATCGGGAATCTAACAAAGCAAGAGATAGCTCATGTTGGAAGTGCAGCTCAGATGGACAGTCAATGTCTGCCGAGTCTCAGCGTGCAGGCTTAGAGTAACCTCTTTCAGAGGTGCCTCCTGAGATGAGAATAGCCTAATCAACGCCTACATAGTCAACCTATTTTTTTGGTTCCTGCTACTGTTATTGCTTGTCCTTTCTTCCGTTACATAAAACCTTTTATGCCTTGTTGGCGCTGTCTCAGCTCAAAAATTCTTTCTATCAAAAACATAAGCTCTGCAAGATCGGAAGTCGTCACGGCCGTATAGATCTTACCCCCAAGGGTGGTTTAATTCTGCCCTGGCTCCGTAACAGGCTTAGTCCTGTCCTTGTTAAGATGTTGAACCTCCGCAGGGTAGAGTGCGCAGTTCAGTTACTATTGACTATCAGCATTGGGCAACTTCGCTATCAGCCTAAGCAAAGGTACCAGTAGCATATTGTCTTGTTGTCTTGTTGTCACACTATAATAGGGGCAGTTCATCTCATTGCCCTGCCATTGACCCTTTCTTACAAAGCTTTTAAGAGCTGCGTTTCACAATTTTTGCAGCAGCGCTGGTGTTCAATACCGTTAAGGCGAAATTTAAAGCGTGACTTTCCGGCTTGAATTGAGGTGGGCTACAGTCCAGCATCGCTGCATATTTCGTATTCCTCGCACAAGACCCCTTCTGAAGGACATAGTTGAAGCCATCAAATTATCACACGGCGAAAACCCGAAAAAGAGAATGGATAATAATCCGCTATACGCGGCGAGGTATACGTTGTATACGGCGCTTAGATACAATAACGACGGCAGTACACGTGTACCGCTCTAGTTATGGGATCACACAGACTCCAATAACTTCATGCGAAATCTCTCCAATATGGAGAAATATTTGGATCAATCCAACAAACGGCTAGCAGAAGTACGGCCAGCTCCAATAGCTCCAAACCAAGAGGCTCGCTGGCCAGTGCTACAGTCACATTCTGGGGCTCTTCGCATTCCATATCCCACATGGCTTCATAGGAGCTTAGAGGGTAAGAGTTTCTGATGGAGATACTAGGTCATAAATACTATTTGCTTCTATTCACAGTAGATCTTCTGTGCGGACTTCTAAAAACCCACGTGATCGTATAAATCGGTTGTTTCGCAAGACTCTGGTTGGCGCCTAGCCAACTCGCTTGTAGGGATATTCATGTTGGGATACGGTGGCTATTCAATTTGAAATATCACGCAACATGACTTCGCGAGGAAATCGAATGCAGAAAGTAGAAAAGTACGAAGGATGAGTCCGATACCGGCCAGCGTTGACTCCACAACAGCACTCTGGTCGACGTTCCGGGACCTCCCTAACCCGCCAGGATCTATTTGAATGGTGTTATCGCGTGATTGAGATGTCCCATTCAATAAAAATGCTCACCGACCTACGCAAGCCGCCTCGAAACATCTGACATGTGCCCACATAGGGTCCAACGAGAGTTCGAAAATGAATCAATGCGAAGGCAACCCTGTCAACATTCCTCTGCCTCATTGAAGCTCAGCGTTTCTGTCCACGCCAGCCACATGTAGTCGACCATAGCGCTTATTGATACCACAGCATTCATTGACGTTCATTGCATCTCTCACTGCCAGCAGGTGTGACGTCTCGGATTGTCACGGCTAGTCACACGAGAGGTATTCGACATTGCTATGTTCTCGAGTTGATTCCTCTAAGGCCATCCATGCTCCAAGAGCTTTTTGGAGTCTCCTTCTGGTAGCGACGCGGGCACGGGTGGGCCCACTCCTTAAGCCCCGACGTTATATCAGACCATTCTCAGCAAGAGGGACCAAATTGGTGCGCATAGCATTGCGGCCAGTAGAAGCCGCCATTCGCCCACGTGTGTGAGCACCTCGGAAGACACGGGGATTTTGGGCATATGGAAGACCATCGGAAGGGACTAGACAGTGCAGACTTTTGCCGTCGGCCCCGCTAGTTTACCAGGCCGACCGAGATCCAAGGTGACAAAGGTCGAGACAGAATAATATCTCATGAATTGGTATCACCTTTGGCACCATCTGATACCCGAGACATCGGATTTTGTTCGAGATCTGATAACCTTGTTTTAAGTGTAGTACATCTTTATCAATTGGGGTGTAGCTGACGTCGGACTTTTACATTCCTTTATGCTTTGGCGCCAAAAAAAGCCTTTTGCCGAGCACGGTCAAGATTTCCGTCCAACTGCAAGCTTGAATGAGGACACATACGCGTAAAGTGGGGACTATTGGCAGCACTTTCTCTTTACATATGGAGCTTCGTCTCTTATCTGATCTGAAAGTTTGGCCGTCCTTTGATCTGATTACCGGCTTCCTGCCACAGCACACACACCACACCTCAGCTCTAGCCAATTCCCTGTCCTTGGCTTCCCGTAACATTGCTCGGTTAGTACTCATTCCAATCACTCTCTTTGCCACCGGTGTGGGTATACTTCCTGCTGTGAAGCTGGACCATCACGATGAAGCAAGACGGGTTTCCTCCAGATCAGCATTCGTTCTGCTTTTCCACGAGGATGAGTAAAACTGAAGCTGATGATGAGCAGCCAAAGCGCCAGAGTGCAGGAGCAATCAGTGCAAATTCGGTTGACGAAGGCCAAAGACATATGCAACCATTGGCATACATTCATCTGTAAACGAAATGGGCGCTTTTAAAGACTCGATAAAAGCGTTCGGGTCTGTGTCAGAAATCCATGCCACGGCAGAAACGCAAAGGCTTAGCCATGGGCTGGTGATGTCGAATGATTGTACAGGTGAGGAAGATGATGACACGAAATATTTCCCTGGCTACAGAGCGCGGGTGAAACTTTCTGCACTCGATCGTGGTCTGGATTGGCTTGTACGTGCCTCTGGATCGGCGGTCATGTTCTTCTTTATCCAGATCATCCTTCTCGCATGGGTCTTCTTGGGAATCCCATACTCGAAGCTTGAGATCTGGGCTATTGTTATGGGCGATGGCCAAGCAATATTTAGCTACGTGTTTGACTCGTTCTTGATGAGGCAGCAACTAAACAATCATCGCGATTTCCTTATTGCTGTAGGCGAACTTTCTTCCAGGAACACGAGTCAAATGCGGATGCTAGAAGCCCTCAGCAGACAAATTGACTTCTCGAAAATAACATTGCCCGACTCTGGGGAAGAAACACTTGTGGATCTCCCCAAGGAGACACGCTTTGGCCGAGCGATGACCATAATATCAATTGTTGTCGGTCATCTTGGCAGCCTAATCTTCTATTGGGCCACAATTGTCTTGTGGCTGAGCTTTGGCCCGTCACAACAGTGGAGTAACATGTGGCAATTAGACCTCAACTCTGCGCTTTCAGCCTGGATGGTGTTTACTTTCTCATTTCTTGCCATTGTGCGGGAACGCCATGCCGAATACTCTGAAAAATGCCTAGATGCAGTGTTTAACGTCGATATTGCATTAGAATCTCGACTGAGAGCACTGACAGGGGACCAGCAAGACAATCCCGAGGTAATCATTCCATCACCAAGAGTCAATATTGTCCAGCGAGGGATCTTCTTCTACTCTCAGCTGGTCGGAACACTTGTGGGGATTGTCATATTGACGGCCGTTTTCACCATCTGGCTCGCGATCGGCCCACTGACAGATTTTGACTCGAATTGGTGGCTGATCATCGGCACTGTTGCTGGTCTTGTCGGTACTCTTGATGGTTTCGTACTGCGAAATATTCAAATGAAGCTTGGGCACAGAGAGCTGCCTGAGGTCAATAAAGTTCATGAACAGGACCTAGCCATTCTTGTGATGGCAAGACTACCACCGCCAAACGAAACCGGTACCAAGAAAGCTTCACTCAGTTTGCGTGTTTCTGATGCAGTGCTGAAAGTCTGTGCGCATGAATTGTCTGTTGTGGCAGGACTGGTTTTCATAATTTCATTGATCATCGGCTCATCTGTGATGCGTTGGAACACCCCCGGCCAGCTCCTCTGCAACATCCCTCCAATGATTGTTGAGAGTTTCTTCATGCAAGTCCTAATCACCGGACACAACGCTTCAGATTCAAAAAGGAGAGCAGATCTGAAGACTTTTTACGCGCGAAGGTCAAAATTGCTATCGGTCGTAAATGGAATATCTCAACAGATGTCTGTGGAGGGGAGACACATTCAGATCACAGCAGCTTCGTCGAAGAGCTGGAACTCCGAGACTTGAAGTTATCTACAGGATAAAAATGAGTCAAACGATTTACTCTACGTCCTCATTAAGATGAATATGGCAGGATCCTTGATCGTTCCATATGAAAAAGGCGCAGTGCGCGATGATAGACAGTCGAACTGATGTTTACAAGAAAGCAGTGTTAACATCCGAATACATCAATACAACATCTCCAGAATTTGTGCTGCGACGCATGCTTGCGGTTTGTTAAAGCAAATAGCGACTAGCAGACTCACGATGCAGGAGGGGGGCCTTAGCTCAGCCAGCCCGGGAGTAATGAATCACTTTGCAGTCTGCGTTGCACCATGGTTTATGGGAGGTTTTTGCATTAGTTGTTGACTTTAAATCAAAGCCAAGGCTGCAAGAGCCACGAGGCAAGAAGCGGCAACTTTAGACGGATGTTTGGTCCTCACTCTGCGCTCAGCGCTCTCGTAGAGGGTAGTCTTTCAATACATTCTCGAAAACCACCGTGTGGTCTTCTTCGAGTTACATCATGATCGAAGCGGTGATTCACACTATGGTTAGCATTTGTATCAGATCGAGCTGAGTTGGCTTGCCACGACAAGTAGATGTCAATCGGTCCCGCAATATTGCTTCGAAACTAGCGTAATGCCCTTGCGAAACCGGTATGTCTGCCGCAGATACCAAAGGGGCTCCAGCCAGCGAAAAGGAGCGCATTGATTTATGTCAAACCAAAGCCTTGCAGCGATGGCATCTCCAAGTTTGGGACTCATCAAGATCCCTTGATGCGCAAACGCTACTAGCTTCACATATCTGGGGCTATCTCAGCCAACAGCGAGATCACTGCAGTGAGAGGCGGACATGACCGGAATCCAACGCCACATTCGATGTCAGAAATGCAAGGCCCAAGGTCTTGGCCACCTCATCCTAGTAGCAAAAACAAGGAAATTGCAAATATGACAGTGGTAACAAGCAAGAAAACCCATTAATATACCTGTAATGAGATCTGGTATTCTCCGAATGCAACAACAATCAACTTTGTAATCGCTATTGCTGCAATGACTGGCTGTCTAAAGACTCGATCAACAACGAGTTCCTGTTATGACCAGGGTAGAAGAGAAGTCCTATATCGCCCACCTACGATGATGCTGTGCGGAAGGACGTTATCATTGAAATGGATGAAAATAGCAGAAATCAATATATATAGTGTCGAAATGGATTTCTTGACTCCCGTGCCGAGTTCAATAAATAGGCATCACTCTTGAAGATGGAAATTGTGACAGTATATTATAAAGCCATCTCAAGCGCCTTGAAGTAAGGCTTGTGGTTGTTAAGCCAAAATGAAGCTAGTTGTAATAGCGATCAACGACTCAAAATGCGATATGATACATTCATTCGACTTTCTGCCCAGTTTTGCTCATACATTTAACGACCAACAGAGACTACTGACGGCTTGTGGTGGATACCGCGTCCCGTTATAAGCCATAAGGGCCTCGCAATAGTTCAATTTGCCAAAAATGTTTTCAGCGGTGATGATATTCAAGAACTTGAGCAGTCGAATAATCAGCGCAATGCTTCTCAGCTCACTTAATAACCTTGAATCTCTATTTCTCGTGTTCGGGGTCGTCTACTCTGTCTGTGCCCAACGAAATTGTCTACACATCCGCAGGATAACATCAACCCTCAGACTGACGAAATTAGCGTTGTTGCCTACAAATTCATTTAATCGCATACAGGCGTTGTAATCAAGGTTTCATTGACTTCCTTTCTTGACCAGATATAGATGTAACCCCTGAGAAAATAATGGATTACATTAAATCGCATCGTTACGAGAAAAGGCCCACAGCAGTCTTGATCACCTATTGTTGTTTTGGCACGCAATTGGGCTGAATGAAGATTCCATACACGGTGACCTCGCCTTTCAAAATCCTCGTCAATGAAGATTTGGAAAAAGTGATTATTCTGTAGTCCAGAGTGGGATGATACTGCCAGAGTGAGATACATCTATTAACTTGGCTGAATTTGACAAGCACCAGAGCCATGGACAAGAAGAGGCCTTGGACAAACCATTTTCACAAATACACTTGGAAGATTCGGAGGGGCATCCCATCGTACGGTAAACAGTTGTCACATAATCTATCTACTGATACAAACACATGTACCATCTCATGATGGATTGCACAGAACATGTATAAGCGAGCCTATCAACTAATATCGAGTCGAGTTACGAATTGTAAGAGTGGCGGTGTTCAGAAAAAAGCTCTGTTTAGATTACCCGCCTAATCTTGGACGAAACCCAGCAATGATGACTATACAGATCGTTCTTATGCAAAACCCCACCAAGCAAACGATCGCTCAAATGAGGGGCAAACTTTATATTAAGTTACGCCAGCGGCTCAAATGGGAACAAAATCTGTGCTCCGACATATGTTCATTTTCGGCAGAATTCCCTTCATTCTTAAGCATTGTGTCGGTTTGGAATATACGTTTGACTCCAGGTTCGATTCCGAGCTCGATTTCCGCCAGATCGATTGAAACTAACTTCTTCCACAGAATGCAGAGAAAAATAGCATGACGCCTGTACCAAGATTGGCCCATACACACAAAGCGGGGCCAGAAAGTTACGTACATTAGTTAATGCTTTGCTGATAGAGGGAGAACTTTGACGATTCGAAGTATTTCACGGTCGTCTGCCATTCTCTGTCACCGCGCTAGGGGCCGATATGTTGATTTGACTGTGAAACATTAAATATATTCCTTAAAGTACGGATTGGTTCGTAGCAAGCTCAAAGAACTATGCTATGAATGTCAGATTTAAGTAGAGAATACGAAGTTATGAGTTCAACTTGCCGGACAGGAATGAAGGTAGAGAGTATCCATGTTTCAACCTTCCTCAGCTCTGTCAATTTCATATAGCTAGCTCAACTGCGGGATACCAGGTATTTCACTCCATGCAAGAAATCAGAGCAAGTTGAAGTACACGATGGCTTCCTGTCCACTTCATTCACTTGTCCACCTCGAGAATCTACAAAGTCCAAAGATCTGGGGCTAATGCAAGCTAACCGCATAGCAGCGGCCCGAGACGCTCCAGGCTCGCTACATGACGTTTCGTGCTCGTTGGGCATGTTAAGCTTCACAACACCTTAGAAACAAGTGTATTGAGACCCTGCCATCCGCAAATCAGTTCTGTATAACTTATTCACATGCCTATAACACGATAAAGTTCGCCTTCGTAAGGCCCATGGGCTTCTCCCCATCAGGCTATGGCAGATAAATCCAAGAAGACGGATGGCCCTGCCGTCGACTCTTCCGAAGCCTGGGACTTCCACACCCTTCCGGACTGGGATAATGATTTGGTCAACGAAGATGACATCCTCGCATTCGCTTCTGCTCTTTCAGCCCCCGAGACATCGCCATCAGAGGAGGATATGCTGAATCCAAAAAGAAAGCCTGAAACAGAGTTTATTACAGCTCTCAATGACTGGCGGCCGATTCATCAGCGTGTGCGGGGAAAACAAGCGCGAGAAAATGGAGGCACGAAAGTGAAACGAAAGCGGAAGGTTAGGAGAGGTAAGGATGAAACAAGGGAAGGTTGGACGTATACTGTCCTCAAATACCCTTTCCTGTTTATGGTCCTCGGCTGGATTGTTGTCTTGGGAGTGTTGTACCTTTTGACAAGGCTATACATCTACCTGTATGAACAGTACATTGCCTGGAGGGGACAGCGAGAGAAATTACGGAGAAGTTTGCGGACGCAGACGAGTTATGCGGATTGGGTTCGGGCAGCAAAGGAACTGGATCGCTATCTAGGGAATGATAGGTGGAAGGAAGAGGACGAATATGCCTATTATGACAGCCGTACGGTTAGACGGGTGATGGAGCAAATGAAGAGTCTGCGACATAAGGCAGAGGCAGATGAAGAACTGTCAGCAAGCGGAAATGAAAGACAGCGGCCAATAGATGATCTTACAGGATTAGTTGAAGCGTGCGTAAAAAACAATTTCGCGGGCTTTGAGAATCCACGATTATACTCCGAGACATACTATGGTACGAAGAACCTCGTTCAAAATTATGTCGATGAGGTGTCCACAACTCTCCACTTCCTGCTCTCAAGCCGACAATTGACGCTGGATGAGAAGCGAAGTTTGTTCAAACATCTCAGCGCCAACTTTGGCCGGACTGCGCTTTGTCTTAGTGGAGGCGCGACTTTCGCATATTACCATTTCGGCATTGCCAAAGCCCTCCTAGATGCGGATCTGCTTCCAGACATTATCACGGGCACGTCAGGTGGAGCATTGGTGGCTGCTCTCCTCGCCACTCGGACTAATGCGGAACTGAAAAAACTCCTGATTCCAGCATTGGCTTATCGCATTACCGCCTGCAGCGAAGGATTCAGCGTATGGTTTGTCCGCTGGTGGCGTACTGGTGCTCGCTTCGATAGTGTGCAATGGGCCAAGCTTTGTTCCTGGTTTACGCACGGCAGCCTGACGTTCATGGAGGCCTATCAACGCACCGGCCGCGTGTTGAATGTAACCTGTGTTCCTTCAGATCCACACAGTCCGACAATTTTGGCCAACTATCTCACAGCTCCTGACTGTGTTATCTGGTCTGCAGTTCTTGCTTCGGCCGCCGTTCCCGGCATCCTGAATCCGGTAGTGCTCATGCGCAAGAATAGATACGGCAAGCTGGAGCCCTATAGCTTTGGACATAAGTGGAAAGATGGCAGCTTGCGGACGGACATCCCGCTGAAGAGCCTCAACCTCCACTTCGGTGTCAACTTCTCCGTCGTATCTCAAGTTAATCCCCACATAAATCTCTTCTTCTTCTCATCCCGCGGGACAGTCGGTCGCCCAGTGACACATCGCCGAGGAAGGGGATGGCGGGGTGGCTTCCTAGGTAGCGCGGTTGAGAGTTATCTGAAGTTAGACATGACCAAATGGCTCAAAGTACTCCGTCATTTGGAACTTCTTCCAAGGCCTTTAGGTCAGGATTGGTCTGAGATCTGGCTTCAGCGCTTCAGCGGCACTATCACCATCTGGCCTCGAACCCGGATTTCTGACTTTTGGTACATACTCTCCGACCCAACGATGCAGCGGCTGGCACACATGATTCACGCAGGACAGCTCGCCGCGTGGCCGAAATTGAATTTCATCGCGAATCGCATGGCAATCGAAAGAGCGATCGATGAGGCGCGACGGGCGACGCGGCCCTCCAACCACGCCACCGCCATTCTCACACCCAAGGCTGAGGATCGGCAGCTGCGCAATGTTCTGAGCGAGGAAAACCTCCAAGATCTGTTGGAGAAGGCACGAGCTAATCATGGGCATGTTGAGATTCCGCAAGAAATGCTCACACCCAGCGCAGAGCCTCCCGTGCCTCAGTATCCATCTTTGTTCGAGCGTTCTGAGTCGCCATCGATCAGCAAACGCTTCTCTGGATGGTTTGGAAGTTTCCAGAGTGGTGCCGCGTCGCCTCGGGCTAGCAGTGAGAGCTTTTTGCGGCCGGCTTTGGAAGATCTGCCTCGGGCGCAGGGCTACGATAGGAGAAGGGGCAGTGTCTTGGAAGAACTGAAGAGGCAGAGCGGTGTATTTTGGGATGATTTAGACCCGGATGAGGAGGAAAATGAGACGGGGAGCGAGCATGACATGGGAGCGACCACAGAAGAAGAAGATCATGGGATGCAGCTGGAGGATGATAAGGCGGTTGAAGGAAGATTAGAGGATGAGAAGGAGACAGCTATTCGGCGCAAACCTCAGCGGGCTAACGAATGAGGAAGCACTCATCGTCTGAAATTTCCAACTATGCTACCACGTGAACGAGAATACGAATATGCAGACGCGATGGCGGAATGATCGTGCCTGATAGATGTAATGATAGGACTTTCTTTGTCACTTTAAAGGCGTTCAGGCGAAGACTGAGATTGCTCGAGAATTCTCGAGTACAGATTTTCTTAAAATCGTCATGTCGATACATGAGTAACTGAGTCTCAATGTCACCGTCATAAAACCATCTTCCGTTTGATTATTGCATGCATGACACGGGATGCTTCGATGACGATATACGACCTCGGCATGCAGGAAATGATTTCGTTTATGATTTTCCCTATGGAGATGATGGAAAGAGCTTGACATGAAGGAGTAAGAGTTTGATGGAACAGGATCGAAAGAGACCTAGTCGAAGAGCAGTTGCTCAGGTATTAGAGTATGAATCTGCGTTCATCGAAGATACGCCTTTGGTAAAGAAAAAAGAAATTGTTTTGCACATTCCAAGGCTTGCACGAGACTTGAGTGCTGAATCTCCCCTCGAAATAATGTCTTCCACACTCTCAGATGCACCAACGCCGATTAATGTAATTTGCGCTACATGTCGCTGAAAAATTTTAGTGGCAGGTGTAAGAAAGGAGACTCTGGGAACTTGCGTCTCATGACGAAATTGCCAGGCCTCCTCCTTCCCCGTTGTGTAAGAAGGCAGGGAGTGAACTAAAAGCATATGCCATATGGGGACAGGAGATCTTATTCGTCCAGCGTCAACTAAATGTCTGGCGGGTAGATCTCCTCGTCGCCGGGCATGCTGTTGAGGTAACTGAGATAACAATTCCAGCCTAGATGTCCCCCGTCAATTGAACAGGCCTGGCATACATGGGTATGAGCTTTGACCCTTACCTAAAGAAACCACATTGACTAGCAGCACGCGGTGCTCCAAAGGCACAAACTTGAAATTGGTGAACTGTACCAGGGGCCAAATCATCCAATTCTTCTTCAACGCTTCGAAGTACGTGCTCTCCAACTTCTTCCTCGGATCTGTACCCTCCAGCATCGCCATGGTGCTTAGGAACACGAACAGGTTGGTGCTCGCGAAGATGCTCTGGTCAGCGCCGACGCGGGCCAGAATTTCGAGGTTTGGACGTGAGGGGATGCAGATGCGGCGTTGCAGGAAGGCAAACCAGGTGGTAGCAGCGGGGCCGAAGATACATCCACCGTAGAAAGCCATGCGGCCGGTGCGAGCAAGATCCTGCTGTGCCAGACCTTTGCGCTCCACCAATTGCTGCGCCATTGTGTCGCCGGTGGCAAAGAGCAAAGAGGTGGTAATGGACTGGGTGAGAAGGGGCCGCGCGGCGAGTTTGCGCTGATACCAGCGCAACATATGGCTAGCCATCGTTGCCAATGTCGGCGTGCGCGCTGATAGGAGGACGAGAGATGTCTAACAAGCGTCTAAGAGAACACTGTAATGCAAATCCTCAAGGAGTGGTCGTCAAAGTGACAGATGGGCCGGTGTATAGGTCCAGCTTTGATCGTCCGGCCATGTGCCCGCCAAAGGAGTGATGTGGCTAGAGGGAAAAAGAAATCTTTGTAGAAGAAGAGCCTCTTCCTACTTTCGCTTTAGTTGCAGGTGGATTTTGCCTTATCTGATTGCGGCTCCTTTCCAAACTGATACCGCTGCGCATTGGCGTCATCGACGGAAATGCCCGCGCGGCTATATATCGATTTGGCCCACTCGTGATGGCCTCTATCGTGCTATGCGATTATGCGCAGATTCGTTGTTTTTTTTTTTTTTGAACCTGTTTGACGGCCTCTTTGCGATTATGATGGAATCAATAGAGGATGGCCACATAGTTTGAGCGAGTACGCCATTCGTCGTCCTTCCATTGTTTCTATCGCTTCTGGCAACAGCTGGATAAGCAATCATTTGATATGGTTTTTCTTCAATCGAAATTGAGACCATTTTAAATCAACATTTAACCCCCTCACCTGAGCCTTCTGGCTCAATCATACTGATCATGGTCACCGCTATGAACGGCGAGCATCCTTCTGCCGCAATCTCCTCCCTTCTCGATACGGACCTGTACAAGCTGACCATGCAATGTGCCATCCTTCGCCACTTCTGCCAAGTGCCCGTCGTTTACAAATTTACCAACCGAACACCACACATGCGTCTCAACCGCCGCGCCTTCCACTGGCTGCAAGGGCAAGTATCGCGGCTTGCCGACCTCATGATCACGGATGTGGAGGTAGAGTGGCTGAGACAGGCCTGCCCCTATCTGAGCGAAGAGTACTTGTCCTGGCTACAAAACTTCAGACTAAAGCCTCGCGAACAGGTGCGGATGGGGTTTGTAGCGGCCGACGGTGAAGACGAGTATGGTGAGCTGGAGCTGAGCGTCGCGGGTCTGTGGGTTGAGACAATCCTATACGAGATTCCGTTATTGGCATTGGTGTCGGAGGCGTATTTCAAATTTGTGGACACAGACTGGTCTTATGACGGCCAGGTAGAGAATGCAAAAGCCAAAGCTCTTCGGCTGCTAGAGCATGGATGCGTGTTCAGTGAATTTGGGAGTAGGCGGCGTCGGGATGGCCGCACGCACGAGATGGTCATGCAAGGTTTGCTTGAGGCGCAGCATGATGCCGAGACGAACGGGAAGGGCTGGAAAGGAAAGTTTACTGGAACTTCCAATGTGCATATGGCAAGATGTTTTGGTGTTGCGCCGGTAGGTACGGTTGCTCACGAGTGGTTCATGGGCATAGCCGCCATCACTGACAACTATTGTGATGCAAACGAGCGGGCGCTACAATATTGGACCGCTACGTTCGGCCGTGGCGTTCTAGCCATCGCATTGACCGATACCTTTGGCACGCCAGCTTTCTTGAGATCATTCCGGCGCCCTGCTCCCAAGGGTGGGACGAGCGACACTGCGACCGGGGGTCACGATCCAAGCTTTGCGGAAATATTCACCGGAGTGCGGCAAGACTCTGGCGATCCACTCCAGTTTATCAAGCTCATCTCATCTTTCTATGCGTCGCAGAATATCCGTGAGAAGAAGATCATCGTCTTTTCGGACAGTCTGAACGTGGACAAGTGCTTGCAATATCAGAAGGCGACTGATGACGCTAACCGCGCATTCAATATCAATCTCTTGCCTTCTTTCGGTATCGGCACATTTTTCACAAATGACTTTCACAAAGCGAGCCGGACGGAAGAGAAGAGTGTACCCCTCAATATTGTTATCAAGATGTCTGAAGCGGATGGCAGGCCGACAGTAAAGCTAAGTGATGACTTGGGCAAGAATATGGGCGAGGAAGGGCTGATGGGAAGGATAAAAAAAGAGGTAGGCTATGAAGATAGGAGTTGGAGGGAAGGCAATGAAGCCCACCGATGGGATTGAGCCGAATGCTCGGTGCGATGACGAGTAATGAATACAACAAAATATGCTGCAACACCAATGATATCGGGTGGTTCAATGCGGTAACTTGAATTTATGCTTATCCGCGAGCGCACAACAAAGTAAAGAGAAAAGAAAAGATATTCAACGATGACACAGCAGGCTGAGAGCATGATCTGATATCTGGGTTGCTTGCATGGTATCGACGGCTAACGCAGGATTCGTTGCAATTGAGTAAATTAGAGCCTTTCTCCTCGAATCTTCATCCCGTAGCTTTCAACAATCATGGCCTGTTGATTCTTAAACCTTGTTTATCATCGATCCAGAACAGGACTGATGGCTGTCTCCGCTCTTTTATTTCATGACCTGTCTTACGGATGTTTCATAACTGTAATAATCAGCAACCCTAACATGAACTGCGTCTTGATCTTGGGCGAAACCTATTTCATTGTGATGGGATAGTGACACATTTGATGCAGATCTTCTATCTGATCATACCAGCTGAGCTCCAATTAAGCCCGTAAAGAAGTTTCTTATGACTTGGACAAGAAAATTGCGGTCAATGAACCTCCGAGAAGGGGTCATAAGGATGCATCTGAGCTCAGACGGAAAAGTGGCGTAGATGCAGATGAAATTTTTTTTTTCTAATTTTTTCCCCCTATTGTCTAGTTGGGCGTGAAATGCTGTTTAGCAATCGCCAGGCGCAAAATCGTTAGGGTTGTGAACGGGACACGTTAGATATCCTTCAACGGACGCATTTTACTGTCCGCACGCTCTGTAGCCTTCGCCGTTGCCATTCCAACCTAATAGTCTGTTGGTCACATCGCAGAGATATCGGTCATCAGTATCGAGGGCTCGATCTAGATGATTGCCATTAACGCTTTCGCGCATCATCTCCAAGATTGAAGCCTTCGCGTCGTTTTCATCGAAGGTCTTGCCATTCGCTACTTGCATCAAGCCGCATCTGTTCTCACCGCTGCTCTGGGGTTTGCACTGCATCCTCGCTTTACCATTTGACTGTAGGCCTGATCAGTTCCGCAGAATTAGTTTTGCACAGGGGATTGGTGACCTTACCTCCTGCATCATGATCGCAAGCAGCAAACGAGCATCAACATGGCTTTCCTCGGACACTTGCAGAATGGCGTCTTTGATGTAATGCTCAATGTACGTGTTGCCGCCGTTTTTAGATAGGATGGTCGGCTCGTTGACTTGCCAAAGACGCTCAAATGCCAGCCAGGGCCTTGGAGACCCGTCTTGCGATAGGCCTGCTTGGAAGCATTGGTAGCTGCCGGAAGATTTTTGCGACTTGCTTGGGATACGATGCTGTTGCAACTTGTTCGGTTCTCGAGCAATCAGAACGTCGTACGGACCTGTCGCACCGCGATAATCCGGCAGTGCTGCGGCAGCGACATTGAGGACGGCCAGGAGAAAAAGCTCAAAGGGCGCCATGACTACTCAGTGGAAGTTGTAGGAAAGAGGATTTAGGTGGTGATATGAACACGACAGAATGCTACAATGCTGCGCTGATGCTTAGCTGTCCGGCGTGTTGGCATCAACAGGGAGCCGCAACTTCCGTAGGTTTCATGAGCATACCATGCTGTGTGTGAAGGTATGAGTCGGCGGGAATCAGGTTGGAGGACATCAAATCTTCATTTCGAACTCTACATTCATGACGAGAGAGCTTACTGTATACAAACGAGACACACATGTATTCATTCGCCCAATTCAGTCTGACGTGAAGCACGCCGGTCACTCGTATTTGCACTTAGCAGTCCATGAGGCTTGGACAGGCCAGCAGAGGGGAGTCACACAGCCTCGTTGCCGCGACCCCGATTGTCCAGAAACTCCCTCCCAGCTTGGACCACGCCTTCATATTTTGTCCGTGTCTCCCCCAATGGCGTGAGTGGATTTGAAGATGTGTCAAATAGCGCAACCAAAACTCCCCCCGCTCGAGGAGTCATTTCGGAACACCGGGTCGAGAAACAGTGGTGCAGGCTCGTACAGCAGCAAATCATCGGCATGGCCGGTCCGCGGTGTATGGTTACAGAGCAGCCTGATGAGACGGATCGAATCGGAAATGAACATCAGGGCGGCACGTGTGCGGGAGGCTGGACGACCGTTTGGGCCTCACAAGGCTGATCAGTTTCGTCAATTTCAGCCAACTCAGAATAGACAGCCGCGGCTCGACGCGACACGGTCCGCTAGGATACATGCACTAGTCCGGCTGAAGTAGGGACAGGCCGAGAGCGAGTTCGGAGGAGGGTGGAACTTTTTAGAGGAATTTACGAAGGTTGATAAAATATCAATGGCGGCTTCAAAGACGCTGCGAATCGGCCTCATTCCGGGGGATGGCATTGGGCGTGAGGTCATACCCGCAGGGCGGAGGATATTGGAGGCATTGCCTGCGTCTTTGGGGTTGAAATTCTCCTTCGTCGATCTCGAGGCCGGGTTTGAGACCTTTACTAGGACTGGCGTTGCTCTGCCGGACAAGACCGTGGAGACTTTGAGAGCAGAATGCGATGGAGCGTTGTTTGGCGCCGTAAGGTCAGAGTCATCGGCCGAGAGGTGTGCTCGGGCATGCTTGCTGACGCATGTTAGAACAGCTCACCCACCACCCCGACCAAAGGATACAGCAGCCCCATTGTCGCCCTTCGCAAGAAGCTCGATCTGTACGCCAATGTCCGACCAGTCAAGTCTGTCGTGCCTACAGCAAGATATCCAGACCCTATTGATATGGTCATCGTGCGCGAGAACACCGAGGACCTGTATGTGAAGGAGGAAAGCACTAAAGACACCCCTGAGGGCAAGGTAGCAAGAGCCGTGAAGCAGATAACGGAGCGTGCTTCTTCGAGAATTGCCACCATAGCAGGAGAAATAGCTGAACGGAGACAGAAGGTCAGAGCAACAACAGAGGGCGCGTCGCATAAAGAAGCTATGGTGACGATCACACACAAGAGTAACGTGCTTTCTCAGACGGACGGCTTGTTTAGGGCGACGGCAAGAACGACATTGGAGCAATCGCGCTTCAAGAATGCCGGTATCAAAGTTGATGAGCAAATCATCGACTCCATGTTCTACAAAATGATCCTCAATCCAAGCAAATATGATGTCATTGTAGCTCCAAATCTATATGGAGACTTACTATCTGACGCCGCGGCAGCTTTTGTGTCGAGTTTGGGATTAGTACCATCAGCCAATGTCGGAGATGGCTTTGCGATTGGCGAGCCCTGTCACGGCTCTGCACCTGACATCCAAGGACAGAATATTGCTAATCCAATCGCGACACTGAGAAGCGTGGCACTGATGCTCGAGTTCATGGGCCAGGAGGAAGCTGCTGCCCAGATATACGCATCGGTGGATGCGAACCTGGCTGAAGGCAAGCTTCTGACCCCAGATATGGGTGGTCGAGCGACGACCGACCAAGTTGTCGAAGACATTATCAGACGCCTGTAGAATTTACGGGTTGTTGAAAGGTAACAGCACATGATGGATCAGATGGCTCCAGGCTGGTGACTTGTGGAAATGGGTCATGTTACCAGAGAGTGTTTGCAAGGGAAATAACTTGAGAACTGTTCTCATCTTATTCAAATTAACCTACACAACCAGTCGCTGTTCCAACGAGCACTCATTATTAGAATGAGTGTCACCTATCAGACACCTTAAATCACCCTTGCTTTTACTACATCTCTATTCTTCCTGTCATCCCATGATCCACCAGTGAGTGGAATATTTGTGATTTCTCCGACCGCTTGTGGGACAATAATTTGCAGTTTACCTATCTTCCACCACGGTTCAATTAACGACAAGACATGAGCAAACAGGTAGTTGATCAGGCCCGTGTGTGTATGAAGAGGGGGGTTGTGTGTAAAGCCGAATAGAAAGGGCATCATTGATTAACGTTACCCTTTGGAGAGGCAATATGCCTATGACGTTATAGTTGCCCGCGTTACACACATCATGCATCTCAAAATTCGGGTCGAATTCCAAAGACATTTGACTTGACTTCACCTCACCAATGACCGTCACACGATATTTTTAACGTCGTCGCCTCTTGATCTTTCCCATCATTATCTACGCGTCCCCACGTCTATCATGGCAGACAAATATGTCCTTTCGGTAACTGCTGGTCCCAACTACACCCAACAAAAACGCATACCCATCAATACCGAAGAGCCAACGCGCATCTCTTCCGACAAACTGACAGCAAACACTACAGTCAGGATTCAAAACTATCGCGGCCTCGATGCACACGGCAAGCCTTCGCCCAATAAGACCAGCCCGTATTTCTCACATCCACTGCATGAGAACGATCTCTACAGTCTCCAATTCACATTCACGCTCAAAGAGGATGTCAATGGATACGATTTAGTATTTGGCAATGACTTTGATCATCCTATCAGAGACAAGCTACCACCAGGGTTTCAGCAGGCTTTCAACATTGTGAAGTGGTTCATAGACCCTGGCTTGTACGGTGATGTACGAGCCGATGAACCGTATCTCTACGGCCCGCTGCTCAGTTCTATGAACGTATTCAGAGTGGGACCGAAGGACGACCGTGAACAAGAGACGGTTGAGGAAGTGCGTGCGAATGAAGAGATTCCGATATTACAGGAAGGGGGTGACGGCGACGGAGCAGAACATCGAGAAAAGCAAGGCGTGCCACCCGATGCCGCCGCCCGGAAGAAACATTTTCTGATCGAACAAAATTTAAGAAATTTCACGTTTGAAAAGGATCGGGAATACCACAATGACTTCTTCAATCCCTACCTAGATTTCAACGATTTCGCGTTGAAACTACCAGGGTTTAGTGTCATACCAGGCATCACGATTCCAATCATCAGCTACTGGGATGGACAACCTCTTCGGTAAGTACTCTTCAAATAACTACATTTCTACGTCACTTGGAGTTTGCGATGACATTCTGACTCCCTTGCGTGCAAGCTCACATTCGCTCAGGTACGTGCTTAAGAATCGAGCCACGGATGAGCCCCTCTTAGTCGTCATTTTCACTCTTGTCCCAAAGACGGAAGTGGACGACGAATCCGCAATAGAAAAAGACGGAGAAAATGGCGACGATGTGGATTAAGGTGTCCTCCATTGACTGCGCCAGATCTTTTCGGATTTGGGCTTGTCGGAAATCCAGGCGAGCTGGGCCGTGATATGAGTAGTATCATGAACGCTTTCTCAGAGTCTGAGATTGATGCATCCCGTTGTGAATAGCGGTGACGTTCTTTCGTCCCAACTGCTGTACAATAGACGATAGAAGGATAGAGGTACGCTGGGTTGGCCCGGGGACATCGCTAAAAAGTTGTCTCTGCCCATTGCGATTCAGCTTCCGCGTACACAATACTATCATCAGCAACATCAACATCGGCATCGTCTAAGCCATGGCTCAGGAGGAAGGACGCCCTCTACCGCCGCCATGGGCGAATCTTTTGCTCATGCGCGAATGTAGACATGGAAGAAGACAACTCTCACGACAAGTTGTTTGAGTCCGGCCGCCTCACCGTTCATGCCTTCCCAGGCGATCATTCCGAATACGTCAAATATCATGTTTGCCCCAGCAAACGCGAAGCATGTTTTTGACGACGAGAACTTGCTCCAGTCCGGTTGGAAGCGATAGAATCTCGAAAATCACTTTGCCAAGTTCATGAATATATTATCGAGTCCTACTGTCTTGCAAACAAATCTGCCGTCATAGGCGTGATATCCGGGCATTCGCTCAATAGCATTCCACCGCCGCCGCCGCCACTGACGACGACGACGACGACGACGACGACGAAGAAGAAGAAGAAGAAGAAGAAGAAGAAGAAGAAAGCGGAGCTTACACAAACCGCATTTTGCCTAATCATTCCAGCATGTAATATGCCTTATACACATTAAGAGTGAGTGCGGCAGCAAATAGTTCTTCAGCTTCAGATCGACACTTTCGTGCCTTCATTCGACCGCGTCCTCATTTATCATAGAAGAGAAATTGGCGCCAGGTAGATTCTTCAAGGCAACGACGAGTAGCCACCTATATCAGATATAAGGGTGCGCCTGAAAGGCGCACTTGCTAAATATAGAAGCAACCACAACGTCGACGATGACAAGGATCGGTTTAAACAATAGGGTTATTTCAATTAGAAACCGGACCGTTGTAATTATCACTTGGACTCGTTGAAGAATAAATTATTGCATAAGTTTTAATAGTCTCAAGCTGTATGGTATAATGGACGAATGGAAACACTGAAATAGCTCCCAAAGCATTCCGTGCCTGATTCAGGAGCTGGCAGATACATCAGGTAACAATTCGAAAGCATGACAGACAAAACAGGGTCTTCATTTGGGTTTCAAATCTCAGGGGGATCCTGAGCATATTAGATCCGCCTGATATGGCACTTTCCATGTCACCGAAATCTATCGCCATGTAAATCAACGACTTCGACCGCTCGCTTCGATGTGTTCTACCTAACTTCGCATCATCGTGTGCTAGCACGGCAGACTTGTACCCAGCCACAACATTTTTGATTTGAGCATTCTTACATGTATTGATATTTGTCACAAGAGTCTCCTGTCGTCCCTCGCATACTCCCTGTCATGCTTAACAGCATTTCTTCAGCTCATCTTCGCATTGCTGAAATCCATCTCCGGGTGCTGCGCCTGGAATTTCTTCAGGATTTCCATCTTCTGCTGCTCATCGCTCGTCGGCTTGCCCATCTCTTTCTGCCGCTGGTCATACATCATCTTCTCCACCATGCCCCGCGTCTCGCCGTCGAGATCACTCAGCTTGCTGTTCTCTGGCGTGATCTTCGAAGTGTCGATTTTGGGGGCAGAAGTGACGACATGTGCCCACCATTCCATCTTGTTGGTTTTATCGAGGTGGATGTTGAGCTCTTTGCCATCTTTCACCGGCTCAAGCGTCCACGCGGATTCGTCCACGCGGATACTGTGTGGAAGTGCTCCCTTTTATGTCTGTGTCAGCGTGGCAGTTTAAGATCGATAATGCACATAGACATACATCAATGATTGGCTCTTGCCCCTTTATGCCAGCCTTGATACTGCTCTTGGTGATCTTCACATCGAGGTCCTTGGCCTTAATGTTGGCGGGAATCGGAGCAGTAATGTCGACATCGCCGATCGTCTGCGTCCACTTGTACGGCAGCTTCGCTTGCTCTGCAATCTCCTTTGCCTTTGCCTCCTTATCGAGCTTCTCGCGTTCTTCTGGTGTTGGCGAGGCTGGTCTGTCGTCGGCCATGTTGATGTTGGTGTGGTGATGGGCAATAGTGAAAGTGCGGAAAAAGCCCGCCTTTTCAAGCAAGCTCGGTCTTCTTTGGCGGGCGTCTTGCATTTCTGGAAGCAACTACATCAATTTGAACGAGAAAAAATTTGGGGCTCTTCACAATGCATTCTGATGTCCGAGTAATGCCTGCACTCGCACATGTTCTTTTTTTGTGAAGCCATTCAAGCAATGAACATCTTGACATCGGACTCTGTGACCAACACCGAATGACAATCGTGCCGGAAAGCAATCTCGGAAATGAGAGAGAGACGGTATAAATGAACGAATATTGCTTGCCGTACTACAATGATTTGTTGTTTCGATTGTTTGAAGGATTGATTCCGTATTCCCTTTTGAAATACACATCATACGTAGGTCTAGCTTTCAGTAATTCAGCGTCACCTCGGGATTTGTAACCCCACTCACATGCTGGAAATTTTTTATCTTAATCGATGAGAGTCAAAAGATTCACGGTACTATGGTCTTATTTCACCATGTTCGCCGCCAACGAAACGACCGCTCTCGGACGTATGGCTAGCTGGTGGCTTGTCACGCCTGCCATCCTCGACGGCGGGGTATTGCCAATGGACGTCGACACCCAAGTGGGGCAAAAGAGCTTCAGATGCGCTCGGTTATAAGGTACATCGGTAGCGCTTGCGCAGCGCAGAATATAAATCTTACCGAGGACCATCTCCCTCGTGCACTTGCTGACTGGTAATCATCACACTAAACAAGAACGGGTATTTCAGTCAATTTGGTGTGCGACATCTGGAGATCATCTCCGTCGACCTTCACTAATCATTACTAACGTTCATCTTGCAGTGGAAGAAGCATCAACACATCCAAGATGCCCGCCACCGTCACCGTTCTCTACCCCCAGGGCACCAAGTTCAATATGGACTACTATCTCTCCACGCACATGCCCCTGGTGCAAAAACGTTGGGGTCCGGTCGGCCTCAAATCCTGGAAAGTGCTTAAATTCGCAGATGACGCTCCTCACTGTGTACAAGCCACCCTTGAGTGGGGAAGCATGGATGAATTCAAGGCTGCCGCCGGTGGCGAACATACTTCCGAAATTATGGGCGATGTGAAGAACTTCTCAGACAAAGATCCTGTATTGATGCCTGGAGAGGTTGTGGCAACGAGCTAGATTGTATGGTGAGAGATTGATCTAGACACACGTGGCCTTAGGAGAGATATAACATATGATTGCGAACGCATTCTCCGTTATTCACTATTGCAGTTGCTTATCAAGTTTTCGTTCACAACTTTGAAGGTGCTATCGACTCATCGCCTCCTGGTATAGTCGACACGAAACTTTCCTCTATCTCTTTCCATATAGTCGTCCCTTTCCCGAGATTGCCTTCGAGCAACTTGCTCAGCTGCTTCCTGTGGCGGAAATTAGTATTGCTATTGTAATCTTTGCGCTCATCTAAACCCACACAATCTGAACATGCTCAGACGCGGCGCTATGAGCCTTCATAGCGTGATCGTCCCGATATCGCACAAAAAGCAAAACATCCTTTGGTGCCTTGGGGCGTTGGAATGCGACATATGTAAGCACGTCTGGTTCGTTATCTTTGACCCAGACAGAGAAGCGACTGACACAAGGTTAGATGTAGCCGATGCAGTGCAACCGGGCTCCTTACCCGAGTAAATCCAACACCTGTGTTTTGTCGCTGCAGATCATTCGACTCACGCTTATTAGTGCGCTAAGAGATCGCTCTGAATGCTCGCCTCTGGCGACGAAGCCGGCAGCGTAATACCACGCAACTAATTCTTCAGGGTGCCTATAAAGTCCCTCTCGTTTGACTGTGTCGTGATAGGGTTGGAAAAAGACCGGATCTTCGAGCTGAGCTTGAAGAGCAGTTTTCGAAGTATAAATCTCCAATCCACCAATGATCAATTCGTCGCCCTGTGTCTTAGGCGATGGGTATGGCAAGAAGTATGTCCATGCTGTGCATTGAGATTCGGGTCCACGATAGTATAGTCGTGCTGCGCGACGAAGCAGGTCCAGGCACTGGCATGGTCAACCAATTGATATTAACCGTTGGAAATTTTTGCATATAACTCTTACTCTTTCCTGCTTAGCTAGCGAAGCGGGTTGTAGCAGACATAGTAATGCTATCTGGTCAGGCATTGAAACGTTGTGTAGTTGCTCTGCACCAAGTGACCGCAACCATATTGTAATGGCTGTTGTCTTTGAATGCCTCTTAAATGCATTGCCGACGAGCCGAAAACACGTTGTGCCTCGGTCCCCGCATGCTGCAGGTACTCGAGATAGCGTACTGCACAAGAGCAGCCACAGGTCGTGCATCATGACAATGGGCTTGAAAACGAGTCCGATCACATGAAATTAACAGACCCTTGTACATCTTAATGCAAATTCATTCGGCCAATTTCATCAGAGCGTCTACATCCACTCGCTGATAGTACGAGATGTGCCCAAAGCCTTCCCAATATTGAGCCACTCTGTCGTGGGATATCATAATGAGCTGCGATAATGTGTATTGGTCTGCAGAATATCAGCAACAAACAAATTAAACGTGGTTCAACGGCTAGGCTTACCGTCTTGGAAGCCGCGTCCGGCAATATGGCCAGCGCTTCTCACGATCCGAGCACCTTTGAATATCTCCTCGTCCGCTATCCGCAGAAGCCCTCCGGGTCCGATATCCGGTGCAATGAAAGTGTAATGCCCTCGTGGGATGTTGGGATCGCCTGTCAATTTGATCGCTTCCAACCGCCCACTGGGTGCATCGGCGCAATCCGTCGTCTCCTGGGCTGTCCTCAAATGTGGAAGATCCGTGAATCCACATAGCACCTCTGACGGTTCGATCGGCCCATCGATTGCAAAGACGGGGTCAGTAGCACCTTGCTGACGGCTCGCTTCGCCATAGTCCATTTCCTCCTTTGCGCTGGCGTAGCTGCTCTCACTACTTGAGCTTTCTCGTCGACCGCCACGAAAATATGGTCTGAGCCAATCCATGCCTGATGGAAGTGGCCGCTCGTTTTTCTTGTCGGGCTGCGTAATGATCAGCCACTCAATCCCGTGTCCGCTGTAGTCTCCACACCAAAGACCTTGCCACGGCTTATCTGGGGTAGGTGTATACATAGATTTTGGCAATGTAGCAAATGTCTGGACTTCCTCGTTCATCAATATACTCATGCCACCATTGGAGCTGGAAGTCCGATGTCCATCAAAGTAAGGTCCTACATTGATCCCTAGCGCGGAAGCATAGCCAATGGGAGAAGTGATGGTGATCGGCGCCGGTGTAGGGCGTCGGTGGTGATACTCAACCCATTTGCGCACACGGAAATGATGCTGACTGACTTCTTCGTAGCGGGTTGGCCGATGTCCACTGGATTGGAAACCGTCTCCCGAGCTCGATCGTACACGAGACGCGGATTGGAAAGCATGAGGCGGCCATACCTTCGTCTGCTCGCTAATTGCAGCCTTAGGTAGATTGCGACAGAGCATGAGGGAGCTGTGCACGCCTGCCGTGTCCGTCGTTTCCATGATCGTCTCTTGACTGTAGAAGGACGGTGGGGCATACGCTCGATCGCTCGGTTCGTTGTTTGGCAGATTGTTTGTCCGCGGACTGCCCACGTCCAACTTGACAACCGGTTTCTCGAGATCCAGGGACGGACGCGGGTTAAACCCATGTATAACCACTTCCGGATCTTTCTCCCACCATTGCAGCACATGGTTCAAACGTTCCGCTGCAACGGCATATGCCATGATACATCCTCTTTGTGCATCGTATCGCGATATCACCAGCTTACCGTGCGGTTCGACGTCGGAGAACCAGAGTTGGTGACGCACAATGAACCAATGCGGATGATGAGCGGCATACAGCTCACGGAACGACCGCAACGGCGTTGGGCTAGTGATTGGAGAGGGAAGGTTGCGGTTGACAAGAGGTTGCCATATTTGATCGTCATATGACTGCACCAACAAAGCGTGGCAGGTCTGGGCGATCCGCGCGAGATCATGAGGTTCGAGGAAAATCAGGATGTGTTGCAGCAGTTCGGCGGGCAGCGTAATCAAGTTCAGCCGCGGCGGCATAGTGTTGGACTTGCCAGGCGGCTGCGTTACCCGGGTGTGTGCAGCTGTTGGTTGTCTGATCGAGAGCAGAGAACGACGTCGGCCTCGTCAGCACGAAGGGGGAGGGGAAGTGGAATGCGGGGGAAGGAGTGGACAGGGTGCGGAGAGAACACAAGTACCTTATATGTCTTGCGGAGTGCGAGAGAAGACTTTCAGCCATCTATCTGCTGACTTCTTCATCCGTTCTAGGCCGCATTGCGGCATCGGGGTTCGATGGGGCTTCTGGCAAAAGCGGCTTGTCGAGCCAAGCAACAGGGCGCCCCCGATCGGGCAGGTGTCTAGAGGATATAGGCATATCTTCCGCCTCGCCAAGCAGCCGGGCAATACGTTAACAGCGCACGAAATGCAGTCGTCCGGCGATGAGTCCACTTCATGATCATCCTGGAGCCGCAGCTACTCTATTTCCAGTTCCTTCATCGCTCCTCCCGGAATTTTCGCGTCATTGGCGCGACTTCGGTAAAGCGCGATTGGCCGAAAATCAAGCCGCCGACGACTTCACTTCTCTTCCATGCTGATACACTGTATAATCCTAAACTTGTCTTTATGGCAGAAGCATCTGGAAGAACTGAGACGACAAGTTGACAGCAAAGCGCGCCGTGCACGTACGATGACCGGGCATGAGTTAGAATGGTGAGGCGCCGCGCCTGTTAGGTCGCCATCACGTCACAGCCCTAAATAATTGGCTTGGAATTGGTCGCGAAACGCATCGTCAGACACAACAGACCGGGCTCACCTGCTGTGCGTCCCTGGACATCTAGCCCAGGACGACAAGAGCAAGGGCATGAGAAGGAACTTTGCTCAAAGCTGCCCCCCGGTGACACCGCGGCTAGTCGAGTACCTTCCTATTTTGGCAACGGCGCACTTCAACCATGTCTCTGACTGTGACTCCTGCCTCAGAAGGAAACCGTGTCCTTCCGTTATAGCCGTGGGTGAATGAAGCTTCTTTCATCTGATAAATACAATGGCCTATGCTATCATTAGAGGCATAGGATAACACATACGTACAATGAAATCCTATATCTCTGCAGCAGAACAGGATCAATTTATTCAGGTCCATTACGCCGCCTGCCTTAACATTATCTTTGCAGGTTTTCTCCATACATGCACAGGAGAAAAATATCAATGACACGGCCAGAAGCATTACCGAGTTCCAAATACGCTACGCTAATTGTTGTATGGTCTGTCGCGTGCCTTTAAACCGCTAAGTGTCTCGTCCAAAGCATTACATTAGAAATGACTATGCCATAGAGTGGTCTGCTATTGACCAGGTCCAGTGAAATCCTTGCGTAGCCCCAGAACCTCTTTTGAGTCCGTCCAGTCCTTACTCATTGCTGTGTTGGATCACCATTCGGGAGTAATAGCCGCTCGAACCTAGCATCCCACTGCCTCAAGTAATTTAATATAAACAAGCGTTTGAACAGTGGAATATCGGCGATGATAGACGTTTGGAGAAGGAAGCGCCGACGTAGAATGAAAATAGACGAAGTATTCACGCGGATAAAAATTTAGTACATTGAATTTTTCGGACATGTTGTTACGCTGATATGTATGCCTCAGTGTGTCGTTTCTGTACAGGTATCTTTTATAGGTTGAAGGTCCCTTGCATTTATGGTCCGATCCATGTGTGGTTGCCTGCGTTTCCAGTCAAGCCGATCGACCAGAAATCCAATCCCATGGAAGTTATGTTGAAAGATGAAACAACATGGTTGAAATGTGGCGCGTAAAATTTGCTACCGTTAATTTTGCTGTGACACTGAGACTGTTTTCGATGACAGAACCGGATTTGGTTCAAATTTTCCGCGAAGATGGTCTTCCATTGGTATTATTACCTCGCGCTAAAGGGTGTGGCCTTTTTCCATCGAGATTGAGTTTTTCAAAGAACCCTAACTTACCATAGGAAAAACGAAGAGGTCAATAACATAAACATGATTGTTGGGTTTACCATCTGTCATCCCATCAGGGACAAAAACATCCAAGTCCTGTCGATCTCGGCGGCAGAATGGACTTCTGACACCACCGGCTTCTTCAAGAACCTCATGTCTCTCAAAAATTTGATTCTCCAAACTATGCAATACAGCATCGAGCTTTAATTTGGCCCTTATGATGCTCAAGGCTCTCTCGTGGACAATAGTGTGTTTTGAAAGTTGGTACCTTTTTGTTTTTGCCAGATTTGGGAGGAAATATTCTAAAACCTGCCACTCCCGTGGCTAAATACTTTCGTATATCATCAAGATCTGATTGAGCGCCCCTCACCGTCCTTTCTGAATATACGGTTCTTAGCTCTGCCCTTTTGCGTTCAATTTCTAAAATGTTCCTTCGTTGGTGATGACCATCATCAAAAAATGCTGCATTCATAGTATGATACAGGTATTCAGGGGAAAATGAAAGCAATATTGTGAGATTCAGAAAATACGACACTAAAAAGAGTTACATGTCGCTAAACTGAATCCCGCACAGGCTAGACCTATCATATTCAGAACAGAGAAGATGGACTAAAAGATGTGAGATTTACATAATCAGATAGCAAAAAAATATCCGAAAAACATGCTTTACAACAAAACAGGTGTACTCATCAGCGTCAATAAGAGCGCAAAATTTCAAGAAGGTACGTAGTAGATCTAAACGGAATACTTCTTGAGCTTGTGTTGACCACCTCCATGAGAGAATAGTTGTCAATCGTAAAGGACACAGCTCTGATATACTTTATGTCATTGTGTAGTTCCATGCCACATGTCGCGTTCTCTTCTTAGAGAAAGTGCAGCAGACACTATATATCTTTAATGCATGTTTGGTACGCGTATCTGTTGTCGCTCCTTTCAGATGTGTGGCCAAACAGATACGTGCAAGTGAGTTCTTCGCCAAGATGTATAATACTGTGACAGCAGCCAAGCGAATTCAACGCAAATTAACGAATCACAAATGGGGCAAATGTCCAACCAACCCTTTCCCATATATCATGTATTGGGGACCTCCAGAGAAGACGATATCAATCAAGCTAATACCAAATAATTTTTGGTCCGTTAACTGTTACATCTTCTATTTAGTCAGAACAAAAGCATGCTCTTTATGGCAAGATGAGCGACATCAAGCAAAATCTATATGCGACAACATCACTTTTCAGCGCTTGATCATCGTCCTCGTACTGCATGAGCACTGGAACAACTCTTATGAGATGCGTATCAATCTGATTCCAACTGAATAGAAGGAGTTTGTCGGAAGCTTTTGGCACCAGGAAGCCTTGAAGTATAACAAAAGATAAATTGTTAGCAGCAGAGTGAGGCAAATTATACAATGTGATATGTTGAGCCCGTCGAACCCCGTACCGCAATCACTGGGAAGTTGAAGATGTGTTGCTATGTTGAGCATGGGAGCAGAGTTACCTGGAGAGGAAGCTACAAAGCCTCCACATCTCTTCACTCCAATAACAAAAGCAGATATATGAAAACATTACACACGAGTAAAGGCAAAATCTTTCCTCAGCCATTCTGTCCCGGGAAGATCTCTTATGAATATAGGGTCAAGCTGAAGATTTGGTGGATCCTCAGTCAAGGCGCGATGAAAATCCCAATCAATGATATAGAGATGACCCAGTATAGCGTGCCAGCTCTTCGAGACAGTCCTTGCATAAAACATATCTTCTACAAGTAGAAGAAATATGAATAATTGGACCTTCTCGCTCATGTTAGACACTGCTTGGGCAGCCGTTTGCAAAAGTGCAGGATTAATTCGGCGGATTTAGATGTTAAAGTTAAGTGTTTCGAAGAGAGAGAGAGAGTAATCTCCAGGACTTCCAGGAAAAAAACGTTTGTCAATCCTAATTTCCTTGTACACATACAAGCTGAATGGATTATACAAACCTGGCATCACGCGGAGTTACGCATATAACGCTGATATACAGATTGCATGAGATGTTGTGTAGTGTACACTTACTATTACTCAAAGGTGGACATCTTCATATGTCGCTCTCATACCAGTTATCATCAGGCTCCGGTTCGCCCATTATCCCGCGCCACAGTCTCTCCCATAAGCCTTCCTTGTGCAGCATTGCCAAAACGAGCACAATTGGAAGCTGCCACACACTGGCCCAGAATAATGCCCTTGCGGAGCCGTTCTCAGCATTGTACCGCCAGAATCGGAAAGCCTCTTTTGCCATCCATCCGTTGATGACGCTGCTCGTAACCAAAAAAGATGGATCGGTGACGTGGCAATAGCTGAGCCCAGCACAGATGGCAAACATTGCCAGACTGTACCGCAGAGAAACTCTTGCCGCCATGGCTGTATTGGAAGATGTGAGCATCTTGTAGCCCGCATCCGCGTATTCTTGGCGAACTTTGGAGGATAAAGCAAAGAAATGTGGAAACTGCCAAGCGAAGAGAAGCGCCGCAATAAGCCAACCCCCAATGGATTGTTTTGTGAAAAGAAGTTCCTTCATTTCATCCAAAATTGTCTTTGGGTCGTTCCAAGATCCGTTGGTCACGCTGTACTGGCTTGCCGCTGCACACCAGCCCATGAGCGGCGGGATAGCACCGACTAATGCGCCAATCCAGGTGTTGACAGGGTGAACTCTTTTCAATGGGGTATAGACAAAAGCATAGAGTACGATGTTGCTGGCACCGAGTATGGCTGTCGTGGGGTTCACACCTTCCCACAGTAGTCCAGTGCCTAATAGAGCAGTCGCAATCGCGAATATCAACGCAGCGCGCTTGGTCACCAGACCCCGCACAAGGGGCCTATTCCGTGTCCGACTCATTTTGGCATCATATTCAGGCTCAAAAAGCATGTTGAGCGTATTCGCTGATGCTATCTGAAAGAAAGTCCCACTGGTCAAGAACAAAAGCGTGAGTGCGCTCAGCGAAGGCGCATCGGTGGCCATTGTACTGAGCAAAGCTGGCACAGGGTAAATAGAGTAAGTAGTCGTCGAGGTCAACACCACCAGGAATGCTAAGCGGGGTTTGGTGAGGGCGAGATAGGTCGATATCGTCCGCCTGGCGGACTTGACCGGTGCGGCTTCGGCCGCCCGGGACAGCGCGGAGGATGCATCAGGCGGCAATGGCGCATCTGAATGGGCTCTTGCGGCAGCTTCAGCTTTTAATCGTTTCCGCCGTCGATGTGGGGGCTCCGCAGCGATTGGTAAAGCTTTCGATGGTGGCTCTTGAAGAGCGCCAATTGTTGCCAGCGTCTCGGATTTGTCCAAAAGAGAGCCTTCTTTACATATTGCCTCCTCCTTCTCTTGAGCCTGAGGATGCTTCCGAATAGCGTTGGCCCAGAAAAAACTCCGACTAATACCATCTCCTTTCGCGACATCAACTTGACGCAACCCGGCTGAGTGCTGGAAAAGTCGGCAGCCATACTGCGCCCGCGAAAGCCTCCTCGTGCATCGCAGGCACACAGAGTAGTCCCTCGAGGGTGACAGCAGCGCAAGAAGGGGTCGTCGGAGGGACATGGAGGCCTGCTCTGCACTTCCTCATCGGTCAATGTCTAGTCTTGAAACACTGGAGTTGGAGAAATGGCGCATCGGCATTCGCGCCTCAGGCAAGAAGTGAGCCGTTTCATCCGATCACCAATCGCGTTGCATGAATCTGCAGCACCGCGTCATTTCGGGCTTCCGCAGGATGCCCGAAAAAGGCCGAAGCTTTCCAGCAATGCTTTTCTTACAAGCTCCCAACTACTCTTCATACACTTTTCCTCCTTCCAATCCGGACGCTTCAACATGCTGGCCCTCCTTGTCTATGCGATCTCCCTTGTGGGATTCGCGACGGCGCAGCAGACCTCTTTCGCGCCCGGGACAGGCGTGCGGTCACTATGGGTAAGTGCAGCTGGGCAGTCAGGATGGCCGCGATCTGTGTTGGCGTGGACGGGAATCGCGCATATGATAGACCACGCACTAATACAAAAGCTTCTAGATTCCCTTCAAGACTGTTGCTGGTACCCCGTTGGCTTCCATAGTCACACGAGTAAGCCGCCAATGATATGAGCTTGTGTAAAGCCCAAGTTATTTACAACGATCCTAGGACGAGAGTCAAAATTCCACTGTATACGTTGTCTCGTGTCCAACAGCATCGCCACAATGTGCGCTCTCGCCGAACTTGACCGTCACCGAAGGCATATCCAATGTGAAGTACACCACAAGCAACACTGCCGGTTCCGCCGTTCTTGACTGCACGCTTACCGGATCCACGTCCGCAATGTGCTCTCAAGGTGCCGAAGGCGGCGGTTACATTCAAAAAACAAGCACCAAAATCGGTGCGGATCAAATTGTTTACCAAGCCGTCGATGTCACTGCAACTATGAACAATACCTCCACCATCCCCGCTACGGTTACGGTGACAGCGCAACAGTCAACAACATCGAGCACTAGCTCCAGCACCGGTCTTGCGCCTACAATGTCGAGTGGTCCCTGGGCGGTCGGCGGGGCGATTGGTGCTGGTCTGGTCGCTCTCGCGGCATTGTAGGACAGCACGAGTGCTCGGTTAACACTGTAAATTGAAGAGGGATCGCTGCTTCCTTCTCCCACTGCAGACTGGCGTTATTGGGCTAGACGGCGAAGCACGCGTGTTGGACATGACTATGAACTTCAGAATGCCTGTACATTGAAGCAATGTAATTTAAATTGATCTACGAGCTTACCAGCTTCGAGATCCAAGCAATTATCTGATCCTGCAAAACCTTCATCACACCTTCCTCCCGCCAGAAATGGCCCGCTCCTTCGATCTGTCTCCATGTGAAGGTCGAGTTTGCCGACTCGATTCTCAGTTTCTCCGCCCAAGCCCGTAATCGACGACTGGACGTGAAACCGTCCTTCGTGCCAAACACAGCCAACGTTGGTGTCTGCTTGAAGAGTCCACCAGGACTCCCCTCAGCTTCTCGCTTGTACAGACCAAACGGAGGCATGGGAGGACCTGGTGGCAAAAGTTGATTTGAGAAAGGCAATAAGACAGGAGAAATCAGGAGATAGCAAACGTCCACCTTCGGTGCGTGTACACTTGTGTCGTCCGAGGGTGTCCGGATTTCTCGATTTGGGAATGCTTTTATCAAATTCGACTCCTCCCTTCCCATCCGCATGTGACGTGCGATCCGAGCAGGCATCTCGACACTTTTTCGGACAAAATCTACACTGTGATATGAGTCTCGGCTGCGGCGGCGCTCAGAGGGATCGGTCTCTTCACCGCCCACCGTGATGGGCGAAGACATCGAATGAGGAGCTGTCGACCCAAGCGCTGTATGTCCAGGTCTTAAACCCCTTCCCGTCAATTTGCTCGAATCATAGGATTCGCGCGCAGATTGCAAAATCTGTTTGGCAAGTGTACGAGCCCGCATGACCACCTCTGCCGCGGCCGTCCCAAGTGATGCTTGTTGAAAGCGATTTATGATTTCGGCGGTGGGAGGTAGACGTGCAATGATTAGCGATCCGTAGGAGTAGCCTCCGAGCAAGAGTTGAAGCTTGGAATGGTTGGGAACCTCCGGATCGGAGTCTGTATTTGTGGCTTCGTCCAAGCAGTGCAGATGATATGTCAAAAATCCAGCGATGGTCACAAAATCCTCCGTCTCCGGTCGCCCGGACCACGATGTCCTGCCTTGCGAGCTCCCTGCACCCCTAGAATCATGTCAATGGACGTTTGTGAGATGACACCATCTTATCGTATGACACTACCTGAAATTGAACGTTCCAACAATAAAGCCCTGTTCCAGTAAAGTCTCGGTCACAGAGAGGATAGTAGCATCATCATAGCAGCCGCCGAGAAGAGCATACGGATGTGCGAGAATCGCGCCTTTTAATGTTTTGGACCTGGTGGCAAGTTGCGATGATAAAGTCTTTGGGTGGTATAGCCGGCAATTTAATGTCGTGTTATCCTCGACCGAAGGAAGAGTGAACGAAAAATCCGGTTCAGCCATCGTTCTCAAGCGGGCAGATGGTTGTATGCATCATCACTCAAATTATTTGTTTTTCTCATTCTATTCCTTCAGGCGTAAATGAGTCTCCATTTTGGCTTTGATGTGAGTGACGAGGCAGGCTGCACGTGGATGTCCGCAACCTTAAACCTGAATCTGCGGCGGGAGGGGGAGCAAGGATTTTGGAGATTGAAATTTGGAAAGGCGCGGATCTCCAACAATTCGTCGGCATGATGTCCATGGAACACAGGCGATTGCAAGACAAATATGTGCCCGCGGACCCATATAACGAATATTTGGTATCATCCGGAGCGTATCTATAACCTTACAAAATGCTTGCCAAATCTCGGCACCATCTAGGTGCCGACAAACTCCCACGCTTGCTCGTAAATGCATCGCAACATGTATCATGCAAATCCCTTCTCCCGAAACGCTTTTGATCAGACATGGGCACATCACCTGGAAACCAAGAGTCGATAACTTCTCGATCTTCGGCTCGCCTGCGAGATGTGCGATAATTTCATACTTTAACGCCCCACACCCCTCTCCCTGCGCACACTCCTAACCACTCCCCACCCTGCCCAGTCAATGCGCTTTGCGGCGCCCACGATACATTCGCAATCTCATACTCGCATCTCCAACATGCACTCGGACCTTCTGCCTGGACCTCGCTCGCCTGTGGCTGTTGCGTCGAGCCACTCACCCCATTGCCATTCAAGGTGGGCCTCAAAACCCCTTGGATTGACGAATTGTTCAGGTCCCAGAGGAGCACAAGAGAGTCGTCAGCACCAGATGCGAGCATCCCTCGCCGGCTTGGGTTCCACTCGATAGCGTTCAAATTTCCAGAGTGGCCACGGAGCTCAAGTAAGGCGGTGCCGGGTTGCCGGACATCGAGAATGCGGATAATGTTGCTGTCTGATGCGAACGTGGCGAGAAGGTGAGCATCGTGGGGCGAGGCCGCTAATCGAAGGAGTGGCGGCGCTGTTGTTAGAGTTGCTTTGGTCGGCGAAGACGCTGAAGGCGACACATCTTTGAATTAGTCAGCAATAATCAATACATATTTTGAAACAGCAAACACAAACCTTTTTCGGTCTTCTCGGTCGGCTCGTAAATGATGGTCGAATGCTCGAGACTCCGCAAGTCAAACATGCGCACACTTCCGTCCGCACCGCAAGACACGAACACGTCCACGCTTCCCGCACAGAATCGGACATCAAAAACTTCCTTATCATGTGCAATCAATTGAGTCTTGGCTGTCAATGTGGGGATATCCCAAATTGTGCAAGTTGTGTCAATGGAACTCGTGATAATCAATTTCGGACTTAGAGTATTCCAGTCAAGGGACGTCAATGGGGCAGTATGCTCAGGTGTCTTCGAATTGGATAGCAGAGCCAAAGGCTGTAATTTTTGCGGTGCCGGATCTCGTGAATTGGCGGAAGCCGATCGATTGATATTATTGCTCGCCATTTGCGACGCCGAGCTTTGTGGTAAGCTCCATAACCGCAAGTGATCACCGCTCGTCGCAAGCAAGTCGGTGCTTTGCTTTTGGCTGCTGGGCGGCTCCCACAATATTCTGGTGACTGGATAGGCGCACGTCGCCTCAGCAATCTTGGTGTACTCTAATCCATAAGCCGGCTGCCCAGGGCTCGTAATTTCCTGAGGGGTGATGTGGGTATCCAATATCTGGATGAAATTGTGTGGGTCTTCCAGGTAGCTTCCAACGGCCATCTTCCCTGCGCTCCCACTATTATCCATCACGGGCCATTTGCACCAGTCATAAGCATATGTTGCAAAGGGCGCGAGGTAATTTGAGTTGGTCGGCGTATCGGAGTATGTGAATAGTGAGCCCATGCCCAGAGCGCCATCGTTCGCGTCTGAGATCGCACGAGATCGGATGTCGGTAAGGTTCAAGGGGCTGTGCGACGGCCCTCCGCCGCCACCAGGGGTCTGCGTATGGGAGATGTTGTATGCTTTCGGGTTCGACGCGGCGGTAGGAGTCTGCGTCGGGGTTTGATTAAAAGGGATGTACTTCTGCGATCCGTCCATGCCTGCGGGCGAGCTTCTCGAGTGGCCGTGGAGCGTGTGGGAGCGGGACGGCGGCTGGGTGTAGGCTTGCGCGTTGGTTTGGATGGGCGGGGCCTGAGGCATGGTAGGGATCGTGGTAGTGGCGGTGTATGCGGACGACGGCACCGGGCGCGCTCCGCCCCCGGGTTGCAGGGCCCCAGGGACACCGGGGATATTGGAGGGGACGACGGAGGCGGACTGCGAGCCTTGAGGCGTCGCCTGCTGCACATTGAAGGCAGGCGGCGGGTTCGAATATGTTGGGTCGGGGTAAGGATTTTGCGGCGTGTACTGCTGCTGCATGCTCGACACACTGCCAGCAGCCATTCGCAGGTCAGCGGACTCGCGATGGGTATGGGCGCGGCGCGGCGTGGCAAACTGCTGCGAGTCGTTCGGCATCGTCGATACCGGCGCGGACATGGGCGCGGCGGCGTCGGGACCCAACCGGCCAGTCTGCAGCGGAGCGGCCATGGTGGTGCGGTCGCCTTCGCTCTGCAGCGAATTGGCGAAGCTGTCGGTCCCTGCGTTGTTCCTCGTGCCTGGGGCCAGAAGATGCGGCTGGCCGACGCTTGCAACGTTCGTAAATGCTTGATTAATGTCCGCCGCAGCGTGCGGAACAGCGTCGTCGGCGTGCGATGAACTTGGTATCACCGATGGCGCCGGCGATAAGAGCCAAACTCTTAGTCGCTGGGTTCGACTGTAAACACGCAACGCTGCGGTGGAGGCATATCCCTACTCCACAACGAGAATTACAGCTTATTACTTTCCAACGCTCGGACCACCAAGTATAACAATATTTGCATTCGTCTGGCTTGTGTGCCGTTTCCTGCTACTGCGGCTTAACAAATAGGCACGACAGTGCGTGAGAACCGATGGTGCACAATGTGTGCCACCGCCTCCCGGTCACCGCGCTCGCGTACTGGACAGAGGACGTGATCCTCGCTGGGTTTGGCCACTTTCTACGAGCCTACAACATCCACACCAATGTTCTTGTGTCCTCACTTCAAGTATTCACGGATCAAGCTATCCACGGGATCAGCGTAGGTAATGGCAGAGGCAATGTGGTTCTGGTATGGGGAGGACGGCACGTCAGAGCTGTCAGCATCGATGCAAGCTATGTGGCCACACCCATTGGGACAACGTGGAAAAGTACCGACTGGATCTTGGATGCCGCTTTCTCCCCTTCAGATGAGCCCTATGTTGAACAACTCATCGGACTGGTTTCCGCCCATAATGCTTTGACGATTACGTCATTGGCCACAATGGTGGACGTCGAGTCTACCACCAATGTCCTTGTGCCTGTCCTATCCGGCTCCGATTGCATCCTTTACTCCGCACACATTAAATGGTTAAGTCCTTCACGTTGTCTCATAGCTTCTGGAACGGCATTTGGCGATGTCATCGTCTGGTCTGCTCTTTTGCCGCGTGAACCTGGCAGGACTCATGCGCAAACGCAGACACACTACACGTTCTCCGCGCATGACGGCTCAGTATTTGGCGTGTGTATTTCCGAAATATTCAGTCATACTGCCCAGCTAGGATTCACAAGACTGTTGGGTACGTGCAGTGACGATCGGACGATAAGAATTTGGAACATATCCGACTTGTCCACAGATTACCCTTTGGTGACAGCCACCCAGCGACAAACTGGTTTCGGTTCGAAGAACGAGATACGTAGTCCTCATGCTCCTCAATGTTTGGCAAAATCAATGGGCCATGTCTCCCGGATCTGGCATCTTCGATTCCTCAACTATAAAGCTGTACATGATGCGCATAACGACGGTTCTCAAGGCACCTGGCTTATATCATTCGGCGAAGATGCTTCGAGTATCACCTGGGTCTTGAAACGAATAACTCAGATCAATGACAATAAGGAGCTGCCGTTCATGTTGGAGCAGAAGTACACTCTCTCCGCGCATGCGGGGAAGCACATATGGTCTGTTGCGATTTCAGAGAGCAACTCCATCGCGACCGGAGGTGCAGATAATTCAATCGTAGTCTCCCACCCGGTTATAAGCCACCGCGGGCCTATAGAGATCTCTCGTGACTCGCTTGCTGATGATAGAGCTAATTTCAAAGCCTATTGTTTTGTGGATCGGAATGTGTTACTGTCCACCACAAACTCTGGTAAGATCGTAGCCATTAAGCTCTCTACAGATGGGGCAGCCTCAGTGAGGCCAGTACTGAAGGCCACGGATTCCCTGCGCGGCTACTCGATGGCAGCAAGTGTACCTGGCATAGCTCTTTTTGGTGGTGTCGACGGTATCATCTATATGTACGTCCATGAACACCAAAGGATTTGCCAAATAACAACCGTGGAACAAAAGATTGCTGGGTTGTTTTTGTCCAGCCTGACAATGCAGTCCGATCAGGATGCTCTTGTCGCTTTGGTGACAGTTGTTGGGGGTACAAGTGCACGCCTCATTCATTTCCAACCCGACTTGAGCTCGACCATCGATCTTATTCCTACTAAGCTTCGTCAATGGCAACTAGTCTTGCCAGAGAAGTTCATCGCGACCAGTTTCTCACAGGGAAAACTTTCCAATCGGTGGATCATCTTTCTTGGTTCTAGGAATGGCTCTATAGCCCTCTACGACGTCGACTTGGACAATGCGTCTAGCAAGGCACATAATTACTACGCTATATACAAATGTGCACACGGCCAGGAAGCGGTGACTTGCTTGCGTTGGGCCTTCATATCGGAGAATATTAATTACGGATTTTTGCTGTCCACCGGCCGCGATGGTACATATGCTGTACAAAAGATCACACAAAGAGATAGCAACTGGTGTGTCGAGACCATTCATCAGCTGGCCTTACCTTTCGGCCCTTTTGTGGAAGGTATGGAGCTCTGCAAAAATGGTTTAAGACTTTGGGGCTTTAAAACCAAGCACTTCATCGTGTATGATATCCTGACCCAACGCGAAATCATGAGTGTCGAGTGTGGTGGTGCACATCGTAATTTTTGTTTCTTGCCCCATCTCTACGGAGGGATATTTGTCTGGACGAAGGCGTCAGCGCTGTATCAGTACACGCAGACGTCCCTGCCGTTCACCATTATGAATTCGGGAGGTCATGGAAGGGAGATCAAAGCTGTTGCATTGGCTCTAACGCAGCTGCCTGTCATCGCTACTGGTGCAGAAGACACGGATATCAAACTTTCTATACTCGATGGAAATGGTGGCATCCAGTGTGTTCAGACTCTGAAGAAGCATAACACTGGGATCCAGCACCTGAAATGGTCCAAAAATGGTCGTTATCTCTTTTCTAGCGGTGGATTCGAGGAGTTCTTTGTCTGGAAGGTGGTCATGAATTTGCCCGTGATTCGGACCGGAGTGAAGTGCGAGAGCGTGCATCCTCGAGTTGGACTTTCTGACCTCAGGATAATGGGTTTTGATATTGAGGAACCCTTAGGCGAAGGGGATGAGTTCAGGATCGTTATGGCGTACTCGGATTCGACGCTCAAATGTTGGCAGTACCGTAAAGACACATGGTCGATTAAGGGAGCCGGTAATTATTTAACTGCATGCTTGACGAAAGTGCTAAGATTACACCGCAGTTCACGGCTGATGACGACGGCGACGGACGGACATATTGTTCAGTGGTGCAACGAAAGCGACGGCCGTGACCGAACCCTTGCGTGGACGAGGCGGAAAAAGGTCCACCAGAATTGTATTCTGGCTGCGACAAGCGTGCACTTCGCAGATGGGTTAGATTTCGTGATCACTGGCGGCGATGACAACGCCATAGGTATAACGCGCATTGGCAATGATGATGACACTTGGATGACACTTTCATTGCCACGGGCACACGCGGCAGCGGTCACTGGGATCGCTATTGTCCGCCACGAGCACGAAGGATTTCTGCTGGCTTCGGCAAGTATCGACCAACGCATCCAGCTTTGGCGGGTTATGATCCAAGCGGATCGGCCAGGAGTTCAGGGCGTTAAGATCACGAAATTGACAAGCTATTACACCCCGGTAGCTGATGTGTCGAGTCTTGCGCTCTACAGATTCGGAGATGGACGGTCTGGTTTGTTGATCGGTGGCGTAGGCATGGATCTGATGGCGCTGAATGAATCAATAACTGAGTTGACGTGTTGCGGAGACGCGTTCGTAGCTTCTTGAATTAGAAGCTTGTGCACATGTGTAATCACTCGCCGGGCTCACCGAGATGCCTATAGGCCATGCGAGTGTGGTATTGAATGCCTAAGGCAACATCAATACAGGTAAAAAGTACATGCCTCTCCCTATTCGGGATGCCGATTGGCCTATCTGCCGCATCGTGCTCTCAGCACACCCTCCGTCTCCCCGGTCGCGGTGTTGGGCCCAGCGTAATGCTCTGACCATCAGACATCGACGGAAGAACTCGGGGTACGTTCGCGAGCGATATTTGCACCCACTTACCGGCCGGTTCACCGATATCAGATCTGTGTGGAGAAGACGATGGCAGGCTGTGGCCGGTAGCACCTACACCCCCAGAAATGAGCACAGGGCGCCGCAGTCTGGACTTCGGCCACCAGTCCATTTCAAATGGCCAGATACGGAGCTACGAAGGACCACTTCGCACACCTCCACACACCTGTACACACCACTGGTCCCACGACACACTACAACAAGAAGTCATACGCAAGCATCGCTCATGTCGCAGCTTGGCGTGACGTGACAAGAGCTCACGCTTGACCTGGTGTTCAGCGGATGTGGGTCACAAGGAATACTTTCACCATGCTGGACCCCGCGTGTGTCGTCGCTCAGGCCCGGCGTTCGAGGATGCCATCGTGAGAACAGGAGAGCATGTGTTGCGGCCGATGGACATACTAGATGCCCATTGCGAACACCAACGTCAGCAGTGGCAACACTTCGAAGCCTGTCATCGCTATCTCTCAAATATGTGTGTCGGATTACTAAGTCAATTCTCTCCGACTGGACGCGTGTAATTCGTCGCTGGATCCAATCGAAGATTATCTGCCAGGAAGCATATTTTCATGATGACGGCGGCCAAGGGCATAATACGGCGAATAAGGCCCTTGTGCATCGAACGCCCCCGCAACGAAATCACCGCCTCCTCCCCGGGCCGGGGGGGGGGGCGGCCAAGGTGGTTTGGCGGTGTCGCAGCGACTGACCAGGTGTCTGTCGCCGCACCTCGTCTCGTGTGTGTATGCCTGCATGTGTCCGGCGAAGAATTACCTGAACTGATCACGACAGGTGGGTCGCCGCTGCAGTGCAGAATCTGAAAAAACTTCGGGAGGAAACCAAACGCGGATCCCTGAACATTCTTACTTCTCCAGATGGCTTGGCGATGGATGCCAAGCTCGGAGCACCCAACACGAATGAAGCACGCAAACAATGATGGCCACACAGCGGTGGCCCCAATTCATGAAAATGATGGCTGGCCGGCAACAGTAATGGGTTACGCATTGCCGCCAACGGGAATGCAGCGGCGCGCGCCCGATGCCAGGCAGAAATTGGACGCGCTCCAGAAGCAGAGCCTTAGTGGGTCCGTGCGCTCTGCCGCGTCATGGGGATTCGTGGCTCGCCATGTCGCCAACGACGTGCTGACTCCCCCTTCAACCGCCGGGCGGCCGCCTAAGAGACACTCCCTCCGCCTTCGCTTCACCAGTCCACCGCCCGTCGCCGCCGCTGTGCGAGTTCTCGTGCAATAACGCCGCTGTGGCAGGCTTAGAATTCAAGCGCCATCCCCTTCGCCTCACTGCGGAACTACGCATTCATCGGGAGGCGGTGCTTTTCCGGCAGAGGCGCAGCGCCGACACGACCCCTCGACCATCCGCCGAACAATCAACCCGGCCTTTCCCCGCGACATCTGTCGTTCATATCTGTCAGCTTGGCTTGGTAGCAGTAAAAGCAGGAGCAACACCACCATGGCGGAGCGCAACAACAATAACAACAGGAGCAACAAGAATAACAGCGTGCCGCGACGCAAGCCGGTCCCGCCGCAGCAGCAAAATCCGACGCCATTGCCCGAAAATTGGGCGGCCGAATTGACACAGCAGTTCCGGCGCACGTTATCCACGAAGCGCATGAATGAATTGAGCAGGCGCTCTGGATCGCAGCGATCTACGTCGTCTCGCTTCACGACGGAATACGTCGTCGACAGGAGGCAGCCACCAGCCATACCGCCGCAACACGGCCTCGATGCATCGACCCAGACCCCTCCCCCCGCCTCCCTCCCGCGACGCACCGTCTGCGCCAGCAACCCAAGAAAACATATCTACATCCATATCATCGCCGTCATCAGAAAATTCGACACTCAGATATTTGCCGACGGTCCCAACGCCACCGACGGACAGTAAGTCACTGCGCTTCCGCAGCATGCTGTTGTCGCTCTCCAATACCCCATGCAAGTGGGAAAATCCAGGGCTGCTCGACGAAGCCCTCGGCGTCATTCCACTCCAGCGCATCTACGATGAGGCACAGGAGGAGTCCGATCTGTTCGCGGCCGAAGCGGCCTCGATGGGATCGGGCATCAAGGCAGCATGGGGATACGAGGATTGTATCATCCGTGCATTGATGAAATGGTTCAGGCGAGAATTCTTTGAATGGGTCAACAACCCTTTGTGCTCCGTGTGCCGGACACGGACGATCGCCCGAGGCATGGCGGCACCTCTACCGGACGAATCCGCCCGAGGTGCAAATCGCGTGGAGCTGTATCAATGCGCCAACCAGCACTGCTTGTCGTACGAACGCTTTCCGCGGTATAACGATGCGTTTGTGCTGCTTCAGACACGGAGGGGGAGGAGTGGCGAGTGGGTCAATTGCTTTACTATGCTCTGTCGCGCGGTAGGCAGTCGGGTACGCTGGGTGTGGAATGCGGAAGATCATGTGTGGACGGAAGTGTATAGCGTGCACCGCAAGCGTTGGGTGCATGTTGACCCTTGCGAGGAAGCTTGGGACGCGCCACTCCTTTATGCTCACGGTATGTTATCCCCGTCCTATTCGGTTGTATCGAGCACTGGCTGATACTCTGCTTAGGATGGAATAAGAAGATGTCGTACTGCATCGCGTTCTCGGCGGATGGCTGCGCCGATGTGACTCGACGATACGTTCGGAATCCAACAGAGCACGCCGCGCCTCGAAATCGGTGTCCCGAGGGAGTGCTCATGCATATCATCCGTGAGATCACCGCCTTGCGACGGCGCGACATGGACAAAAAGGAGAAGTTCCGTCTCAACGCCGACGACATGCGGGAGGATGCGGAGCTCCGTCGAATGATCATTGAAGCACTCGCATACAACATCAGCCGAATATTGCCGGGCGGAGACGCCGCGGCTAGAGACCCGCGTGAAGGCAGGCCCGACCCCGATGCGCAAAAGGCCGCAGAGGTGCGGCAGTCTGGTAACGCGGAGTTGGTACGCGCGCGAGGAGACCCCGGACGCAATCAGCAAGCCGGCGGACCACGACATCATCGACCGCAGTAAATGCATCCCCTCTGTCCGCCTTGCCACGGAGTTGGTTGAGGTACCTTGTCGCAATGAACGACGCCTTCGCATTTGAAGCGATCTAGCATGGCGCTCTTGGATTTCATCTTTCCTCTTGGGCTTTTCGATTCTACGATACACCTTTACATTTTGATCGGGACTAGGCGACAGGGCTTTGGAGGTCTTTCTCCTTACTGCCCCTTCATCTTTCTTTTGTTGGCGCAACCGAATTACGGATCAGGAGCATCGTCAGGCGTTCAGGGGCCAAAATTCAGCTCCCACGTGGTGATGTCTTTTACGGGTTTTATGTCTATTTGCCCTCGCCGGGACTGGCGAATTGACGGTACGCGAGGGCTTCACGTGCATTTGTGCGGTGCTGGTTGAGGGGTGGGGTGGGTGGCGATGGCCGATTTTCATGGCGGAGTTGAGACGGGTTTATTTTTTTTTAAATGTCTAAATCTTCCGAATCAGGACGCGTGGCTGACGCAAGAGACGACCGAGAGATGATAGAGGGTGGGGGAGACAGACGGGTCAACGAAGATACGCATAGCTGAGTGCCAAAATCGTTCCGCTGTGGATTTGGCGAACCTTGCTTGAAATGAAGAGCCGAGAAAGCCGTGAATACTCCCGTACATGTGTGTATATTCCTACGTTCGACTAGCCCCGCTTGCGTGCCTGAATAATCTGACCACGTCTGCGGGGAAGGGAAGCAATACCGCCGAATATCCATCGCGCACACGCGACCAGCCCGCACCCTTCCTTTCCGCCTCACGTCACCCGCCTCTCCCGCCCAAGCCTGACTAATCGCCGGGGGAGAAAGGCGAGGGGAGGGAGGCGGAATTTAGCATGATCTATATTTAGGCACACATGCAGGGCTGACGTGGACCATTACTCGTCATGAGATTGCGAGATTGCGCACTGATATCAACGTTTCAACTGTGTCATGTCAATTTTGGGCGGGAAGAGGTGAAGGTGGGTTGGGGGGGGGGGGGGGGGGGGGAGGGGAGGGGTTATTTTGCTGCTCGCCCGGTCGACGCGTTTCCAAGCCATGCGATTGGCAAGCTTGCCCACAAAAGATTCGATCAGCGCCGGGGAGATGATGGCTCGCCACTCCCGTAGACGTGTAGACGTGCGTATGATGATGCACGTGCTCTCTGCCCATGAGCGGACCGACATGGATGTGCGGTAAATTTTTGATTCATGTTGCCATCTGAAACGGTGCTGAGCCGGGCCATGACGCCACCCAGCCGCAGGATGATGGGAGTAAAAGAAGTTCAAAAGCGTGATCGCCTGAGGTCAAGGTCAAGATCAAACGGAAATACGCATCTGACGCCGCTCGGCCCCGGGTCAGGCATCAAGAATAGGTGCAACAGCTGAACAGCACAGCCATTAGTGCGCCACGTCCCCGACGCGAAAACCAGGCATACGCGACGGCGCGCGAGGCAGTGCTTACTGACAGACTTACTGTACACTGGGCTGCGCTGTTGCACTGAGACCAACTCTTCAGCCGTTGATTACTGCATCCGCCGTTCGATTCCCATTGATAACTCAGCAACGTGCCACAGCGCCCGACACAGTTTTCCCTCGTCCTCTTTTCCTCTCCCTCCAGCGCAAAGCCTCATCTCCCGCTTCGTGCGTCTCCGCCCTCCGCCCCCACCTCCGCCCCCACCCGGCACCCTCTCCCTTCCGGCCCCGCGCACACGCCACCGCACCACCACCACCACCACCGCCACCAACCATGGGCAAGGCGGGGAGGATCGCGTGCATCTTCACTCCTTGGGCGCTCACCGTCGCCTCATTCGTGTGTCTCGTGCTGATCGAGCTCTCCGGCTGGCCAGGCACGGCGCTCGGTGAATACTACTTCTTCCAAGCCAACTTCACCAACCTCTCGGTGCGCGACGCGAGCATCTTCGACAACAACACCGAGCTTGAGCTCGCGCTGAAGGATGCCCAAGACGCCCACCTGCTGGCTGATGTATACCAAATCCACCTGTGGAACTACTGCTCTTCCAACTCTTCCGATGGCAAGCCTGACTACTGCTCTGCCAAGCACGCTGAGTTCTACTTCAACATCATGGATGTGTGGCAGCTGAACTCGACCTCCGTCAGCGGCACCGGCACGAGCTCGGGAAACAACGCTGTGGCGAGCGCCATCGCCAGCGCGAAGAACAATACCGAAGAGCTGGAGAACAAGCTGCTGGGCAAGAGCGCCAAGGACGCGCTCGACGCCTACCGCGATGTGTCCAAATGGATGTTTATCGCCTACGAGATCTCCTTCTGGGCCACGCTCGCCACCATCGTGTGCAGCATCTTTGCCATCTTCAGCCGCATTGGCAGCTTCTTCACCTGGCTCTTCAGCATCGTACGCCCACCTCACCTCCCCCTCTCTTCTCTTTCCTTCTACTCTCTTCCCGCAATCGCCTTTCTCACCAATCATGAACGCAAAGCTGACAATAACAGGTGTCCACCTTCTTCACCGTCGCCGCCGTTCTCACCTCCACCATCCTCTTCTCCGTCCTAGTCGGCGCCCTCAAATCCCTCCTCCATCAATACGGCATCCAAGTCAGCCTCGGCACCCATGCCCTCGTTCTCACCTGGCTCGCCGTCCTCTTCTCCTGTGGCGCCACGTTCTTCTGGCTGTTCAGTGTGTGCTGCTGCTCCGGCCGCAGCAACCCACATCACCGCAGCAACAAGGGCGGCCTGTGGAATGCCGAACCAAAAGGCCAAGGATACGGAGATTATGGCCGCGGACGCGGCTTGCGGGTGGAGAAGACGGGGGGGGAATTATGAGCGGGTGGGTAGTCCGTTCCTGGCAGGAGGGGAATACGGCGATCGTGTGCCGTTGCGGAGTTTTCCGCAGAGCGGCGGGCATCAACGTGCTCACAGCGCGAGTGCCTATGAGCCTTTCCGGCACGCATAATTGGGGAATGTGGATTTTACACGTTTTTGGTGGGGTGGGATTGGGGCATGGCCAGGCGTTATTGTTTTCAATTTTTCTTGAATATGGCCCGGAGATCTCTGAATCAAAAAAGTATCCCAAATGGATACATGTGCTGTCGTCTGAGAGACAGACACACTCACAACCACTCTCACACACACACATACACACACACATATTTATATATATGGCCGACACATGTCCTGTTACTGTTACACGATTTCTTGCCGCAGCGCATGATCCCGGGTTCCCACCATTTCTCGCAGTCCAATGTCTGGACCTTCTTTCTAAATCGGGCGCTCGACAAGGACCACCTCTAGCGGCCGACCTTCATGCGCGGCGGCATCTTCACTCTCCAACGGCACCATGCCGAGGATGGGCCGGTATCGGAATGTACACCACCACTTCTTGCGGGTACTGGTCAGCGCGCTCGACTGTTTCCCGGACACATCGTCTCCGGGATCGCCATCGCTCGCCAAAACTGTCAACCGTTGAACCTCCCAATCATCCTCGTCTGCCATCTCCAGGTCCCGTCGAAGGGGTTTTCATTGGCCACCTCCTCCTTCCACCGACCACGTTCAAACCGCTTAACCGGCGGGTCCTGCTCACGAATCCGATCGCCCGCCCCGCTCCCCGTCATCCTCTTCGCCCGCCCTTCGAAATAGTCCTCGTCCTCGTCCTCGTCCTCGTCCTCTTCAGCGTCACGCTTTCGCCGACGTTTCTTGCCATGCTGTTGCGCAGAAGTGGCGCCCTCCACCAGATCAGACCGGACGTCGAGCATAAACACCCAGGTTGGACCGTACAGCCACAATCGCCCTTGGCCATCCCACACAGCGTTCATGGCGCGGTCTTTGATTTTCGTGAAGTCTTCGGGAAGCGCGGCAGGTGAGAGGGTACGTCGACTCCAGTCGGTAAGTCTGCCCGCCAAGATGTCGAACTCATATAGATGGTGTCGCGCGGTGAGGACGAGGAGATGGTGGTCGCCGCTCGGAAGTTGATGAGAATGGGCGTTAGGGTTGCGACGCGTAGCATGTACGCCCGGGTTGCCGTTCGCTGATCCACCCTGACCAGCGTCTGGCTGAGAGGGCCGGAAGGTGAGAACCAATGGTACAGCGTCCAGCTTGGGGAGCAGATGGCCCTGAGGGTTATCAGCCCAATGTTGGCCATAGTATATGATGACTTCGTCATCGTCGTCATCGCTGTCGCTATCGCCATCGCCATCCGAAGAAGAATCGGCGACGGTGGATCCTTTTTCCATGTCACGTTTGATCTTCGCCATGGCAGGTGCGGTTGAGTCTTCATGGCCTTCCAAAACCCAGGAATCCAGATATCCAGCCAAGTCGGCAGCGACGAGGATTGAGCTGTCCCAAGCCCATGTGATGCGAGTGATACTTCGTTCGAAAGCTCTGAAAGCACTGCGCTGGACATTTTGGTGCCGTCGTTCCAATTCTACTGTTTCTGCGAGGCAAACCATTCTCTTGGAATGCGAAACATCGCTTGTGAGGCGAGCGATGTGGACTTCGCTATCAGGCGTCACGGCTGCGAGCCATTTGCCGTCATATGAGAAACAGACGATACGGGCGCCGAGATTTGTGAAAGCTTTGGGTAGATCGAGTCTTCGGACAGCTAGACTGTCATGTCCGGCCCGCTTCTTCAGCTGGAAAATCTTGATTTTAGAGTTTGTCCCCGTGGCAAGCATTTTGCCATCAGCGGATATTGACGCCGTTCTGATGCTGTCTGATCCATCAGTCAAAGATAATTTGGCCACTAGCTTCCTAGCTTTTGATGGCTCAGGACCAACTTCTCTACCACTCTGGGGCGAGATTCTCCACACATAGACATCTCGTTCCCACCAGCTGATCAGCAGTCTGGCTTTTGGCGCACTGGCGACAGGGCAATCTTGAGGCAAACTCGGCAACCGTCGAATTTCCTCTTTACCGTGCTCACGCAAAGGTGTGATGATAGGTGTAACATCGCTCCCACCAGACACAACGACGCTCAGGCCAAGTTTGCTGTCGAATGATGCCAGAGCTTTGACTTCGTCGTTGTGCAGTCGCCGGTGGCTGATTTTCGCCCAACTGCTGCGACTGGCATGATTTGTTTGCTTGTAAACGGCCATTTTCCCATCAATGCCGCCTGAGAACAAGGTCTTGCCATCCGCGCTACAAACCAGATCCAAACAATCAGATTCATGCCCAGTAAGCCGCCGTAATAGAGAGTAGTTTTGGCCGTCCCAAATGCGCACTTCACCGTTTGAGTCGCCCGAAAGAATGTCACCGTTTGGCAACGACCTTACCTGCCACACAATGGCGTTCTTGCCCGCGCCTGGCAATGAAGTCCCCAGACTCATCTGCCTTATTTGTGAACCATTTCGGGTATCGTAAACCCGTATCATGCCATCCACAAACCCCGCAACGACAATATTCCTGTTTTGATATGTCATGGACATACATCGCGCCTTTTTCCCACTGACACGCGCCAAGAAACGTTTGAATTGCAGATCGCCTTCCGCAGTAGATAATAAAACTATCGTGCCGTCCCTACAGCCTGCGGCAATATCTTGCGCCATAGGTTCTTCATCTTTCGCGTTGCTCCGCCTCCCTCGCGGCTGTGCAGCAATGCACCACACTTCCCCGAAGTTTCCCGTCGATCGACGCTTGACTTGACCAGTGCCGAGCTCCCACTCAGCAACTGTAGGTTCTGAAGATATACTGAACAGTCTTTGCTGACCAGGCAGAAGACTGCCATCGAGCATTGATTCGTCTGGGTCTTGTGTCCACACAAGACCCTCTATGCCTTTCCCATCGCCCAGAAACGTCGCCTCTTGTACCCACACACCTTTACCTGGGTTCCATATCTCAACGTTGCCATTTGCACGCCCAATAGCGAGCTTCAAGGCGGGTAGAGGGCCAGTATATCCTGTGTCGCTCGATCGTGAAAATGAAAGAGCGGTGATGGCAGATACCGGATAGGGAACGAATCGAGACCGGTGTACGTCCATGCTGCAGGGAGTGAGGCTCCAATCTCGGCCTTGTGAGCTCCTATATCTTCATCAATACCGCATCGATGGCGGCAGTCCCAGTCGCGCGGTAATTCAGGCCAGGAATTTTTCTGACCTTCGGGTGATCGACGTCAAGATCTCGGGGCTAACGGCCCGCTGCCGTTCGCCTGGGGTAGAATTGAGCCGAGTGGCTGTGGTGGCTGCTATGGGTCCTGCACCGTACAATATTCAAAAGACCACATGCATACACATCTCAAATGCGTCCGGAGAGGATGTACCTACAGGGTTTAAAACATCTGGGCTAAGACCTAAGTCCGCATTCTTTGTTCTATCTATAGTCCATTTTGCTGTGATCACCATGTTCGCTGCAGGCCCCGCAAAATATTTGAAGCTCGGAAATATGGTGACGATTGTTCTATTTGCACCCGAATTGTAACCCTGAGGTTAATCATCTACCCATCAAAGTTGAACAAGAAATCGCAGCATACGCTGGTGATTCTTAGAGCTTGTGAATGAATTTTATTAGACCCGACACGCGTTCATGAGGTAGAATGGTGGGCATGAGTTAGATAAAATCCGCACCACCGATCACAGGCACGAGCACTGCATCACGTTAAAGGAAATTTAGGCCTTGACATGGTGCACGGCTCAAGTAGTATGTATACGAATATCGGGTATCTGTCGCTGCGTATTCCAAAGGGTATGAAAAATAGAGCCATACGATATTTCCATTTGATGAGGTTTTCCATTAGACCCTCCGAGCTCTGATGACGCCGTCGCTGATGTAGCGAGAAAGAATTCATAGGGTGAATCCGATCTGTGTAGCAATCTGTGCCCCGCTAATGTGATGCTGGTGCTTTTGAATAAACCTTACCCTCCCTACACTGATCAGTCTCAGTGATGTAGCCATACATTGCCTTGCCAAATTAAGCGAGACGATACAAGGATAAAAAAAAATGCATGAAAATCGATGCTGTAATGCTGTATACTATGACGCTCGGACATGATGATACAAGGCGCCCACCCGTAGATGACGGCTGCCTATATTAACGAGGTGATTCACCACGGAACATGTCCTGATTTTCTTTATGCCGATACGAACTGTGGGTGCTGGACGTATGTAGGCGCAAAGTTGATATGCGTGGACTGCTCGGCAGTACGTGGCCGGGTCGGTGTGCAAAGCTCTGGCACCCGTGGAAACAGGCTCTGTGGAAACACGCCAACAGTGATGCCGGCGTAACTGTCATTACACGAGAACGAGCTTTCGGGGGTGATTGGCGGAGTTGGGACATCAGCAGGGACACCTTGGTATCCAGACTTCTGTGGCGTCTGTGGGTTGAGGTAAGTACTAGACGATACACGGGGCTCCATCTCTACCGAGCGATGGTCAAGTTGATGACTAGCACGCTGGAGCATTGCTTGTCGGCGCAGGAACAGGTCGACCGTTGTTGACACTGACGAAAGACGCGGTGTACTGTATTTTCGAATGAGAGCCTGCGAAGGCAGCGTCAGGTAGTTCGAGAGGTTCATTACCACCTGAGGGTCATAACGAGTTGACCAATCAGGCCTTTGTGGCTGAGGTCGGCCGAGGATGCACCTCGCGAGGACTAGAGCTGATGTTGCCATAGCAGACGGCCGGACTGGGATGAAGTCCTTATGATACAGCGCAAGTTCGGTGATGTACCAAGTCATGTGCTCAAGTTCAGGGTCAGAGCCAGTCTCGTTGAGCGCAAGTTGTAAGAAGCTGGTGACAGTAGGGTGCCCAATAATCCAGTTTAGAGTCTGCAATACATGCCACTCCATTTGTGTGAACATGTCATCATCGTACAGCGAGCAGCACATTGATTTCAGCTCGCGGATGGTGGGCACGCGATCTTTGCGGTCGCCGTACTTAGCGGCGATGAGAAGTGCAGCGCAGCCAACGAGCTGGTAGTGACGCTTGTAGACGACTCGTCGTGAGCAGTACCGATCTAACAAGTTGACAGCCAGGTGAAGTGTCTCCGGAAGCAGTTGGAAGGCATGATGTGCTTCTAGTAGAAAGTCTAGGAGATACGGTCTCATGAACCATTGAATCTCAGTCTGTATCTCGATTGACTGAATGTCGGGCATCGTCTCCGCCTGAGTCATGTTAGTCCTACGCAAACGATGCAAATTCCCAAATAGCATACCTCCATGTGCTCCATATGCTTAAGCACGTCTACCTGGTATTCCTCTGCGGTGACTTGCGAGAGCTCGATGGCAAGGGTTTCTTGCTTCAATTTGGCAGCGTGTCGTGTTCTCTCACGTTCGGCGGCTGCCCGTGCGTATATCCCATCCTCATCATCATGGTTCTCTACGAAGTAGGAGTCACAATATCCGTACGCAGGGAATTGCTGCAGAGGCTGCTGCGTGTGGAAAGCCATGTCAGATGAGATCGACAGTGTCGCAAAGAATGGACGTCAGCTCTCCAGGATTGACAAGTTGTTTGCTGTCAAAGTGGAAAAGTCTGCGCACTAGATTGTGTGAATGAGCGGAAGTCCAGCGGGTGAACAGAATTAAAGAAAGAGGGGCTGTGGCAAGCCAATGAAGGACCGTAATTAGTTGGTAATGGTAGTGTGAAGAACGAGTGGCCAGAGCAGCGAACTTCGACCGCGAGATCTGCAGCCGTTGTTATAGTACGCGGCCAGTAAACACCTGGAACGTCTGATTTAGCTTCAAGCACGTGCGATTGTTTTGGCCTCGTTTTAAAAGCCAGGCCACTCTCAAATGATACGTGCATACCTTGAAAACTAGATAACGCTCTGGTCCGGGGAGCAGAGTGGCAGCCGCAGCGGTGCCAGTGGCGACCAGGCTCTCCTTGCAAGCCACGGCGAAAGCCTCGATTGGACAAGTGGAATGCTATGGTCCCGATATGCCGGCGAAGCCTGCAGAGAACGAGCTAACGCCTCCACAGATACTCCACAGATGCTTGAGATGGGAGATCGAACACTTCTGTCTATACCCGACGGTCAATTCTCGGGAATTTGTCCAAGTTCTAGAGTGTGTCAGTCTTAAAGTGCGGGCAAGGGAAAAAGTTTGGGTACATACCTTGAGTGATCAATGACCTTCGAGGGAGCAGTAACGTATTGACGGAGCGACGTGACGGCTGAATGCTGTACGACCGTGGATGCTGGACACGAGAACGCTGCAAGACTACATATTCAATTACACAAATTAGCGGGTTTCTCTTTAGGCTTCCTAATGAGAGGCGGTGATGGTGCAGCTCCCGGCTGCTGATCTCAGTTGGGTGGAAGTTCCCGAGTGACGTGATACTGTGGAGAGAGCAATTTGGCCCGAAATTGAATGAATGTCGTTGTGGAATGTGAACGCGAGCCGCCGCCGATGGCTGCCGATAGCGGGAGGATTGCACATAGAACGTTGAAAAGGAGGTGTAAGAGGATCACAGTTACGATGGTGATGCAGGAGCATGTCGTCACCAGGCTGTCCGGTCGCACCTTCCTCGTTCTTGACTGCAATGTGCCATTGAGGCAGGACCCTCTGAAATATGCTTCGCACAAGGCTCCATGATCCACCGCTGGCTTCACGGTCCACGAGCCATGGCTTACAGAAATCCCGCCAAATGCATTATATCTTATCTTTTGAGTGGGACGTGTACCGTATCCAACCCCAGCAGGCGATGGCAGAACCTAGACATGTGGTGTATACCTTTGAAGCATCCACGAGGGTCGTTCTTGCCAGTTTTACAACTCCATAGGCATTGATGACAAGGCTTGGCCGGACCAAGTACAAAATGGCGCGGGGTTTCTATCCAACTGCTCTTACCTATTCTTTGATAATCCAACAGTATGCCCGATACGTTGGCTGACGGGCACGTGGTATAATGGCGGACAGATTTCGAGATGGACAGGGTTTCGGTGGTGTCTAGTCCGGTCGAGTGGCTCTGCGATCAACGAAGAGGAGAGGACGACGCCGACGAGGACTGAAGGTGAGGATCGTTGAGAAGAGACTGGACCAGTCAAAGGAGCCTGGACACAGTCACGATGCCTCTTTTCTGCCTGTAGGGGGAGGCACGGGTGGAGACGAGCTTGGCGAGATAGACCAGAACAAATTTGCACAGACGGAGATGTCCTGGCAAATTGTGTGCTAGTCTTCTCAAGACTCCATTGTCGGGAGGGGTGGGAGGAGAGAAGTGCGTTTCGGTGTGAGGTAAAGGTGAAAGAGAAGACCAGAGACGGCAGCTCGTGAGTGGAGCAGCTGGAGTTTCCGTTTCTAGCACGCGCTAATATCCGCCCCTGGTCCTGGTCTGTATAGTCGAGCGCCCTGCCACCGCGGTGCTGTGCGTTCGACTACGAACCACCAAGCATCTAGCGTCCCGTACGTGAGATGCGTGCAGCATACTCCTGCAGATCTGACCAAGGATCTGCTGGCAATGGCATTGGTGGCGCGTTGTGGACACGCGACGCCATTTACACGTTTCAAGACGTGAGCTCATTGAACAAGAATGAGCAGTTTCGTCCACAGACGGACACACCCACCCACACACTCTGCTCTCCTCATGGAACACTCCCGATCTACTGTTCTCTCAAGTGCGTTTCGACTCGCTGAGGGCACGACACGTAGGAACCCGCCCGCCGCCATCCGTCGAATCGGAGGTCTCCTGGGCTGCTGCAGCTAAGCTCAAAGTTGAAGGCCACAGAGGAGCTGTCGGCGAATCGATCCCACCTGCTCAACCCTGCAACTGCTTGCTCTCGCTACTGCGCGGTGGACGGGGGCTTCCACGATTCTGGATTGATATGCAAGCTCTACCGCAGCGCTACAGAGTGCCAAACGCGTGTTTTGAGTGCGGTACACGGCAAAGACGGTCCACAATGACGCCCGTGATACGTCTTGTCATTTGCATCCGACCCATTGGCCTCGCGTCAATTTGCTAAGCGCTATAATTGAATCCTGCATCCTCAAGAAGGGACAGGTGCAGATAGGAGAGGTAAAATTGCAGAGTCGGCACCGAAGGTTGCGTGCTAAATCATATGTTTGCTTCTGAAGACCTATAATCCCCCCTTTCGTTTCGCCATGTTGTATTGCCTATGCTTCACACACCGCAGAACGCCGTTTGTTGTACAATATCATCGTACCCAGAGCGTTCTTCGGCAGGCATATCTTCGGCGGGCACAAACGCGTAGGTGGAACGCAAAATTTTTGCCTGTTGGTGAGTAACGGTGTGTACACAGCGTCAGGCTCTCGACACGTCCGCCCCGCTTGTTAAAGATTTCTTTGCGCGAGCGTCCACTTCGTTGCGTCGCCGATATTATATAAACGCAACCACTGCGGCGCCGACAACGCTGTCTCTGATTTAGTTCGTCCCCGTGATGCCGAGATGAGTTGGCTGGGCCCACGCTGAGGTCAGAGAGCCGAAACACAGCGGTTCTCCTTGCACGCTACGCCGGCGCCACGAAATTTTTCTGAGCCGAATCAACGCGATATGGCTGTCGCGTGCGACATACTGCAACGCTTAGGAAAGCATGACGTATACAAGTCTGGCATACGGTATGCTGATTTTACTTCATCGCCTCAGAGACTATTCACCCTATCATTCTCCAGCCATATTCCCCCATCCAAGGGCTAACGGCTTCGGGGTGTGAATGATCTGATCTTGTTCACGGCAGATCACGCCTCTCCCGTCTCACATTGAGTTTTGCACCCCGTCCATTTTCCGGTCATGGCCCCCCCTCTCAGCTCCCAAGAGCTTTCGGTAACGCCTCCGGTGTGCAGGATTCTCGGAGTGGCCTCATCCGACAATTTTACTGCCCGGTTCCAATAGGACAAAAGTACGACGGTGTTGTGATTGCCTATCGGCTCGCTTGAATACTCGCATTATGAACTTCTCCCGAGAATGCGAACATGACTTCCGGATCAATGAAACTACGTTCAACGCAGTCTTCGAGAACCGCCCGCACTGGCATTTATCCCGCACCCGTCCATCCGAAGCGAATGTGGCAAGGTCTCCGTCAGACTTTAATGTACCCGAGGGGACTTGTTCACTATGTACCACGCTGGTCTCCGTGCCTGCTGTTCACAGCGTAGCGTGAGGAGATCCGTTCTAATTTCAGGCTGACTGCTCGGCTGCTTCATGAGACTTCAGCCCACAGGCGCCGCCGTTGCGCTCTCGATACCTAAAAGTGCGGGCACCGTCGCGTGTTCTTCTTGACGCGTCTCTCGCGTCAAATCAGCCGAGCACCGCCGGCTCACAAAACGCGTGCTTCGACTGCTGATTTGCCGCCTTCGCCATTCCGTTCTCTGGCCCCAAAGCATGTGGCGCAGCACTATGGCCTGCGCTGCACCTCGCTGCCTTGTTTTCTGTCTTTCGCCAAGGTCTTGCTTGTTCGTCGCGGACATCCCTTCGCCCTTCTAGCATGTCCGACCGACCCGTCATCCCAACGGTCATGCCTCCAGAGGAGACGCTCCTTAAGCTCAGCACAGCACGGGTATGAAATCTTGATAAGATCTCGCGATACTCTGAGACATCGCCCTTGATGCTCATCAGCATCCTAGATGGTGTGATAGAATAAGGACATACCTCCGAAGTAACTGTGTACGCCTTTATAAAGAATGCATGCGTGTTGAAGAGGGACCTCACGGCTATGAGCCAGGGCTGTCATTCCAACTTTGCCCAATAAACTCAAAAGCCTGGGCCATCCTCAGAGCACTTGGATTGTTTGGTGTATATGGTGTTCGAAGCGCCTCATTAAAATGCACCTTTGTGTTCCTACGCCGTGCCCAAGCTTCTCATAGATGATCCTCTGAACGCTTGACACGGTCCAAGCCGTGGTTGCCACCTATTCGATGCTTTTGTTTGGCTTTGTACTGGCATTATTGCGGCAGCTCAGACGGGAATACTTTCGTCACTGTCTATCACGAGTGTGTTCAATTCGTAAATTCTAACGTGCATTCCGTATGCGTCTCTTGGTCTTGCGGATCGTGCTGCTCCGTTTCCCACGGTGGAGGACTGTTGTAGTTGTCATACGTACCGGCCAACAAAATTCTTTGAATTACATTTCGAGCCGAAATTTACTTCCTACATTCTGTACCACGGCGTGTATTGGCCGCGACGCACACGGTCTTAATGAATCTTGTTGGCAATGCCGTCCGGGATACCTACGGAACGCTGATTTTGAGAAGATATCGCAACTCCTGTCCATGCAAATACTGGATCAATATGTGATAACTTCAGCCTAAGAATACAAGGAATGTATCGGAAACGCCACACATTCCCGCAGTTACATTTTCTTGCCTTGGCACCATTTGTGACGTAGTAGCCAAGCTAGAGATATGCCCATCACCCGATGATGGAAGCTCTATATGGGAAGCTCTATATGAAAAGCCTACGCTTGATCAATGGTATTATGCCAACAGGATCCTTATCAGGAATCATCAATTTCTCCAATGGTCGACCATGTTCTAACAAGTCGCACTGCTGGAGGTCCAACTTCCAAGTTGGACCGCCTTGAATTCGAACGTAAGCAAATCCGTCACGTAAGAATGTCCGTTGGATCTCACGCTTGGTTGCGTCCCAGAAGCGTTTGGCAATGCCCTGATCTGCAGAAGATGGTGGTGTCGCATACTTTTGGGTGTTCATGCTCTCGGTGAAAGACCGTGCCTGCGACAGCAAAGCATTGTTCCAGTCGATGTCCACGGTGGAGACTTTCTTGTTGAGATATGTTTCCGACGGATGAGCTTCGATTGTTTTGGTCCATCCCAAAGGCAGACTTCTTACTTCAAATTGCAAGACTGGCGTTTTGGTACCGTTGCTGGCAACTTTCGCGCGAAGAACGATCGATCTAATCATCGCGGCCGGCGCCAATATCGCAGCGGAGCCAAAAATGATGAAGAAAAGAGTGCTAAAGCCCGACATCAGATAAATTAATCTGTTCGGTCTCTTGGTCTCTTGTCCAGATTCTGGAGGAGGCGGCCGAAAAATGATAAGAGCCCAATTGTAAGCACCATACAACTTTAAGTTGCGGGCAAGAATCAGCACTCACCCAAAACATGCCTGAAAAGAGTTCTGCTGGAAAGTACTTACGAAGGCAAGCCCGACGGCAGTCGCAAAGATAACAAATGCACGATGATTCGCGCATCGATAAAGCAGGATCTTGTCGCCATGTTGGAAAAGAACGTCCGCATATGTGCGTGCTCTCGACAAAGTTCGGTCAGGATGCGGCACTTTCACCGCAGGTGGTGCAATCTTTCCTGCTGACCTCGTGATTTGTCCAGTTCCAGTCCGTGGTCCGAATGATATCCTGCAGTCGCTGAAAGCTCGCCGCAAAATGGAGCGCCGGTAAGCGTTCCAGAGTGGACCATTTCTGAAGGTTAAATTCTCGGCAATGAAATGCTTCCTTAAACAAGAGGAAGGGCGGATCAAGGATGAAAGCTGGAAGGCCATGGTGGTTGTGCCCGATTGAACAGGGTAAGACGAAATCCAGCGCTGACGGCGTTGCAGACGTAGGACCGAATAGATAAGCAGCAGAGTCGCTCAGAACATTCTCATTAGCACCTCTCTCATTTGCATATCATTTTCAGAAACGAAATCCCTTATAGTAAATGCTCTCTGTTCTTTCCGCAGCCGTGCCAACAATATTGACCCCTACACTGTTGCAGCAGTCGGGGAAATTTGGAGTTCACGCCATCGGACCGGCGAGCTTTCGGAAGTTGAGCTCGAGCCAACTCAACCACAGCAACATTGGAGAACAATCCGAAAACTGTGCTGCATTATTGCATCGCCGCATCTTCGCAACACGACGCGGTTGTGAAAGAGACGGCTGGAAACAATGGCGAGCGTGGCGAACATAACGAGGGTGTCAGCCCGGCTGGCTAGCCGATATACTCCCACGTACGTGAGCAGAAGAGGTGAGCTTCGAGTGTCACAGAACGGCTGGCGCGAGGTTCTGACGCTGACGACCATCAGGCTTTCGGGTTGCAAAGCGCGAACAAGCCGCGCACAATTTCAGCATGCCGGCGCTCTCCCCGACTATGACCGAGGGTAATATTTCCAAATGGCGGGTTCAGGAAGGTGCATCTTATTCAGCCGGAGATGTCTTACTCGAAATCGAGACCGACAAGGCTTCGATGGATGTGGAGGCGCAAGATGATGGGATCTTAATGAAGATCATACAGCCAGACGGCACGAAGGGTGTGCAGGTTGGCCAGCGGATAGCAGTCATGGCAGATCCGGGCGATGACTTAAGCAGTCTGGAAATTCCCGCAGAAGATGCGGCTGTTCGATCGGGAGAGTCAAAGAAAGACAAGCTCTCCGCGTCGGAACAGACTGAGGGTGGAATTGATAAGCCGGAAAACTCCCCAAGCGCATCACAAGCACCATCATCTCCGCCACAGCAAGCAAGTACTTCTGTAGAAAGCCAAAAGACGATGAAGGGCGAGGCAAAAAAGCAGAAATATCCTCTATATCCTTCGGTCGAACATCTTTTGCACGAAAATGGGTTGTCAGATGAAGATATCGATAAAATACCAGCGTCTGGACCCGGTGGGCGATTATTGAAAGGCGATGTGTTAGCCTATCTTGGCCGCATCAGTCGAGACTATCCAGCTAAATCATCTGCTCGCATCAAAAAGCTTCAGCATCTCGACCTATCCAACATCCAGCTCGCAGAAAATGTTGCCAAGTCAGAAACATCCCAAGCAAAGAAAGCTGACGAGCCTAAAGTCCCAAAAGATACGGAAATAGCCATCCCGATCTCACTGTCTGCAGTCATAGCAACACAAAAACGGGTGCAGGATAGTCTTGGCATATTCCTTCCGCTCTCGACTTTCATTGCTAGGGCGTCAGAACTTGCGAACGAAAATCTCCCACCCAATAAGAACCGCAAGCCAACCGCTGACGATCTTTTCAATGCTGTTCTTGGCCTAAATCAAGTGCCGAAAACGTCCCGCGGCCGCTTTGTCCCGCAGGTTACGAGTCTGTCCTCAGCCTCCCTGGATGTGCCTGTTCAATCGCTCAAGAAGCTAGATATCATTGATATTTTGACCTCACATCAGGGAATCAAGAAAACGCCACGGAGAAAGCTCAACACCGTGGGCATCACTGCAGGTGATAATATCTTTAGCGTCGTTGCGGAGACTGGAGATGAAGAAAGAGCCACTGAATACCTGGAGCGCATGAAGCTGGCCTTAGAGAAAGAACCGGGTAGACTAATCCTTTGAGTGTCTTTAATTGTCTCAAAAAGAATTCTTTGAAGCGTGGAGTTCTACGGCGAATGTAGACTCGTCACGAATGTACCTGTACTATATTTGCTCAATCCTCTTTCACTATATTTTTCTTGTCCATGTTACCATGTAGTCATGCGCCTTGGACATCCTTGCCCTTTGCGGCTATATTGGTCTCTCTCGCGATGAATTACTACATCCAGTGCGCGTGAAATTCGGCACTTTTTCTTCATTTCGTTCTTTGGGAAATTGGGCTTGTGCTCATCCTCTTGTCAGGCTGGTTTAGAAACGTTGCGTTTTGAAACCCCACGATTCTCAACTCAAGCTCTCTCAGGAATAACCTCTCACCAATCCTCTCTTGCCGTCATTGATATAAAGTCGTGTCCATACGTGTGTATGTGCCAATTTTGATTAGCCACTGCGACGCATTGTGAAGAAGTAGATACAGAATTGGTACGCCCTTCATATCTTATCTTCCTGTCACACACACACACACACACTCTCTCTCTCTCTCTCACTCTCTCTCTCACTCACTCACTCACTCTCTCTCTCTCTCTCTCACTCACTCACTCTCTCTCTCTCTCTCTCTCTCTCTCTCTCTCTCTCTCTCTTTTTCCTTTCCTCCCCTCCCCCCTGTCCAATATATCAGATCTGTTTACAGAATTCAGGCGTGACCCTGGACAGATATTGACCAGACGTCCCATATATTTCTCGTGATAGCACGTAATCTACATTTCGAAAGAGTGGACGACTCAATTTGTCCAAGTATCACTGAATGGAAATGCATGCTTGCAACAGGATGGACAAGATGGAGATTTTCATGTCTTTAGTATTCCTGATGACTGCTGAGGATTTACTTGCGTTCGAAGAATGAGAGATTACCAAGAATCAAGATGCAGATATCCACCGGTAAAAACACTGTTTTGGACTCGTGCTTTTAGATGTAAACAATGACTTTAGGTAGTGCCCTCTATGATAATGTAGTGACCTCCAATAAATACCGGGTCCATCCTCGAATCATCCACGTCGTCTCCTAAATCGATAACTCCGTTTAAATGTTCAGTTTTCGTACGATCCTCCCTCTAGGAGTCGTACTCACGGCGATGGAGAAGCAAGCCCATCCAGATAGCGAATTGGGAACGGTAAGGGAATACAGGAAGGCTAATTTAGCAATTTTTGCTACAGCGAGCTTTGAGATGTTGCAAAAGAGGGTAGAGTGATTCCAAATTTTCTGCAATTGTATTTGTTCGAAGAAAGAGAATACAGACAAAAGCTGATCCGATATGCGACGAAACAAGTGGATTTCAAGTTAGCATATCTCAATGTCGATACCCCATACATTGCAAGAATGAGACCTCAGACAAGATATTGGTCCAACTCACCTCTTCAATTCACAGTTCGTCAATTTCGCTAGCGTGAACGAAAGGGGCAGCCATATACGAAGATGAGCAGAGAGGTAACCAAGCAGATCAAGGCAAAGTGAGAACTCAGGAAAAACTTCCTTCGAAGCCAGGCTACTGGGTCAGAGAAAAATGAATCGCTCCTTCTGATCCGAGTATGCATATCCATGATTAGATCACTCAGTCTAAAGATTTCGCTGATGGGGTGTAAACATAAAAGTAGTAACATTTCTTAGCTGCGCTGCGAATCCCATGTTGAGTTGGGAGAACGACGTTGAATGATTGCAGTAAGAGAGCTGTACGGAGATGTAGGCTGGGGCGAAATGAAATACAACGGCGTAAGACGCATTTCTTAACATCTACCACCAGATCCCTGGGATTGCCATTTCTAATCATGGAGGCGGGCGGCACAATAGAAGCCTTGCAGCTACCGATGGATTACCAGAAGTCGTAGAAACTGTTAAAGGAAAGATCCCAGTGCGTGTAGATGGTGGAATTAGGCAAGTCACTGGTGTTTTCAAAGTTCTCGCTATGGGAACTGACTTTATCTGGCGGCCGGCGCTTTGGGGCCTAGCATGCAAAGGTCAGGCAGAGGTGGATTTGATGTTGACCATCGTCTGGGACGAGATCCGATCGCACATGGGCTTTTCGAGAGTATGCAAAATAGGCGAGATTATGAAAAAGGATCTTTGGAAAGTGATCCGTTTTCTACCATTCCAATTATCGTGGTCAATACTGATTCCTGCTTCTAAGATTGAGTGAAGCGGATTCGTTTAAAGGCTGTAAAGAAAATTGAGGATTGTTACATTTTCAACGCAGAAATAATGTCATGTTGATCCCATATTCGAGTATGGTAAATCTCGTACTTTCGCCTAGTATGTATCATGCGAAAAAAGCTCGTCTATTTTTGCGCTCACTTTCCAGCGCTCTACTGCGTTTTCGCTTACTAGTGTTTGCCGGTACAGGACTCTGCACCATCTTTGTTTGCCGCTCGTCGTTCGTCTTGACAATGTCCTTGATTGTCTGTCTCGAGAGGCACATATCAATATGCTCGTTGAACACCCGCTCATTAGCTGATTGGGGAAGGTTACAGATGGGACAGCTCCACTGTTCAACGGCCACGTTGTACTGCTTCCCCTCCCCCTCCAGTACGGATCGCCATGCGAAGCCATTTCCATAGCGACGGTAATCGGATGACTGAGCACCTGGCACATGTTCAGACACAGTTTTATTCGCAGACAAGCCACTCGAATGTTCTTGTGAAAGTCGCTCGGTTTCTTCCATTTCTTCCAGTCGCTCTTGTCGAGCGGCATCCTCGAACTCATCGTCTGGCCACTTCTGCCAGCCTTCGGCATCCAGACCAATTCCATTCGCCTCTCCCGATGTGCCGCAGGTTCCATTGCTTTGCTGTCCTGCCCTGCCAAAGAAGTCTACATCACTCTTTTTTACTGACACTAGATGCGTGCAGCGTAAACCCATTAATCTCAGTCTCATGTTTGGTATCTCCTTTTCCAGCTTCGCCAACATCGGGAGGGAGAAATGATAAATGTCATCGGCAGTAACTACGGCTTTGGGCGGTTGCACTTGCCTGGAGAATACTTCGTAGGTGTGGAGCTTGATCTTCAGCACAAGAGTCCGACCTTTAAATCCTGTGCGCTTAAGATCTTTCTCGAGCTCCTCAGCTGTCCGGCGCAGTCTTTGGCGCAGTTCCGTTGGATCGCTGATATCATGAAAGGTTGACTCTGTGCCGACAGACTTGCGTTCGTGTTCCTCTGCAGGCCGGATATCTGTCCGGCCCAGTCCAAGGTAAACAGATATTAAGAACTGAAAGGCTTTTTCGCCGAACAACTTATGTAAAAACTGACGCTGGTCGAAGATATCGCCACAGGTCTTGACGCCAATGGCGTCGAGTTCACGTTCAAAGACTCGTCCAATGCCATTTACTTTTCTCGTTGGCAGGTCGCGCATGAATGCCATGATGGCGCTCCGCTCCGATGGTAGCCTGTATTGACCATTCGGCTTATTCTTATTAGAGCAAATCTTGGCCAGTTTTGCATTGGCAGCTATGCCGGCAGAGATAGTGATCTTGCATTTTTCATGGATTTCAGCTCTCATTTGTTGCACGGCATCCTCGGGAGCCATGTTGTGCTCTGCGCAATAATCCGTGATGTTGAGATATGCTTCATCAATGCTTGCACTCTCGAAACGTGGGTCATATTGCTCTAGGACAGCGCGGACTTCCTTGGCTTTCGCTGTGTACTTGTCAAAATTTAGCGGTAGATGGATGAGGGCTGGACAGAGTTTGTCCGCAACAAATCCTGCCATTCCGCTTCTGCATCCATATTTCCGAGCAACATAGTTACAAGTGGTCAAAACACCCATTCCAACAGCAAATGGTAGCTCCTTCAACTCTGGGCGGTCCAGCTCCTCTACAGCGGCGTAGAATGCATCGCAATCGATGTGAACAATCACTTGACTCAGGTCTCTACCTGCTTCCAGCTCTGCAATGTACTCGTCGGCTTTCTTCAACTCATGCCTGAGTCCACCATTAGCCTCAATGCGCTGTAGTTCCCGCTTTTTCACTAGAATGCGGCTGATCTTGGCCGTCAGGTTCTTGTCCTTATGCTCCTCGTGGTTGAAATACTTGCTCCCTTTACTGGCATTGTAGATGATCTCGCTGACTTTCTGCTGGTCCACGCCATCTTGTCCGGACTTGGTCAACGAAGGGCCCAGCAAGTGATACTTTAGAGTACGATGTTGACTTGGTGCAGGTGCAAGGCACGCGTCCGCGACAGCGAGCTCAGCCTCATGCGCCAAATCATCGTTGTGGCGTGGCATTCTGGCATCATCATTGCTGGTTTATCTATGCCGAGCGAAGTGTCTTTAAAGCCAGGGTGAAGGCGCGTAATAAGTGATGTATTCTACAAGATTGAGCAACGTAGAGTTGCGGATCTGACGCGTGATCCCGTGGCCAGTCGGTCGATCTCCCGTTTCTAATCCTCGGTAAGGCGGGCCGAAGGAGGGCATGGATATTCCCTGCAATCGGCGACACGGGCGTCACTGTTTGAGTGCAACAACAACGCGACTCTCCACTCGTGAACGCCGGCGAAGGCCCGGATGCGTCGGATGAGCAGCAGCAACGGACAAAAGAGCTGTACGTGCAGGGAAGTGAATTCGAGGCACTATCGGCGATTGGATGGCGAGGGGGTGGTCTCCGAAAAGAAAGAATACCACTCGGGATTTACTTGCGCACGACACCTCGTGGGAGCCGCGAGGTGTGGAGAAAAGCAAAGTAACAAAACGATTGTGGATGCTTGAGAAGCGTGGTGCTGGAAAGTTTGGATATTGAAGGTCAAATGCCGCCTCCACCATAACTCGCGATAGCCATGGCGGACCGCAACAACACCGGCAGGCCTCTTAAACCCACGCTCGCATCAACCCGGGTTGCACGAACACCGTTGACTCCACGAGTGATTGCTGCATCGTCATCATCAACGCGGTCAGCGGCCTCCAAGACACCGTCCGTTGTGAGCGCACCACCGAGACTCACGCCACGGGCTAAGCCTGAAGACTCTCCTAAGGATGCCCCCCCGAATAGCAACATCACGCCCCGGTCCTCGGCACGAAAGTCAAGAGTCGACAGTTTGCAGGGCACGCCGATACACGATGATACTCCAAGTGCGGCACGGTTGAAGCCCACGCTTAACCCGGCGAGAGTTGCAGGTCTGGGAATTAGCTCGGCACAACCATCGAATCGGACGAGCAAGCCAGTTAATATACCAAGCGGTAATACAAGCGGAAGGGCACAATCGCCAGCGCTCGCTCGTTCTCCCGGAGGTTACAATCTCAACACATCTGATGAAAGCATTGACAGTCGCTTTTTCCACGCTAGCGATGCGGCCAGACAAGCGCCACCTCCAAGGCAGCCTGAGCCTAAGAAGTCCCCGACATTCCTTTATGCTGATGGGAAAGAGGAACCATCCATAAAGCAGTCCCCAAAAGAATCATCTTCTGTGCTATCTGCTATCTCAGAGAGCCGCGTTCCGGGCCTTAAGATACGATCAGATGGCGCATCACAGCCGACGAGAGGGTCGCCTATGCTATCACCAACATTGAGCAGTCTATCAAGTGCTTCGCCTTATTTCGCAGCCGCAGCAGGCCACCCCCGATCTCCATCTCCAAGCAAAGAAAACATCCACTTATCTTATCGGAAAGGAGCATCGCAAATTTTCGGCACCAGGCCCGTTCCTCCGTCCGGCGTCGAGCCATTGCACGAGGAGCGTCGAGGTCCACTGAGTAGTGTTGCCGCGTCAGCTCATCGCAAATCTCCCAGCTTGTCTTCCATAGATTCTGGCGGTTCCCCGCAGCCTAGAAGGCGCTCAGCCACAGGTACAGAATCAACACCGTCGCCTCTAGCGCACGAGATCAAGTCTGCTACCATTCCAATCGTTCCCAAGCCACCGAACGGCATGTCAGCCATCAAGACATCTTTTGATCTGCCGTCTCCTGATATTCGATCAGCACCAGAGTCAGCCCCTAGCCCAACGAAGTCGGTCTCCGAACTTGCAGCAGATGCTCGGCGCGAGCGCAAAGTCTTGGATCTTGAAATTTCAAACAGTAGTCTCCTTGCCATCAATTCCTCTCTCGAGCGAGAGATTCGAAGGCAAAAAGCTGAGCTGAAGCGCTTCCGCCGACTCTCTCGTGCTGGTCGCTTTTCGGTCAGCCCAACTGACCGCGTCGCTCGCTTCTCAGAAGGACTTTCAACCCTTGGGGAAGAAGGCGATGACGCAGAGTACGATGCCTTCGGTCTCCCCTCCGTATTCTCTGATATCTATGATGATCTGAGTAGCGATGAGACAGAGAGCGTCCTTTCCAGTGGCGAGCCAGTTTCTCCTGGCACTCAAAGAAAAGAGAGCGATCGCCTGGCTAAAGACGAGAAGCGCCTGCGGGTAGATTTAGAAAAGCACAAAGAGCTTCTTGTACAGAGTCAGATGATGAACCAAAGCATCAAGCGATGCATGTATGCTGCCGAAGACATGATTCGAGAAGGGAAGAAGGCTTTGGAGTACAATGTGCGCGTTTCCGATATCAAGATTGGAGGGCGTGTCCTCACTGGCCATGAAGACGAAGAAGAGGGTCGAGAAGAGATTGAAGTTGAAGATGACACCTTGCACGGTGACGACGCCGCACACGACTTCCTGAAGGTGTGGCAAGGTGTGGGACGGCCAAGTTTCGAAAACAGCGAGAATGGTGATCGAGATTCAGGCATCGAGGCGGACCGGTCGCCGCCTCAATCATTCATGACCGCTTTGGACAGTGGACGTCCGCCGGAGTAGCAGTTTTCAGTAGCAAGGATGTTTTTGAGACTCTTTTGGCATTTGCACGATTGATACGGTAGTGTGTCGACTCTCAGCTCCGGAGAGACAGGTGGGCGAAGGTGGTTACTGCACAGTCCTTTTTGCAATTACAGCTGCACTAGTCGAGATACCCAAGGTTTTCGTTTGTTTACCCATAGAACAGGATACTCTTACTGGAGATAGATGAGATCAATCACTTCTTCCCTTTCGGAAAATCTTTGCATTTTTAAAATATCACATTCGCTCAAATATGAGTGTTCCTCGCGCGATGATGTGCCGAGGTATGAGGCTGGACTTCATTTGTAATAGCCTTGGAGTTTCATATCTACCTCCCAATCGCCTCTTCTTGTCACTTTTTTGCTGGCTGGGCCCATTTAATTGTTAAACTCAATCTAAAATACGACACGGTTATAGATAAGCAGTAACAATTTCGAAATCGTGGCCATGCAGTCTTTTCTTAGCCGACTGAGCTCGCGGTACAAATCCGACACATCACCCTTCCTCGTACTCCCATTGGCGCCTCTTATCGGCTATTATACTGTTCGTATATTGTGGACATTGCTTTTTACCCATGGTAACCATTCTCCCAACATAATTCCGTCGCCACGCAAATCTTTACAACTTCTCAGCTCACAACAACTTGACACGATACCCTATCCCCTCGATGCCCTTCCTGGTGCAAGGGATATCGACACACCATATGGCAACATCAGAGTGTATGAGTGGGGACCAGAAGACGGCCGGAAAGTTCTCTTCATCCATGGGATCAGTACTCCATGTATCGCATTCGCCGGAATGGCCCGATTACTAGCCGAGAAGGGGTGCAGAGTGATGCTGTTTGACCTTTTCGGCAGAGGCTATTCAGACACGCCCGACCCGAAGATCTATCGGCAGGATATCAATCTCTTCACATCTCAGATTTTGCTCGTCCTATCATCATCTAAGCTCAGTTGGACTGGGAGCAGCAAATTCACACTGGTGGGCTACTCTCTGGGTGGCGGTATTGGAGCATCATACACGAGCTATTTTCCCAATCATGTTGAATCTTTAATTCTAGTTGCACCAGGAGGAATTATCAGATCGCACCATATCGGCACTTCGAGCAGGCTTCTGTACAGCAATTTACTACCTAGACCTCTTGTCGAGTACTATATCCGGCGGCGTCTCACAGGCTCAAGCGCGCCACCAATGTCGGAGGAAGAATCTAGGATGGGTCAATTGCAGGCCGCTGTGTCTGAAGTTCCACATGGGCATCCAGCACATGCCGCAGATTCAATCGCCCCGATCTTCCCAGATCGGCCGAGAATCTCCCCAGCGTACACAGTAGCGTGGCAGACAGAATGCCATACGGGATTTCTCTCGGCGTTCATCTCTTCCATACAACACGCGCCTATTACTGATGCCCATGATCGATGGCGTTTAATTGGCAGCCGGCTGAGTGCACAAGAGGCATCTTCGAATCTCGATCAAATAGGCGGTCTGAAAGAGGGCCAAGTGCTTATTCTGTTGGGTAAGCAAGATAATCTAATCATTGCTGATGAGGTCGAAGCGGATGCTACGGAGTGTCTTGGGAAGGGCAACGTCAAGATAGTGAAGTTGACTGGTGGACACGATCTCCCCATTGTGAATGCGCAAGGATGCGTGGATGCCATCATAGATTTTTGGACTAGATGCTAGGTAGGTTTATCTGGAGAGCTTGAAGATTCATTCTTCATGTCATAGAAATAGAAGGAGAAGAGACCAAACTTCAGAGTGTAAACGGTGCAATTACAAGGCTGAAATGACTGTGGTACTAAAAAATGTTCCATAGCTCTTAGGGTTAGTCTATCTTGAAATTAGAATATGAATGCTCTTATTCGCCTGCCCATCAATATCTAGCGATTGGGAACTGGATGGATTGGTCGCTTATGCATTGAGTACAATCTGAAGATTTTGAATGGTCCCTCCCGTTGATTTGATACCTTAAATAGATTGATCTATACTCATTGGCTAGTCGCTACCGTTTTCAGGGGATTCATTTAATTCTGAATCTGTATCGTCTAGATAATCTTCTCTAGCAATATGAGGATCCAAGAGGCTTTATAGGAAACGAAATTGCCTCGAGACAGAAAAGACAACCGAAATTGACGCCGGCTTCCAACCACTTTAATTGAGGAACAAACTCGAGCAGCTTGTATTAATTTTCAATAAGAGACTATCGTCTTAAAGTATCTAGTGAAGTATCATTGGCTACAACTGTTCTCTTAGAGGACATATCTTTTGGGTGGTGTTGCTTTCCTCTCAGCCATTAATTGATGCAAAATCTTGGAAACGGAGGTTATGTACCCTTCAAGCATGTTTCGACTTCTACAGAAGTTGAATTTATCATGTTAACATAAAAGTTCTCGTTTCAAAGGCACATTCTTCTACTATCTACAAGGTACAAGTAGAATTCTGTCCCCTTTACCTCAATCATACGAAATAGAGGCTCTCTCCGACTTACACGGAGTATTCAATATGAGATTTTTGTGGCGCTTAAGAGCTAAAATTAATCCGATCATTATTCCACTCACTCCTATTGACCTATCCTCTTAATTCTATACAGTGTAACTTAGATGTCTATGGTATAAGTTTGACAGGCTAATATTATCTCAAATATAGCCGGATTGTAAATTATTGTCACTGCTACTCCGCCTGATGCTTCTCCTAATCTGAAAATCGAGCTCTGCCCTCACTTGGGTGAGATGTTTGCATTTTCAAGGCGCCTCGCCTTTATCACAGAATTTGACAAGACGGTGTTCAGTTCCGAGGAGTTGAACTAGCCGTAAAATCAAAATACGCAAGCAAGAGCTGAATGGGAAACTTACAAGGGCACAGTAGCACGATAAGCGAAATCCTTTGCTAATGCTTGAATAGCAGCCATCTCGGCAATTGGATCATTCGTCGAGTGCGGTACATGCACGGCTATCGCACGTGCCGTTATGGCTCTGCACGACAAGCTTAAGATGATTGCATTGGCAAACTGGTCGCGCGCAACAGTGGCCCCGCCACTCATCCGGAAGAGTAAAAATAACCTGTAGGATAATCATGTCAACACTATACTGAAAGCTTGTTATCATTTCTGAAGATAGGCATGATGGGGTTGTGACATGAGCGATGATTTGAAGGAATTATCTCATCACCTCTTCTACCGAGGCGGGAGGAATGTGTGTGATAGCAGCAGAAGGACAGACCGGAATCTTCGTTAGACAACTTAACAACAAACGCGGCTTACAATTAAATCTTCACTATTTATCCCAAGTCTTGCCCTATCAATTTTGAGCGACGGTGTAATAATATAATAAGCTTACTTAAAGATTATCGTCGAGAAGTTGATTTAACGTGCCAAGCTGCTTTTTCTAGGTTCAGCGATGAATTTATAGTGAATTATTTCAACTGAAGCTCTTCCATAAGACGGAGAAGTAATCATGGCACCCTATTTGGCCTTCAGATATAAGTGCCTCGATTTACATTCGATATTAAGTTTTAAAGCTCAACGGAATGGAGACTATGCTTCGCTTATACTCTTTCAATTTTGACCTCCCACCTGAGCCGTCTCACAAGCCCTTAAATTATTTATCTGAATTGCCTTTCATTAGGAATGTGTAGTTTTCAAATTGAAATGTTAGTAGATCTGCGAATTATATTTCTCCACTTGGCATTTCATAGGTGATTTGACTTCGACCGGCACGTCTCACCCGACTTACCCTTCTTTTCTTGGGCTATGGCAATTTGCAACATCGGTGTTAAGACAAGGACGACTTACTGGCTGCTGGAAGTCTAGAAGGAACATGACAAGATGCATGGATTGAACACGGTATATAAGACAAAGGTGACCTGAAGAGGAGCGGAAAGAATTGCCGCAATTTGTGGATGGGTGAAGACCAACATAAACACGCAGGCACAAGGGTGATATTGATACCGGTGTAAATTGCAAGGATCGTTCGACAAATACTTTAAATTCCACAATTCTTACCTCTTGTGAACATGGGTAGTGAGAACATAAAAGCGATTCGAGAACGAGAACGAGAACGACAATCTCTGGGTAGGTCGTCACCAGCTCCACGGTTCCAATCTGACTTAAGATAGCTCTATTCTCTGGAATCAAATTTGATATTTGGCTTTTAGACTTAAGGGTGTAGTCTAAGTTGATAGCATCTCCGTAAGGTGAATTTTTGTTCGTTCCCCATGCAATACTCACAAGGTTGATATGTTAGCCATTTTCACGTTCTGCGCTCATCTGGCTGTAAACAACAATAGTGTCCATTTTAGCAATTGGGGTAACTTCGCAAGTTGATTTTCATCGATTATGCGGGAACACGATAAAAAGGGCCAGTGAAATTTAACGACGTCCATGTGGACAGAGGTCAAGCCCACGGCGGCACGTCATTGCCCACTCCCGCTTTCTGGACGAGAAAGTTCAGGCTCCTGCTTTAACTAGCAACTGCACAACCTCACCCGGCTCAACCTCGATCTCAAAGTCGAAGTTCTCTCTCGCTTTTGCGATACGTGGCTTACATCGGATACAAAACGTATTTTCACCTCCGCGTCAGCTGAAACATCAGGCGGAAGTTCACATTTTATCTGCGGCCAACCGACTCGACCGAGATGGTCAAGGAAACTGCATATTAGTGAGCAACACAGACCGAAAACGGACTTGGAGAGCACGACTGATCCTTGCGCAGTGACGCGCTCGGTGTCCCCGTGACAGCCTCGGAAATCGAAATCAAAAAAGCATATCGCAAGCAAGCCATCCGCCTGCACCCCGATAAGAACCCTGATGATCCATCTGCTCACGAAAAATTCCAAATTGTCGGCGAAGCTTACCAAGTCCTCTCAAATGCGGAGCTGCGCAAGCAGTATGATCTTTACGGCAAGGAGGGCGCGAAGCCCGACAGTGGCTTCGAGGATCCCGCCGAGTTTTTCACCATGATATTTGGGGGTGAAGCCTTCACCGACTGGATTGGAGAGATCAGCATGATGAAAGATTTGACGAAGAGCATGGAGATCAGTATGCGAGAGATGGACGAGCAGGAACAAATGTCGGTGGAGGCGACCGCCAACGCGGAGATAAAAGCAGACGATCCAGAAACGCGCAAAACCGCAACAAGTGCTGGCGCACAAGCATTTCGACCTCCCCCACACGCGGAAATGGCATCGGAGGAGCCACCAGCGACGGCGGTAGGTGCAACGACTGAGGTTCCTATCCGCGAGAAGGGGGATGCGGCGAGTTCGGGCCGGTCTACGCCTCGGCCACAGGGCATACCTACCCGACTGGCTATAACAGACCGTACAGAAGAGGAAGCCGCAGCTAACGCGGCAGGAATGACAGAAGAGGAGAAAAAACTGCGTGAGAAAGAGAAACGGAAAGGAGGCTTGACCAAAGAGCAGCGGGAAGAGCTTTATGCGTTTGAGATGGAGCGCAAGCGTGTGCGGGAAGAACGCGTGCAGACACTAGCTAGAAAGCTGATTGACCGCATCTCCGTGTGGACGGAGACAGACAAAGGCAGGGACGTGACAGAGAGTTTCCGAGAGAAAATGCGATTTGAGGTAGAGAATCTGAAAATGGAATCGTTCGGCATTGAGATCTTACATGCCATCGGCCAAACATACATACAGAAAGGCTCGACATTTTTGAAAAGCCAAAAGCCCATTATTGGTGGCGTCAGTGGCTTCTTCAGCAGACTTAAGGATAAGGGAAGCATGGTGAAGGAGACGTGGGGAACCGTGAGCACCGCCATATCCGCTCAGATGGAGATTGAGGAGATGGCGAGGATGGAAGAGAAAGGTGGTGAGGACTGGACGGACGAACGGCGTGCCGAGTTTGAGAAGAGGGTGACGGGCAAGATTCTGGCGGCAGCGTGGCGGGGCAGCAAGTTCGAGATCCAATCGGTTCTACGCGATGTTTGCGATATTGTGTTGTATGACAAGAAAGTGAAGATTGAGAAGCGGATGGAGAGGGCGCAGGCACTTCTTATTATCGGGGAGCTGTTTGCGAAGGTGAGCCTTCAATATAGTAGTTTGTCGTCCTTACAAGAAGCATTTGCTAACGATCTCGATTCAAGGCTGAGCGCGATCCAGATGAGGAAGGTGATTACATGGCCTTCGAGCAACTCATGGCTGAAGCGACGGCGAAGAGGGAAAAGAAGGAGAAGAAGTCGCATCGCCATCACCATTCCGACAAACCTGGGGCCGAAGGAAAGGAAAAAGCGCATCCGCCACCACCTGGTACTTAAGTAAAACCTCGTTAGCGTCAGAAATTCCCGGTCGTTTTTGGTCTATTTTGACGTTTTCTAGACTCCACTTCGATTTCCTACTTGTTGGCTTCGAAGAGGAATACTACGCGCGAAATTGCAACACTACACTAATTGTTGTGGCCGTGTGTATAGATAACCTGCGGGAGGAAGGCGCATTGGATAGAGAATAAATAAATATCCTACGGGAATAGAGTGAAGTTGACGATCCGTCCACGTTCTATATCCCCGTCAGGTAATTAAAATTGCCGGAGAAACCAGATGGCCGGATGAACGCCGCTGACGCCTTTGCTAAGAAACATTTGCAATCCTACAAGTACTGCATTACGGGCTTTTGCGACGAATATGCAAGTCGTCCATCAACCGCCCCAATATTTGTTGACGAGTTTTATGTTGCCCAGTCCTCTCATTACTGTGCTTCTCCATCGCTTCCGTCTCCGATGTGCAATCCGTATGCGCTTCTCGATGCCCCTTCGAGGTATAGCTTTGCCTCCTCCCTTGGTGAGTACCGTTGTGATGGTGGTGAGGTACTATTTTATACAACCCGCTTTTCGTCCGGCCGTAGTACTCCATGCTTAACAGGACCTGATACGCGTGCGAAACGCGGAGATGCGAGAGATCCACCCCCTGATCTTTGAGGTGGGTGATGAAGGTTTTGAAGGATTTGGTGGTTGGTCGGTAATGGCCGCTTAATGGCGACAAATATACTAGCTGTCCATCCTGTATACGGATCGAGCCTGCGGAGGATATCCGGCCACCAGAGAGAAACGAGGCGTGTTGAAATGCTCCACTAGATTTGATTCCGACGTACAAGCGTCCAACTGTGTCAGCGACGTAAATCCATGTTCCTGGTTTTATGGATGCGCGGAGAAGATGGTTAAGTATCGTAGCAGGAGAGACGTGGAAGTGCCGCTTTGGTGTTCTGATTCGGCTAACCTGTGGGTGGCCTTTCCTTTCATCGAGGTCCACAGAGTCATTGTCTATTGCAGTGACACATTCCTCGTCTTGATAGATATCGTCATCATCATCCTCAGGGGGCTCGCTATGGTAGACCGGTTCATCGGAGTCCCTGCGCACTATGCCGTGAATCGAGTCTCTGAACTCGTCCGTGGAGGTGGTGATGAGCTCGTCGTTTTTCGCCCAGCGAAGTCTGCCATCGTCATCGACTCGGACTAGATAGTCTTTCCGTTCTTCTCTGCTGAGGTAGCGGATTCGTTCTCGATCCAACTTTTCTCTCGAGCAACCCGGCAAGTCCATATGTCTGCCCTCGCCATGATCCAACCACTGGAAGAAAGGTAGCTTCGTCTTCGACCGCAGCCACTCTTCGTGGAAAACCTGTAGATTTGTGCCGTACCGGTGCCGCTCGTCCACCATTTCCAAGAAATACCTCAAATCCATCAACATCGAGTCCGCAGACTGGGATTCCATCGACGATATGGTGCTTCCACGCGAAGGACTACTCTCCCCCGCTCCCGCGCGCTCTGCAATCTGGCCAACCTTCCTCCAATTCGCCTTCGCCTGATCCGACGGTGAAAGTCGCCTGCCTTCCACATTTGAAAACGCTCTCGGCCTCGAAGTCGTGGCGGTCCGGTACCGCACTTCCTTGAAAGCCTCCACCCACCTTGCAGAAGGGTCTAACGTCAGCCCGTCGAGTTGTCTACGCGTGCGGTGACCACGGTATGCCTTTTGGATCTTGGTGGCGGCTTCGTGCTCCTCAGCTGTGGCTTGATGATATTTGCTGTCAATCTCGCCTTCCTTTTTCTGTTGAATTTCGCTTATACGCCTGACCTCCGCATCGGTAGGACGCCGGAGCTTGTCCAAGTACTGCTGGTGGGAAGATGCCCGCGTACGAGTTGGCGCTCCTTCCGCCATCATGATCAGGAAGACGACTGCCAGGGCTAACGCAAGGCCATCGAGGACTGGGAGATTCATTTGCTACATGACTAGTCACACAACATGACGGATGAAGTGAAGCCAGGCAGGTGCTTTGATGAGGTTAAAGGCCAGCCGGCGCCTAGGAAACGGCGTGCTATTGGCGTGCAGATGAAGCAAGCGAGTATGGCCTCCTTACTATGTTAGGCACGGCGACGTTGTGTTTTTACTGGGAACGCGCGTACGAGATAGAGATTCTCTCGGGAGGGAGAATGGCTGTATGCTTACGCCAGCCACTTTGACTTGCATTTTGAAATCACGCACCCAGTCACGCCCGCTAAGCGCTTGCGCAACATGGATAATGAGATCGCAGAGCTTGTTTCGACCGTAGCGTTGGAGTGGGTGGTCGGGAGGGGAACCATAGCCGAATGGTTGTGACGGTTCTGGATCGTTTGCATGTACCCTGCCACAACCTACACCTGCTTTGCATGTCCGATGAGGCGCAGACACGAGCTCACATCACACCACGCTCACCGGAGGCCGGGGAGTGCAAGCCAGACTAACATGTATATCGGCCCTTGACGACATTCTGTTCGAAAGCCAGTTGTTTGATTGCCAATGTGGTTTTGGCAAGGTCACGTGTACGGTTTGAAGATGTTGGACAGTTATGCAATATGAGCGACGACCACAACTTCCGCCTAGTTAAGTTCAACCGGGACACAAATGTACGCATAATCCTGATGGCAAAAGGGCCTTCCACCGCTAGGGCGTCCACTTCTGTCCTCACAATCATGGCAGTGGAGCAATTAGATGTAATAGTGAAACCAACTTGCTAAATGAACGATAACGAACTAGTTGAGGGTTCCAATATCCATGAAGACGGCGGAGAGCAATAGCGACCTTACACCGCAGTCAACCACCGCCTGATGTCCTGGCTTTTACCATAGTGGGGGGGCGTTCAGTGCAACGGTGTCATTGGCATGGGAAAGCTCCATGTTCGGCATTGTTAGGTATTGGTAACAGGAGTTTCTTGCGAATAGTTCATGTCCAGTTTCGTCTGGCATAACTACGGCACGCCGCCAATGGCACTCGCGGGATCGTCCCCAGCAATACTAGAAAGTGAGGCGCTCAGCACAACCCATGTCTTCCGGTGTACTGCTCATGTCTTTCGCAAACCCAACTCCTCAATGGGATTCACCCCGAAGCTTCTGTAGCATATCTCATTGTTTATGCACGGTTGTCCTTCCCACATATCAATATGGCCGAAGATGGTGTCGTATCCGGTCTGAGGCGCTGCAAACGGAATGATGAAACACCAGATCTACTCGAAGGACAAACCATCAGCCGATGATAGAACGCGCAAAGGGCACCTCGTGCACACAGGTCAGCATTACTGTCCTGCGGCTCGCTGGTCATCTTGAATACAGCTCGTGAGCAATCTTCTGGTTTTTTTTTTTCAGTGCTTCTTGCGCCATATTTTCGAGTCCATTGAAGCATTTGCGTATCGCTTGGATGATTGAAAGCTATGTGTGGAGCTGTTGAAACATTAGAAATGCAGAACAAAAGCCACTGCCAGCAGGTACGTACTCATCTTTCTCAACCCTTAGGCGCAGATATTGAGCAGCGTTCTTGATCTTGGCAGAGGCCAATCTGCGTTGGTTGAGGCAGAATTTGCAGACATGTAGCATATCAATATGTTTAATCAGTTTTATCTTGCTGCAATGGTAAGCATAGATCCATTCGCTCTACCGATGAGCATCAGTGGATGCACAATCCATTATGAAGTCAACAGTGCCAAAGATACGATACTCCCGAAGACGTCGGGTAGTCTGCATACGAGAAACATACCAACACAGCAGGAAAAAAAAAACCCCCCCCTACCAAAACCGATGGCCATCGCTTCATTTGCGCGGGAAGTTGTGTTCTTGATCGTGTTCATGAGATTGATAGAGTCGTTTAGAACATACTTGGGAGTCAGGGCTTCGAGGGCAGCATTGTGCCGTGCTTCATTATCAATCCACAGGTAATCAAATGACATAACGATACCATAGTGTTGGCGTTCAACTGAAACAAGGATATAAGAAAATATGTAAGTTTTTATACTGGTGCGACTCTAACATCTCCCGCGCAAGACCATGATTTTGTTTTTGGGCGTGTGCCACAATGCAACAAGCGCTGGACACAATTCCATAGAAGACGGACAAATGTGATAATTTAATAACCTGAGCCAAGCTGATAAGCTTGGTTCTCCAGGGATTGGATTGGTATCGATCTATTTGACTTAAAACCCCGTCTAATATGATGCATCCCAAATCAGTACCATGTGCGCATCGACTGTACTTAGGTATCACGAGATCCAAACAGATCTTGGAATTACAGGCTCAACTGTTGAAATGGAGCTGGATGAGAATGGGAGCATTGTACTGACCGCTCAATAGAAGTACGATATCAGAATCAAGGTTTCCCCATCCTCATGTTAACAAAAGGGGGAGGCTAAAGCGAAACGGTCCACGATATGGAATACAAACAAACTCCAACCCAAACGTGTCAGACATGATATGTAGATTAGTTTTGTCAACCTTTCATGGCCGTGATTGTGTGCTTCATCCCGTATTGTTCTTTGTCGGATTCGATAAACCTCAAATGGTGGCAATACTGGAGCGCCTCCCGCGGTTAGGTTAGTGCATGCTTAGTCATTTGAGTGAGACATCAAAACTCCTCCCGCTGCTCTCTCTTTCGAATCTTCAATGACCCTCCTTTGTCAATAACATGTATGTCTTCCAACCCCACAAAGCGTGTCAAGCTGAGCTGATCTAGTCCAAATAGATGATGAAAGCCTAGAGTGTAGCAGATGAGCTTGTCTTCGGTTCTCGCGACTCTCGCTCTCCCTTCACCGGGCTCAAGTGGCGAGTGTTGCAGGCTGGGGAGAGCGTGATATCTGCGTCCGGCACGTCTACCTTGTTACATACAACGGACGCGCAGGTGGCATCTCTGATCCGACTTTGATCTCATGGAGGGTTACTGGAGGTAGATGCTGGCTTCGGTCGGAAATTTACCATTTTGTTTTGTGGTATCTAGGAAATACGACCCGTAACATTCATAAATCATGGCTCTCTCATTTCTTTAAGAAAGTAATTCTCGGCGAAGAAGCGTTTCGCATAGGCTCGTAAGCAAATACTTAACTCAATCTATGATTTTTTCTGATCATTGTGTGCTGCCACCGGCTGATCCCGGCACCATCACGGTTGACATAAACTGTCAATTTAACCCCTGCGACATGCCAGCCTTTCCAATGTACGAACACCTTAATCCACGACAACCTTGCTGGATAGTCTCCGGCGTCTCAGGCCACAGCCGGCGTGGTCAAGGATTTCAACCATTGTACTATCAAGATTCTTTACGCCCGTGACGCGCTTGCAACATGAGCTGACGGCATTAATTCAATTGCGTTTGCTCTCCAGTCCCCCAGCTTGTTGCACTCACCTGACACAATTGAGCCCAAGCTCAACCAGACTGTGCAAATGTCTTCCAATCTCGAAAAGTCTGTAAAGGGAGGTACTAAAGTCAAGCTCGCCCCTCCGAAAACGAAATATGTCGAGCATATCCTCCTGGCAACTCAAACAGAAGCTGGCGTAGCCGAAGTCTTCCGCACTCTGACGCACCGGTTACGCGACTCAACATGGACTGTTGCCTTCAAGAGCTTGATAATTGTCCACTTGATGATCAAGGAAGGAGCACCGGAGACAACACTAAATTATCTGGCGGTTGCGCCAAAGGCACGACTGGCGATCAATACTTTCACCGACGTGCAAACCCAAGGTCAGAATATCCGGAGGTACTCGGAGTATCTTTTAGCGCGTGCGCAGGCATACGCGGCAACTAAATTTGATCATGTACGGAATGGTGATATTAAGATGCGCCGGATGACCGTGGAGAAGGGATTGCTGAGGGAGACGGAGGTGGTGCAGGACCAAATTCGTGCGTTGGTGAGGTGTGATCTGTTCTCCAATGATGCGGAGAATGAGATCTCACTCACAGCTTTTCGCCTACTCACGCGCGACCTTCTAGATCTCTACAACGTTCAGAATGAAGCCGTGATGAATGTATTGAGCCATTACTTCGAGATGTCCAAGCCAGACGCAGAGAGAGCGATCAAGATTTATAAGAGATTCTGCAAGCAGACCGACCAAGTCGTGCAATATCTGAGCGTCGCACGGCAATACGAGCATGCAACAAGGCTCGAGATTCCAAAGATCAAGCATGCGCCAACCAGTTTAGCGAATTCTCTGCAAGAGTACCTTGACGACGCAGACTTTGATATCAACCGGAGACAATACTTAGCCGAACAGGAGGCCAAGCGAACGGGCAAGCCAGTGCCAAAGCGAGAGAATTCTGCGAAAGCACAGCCACCAAACACATCATCTGCCTCGCAAGTTGCCCCTGCCGCACAGCCTCCACCACAGAAAGGGCCTGCCCCCGATCTTATTGACTTTTTCGAGTCGATTGAGCAGAATCAGCAGACGATGGCACAAAGTGTTGCCCAGGTCCAACAACAGCCCGCTGGATTTCAACAGTCGCAGATGACAGGTTTCCCTGTCCAACAGCCCCAGCAGCCATTCGGCTTCCAGCAGGGCCAGTTGCCTGGTATAAATGGCATTTCAGGGGGCGCAGTCTCGACGAATCCGTTCGGCCAGCCTCAACAGCAGCTATACTCACAGCCGCAGCCGCAGCAGCCGCCACCTATTCAGACCCACTTCACCGGCGCCGGATTCGGTGGATTCAGTCCTCCGCAACAGCAACAACCATTTGCCACTCCAATGCAGAAGCAATCACCCGTGCAGCTCCAGCCACAGCAGACAGGGAGCACGAACCCTTTCCGACAGTCTATGATGCCTAGTGGTACTGGTTTCGGACAGCAAAATGCACAACGACAAGGCACCAATCCTTTTGCTCGGAGCAGCCCATTGCCAGCTGTCGACGAAAACGGATTCACCCAAATGCAATCTCCATCGGTTCTCTCCCCACAGCAGGAGACAGCTTCTTTCTCGCCAATGCAACAACAGCCTTTACAGAGTCAGCCAACTGGGACCAATCCCTTCGCTCGCAACTTCTCGCCCACACAACCGACAGCGAGTACGTTACAGGTACAGGCGACGGGAAGCACAAATCCATTTCGACAGTCAGCGTTTGTGAATCAACAAACGGGGCAAGGGTGGCAAACAACTCCCCAGGCGACAATGGGTGGGCTAGAAAATTTGGACACGATCCCCGTGTTCCCGCGGCCAGGACAAATGCAATCGCAACCTCAACAGCAGCAGTCGCCGTGGGGCTGAAATGTGCATGTGAGAATCTGGTCCATGTGGCGATGATAACTTAGCGAGGCGTTCTGTGGAGAGCGGACTGTACAATATTGATGGAAATTTTCATGATTACATATGTCGCCATGGACTCACCGAACACGTCATGTGCCGGTCCCCCCTCAGGCCATCTCATCGAACCTTAGTACAGCAAGACCTCAGTGACGCTCTGGTAATGGTCGCATGAAATAAAGTTTGCCTCTTTGCGCTCGCCAATGCCGCAAATCTATGAGACATTTGTCTTGGTCTACAATAGCGGGCCGATTTAAATTTTTTAAGATCATCAACGCATCGTATCTTGCAAGCACTTCTTTGGACTCTGCGACAGCCTGGGTGTTCCTGTTTTGTACGTAAAAGGGGTTCAATGAGTTGGCTGCAACAATCTCTCATCATTGTGCTTGGAGAGATGGAATTGCCCTCGATCAGTCAGCACGATCTCGCTTCCGCTTGCAGTCGTCTGATCACGATAATTTGGTCTGACTTCGTCGGACTCAACCGTAGTGCTGTGAAGGCGGATGAATTCAGACTTCTCTTCATTCAAATCATTTGCAAGAAAGGTCTTTAGTCTGAAGTTGACGTCGATGATTTTCTAGCTACAATGATCCTTTATCTATTTGTTGCTGCCTGTGGGATGCGACCTAGCCGGTGTGATCTTGTAGATTAGTGAAGTGTCTACCGATGCTCGACGAGTTTTCTTTTTCGAAGATAGAGATCAGTTCGAGACTGATTGAATCGCACGTCGAGATAAAGGAAAGATAGGATCCAGAGTCGTGGATTTGGTTGCAGATTGACATATCGTCATTCGACACAATCGCTGGTTTTTGCTCTTGATGCTGTCGAGATAGAATTGGTTAATGACATCCTGCTGTTCGCTGGCCAATTCGAGAAATTAGGAAATGCTTCCACTCGTGGGCTCAGCACTGCTGTGTGTTTTGATGCGCAGTTGAGCAACTAACAAGCTCAATTGTGTGTTTGGTGGTTCTCACATCACCAAAGACTTCTCACAAAACTAGCACCCCTTAATTTTGGGTGTTAGAAAACTTGGAAAAGATAGTACTGGTTTCCACTGAAAAATTGCGCAGCAGAAGGTTGTGTCATGCAGTATTTTCAAGCCTCATGGATGTACTCATATCATGGTGGATGGAGGACTCGTGAATCTCCACCCCCCAAATCTTCTTTCACTGGTATTACTTAACCGCCGATGGGCCGTGGCGTGTTGATCGTGTTTTTCCATCTCAATTGATGAATTCTCGGTGTTTACCGTTATCCTTGACACTGTGCGGCGCCCTATAGTATCTTGTCAATGTCTCGCAATAGAATTGCTTACAGCCGTAATTCATTGGGCCTCCATAAGTCAAAATTTTGAAATGTTTGTTATTACATTTCTTTCTAATCCCTTTCCTCCTATGGACAGGGTTCATCGTGCACAATGTGTAACCGGCCGCTTTTGGTGCTTCGATCAGTGATAAGAAGAGGACAAGTGTAGCATATTTAAAATTTGCTTGGCTTCACGCACTGCTTTCAGAACCTGTCGAGCCGGTTCATGGGAACAGCACTGGGAAATCCTGTGTCAAAGAATTTGTGGTGCCTGGACATTCACTCATTTAACGACAGCATGACTCAAGAGCTTGAAATCATATCGTCATCAACCAATTTGCTTTCCCGGTCACCTTTACGCCCGCATGAACATCTTGTATGTCTCGTTAGCTGTTTCCTCTTTATATCCGTAGCCGATTTCTCGCAAGAACTTTTCGAGCTCCAATTCTTCACCAGGTGGACATTGGATCCCAGCAAGAACCTTTCCCACATCCCCGCCATAGTTTCGATAATGGAAAAGAGAAATATTAAAGCCAGGCTGCAGAGTGGTCAAGAACTTGTAAAGAGCTCCTTGCCTCTCTGGAAATTCAAAGGCAAAGAGCCTCTCATTCTCAGCATTTGAGCGTCCACCCACCAGGTACCGAATATGTGACTTCGCCAACTCGTCGCGGGACAAGTCTATTGCTTTCATACCGTCGGCTTGTAATCTTCTCATCAAATCTGCGAGATCTCGTGTTCGTGTTGTGGGAGACACAGAGATACCAATCAATACATCTGCAGCCTCTGAGGTGCTGTATCGGTAGCAGAACTCGGTGACGGCCATTGGCTGAACTGCTGCTACCAGTTTTGCGAATGCTCCCGGTCGCTCGGGAATGGTGACAGCCAGTAGAGCCTCTTTTTTCTCACCGATAGCTGCTCGTTCAGCAACGAAGCGTAACCGGTCGAAATTCATATTTGCTCCAGAGGCTACAGCCACAAGCTGACGACTCGTATTTCGAGAAGGCCATTTCTCCACGTATTTCTTTAGACCTGCCAGGGATAACGCACCAGCTGGTTCGAGAATTGACCTTGTATCTTCAAAAACATCCTTGATTGCTGCACAGATGTCATCGGTATCCACTTGAATAACTTCGTCCACGACTTCTGAGCATATGCGGAAAGTCTCTTCTCCGACTGTTTTTACCGCGGCCCCATCTGCAAATAGCCCAACATCCTGCAAAGTGACTCGCTTCCCGAGCTTCAAAGACTGCACCAAGGCATTGGCATCATAAGTCTCGACACCTATGATTTTGACATGGGGGGCAATGCGCTTCACATATACTCCAGTGCCTGCAATCAAGCCCCCTCCACCAACACAACAGAAAATGGCTTCAAGCCTGCTAATGTCTGCTTGCCGCAAGATCTCAGCACCAATGGTTCCTTGTCCGGCAATAACGTAAGGATCATCGAAGGGTGGTATATTGGTGAGTCCATGTAATTCTGCAAGCCTTCCACATTCTGCTTTCGCTGCATCAAAGTCTGCACCGTAAAGTACAACATTTCCACCCATTCGCGAGACATTCATGTGCTTGATTGCCGGAGTGCCAACAGGCATGGTAATGGTCGCTGGAATTCGAAGCTTGCGAGCGGAGTACGCCACCCCTTGCGCATGGTTTCCGGCTGAGCAAGCGACAACGCCTTTCCATCGCTCCGCTTCGCTCAGATGCGCCATTTTGTTGTAAGCACCACGAAGCTTAAAAGAAAATACGGGCTGAAGATCTTCTCGCTTGAGTAGAACGTTGCACTCTAGTCTATTGCTTAAGTTTACGGCATGTGTGAGAGGCGTCGTTTCAACGACATCATACACCTTAGCTGTTAGGATAAGACGAAGATACTACGCCTATAATCAGCATGGGTTCAAAAAGTGAGCATTAACAGGAACTCTCCACATTTTGGAGATTATATCGATTGTCAAGACGCCATTTGGGAAACGCCGAACCAGAATGAGGGATGAATATCGAGGGAAAAAACAGAGAATGACACAAATATCCATTCTCCCATAGATACTTACATCAGGGTATCCGTTCGGGAGCAAGTACTCTTGTGGCACGCCAGCAACACGAATCTTGTCCTTGGGTGTGTTTGAGCCCGGCGACGGGTTGGCGGTGTATTCTGTCAATGCGAGACTTGCGTGAATTGATTTTGGAGTCTGCGGTTCCGGAGCATGAACGCCATTTGGAACAACCACGTCCGCCATGTTATTTCCCTTCTTAACAAGATCAATGTCTGTAGGAGAAGAAGTGGGATCCTTGTAAAAGAAGTCGTACCGCATGAAGGAGGTTGAGAGCGATACTTTTCTGCCAAAAGATTGCAGGCGGTGAGCAGTCCCTGCAGGCATGATGGCCACTGCTGTCGGACGACATCACCGGTCTAAGAGAAGATAAGTCGGCGACTGTCGGGCTGCATCTTTCACACACACCTCTTCCTTTCAATCGCCGTGTGGATATATCAATTTTGGGATTCGACTCTGCTTTGATTCATTGCAGGTGACGCATAGACGACCGAACCATCTCTATTTGATTTTAAGCCCTGAAAGAATCAAGCACACGACAGGCTTGTTAGTGGAAGGCAAGCCATCATGTCTGTGCCGGGCAATATCAATCCTGCGCCAGCCCCTTCATCATTTGATGAGAATAACGAATTTTATGAGGAATCAAGATGGGCCAAGCTCGTCCGAAGAGTCAAGGAAGAACCTTTGATTCCATTGGGATGTGCATTGACGTGCTGGGCTCTCCTCGAAGCGTATGTCGTCGGTTCAATCACCGCATGAGTTGAAAGCTAACTGTGCATCAAGTACCCGTTCAATTAAGTCAGGAGACAAACACCGAACGAACCGAATGTTCCGCCGCCGTATCTATGCTCAGGGTTTTACAATACTAGCAATGCTTGGTGGCTCAATATATTGGGAGAGCGACCGAAAGAAGCGCAATGAATATAATGAACTGATCGAAGACAAGAAGAGGAAGGAGCGACATGAAGCATGGCTGAGAGAATTAGAGGTGAGAGAGCAAGAAGAACAAGACCTGAAGAAGATGAGAGACAAGATGGTACAAGATAAAGTTGCTGAGAAGCAACTGCAGAGACAGCAAGCTGCAGCAAATAACCAGACAAATGGAGTGCGGAGTGCACTGGAAGATTGTGAGAGAAGACGGGATGGGCCTGTGATGGCTGCGGCTAGAGCGCTGTGGAATGCAAGACACTAAGGTCTCGAGCAAAATTGCTGCAAAGCCTGCCTGAGCTCTTGTAAAGTATTACTTGATGCATGCTATGACGGTTTCATACACTAAGTAGAGCTGTATTTGATGGTTTGAGGAAGTGGAATTGGCATGGCCACCGAAATAAGCATTTACAAAAGATGCAATGCTCGCTTGAAAAGCTGGAACTCGGCGCCTTTTTATCAGAAAGGAGACAGTCTCTTCTCTTGGGTACACAACATTCTATAGCTACTAAAAAAATTTTGAGTGACATGGGTTCCTATTTGTCTTATGAAAGGATGGATTTGAGCTGATACCAAAGACACATACGAGCGCTTGAAATGGGAATATTCATGCCATCCAGTGCTCCGAAATTATATTTCCCCTCGAGTCTTTATTCGTTTGCTTATCGAGGTAAATGTTGCGTTCGGTGTATGTGCATATCGAAACGAGCTCCAGAAACGGTGGAGATGGTGTCGACATGAATGATGTTGCTAGGCTGCACTTTTTCACCCTCTGGGAATCAGATTTGCGACGATATATATTGAACAAAAGCCAATGGCTTCAATGGAAAGTCTTTTAAAAAGGGCCGTAGCACAGGGCACAGCAGGGCAAAAGACAAGCCGCTGGGATGTTCTTTGGGAATCTTCGGCTGCTGAAGCTAATTGTATGTTTTGTTCGATCCTCTCTGCACATAAGTCGAAGTCAAAGACTCGAATTGAGATTATGTAGTCCTGAGTTGGTGGTTATGCTGGCGATGAAGGTGGAGGAGTTCACATATCTCAATGTTAATGGAGCCATCGTTGCTCCACTACGATTGTTTGCAATTGACCTAGTTTTAAGTAGCTTCAAGCTTCTTAATGCATTTATGGGGACGTTTAATGGCGTGATGATGTCTGCTACGGCTCCAACACGCTATTTGTGTATCAAGCGAACTTCATGCCGATTCGAGCGTATAGGTCCTTTTGAATGCTACAAAACTTGAAATACAAGCCGTCAACTATTACTGCAAGACGAAATGATCGAGGACACTTCATACCCATCACTTGAAGAGAGCATTGAAGTGTCCCTATTGATACCCTTATTCTCGTTTGAAGGCTAACTCATCTCGAACTCCCATGATACTCTCCAAGCGATCAATACATTCACCAAATGATCGGACAAGCTCATCCATATATCGGGCATTCTTTGGCTTTTCTGACTCAACAATTTTGTTTTCTGTACCAGATATCTTCATCATCAGCCCCCTTTCTGCGCTGCCGGTAGTGTCATCCCAGCTTGGCGCTGAAGTGATCGCGACCTTCACATTTTGCCAATTCTGACTTAACGATGTCGCACTAGTGACATTCTTCCCATCTGCTGCCATATCGATCACTATAATTCGCTCCTCTGTCTCTGAGGTGGACCCTGCTGATTGATCAATGGCAGTCAGCGCCGCATCGGTAAGGATGTCTTGGTCGTCATCGGCAAAGATGTAGTGCACGCTTGGGTGATACTGGTCTCCTGATTCTGTATCTTCGATCATTGTAAAAAACGGCCTGAAATCTGGTGGAGCTTCCAAGTGCTCAGGCTGCGGTTCTTGATACTGCGGCACCTCGTCATGGGCGGGGATCCCTTCCATTGAGTGGAACAAGCCTCCATCCGTCGGTTCGTCTATGGGCGCTGCTTTGAATTTGGATTCTGCTTGAGGCTGTCAAGACCTAGGGCTGTGTGTATGCTGTATAATTTCTTACCATCGCCGTCTTCCACAGATATCTCAGGTTCCATACCTGACGGACGCTTATGAGTGGTGTCATGATCTATTAATCGGTTGTCTGCTCCCTTAATTTTTCCATCTGATTCGTTCGTAGTAGGGGCTTTTTCGGAATTTCCAGTCGGGAATCTATCTTCCATTACGATTCGGCTTCCAACGAATTGCCATTAAAACATATCGGCCAACTTGATAGCCGGAGGTAAGGCTGTAACGCCTATCGTTATCTAGAGCGGGCCGTAGCGAGAGTAGAAGGTAAAACATTACGTGAGCCGGAGGCCCTGGGAATTTTAGATTTCAAATGGTAGGGAATGAGGCTGAATGGGATCGATAGTTGATGCGCTTGGGCGCATAAACGCTCGTAATGTCATGCTGGATTTTGGAACATTGACAGAAAATTCGCAACACCACTTGTCTTGTAGTGAAGAATGTGCATATCGATATGGCGCCCAATGAACAGGAACCCTACTATTCCAATGGCCAGCCTACGGAAACCTCGCCCCTATTGACGAGTAAGGGCCTTACATCCATTGAGCCTACCGACGGTATCACACCTGAGCATCAACTCACTGCAGAGACAGATGGCAATGACGAATTGCCAAAGCACGCGGCCGATGGGAATGCGTTGGAGCGGCAGGACACCCTTCAGAATCGGCAAAAGCAGTATGAAGGCTTGCCCGAAGTCCGGAAGCAGATGAAATATATCCTTCCTGCTTTGGCAATTGGAATTTTCTTGGCAGCAGCAGACCAGACAATCATAGTCAGCAGCTACGGCAAAATTGGCAGTGAACTCAAGGCCTTGAATCTGGCGAGCTGGATTGCTACAAGCTACTTTCTGACATTGACCTCTTTCCAACCCTTGTACGGGAAGCTTAGCGATATCTTTGGCCGCAAGGCATGCCTGCTCTTTGCGTATCTCGTCTTTGGGGTTGGCTGCATTTTCTGCGGGTTAGCCCAAAACATGCCGCAATTAATTGGCGCTCGAGCTTTCGCGGGCATAGGTGGAGGGGGCATGACGACGGTTGTCTCAATCCTGTTGTCGGATGTTGTGCCATTGAGAGAGCGTGGAAAATGGCAAGGCTACCTGAACATCATCTTCGCCACTGGAGCCTCAACTGGCGCACCTCTCGGTGGCATGCTGGCTGACTACGTCGGGTGGCGGTGGGCTTTTTTGGCCCAAGGGCCACTTTGTATAGTCGCATTCCTGGCTACCTTTTTTGCTCTTCATCTGCCAAAGAAAGATGATTCTCACTGGAAAGAAAAGCTACGACGCATCGACTTCCTTGGAGCAGCTATTCTTATTAGTGCCGTGTTCCTGTTGCTTTTAGCGTTGGACCGGGGCAGTAATGTTAGCTGGAATTCTAGTCTCACTATAATCGCCATCAGCGTATCACTTCCCCTGTTCGTTGTCTTCATACTCGTGGAGATGAAGTTCGCGAGGGAGCCTTTTGCACCTGGGCATATCATCTTCAGCCGATCGATGGCTGCCTGCTATTTCTGCAATTTCTTCTCTATGGTACGTAACTGAGTGGTTTTGAAGCCTTGTCTGAGACATACGCTAACTGCTATGATTAACTTTTCTAGTCTGGTTGGCTCGCTGCACTCTTCTTCGTTCCACTATACTTTCAAGCTGTTGACAACATCTCAGCAACAGGTGCTGGGCTGCGACTCATACCCAGCATTCTCTGCGGAGTTAGCGGAAGCTTGTTTGGAGGCATATACATGCAAAAAACTGGAAAATTTTACTGGATTACAATCATAGCATATACGGCACTCGCGGGAGGTATGACGGGAATATTCTTATTCTCGGGCATTGTTGTCCATAGTACCCTCGGGATTATACTCTGCATGTGCGTTAATGGTTTTGGTAACGGCATCGGCATTACCACAACGCTCATCGGCCTTATCGCCAACGCGTCTCACGAAGACCAGGCAATCGCCACTGCGTGCTCCTATCTTTTTCGTTCTCTTGGCAGCGTCTTCGGAGTGTCCATCTCCGCAACTGTTGCAAATCAAGCTCTGAGGAAATCACTAGCAACTGAGCTATCATCATTGGGGCTTTCAGAAGAGCAGGCGATCGAGATTGCAGATAGAGTCAGACAGAGTCTGTCATATTTACGAAAACTTGATTTTCAAATCAGGGTGATTGTCGTGGACTGTTACGCTCGAAGTACCTCTGCGGCATTTGCTTTGCAGATCGGACTTATTTTGGGCGCTGCAATAAGTGCTTGGTTTATAAAAGAAAAAGCTCTAAGCAAATAGAACCGCAGTTTCCTCCTTAAATTACAGGCAATACTTTCAAATTCTACGATACCACAGGAATATACCGCGTGAGACGTGGTAAGCATCAGGGTCGACATTTTGCTGTTTACAAATATAATGTTTAGAAGCCAGCCTGTATTCGTATGATGATAGAGAAAAACTGCGAAATACAAGAGTTCTGGCCGCCATGCGTTTGTGCAGCCAGAGACAATGCATACCTTTTACGAATGAACTTCCAAGGTCCGCAGCGTCGCCGTAGTAGGCCAGGCGCGGAGAAGAAAGTTCTCCATGGCCGATCTTGTTGTGATATCGGTGTCTTGCAATTCCCTTCTATCGATGAAGGCTTTCATCTGACGTGTTGATTCGTCGGGATTGATATGTGAGACATCAATTTCGATCTCGTCTTCAGTGCCAAATAAAAAGTGCTTCCTTCGCTTCTCCACTTCTTCAATAACACAACACCCGTTAATTTGCCATTTAGTTCATGACCTCGATCAGCCATCAACAACCTCCTCTCATTCTCCTCCGCATCACAATTCAGAACTACAGAGTAAAATTTTCTTGCAAATTTTCCACATGAGAGACCCACGTAGTCTTGCAAGCATTGGCTCGACTCTGTTTGACTGTCTGTGAAGATGAACATTGTGTTATGCAGATTTAGATCCTCTCTAATGCGCCGAAGGCTGCTTTAACGGAACTGAGTGCGCATGGCTAGGTACTGCGAACAGCCACGAGGATATTTAACTTCCACTGGATAAATGAGCTCGTGATTGTGTAAGACTGTGGAGCCGGATATAAGAGCCGTGAGAGCTTTCGCAACGGTCAATTTTCAACGCCAGGGAGACCGTTAATATAGAGAACGTAGGATGGCATGGTCGGTCGATAATATCAGATTAAGATTCTGAATTATTGAATCGTGACGCACAGATATTTAGGTTCCAGGAATTTAAAATGAAGTGGACTGATCAACCATCGAAAATATGACCATGGTGCGGGAGAACTGAGTGGCTATATATGCTTGTCGAGTCAGCGACGGAGAATCTACAGGCCAGCTGTGAAACTGGACAACAGAAAGGCTAATCCAAGTGAATTGCTCCATCGGCAATCACGACGATTTTTGAGCGGGGAAGATCGCGAATAAGAGCGTAAGGTGAGAGTGGTACATATATGGCTATGCTATCAGAGTTGGTTCAGACAATTGAACACCATCCAAGGCAGGCAATCACTAGGCTCGGGAGGCCACTTGGGATTCCTGGTCCTATGTACTCAGACAAGTAGCCCGACAAGCTAGGATATACGGAGTACAGCTCGGCCACAAAGACCGGAAAACTCCTTATGGCTGACTAAGGCGAGCATAGGGGTGTAGCATCAACTACGTCACGAGGTTTACCAGCTCCCATAATCGTATATTCCATCCTCATTCTCCCATAGAACTCCTTCAAAAGCCCGTTCGGTGCTCAATGAAGCGCTTCAGCCCCTGTAGTTCCTTCGCGACTGTTCCCTCATCCTTGCCTACGCGTCTGTCAGCATCTGTGTTAAGATCATTCCAGTTTGCATTATAAAAAGCATTCATGCATTTTCATCATACCTCTGCTTATGCTTTGGGTTCTTCGAGCAGATAATATACACATACTTGCTCTTCTTCCTTCGCACGCTCTTACATCCATCGCACAACTTCTTCACCGAGCTCCGGACCTTCATGCCCCTGACTTGCTGGCTCAAAATCCTTTGCTTCTTCGTAGTAGATGCTGTGTCATCAAGTCGCAGTTTTTGAAGACTTTGAATCAACGAGCCTTGCCGTCTCCGGAGCAGCATGGAAGACTGCGAGTAAAGATCGGAGCAGTAGCTACATCTCTGCTGACATGTGAGAGATGCTGCTGCTTGGCGACGAGCAATGAAGGCTGTAGGGACTATCCGAGATTTGGCATATGCGATCGAGTCCCGGAGGATATGGCTGGTAGGAGCAGTGCGGAAGGCGAGCATGTTTTGATGTCTAAGCCACCCAGAGTTCGACTGTGCTTTGATTCCTGAGGATAACAAAATTAATGTCTCAGTAAAGTGCTGGGGGATGATGAGATGGTGCAAGTCACCGAAGTTGCGTAATATCGTTCGGCGACGTTGTGCAGATGCTCCAGGTGAGGTCAGAATGAATGTGAGCGAAATACAGCGGAGGTTCGCCGAAAGCGGAAGGCAGTCTCCGAACACAACTTCATTTTGCAAAGAATTATTTGACACCGAGCTTGTGCGGAGAGAAAGCGACGGAAAATTTGATATATTCTTTGGGTATCATTTACGTATCACCGAAATTCCATGTATTATCGCAATAAGCTCAACGACCAGCTTCGCCCTCACTGATTCTTACACTCTTCCGCAAATTTCGTCGCGGTCGTTCACTCTCCGTTTTCTCCTCGCCTTTCTCATTAGACGGGCCACTGCTCGGCACCTGCCCTAATTTGTTCACTGGCGAAGCAGAGGTGCCAGATGTGGTATTCTGTCCCTTCTCAGCGGTCTCACCAGAAGGCGCAGCTACAACTCTATCCTCCTCGCCACCTTTCTTTGCATCGCTCTCTGCTTTCTTTGTTGTGCCAGCCGAATCCGATGGGTTCGACGAGATCTTGGTCGCAGAAGATGGCTTCTTGACGTACTTCACACTCGACTTTGATTTCGATTTCTCTTCAATGTGTGAGACGGATACAGGGGTATCCTCTTTGCTATGTCCACTCTCCTCTGTTTCCGCCGCTGAAGCAGCGCCCTTTAATGGTAGCCGTAGCGCCAGATATGTTTCTGGAGCTCTTTCACATTTCGCCATTATATCCTCCATATGTTTTCGCACTTCATCGGCAGGATTGACCCATTTTTTCACATATACAGGCAAATCCTCGAGCCCGTATTTAACTTCTAACATTAGGGTTATAGGTTGCCAGTACTCCTTCTCGGGGTCTAGAGCTGTTGAATCGGCCGCATCGCGACCTTTACAAGTGATGATAAAGCTGGCTAGGAGGTGATGTGCTGAGAGGGGTTCAAGGATGGCGTTTTGAGGGAAGAGGAATCGGTCGTCAGATGCACCCGGTATTGCAAAAGATAATATCACAGGGTGTCGCGGCGGAGGTGGAGGTGGTATCCACGGACGAGGCTGCTGAGGCAGAGGCAAAGGATGTTGGTATGCTTGAACAGTTCCGTTCGGCTGTTGCGAAGGGGCGTACGGATGTTGATGAACTGGACGACAAGGTTGCGATGTTCCCTGCTGCGGCGGAGGCATAGGGCTCTCGGGTTGAGCGTCGTTTGCACCATCATATTGTGTGATATCCTCTCGTAATTTTGCGGCCGCCTCAGCTTCACGTGCTCTCCTCTCTTCTGCCTCCCTCTCCTCTTTAATTTGCCTCTGCAGTTCATCGATGTGCCGTTGGAATACACGGAGCTGTTCTTGCGATGCATTGCCGGTAGCAACTTCTTTCATCAGACTCTTCAGCTCGGGATCTGTCGATGCGCGTGCGGCCAGTTTGCTAATCACAGGATCTGGATTCGCCTTTTTATCTGGCAGGGGCGGTACTCTCGCAGGCATAGGCGTACGAGTCATATTATTGATTGGAGGTAGAGTTCTGTTCTGCGGCAGTGGCTGCTGGGCCATGGGCGGCAGTGTGCGACTTTGTTGATATGGCTGCTGAGGGGTATACGCCGGCTGCTGTTGTGGGCGGAATTGCTGTCCATAGGTATTCTGGTTCTGTGGCGGCGCATACTGCTTCGGTGGTGGCGGTGGTTTGGGCTTTTCTTCTACGTACATCTCGCATTTGAAAATGTGCGGCTCTATTCTTATCCTGCACTCGCCTTTGTGCTTCATCCACTTGTAATCCGGGTTGTTTGGCGGAGGAGGGTTTGCATTCTTGCCAGTTTCCGGCTTGACCCAGTACCGATCGAAAATGCCTTCGAGAGTCCATCTCGTCTGCGAGCGCGCGAGGGAAGACTGAAGTACCCCGCTTTCTTTGATCGACTGGTATTCGGTGTCGGGGAGTGAGGCGGATTGTGGAGCGGGAAGGCTAGGTAGCGGTTTGCCATCAACGATCTTGGTAGGAAGTCTGGGAAAAGTTTTCTCTGACGTCGGGGCTACCGCTGGCGAAAGCGTTGATGGGGATGGGTGGACTTCAGTTGATAATCTCGGCTTCTTCGCTGGTGGTGGTTCCCGTTGACACGCTTTCGTGGCCTCGCGCTTGCTGGCCCGACGAGGTTCTCCAGTCTGCGCCATCTCATCAAAGGACTCAGCTCACATCCACTATCCTGTTACATTGAACTTCTTGTTTTCATAATATCCTAAATGGACTTCGGCGTACCCTAAATGGACTGCAAGGAAGCGTCAAGCGGCTTTCACCTTAGCCTGCTGCGGGGGGTGATGATGACTAAGACAGTTATATGTAATAATCAGCCAACCAAGCGATTGACCAGAGATTGACGTTCTGCAAACTATCACATCGATTAATTAATTTGGGACGTTTGCTATATGGTTGGGATGCTACTTTTTAATACCCTCCTTGGGAAGGTTGGCATTGTCGCCGCTGTAACTGTGGGCATCTACGCTGTGGTCCTAGGCGTCCTTTTGACCCCTTCTGTTCAGCGATTCGCCCTTTATGCCAATCATTTCAACACGCTATTCCTGGGTGATGACCTGAACACTGGTGAAGCATACGGCTTTTCCAAACACCAGGTGACCCCATTTAATTTGTCAACTCTAGACGGGGAAACGTTGTACGCATGGCATGTTTTGCCCATCGACGTCTATACTCGAAATGAGAAGATGATCTTGGCAGAGGAGAGGTCTGTTGGGCCGGTAGAAGACCTTACGAAGACCAATGCATTCCGCTATTTGACACAAGGGGATGCTAAAGTTGTGGTGACATGTATGTCTGCCCAGTTTAAGATGTGGCTATGAAAATTGCTATTTGAGACGGAAGCTAACCTATCATTTGCAAAGAAGTCCATGGCAATGCCGGCCATATTGCTCAGGGATGGAGACCTGACACGTACCGTTATCTTACCACTCAACCAAATACACATGTCTTGACAATCGACTACCGTGGCTTCGGACACTCAACAGGCTCGCCAACAGAGGCGGGGCTGATTGCAGACGGCGTAGCACTTGTCGACTGGGTTCTCAAAGTTGCTCAGATTCCACCGGATCGCATTTTGATCCTTGGACAAAGTCTTGGAACTGCTGTTTCCAGCGCTGTCGTCCTCCATTTCGCTGACCCTCAAAACAGGCTCATTCCAAAGGAGGTACGAAAACTACGTCCGCGCAACACCGAAGATAGTGTATTCAAGCCCACTGTCTTTGCCGGCGTAGTTCTCATAGCTCCTTTTTCCAGCCTGCCGTCTTTATTGCTGACCTACCGCCTTGGCGGTTTTCTCCCGATACTACTCCCCCTACGCCCTTTCCCCAACTTTGCCAGCATTTTGACATCGCAAATGGTGGATAAGTGGCCTAGTGCGGAAAGATTAGAAGCATACTATCAGAGTGTCAGTTCCCAATCTCGATTGCTGATTGGCAGTGATCGTTCGGAGCGTAGCCTTGGTAGTATCCAACTTGTTCATTCGAGACGAGATTCGGACATATCGTACCACCAGACCGAATTTTTCTGTCGACAGATGTTTAGGAGAGGAAGTGGTCCTGTTGTAGGCCAAAGAGATCGTGATGAGCGGACTGGAGATGTCATTGAATGTATTGATGGAACTCATGGTCCGGCAATGTACGAAGTGAAGGCTAAAGGAAAACCGAAGGTGAGGTTTGAGATCATAGAGCATGGCGGTGAGTACGACCAGGTTTTGTGAGGCTTGAATGCAAGAGTGGAAATGCTAAATATTCTTTTCAGGCCACAATAGGATTGTTACATACAGCCAAATTGGTGCTGCTGTTGAAAGAGCATTTGATAACTTGATTTAATAGAATCATGCAATTCAATCCATGCGTAAGAGTTGATCTTCCCAGCGGCATTTTGCTGCTCCTCTCATTGCAAAGAGGTCCCAAATCTCAATCCCTCTCAAGACCAATCACACGGTGAACCAAATGCCAACGGTTTATTATGAGTTATACTTTGACTTCGCGAATCACAAAGCAAAATGCGGTAGAAGTTTAACTGCCTTCTTGCGTGCTAGAAAACGCTTCCAAAATAGCTTGTCAGATTTCACACGTCCTTCGAGAGCATGGAAAACCGGAACTGTGAAAACAATGATGCTATCCCATGCAAAACACTGGAAATAACTTCACAATTTCGATAACACCAGAATAAGCGTTAAATATCCTGTCAAGTGCTGATCCAGATTATATTTAATAGTTGGCCAGTACACATCAATGACATGCCACATCAACCTAGGCTCTCCTCTCGTTATGATATCCTTTATTTGGCGAGATGCCGCAAAGATATAGGCTAGCAGAAGAAGTCTGGATCGATATTCATTTGGGTAAATAGCTAGGTGCTTTTCATTCTTAGCTGACAAACAAAGGTATTACTCAATATCCCGACACTGCCAAGGTACAAGACCTGGTTCAGGTCTCTTTTCAATTTCTGATCTAGCATGTCCTCAAAACTACAGGAGATGCTACGCTGGCCAGCCATGAACTCGCCTCCATTACCGACTGTCCGTCCCTAGAACGTCTCTTCTGATACCAACTCCTGTCGCACTTACATGAGATGAATTCGGCCCGTGCCCGCAGCATTCTAAGAGCCACTGAAGCTGAATAATCACACTATTTTATCCAATTTAATGCAGGAAACACCTAGCGTGCATGCATGGCTTTCCATCGTCATCAAAACTTTGGAGGCATTGTGAAGTCGAAGCTCTCTTTGGTAAAGTTCTCAGCGCCTGGCGAGTGTTTCGAGGTTTTAGACGTCCCAAAGTTTCATAAACTCCTGGTGTATAGCTAATGAGTTCGCGAGAGGGAATGGGAAAAGGAACGAAGCCTCTTGCGAGCGGAGGCGACAGTACTGAATGTGTTGCTAGGCCAAGAGGGGGTTTCATTTCTCGCACTGTTGAACCTTACTAGCGCGCGGCAAGACCAATATGCATGACCAATGGAACGGAAGGGTTCTGAAGAGCTCTTTTAAAAGTAGCTTTTTGTTGAAAATTATGTCAAGATCGCCCCGGTAAGCTCAATCGAATGAAGATTCTCCGGATTTCCGGGAGAAGTGCGGTTGCAGACACTTGCAAGACGGCGGGATTTAATTCGAAGGTCATAGATCGGAACAAAACTTTAGATGAGCTTCGGGATGACATTACACCATTTAGAGCGATACCCAGGTGCTGGAGTGAGCATATGTTGACAATAACAAGCACGGCTTGGATGCCCGAGTACTCTCATAATCGTGAGGTAAAGTACGTGACAAGATAAATGTCAAATTACTGCGAGCGAATTTTTCAATCTTAATATGCTACTTTTGCAAGGTCCCCTGAAATTTTTGACTGTTTATCGCATAGTGCCCAACCCATCCAGATGCTTTTCAAAAAGGAGTAGGGCCTTGGTGTCTTGGATCGGGATGTTTGTGACACTTGCAATCTTCGCATATTCAGCAGCACGTATTTGGGAGTTCATCAACAATTAGTTGAATCGAATTTTGCTCTCCAATCCATAGGTATATGGCATATGCCATGGGGTTACCCAAATGCGGGTGGGGGAAAGGAGCTAGCCAAACGGATGTGAGTGAACGATTCCGTTGTCCGATGGAAAATACCCTCAGGTAGATGATCGCGTAGAGCGAATCTGGGATATGGACGGGTCAAATTTACACCAAAAATCTGATTCACGCATTGAGCATTCGACTCCCACAAGATGACCACTGAAGTGACCTGTTCATCTCAGGAATGCTGAGGTTCGGCAGGAGGCACACGAAAGGGCAGAAAGGTGTAGAATGTCGGCCGCTGGCCATTTTTAAAAATACAGCCCATTCTCTGGTACGATCATGCATTTCGCAAGAGTGCCCAGAGCTTGCAAAATCCCCATTGGTTTGCACGCAGTTGGCTGAGCTGGCAGCCATTATCTAAGAGAAGAGTCAACCTCGCTGAGTACGTAAACAAACTTTTGTCGATGATACTAATGGGTCATGACTTGACGCTTTTCAATGAATATTTGCAAAGTTTGCAGATTCGAATTCGACGTTGATGACCATTTCAAACGGTTACAAATTTGTGACGGGGCTTGATGGTGCGTTCCGGAAGGTAGAGTATACCATTGTTGTAACACAACATTTTACTTTCGATTGTCCAGGCCAGCTGTAATGCAGTGAGTGGCAAAATTTACATTGGGCTCCCAACCTTTGTGCATCCTTTTGATTGCGTATAGTTATTTGTATTGAACTCGTGGGGCCGATAATTCGTAGTGAAAAGGCCGCTATCACTGCGAAGGTAGATATTTCAAACCATTAGAATAAAAGAATAACGAGACAAGCTTATTAGAACGCTGAGACAAGCAATAAGAAGAGTATGTGAATGTCATAGGATGCTATATGTGTAGGAAGGACAAAAGGCTAGTGGTCCTTGAAGGAAACATCAGAGGGAGTATCGCGAGCACGGCTATGTATTCGGAGATTCACCGAGCTGATCGAATGCTTTAATCAAATTTGTTTACCCGCATTGCCCGCACTGTCCGCATTGCATGTCTCTTGCCACTTCACACAGTTTCCCGCGGCACTGCAGAGTTTCAATAACGCCGAAGACGTCTTGTCTTCGGCCAATGCCTTCATTGTTCTTCACAGAATGCTGGAACGAACTGGTCGCTCTATATTTCGTGCTTGTAAATACCCATCTTCTTTCCCTGCACGCCCGCCTTTCGCCCCTCGTGCCTTTTTCTCGGCCGCGCCAGCTGCAATGGTGGCGCTGCAACGAACAGCCTTCTTCGACGCGATCGAACGGCATGACGCCAATACCCCGGCAATCATCCATTCCCTCTCCGGCCGCTCTTTCAATTATGGATCCATCCTGTCTGATGTCGCAGCTGTGAAGGAGAATCTCTTGCAGGTGACAGGCAAGACAGAGCAGAGCCTGGTTGGGGAGAGGATAGCATTTCTGGTCGAAAATGCGTACGAGTATGTAGGTGCGCAATTCCCTGATGCTGGCGGATCCTCGCGACATCTTCTGGGTGCTGATAAAATGATCGTCAGTCACCCTCCTGGCATGTTTTGCATCCAACGCCATAGCTGTTCCCCTCGCCCCGTCATTCCCACCGTCAGAACTTCGGTACATCATTAATCACAGCGAGGCGTGTGTGCTGCTCTCGTCTAGGAAGTTCTCAGGCCTTGCGGCGAGCGTGCTGAAAGAAGGCTTGGATCACCGGCCGGTGAGTGCACATCTACAGAAGATCGAGCACGGTTCTACATCGGCGATCCCTGTCAACATGACTGGCTACACCCATGAAGCTGAAGGAGGTATGATGCTCTACACCTCTGGTACGACAGCAAGGCCAAAAGGGGTGCTCTTGCCGACCCATGTGCTGACTGCACAATGTCGAAGTCTTCTTGAGGCCTGGAAATACACAGCGAAGGACCGTCTTCTGCATGTTTTACCCTTGCATCACATTCATGGTACCGTCAACGCACTTCTCACCCCTTTGCTAGCCGGCGGCTCGATCGAGTTCATGTTCCCGTTCAATGTTGACAACGTGTGGAAACGCTTTGCTGCACCTTTCATGCCCCAGAATGAGCATGCCAATGGATTTACCAGTGAGCAGCAGAAAGTGCCAATCACATTCTTCACTGTCGTCCCTACCATCTGGGCTCGGATGCTGCAGTCTCACCCACATTTGCCAGAACCACTACAAACAGCCACACGTGAGGCCATAAAGAGAAGGCATTTACGGCTGAACATCTCCGGATCTGCCGCGCTTCCAACGCCAACAAAGAAGGCTTGGTCCAGTCTTTCTTCTGGCAACATTTTGCTCGAACGGTACGGGATGACAGAAGTAGGTATGGCGCTCTCCTGCGGCTTGGCGGACGAAGATCGAATTGACGGCTCGGTGGGCTGGCCATTGCCTTCTGTCGAGGCTCGACTGGTTGATTCAGATACGAATGAAGTCATACCAATTGGTCAAGACCAGACGGCCGATGGAAAAGAGAGATCTGGTGAGATCCAGCTGCGAGGGCCAACAATCTTTCGAGGGTACTGGCGTAACCCAGAGGCGACGAAGAAAGAGTTCACATCCGACGGATGGTTCAAAACGGGCGACATCGCCGTCCGCAGACTCGTATCTGGATCCGGTGAAGGTAAAAGTGGCAACTGGGCACGCGGCCCTGCTTACTTCATACTAGGCCGCAAGTCTGCCGATATCATCAAGACTGGCGGTGAAAAAGTGTCCGCTCTAGAAGTTGAGCGCGAACTGCTTTCGCTGCCGGAAGTACGCGAGTGCGCCGTCGTGGCCTTGCCTTCTGTGGCCTGGGGCCAGAAAGTCGCAGCGGTCGTGGTCTTGTCCGATGTAGGGAATTTGGCGGGCAAAGGAGGCAAGAAGTGGAGTGCGCTAGATATGAGGCGAGCTTTGCAGGGGCGCCTGGCGGCGTATAAGATCCCACAGGATATGGTTGTTGTCGATGCAATACCGCGAAATGCGATGGGCAAGATTAATAAACGGGAATTGGTGGACACGGTATTTGGCAATCAAGAGAAGATTCGGAGAAGAAGTATCGTGGTTGCAGAGGAGAGGCAGAAGAGAAAGAATGGCTGAGGGGAAATATTCATTCTCTGATGTACTTTTGGAACCCCAAAGCCAATTGATGGCCAACGTACGGGTTGCTTGTGTGCCCCTGTCATATTCTCTCTCGGCTTGTTCTCGGGCGATACTGATGTCTCTCCGGCCAATTTGTGCAGCGCGCGGCTGGCGGAGGGTACTATTGATCACTCGAATTTGAATTCAAGACATATTGTTCACCACATTTTGGGATGGCGACAAGATTTCCCGTGTGATCAGCTGCCAAGCTAGCACATTCCCCATCTCGCAACAAGTATTGCAAAGTATAGATCAGTCCAAAAGCATGATGCGCTGGCAGACGATGGATACTAGACTCATCCGGAACGTCATCGGAAACTGCGGAAAGTATCGGATTTAACATGACTTGTATAGATCTTCATATCTAGCGAGACGGTAGTCTATCAACAATCTATAGGGAAACATTGCGCGTTAGTCTAGGTGAGCGTCATGTATTATTTATCTCACTGCCTCTCAGGAGGCCGCAGACTTTTCAAACCAGTACTCAAACTGCGCTTCTGCTTCTGGACCATATCCTTGGTTCCCGAAAAATCCAAATTCAAGCCCAATTTGTTGAACTTGCGAGGGACGCGATGGTGCTCCTGTGGCTCGGGCGTCGAAGTCTGTGACCTAATCGTTTGCATGGGCTGGACTCTCTGGTGGAACAGTCTTTTGTATTTCGCCTCTGGGGAGATGGATACGTTTGGAGGTGGGACTAGGGAAGACCCGTAGCCTGGTGATTTAGCTGCGGGCATTCGGGTGGCGGTAGGTGTATTGAGCACAAAATATTTCGACGCCACACTGGGCGTGACGGGCTGCGACGCCGACGGGAATAAGGGTTCTGGTGATTCAGGTGGTGACATCGATGTTTCGGACACTCCGGAGTCATTCTTATCCAGATCGGTCGTCAGAGTGGTCGACGAGGAATTGGCGGATGAGAAATAGTCTAGTTGGCTCGGCCCCGACTCTTTGGGCGCCATCATCATTTGCACTTCGGCAGGTTCGACCATGGATTTGATTGGGCGGTGCAAATATCCACGCCCGGGCACCTCGCGCGGCACAATGGTGCTCCGAGCGCTATTGTGGCTCGCTCTGCTGCCTCGTCGCCTTCGGCCATGTTTTTTCCCGTTCGGCTGTGATATGACGGTCTTGCGTAGGTCTGCTTGGCTTTGGCTGAAAGCCATATCAGCATACAGTCCCTTGGTCGCGGCATCCAGTTGCAGTTCGATGGCGAGATGGTTCCTGATTCGACTGAGCTTCGGCCAGGTTGCGCGTTCACCGTTGGCGACTGCCTGTCGCATGAAATCAGGGGTGGGATTCGACAGAATGTTTGGAAACTGAGTATAGGAAATCTCAGGGATGATGGTGACATCTCCGGAATAGCGTTGTCCCAATACCGAGCGCAGCTTGGTCATGGTTGTGGGAAAGAATCCAAGCTCAGCTAAAACATGCATCCGATGCAATGCCTCGCCTTTCGCCAAGTTGGCAAGGGCGTGCACCCAGTCCGTCCCTGCTGACAGGAATGAAGACGAGGCGGAAGCCTCATCGTCTTCCTCCTTGGCAAGAAAAGGCACGACATGGGGATTGACTTGCGAGACAATGAAATGATTGACATTCCACATTTCTGCCAGTCTTGTCATCGGAAGATCGTTGTCGACCGACCCGTCAATCAATTTTGTCGACTCGGCCGTCCACCGACTGATCTCATTAGTCTTTGGGTCTTTAGCTTGGAGATCTGCGGATGAAAAGACGAAGGGGACTGAACAGGAGGCCGCAACGGCAGACCAAATCATCACGTTAGGACATGTGATGTAATTGAGCAGTCGGGGCGTCTCGTACAATCCGGCGCTGGATACACCGATGTTGAGGATGCGTCCGGTGCGATTATATGCTTCTCGAAACGTAAGGGTCCCGAGAAGATTTTTCATCACGCGAATTAAGTTTTCGATATCGTAAACGGCGCCCTGAGTAAAGAATCGGGTCACTTTGGCGAAAATCGAGTGATCCTCGTCCTCCTTTTCGAAGACATCCAGCTCTCCTTCGCAAAATTGCTCAAGAGACCCAAGGATTTCCTCGTCGGTCCGGGTGCACAGCACGGCGCAGACAATGCTGCCGGCAGATGCGCCTGAGATGATGTTCGGTAAGGCATTGGCTTCGAAAAGTGCCTTGACCACGCCGATATGGTTCATGCCGAGGATGGCGCCACCCGATAAAAGCAAGGCACTGCGCCCATATGACTGTCTCGTGTACTTCAACTCTTCGTGGATTTCGACTCGATCCGCCATATGTGCGCTGGCGACGACCTTTTGGATGCATTCCACCACGGTTTTAATGTATCGCTCGATCAATGCCTTGGTTCCAATCCGAGAGTGTTTGTAGAGATTAACGTTTCCCATGCCGCCCAAATCTCTTGTCAACGAAGTTCTGATAAGAAAGCGAAGTTCACCCATGTTTTCGGCATCTCGAGCCTTTTCTAAACGTTCTAACCGGGATCTGATGAGTTCGTAGTCGTAGTCGTCCGACTCGTCTTGCTCTTTCCACTCGTTGGCATTCTCAAGCTGGTCCAACTGAATTGCCGCACATTGCCACTCGTCCAACGTTTCCGCAGCATTCAGTCTCAGCAGCTGCAGTCGACGTTCTTGTTCATCTGCCGACAGCTGCTTGCTCTCGCCGCCATAACCCAAACTCTCCGCCAGCGTGCTGAGCGTGTCGAGAGGACTACGGACCAGCCGCCTCACCGGCTGCAGGATCGCCGCATGGCTCTTGGATGTCCGGAGCCGCTTCGGTGGCCTTTCTGTAGCCCATTGATCGGGTCCTCCATCTATCCCGTGAACCTGTCGTCTGTGAAAGAAGTCCATCCAGATGCCCGAGCCATCAGTCGACTCCCAAGATCCGTGGAAATAGCGCAGCAACACGAGCGGGCGTGGCTAAGTAGTCGATCGTTGGCAGTGCCGTGTGTGATGCCGGTGAATAAACTAGTTTGGGTCAGCATCATTGCTCTAGCCGGAAGACATGCGTGGTAGCCCATTACCAAAACACTGACCGCCGGAACTGCGAGCGTCACATGCGCGACACTTTGCGCGCTAGCCGGCATCCGCCTTTGACCCGAAGCTAGGGGGGCGGAGGTAGAGACAGGTTGGTCTCGGCCAACAGCGTACCAGCCTTTCGTGTGTTCCCCTATCTGCGATGTTCTTCCGTGGCCCTGCGACAGTTTTCAGCGGAGGGTCAGCCGAACTGGGCGGATGTGGAGCGGGTGGCTCAGATGATGGACCTCACGAGGGCCGGGAAGCCCAGCTCCGGCTCCCCGTATCCGTACAATAATATCATATGAGGTAAGTAGGTTAACAGTTCTTCAATCGATCAAGTGGAAAAAAGTCGCATCAACCCCTCTCAGTGGGCAGCAGATCATCTGGTGGGGGGGATGGGGGGGGATTTGCTAATGTGATCCTTCTTGCTGCACACATGCACACGCCGCAAAAATAATATATCAGGCACCGGCGCTGTTATTGGTCTATCTGCAGTCTGCATGATATATTTCGACGGGAGGGCCGCAGATCACGATCCCCACGAGGCGGGCAGGCCGGGAGGGTAAACGGACAGACGGGTTGATGTACGGGGGCAGACGGCCACGGTTTGACAGACAGCGTCTGCTCCACGACCACAGCAGTCATAGACGAGAGTCATCCCGTAGAAGAGATGGCTCTGGTCTGGGTAGAACGTGCCTACCTGTCGGTCCGATGGTCCTGATCCGTCCGAGCATCGACAATGTGTCGACGGCTCATTCATTGGCAGCTGCACAGCGGTCATCAGGGTTGTCGACGCACACGCACGCCCTTCACAGCTGACAGCTGACACAAATGGGTATACCTTCTCGCAACATCTGAGCTCTAATCGCACTGTTCGCTCATTGTGACCCTTCCACCTCCCTGGGACGACCCGTTTCTCCTCCCAGCTCGCCTAAATGCCAGCGAAGTACCTCGATGCATGGTCGAAAGTGAAACGTTCACATGCCATGTCATCCGGCTGCACGCGTTGTGATGGGCTTGATGGGCCTGATAAGGCTGATTGCCACCTTATCGCGGCCGGATGGCAGATGGCGATACAATTGGTGCTTCATCAGCCCAACGAACGAGGGGACAAGAAATCAAAAGGGATGCGTGCGAGGAACGGGAGACAGCGCATGGCCTGTTATCGACCAATTATCGCATTTGCATGTGCGAAAGGCCCAGAGGTGGCATTTGAATGGCCATCGCGAGTGGTGGTGATAGAATTTATGAACCGCCTGCAGCAGCGGAGCGGATGCGTGATATTCAGGCACCTCCGTTGGCAAGACTCCTGGATGGATACTCTTAAAATCATGCCTCCCGTATGAGTAATTGAATTCGTCTAACAAGTTGGGAAGGGCATTGAGAATCAATATCAATCCAATCCGCTTCCTCTGGCCTGCACTACCAGCACACTGGCCCTGATCCCAGCAGTCAGAATTGCGTCTGCTGCTTCTCCGAGACACCCACCAAGATCACTAGGGTCTACCGTTTTATTACGGCCGAGAACAACGATATCGCCGCCATTCCGGGGATTTTGCGCGAGTTCTTCTCGGGCCACTGCCACGACGTCTTGTATGGGCGATGCTGCGACACGTGTGCCGAACACCACCCTTTTCTGGAGTTCAGCTGCCACAGACCTCTGCATAGTTGCGAAGAACGCGACATCATCGTGATCAGTCTCGGGGTTCGGCATGCTGTCTCCTTTGTCCGTGACAACTATGTGCTCTCCTCTAGGATTGTTGGCGGTGCGCTCACTTTCCGTTTTGAAGTGGAGAATCGTCGCGGTGACTTCGGGATTCTCCGCTAACTGTAGGACCAGTCGCAGCGCCACTCGTCCGTCTGCTCCTCCACAAAAAGGCATGAAGATGTGGTGGCTGCGATCCGCACTTGGTAACAATTGGACATGCTCTCGGTGATGGCTACGGACGCTCGAGTAACTCATCGATCTCTGAAGATCGCCGGGTCGCCTCTTTAAACTCCCGCTGAAGTCCTTGTTGACAAACACTGCAGTGTTGCAAAGCGCTTGATCAAGCACCTTCACAATGAACGCAGAGTAGCTGTTTGATTTGAGCTTGTTGTGAACACTATCGTTGCTGATGGTGTGCGATTCGCTCATACTTCCAGTCTCGCTCCAAGGCAAGAGCAGGAGGTCCGAAGATTCTTCTGCAGCTTTCGCAGTAAGAGTGTCGGCATATGAAAACTCCGGCACGACGTTGACTTCACCGGAGACTGCAAGGTTGTACAGCTGACCCAACACGCGAAATCCGTTAAGCACTGGGTCGAACAAGCCGTATTCATCGACTTCGGAAACTTTCATCACTGCAGATCCGCGATCAGTGAGCTCTATTAAACGCACGCCGTGGATCTCTACCAAACAGGTCTTTCCCGAAACAGCTGGCGAGTCTTCCTCCACACCCGAACTCTCCTTGGTGAACGAAGGATGCTTCCGCTCAATCATCTCACTTTGTTTTTTTCCAAGCAACGACACAAGAGCCAGCAAAGCCGGCATATTGTCTAGGCGTAAATAGACAAGTAAGCTTCTGACCTTGGTGGACTCTAGCTTTTGAAATGCTGTAGGATCCATGTCGGATGCTGCGTCGGTGGTGAGCGCTACATTGTCCCGATTGATCGCTCCAAGCTTCCAGGCTTCAATCTGCCGCTGATACCAAGGAGGGTAAAGCCACTTTACTAAAGGAGTTGTGGCGAAGGTGGTTATCAACGCCATTAAGACGAATATAGTGAATGTTCTCTGACTTAATATCTTTGCTTGCAAGCCGATGTTCAGCACGATTAGTTCAACCAGTCCTGTCGTCATTAGCGCGCAATCTCGTTCATGCGGCCTTGGTAGGATTTCAAAATACCTTTACAAGACATAAATGAACCAATTGTGAAGGACTCGCGCCAGACTAAACCGTTGGCCTTGGCTGCCAACGTGCCGCCGGCGAACTTCGAACAAAAGGCTACCGCAATAACGCCAAACACGTAGGCCCATGTGATTCCATCATCGAGAAGGCCCAAATTTGTCGAAAGACCCGAAAGCGCAAAGTAGAGTGGCAAGAATAGCGTGCTGACCAAATCCTCGATCTTCTCTGTGACTTTGATTGCGAACCCGCCTTCATGAGGACATATCAAGCCCGCCATAAATGCGCCAAAAATAGGGTGTACCCCGATTACACCCGTGAAGAATGCGGATGTAAGAGTGATCAGAAGTGTTAGGGCAATAATCGACTGCGATGGCCCGTCCTGGAGCGAATGAGTTCGACGGAGGATCCACATGAATGCCGGCCTGACGGCGAAGACTAAGAAGATCGCGTAACCTGCACATGCGAGCAATATCCAGAGTGCGGTAAGACCGCTCCCAGCATTAACAAGTGCAACACACAGTGCGAGCAAAATCCAACCCACCACGTCGTTGCTGACTCCTGCTGAAAGCACAATGACCCCGACGGGCGTAGACAGCAACTTTAATTCCGTCAAAATGCGGCAAAGCACGGGAAATGCGGTGATGGACATTGCGACCGCAATAAACAGGCCATATGTGCCGAACGATATCGGGACTACACCTACTTCATCGCGGAATTGGTGATATAGGCCATAAGCGATGGCCCAGCCGAGGCCGAATGGCAACGCCATTCCCGCAGTCCCTACGCTCGTGGCGATCTTCCAATTACTGGCGAAGTAACGAAGGTCTACCTCTAAGCCCACGAGGAACAGGAAAAATGTCAAACCCAGATTTGCAACCAGAGTGAGGTTTGGGATCGAATCTTTCGGGAAGATGGCCTCGGTGAACCCAGGCACATGCCCCATGACTGAAGGGCCCAGGAGAATACCGCCAATGACTTCGGCAATAACTCGAGGCTGACGGAGAAGCGAGAGTGGCCATTGGAGGATTCTACAGAATATGAGGATGATGCTAGCCTGAACCTCGATCAGCTACATGTACCAATTGAGACAGTGCCAGCATCCTCACTTGTATGATGAATAAGATAATCGGGTTAGTGGGACTGTATTTGGACGGATTGCCGCCTTCCAAGATGCCTCCCTGCGGAGTTGCCCTCAGAGTGCTCGAAGGGGTCACCGAAGCGATAGTCTTCGTAACTATATCCGTTACGGTAGTCGTGCTTGTTGCCATTCTCGGGCGGTTATGCGAAGAATTTTGTGGAGTATATCATTCGAAGACATGGAACGCAGAGGCGGATGGATAAAGCTGAGAGGGAATGAAGAAATGTCAGCTGCGGTAGAATCCACCTACCCGCACGTTTATAGGACTGGCTGCCGCTGACGGCCCAGACCTCGACAAGGTTTCATCCATTCGGCAATATGTGGTAAAACTAGATATGTTGCGATAAGAGACACTCTCCAGAAATCACGGCTCCTCCATTATATCCCATATTGGCGATGAATTTTGCTCTCAACGCCTAATTACTGGTTCTCTGATGGCAACATCCGACTCCCAGCGCTTGCCCAAGCTGATCAAGGAATGAGGTCGGCGTCCTCGGCAGGAATAAACCAAGTGCAGCCCCACCACCCTCCCACAAATGCCACGACCTTGGCATACGGCGTAGTATATTTCATGTATGATAACCTCCTGCTAATTCATGGTAGACCTTCCGCAACAAATACTGGATTCATTTATCAGTTACTGATAGCCACTCGTCGTGTCGGCAGAAGCCGGACTGGGGGGCAAGGTCCCATTCGCCCAAAGCACGGGTTCTTCACCCAACACAAAGTCCAATTGTCCCCCGTCAGCGAACACGTCATTCCATGTGATCCAAGCCTTATCCCAAGCCTTTCCATTAACCTTCAAGCTTTGTACATAAAACGCAGTGTATGGGTTGCCACCAGTGGATGTGATTTTCAGCTGTTTACCACCACCTAACTTGATAGTCAGATGCTTCATCCACGGAGAGCCAATCAGGAAAGTAGTTTGTCCGGTGATTGGGTACAGGCCGATCATGTTCCACCTGCAAAGATCAGTCAGCATATAATGCTGTTCACGGAGAGGGAGCGTTAAACTACAAAATCCACGTTTGCATAGCTCCTGCATCACTATTTCCGGGGATACCATCCGTACCAGCACCATAGAACGCCAACGCCGCTCGCCTAGAGTATTTAACCGATAGGTCCTGCCTCCCGACAAAATTGAACAAATACGGGGTCGTAAAGGCCGGCTCATTGCCAGGATTGAAGAGAGTGCTGCCATAAGCGGAATTACTGCTGTCCAATCCCGGCTGAAAAAATGTCTCAAGCCTTTGGATGAACCCTTCACGGCCACCGCTCAACTTGATGAGATGATATATGTCGTGATGTGCGTTAAAGGAGTATGACCACGGCGTATCCTCATAGAAGGGATCAGGCCAATAGCAACCTCCACATTGCGTAGGATTATAGGGATACTCAAAACTCCCGTTTGCGTAACGGGGAACAACGAAGCCACTGCTGTTGTAGGACTTTTGCGCGGGGTTCCAATGATTTCGCCAGTTACGTGATCGATTGAGGTACTTTTCAGCATCTTCTACAAGCCCTAAACCTGTTGCGACTTGGTAGAGCCCAAAGTCGTTTGCACTGTACTCCACAGCCCTTGACACGGCTCGAGAAAATCGGGGTGTGATATAACCGTATTGTAGCCAGTCCGGTAGAGCGCCACGGCCTTCCTTTGTTGAGGAATCTGGAGCACTGGGGTCGTGGTTGTTTGGTGGCGTAATTTCAGCATCCGTCCACATAGCTCTGTAGCCATCCTCCCAATCTACGCCATCTATGACCCCTTTCACGTAAGCATCTGCAAGCACATTATCTGCATTTGATCCACCTTGCGTACGGCCTGTATAGTCTGACGATCTTGCATCTGGCAACCATCCTTCATGGCGCCAGATATCTATGATGCTCCGTATCTGCTCGGTATAGGATGTAGGCTGCAGTACATGCATGAGGGCTGTTCCGCACCTGAAGAGATCCCAATATGTGAAGATGTCATCATAATAAGGCTCTGAGGATGTCCAGAGAGGATTTTCGCCCGTACGGTTACTAGGGATGATCATCATTCCGTAAATGTACGAATATATCATGGTCAGAACCGTCTCATTGGTTTCGCTGGTGGAGACTCTGCTGAAAACCTGTCTGTTCCATCGCTCTTTCGCGTCCGATTCGAGATCTTTGAGAGATGTGCCGGCAGGTATTTCCGCGGCAACATTTTCACATGCTTTTGATGAAGATAAGAAACTAATTCCGACCCGGGAGACTATGCTGTCGCTGTCGAACGCGAATACGCCTCCCTGACGATATGTGCCATTTGTTGTGGTGATATTCCCGTAAGAATAAAGCGTACTCCCATCGCCAGTAAAAGTCTTCTTGCTAACCGGTTCATGATCGAAATGCCCGCAAAAATATATTTTCCAATTAGGTGCCAAGTTCCATCCATTGTTATAGATACCATAACCTGTATAGCTTCCATTCTCAAGTAAATTGAATTGGCCTCCAGCGTATCCTTGACCCCAGCCGAGACCTCTGAAGCTCGGCAAAACATGAGACACGTCTACAACGATTGAAGAGATATTTCCAGTGGGAAAGCTGTATTGATACAAACCTGCGTGTTCGGTGGCAGCTAATTCAATGTCGATGCCGTTGACCAATGACGATTTGTAGTAGCCGATTGATGCGGTATCGTTCTTGACGCGATTCTGTCCGAGGTCTACAAGAGGATTCGGCACTGGACCAAGAGCTGGCATTTGGTTTACTACTCCTGAAACGGTTTTGCACACGGGCATAAGCCATTCTTTCGACCCCCAGGCTTGGAACTTTGTCTGACTTACCGTACTTAGGCGCGCCACCTGTACCTGATTCGTGCATCATTGAGAAGCCCCAGATCCGGCCGGCAACTCCATATCCGCTGTACTCGTCGATCGTGCCATCTTCAACATCCGGGCCCAGCTTGACCATGCTGAACGGAGCTGAGGCTGCTCACAATTTAAAGTTAGTCTGCTGCTGGCATATAATAGGTGAGAGAGATCACACGCACTGACTCCTGGAAAGACGTTGCCCCCATTCTGTGTCCCTAAACTGTGAGTGGTGAGTAAATAGAATTGTGCCAAAGCTTGGTGGGCATACAAGACATTGACGTGATGAGTGTAATCCGTCATGCCATCTAGCTGTCCGGAAGAGACTCTGAACAATAATACGAGCAATGCAGGCAGACGAAACTTCATCTTGACGAGTCCCGGCAGAACAAGGAGAGGGTCGAACGTAGCAGAAGTAAGGTAGGTGAAGAGAGATATCACCCACCGTTGTCAACTATGTCGTCTCCATTTTTTTCTGCAATGCTACCTTCCTGTGGCTTACATATGTCTACTCGAATATGGCTATCCAGCCAGTATGTGCAGGGTTCGAAGACGAGAAAGGTTTGGGATTGACAGCAGTGTTGTATCTCGCAACATTTCCAGCCGAAAAAGCGTTCCTCCTATGCAAGCACGCCTGGCCGTTGCTGCATTTGGTTGGCTGCTCCAGCAGTGGAAGTGGAGTCGCAGTTGAATCCTTCTCGGCAGGTGTGATTAATGCAATGTAAACCTTCATGGATCACTAGCGTAAATCTTTGCGGTCATAGAGGCGGTGCTGAAATTGATTCCTAGTCATTGCAAACGCTTGATGGTGCAGGTGAACATAAAATTATCTATTAGCGCCACGCAAATCATGAGTTTTAACGGGTAGAATATTCAGAAGATACCTATCCACAATCGAAAGGTGGGAGGCACAAGCCACCTTGCCTTGCTGATAAACACATATAAAACCCTCACAGGACAGTACATACACAGACAGACATGGTTCTTTGCTTCATGAATCCTTTAAAAGTTTCTTTAAAACAGTACTTTACAGGGTTTCAGTTATCGATTCCTTTTCCTTTGGAAAATTTAAGCCCCTTTTCTATATCTTTTCTTAGCCGTGGAAGTGCAAATTCGAGTAGATGCCGTTCATACTTCGACAATTCGCCAATACCGAGTGCTCTGACAAGTCCTTGGCTGCCGAGATCAACTGGCACTGCAAAATAATCCACGCCGAGGGTCTCAGCAATCTCTGTTCCTCCAGGCAGGCCGGGTAATTAAACGTAGGCTTCTTCTATAGAGCCTTCGGGACCAAAAATGGCAGTCAAGAGTGAATTGACAAATCGGACGGCAACGTATGCCATGCATGTGGTCGCAGAGCCCGCGCCTACCTTAACTTGAACGATCTTGTCTCCACCAAACTGAAATCCTATCCTTGGAATCAGCAATCAAGCAGATCAATATTTGGTAATGACTTATGGTGGGTTAATGAGTCTAGTTCCTCCATATTCAAGGTTCCCGAAGGCTTGCATTGGCTGTAAAGAGGTAATATTGTCGATCCACTGTGGCCTCCAACCACAGGAATCTTAAAATCTTTCGGGTTGTCGCTCTGCAGAACGTGGGCCAGGAAGGTTGATGCCCTGACAACATCTAGAGTCGTAGCGCCAAAAACTCTTTGCGGGTCTAGCACGTTATGTCTCTTCAATACCTCAACAGCAATTGGAAGAGTGCTGTTAATGGGGTTGGTGATGATCAATACAAAGGCTCTTGGACAGAATTTAGCCACACCAGTGACTAGGTCCTTAATTACCTTGGCATTATTTTGGAATAAGTCTGCAGTTATGATGTTAAACAGACAGAAGGATAAATAAGGGAGAAAAAGCGCACCATCACGAGTCACTCCCGGCTTTCGCGCAATACCTTTCGCCCATCAGCACAAGAAAATGCATCTTAGATCTGAAGGGATATTACCTGCAGGTATAATGACTATGTCTGCACCATTCAAAGCCATCTGCAAACCATTATTGTCAGAAGACAGATACCCGGTGACTTTGGCCGGAGTGTCGATATGGTTCAAATCAGTTGCCACGCCTGGGGCATTGACAACGTCATAAATAGATAGTTCTGTAAGCAGATTGCTCTATTCACAAGTTTCAAGTCATCATTCAACATTTCGCTATCCGTAATGAAAATACGTACGCTCTTTAGTAGCAAACTTAGTGGTGATCCAATTTGGCCAGCAGCACCGAAAATAGCTGCCTTAACCATTTTGATCAGGCTCTCTTCAATATATTGAAAATATCATTCATGTTTCACATTATACAGACGAAACTGGTCTTTAAAGGACCTCTATATGGTCAATAAAGCCTCCATCAGCTTAAACTATTAGCCTCATCTATACTCCTCTTCAGAACCGTCGCTTTCAGCGCCTTCTTCATTATTGGTACGGTGCTGAGGTTCTTGATCCTCGTCCTCAGAGCCCTCCTCTTCCTCACCAATGTCTTCCTCAACGTCCGAGATTTCCACCACCTCTTTACGACGCTTCTGAGAACGATTAGACGCTAAAGGAGCGCGTCTTCGTGTTTGAACAGCAGGAGCAGGAGTTATAGGCTCAGAATTGGCAGCTTGCTTGGCGGAGGGATGCGTGGCGCGTTGCGAAGAGCGTATGACGGACACAATGATAGAAAAACACCTGGAACAGTCTATACCAATCAAAATACGACAAGGTAATGCTGTTCAAAGAGAAGACGCCACCTAAGGATAGCAATCCAAGGGTGTACACAAGACACACACATCTCGACCAAAACCGGACGAAATTCGAAGCTGATTACACCAAATTCAAGTGCGTTCGACGTACACTTACGCACCAAGCGCACGGCGCACCGCCGGCGTTACCCATCGAGCTTTTGACAGCTCCATCTCACCGGAAACCAGACAAAAAATTTTTGAGGTGTTGCTAAGCCTTGGACCTTGGACCCTGAAAATTGAGTACTGGACCCTCAGGGCCTAAGGCACCAAACATGACCCCACCTAACAGCCAGAGAGGTGCAAGAATGGAAATGGAGATTGACAGCGAGGGACCTACTGTCGTGGGGATTGACCGCAGGCAGGTTGGGTTGTGGCGGCAGGCGGAAGCGGTGGTGGCACACCTGCCACGGTAGCTGAGCTTTCCGACACACACACACACATACACGCAGACAGACACAGACAGACAGACAGACAGACAGACAGACATTGACATTTTTGTATTCTTATACATGCAGATATATACACGTATCATCACTCACCTTTCAGACCTGCAAGCATAACCTGAAAAGCCTACACACACATACGTACAGACAGACAGATAGACAGCCAGACGGCCAGACAGCCAGACAGCCCGACATCCAGACAGGCCGGTCTTGTATCATACGCTAATGCGACATTCACTGGTATACTGAACTGGTTGCCTACTCGACCTATGCGTGATATGCTCCCTCCCAGGACGACGGACACTCAGGACGTCCGACTCCACGACACTAGGAGTAAAATACCGATTTATCCTAGTTGTAGTTGACCGCCTAACTAAACGGGTGTTCTATATCCCTACAACGGGAACAACTGGCCGCTCGACAGGGTGAGACAGTACTGGTCATATCATACATTGCCGCCTTGGAGATTGTCGCTCTGACAGCTGGCTTTGCTGCGCTTCTGCTAAGAAGTAGCGCGCATAAGTACACGGGATCAAAATCATGGGATGACAGCAAGAGTTCCTTGCTGCTGAGCAATCTTGGTTCTATGACTGCGGCATTGAGTACTCGAGCAAATGCCTATTTAATCAATGTCGCGGGAACAGGTTTGCTAACGCTCTGGATAGTGTTACTGGTATGTGGATGGTGGAAACCACCGCAACTCTTCTAGACCAGTTAGAAGGCTCTGTACACTATGGGTTCGGTGAAACCAGTGTTCTCAACTGTCAGGAAGTCAGATAATACATCGTCTTGGCGCTCTATCTGACTGTTTGATGAGGTGTTGTTGGTCTTGTTTGACTGTTCTAAAGCGTCGCTGGCTGTTACTGCTGGATTGTGGTGTTGTTTGACTGACTGAATGTTCTATACTGTTGAAAGGTGACAACTTAAGATGGATCAGGCGACTAATGATTAGGTGACCCAAAGGTCTGGGGACAAGATCTTGACAACGGGGATAAGATGAAAGAAACTCTCATTTGGTTCAACCAACAACACAGCTGCTTGCTGTTCGAGTGAGCACTTGTTACTAGCCTCACTGTTACCTATTAGGCAACTCAAGTTACTCTAATTCTACTGCATGGTTTCCCTTTCTGTTGTCTCAGAATTCAACATTGTTCTGTATGCTAACTTTACTCCGTACTATCAGTCAGTCAAACAAAGAGAACATCATTAGGAGTTTTGTTTGACTGATTAGAAGGCTTCGTAGTATCTGACTGACTGAAAGTATCAGTCAAACAGTCAGTGAATGGCCAAATTCTGTGACTGCTCTGATCGCTGGGTGAAATGACGGAATCGAGCATGCCTTACAGATACGGCAAAAGGCCCGTCAGCGGCAAGCCCGGATGCGAGTCTGCTGGTGTTGTATGCCTTAAAGCGCGCCCGCGCACTTGTCCCTTCATACGCGTAACGTTACTCAACTCTTCTGCATTCGATTCCTGAGTCCCCACTTGGCGCACACACAGGAAGATATGATCCTGCACGCCGGGAAATATGTAGCACACGTCCTCACGTCCTGCAGACTGCCGCGCGTATTCGTTTACGCAATGTGCTTCTTGTCGTACGGCGAAGCGACGGGCGCGAGATCTCCATCCAAACTCTGCCAAGCCAAAGTCGGATCAGCATCCGGATACATATACTGAAAACCCAGACGGCGAATCTGGGGCGCGGCTAAGCATGACCCACGGAACAGTTGTATCTTATTGTGAACATGAAGAACTCGCCAGCTTCCACTTCTCTAGTCTGAGCGGGAAGGCACTAGAGACTCTGATTCAAGAGCGGACACTGCGCACAGATGGTGTTGGTTCCACCGTAGACACGTAGCTTGATGATCCCTGGAGCAAAGCTTCTATCATCAAATGCCTTCGAAGCAACCTAACATTGGCCAATGACATGTGCCTGTTGTATACCAGCTACCCCTTCGATCCTAGCCGCTCAATATTGGACTTCACTAGGTCGCGGCTTTGCTCGCCTGTCAAAGGGACTACTCGAGGCAGACTCTCACCTATGTGCAGGTCTATCGATAAGGGAGGGATGACACCTACGTCAGCGAGCATCGTATGGCTCGTAATTTTTCCGTCGGCTGGATACAAAGCTGTCCTTGCTCCTGCGGAGAGATAATTGAAGTCTATCAGCGATTTTAATACGCTTCGTGATCAGTAATTTCGCAATCGGTATCTCCATTCAAACTTTTCTCGCACCCTCCAATTAACGATCTCCCTTGCTCCCAACCAGTCACCTATTATCCAAGTAACACGATGCAACTCTTCCGAGCAGCAATGCTTCTGGCATCAGTACCTCTTGCAGTGGCTCTAAACGAGATCATGATTGAGGAGCCGGACGGTACCCGATATTACTGGGACCATAGCAATATCACGGATTTCAGCCATCCTGCTTTTAATCTGACGATGGCCAATTCAATAAGGTCTCGGAGCTCGGGATTTAAATATGGCTTGAACGTGAAGTAGATCGCCTGTGGTACTCTCAACTATCTCTATCTCTCGGACTTCGATAATGGCGCCAACAGACTCTGCAACGAGCTCCTAACGGCCGCGGCTTCATACTTTGGATCTGCATCTTACGTCTTTAAGTCAATTCCATGCGGAGAAATCTTCCCTCCTGGCGAGACCTGCAGCCTGATCTACGACCTCGTTATGGATTCGACTTATGGTTACGTGATTGGTTCCGCAGTCGTCGCCAGCTGCGACGCGGTCTGGATGGATCTCAGAAACAAATGTCAACCCTACGGGGGTAGCACGGACGTACAATATACAACATATGACCGGGTTACATCTTCTGGCACTGCGAGTCAGAGAATCGATTCAGGTACTGAGACGTGTGCGGCCCAGAAAAACCCAAATCCGGGTGAGGCGTACCTGTGCATGGGTGGCTCTGAGTGATGGCTACTGTTGTGAGGGCAGTTGTACGTTGTTGAAAGGTATAGAAGGACCTTGACAAATTGCTTAGAAAGCAATTGGAAATCAGACTGGAAGATCACTACTACAGAATGTCTTAGGTATTCAAGAAGGGAATATAATAATAAAGTCTCGCATTGCTAGTCTATTCCTACCTAGGATAATGATACAGGATACCTCAACCAGGTATCTCGCAGCGTGTACAGGTCCCCGACTAAACAGTCAGTACGAGGTAGAACTGATTACTGCTTTCTGTGAGTCGCATGCGCTGCGAAAGAGTAATCAGTGCGCCAAGCCACCGAGACCGGTGCACGTGATCCCCTCGGAGGCTATCTATACGTGTCCCAACTACACCTCCTGTAACAGCTAGCTTCGTCGACGGCTCGAATACTATCACGGGTGTCAGGCAGACAGGCAGATGTTGGTATAGCTGCAACTGAGGAAACTGAGATGACTGGCAGATCAACAAGTATACAGTGTACCTATCTGACAAGAGGTAGCTCCAAGGGTTACAAAAGGATCAGAATTTGCACAGAAGAAATAGTGTTCCTCCCCGAGTCATAACCCCACACTTGGGCTTCAGCCCTGATTCATAGGCAGCTGAGCTGAGTCCAGATAGCATAGGCCTTGCCTGTAACAAATACCGTTGTTAGCTACTTATACGCATAGCTATTAGACGTCCAGCCACTATTACTTGTTGAGAACCTCCAATCTAATGGTGTATCTTGTAGGATCCAAGCTGTGTTGGTATGTTTCGCCTTAAAGATGATCGGTAGTAGGATTGCGATGCCTATAGCGCTAACACATTCGATTGCAGTAATCCATTCTTGACGACTATTTATTACTTTCTAGCTTTATTCTTCGCGAAGATTTATAAGTACCCTTAATAACTGACTTGTTCCGATAGCAAATCCGGACTCGTCTATATTGTAGATGCAATCCGGACGGTAGTAGTGATAGATTTGAAGCTCAGTTATTGTTACAGGAGGTGTTGTAGGACTCTCGTGGATAGTCCCCAAAAGGAGATCACGTGCGCCGGTCTCGGTGGCTTGGCGCACTGATTACTCTTTCGCAGCGCATGCGACTCACAGAAAGCAGTAATCAGTTCTACCTCGTACTGACTGTTTAGTCGGGGACCTGTACACGCTGCGAGATACCTGGTTGAGGTATCCTGTATCAGTTATAGCATCAAACTACGTCTTTACTACGTCCACGTTGATCGCAGTATGTCGCGCACTCTCAATTTGACGAGCCCAGATGCCTTGGATCTCTAGATGCCGTATGCGGAAGCGATCAATCCAGTGCTCACCGATTGGTCGTAAGGTTAACGGTAGTGACTGCGAGAGCTGAAAGCGGGACCGACGGACTTCCTCAGCCATCTCCACAACCAACTTAGGTAATGCTGGAAATCCAGTCCTACAGAGTCGTGATATCTATCGTACTAATGTCTTTTCTTCAGCATTTGAGAGGATCTGAGCAGATTTGTAGGCTTGCGACCGTGAAGTACATCCAGCTAGGCGGTGTTACGGGTCATGACAAACAAGGAAGGTTTACCGAAGCTCCGCCCTACGAGCGGTAGCCGGAAAATTGGACCAATCAGAACAAGAGCACCACGAGCACCGGAGCACCCTCGAAGTGCTTACAGTGCTCAGGGTGCTCATACGAATTACGAACAGTATATAGGAATCGAAGACGGAAGCCTTAAGCTTCGACTTCGTGTTCAACTCAATTGTTAATCTCATTGGTTGGAATAATAACTTCTGCTTCAACTTCGCTGCCTTGACACTCCTCTTCAAACGAGTACCAACCACGTGACTTCAGGTCACCTGATCATCACGTGACCAATAGTCATAACAGGCGGGTGTGGAGAGTTGGAGGAGGAACATTAAACGCTCGAGCAGCCGCCCGCATTGAAGGATACGCCTTTTCGTGATACGACTCTATAGCCGCGTTGATATTAGCTTCCGAGACAGGCTGTCGCTTTAGTGAACGGGCCATTATTGCGGTTGCAATAGTAAATTGAAGATAGTAGACATAAGATTCGTGTTCCGCTTCTGCGCGTGTTCCGCTTCCCCGCGGATGACGTTACAACAGCGGAAAAAAGTTTCGCGCACGCCAAGACTTGCGGGCAGTGCTGCGCTTCTTACCAAACGGTGTATATAGCAGTATATAGCTATCTTTTAAAGCGATATAAAGCAAAATCTTTCAAGTTAAAGGTATATTATTACTTTAAGGTGTTGTTTTCAGTCGCTAAGAGGCAGTCTTGCCGCCGGTTTTTGCGCCTTGCAGTCACTATAGATCGTCGCCAGCCAGACTACGTTGTAGCTCAGATCCGTACTTATCGTAAGGACACTGCATTGGACAATGTAGCTAAGACTACTATAGCAATAACAAACCCCTCAAAATCGACTATTAAACGATTGAATTCCTTATTCTGAGGACTACAGAAAGAAAAAGAGCTTAATAACGGTCTAATTTTCCCTATGGTATAAGAAACGCGACCAATTCGCGAAAGTCTTGGCGTGCGCGAAACTTTTTTCCGCGGTTGTAGATAACGCTTCTATCCATTGGAACCTTAGTATAGAAGACTAGCTCTCTTACTACGGCGTATCCATCGAATACCTACCGCCCTATTCTCCTGACTTCAATCCGATCGAGACCACATTCAGTACGCTGAAGGCGTGGATAAAGCGCCATTTTGATGAGGCTAAGTGGTATCCAGAGTTCCCTCTCTTTCTTAGGGCAGCAATTGAGCAGTGTCGGTAGCAAAGCGCTATAGTACTTCAAAGACTGTAGATACAGATAGTTATTGTTTAAAGAATGAATTTTAAGAGCAAGGTGCGAAAATTTCGGACTTTCTTAGCTACAATAATGATATATAGCTATCGTCGCTTTAGGGCGATAACTTTACAACTAATAGAGGTATCAATACCGAGTTGTTTTCCCTAGGTAGCGTAGACACTAGGCTACAATCTCAGCTTGTTAGAGCAAGAATAGGTGGAGTGGTTGCATAGATATCGTAGTTAGAAGATAACCGATCTATATCTTATCCGCGAAGCGTATAACTACTCCCTTACGTTACTACCCTCGTCGCAATTCGCTACGCTCGTCGCGATTTGCGAAACTTTGTAATAGACGTCTTTACTTTATCAAACTGACCGCCTTTCAATTGAAGCCCTGCCCAGGTATCCCTACTACAAGTCTCTAGGGCCTTCAAATCATATCTATTAGACTCCAGTTTTGTGAAGATTATATTAAGATCCGACTTATGACTACGCTAATCGAACTGCGTTCGGCAGAACTTAAAGAATTGCTCGAATAAGGTAGTAGGCAGCGTATCTGTTAACTACGAAGACGGTAGATCGTTTGGGAGACTTATATAGCGACGAGGCTATTAACCTAGCGGTAGGTTATTGGCACTATATCCGAAGAATTGGTTAAGAATTATCAGCCCTTAGTAAGTACTGGTTAACTGCAGTTGATTGCTCTTCTTCTTATAGCTAAAAGACTGCTCTGCTAATCGCTCTCTCGCCTTTATCAGTAGATTCTATACCTTCCAGAAGGCTCGATTTCTGAGCTGATAGCATCACGTATGTCTTTAGTCCAAGCGAGAGTGATATCCTTAGTTAGAGGATAGTGATTCTTAGCGGTATTGGCGCCTATCCGGAAGCAGTACTTCCCCTTAATTTTATTCGGACAACTGTTAACGTTGCAAGACCAGTGAGCTCGCAAACCAGCGCTGAAATCGCCGTTAGCTTCTTATTCTTTAAGGACACTAGCAGCTGCTGTAAGCTGACGATTAGTAGCAGTATTCCGTTGCCTTGGAGCCGTTGACTGCGTCTGAGGTTGCTGCGTTGGCGGCACTGCTCTCTTCTCAACGATCAACTCCAAGTCAATGCGGATACCTTTATAACCCTCGTAGTGCTAGCGAAGAGCTCTGTTAATGACCTCTTCGTATTCGCTCTGCGACGATACATTAGTCTTGAAGTGCTTCTTCTCAGCCAGTCTAATATAAAACGCAGTAAGTCGAATCTTCTTAATATCCTATGTGGCATCCTCAACAGCGTGCAGATCGAAGAGCTCTGCCTGAGCAAAGACGTAGATATCGTCGCCTCTGAGCGCCTTATGAGTCTGATCCTTCTCATCTTTCTTCTTATCCACTAAGCGCTAGTGAGCTTCGTATTCTAATACTGATTTATCCGTCAGATCCGCGGCCAATCACGGTATTGCAGATAATGAGCCTAATCGTTTCATGATACATTGTTAATATTTTGGCACATTCCGGGTTCTAACTACTTGATGATATCCCCCTCTGTTGCTTTGGTCGAATTTTTAATTAAAATCTTTTTGCAAAAACGTTTGCTGACTCTCGTTGGTGTGACACAATGAAGAAAAGCCGAACATACAAGATCGCTTCGATACCTGGGGATGGGATTGGACCTGAAGTTGTTGATGCAGCCTTGACCGTCCTAAAGGTTTTGACTAAAACCCTAGGAACATTTGATCTAGACGTTGTGCACATACCATGGGGCTCGAACTACTACAAAACCACTGGAAAATATGTAGACAGCAATGTTCTGGAAATCATGCGTGGCTTCGATGCTGCACTCTTCGGTGCCGTTGGCGCGCCAGGTTCGTTTCTAAGTCAGGTTTCGTCCATTATAGCTGATACTAAAACACCACCTAGATGTCCCCGATCACATATCCTTGTGGGGTCTTCTCCTTGCCCTCAGAGGACCCCTTCAACTCTATGCGAACGTTAGACCTATACGAACCTTCCCAGGCACTCAGTGTGCGCTTCGTAATGCTAAAAATGAAGATATTGACTGGATAATAATACGAGAAAATTCTGAAGGCGAGTATGCTGGACAAGGCGGGCGCACGCACAAGAACCAGCCTTGGGAAATCGCGACTGAAGTTGCAATTTTTACTCGTGTTGGGATCGAACGTATCATGCGCTTCGCATTTGAAACCGCACGATCCCGGCCAAGAAAATTCCTGACGGTGGTGACCAAGAGTAATTCCATGCGGAACGGGATGGTGTTGTGGGACGAGGTTGCCGCAGAGATAGCGAAAGATTTTCCAGATGTGAAAGTGGACAAGATGCTAGTTGATGCCATGACTGTACGCATGGTCTCAAATCCAAAGTCGTTAGATACAATTGTTGGCACAAACCTTCACATGGATATTATTTCGGATTTAGCCGCTGCTCTTGCAGGATCTATCGGCGTTGCACCATCGAGCAATCTTGACCCGACAAGAACGAATCCTTCCATCTTCGAACCTGTGCATGGAAGTGCATTTGATATTACGGGCAAGGGCGTGGCAAATCCGGTGGCGACATTTTGGTCTGCTGCAGAGATGCTATCTTGGCTTGGTGAAAAAGACGCAGCCGACCTTTTGTTACAGTCCGTAATGCGAGTTTGCGAGGCGGGTATTCTTACAGCAGATCTTGGTGGCACTTCTAACACTGTGGAAGTAACTGAGGCGGTATGTCGGGAACTTGAGAAGACAAAAGTTTGTGAGAATTCGTCAAAGACTCCGTAGAAATGGCAGCACGGGCATCTTTATATCTTTATTATTTTAGATTGCTGGACATTGATTGCTTATCACACAACAAATGTTTATTGGCATAAAACCTCTCATTCCTGTGAAATTTTCAGTAATGGATAGTTCAAAATTGAAGTAATGGTACAGGAAATACAGATTCTGCAAGAACAGGCGAAAACCCCTAACGGTAACACGTAGACCTCTCATCATCAAACCTTCATGTTGTTTGGAACAAACCTTAGGCTGGTTATTTTGGTATCAATACTGTTTATGAACGACTGTATGGACGACGAAATACCTTCTTAATTTCTCCAGATATCACTATGGGGCTTGGTAGTGTTAAATACGATGATGGGGCGTGCATAAATGATGAGAGCAAAGTCAATCTTCTGGCTTGCTTCATCCTTCCTCATCTCCGGGGCGTCAAGGCCGGCAGAATTTACTCGCACCTAGAACCCCAAACTGTATACAAGCGTGGACTTTAAATTATCAGCATCTCAGGTTTGCAAGGCACGGAAAAATCCACAATATCGGCTTTGTTGGGAGCAAAACTAAAGGGATATGGGTTTCGATCGAAGACTATCTCTCCCAATGATTTTTATGTCACATACAAAGACCGACAGGTGTCGCAATTATTGTATCCAGGAAATGAGTCACTTTGGACTAGAGGCCAGCCAGGTACACACGATCTTATTTTGGCAAAGACTTGGATTGACCAATTTCGAACTGAGAATTGGCCTGATCACAGAAATGGGCGTGAAGGGATTATTTTTGGCCAAATTTTGACAAATCGGCAAGGGAAGGACAAGGAGATAGGGTTAAGGTGTACTTGGGAGATGGGGAAGAACTGAATTTGGATTGTGTAATATTGGAATGATGGTGTGTCGGCTTCCGATCTCTGAGAGAAAGCTCTATTGTGTCATAGCATCACGAAGCCACTCAGCCGTGATGGTATGGAAAAGTTCGACCCCTTGTCTCTCATATAAGACTGACAATGCTGAGAAACTATTCTTTAGGTGCTCCATGTCTGTCGTCAACTCTTTCTCAGCATACCGTGAGTGACCTATAATACTACATGAATGACCAGTTACAAGAATACAACAGGCTTTTCATGGGACCGGAACATCTAGATATGCTTATTCACCAGGACGCAGAAGAGCTTCACTACATTTACGAATGGCGCCTTGAACAGGAACAAAAGCTCCAATGCCAAACAGGAACAGGAATGAGTGATGCAGATGTCATTAAATTTGGTAGGTCGTTAAAAATCGCAGGTCTTTAAGCTTGCCCGTAACGACTAATGCCTGGAAAGTGAACTCTTACATGCCTGCTTATGAGGTTTATCCCAGGGTTGAGGACATTGTTCTTCCAATCAGCAAATGAAGATGTCACGAACAATCAAACCCATCTTAGAATAACGTGCAACAAAGCTCGTCATTTTGTGTCTGCAGCACTGCTTGAGGTTCCCATATTGATGCGGAATCCATGGGCGATGGAATCGGCGTGCGCATTCACCAGAAAAGATCTTCGGTCGATTCATTATTGTGAGTCAACATAACATCTGTTGCTGCTGCTTGCCTGTGTGCGTATGTTTCTTCCATGACATCGGTTTCACCCTCGGACTTGCGGCTTGGTCTAAGCGTGCTAAGAGATCTGCGGCGAGTTGAGACAGTTGTTATGAGCTGCTGAATATCAACACTGGCCGCCCTATTCCATGATCCTTCAGCAGTTTCAGCCTCCTGTCCATCTCGGTCCCTCCTCGACTCCCGCACTTCCGCTTGACTACGTACCATCTGCTGGCAGGTGCCAGCACATCGACTTGGAGGAAGTGGGCCACACTCCTCAAGGATATCTGTTTCTAGCCCTTGATCATATGAATTAGATTGTTCAAAAATTTGCCCTTCTAGAGAGGAAATTGGTTGGGCAGGCGCCATGGAACACGGGATTCGGAGAGATTCATCCATTGATGTTTGGCTGATACCGATGCGTGTCCGCTGGTCAGACTCCCATCTGCGTATTTCAGAAGGTGACTTCAATGAGTAGGAGTCCCAGTAGTCTAGATCCATTTTCATAGATCTCAAGCTCGTGCTATTAGCATTATTTCGATGCTCCCTGATAACTGCCATTGCTGAATCGAGCTGCGTGTCTGTGATATGCGGTAGAATAGAAATCAACACACTTTCTGTCTCGCGCAAGCGGTATTGCAGCTTTTGCAAATAGTTCTTTGCCGGGCCTCTAAAATCAACCATTAATTGCCATTCAAAGTGGAATTTCTCGCAAAGATAATACGGACCGCCGCCTCTGTTCGGCCCATGTGCACATCTGATTATCTTTGCATTGGTCGCAGACAGGCCTGATGGATTCATGAGTCGAAATTCCATACAGAGGTAGACTATACGACTCACTTATCTCCACTGCACTACACATATTGGTATATGGTTAGTGCTGGCCAGAGAGATTGCAGCGGCATGGTTGCATCATACTTTTTGACGCCGTGCTCGACAAGGATTACAAGCTAAAGAAATACGAGATAGTCGCATTTTCTAAACCAGTTCTCGTTGAAGGTTGATATGGCCTGACTACTGCAAGCACAAGTATACATCTTGATTCCCCCCCATGGGAAGAGAGGATAATCTTTTAGCCACTCTCCGAGAGTCTCCTGAAGAAGCCTAGCGCGGGCGTAGTCTCAATGTCTCGAACACTACATACTTGAAATTGTACCAACATGTTGATGGCATGGTCATGAACCCCATATATGGGAAGAAGACTTCTTGTAATAAGGTTCTTCTGAGGTCTTCTTTATTCGAACTGCGAGGAAATCTTCGCACTTCCATCGGTGGCTGAACAAGTGATAGAAACTATGCCAACGGAGGGTTTAGAAAATCGTCTGGGAGCCACCGAAATTGGCAGTTTGACTGCCAGCTCACCATCGGAGAGCCGGTTTGTTGGGAGCAGCAGTGGAGTATTCTTTGTTGATACAGTCAGAAAAGCTTTTGCGACGTCCTTCCAAAGTTCAAACCGCATTCCTGATGCAGCTGAGACCGTTGGCGGAAATGATGACTCCAGCCAGGAAGAACCATTTCTCACGCGAAAGACTTTGCACATTGACGTTGAAACAGGACCAATATCGATCATAACGCAGAGCTGTCTCGGCATCCTACCGCCAAAGGACGTGGCTCGACAGCTTGCGGTGGAATATTTTCGCAATTGGCACCCTCTCTTCCCTTTTCTTTCCGGTCCTCGATTCTTGGAGGAATTAGATGAGCTATACACTGACCACACGCTTTTCGAGCAAGGTGAACGTCAGCTTGGTCGCGATGAAATTTGCAAATTAATAATATTCAGATGTGTTTTCGACATTGGTGCTGCACATCTCGGCGAAGCAAAACTACCGGCAATGTATAAAACTCTGGCTGCCACTGAGCTGTACGCAATGGTCGTGCCGTTGACCATACGGCATGACATGGTCACTATACAAGTAGTGCTGGCCGCTCAGCTATCATGTGTCGTCAAAATGGCGCTACGGACAGCATCTTGTCTAGCTGGCCTTCTGGAGCGCTTAGTCACGCATTCTGGACTGCATCGATGTCCCTTTCGGTATGACCAGCTATCGAATAATGATAGGGACCTCCGAAAGAGGATATTCTGGAGTGTCTATGCTCTTGATCGTTATCTCAGTCAGGCCCTTGGACTTCCAGTGTCGATGTCAGACTCAGACCTCGATGTGTGTGTGCCTCTTGCCGAGGAAATTCACGTTCCGAAGCGCTCAGCCTTATATTCGGTTCAAGGTCATGATCCTGTTCATCCTACGGAGCAGATAATCGAAGAATGTACGAGCTATCGAAATAGTGAAGAGGAGGAAGAGCATGTGCCTTCAAGAAAACTGCAGCGTGAGACCGTCTTGGCCAACTATATTCAGCACTGCCGTCTTGTAGGCAGAGTTTTGGAATTGTATCATAAATCCATACATGTGCGATCGATAAGCTTGGAAAAAACTCTCATTCTTCGCGCGGACATCGATCATTGGTTCAATAACCTCCCTGAAGATTTGCAAGTCATGGCTTTTGAAACTTTGGGTAGCAACGGTGCCACGGCTACAAGATCCCGGTTCGCGAACTTTTTTGGATTTCTTTATCAACAACTCATCATTCTCATCAACAGGCCTTCCCTTTCACTGCCTAGAACATCGCCCGAGTTTCAGTCAGGATTGCAAATTGCTTTAAACGCGGCGAGAGCAACTTTGACTGCTCTTGAGCAACTGGAACATTTGTACTGGCCGGGATCTCTCCCCGCAGCGTGGATGTCTGGCCTCATAATTGCGTTCGCTTGCCAGATCAAGAAATACAGCATATCGAAAGGTTCACGGTACGTTAGGATCTTCTGAGGATTTGGAACTTACCCCACTGATATTAAATTAGCGAAATCGCGAGATGTGCGCGTTTGCTGGAGAAAATGAGGAATCAGTGGCCTATTGCTGAGAGGTGCTACATTGCGCTGAGGACACTTCACGAAGAACTTCAACAAAAATCCTCCAGCTGGGACCAAGCTTCAACTCTACTCAGTGATTTATGGTTGCATTCGGATTCTAGCAAAAAATCGGCAGATACTGCAATGTCACAACATCACATGCCAAGTCGGAAACGACCATACAGCCTATCATATAATTCAAGTGATCAAAACCTTCCACCTTCTCGAGAGACGAATCTTCCCCACAACCCTTCATCTATCATCACAAGTAAGAATCAATGGAACCTCGAGCATGGCCCATTCGATACTTTTAGGCCTCCCATTACAAGCGCCGCACATAAACGGGGCCTTGAAGGTGGAAGTGAAGCGACTCCCGTCCAGAAAATTGGTGCAGCGGATAGTTTCGACATTTTTCAAGACATATCATGGGAGACTCTTTTCGATTGCTCCAATTCTTATGCAGGTGAATTTTTAAATTATGGGTGCATGAATTCCTAATCAATGACTGTTCACTAGACTAATGTCTTGGACAATCTGATCACGATGTTCTTCAGAAGATCCAGCCAATATTCAGGCGTATAAATCAAATCTTAGTCACTTTAGTTGTTCCGGAACGATGGTCAAGAGCTGTTTTCCAAGAACCCCTCTCCTTAAATTTTCCAGGGCCAATGTTTCCATTTTAGTCAATGTTTCCGTCGTATGCGTTCCTAAATGTGGCACGAGCAAGGCTTTTTCATTCGCAAGCAAATCCTTGTGAATCTTCGGCTCTTCTTCATAAACGTCCAATCCGACACTGGCGATATGGCCATCATTCAGGGCCTGCGCCATCGCAGCTTCATCAATGATAGCACCCCGTGCAGTGTTTATGAGGACGGCATTCCGTTTCATCATCTTGATGTGCTTCGCAGTAATCAGATGCCTTGTTTCTGAATTCAACGGTACATGAATTGAGATGATATCACTCTGCACGAGCAGCTGGTCCAAGGAAACATATTGTGCGCCAGCAGCCTCCTTGTCAGGCAAAGGTCTCCGATTGTGATATATCACGCGAAGGCCAAATGGTTCCGCTCGACGTTTTACCGCTCGACCAATGCGACCCATACCAAGGATTCCTAGCGTCTTCCCCTGGGGATCGTGACCGAAATCAACACCTTCTTTGAACTTGCCTTTGCGAAGGGAGACTAGGCCGGGGTTGATTTGCCGAAGAGCCCCGAGCAACAAGAAAATGGTCAAATCTGCTGTAGCATCTGTAACCGGATCGGGTGCATATGTGACTGTAATATTACGTGCTGAACATGCACTGACATCAATTTGGTCGTAACCTGCGCCGGTGTGGCAGATAAGTTTCACAGATTCAGGTAGCTTGTCGATGAAGCCCTTGTCAAATCTTCCAGCAACCTGATTAAATTAGTGCGAAAGTCCCGTTTGACTGTCTGACTTCTGGACAAAAGCTGCCTACCGCTCCGCTTGCAGAGGTCCGGTATATGGCGTTGATATTTGCATATTTGGTCTTCAGATCGTTAAAGAATCCTTCACGAGATTGACTAGTTACGACTTCAGTTACAGCAATATCAGCGAGTGATCGATAAGCAGCAACCGCGTGCCGCACTGGATTGAAGAACAAAATTCTTGGTTTGGTCATACTGATGTTCAGGCTCATTCAGAATAGGAAAATTTCTCGTATCGTGTCGACAGATAATTCTATCAAATGTGTGGGATGTAAGTCCAGAATGAGTTATCTCTGTCCAAACGCTTAAACATTTTGCCAGATATCTCAGCCACATCATTAAGCCTACAGATCTGTCATGGCTAAAATTCTCGTCCAATATGCAGAGATGAGAGATGCAATTCCCCTTTGGATAGAGCGTCAGCCAGCATAAATCTATCGTTCCATGCCCTTCGATATGAATTTGAGGAATTCTCATCTATCCTCTGACCAATAGTCCAAGTTCACCATGACTACTTTAATCTCTCGAAAGAATGCTTGCTTTCCGTGGTTTGCGCGGACAAGCGCTTGCATATGCTCGAATAGTCTGTGTTGTTCTGCCTGCATTCGTGATCTTTGGCTACAATCAATCGAACATTGGTGGTGTGCTTGATTTCGAATCGTTCACGAAGACTTTTTCATTGATCGATACGGCCAACACCAAAGAGACTGTGCATGATCGCCATGCAACTAATTAAGGTTAGTTAGATTACTATCGAGTTGAGGACGCCTATCTCATATCGAACCCATAGGAATGATGGTCGCAATATATACGATTGGCTGCCTCGTCGGAGCTTTAGCTTGCCCTCAATTTGGAAATAGGTTCGGCCGTCGATGGACACTCGTTGGATCTGCCGTCATCACAACCGTCGGCCAAGTCCTTCAGTCATCGTCATTCAGTTTAACTCGGTTGATCATTGGACACATCGTGAGCGGCATTGGTGTAGGAAATATCAATTCCATTGTACCTGTTTGGCAATCGGAATGCTCTCCAAAGAATCGAGGCAACAATGTGGTCATATTGGGCACATTCGTTGCGACGGTCAAGGTTTGTGGAGGCTGTGGTACTTCTCCAATCCTTGCGACTGACATCTCGCAGCTTTGGCGTCGTGGATTAACTACGGTCTTGGATTAATCCCGGGGAAGGCAATTTCATGGCGCATACCATTGGCGATTCCACTCGTCTTCACCAGTATCCAATTGGCAACCGCATTCAGCTTTCTAGAGGGTCCTCGCTGGCTTGTGCAAAATGGTCGTTTAGAAGATGCGACAGATGCCAAAGCGATTCTGGAGAACCTTCATCGAGACTCTGAGGTTGTTGCTGTTTAGATTGCAGTCATACAGGCCGCATGCAATATAGATTTCCAGACTCGGAGAGGATGGTCTGATATTGTTCTGAACCGGTCCGATCGCCTTATTTAGCGGGCCATGCTTGCTGTTGCCGTAAAATTCTCTGCTCAAATGACCGGGACAAACGCTATTACATACTATGCGAAGACAATTTTTCAGAAGTCACTTCATTTTCCGTCCCGGCAAGGTGCAGTTTTGGCAGCGGGGATTTTGAGCTGGAAGATCATCGCGTCCTCTTTCTCCTTATTTACTATTGATAGGGTCGGTCGAAAACCGCTCTTCATGGTCGCCAGTAGGGGCATGAGCCTCTGTATGACGTGCATGGCAATAACAGCATCCATGATTGCGCACCCGGCGGCCGGAAAAGCTGCGACCATCTTTCTCTTCTTGTATTTCATGTTCTTCCCGGTTGGCTTTTTAGGCGCAAACTTCCTCTATGCAACAGAAATTGCATCACAAGATCTTCGGGTGCATTTTGCGGGTATTGGCACTGCTATAAGCGATACCCCATCCATCTTCATTAAAATATCATCTCTGACCCAATTTAACAGACTCACTAGCTGTTCAACTTCGTAATTGCAGAAATTACGACCATCTGCTTTGCTCAAATAGGCTACCGTACTTATATTATTTATGCTGTGATCGCAGCCTTCGTGCTTCCCCTTGTTTGATACGTGTTCCTTGAAAAACGACGGAGGACATTGGAGGACATGGGAGACATTTTCTCATCGCCCGATCGCTGGTTGCAAGTCCCAGCACATGCGCGTAGGATGCCACCTAGCGAACTGGCTCGCTTCGAAGATGATCACGACGAAGGGCTCACACATGAGAAAGCTGCTATCAATCATGTTGAGAAAGTCTAGATTAAATTTTAGACGCTAGTGGCACGACAAAGGCCTTCGACAGCTCTTATATCACCCAATTTTCGTCTCATTTTGGGGAAGAGGGATATTTTTTGCTCAGATTCACTTCAAACCGAAACCGCTGACCTGTAGTTGTCAAGTTCTCGGCTTGTCTCCATACGTAAGCTCCCATTACGATATAGAAGCTTCTCGTTGCTAACCCTGGACAGATGGCCGGCGTAGCTCGCTTAAATTGCAGATCTACTGATACCAGAGGACCTTCAGAGGATGGGCCAGCTACATCTGAAATGACTGTCTAATGCATGCGTTGCATCGGATATTAGGAGTGAAAATTTTCCGACAGTTGTGTTGTGACAATAGACTTGTCCATTTCAATCATCGCTTCCGATAGCATACTAGGATTCTGAGGGGCTGTCTCTCAACAGTATCAGCGTGTTCAACAATCAATCTTGATATTACACGCGTGGCTCGTTCACCATATGAAAGGTATTGCAAGTGTTGGAACACGGCCATCACAAGGCGATATATCATGCTAATTTGAATGAGAGGCCTTGTAACGTCCAATTCTTCTACTAAGGTGCTTAGGAATCTGCTTTGCAGCGATGGGAAAGAAGATCATAGTATGGGGTCGCGAATTTTCTGCTGATCCTGGCGATTGGAAATATGAAGACCAATACACTGGACGAAAAGTGCCTATGGAAGTGCTCTGTCTAGGAATGTCACGCACCGGAACGTCTTGTGCGTCAACAAAAATAATATTGCACCAGGCTGACGTTGACCACGAGTAGCTTTGAACGAAGCATTGAGAATCCTTGGATACAATGACACGCACCATATGGCTTGCTGCATCGCGAACGCCCCCGAGTGTGACATTTGGCTGCGAGCCATCGAGGCCAAGTGGTTTGGCAAGGGTAAAGAGTTTGAACGGAAGGATTGGGACAAGCTGCTGGGATATTGCATGGCAGGACATCTATTCTATTGGCAGCTGACCGACAATTATTGACCGGTCCTAGGCTACCACCGATCTGCCGTGTACTGGATTCGCTGAGGAGCTTATTAAGGCCTATCCCGAAGCTAAGGTCATCCTCAACCTTCGCCCAGTAGATTCTTGGTATCGAAGCTTCAACGAAACGGTCATGTCTTTACTTGACTCGCCAGTTCTTGCCTTTTTTGCGTGGACAGGAGATCCTTTCTGGTCGCGTTTCATGGGAATGGTTCGACCCTTGTGCGAAGGTGTATTCGGCAAATTCCCAGGCGGTCGATTCAAAGGCATAGGGGAGCAGAAAATTAAGCAGTTGTACTTGGATCATTATGACCGAATTCGTGTGCTTGTCCCTAGGGAAAGGCTTTACGAGAAAGACATTGCTGAAGGCTGGGAAGGCATTTGCAAATTCCTAGGGAAAGATGTTCCAAAGGTGCCTTATCCTAGGGTGTAAGTTTGCTGATGTGTGGGATTTTGCTGCTAGGTGACTAACTGGTCGCTCCTTCACATTTAGCAATGACAAGTTGGAATTTACACGTTCGGTCAACCTCATGATCATCGCTTGCGTCAAGAGATTGATATGGAAATTCGCGAAGCTTTTAATGCCGACTTTGTTGCTTCTCATGGTCGGTTGGCTGTTGAAATTCAGGTTTGCAGGAACAGCTAAAAACATATAAGGAAGGACCAGCGTAGCTAAATATCTCTTCTGCCCCAACTAGCATCATCGTGTCAGGACTACGGGCCATGGAAGTTAAGTTTGCTTTGCTGGGAGTACCCTTGAATTTTGAAAGGCGCTGCTAATTTCATTTCTCCGTGAGCTTCTGTGAAATCTCGTTCGCAACAGCAACATCTAACAATCCTTCTTCGACGCAATCCATAAGAATTTGACTAGCTTCCGCAGAGCTTTTGGGTGTTGTGATCGAATCGCACTCCGGAGTGACCCCACAGAGTACGGCACGCAATTCTGCAATAAGCCATAGTCGTTGCTGAATCTTGAGCTTTAAGCTTGCATCTTCACCGCCCATCAATTTCATAGCTCCACGATAATATGTTTGCGCGTTTTTGGCAAGTATCGGAGCAGCTTTTCGAATGCTCTCGGTTATTCCCGCAGCCTTATTAGTTGCTATACGAAGCCGAATCATTTCTGCATCTCCTCGTGAAAGATGGATTTGGCTGTGAGATTCGAGCTTGACGATTTGGCCGTACAGGTCCTGCACAAGTCCAAGCTGCTTCCAGCAGAGCTCGAAAGGTAAATCTGGAGATCCTTCCAGGCGGGCCAACACAGACAGGGCAAATTCGGTCCTCGCACTGGCTTCTGATGAAAGTGCTTCAACGTCACCCTGGTCTTTGACGACTTTGAACTCGTCCAGACGAGCAAGATAAGTCTCCGCCTCGATCATGAACGCGCTGTACTGCGCATCTGCGAAGGCGGCAATGAAGATCGCCCGATCAAGTGCCACAATGGCCTGGGCAGATTGTCGCTCATTGACGGGTAGAAGACTGACGTACTGAGGCGCTTTCAGTTCCGTCAGGGATTCTGCCATATCCCCATACGTCCCAAGGCCGTCTGACTCAACCAAAGCCACAATCGTAGTAAGTGCAGAGAGGGATGCGTGCACGGTGTCCAACAGATCACTCGCCGTCACCGGCCTCTCGATGGTTGCCATTTCAGCCGAGTCTTCGCACCCAATCGTGGACACCGGTGCCTCGTCGGGATCTAACGGCACGCCACCTCCGCGCATGTCTTCTAGGTCTGCCCGCCGCTGCTCCTCGAGCAGCATTTCCTGCCGTGACAAGCAGGCAGAGAGCAGTTGCAGCGCTTCGTGGAGCAGCGGGATGGCTCGCCCCGCCTCATCTGCTTGGGAAAGCTGCTCGGCGAGGGCGGTCAAGACCTGTGAAGTGTTGAAGAGGACATCCGGATTCTCTTCGTTAAGTTGTAGCGCGTATCGATGCGAGCCCAGCGCCTGCTCCAACAGTTCCACGATCGGACGGCCAATGTGCGCCACCAATGCCGGACGTTGCGTGATCTCGAGCTCCAGCCGGGCCTTGTTGTAGGCAAGGTCGAAGCTTTTAGGGTGCTTCAATATGCCGTTCGAGTACACATCAAGGGCTCGAATGAAGGCGCGGCCAGATTTCGCTGGATCGCCCGCTCGCCATTTGCCTCCCGTGTCTTCGAAAAAATCCGCTGCTTCTTGGAATTCCGCCTCGCTTTCCGGTGCAGTCGTCTTGGCCTTCTGCTTCTTCGGCAGCTTCGTCAACTGCGTCTTCTTGGCCATACCGGCCTCTTCAATAATTCAGACCGTGCACGTGACAAATGACCATTCGATGTCCCGCTCATAAATCTTCCAACATTGTAAACGCTCTCACCTCTCTGAGGTAACCCAGCATCGCGCCAAGGAATACAGAACCGAGACAGTCCGATTGGCTGCATGTTCGCTGGTCCTCAAGATGATATGCAGCGCTGCTGCTGCCCCTCATCTCTTCCTGGATCGCTGCAGGATGGCTGGGGGCAGCGCAGGGCAACCTTGTCTATTGCAAAGCAGACGCAACACGTCCCGTCATTGCTCGGTCGTCAGAAGTTGCTTCCAGAGCCGGACCTGCACAGATGCGGGCCGTCTGGTTAGGGAGGAAAGCAGACCCACTGGCATAGAAAGCAGAAGAAGCTTGCTGCCCGTCGGTGTATCGTCATCGCCTGAAAAACCAAGCTAAGTCAGCATTTGATAACGGATCGTCTCCGAGCGTAAAGGTGAGCCGTTCCTCTCTGTCGAGCGCTCATTCCCGGCCATCCGTAAGATTGTCCAGTCGAGGCACGCTCGTACCCTGCGAGAAGACCATCGCACTGACGCGCGCATTGGCACGGCAAACATGGGCAGGCCGCCAAACCTCTACAGCTTCGCCGACGTCACGCGCGATCTCGCTCCCAATCTGCGGAAATTCATTGTCGACCAGCAGAACGACGCGCTGAAACGCCACGGAGTCTTTCGGGTTGCGGTGTCGGGTGGCTCACTCCCCAAAACGCTGGCACAGGCGCTCCTGGCACCTTCCGATGGCTCGCCCGACGATCAGGTCGAATTCAGCAAGTGGGAGATGTTCTACGCCGACGAGCGCTGCGTGCCGTTGTCTCACGAGGATTCCAACCACAAACTCGTGCAAGAAGAGCTGTTGGATAAGATACCGGCTGAGCACGCGAAGCCAACAGTATTCACGATTAACGAGCAACATCTGAATAACGTGCAGGAAATGGCGGACGACTACGAGAAGACGATGGTGTCGATATTTGCGGCTCGAGACTCGGTCAAGCTGCCGCTTTTCGACTTGATCCTGCTCGGTTGTGGACCAGACGGGCACACCTGCTCGCTCTTTCCCAACCATCCGTTGCTGCGGGAGCATGACGCTTGGGTGCTCGCGATCGAAGACTCCCCCAAGCCGCCGCCGAAGCGTATCACGCTCAGCTTGCCGGTCGTGCTGCATGCTATGAAAATCGGGTTTGTCGCTACAGGTGGCGGCAAAAAGGAAATCCTGAAGAAAATCTTCGACACCGAAGAGGGTGGCAAGCTTCCTTGCGGCTTGGTCAATGCAGGCGCGGGTGATAAAGTCAGTTGGTTTTGTGATCAGGCCGCCACTGAGGGCGTCACGTTTCCGCGTAGAGGGTCCGTGATATAGAGTAGAACGGTTGCGCGAGGAAGGGTAAGACTGGTTCTGCATTTTTGAGCATTCTGTGGGAATGAAACGCCGTCCACGAGATATCTGCTTGATCTAGCTATGAGTACGATCCGCAATGCATAAAAACATAGTCTGCACATATATGGCTTTCTTTTGATTACATAAGGGGAAGAATATCTCGTCTCTCTCAAAAAAGAGAGGCATGGAGGTACATATAAGGTACAAGTCCTGATTGATGATACGGTTTGCCCAAAATCCGAGTATTACAGCTGAACACAGCCACCTCTCGAACTCCGAACTCCGAGATTAGGTATCAGGCAGCGAAATTTCTTTGTGGCCTTCTTCTAACGGAGAAAACAGATAACCAGATATTGTATGTACCCATCAAATATTCAATTTCTTCTCTCCTCAGGATCTCGACCCTGTCATCTCCTCCTTCACTGTCTTCAGTCTCCACCGCATTTTTGTTCGAATCCCGGCCTTTCATTTCCCATGGACGAGGCAATCGAGATCCTCTGCGCGAAACATTTCCACCAGTCCATGTGGCTACCGGAAAATAATGTACATAGCAAACTGAGAATCACATATGCAACAACGGGGAATTTCGACGACGAAAGTCTGCCCGTCATACTCTTTTGTACGCCTATGTTCGGAGGTCGATGGTGTGCTGTCGAAGCAGACCATTTAGCCTCTTCAATTGGAGTCAGAATCATCTGTCCGGATAGGTACGGAGCCCCAAACGTGAATATGATAACGGGAATTGACGGTATGAAGGCCTGGCATGGGCGGCTCAACCCGAGTGAACTTCAATATTCGAGTAAACGTTTGGTTAGAGATGGTCCCGGCATTGCTGAAGAAGCTCAAGGTTCGATATGTGAGCTTACTTTGTCACAGCGCGGGCACAATTTACGCGCTGAATACCTTGTACCATCTACGGGATATCTTGGATCCCATATCACCCTTCGCTGCCATCATGGGTCCCTGGGTTTATCAAGAACATTCCCACGCGACGCTCATGAATCTGGCAGCGAAAGTTCCGGGTGGAATGCTGGACTCGTGGGACAAGGTGAATAAGTTTGTTGGATCTAGAATTATCCCTGTTGTCTCATGGTCCGGAGGTATTGTATCATCCGTAGCTCATCTCTTTCAGTCGGAACCAAACAGCACGACCTCCGAGACAGCACGACTCGCTGAACAATGGGGTGTGACTGAGGAGGTTGCTGAATACATGGCTAAGCTGAAATCAAAATATTACATGACTGAAGATACTTCCGCGGGGAATGAGGAGGCAAAGCTTTGTTTGAAGAAAGCCGGGAAAGGCTACTGGGGAGTGTGCGAAGACTACGAGGAATTTGTACGACTTTTGGCCAATGCGGAGAAAGTCCGCAGAGCGAGTACGACTTCTTCAAAGCTACGGATTGACGCGCACTTCGCGGAAAGCGATATAATGATTGGGAATGGCGGTGCAGTATATTTTCAGCAATGCTTCAAGCAAGATGGTGTAAGCGACGTCATCGACTTCCATATTGTGGATCTCCCTGGAACAAACCACGAAACAATGATTCTGGATCAGAAGAAAGGCGGGCTGAGGACTATCTTTGAGCAAGTCAACGGCCTAAATCGAGCCTAAATCAATTCCAAAATCCCCATATTCCTACCATGCAAGTGAATATGGGTTCATGACAGGGCAGCATAAACCGCGGCTTCGCAAGCACCCCATTGGCCCATCACAGCCATATCGCCAAACGGCATGACTTGGCTTGCAATCATGCCCGCTACGCCCTTCTCACGATCACACCACCAAAAGAGGTTGGCAATACCAGCCCACCATGCGGTATTACGACCACGGCCAGTGGCTCCTGGTTCCTGAGTGAGCATAAAGCTTAGGCCCCAGCCCTGAGGTGGGTTATTTTCTTGAGGATACAACTCAGGTGCTGGATTCGTTTGCTCTGGTTTCGCTGCCGGAATGCCTTGGCGAGCACTAAAAGCTGTTTAGTCTACGAATCGATGGATAGACTCCAATGGTGCTTACAAGTCGGGGAATTGAGGAATAGAATTTGTGAACATCAGCTCCACCGTTTCCTTTTTGAGGATTTGGGCGCCAGTGATCGGGCTCTTTCCATCATTGAGCAAAGTTGCCAGGACTTGCACATACTCTCTCGGCTGGGCAAAGGCACCAGCTCCACCACTATGGAATAGACGCTTCTTGTCATGATCATGCGTGGCAAGAATGGGTTCGCGATACATGTGGTCTCTCTCTTCACTCTTCGTCAGATCACCGGGCCAGCGCTGGTGCATATATGCAAGATTTTTCTTCATCGACTCCGTTGGGAACATGTTTATGTTCTTCAAGCCGAGCGGGTGCATTATGTGTTGCTGGATCCAATCGTTCAGCTTGTGGCCAGTGGCGCGCTCAAGCACAATACCGGCCCAATCGATGTTAATTCCATACTCCCAACGTTCGCCTGGCTGATTGACAAGTGGCATAGCGAGGATGTCCTTCTCGTCTATATTTTTGTCCATTTGTTAGATCCGCACATTGAACCAAGTTGAACGTTCAGTTATATACGTCAAGGATTGAAGACTTACCGGCGTGGAAGACGTCAAAGCCAACCGGACGGCCATAATCTCTCAGTTTGGGATTGAAAAACTCGTAACCGAAACCAGCCGTGTGGTCCAAAAGCATTCTAAGAGTGATGTCGTGCTTTTTGTCGACAAGGGATCCATCGTCTTGCAAGACCTTCACCTTTTCCAGTTCTGGGCATAGTTGGTATATTTGCTTTGCGTCGTCCAGCTTCAGCTTGCCTTGCTCCACCGCTTGCATGCATGCCATTGCTGCCAGAAGTTTGGTGCAAGAAGCAATCCAGAAGACGGTATCCATGCTCATGGGAGCCCTATTTGGTCCTAGGCCAGTTTTGCCAGAGGCATGGGCTGCGATCTCCTTGCCATTTTTCTACGAATATCACAATCTCAATCAGCAAATGTTTTACCTTAATTTTTATCGTATCAAAACTTGGCCGTACATCGACAGCAACGAAAACGATCCCAGCTATCCCGGACGATTTGTCGCCAGTCACGCTGTCCAGAGACTTTTGAATCGCATCCTGTGCTTTTTGATTCACCATTTTGGGGGATGCAATAATATTTAGAATTGTAAGTAAATCCACTATTTGATTGAAGACGTGACAAGAATGTGGATCGATTCTAGTATCTTACGTGCTTAAAACACTTCCTAAAGAATATAGCCCCCTCTCGACAAATTTCAGCTTCCCCGAGGATCTCAGGTGTTTTATAGCAGCGTGCCACTTCAGTACCCCGCATCAGTTTCGGTCTGGTGAGGTGCCTGAGACCACCAGGACAGCGGCCCAATCATTGTGTTTCCTTTGCACCGGACAGTACCGGATAATCCGTGCAAAGCTATGAAGATGCGTGGGTGATTGTCACGGTGCCAACCTGGTCGTCGGGATGCTGACGAGAGGAGATAGCCTGTGGCTACCGGAGGGTGGCATTTGAGAGCACGGCCTTTAGACAGGGACGCCGTTATTAAGTTTACATATATGTGGTCAATACGGTCGATGAAGCATTCACATACAGGCGACTGTGACTCCCATTGTGTCGAAAACGTTTTGCAATTATTAGCAAATCCACGAGTCTAGACACACGCTCAAGACTCAAAGATCATAAAAGGTGCAGCTGCAGACGGATTTCTATGAGAAACATGTGCTCCAGCCTCCATCTGCCCTAATCCTGTGCATTAATGAAAGGATTCACCTTCGACAATTGTCTCAACTCACCTTGCGAAGCCGAGGCTGTTAATGAAATCAGTAAGCGTGCAGCGACCTAGCTGGTCTCCGCCACATTGGCTCAATGGTAAGATCCTATCATTCATAACGACTCGCACAAGCTCTTCTTCATGACTTCTGCAACGCATCTTCTCAAAGTATGCTCTTGCGGCAAAAGGCACGGTCCAAGCAGCACTATACCCATTAACTTGCCAAGCTTCCACCACGGTTGTATTTGGCAGTGCCTTAGTGCCATTATACAGGCCAAGAGCCGAGAAAATGGCAGTCATGTCATTATCGTGGCTGAAATCGGCATACAATTTCTTGCCTAGAGGGAAGGTGGCGTTGCTTGCATCGAGAGTGCTGTTGATGCTGGCGCCATCCTGCACCGGTTCATCTGTCAAACGAGCAATCAGTTCTCTGGCAAATCCAACCCCCTGAGAAGGACCGAGAGGGTTGCCATAGCTATATCCGTAGTACTTCCCTAACGTTGCATAATAGTTATAATTATACCAATCATCTCGCTCGAAGAGCCGGCAAAATGGAGAGATAGAACCATTAAGTGTGGCCACTGTATTGAAAGGGCACAATTCCATCATATCAATCGTCTCCTCAAGGGATAGATTAGCACCCGCTAGATGAGAGTTGAGACGCATTTGAACGGGCGGGACAAATATTTTCATCCAGATTGTTTGAGCATTGTTGCTGATATTGCTGTCTGTGCCGTTTTCAAACGCGGTACACAATTCGTGATGCAATGTATTGTTTTCGCCTTCAACCTCCGGGATGATAACTAGCGGATAAGGAAAGGCCGAGTCATATTTGGATGCGTTCTTGTCGGCAAGCTTTGCTATGTGAAAGCCCTGTGCGAAGCTTTCGGCACTCTTAACCACCCGAGCTTCACCAGACGAGCGAAAGAAAGGTGTGTATTGGCCCGCCAGATTCTCATATCGATGGTAGAATTTGATTCCGGAATTGATCATTTCCTGTTGCCCAAACGCCGTAAGTTGGTCCGAACCCAGCGTATATTCGTAAGAGGCGAGGAAAGCAGCCGGCCCACGGAAATTTTTCACGTTCGCCTTTAATTTCTGAATGGTCTCGTTATATTCTGTGGATTTTTTGCTCGTCGGGTCACGAGCACCGTGCCTCGATATGATCTGAACGAACGTGATCTCACATTCTTCTGGCAATTCGTCTTTAATATCAGTTGGGGCGCTGAAGTAGGGGCTGTACTGGCCTAATGGGGAGCCATCAGACGAAGAGCATGCTCATCCACACGTATCACATATTCTCACCCCAAAATTGACTATATCCATCGTCGCACTGAGTTTCGTGATATAGGGTGCCACACTGCTCATGGGTAGGCACTAGGAAGTGCGGAAACGTGCTGCATACCTCTCGTCACTCTCGCCGCAATATCGAAAGAGATGTCTGGCACTCACCTAGACACAAGAAGACCAGTCAGGGCAGCCAGCACTAGGAACATGGTAAATGCGAGGTAGCAATCTTTTTGCCATGTGGCTTTGGCTTGATTCTCGCCATCGTGGCTCAGCAAAACGTATTTATGAGAGATGCCACCTCGGCCACCCATCCAGCTGCGAAGCCGTTCATATATGCCACTCATGCAGTGCTTGAGATTGTCTTTTTGATTTAAAGGTATAGTAGCGTAGGAAAAGCTGAGAAAGCAAAGTTCGTGTCATTGCTTGGATTTCCACGCAAAGTATCTACATGCAGGAGAAAAATGGCCATCGAATCCCTGTGTAGCATACACCCACGTTTCGATGGGCGGGAGAGGATAAGAAAAATAGTGGGATTTGTGTTTTAGCGACATAACAATTCGACGATTAAGACGAACCATCAACATATCTGAAGACGCGCATAGGACAACAAAACGATGGATAAACCCCTTATACATCTTATATCCCAAAGCGTATCTGCTGTAGAATCAGCATACAGCCGGGATACGCATGCCTCTGAGATGCCTTACACAAGTGATTTATCACCACTACTCACTAGATTTGTAGCCATAACTCCATCTGCAATGTAAACGCTTCATACGCGGGAATAGACCGATCACAGGAATATGCCAGCGGGAAACCCAATTCTGGAATTATTGTATGTAGCCATATGTCTTTGTTTGATACATATGAGTACGAATATTCTAGTCCATTGCGGCTTTGCGTCTGGACACCTATCTGAGCATCATGTCATATTTACTGCGAAGAGAAAGCCGAGAACAGTATCATACAGAGATATCTACTCTCATTTGTGATGTAATGCAGCAAGCATTTCGGATACCCCTGACCTCACGGCCATGGAGTGGCCACACATTGACGAAAGAAAGACAGTCTCATCCATTTCGTTTGTGGCTATTGGGCTGATAGACCGCAATCCGCATGGCATAGCTTCCTTAAGTGCAAAGTGAGGGGGAGTTTTTCGAGTATACTGTCCAAATCGAAAACATCCGACTGTCTTAGGAAGATAATACGGCAGTGTCGTCAGAGGACACAGCTTTCCCGCCAAATGCGCGGCTTGTAAGCCTCTGGCTTAACGCGAAGCGCACGAAAAGTTCACCCTGAGAACGACTCTTATTACATCATTGTAGAAATATCGAACATACTGAGTCTTCAATCAGATTCCGTCCACTATCCTAAAGATTGTTTGTTCTCTAGAGCCACGAATCTTTCACAGGGAATTGGTTCTGTGAGCATACGCTGGGTGAAACAGACGAATGCAGACCTGTGGTGATCATCATGGGAACGTCTTGCGATAAGAGTTTCGCTCAATATTCTTTTTTTGTGAGCGAGCCTTGAATTTGACCATCGATGGGTATGCCAATGATACCTATAAGAGAATATGCAGTCGGCACGCTTGCCATGAATGACAGCGATATTCTGCCCAGGATTTGCCCAGTGATGAAATGATATTCATGGGAGACTTCATAACACCAGTTATGGGTCAATTGGAGATGATTCGAGTGAAGCAGGCACATATGCGCAGCTATATGACTTGGTTGTTTTATTGAAGGCAAAGGCTAGTTGGAGAACAACGAAATAAAAATTCTGTCGCAAAACCTCTATATCACGTACCTAGACAGCAAGTTCATATTCAATGTACGAAAGCAGAGGCGGCAATAGATCAAACCGTGGTGATTAGCACGGGAGTGGGAAGCCGATAGAAACATTTCCGGCAAATACATTCAACGCCACTCACTAGCACGTTGTACCAGTCCACTTAAGATCTCTCGAGTTTATTCGATGCCCCTCAATCTCTTCCACGAGCAAAAAAATCTGATCCACATATTCATGACCTGAGTGCTGATCCTCCACACTTTCGTTACGCAAGTGAGTGCATTCCGCTTCGACAGTGACAATATTTTCAGTTCTGACACCTCTGACGGTATCTTAGAATATAGGCAACAATGATTGGATAGCCATGCCGCAATTCAACGTACACATATCTGCCCAGCATAAGCCATATGTAGTGATGGAATGGTTCTAGTTAGGACAACCATTCCTCCACCCTTGATTAAGAATTTCGAAATAAGCTTTCAGTTCACTCATGCGCCATTTCCCACATGGCAAAATATGAACGTTTGACGAAGGTATAGTCTTGTCTTCATATGAGTCTTCCGAAAGCAGCAGCTTAGCAGATATAATTCGATTCAGGGAAAATTCAGTATTTGATAGCGAACCGGACAGCATACAACGAAAGAACGGGGGAAGGAGAGAGGTTGGGTAGAGGGGCGGGCAAGAGGATCGAGAAGCGGCGACGGTGCTTTTAAGACGATATCATAATCCACGAGTGTTTTCCCGGTGTTCATTCTGCTCCAATAATACCTTTTTTGGACACGAGCCGTGGCCAAGATTTTGGTACATGTGTTATTTCGTGTATAAGATGCAGCAAGTGCTAACTTATCAAGATGCCGTTACTTATTTAGGGACCTTCTGTGATGAGATTATGATCAAATAAGATAGGCTTGACACACAGGCAGAGGTCTAAACAAAAAAGAGAAAAACAAGTAAGATTAATCCTTTCCATATCATATGGGCTTAGGCGAGCATTGCACGGCACCGTTGGAATTATGGAATATCTGCAGGAGAATGCCTGTGATACAGTTCATGATAGGGTGGTTCTCGATATGTATTCAAAAAACCTCGTGGGAGAGCAGGTAAATTGACTTGATTGCACCAAGAATATGGCTCAGGCGAACGCCCGACCTAGTCGCCATTTCAATTAAATACACAGACAAGATCGGTTACTTACATATCAAGCACTCTATTTTAAAATTACGTCATTAGGAGATATGCTGCCCGGATTACACACGAATCAGCTGGTCTGTACCGATCCTAGTCGGAGAATAAGCCCAGCGTATCTAGACCATGACTTCTAGGAAGAGTTCTGGCAGGAAGACTGTAATTAGCGAGGTCCTAAACTTTTATTGAGCCTAGTTCACTCGATCTTCCAGACGTATATCAATATTAATGTCCGAAATAACCATGGCCAGGACGGTCGTCATGGTATCAATTTCGTTAGTTCGCTCGAGCATGTCGTAATAGACATGGGATAACGCAAATTTAGATGTCAGCAATAATCAGAGTCTTCAACATATCAGCTCATGAAGTTCGTCGCTGCGCTGTGAAAAAGGAAAAAATCCGCTGCAGCCATAAAAACTCTTCGAAGCTCGCTCAGAAAAGCACGTCTGGGTTATACAAGGCTATGTCGGCATGCTAATTCGATTGCAGAAGCTACCGATATTACATCTGTTTTGAAGCAGGAGCAATGTCATTTAGCAATAGCGGCCTCCCAGTCAGTTTGAATGACACAACTTCCAACGATCCTCGAGTTGCCCTCTCCCACTCTGCGATTTCAGCTAACAAGAGCCACGAGCATTCCTTAATTTAGCCAAATGCATTTTTCGGCTTTCAGCCTTTGAAAAAGAGAAAGTTCTTTTGTCAAAGCTTTCATACTATGCTTTACACGCCGATACAGAGCAGAATGGGACTATTGCATTAAATACAATGTCCCTGAGGTATCAAGGATGAAACGATTCATCCCTGACTTAATGGTATCCAAATTGGAATCTCAAAGTTTCTTGGTCAACGTCCATCATCCTTCCGAATCAAATCAAGGTAATGACTAGTGATGCTGCTACCATCTCCGCAAACAAACTCTAATCAAATAGTCTCGACGATAATAGTTTAATTATCTGACTGCTTCGATTGTCTAATCAGAAGACCGGGTAAAATTCTTATCCGCAAGTAAAGGGTGGGAAACGTCGGATGCGTAAACAGCGGATTGTGAACGCATACGACCTGAGCCTCAAAGACAGGATCCAAGTTCCTGTCACCCACAGTTATTGCGCGTTTAATCTCCAGCAGTCGTCTTGATAGACGTGAGTATCTATAAAATTTAATCATATTCAATCGGCGCTCAAGTATAAGGCAATTCTTCGGGCCCGTAACGACTTCTTCTGTGGCCAGCTTGCATAGATCTGGTTGTCGAATAACTCATATCTGGGCACTTTTGTTGATATTTCACTCTATAGCTATTTGATCTTCTGGTCATCTTTTACCACTCGTGGAGAATCTACCCCGACAATATCATGCCGTGTTCCTACGCCGACATGTATTATCGTTGCAGCAGCGTTCGTAGCACGAAGAGATCCATGTAGTATTATACAATCGGGAAAGATGAAGCCAACAAGAGGATTGGTAATTTGCACTGCTGATTGGCTGAGCTCCGCTTCCGCAAGCACAGATTCTGCTCTGCTACGACATAGCAACAGTACCCAGGAAATCAGCCGACGAACCATAGAAATATAGGCCATTAGATACATGCTGGCTTTCGGGTTCGAAGGCATCAGTACAGCGCTTCCAACCTCTTGTTGCGATCTTGATTGAATCAAGTGAACAATCAAGATATGGGACGTCGAACTCATTATGTTTTGACACAAACTGTCCACCTTTAATGACCTTTGCATACAGATCGCCATCTTGAAATGTACCGTGACCGGAGGATACTTGCAAAATGCTGCGTTGAAGAAAGGGAGGACTGGCGGCGTGAAGCCAGAAAGAATGGCTTGCTACCACCCGGAAGCGACGATGATAGTTATAAGAGCCTTGCAAGGCCGATGAGCCGACTGCGAGCCATGTTGCATGTTGGCATCCGGCGAACGATAGAGATGAAGACACCGTCTCGAACGAAAGGCTCTGCTGCGGGCAGGGTTACGTTTTACGATTTGCCCCCGGAGCTGCGGGAGCAGATTTACAAGGAGTATATCGAACTTTGGGGGGCTCAACGGCTCACGCCTTTTCATCTTCCTCGACCAAATGGCGAGCCATATCCCCCTTCTTTCTACTATAAACCGATACCGCCGCACGAACCTCCCTTGATGCGACTGTCCAGGTTGGTTCGAAAGGAGAGCCTGTCCTTGTTCTATGCCTGCTACCGTTTCCCGATCATCGTACATCCCGGACGCGACGCCGACTCATCCTCCATAACGACCTGGTTCACCCGTCTCGATGCGGAGAAGCTGTTGTTGATCCGGCACCTAGAAATTCATCTCTGCTATGAGAAAGATCATCATGAGCTAGGCTTCCGTCAGCCCAATTCCATCATTTACCATGTGGACTTTGACGAGAGAGCAAACCGGGCGGTCACGTACATCCATCAGAAGCAAGGGCGCATGGTCAACTCGTTGGAGGGGAGGCTCATGCTGAAGCACATTCGCAAACGAGTCGATTGCTTGATCGCGCAACCGGGAATTGGTCGCTTCGCAGCGAACGATTTTTACTCGGTCGTTGCAGAGAGCCTGATGGAGCTTCACGAGGGATCTGGTCAGGAGACAATGCTCCTCTTCGACTTATTCTGAGTCTCGGCCACGTTTCTCACACTGGTTACGTCTCTCACACTGGAAATAGAAGTTTTGCGGTCAACCTGCGCGAACCGATAAACCAAAGAGACATGATCACAGCAATACTGAGACCGACGTAGCGACGATCACAATCCGCTCTAGACCTGGCTAAGATTTGTCGTAGGGAGTGAATCGATCTGGGCACGAATATATTTACATACATCCGGCGTCGTCTCGGAAGAAGAGTCAACGTTGCTTATATCTCTTCAAAATGAAATACCGTCTCGAACTCACCCCTCCCTGATCAAAGCGGCATCTCCCAATCCTCCAGCGCATTAGTCAAGTCCAGTGGAAAATGGCCCCCTCCCCCACCCAGGAAGTCGCTCTCATAGGGGCTGACGGCAAACTCGGCCCTGCCGTCCTTCACGCCCTTCTCTCAGCGGGATACCGGTTGAAAATTCTCAAGCGCTCATCGTCCCGCTCCTCCAATTCATACCCGCCCGGCGTCCAGCTCGCCCGGATATCCGACGATATGGACACGCTCGCCCTGAAGGATGCATTGCAAGGCGCGGACGCAGCCGTATTAACCGTCAGAGGAAGGATGCGTGACCTCCAGATGTGCGTCGCAGACGCCAGTATCCAAGCCAGTGTCCGCCGCTTCATCCCCGCCGACTTCGGGTCGTGCGATTCTTCGAGCCCACAGGCGCAGCAATTAGTTCCACTCTTTCAAGGGCAAGACGGAGGTGCGGAGGCACCTGATCCACCTCACCCAGCACCTTGATGACCCTGACGCGTTCAGTTGGACGAGCCTCACCTGCGGCCATTTCTTCGACTGGAGTTTACCGTTCATCCACATCTTCCCAGAAGAACACCGCTCCGACGTCTTGGATGAAGGGGAGTACAGAGTCTCCTTTAGTACGCTCTCCCGTATCGGTGAGGCGGTTGTGCGGGTGTTGCAACGCCCGGAGCGCACTGCTAATCGGATGTTGTTCGTGCAGAGTTTCTGCATGACGCAAATTCAGGTGGTGGCGGCTTTTGAGAAGGCATCGCGCCGGAATTGGGAAGTGAGGAAACTCGATGCAGAGGCTTTCAAGGAGGCGGAGATGGCGAAGGCTGACCAGGGGAGTCTAGATGCGGTTGAAGAATTGGTATGGTACCTCGGCACCGTTGACGCTGACTGGACTGCACGGAAGGACTTCGCGATGGAATTGCTCGGATTGGAGGATGAAGACTTGCAGGAAGTTGTTGATGGGCTGGTCGGAGGATAATCGAAGGGTAGATTCGACGTCTCTTGCTTCCTCTGAGTTGGGATCTTCAGTCTGAATACTTTAGGGAGATTACGTAGCACTCGTTGCGGGAACGTAATGGGATGTTGATACAGCTTCAAATGTACCTCTAATAAGTATTCGAGCATCCTATCTATGCAGGCCAGGTCAAGACTCGCCGTCGCCCAGAGTTGTTTGATGCGCAGCGGATGACCAGGAGGGTATCCATCAACAGATCTTATCATGCTGCGTGCAACCAGCCATGTAGATGCAGTGGTAACTGACCAGCGGCATCTGCTCAGCAAGAAGTGGTTGGACGTATTCGACCCACATTTATCCGAGTCTGTTATTACAGAAATGTCGTTTGACCAGCGGCGATATTCCAATCAGCAGCGATTTCCAACCAGAAAACAAGCTAAACCCTCTCCCCTCACCAACCTAGCGCTCTCATTGACTCGGCCTCAGAATTTCTTGCATTACCTCTACGTCCCTTACTGTCTCATTAAACGCATCCTGCACCTCCTTCACTACATGATTCCGATTCCAGTCCCCACGCGAATCCCAAATGACGTTCATCAGCGCTGCGTACACTTGCTCCAGCTGCTCGACCGACATGCCGCTGCTTCGATCCGTCAGGCTGTCGTGCAGTAGTCTCAGCGATGGTTCTTCCAGGAAAAAGTGCGGAGTGGTCGTCGTCGCTTCCTCTGGGCCGTCCTCGGATGGGTTGTTGAGCATCGAGTGGATGGAACTCTGCCGAGCCGGTGCAGATGCCGCGGGTGGGGGGGGAGGCATTTGCTGCGAAGACGGCTGCGAAGTCTGAGACTGCCAGGAGGACGAATGCGCTTCCGGTTGGGTGTCGGGCAGGCTGCCGCCGACCACAGGCTCGATGATGGGATAATTGCTGGTGGTGGCGGGGCGCACGACTCCGTTGGATTGAACGGACGAAAGAGGGCCGCTGCTCCTCGTCGTCCCCGTGCTCTTGTCGCTAGTCTTTTGCCCGGAAGTCGTCGTCGACGCGCTGTTGTGATATTGCTCCACCTGCGAGCCATGCGCAATCTGGGTGTGAACGCTTTTCTGCGACCGCTGACCTTGCGTATGGCTGGGACTACCTTGCCAACCACGCTCGTCGGCCTGGCTGTCGAGCATCATCTCTGAATCCTCCGGCGGAATGGGTGGTCGAGACGGCCCGGTGTCCCCGTTCGTGTAATTCGAAGGATGACTCCCACCATTTGTCGTGCTCCACGGATTGAACATTGACCCTGTGGGATATCGACTCGGCGTCACGGGGAACAGGGAGGGCTTGCCCGGAACTTCTTGCCCCAAGACCACCGGGCCGGTGGATTCAGTCGTAGTCTTGGACGCATTCAGTGGCGGGACGTTGGGGAAGACTTTCGGGACGGGTTCACCCTGGCGCTGCGCTTCGCGGAATTTCATCTGGCGCTCTCGTTCGCGCTCTTGCTCGCGTTCGTAGACCGCCTCGCATTCCGCGACGAGCAAGGGTTGTTGCTGTTCAAGCGTAGCCATGTCCACTTCGACGTTGGCGAGCATTTCATTCGCCTTCAGCGTTCGATCTTGATCACCAGAGGTCCGAGCGTCTTTGGCCAGACGCTTGATATCCCCTAGAAAGTCCTTCGGTCGCTTGTAGTAGCCATTCGACAGGCGCTTCTCGATCGTGACGATCTCCAGGTTGTAATAAAATTTGCCGCTCGCGACTTCACGCAGGCCTGCCACACCTTTCTCATCCTTATCCAACTCGTAGGGCCGGAACAGCCGTTGCTGCTGCCTCTGTTCTTCGGTGAGATCGGTGGTGACCAACTCGGGGTTTTGTTCATCATATAGGTAGCTGATCGCAGCATCATCTATGATAGGCGTTCTGAACTTTCTATACTTCAACTTGATCTGATCCATCACGCTCTGGATGTGCAGCTTGAGCATGTTCAGCGTCTGTCGATCTTTCTTCTTCTGTGCTTTCAATTCTGCCTTGGTCGGACCGCGCGGAACTTCTGGCACCTCAGCGACGGGAAGCACATCCAGTTTGCGCCTCTTCCGTGCCCCTGCATCCGGAAAATCGGTGGGCTTCTTGCGGATATAGTCGATGATTTGCGCAAAGTACTCCTTCCGGGCCTGTTTATCCGGCCGCTTCAACGGATACTGATTCTTTTGCGAGTATCCAAAAAGATCAGACAACATCTTTTTATCAGTCTCGTCGTCACGGTTGGGCTCACGCCCCATGATGCCGAGGAGCAAGATGGGGTCTGTTGGGGGGAGACTCCTCAGCAGACCTGTGAAGGTCCTGACGGCAGAATCACTTAGCGTGTCGTACCATAAGTCGACGTCGGGCAGATAGATAACGCTGGGCTTGTGGCGTTTAACCTCCTCGAAGAGTTGAACGATGGCAGCTTCGGGAGACTGGAAAGTGGTTAGCTGATCTGATCGAAAGAATGCGTCACTTTCGTCTTCGACACTTACCCTCGTGGAATCCTTCAGGAGAGTGGCCATGTCGAAGCTCTGCACGTGCAAGCCCTCGAATTTACTCAAAAGTGCCGATCCCAGATACTGCTGGCCCATGCCGGGCAAACCCCAGATAAGCAAGCGCGGCCGGAAAATGCGAGAAGATTCAAAATGTCGCTGCATGGTCTCCCGCTCGAACCCGTCATCTTCATCTCGGTTGTCGTACATTGCCTCTTCGAGCGCGGTGACTTTGCGTTTGCGCGGGATCGCCTCGTCAATGCGGCTGCTGACCTCGTGGAGATACTTCCGCAGCAGCGGCTCAATATCCCTTTTCAACGGCGCGGCGCCAGACATTGCCGACCGCTCCGACGACGGGACGATCTTGTTAATTGAGATCATGAAGTCTTTTGCGAGCACCTTGATGTTGTTGGGATCGATGACGAGCTTCTGATCGCTCGAGTATATCTGAGGATACGTGCCTTGCACGGCATTGAGCGCCGCTTCAGTGCATAAGGCGCGCAAATCCGCACCCCCGTAGCCTTTCGTGATCTCCGCCAGCTGGTCCTTGAAGGCGGGTTGGAGAGGGGGGTCCCAGCCTTTGGTATGAATGTCGATGATGGCTCTTCTGGCCTTGACGTCCGGAAGAGGGAAGTAAAATTCACGATCGAACCTGCCCGGTCTGCGCAACGCCGGGTCGACCGAGTCTGGTCGATTGGTGGCGCCGATCACAATGACCTGACCCCTCCCGTCCATGCCATCCATGAGTGCCAGTAATGTGGCGACAATGGAAGCATGAATTTGTTCTTGTTTGCTTGAGCGGACAGGTGCCAAACCATCGATCTCATCGAAGAAGATGATGCTCGGCTGATTCTTCCGAGCTTCTTCGAACAACAAGCGCAACTGCTTCTCGGCTTCTCCGACCCACTTGCTCAGGGCATCGGCGCCCTTTCTCATGTAGAAGGTAACCTTCTTCCCGTGCGAACTCACACTAGAAGCCAGCGCACGAGCCAAAAGCGTCTTACCAGTCCCGGGAGGGCCATGGAACAAGACGCCTCGGGGCGGGGTCACCTTGAAGCGTTGGAAGATCTCGGGATATAGCAAAGGCAACGCGACCATCTCTTTCAGGCGGTCAATGTGTTCATCCAAGCCGCCGACCCCTTCGAAGCTCACGTTGGGATCGATGCCGAGAGGGTCGGCATCGGCGAGCGCCTTCTTATCCTTGACCTTGCCCAAACCCGGCGGGCCTCCTCCAGGTCCCTGCAAAGGATCGGAGTTGAGCGGCGGCGGTACATATGGCTTTGGAAATGCGGAAGTAGGTGTCATGCCCACGGCGCCACCAATTCCCTGCTGCCCGCCTCTGCCGCCAGCTTCATCGTCGCTGCTGTCCGAGTCGACGCCTCCAGTGGCGCCAGGGCCAGCCGGGCCACCAAACACTGGGGGAGGACCTCCAGCGCCACCAAATGGGCCATACGTGGAGAACAAACTGCGATAAGCGCCGCCACCTCCGCCACGTCTGTTGCGTTGTGGTGTTGCCGCAGCAGCACCAACAGCAGCAGCCGGAGCCGCCGCGTCGTCATCATCATCGAGGGGAAGCAGGAGCTCGGGGCGGAGAATGCGGTAGTCTGGCCGCGGTCCACGGTGACGAAGATTCGGTTCGAAGGCAATCTCGGAGCGCGACGCAGGGCGTCTCCGCGGGCGTTTGTTTCGACGGTTGTCTTCTTCAAGATCCGCCGCTTCGTCCGCGATCTCATCCGGATCGAGCTCATCGTCGACCTCGTCTTCGGACTTATTGCGCCTTGATCGACTGCGTAACGACGTGCCTTTGCGCTTCAGACGGCCTGACCGTCGTCCCCCTTGACTGTCATCATTGCTACTGCGGCCGCGCGAGGGTTTGGTAAGGCCATCGGATTCGGACATATCATCCTCAGCGTCGGCGTCGCCTTCGGCCTCGGGCTCGAAATCGCTACTTGGCTCGGCTCCAGACCGTTTCGTACGCAGGGATCGACGGGTGCCGCCGCGCGGAGGCGGTTGTGATGTGGGCGGGGTTGAAGCTTTGCGGCGCGGTCGAAGAGATCGGCCACCCCGAGACACCGGACCGTCGTCCTCGTCATTTTCATCCATCGACTCTTGCACAATCTGTTCCACCTCAGCCTCCTCCGTTTGCATGGCATCCTCGTAAACGCCTGCGCTCGCTTCAGTGCCGGGCGACGTGTGAAGACCGTGATGCTGCTCTTGTTGACCGGCCGCCGCTTGATTTGGATGCGAGAGCATCTCATCCGCCTGCGTGGTCGGTCCCGAACCTTCTTGTGACTCTTCCATGATCGCACTCACAGGCGGCTTCTTCAAGCCTTTACCGCCTTTGGTAGCACGCCTGCTGGGCGGCCGTTGTGGCTCCGGGGTCTGGGTGCCCGGTCGAGTGATGGTTTCGTGTTTGCCCGAGTCGGTCAGGGCGACCAGCGGTGCGGCTTCATCGTGCGAGATGCGGCTGCTCCTTCGCGTTCCGGCCGCACTCAGGGGGGTGGGTTCGCGTTTTGCCACGCTTTTGCTTCCGGTACGCGATCGCAAGGCGCGCCTGTCCTCCATCACCTTCGCCGGCATTTTCAGTTTGATGATGAGCGACTCTTGCGCCGGCGTTGCTGATGATGCCTTTCTTGCTCCTCTCGCCGCCGGCTTCGGCTGGATATCACTGTCCTCTTCCACCTCTATATCCTCTTCGCTTGGTTCTTCGTACGTTACCGGCCTCTTCGCCGCCGACCGCACCCTGCGCCCGGTTTTGGGGTTGCGTTCCACTTCCTCCGGCTCCGTTGACTCGGCGAAGGACTCCTCTTCTTCGCTACTACCGGCGCTGTCGACGTCTATATCATCCTCGCTGTCGCCGTATCTTTCTCGCCGGCGCTTCACCGATTTGCGTGAGCCACCCTTCGACGACTTGGAGCGTTTCTGCGGCCGCGCTCGGCTCTCGTCCTGGCTGACGTCGAAGTCGAGGTCGTCACTATCCGACTTGGTGGGGTCTAGAGGAAGGGGGGGCAGGGCAGAGGTCAGCATCAGCGCACGCGCGCCGTGGGTGCTCGCCCACCCACGGCGGGAAAGGGTAACGGAGTCACGCACCAAATTCTGCGAGCTTACGCTTGTACCGTCCCCCCATCCTCTCTCATTTACGGCGCGAGGCTTCTCCGTGTGCGAACTGTCTGTGACCGCATGTACCGCGCCGTGTCACTACTGCTTCGGGGCGGGGGAAGGGTGGGGGTGGTTGAGTGCGCCGTCCCGTCGCGAGAGCGAGCCCTTCGAAGCGTTGGCGGCTGCGGTGAATGACGACGGCCCGGAGTCGCGCCGAGCGAGCAAACACACATGAATCGGGCACACCAACGAGGCGAGGACCTCGAGGGTTTGCGGTGAACCGCGGAAACGCGCTTCGGTGGCAAACTAGGCGGCGGACCGGACCGGACGAAGAGGATGGGATGCGGACGAGACGGGATGGGATATGTGAGAGTGTGAGTGTGAGAGGGAATGTGAACGCGAATGTGTGAGAGTGAGGACAAATGAGAACGGGGGAGTAAGTTTGTTGTGAGGGAGAGAGAGTGTGGGTGTGAATGTGAGCGCCAGTGTATCTGTGATTGTCTGTCTGTGTGTGTGTGTGTGTGTGTGTGTGTGTGTGTGTGTGTGTGTGTGTGTGTCTGTGTCTGCGTGTGCGTCGGTGTGGACCGCCCGCGTGTGATAGGAAGCGGTACCAAAGAGAGCGCCGGAGGAGACGGGGCGCGCTTTGATATCGGGCTAAGCCAGATTCGCATCGCGCCAGGAATGCGAGCAGGAAACACTTCGCATTTCTCACTTCATCGACATCACCCGGAGACACACCAAACATTCGCAAAACTCGTCGCAGGATGGTCGCCAATATGCCGGGTGCCCAATCATACCCATATCGGCCACACGGGACCGATGCCGCGCAGGCAAAACCAGATCGCGAACATCCAGCATAAACGCATTTGAGGCGCCCTTGCCTGGACGCAACATCTAGCTCGCAGATCCGTCGCATGGCATGTTCGTAGCTTATCTCAACCTCATCGCCCACCGGGCGTCGGAAGGGCTGCGTGAGGCCGTGACTCGGGGACAGACGCCCCTCGCGGCTTAGTCAGGCATCATCGCTTCCCATGCGGCCTTGCTTCTCCGCCCGGACAGATCACCGCAGACGGCGGTCCCGGGTGTCGCTGCGCGGGTCGTGCCACATGTGTGTGGGCGTGGGCGTGGGCGTGGGTGGGTGTCGGGGTGGGTGTCGGGTGGGTGGTGTATGTGCGTGTGTGTTGCGGTGCGGTGGATCGCATTTCGCGCACTGATGTGGACGACACACCGTTCTCGCGTGCCTCGTGGTCGTCCGTGGCCTGGGAGACTGATGCCGTGGCCGCCCGGCCGCAGGTCCCAGTCGTGCGACGCTGCTCATAGACGTGCGTTCTCCGTCATGCTGGGCCTTCCGTGCCATACACCTCATGGGTCATGCATGCTTTGAACGCGTCGAGAGCCGCACCGTATCCAATGCCGAACGACCACGCTCACGGCCACATCCGACCCTTCGGCATGGAGGGCGCCGAGGAGCAGCGCTCGCGGCTGGCACACACCCATACATACACACATACGCACACGCACGCACACACGCACGCACGCACACACACACACATACACACACACACACACATACACACACACACATCTCCCCTCCCCTCCCCTTCAAAACCCCACCCACCTACGCACGACGACAAAGCGCTGAACATTTCCAAGATCTAGCAGCCCGATGCTTCTCGTTCATTCTGTTGAGAGTTGGCAGTTCTTCCAGTCAGTGAGAAGATTCCTGAGGCATGCATTCGGTGCCTTGGCGAGACAACTTGTTCCATCCTGTCTAGTTAGCTCTCTCTCTTCCAAAAATCAATCAATCCATCCATCAATCAATCCACCAATCAATCCCTCGTTCAATCCATCATCGGTGGTTCCTATGACACACTCCACATGTTACTGGTGTTCACGCTTCCATCGTACTCTAAACGGTCGCCAACTTTTAGCACAATCAATCAATCCATTCTCGTTGGTTCCTTTAACACACTCCACACATTGCTAGTGTTCAAGCTTCCATTGAACTCTGAAAAGCCGCCCAAGTTTTAACACAATCGAAGATTACAAGCATGGGAAAGGCAACTTGAAAAGCCCCGATCGCATTCCATTTTCACCGCTCGGAGTCCGGAATCTATTTCCAGATATTTCCGGGACCTCGGCCCGGCACGAGCCTTGTTTGTTTTAGCCGGCAAAGCCCGACAAATGATTCCCCGGTAAGCGGGCGCCGCGGAAAAAAAGGCTCCCCTGACGGTCGAACTTTTCAGGTCGTGAGCAGACCATTGAACGGTTTCCCCACTCTCCCTCCCCATCGAAAGCACGGTTTGACTCGCATACTCACCGGCCTCCACCTCTTCATCGTCCAGGTGCATGTGCGTGCGTGATGGCGTCGGCGGTCGAGGCGGTCAAAGAGAAGCTGGTGGGCACGGAGGAAGGCGTGGAGCTCACGGCGCAGACGAGGAGCGAGTTCTTCAAACACGCCAAGAAGGATGAGGAGACGGGCGTGTATTACATGGATGAGGAGGGCTTTGTCGATGCCATGTAAGTGGGAACGAGCGTGACGCGTGGGTGGTTGAGGCCATGGTGACTGACCGCCAGGGGAAAGAGCGCCGTTGGGTGAGGACTATGTGAGTGGCCTTCCTTCCTCTTTGTTTTTGTCTTCGTCTTCGCCTCCTCCGCTCCTCCGCCCCTCCTCCCCTCCTCCCCTCCTCCCCATCCTCCCCATCCTCCGCTTCTCCTCCCTTTTCTCCTCCTCCCTTCATTGCTCCTTCCTCCTTCCTTCGTTGTCCTCGTCCCTCTCGTCCTCCTTCCCCTATACGACCACGGCCAAACGCGCAGGCTGACTCCTCGCAAAGCACAAGATCTCGAGGGAGCGCTATGGCATCCTCTTCGATGTGGCGGATAGGAGCCGGGCGAATCGCATCAGCATACAAGACTGGCAGGTTTTCATGAACCTACTGGCCAAGCCGGACGCCGAGTATGAAATCGCATTCAAACTGTTCGCGGTGAGTGGTTCCCCCTCTCCAGCGCTGGGCGGGCAACTTCGCTGATGGTGTGGGATGGTGAAGGATCCCATGACCGGCCAAGTCGATTTCAACAGCTTCAAGGAGAGCTACGCGAGAAACCGAACCGGCGACTTCATTCCCTTCAACTGGGACAGCGACTGGGCCACGCTGTACCTCGGCGGCAAAAAGCACAGACACTCCATGACATATCCGCAGTTCGCGCAGATGCTGCGCGGCTTACAAGGGGAGCGGATACGGCAGGCCTTCCTGCATTTCGACAAGAATGACGATGGCTATATCGAGCCCGAGGATTTCCAGAAGATCATACAAGAAACGGCCGCGCACAAGCTCTCCGATCACCTGCTCGCCAACCTCCCCACACTCTGCAACATCTCGCCGGGCTCGAAAATCAGCTACGCCAACGTGCGCGCCTTCCAAAATGTGATTCGCGATATGGACCTGGTCGAGTTGATCATCCGGAACGCGGTCCGGAAGGCCAGCGACAGTAAGATCACCCGCCAGGACTTCTTGGACGAGGCCGCGCGCATCACCCGCTTCGCCCTGTTCACACCCATGGAGGCCGACATTCTCTTCCATTTCGCCTCGCTGGACCAGCCGGCTGGCCGCTTGGGTTTGGACGACTTCGCGCGTGTCTTGGACGCCAGCTGGCACGCCGGTCCCAGCATTACAGAAACAACCGGCGTGGCCGATGTCGCGCAGAAGGCCGTCGCCAAGTCGGAGAATTTCTTCCACGACGTCCTGGTATCGGTGCATCATTTCGCCTTGGGCTCGATCGCGGGGGCGTTCGGCGCGTTCATGGTCTATCCCATTGATCTGGTCAAAACTCGTATGCAGAATCAGCGCAGTGCCAGAGTTGGTCAAGTGCTATACAAGAACAGCATTGACTGCTTCAGCAAAGTGATCCGCAACGAAGGTGCCCGCGGCCTCTACTCGGGTGTGCTGCCCCAGCTGGTGGGTGTGGCGCCGGAGAAGGCCATCAAGCTGACGGTCAACGATCTCGTGAGAGGAAAATTCACAGATGTCAAGACCGGGGAAATCCCGCTAGCGGCAGAAATCCTGGCCGGTGGCTCGGCCGGGGCATGTCAAGTCGTCTTCACTAACCCTCTCGAAATCGTGAAAATCCGCTTGCAGGTGCAAGGCGAAGCGGCCAAAGCCGCCGCCAGGGACGGTGAGGAATTCACCAAGCGCTCCGCGTTGTGGATCGTGCGGCACCTGGGTCTGGTGGGCCTCTACAAAGGCGCGACGGCGTGTCTCCTGCGCGACGTGCCCTTCTCCGCCATCTACTTCCCGGCGTACAGCCACCTCAAGAAGGACTTCTTCGGCGAGAGCGCGCACAAGAAGCTCGGTATCCTGCAGCTCCTCACGGCCGGGGCCATTGCTGGCATGCCTGCCGCCTACCTCACCACCCCCTGCGACGTCATCAAGACGCGTCTACAAGTCGAAGCGCGCAAAGGCGACACGTCGTACTCAGGCGTGCGCGATGCCGCGCAGAAGGTGTGGCGCGAAGAAGGATTTCGGGCTTTCTTCAAAGGCGGGCCTGCGCGTATTTTGCGCTCCTCGCCCCAGTTCGGTTTCACGCTCGCCATGTATGAGGTCTTACAGAATTTGCTGCCAATGCCGGGGGAAGCGAAAGGGGTGGAGAAGGAATTAGGCGTGCCGCGCGGCTCGTTGGAACCGGCCACAGGTCTCCAGGAGGCGAAAGCTCCTTTGCCGTATCTCCGTAGTCGGAATGCGCTCAAGATCATTCTCGACCTGGACCTGGGTTTTGGGCGGATGAAACGCCCTCCAGAAACTGCAGTGGTGAAGGCAGGGTGGTTTTCAGGTGGTTTGGGCATGAAGGATACCGCCGCCGCCCGTTCGCCGGGCACGAGTGAGTAGGACTCAAAAGAGGGGGAGGCAAAATGACGTGGCATATCCTCCTCCTCCTCCTCCTCCTCCTCCTCCTCCTCCTCCTCCTCTTCTTCTTCTTCTTCTTCTTCTTCTTCTTCTTCTTCTCCTCCTCCTCCTCCTTCGTCAGCGGCTTCGTCGCTGGTGTCGGCAGCGGGTCTGAGTAAAGGGGAGTTGACGTGGAAGTAGATGCAGGAGAGGGAAGAAAACAGGATGTCGAACATGTAACCTATGGATAGCCGGAAGCATGGAAAGAAAAGATGAGATGGATCTTTTTGGGGGTAAATGGCCATGGCCAATTGGTGGGCGAAGGGGAGCAAGGTGCATAGCGTTCCGGGCGTTTTATTCTTTGGGAGGCATGTTGCATCATCGCCGCTGCTTTGATCCGCAGTTGGCCGCAGGACGGGGAGGGTGGTGAGGCGTTCGCGTGAGTTCGTTTCTCCCCTCTTTCACAACCCCGTCGTATTACACATAGATTGGGGGTGGCTGGCATTGACTAGATCTGCCGAGTCTGTAACAATACCTGCGAAATAATAGCATACTAGCGACGATATATTGGGTTTTTCTTGTTCATCAATAGGTTTCCCTCCATCGTTCGGCGCCTCTCCTCTTCTACCACGTGCTTCTTCAGTTTTCCCCAAGCATATATATATTTTTCGGCTCCTCGGCTCAACACACTCCCCCCACCTTATGTCCGGCATCTCTACTCTAATCCCACAGCTTCGACATTTCAGGGTCTTATCATAAATCTAATGTCACCATCGTGTTTCATACACGTTTTCTGACCCTTCTCACTCAAACAAGAGAAGGGGTAAACAGTTTAACACAAAGTTCATACCATGCCCTCCCCACCGAAGGACCAGCCGCTCTGGACGCCTACACACCCGGGTCACACCTCTATAGACAGGTACCGCCAGCATGTCAATCGTCGCTTTTCTCTGCATCTCCGCACCTCTCGCGATCTGCACTCTTGGAGCGTGCAACAAGCCCAAGACTTCTGGATCGATCTCTACACATACCTCGACCTCCGCCCCCCACTGCCCCCGGACGTTGCCGTGGCCTACGACGACAAACTCCCCATGAGCGCCATCCCTCCTTTCTTTCCGGGTCTCCATCGATTCAATTACGCCGAAAATGCGCTCTTCGCTAACCCCGATCCTAACGCCGTGGCCTTGGTTGGGTGGCGGGAGGGTCTGGACCTTTGCCACGATGAAGGGGAGGTGGTGCGGTGGAGCGAGTTCCGGGAGCGAGTCCGAGTCGTAGCAAGCGCTTTGCGGCGAGGACTCGGGGTGCGAAAAGGGGATCGCGTGGCTGCGCTCGTTGCAACATCCGTGTGGGCCGTGGTGTTGTTTCATGCCTGCGCGGCCGTGGGTGCTGTATTTACGTGTATTAGTCCTGAGTTGGGGGAGGAGGGGGTTTTGGCGAGGTTGAGGCAAGTTGAGGCGAAGGTGTTGTTTGTGGATGGGTGGACCAGGTGGAAGGGTAAGGTGGAGGGTACAGGTGGAAAGGTGAGGAGAGTTTTGGAGAGGCTGAGGCCCAGGCCCAGGGCGTTTGTCATCCCGGTCGGAGAGGAACAAGTAGGTTGGTGGGAGGAAAGCAAAGAAAGGGGTGGCCTGCCGCTAATATCTCCCATCGCGGATTTCCTCGCCCTTGCGTCCATTCGCGATGCCCTCGTTTTCGAGTCGACTTCTTTCAATGACCCGCTCATGATTTGTTACACCTCCGGTACTACGGGCCAACCAAAGTGCATTGTCCACCGGCATGGAATCATCCTGCAACTCAAGAAAATCTCCGCCGTCCACAATGCCACCACCCCCCGCGATGTCGTATTGCAATACAGCAGCACGTCCTGGGTTGTTTTCTACATCATGTGCGGTTATTTCGCCTGCGGCGCCAAAACCATCGTATACAACGGTTCTCCTTTGTATCCCGACCCGCGTTTCCTCCTTCGTCTGGTCGAAAAATTCCGCGTCACATACTTCGGCACAAGTCCACGATACCTTCTAGAAGTCGAAATGGCAGGCGGGATCTCTCCCCGAGAAGCCCTGAACTTATCCTCTCTCCGTATCGTCTACACAACCGGTGCCACCCTCTCCCCCGCGCAGTATCGCTGGTTCTACCACACCGCCTTCCCCCCACATGTGCATCTGTGCAACACGGCGGGGGGGACAGACACGGCGACTAGTCTCATCGCCGCCGACCCTTCCGCCCCGCTCTACGCTGGAGAAATGCAGATCTACGGATTGGGCATGGACGTCGACATCGCGGACCCGGAGACGGGGGAGAGTATCGCAGGGTCAGGACAGGCGGGAGAGATGGTGGTCAGGAAAGCGTTTCCGAGTATGCCTTGTTTTTTCTGGGGAGACGAGGGGGGGCGGAAATATTGGGAGGCTTATTTCGAAAGATTTGCGGAAAAGGGCTTGGATGTGTGGGCGCAGCATGATTGGGTCAGTATGAACCCAATAACGGGAGGTTTGGTGATGCATGGGAGGAGTGATGGCGTGTTGAGTACGTCTTACATTTTGCTTTCTTCCTCTCCGCCCCACCCCCTTGGTTTTTCTTCCCCCATCTCGTTTCTGCACAGATCCATTTGTCCACGGCTTCTTTCCGAAGCTATTTGTTTTCTCCCCCCATCTAGTCCTCTGTCTCCTTGCTTTTCTCTTCATACTTACCGAAAGCCCCACCAAAGATCCCTCCGGCATTCGCTTTGGCAGCAGCGAAATCTACTCCTTGATCGAAGCCCCGCCCTTCACCGCCTCTATCACCAACACCCTCTGCATCGGTCGCCGCCGCCCGCACGACGTGGACGAAGATGTCTTCCTTTTCATCGTCATGAAACCTCCACACCGCTTTACGCCTACCCTCCGCAACGCCATTAAATCCACCATCCGGAACGCCCTCTCCCCACGTCACGTCCCACGGTTTATTGTCCCCGTGCCGGATGTACCCGTGACGATTAATGGGAAAAAAGTTGAGAGCGCCGTGAAAGAGGTGATGGCAGGGAAAGAGGTGAAGGTGAGCCAGACAGTGGTGAATCCCGAGGCAATAGAGTATTTTAAGCGATTTAGGAATTGGGAGGGCGAGGAGGAAGTAGTGAAGGCGAAGTTGTAGAGGATGTGCGTGTTTGTGTGTCACCCTCATCTTGGTGAGCATCAGGTGGAGTTGGGTGAAGAAGAGAGATGTTTTTGATACACACACACAGACACACACACACACATATATATATATACATACAGGGTCGAAATAGATCTCTGTACCAATCAAAGTGAGCAAGGTAATATTCGGACTTGGTTTCCTTCGCCACTATTAGTGATTTTTTTTTTTCAAATTTGGTTTGAGTCAAAGTCCATGCTGATGGGTGATGATTTTTAGGCACACTCCTTCTGTCCGTCCTTCACGAGAACCTCAACGCACCGCTCACACAGCTCTTCTGGCTGTGCCGCCGTCATCTTCCAGCATCGTCCGCACTTATTCCCCTTGGGTGGGAGGACAACGACCGTAATGCCTTGCTCCGCATCATCGTCACCCACTTCCACAGCCCGTTCGAATCGCCACGGCTCCTCGTCAGCGCCGGACCGAGAAGCCCCGCCCACAACCATATCGACCTGACTCACCACCAACAAATCGGCCAACTCCCCGCTTGCATTCCACATTCGGATCCACCGTCCTAATCCCGACATCTCTGCCTCGCGCGGGACCAAAATTCGGATGGCACAGCCCAATCCGGCCCTCAGCTTGCCCTCCCTCCTCGCATCCTCCTGGGCTGCTGTGACGGCCGCACGCAACCGCCCAAATCCTTCCCACTCCTTCTCCAAATCTTCCTCTCCCTGCTTCTCGTCAAGCACCTTCCAAACCTTATTCAGCGGATGGTCTCCCCCCTTCAATCTCTCCGGCCAAAATTCCCAACACTCCTCTACCAAATGCGGCGTTATGGGCCCCAACCACCTCATCAATCCCTCCAGGACAGTGAATAGCACTCTGTGCGTCCGCCGCCGTACCCCGCTAGATCCAGCGTATACGGCATCTTTCACCACTTCAAAGTAGAACGCGCTCAAGTCTTGCTGTACAAACGCAGCAATTTCGCGGACGCCGCGGTGGAACTCGTAAGCAGCGTAGGCGGCGTGGACGGCGCGGTCGAGACGGTGGAGGCGATAGAGGAGGGCCCGGTCCGCGAATGTAAGACTCGGTGTCATCGTGGATCCGTGTGGAGATGATGTAGGGTATGGGGAGGACGGGTCGTAGTCCCTCAAAACGCCCAACAGCCATTTGATCGTGACGCGAAGCTTTTGCACCAGCCCCTGCGCCTCTTGGACACTGGCCACCGATACCGTCACATCGCGTGTATAATCTGCGCTTGCTACCCACACACGTAAGACGTCTGGGCCGAGGGAATCATACATAACTTCATTTCCCTCCTTCCTCTCCACCGTGGGCCGAACGTCCGCATTCTTCTTCTTTTTCCGGCCCTTCCGTATGTGGTCGAGTGGCGGGAGCAATCGACCCTCCACGATTTCTTCCGGCGCAATGACGTTACCCAAACTCTTACTCATCTTCCTGCCGGCGGCGTCCAGCGTGAAGCCGTGCGTGATGACCATTCCATATGGCGGGGCCGCCACCTTCCCCATGCCTTCCGTCTGTCCGGCGACGTACGTGAGCAAACTGCTCTGAAACCAGCCCCGATGCTGATCCGTACCTTCCACGCAGAGATCACTCAACACTCCCCCGGCCCTTCCGTCTTCCAGCACCGTCCATGTGGTCCCCGAATCGAACCAGACATCCATCGTATCACGTCCTCTCCTCCATTTCCCTCTTTTCCTTAAAGCGGGAGGCACCCATACATCCTCCACCTCAGGATCCGTGAACCAATCCTCCAAGCTCCTCGCCCCGCTCTCCAACACGGATATTATATACCCCACACTTTCAGGGGAACACTCTAATTCCCCGCTGTTCACATGATACAACGCTGGAATGGGAACTCCCCAACTTCGCTGCCGCGAGATACACCACGCGGTTCTTCCTCGCAAGAAGCCTTCCAATCGTTTCCGTCCCGAAGCGGGGAGGAACTTTACGCTGTCCAGGGCCTCCACGGCGCGAGGATGCAGGGTGGATACATCTGCAAACCACTGCGCGGTAGCTCGCACGAGGACAGGTAGTTTGGTGCGCCAGTCGATGGGGTATTTGTGCACGAAGTCGTGGGTCGCAAATACTAAATTTTGCGGCTTGCAGGGGAGAGTCGAGGGAAAAACACTGTGAGGGGGGGAGGATAATATGGAGAGGATTGCATCTACGCCGTCGGTTTGTACGTCGAGTCCCTCCAGCCTAGGGAGTCGGTCAGGAATTGCGGCGGCGGCAGGGAAAACGTCAGCGGTAAACCGCCCCGCTTCATCCACCGGAGCCAGAGCAGGGCCCACGCCATGGTGAAGGCAGAGGTGATAGTCCTCCATACCGTGGCCCGGGGCGCAGTGTACAAGGCCCGTGCCGGAGTTTGCTGTCACAAAGTCGGCGGAAAGGAAGGGTGATTCGGTGGCTTGGAAGAGGTTATAGCATGACGCGATTGGTCTCCCATTGATGTCAACGGCGACAAGCTGGGCGCCAGTAATACCTTCGTGCACGATTTCGACGGTGGCGGGGGGTTCGGGAAGGTAAGAGAGGACGTGCTGGACGCGGTCACGGGCTAAAAGGAGATATTCGCTATCCTCATCATCTTTTGTTCCATTCCTGCTAACGGAGAGTCGAAGTATAATGTATTCGATGTTTTTGTGCACGGCAATGGCCTTATTTGCGGGTAAAGTCCAAGGAGTCGTAGTCCAGATGAGTGCGCTTACAGTCTTCCCAGCCCCAAACCCAAGTGTTTCGAGAACAGGAGGAAGCCGCAAGAACGGGAAGCGCACGAACGCCGCAGTGCAATGATGTGTGTCGTCGTATTCGAGTTCAGCTTCAGCGAGAGCGGTGCGGGAAGATGGAGACCAGTAAACCGGGCGGTGGTGGCGGGAAATGAGACCCTTCTCCACCATCCTCCGAAATACGTCCATCTGTCGCAACTCAAAACCGGCCTCCATCGTCATGTACGGTGTCTCCCACTCCCCCATGACTCCCCACCCGCGGAAACTCGCTTTCTGCATCTCAATTGCAGAGTTGGCGAGTTTTCGCGCGCGACTGCGAATTTCTTTCGCGCTTAAAACTTGGCTATCCCCCTCCTCACCGTTTGCCTGCCCTTGTTGTAAAGCTTTCATCTCTATGGGCAAGCCATGACAATCCCATCCCGGCCGATATCTCACCCTCCTTCCCCGTGCTATCTCCCAGCGTAAAATCAAGTCTTTGAGAATTTTGTTTACAGCGTGGCCAACGTGGACGGGGCCGTTGGCGTAGGGTGGACCGTCATGCAAGACGAAATCACGTGGTGCATTCCCGGTCTGTCCATGGTTGGGACGATTGCAGAGCTGCCAGGCGTACAGGTCATCGGCGCAACGACGTCGGTAGCGCAGCAGAGCCTCGGGGGTGGCGCGTGCCGGGAAGGAGGTGGCGGGAAGGTGTAGCGTGTGGGACCATGATTGGGGTTTGGAGCGGAGAAGGGAGGTGGGGTTGAAAGGGAGGCGCATTGAGAGGTCATGAGTGTGTCACCGGGAGGGAGGGGTGGAAGTTATATGCATTGATGGATGCTTGAAGCATGACTCGGGCCAAGGGGGGGGTGGGGGGGGTGGTATTGGTCAGTGAGTAGTCGGAGTGTTCCTTCCGCACAATCACAGAGAAGATATGGCCGTCGAAGAGGTATATATGCTCATCAGAGGTAATAAAAGGAATATATATCCCCAGTATTCGAAGGTCCTAGGGTGTATTGTTCCAGCACTTCATAGTACAGATCCCCGACTTCCGCATCTCCGAGTTCGAGCTTATATGCGCATGACTCGCGCCCAAATGCCATTCATTTCCCTGCACCCCATGGAAGCATGTGAAAACTCGCAAAGGACTCACATGAAATTCACTCCATTCAAATGCTCCAACTCTTTATCCTCGGTCCTGCCTTCTCCCTCCCATCCCTTGACCCCGAGTCCATCGCCACCGTTGCCCTCCTTCACCTACACTTCCGTCGTACCCAAACCCCGTGGCAACTCATCTCCGACGCCACCGCTACCCCACAGCCATACCTCCTCGACCTTGATAGCAGCCAGCCCCGGCGTATCACTGGCTTTCGCAATATCGCCCGCCATCTCTATCCCCAGCCCTCCCCGCGCCCGGCTGACGATGTTGCTCTCGCCGCTTTCCTCGACGCTCACGGCTCCGTGCTGCTAGACCTATCACTTTTCGTCTCAGGAGAGAACTATCGGGAGGCGACCAGGGGGGAATTTACTCGGATACTCCCATGGTAAGCGGATCCATTATTCCTTGCACCCAAACGTCCTGAATTCTAAACCTGAGGGCTGCGCGAACGAAGGTACGCCAACTACATCCTTCCCCCTTCCCGCCGCCGTCAAGCCTGCGAACGTACCGCGTCCCTTGGCATTGAAACCTCCTCCCCAGACGTCAACGACAAATCTTCGCCTTCTTCCGACGCCGTCTTTGAATCCGACCCTCAAACCCGCGCCTCCCTCCTCCTTCCTCGCAAACCCACCCTCCGTTCTCTCTTGTCTTCTTCATCATTCCGCCTTCATGCTCTCGCGACGTCGTTCTTTACCCCACTCCAAAATTTTTTTGTTGCGCACCAGCACTTATCCCGCGACACAGAAATCAGGGAAATAGATTGTCTCGTGTATGGGTATCTGGCACTGATGTTTTACCCTACACTCCCGGACGCCTGGTTACGGGAGACGCTGCGGAGGGACGAGTTCGGGAAGTTGAGAGCGTGGGTGAACCGTGTTCACAATGAGCTGGGGCTGGGAATGGAAGGCGTATTGCCCTGGACCATCCCTTCCGCATCCAACCTTCAGAACAACACTCTGAGTACCCTGATTCCGCACCTCCCTATCCTGGGTCCTTTGTGCGCAGGTACGACAGCGATAATCTCCTGTCGCTCTTCATCCTCGACGTGGCAGCGGGACCACACCTCCCTCCCTATCTTCGTCCTTGCGGCGGGGACGTTCGGGTTGGGCATTTATATCTCTTTCCTCCGCGCCGGCGTGGTTTTTTGGCCCGCGCATCAGCAAATGGGGCAAGGTACGCACCATGTTTTCGGTCGGAGGCGATGGGAAGATTACGGGGAATTGGGGGCAGCGATTGCTGGGGTGTGGGGGTCGTCGTCTCAGCAACGGGGGTTTCGGGAGTTGGTAAATGGCGAGGGGGAGGGGCTAGGACGGTTGGATCCTGTCGGTTTGGGAGTGGATGTGCAGGTGGGAAGGGAATGATATGGTATATCACCGGTCCCATGTGATCGGTTGCCAATTATTTTTGCAGATTAGAATCGCAAGCTCTGATAGCCACATCTTGTTCTTAATAAGGAGCTAGCATGTGGTGACGGCTAATATTTATCGAATCGATAGCATGCAACTACTTGCATGCTATCAATGAAATCCTTCTCGGTCACCGCTGCGCCTTCGCCTCCATCAACAATAGCAGTGGCCACTGATGTCGGAACGGCCAGCATCAATGAAGTCTGCTTCTGCAAGTTTCTATTGCCGTGGATTTGAAAGTCGTACTTGCACATGTATCCCATTTTCTTTCATAAAGTCGAAGAGCGCTCGGTTTGTTTTCAGCAAATCTTTGTCTATTATCTCTGAAAATTTTCTATTCATTTTCTACAAGGTTTCTTTTCTTAGAGGAATTTATTCTCGATTAGAAGGTTCAAATAAAAAGTGAGTGGCAAGAGCAAAGCAATACTGATCTCATCTTGATTTGTCCACTCCTTCCGGAGCCTGGAGTGAAACGTTGTAAGTAGCTAATCAATGTTAGAAGAAGCTAGGATTATCAGGAAAACAGGCCGCACTATTATACATGGCCGCCGTATTTCATCGGCTCAAGATAAGAATTCCTTTCCATATCTCTTTGTTTCTACAAAAAATCGTTTGATCGAATCATACATGAGAGGTGAGGGTGTTTCGGGGTTAGGGATGGGGACGGGGGAAGTGGATAGTAGTAGTACGATACAAGTTAGTTTGCTACCTCGGAAGACCAGTCCGGAAAGGTAATCTTCTTCGCAATCGCGTGCATATTTCAACATATTGACCCTCGTTGTCGGCCGTGATGATTCCATGTCGGATGAAAAAGTCGATGATCACCATAGCAGAATCCGGCTTGAACTCTGCTGCCTTCAGCGCAGCTTGGACTTCTCTCACCGGCATACGGTAAAATTCCTTCACCTCCTCATCGTGTGGCTTCGGAATGGTGTCAGACGGCAACTCAAGGTCATATACATAGATAAAGTCCGGCACAACCAAACCCTGCTCTCCTTTAAATCCTTTACCGGTCACGCTCATGTGTGAAACCAACCCCCCCGCGTAAATTTTTCTTTCAATATATTTTGCTTCCAGCGATGCCTCTTCGTGCGACTCCTGTATGATGGTTTGAAATGGCGTTACTCCAGCTTTCACACCACCGGCTACCGTCGTATCCAGCATACCAGGATATGCGAAAAGATGCTGTGATCGTCTCGGGATCCACAAATGTAAGTCATGATCCTTGCTGTATGTGTAGGCAATCAGATGTGCTCCTCGGCAGGTGATGCCAAACAGTGGCGCAGCAAAGCGTTCTACGTAGACAGGCTGATCATAGACAGCGCTCGGGATTAGAAATGGTTCGCTATGCTGCCGGCAAAGTATGCGGAATGTATCGCCGTCGATGCACTTTTTAACTATGTTTTGAAATGCCGCGTTGACGGCTTGGGCCGTCTTTTGGCCATGGGATCGGTCATGCACAGTAATGCGCTTGGAGTTTTGGTCAACCATGAAGTCTCCGGTCCAAGGCATCTTTGCCACAATTTCGGGAAGTAAATAGCCATGCGGTTCCTCGTCGCCGGGGAGGAATAGCTTGTAATATTTTGATACCTCTAATGGATCAAATGGGAAGCTTTGGAATGTCAAAAAACTATCAGCAAAGGATTGCTCGATTGGAAATCTCCTGTGAAAAGGTGAATGAGGCACACACTTATCCGCTTCCTTTATGAGCTCCAAATATGATTTTCCATCTGTCTCCGCAGCGGTTTGTTTCAGACGTGGCATCCCGCTTTGACATTAATTAGTCAAAATCGAAAATTGAAGATGTAAAATTAGGAGGAGATGGTTGGAATGAGAGATGTGGCATGGATTGACGAGAAGCGCACAATGCACCTTATCCAGCCTCATCAGCCTGCACCGCCACATTGTCCGAAGTAATGAAACAACATAACTGTTGATTCTTCGCATGCGGAGAGTAATCGACGAATTCAATTGAGATTCACGTTCTCCCTTTAGAATAGGAGGATGATTGCACAGTGATTTGATTCCAGACCACCACACATCATGCCGCACAGCAAATGCAATCTCGGAACGACACACATTATGTTGCATTGTAAGCCTAGTCGTTTTAACCTTCCATACCTACAACAGGATTCTTAATTTATAGTAATAGCTGCATAAATTTACAACACAGATGCCAAACTTGTTCCTCCAAAGCTCCAAACTCTGCGTCACGGGCTTATGCGTTGGGAAAACTTCCATTTCACTCGATCAAGCCCCGAACGAAATTCAGAGTCAAGTCGGGTGAACCATCTTTGAGTAGTTCTTGGAAAGGCTGACTTCCGAAATTTCAACCTCTCTGATAGCTGTTGCTGCCACTGTTGCAAAGAAGCTTTCTTAGAGTCGAATAAAGTTATTCGGATACTTGTGATCGCCCTGAGCGCCCTCCCGCCGTTGGATTGCTATAAGATGAAACAATTTACAAAAATCTGTGCAATGGAGCATTCGAGCCGATTTTATCCACATTACACCATCCGCATTACACCATCTGCATATGAGCTGCCAGTCTTAGATTCGTACCAATTCATTCCCAGGAACCCGATATAGTCCTATGGAGTTCCGACAGGGAAAGCTGCTCTCAATGTACACCCGACACGTCGCACCAAATGATGAGCAAGCATTGGCAGATACACAAGCACAGTGGCGCAGAACCTTGGATGGGAAATGAGGCGGTACGAGCAGGATTTACCTTTGATGTCGGAGGAGGGGTCGAAAGCAGGGTTTCCCGGGGGAGACCTGTCGTCGAGGAAGGATTGTACCTCATAGGGACGGCTTGATATATACTAATAGGCCTTCTTTAGGTGGCAGAAGACATGGCTCAATCTGTCACCCGTGAGCTTGGAAGTGAAGGCATTTCGCCTACGCTGAATCGCCGCCAAATACACCCCTTCGTGACTCTAATATGCCCTCATGCCACTGATACAGCTTACGTATTACAGTCTTTCGCGTTCGACGCAATGTGTTCCACATGGGCTCATATTGCATTAGAGTCTAATGTTGCGTGGTGGCCAATGACTAGGCTTTGGGAAGTGTAGCCCCGATGGACGACGTAGGCGAGGCGGAGAGCGACTTCTTCAGAAGTGCATCCTGGAGATAGGCCAAAACTCGTATAGCCCGTATATTTGTTTGTTCGTGCTGCTGTTTAAGGCAATTGGTGCCTGTCTTCCACTGCATTTTTCCCACATAAATTCTATTGATGCTTCCTGAGCTCAACAAGTTCTTCTAATTTGACGAGGCGGCAGCCACAATATCTCAACCACATTCACAGAACCGATTGAGGGTATTGCCCAGCATGATTACTGATGTTGATAATGCCATCCGGATGCCTCCGGCATGCTGTATACAATTACATGCAAGCAGCCCACGGCAGCAGCCAAAGTTTACCTCGGAGTGGAGTTTCAGCGTCATGAGTGGCCCGAGCTCCATGTTGATACTCTTCCCTTCAGCCTCAGAGATGTTTTGCACTTCTTTGCCGTTCTGACGATGTTCTGAGCAGCAAAAGCATCCAATCAAAGTATCATGTAATCTGGATCATGCCTCAGATATCGACAGCGTTAACGGGCGGCGAACTCGACAGTCAGATCTTCAACAGCTGAAGCGACTGACAAGTGTGCAGCAGCAGCTCGAGAGGCAAACATATCCTCGTCCGACAGGGCCGTCGGCAGCGTTCAAGCGAACAATAGACAACGAACGGCACGATCTCGCCATTGACCATGGCCCGCCTATTTCCGCGACTCACGGCTACTACTCTTCAAGCGACCACGTACCTGCTGGGCGTCGCGCTTTTCAGCATAGCTTTCCTCGTATTCCTCAACAGTAGTATCTCCTTCGTTGTCACGGATGTCATTGGTCAGAAGGAGGATGTTGGAAGTACGGTCGGCACCCTAGGCTTTGCCGACGAGCTGTTGGCTCTGGTCGCGTGCCCGCTCTGGGGACTTCTGAGCGATCGGATAGGCGTGCGGGCTGTCGCGGTGTCAGGGTACTGCATCATAGCTTTCAGTCTGGTGTGCCTGGTGCAGAGCGAAAATGTGTATCCTGAGCTCTTAGTCGGGAGGCTTGGATTCAGCTTGGGAGCTGCGGCTTGCAGTACCATGGTTACGGCCGTGCTGCCGGCAATGTTTGCAAAGCGCACGGAGGGCGAAGAGACAGATCCGGCAGTCCATGAGATTGCGAACGGCCACGCAGCTCGGCTGCGTGACGAAGTGAGGGGGGAAAGACGGAGCAGTATTGGGCATGGGCAAAGTCCCAGTGTTTGTAGCGAGCTCACAATCACTCAAAATCGTTACACGTCTGGCTCGCGGTCACGGGATCAGGAGACGGAGGATGTTAATGCGGGAACAGATGAAAATATAGAAACCACGGCAGGAGCGTCGCAACTTGCTGGCCTCGTGGGCTTATTTACTGGCGCTGGTGCGCTCGTGGCCCTCCTCATCTTTCTCCCACTGCCCACATGGTTCCAGGGCGAAGGCCAAAGCCGTGCGCACAGCGTGCAGAGTGGCTTTTACATCGTGGCGAGCGTGGCCGTTTGTGTGGCAATTTTTATATTTTTCGGCCTTCGGAACCTACCTGGAGAGGAAGACAAGACTTTGTCGGCGCTGTGGAGCACGCCATACGACGAAAGCACGAAGACCACTGACGATGGACATTTGCATACTACACTCACGCCCGCACCATCGTACATGAGTCTGGTTAAGGAATCGTTGAAGCTAGGCTTCACCAACCCGAGTATCGGCCTCGGGTATCTCGGGGGATTTGTTGCGCGGGCATCATCTGTCGGAATTTCGCTATTCATTCCCCTATTTGTCAACGCTTATTTCGTCCGGAATGGCTTATGTACCTCCAATCCGGACGACTTGACTGATATCAAAGAAAACTGCAAGCGCGCCTACACGCTCTCTGCAGCGCTAACAGGCGTTGCAGAGACCGCAGCTCTCATCTGCGCACCTCTCTTTGGGTTCGTGGGCGGCAAGGTGATGAAAGGCCGCAGCGAATGGCCTCTGCTCTTCGCTGCGGCAGTAGGCGTGGGAGGCTACATCGCATTCGGCTTCCTACGGAATCCTGATGCTTTCCATGGAGATGGCGGGCAGTGGGCTTTCGTCGCGGTGGTTTTGATCGGGATCAGTCAGATCGGGGCGATCGTTTGCTCTCTTGGGCTGTTGAGCAGAGGTATCAACCAAAACTCTGACGAACATGGCGAGGAGGAGCATCCGCGTCCACCGACTGCTAGCACGCTTCGGCCGGACGCAACGGCGGGTTCAGGCGGTGACGAGGCAACACCTTTGCTCCCGCAAATGGGTGCGAAGGGTGCCGGGAGCACACACCAAGGAAGAAGAGACCAATCACATCTCAAAGGTAGTATAGCCGGCGTGTACAGCTTCGCAGGAGGAGCTGGTATTCTTCTTTTGACCAAACTCGGCGGTGCTTTATTCGACTCGTGGACGAGTGGCGCCCCGTTCTTCCTTCTGGCCATCTTCAACGGAATATTGCTCATAGCAATAGCTGTGGTATGCGGCCTCGTTAAGGTGACAGAAAGAAACCAGAGGTCGACTGGACCATTTGAAGCTGGGGCTATTCCAAACACTCAATGACGCAGATGAAATTTTGATGAAATGCAAACACTCATTCCCTCTCCTATCTCAATATTCGTGACTTAACGGCATATTCATGCGATACTTGTTCTCATCACACAAGCCACTAGACTCAAGCAACGGCAAAAACTGTAAATCTAGGCTCGACCACTCGACACTGAATACCAACGATCCGTTTCCGTGCCGTCTAATTGCTCCAGAATTTTCTCTTCTAGTCCTGGCGAATTTGGGAACAGCTTCTAAGTTAACATGCATGGCAACGATAGCAATATCGTTCTTTAGATCGAGACAAACAAGGCAAAAGGGTAAGAATTTAATTTATTTATGTTTTTTTTTTCAAAAGCCTAAACAAATATAATAGTAATAAAGTCTTGCATTGCTGATCTATTCCTGTCTAGGATCAGCAGCTATTACTGAATTTGTTTTTCAGAAGGTAAAAGCCTAAGCACAAAACCGTTCTTATCTCTGGTTTATCTTAAATGCCTTTGTCTTCCTATCGGACATTAATAGGAGCTCTAGTGCTCATAGCCTCTCACCAGTTCCTGTCCATCTGTCTCCTTCCCTTCTCTCTTCTGTTCCTTGTTCCTTGTATGGGAGAATTGGTCTAGGACTGCTTCTTAGATCATCTACCTTGCTGCTGCTATAAGACCCCTTCTAGAATTGGCTAGGTCCTTCCAGATTGACGTCCCTACCTCTCTGAACAGTCTTTTCCTTGCTTGCTGTGTCGTATAGCAGAAGATAAGGATGTGCTTCACTGTCTGTACTCTATATCTATAGGTGTGTTCAGATCTGGCTCCTAGTACTCTCCTTCTAGTTAGATAAGCTCCTAGGCCAATATATTCGGTCCTAATTATGGTAGTGTTAGAGGAGGTGTTGTGGGACCCTCAGAGGTAGTCACCAAGGGGATCACGTGCATCGGTCTCTGTGGCTTGTCGCACTGATTACTCTTTCGCAGCGCATGCAACTCACAGAAAAGCAGTAATCAGTTCTATCTCGGACTGACTGTTCGGTCGGGGACCTGTACACGCTGCGAGATACCTTTGTCGAGGTATTCCTGTATCATTTGTGGTCTATTCCAGCCTTTATGCAGCCTTATTCCTCTTCTTAGTGTTGTCCGTCCTGCTGGAATTTTCTGACCGGGTTAGGCCTCTTGCTTTCTCTTGCTTTCTTGATCCCACCTCCTATCCCATTGTTCTTGAAGCTACTAGTGTTTCTTCCCCTTTCTTTTAATGTTTGAGTGTTCTTAGCCTCTTTGTGTCTCTATAAGCTTGTTCCATCTCTCCTTCCTTGTTATCTATGTCTAGGCTCCTGTTATCCTTCTTCTCCCTTTTTTACATATCCAGACTAAGTTTTTGCATTTCTCTCTAATGTATTGGGTAAATAGGAGGTCCCAGGTCTTCTAAGCATGTTGTCTTGCGAGGTCTTAGGTGTATAATGCTAGAAAGGGAATGTCTGCTTCATTTTGGAGAACCGGTTCTGGTACACTTTCGTAGGCACCTGTAATGTGCCTTAGGGCCTGGTTTTGGATCTTCTCTCAGGCTTTTGTCTGCTTGGGAGAGGAGCCTATACCCTTTGCTGTTTGGGTCCATACCGGGCTTCTATATGCTATTGCTAGTCTAACTGCTGTATAGAGATGTCTAGGTTTCTGGAATGTAGCTCTCTATGTGGATTTTCACAGCCTCTGGAGTGATTGCATCTGGCTCTGACCTTTCTCTGCTGCTTTCTTTACGTGAGGTCCCCATTGAAGCTTTGTATCTACCCAGACTCCAAGGAGAACAAATATACAACGAACACCGATCGATCCATTCCCTCAATCATTAACTCTCCTTCTAGAGTAAAGTCACGGACAGTGGATGATCTGCTGGTGTTGTGATTCAACTCGATTGGTGGGGAAAACATTGAAAATGAAAAGGATTCTGAACACTCGGGCCTTGAGCATTGTAAGGTACAAGGGTAAGCAGATGTGGTAAACAACCACGGCCGAATAGGTGAATTCTGTTGCTGACGTTAGAGTTCATAGTATGAATCGAGATTTGCCGCCGCAAGGACAATGGGGCATATACGAAGCCGCAGAAAGAGGTGGGCAGCACGCTCGGCGTGTTGAGGCTGGATGGCCATTGTCAGCATATCGGACTGGTACTTTTAACGCATGTATTTCTCAATCGGCTAAAACCACATATGAAGGGCATCTATATCCTCTACTTCAAACCCGCCCAGTATATTATAAAAGTACATACGCATGTACAGATCTTTTAGTCAACGAGGTCGCCTAATGCGTCGGTGTATGCGCTAGGCACTACTTTGGCACCTTTGCTCAAAAATTCCTCTTTTTTGCTGACTCCGGTCAAGACACACAAGGTTCCCCCTAACCCACCTTCGATCCCAAATTGGATATCGGTATTCAACCGATCACCCACCATACACGCTCGCTTCCTGTCAAAATGAAATTTCCCTTCGATCGCATCCATCATGGCTTGACTTGGTTTGCCCAGCGCTAGAGGCTCTTGATCCGTGGCTTGTATTAGAGGCGCACTGATCGAGCCGGCCCCGGGAAAAAGACCTCCTGCATTCGGGAGAGTCGAGTCGATGTTGGTAGCTAGAAACTTGGCGCCACGTCGGATATAAGCCATTCCCATTGCATATTTCAAGAAGGAAGGATGAAAGTCCAGACCGGTAAGTACCACTCCAACTTCATCATCGAGAAGTGAGCCGTCAGCGATGCGCTTGAAGTCATCGGCTTGCATATCTCGCCTTAGCGACGGGTCTGTGCCACCGCAATAAGGCACGTTCTCGCTGTCGAGTTCTTGTTCTATCCCGTTCTCGCCCAATACAAAAACCTTGTTTTGGGGTGGTTCAAGTTTCATGATTCGACTAATATAGACTGCGGCACTGTAGCTGGACCCAAACACTTCTTCTTCGCTTGCCGTTATGCCCATGCTATCAAACTTTTTCTTATAATCGGCCCGGGACTTAGTTGAGTTGTTCGTTACGAAGATGAGCTGTTTGTTCTTTTGCCGCAGCATCGAGATGACCTCGGGAACTTTGGGGAAGAGGTAGTCCCCGGACCATAGCACGCCTGTCCTTCTCGTATTGTCAGTCGGGCACGGAAAGAAAGGAGTGCCGAGGATATTGGCATACCATCGCAATCGAAGAGAAAGGTCTGGAAGAACCATACATCAATATCAGCATGCAGTTTACTTTATATACGAACTCACATCGAATTTGTCTAGGAAAGCTTCAATGGCTGCTTTGTCTGCTTTCAGATATTGCGGTCCATCGGACGGGACCCGGCTCTGGGTCGTGTCCATCTTATGAATGCTGACACCCCTACAAGTAACGACTTTGTATGAATTTCTTTGGCTCCTGTTTGCAGACAATGATCGGAAGAACACACGAAGGAAATAAAGTGAGGGAAGTGGAAGTGGGGAGGGAGGGATGGTGGGAGGCTTTCCGTGCCTACCGAAATCGGCCCGTCCCAAATTATCAAAAGTTGTCTTCGATGTGAAGTTCTTAAAGTATGTACCGGAAGCTGGCGTCTACCGGGACGGTGACCTCACTCTTTTCCAAGTCCCGGTCTACCAGGTCTCGGGCCTTGCCATCGACATAGGATGCTGTGCCGGCATCAAGTCTCCTGTTCTCTGCCGTAAGAACCAAGAGAATAGCCGTGGCTGTGAGCATGGCGAGTGCAACGAACCCGGCCATCAAGCTGAGGGGCAATCTCATGCGAGGCGCATACTTCTCTGTTCGTAAATCGTTCAGTTTGTAGTAGTGAGATTGTCAAATTTCTCGTTACATACCTTGGAAGATGAAAGGACTGTATATGTGGTTCACGCAGCCAGCAACTGACACCGCAGCGATAGCGGAAGCACGTAGAGAGGCTGGTCGGACGAGCGAATTCGCAAGCCAGGTCATCACGATTGGATACGCCGTATTTCCGATGACCATGAACATGATCGAGAAATAGCGTAAGGCTCCAATTACCGTAGTAGCTGCGATGATGAAGGCGACGAAAGCGACGCACAAAGGAACGATAATGTGAGGATATCGCCTTTGTGATCGTTTGGCCCATTCACCATTCACGATTGCCAGCACCGCTGCTAATATCTTTGAAGAATTAAATTAGTGTCAGGAGCACCCATGGTAACGGCTGAAGTGAGCTTACAAACGGCGGTGCAGTGAGCAGGTTCGTCTTAACCTTGCTGTAACCTAGTCCTGCAACAACAGTCGGGAAGACAATTGCCACTGATCCAAAGGATGTGAAGGCAAATGACAATAACGCAAAGATCCAGGCTTTCCCATCCTTTAACGCCAGCTGCAAGCCTTTCCATGAAGCTTTTGAACCATCATCGGACCCGGCGTCTTTGTAAAGCCGCCATTTCGCCATTGCTAGCTCTCTCTCGGCTAAAAATCTTGTAGTTTCAGGGAGATTTGGCATCACATATGGACCGAAGAGTGCTAGAACGAACTGCTAAAGTCAGCTACTCCAGAGATTCTCTCTTGTATACAAACGGCTCGGCCATACCGTGAGCCCACCTGACTGCAGAAGATTATCAGCAACTTTCTCTCACAGTGCGAGCGATTAAGCCTACCACATAGTAAAGGCATCTCCAAGGTGCCACCAAGGAGTTGTCTTTCGTGGCTCCATCCATGACCTTCAACAGAACGGCAACTATCAAACTGGATGAAGCGCTTGCCAAAAATTGAGCACTGAAGAAAAACCTGGCAAGCACTGTGAGAGCACGAAGGGGAATAAGGGTCGCTTCATTTTGCTCACGCATTTCTCGCCGCAAGCTCTTTCCTGGTATACCACGAGGACATGAAATAAGTCGCCCCCGGGAAGTAACAGCTCTCAAAAAGCCCAAGAAGGAAGCGGCAGGCCACAATGCCCTCAAAGTTCTGTGTCACTCCGCTGCAAACACTTAGGATTCCAAAGACGGCCATGCCAACCGACAAAATATGAGCAGGTTTGCCCATTTTTGCCATCCACAAATTTGACGGGATCTGACCGACAATGTTCCCCACGTAGTAGACACTGAGGGCGCACAGAGACTTGTTGCCCGCTATGCCCAGGTCGTTTTCTACACCTGCAGTCTTCGCAGCGGCATAGTTCGCCCGGTCCATGATGCACATATAATAACCGACGAACAGGGCGGCTAGGAGGCGTTTGTCCAGCTTCTTTATTAGCTTCTTTTCAAGATTTTGAAGTTCATCGTCCGATAGCGAGCACAGAATCATAGGCTTTCCATTCTCATCTCCTAATGTGTCTTCATGAGACACCAGACCGGACGAACTAGTCCTATGTGGGGTGGAAACTGTCGTCGAAGGCAAGGAATAGTCTGGACTGATGCATGCCATGCTTCTCGCGGCCAAATATTTTTAGTATTTTTTGTTCAAACTGGATGATAATGATTGAATATGTGGGAGCTTCGTGAACGAGCGCTGAAATGGGAGCATTTATCACGAAAGGAAGGGAGAGAACAATTGGAGGAGAAATATATAGTGAGTAGGAGAGGCCCAGAGACGAATGCAATAAACCTTTTCATTATCCATTACCGCTGTGCTAACTGATCTTTATTGATGAGTTATTGGTCGAGAGACAGGAATAGCGCTTAGCAGATTGTCTTCAGGTACAGGTGGAGCCAATGAGTGGAGAACTTGAGTGAAGAACTTCAAGTGTGAAGGCTCAACATTTCATAGTAAACGGTGTAAAATTACAATATGGCTCAATTTGCTATAAGGTTACGCCAACGTCCAAAGACCTTGAAAGTCCTGTGTAATGAAACACGGGATCCACTCAATCCCACGCCGTCACGAAGAATTGTCGATACTCGTGTGTCTATTATTGCATGCAGTCTCAACAATTCCTAAGCAAGCTTTTGATGATTTGCTTGTGAATTCCACAATGCAGACAATTGGGGATTCCGGGGGGTAGTACATCTGACAGAACCTGCCTGCCAAAGACGGTCGTGCGGCCGGATTTTCTTCCCATCTGTCAAATCTCTCTCAATTTGTAGAGAGACAAAGAGATAATGTTTTGATGGGAATTACAGGTATCAATACTAAGCAAGCTGGTCTCAGAGGGTTTTCTGCGTAGAAGTTTGCGGATCATCGTCGCTTGTTTTACGACCCTGCTCGCTGTTCATCTCATGCTTTTATGGAGGTCGGAAAGGATCCATCTCTATAGTTTGACTCCGAATATATTTTCTCTCAATTCATCCTCAATTATATCCTTTTTTTTTTTTTTTGGACAGCACGCATTTCATGAAAAGCTGAGTGATTTCTTTTCATCGTTTCATGTGCCCGTACAGGAAATTTTGAGTTTCGTTGGGCCATCTTTCATTTGATTTTCCTTTACTTCACGACTTGCTGAGTTCTGTAAGTCTTATTGGGCACCTTTGCTTGGAATCCAAAGGAGAAAATTTATGTTCGAAGAGGGTCATTCTTCACGGGGGATATCTCTGTCTTAAATGCTGTCAAGATGTGTGTTCCCCCCAGATTCTATAACCTTCTCGTAGGATAGAAATGAGAAGTAAAAACATGCCGTTGTTTGAATAGACTTAGGGTTTGATTGACAGAAACTAATATTTACTTGGAAAAGGAATGCCTCCACATCGATCTTTGCAGAGGAAACCATTAAAGTCTTGCTCATCTTCGTGCGGAATGGTGTTTTGAAATGACCAACACCCATGTAAAGCTGTTCAAAGCTCTAAGCGAGCCTTTCCAGAGCCATGTTATGAGTACAGCACAGTTAAGGAAATATGGGGGCCTTTCAGTATACAATGCTTCACCTTGGGCAAGGACGAATGATCGGACGATATGTACGTAACGGAAGAAGCGCAAAGATATAAGGACATGATAGATAATAGCGAATAGCTATATTCGGGAAGACCAAATTCTTGTACAGCAAGACCGGAAGTTAAGAAGGATGATCGTGGAAGAGATCTGATCATACTGACTTACAAGTGTTTCACGAGATAGCATTCATTAACATTGGGAGCTCATGTAGATCCTCATACTTTTACTAGATATTGATCTAGAATTTGCTTGATTCTTTCAGTAGGCAGACCCGGAATTTTTGTGCCATCCATTGCTACTGTCCCTTCTCTACCTCCCACCATGCTATTGAGAATTGCCTCCTCTGTTGCCTCTGCGCAAGCTACAAAGAAAGCATCAATGCTCTCGTTCTTGACTACATTCGTGGTGTATGTCTCTACTGGCCTCGTGCGCTGCCCACGTGCAAAATTTTCTAATTGTTCAGGCCCCTGTTCTGCTGTTGAGACGGCGAGAAAGATATCCCCGGAGAAAGTACGACCTATTCCATTGCTGCCAACCGCAGCCAATCCGGCGGTTGCATGACGAGCAACACGATTCAGTTGGTGGGTAGCCAGTGGAGCATCTGTAATGATTAAAATCAAGATAGAACCATCCTTGGTACGACCACCAATATCTTCACTAGCTTTTCTGATATCTTCCTGGTCTTCTGCTTCTTTCTGCAAGATCTTACCGATTGGAACACTCCCGATAAATAGTTCTGAAAGCACACCATAATTACTCTGGCAGAGAACTGCTAAGGTATAGGAACTGCCGCCATTTGCATCACCACCAATAACTCTGCTAGCGGTGCCTGTACCTCCAGCAAACATATGACAGGTCATTCCTGCTCCACCGCCACTATGTCCTTCAGTGACCGAGCCTCCATCTTCTCTGCACCTGAGTCCAGCGAAAGCCCGGCTGATGTCAGCTTTCTCCAATCTGCTTTTTCGGACATCGGAATTGACCATCCAGTCACATGTTTCACCCACCACCGGAGTTCCATAATGCCTTGCTTTCGTTAGCTCATCCCACCCCAGACGGTCTTGTTGATCCAAAATCCAGTCCCACATCCCATCAATTACCGTCCCGAGACTGAAACTGTTCGTGAAGGCTATTGGAGTGTTGATGAATCCCCAGTCTTCGATCTGTCTCGTACCTGTGAGCTCGCCGTTTCCATTGAAGCAGAAAGAACCGGCGAGACATGGCTTGTAATATTCATCCGGCTTTCGAGGAGATATGATTGTTATCCCTTTCGTAGCTATACAGCCGGATGAGAGATTGGATACTGTAGGGACTGTGATTTGCGAGACATATACTCCAGGAACATCGAGAATCGTATTGGAAGGGCCTGGGGGCAAGAAACCCGGAGAGTAACCCAAGTCACGGATCGTTAGCCGCTTTGATGACGAAAACATTCTGCCAGCATTTCCTGTGTTAATTTTCAGCAATAAATTGCTTGAGAGAGGGCGTGAAGGGGATCGTGAGACCAAGTAATTATGTGTACTTTTGAAATGTACCTTTGAAAGAGCCAGGTAGAGTTGATGGCTCATTATGACATTCATGCGCTATATAGCGACACCGCGGGGATGTGCGTGGTCCGCCGGACAATCACAGTAGTTCGAATTATCCAAATGCTGTGACCCAACCATTCGTGCGAAGGCTCACAGAGATCTGCAAAGATGAAGTCATGAATGAGTTGATTCGCTCTTCGTATCTACGTACCCCGTCTGCCCATGACCATTATAGTATCCACATCATCCATAAATTCATCCAACACCGCGTTTCATGGGGCGTGAGCCCTTGCCGTGAGGCCAATGCGTCTTCAACTCAACCAACGCTATGCAAGACTTGACATGAGAGAAAATCGGTTACAACTCTTAACTCATCGGAAGAGAGAAAAAAAAACAGCGAGTAAAAGAAATTCCGCTTGCTAGAACGCTTCAAAACGAAAGGCAGTGGATATCATCCATCAGAATATAATCCTCCCAGAATCAGGACCAGCCCACGTAATGCTTTGAAAGGTATGTTCAATAAGTTGTGAACGGTTGGCGTACATCATACGCTTACAGTTCGTCGTCGCGCTTGGGTTGGCTTTTGCGCATAGCAGATCAGTAGACGGAAACTAGTCCCTTGTTTCTCGCATTCTCTCAGTAAGCCTTGATCATCCCAAATACTCCGGTCTGACTTGAGTAAGGCAGTCTCGTAGCAGGTGGAATACCATAAACGACCGACTTTAGCAACCATCTTGGTGATACCCTCGTCGCTACTCTTCGGCCCAATTTGAGTGTTGCGGGTATCTTCGAGCAGATCAGCAAAACTAAACTCCCGTTCTATTTTTCTTTCTCCGCAGCCTCGACGAACCGTCCCATCGCCAGAATTTCCAGAGCTGATGCTGCTAATATCTTGACTTCGAGGAATTCGGCCTGCCGCGGGAACACCGACAACGCATCGCTGGATATTTTCGAATCCCCGTTTGCCAATCAAGCGAACCATAAAGTCGCTCAGATTGCGCAGGCTTACAGTAGGGTCGTGCTGCTGCATTCTCGTCTTGAGCCCACGCACTAAGCTGCGAGCCCTTGTTCCCATGTTAGTGAGATCGATGTCCAGCACTGTCACTTCTAGATGACCCCCCGGTCGCAAAACCCTCTTGCACTCACAGATACAAGAGTGATAAGCCTGGTCAGTCGTCGCAATCGGGAATCGGAAGACCACGGCAGTGAAGAAGCCTTTGGGGAAAGGAAAGGCAGTCGAAAGCGACTGGTAAGGAATGTGGCGAAGATTCGAGAGCGTCTTCTGTTCGAAGCCTGGCCATGCCATCGACTCGCGTGATATAGCCGGAGTCAAGTCATACACGGTCGCGTCTTGGTAGTTGAGCGCAACATAGTACGACCAGTCGCTCCCGAGGCCATCTATGACCAAGACTCGCGGCTCATCAGAAAGCCGCATTTCGTGATGGGCGGGACTAAAGAGTACCCGGCCAAAAGACAGCCATTTGCTGGTCATGAGTGCACCATACCGAAGTTGATTTTTCATGGCTTGCTCATGATTTTCATCTTCTGCAACTTCCAGCAGTTGTGTCTCTCGATTGAATCGAGCGCTTGGAGTCTGATTGGACTGTGAGTTTCGAGTGTTCGCTTCTGGGAGAGAGGCTGAGCGTGAATGCATGGAAGTGCGGCTATGCCGAGATGAGGAAAGGCTTTCCCGCATATACGAGAGGCCTATTCCTATCGGCTGGGATGTGCTTGAACATGACTGCTGAGCTGCGCTGGCTTGATTGTGTGAGAGTAGAGTGCTAGTGCTTCTATTTCCATAGTGGTCCATAAATTCCGATATCGTCGTATGCGGGGACAGTGGCGACATGGATGGTTGCATGAAGCGCGTGATCTGTTGCGGGACGCTGAGGACCACAGGGACTGTCTGTGACCTCGGCGGAGGCGGAAGTCCGGTGGAGGGAGGATTGCTAATATTCAGTGGGGCCGGCAGCGAGGGGCTATTGCCGTCGTAAAGCACATTGCCATATTGAAAGGGCGCCCCCAACGACGAGCCAGCGGATACCGGTGTCTGGAGAGATCCGGGTAGCATGGCGTTCACGAGATCGTCATATTCTGTCCACGGGTCATCTTCTTGCGGGGGCTGCGATGCGATTCTCGTGAACAGACTGTAATTGCCCGAGCTGCTCGAATATGACGTCTCAGAATCCTTGCGCGGAGAAAAAGCCATGAACTCATTACCGCTGGGTATATCCAGGCTGGTCCTATTAGTCGACGCGCTGGGAGCGTTTGTGTTGATGCTGCTGCCTTTGAAATCTGCCCCAAGACCTTCCGAACGCGTGCTCGTGCTTGACAAGGGTTGCGAGCCCGTATCGGCCGGACTAGTGAGCTCGCGACTAGAACGAATCTGGTTATATAAGGTGCCTGGAGGCTTGACATGGGGATGCGGCTGTGTACGCACAAACGGCCTGGAGAATGAGTGATCGGGTAATTTGTATTCGCGATCACGCTTTGAGACAACTCTGGGTATCCGGCCCACGGGGGACAGTCTCGGCTGTCTCGGTGAACCATTTTCTGGCTGCTTGTCGGATGCTTTGAAAGTTACACTGGGCATATCCGGCGTACTCAGGCTCTGCCGCGCATCAGGAGTCTGTCGTTCCGACTGGTCACCACTGTCTTCCTGTTTTACATTTGGAGATTTGGGGATATCCACAATATGGGCCGCAGATTGTGGGACTGCTGCTTGCGCACGAAGAATCTCAGGTGAAGGTGATGCTGAATACTCCCTGTGCACGCTAATCCGAGGGGTCGGTTTGGCTCTGAAATCCGCCTCATTGCTGTATTCAGCTTTTGGCGGAGCAGGAAGAAAACTCGTGTGTCTAGCCTCGTATGGTACGACTCGCCGAGTCGACGGGTTATCAGACATCGAATCTTCCGGAGAAGTTTCGTTTTCTTGAACGATCTTTTCTATCTCATACAAATCGACAGGTTCTACCGGATCAAACATTGCATATTGAGCGGCCTTGGGATATCCACGATACGGGGTCTGAGGCATATCGGGCGGTGATGCAGCCCTCTCCTTTCCCTTCGGCCGTGGCGAGGCATGGGCGCGCTGGAGAAAATTCCACTTGCGGGAAGGCTCCTCCGTGTTATGATGCTGTGGTCGAAGCCATAGGCCCTCTCTACCATCGAACGGATCGTCACGGGCTCGTAACTTGGTGTTCGCTTGAGGTGGGAACGAAGCGTCCCCAACATAACTATCAAAGGACCCATTTCTCGATGTTAAAGCAACATCGCCCGAAGCATTTTCATTTGCTGGTGACATACATTGTGCCCGTGATAGACGATGTGAAGATTTTTGAGCCGCCAGAGTAGGAAAGCGCGCATTCACATCGTCTTCGCTGCTCTCTGATGGAAAGCGTCTTCCAACGGACGGCCGCTTTAAGGGAGATGTGTTGCTGTTTTCTCGCATTGCCGAAGGCAGAAGCTGAGGCTTTGGATAGCTGTCGAGCGAAGAACTACTCGAGGGTTCAGGTGCGTTCATTGGGTGAGTGTCAGTCGTAGATGCCGTAGATTGCACGGTACTTCCGCTGCCCCGCAAAATAACAGGCGTCAGACGTTCTCGAAGGAAGTCGTCGAGCTCAGAACTGTCCTTACTGCTTGCAAAACTAGTCTTCCTGCTTGTTGGGGGCCGGCTGGGAATGCTGCTGGCGCTGCTGTCTGCGCTTGGCGAGCGGAAACCAGAGTTGCTTGCAGAGCTGCCACTCCGGCCCCGAAACCCGAATCTCCCGTACCCTTCATGGCCAGTACCAGCAGCAGGACCCTTCATGGGCTGCCGCTTGGGTCGTTCCGTGACTTTTGGTCCGTCCCCTTTGGTTTTCCGTGAAAAGATGTTGAAACGAGGCGACTTGCTTGGACTGGGTGGCGGGCCAATGGCAGGTGAGTCTTTACGCAAGACACGTCGTTCTCGAGGAGGTTGTGCCTCGGCGACGGAGCCACGTGCAAAGTTCCGGGCAGATGGTGGCGGCGAGATAGCAGAGTCCACGCGCGGGGAGGCTTGCCGAGAGGAGCTTTTCGATGATAGCCCAAAACGGGCCTTGAATCCTGGCGAAGGAGCAGCGGGTGATACGGCCGTTTCTTGTGAGGGTGTACGCTTGTGATACGTGGTGTACAGGCGAGGAAGATCGCTATGTACGACTGCCGTAGTCCTGCCCATATCCATTATACTTGGTGTATTGGTCCTACTTGGCCGCTGCGGAGGAAGAGTCTTCGGAATCGTTGGCTGAGAAGGTGGATCCACGTTGAGATGGGCGAGTTCCGGAGGTATCTGAATTGGAGGCCGAACGCTCGATGACGTGAATGTTGGTGTCTTGGGACGCGATAAACCCATTTGTGCACCGGAGCTTTTGGTGCTAGGAGGTGCAGAAGGTGTCTTTCTCGGAATCTCTTTTCGCGCCGGCTGTGACTTGGATGAAGACGGTCTGGCGGTCGAGTTCGAAGAGGAGGTGGAGGACTCTCTTACGGGAGGCAAGGCAAGCTGAGAAAGAGACGACTTGTCCCCTGTCCGTCCTGAGGATGATGATGATGATGGAGGTCTGTTGCGGCTGGGACTGACTTGTCTCGGCCGCGGAGCGTCGCTAATCGTCGCGGTCACTGCAGGTGAATAGGACGATGCGGAACTCGGGGTTGGGACGTGACTAAAAGGCGAATCGGTGTAGCGCGTTGAAGGCGTGGTCGATTGAGCGTACGGTACGGTCGGAGGGGTGACATTTTCCCGTGCAACATTCCACACTCTCTCGTAACCTGGTGCCTTCGCCGAGTCAGGATGGAGTGTCGAAGCGGGTGGTAGCGCGATTCCCAAGACGGTGTCATCTTCGGCATCTCCACCATGACCCTCACACTGGCTGCTCATCGTGGCCCGTCCAAGACCCAAGGGTTCTGTATGAGCTTTCTTCTGAGCAGCAAAGGTCCCTATACTGGAAGGCTTCCTTCTCAACATAGCCACCCTCGGACTGTCTAGCGTCGAAGCTGAGGAGCCGGAAACGAGAGAGGGCGTCTTTGTTGTGGTTGCGAGGGGCGGGGCCCGGTGTTGGCCGTGGGCGAGAGAATGGTGCGTGGTGGGAATTTCGGGATTGAAGGGTTCCGACGAGGGTATCACCGAGTCCCTTTGCGATCCACGAGGAGGATCGTACGCCCTTGTTGCTTCCCTCAGCTCCCTCGCCGACGGCTTTGCGCCGGCATCGTCCGTCTTTTCTATCGGGACGATCGTCCGGCTCGCCCGCTTTGCCAGTTTCGACACATGTTGTACGGCCTTGCTCTTCCCCTCCGCCGTCGACGGCCGCGTGGGAATGCGACTACTCTGACCTCGCTGGCCGTCTGAAGTCGGATCGTTCTTCGGCGTCGCATGCCGAAAATGTGATCGAAACGAGGCGGACATGACGGGTGCCTGCGTTGTGCCACGCCGTGACGACGCACCCTCGGCGAAACCCCAAGATGTCCAGTGAACACAACGGGATATAAGGCGTGAGGCTCATTAGGATAGATGCGGTGCGCAGTTGCGAGGCTCGTATTTCGGCATTAATGGTCGTGATATGCAGTGGCAACGCTCGTCGCTCTAAAACGAACGGTCGTCGTCAGCGGCCAGCGCTTAACGAGGCGAAGACAACAAGAGGGAAGCATGCGACCAAGGAAATTAATAGAATAGGCACCTTTGTGTATTGGTTTACAAGGCCGCCGAGTAGTTTTCGCGCGTGCGTCTCCGTGGGTCGTCGCAGAGCCGCGCGACGTCGGTATGCATGCACCGCCACCGAGCTGCCGGGCTTACCGATGCTGCCTTGTCGTTCACTGCCGGCAGTCGATCGTCTTGTGCCACAGTGGAATGACCGAGTGGACAACGTGTCAAGTCGACATTGGGCGGCCAAGCGCAAGCGCATCTATCTTCCAGGCACGCCCGCCCTCGATGCTGACGATCTGCCAGCGCTGACGATCCGTCTCCGGAGAACGTGACCTGAGGACCGTGTATGCGGGCAACCCTGGACGTCCAGAAGGCTGCCGCAGGATGCGCCCTCCCGTAACGGCTTATCCTGCCTCGATTTAGCGCCGCTCGCCGGAGCAGAACGACAAGATGGAAGCCTCGAGGCGACGATATGGGCCGAGATGGACAGAAGGGGGACGGAGGCGGATGAGATGCGTATACAAGAAAATGGAGCCGGGTCGGGCGGCGGCTCACGACACCAACACCACCTCCCTCCTCACGTGCGCTGCATTCCTGCTGCAGCTGAGAGCGCCCCGGGTGGATACGTCGGCAGGATGACACCTAGACGCCGTAGGCGCGATCGAGCAAGCGGAGTTGCTGTGGCATGCGTGTGTTTGACTAAGACGTCGTTGCGCAGGGCCAGAGGCATCGCAATAGGTTTGCGAGCAGTGCTCCGGAGCCAGTCACAAGGGAGAAATGGCAGAGCGGAGGCCGATTCGCCGAAGAAGTGCAGCTCTGCACGGAAAAGTTGCATGAGCCAGGGTTTACGACCGGCTTGTGCGCCTGGTCTATTTTCTCTCGCATGCCCGGACGTGCTGAGTCGGACGACAGCTGATGATGCCCACGTCGGGCTGCCTGAGAAGGACGACCTGTGCGCCTGTGCGCCTGTGCGCACTCAAAAACTCCGGCCACAGCACGTCTCCGCAACAGTCGTCTGAAGTCAGAATTGAATCGTGGTTCATGCTCAGTGCCGTTGAGGCGGCTACTTCGGGCCGACATGACAGATGTTGGCTGTCAGCCAGTCGAGCTCCTCTCGTCAGGCCGACCCTTTGACATCCTCCGCAGCGGCCACGACGGACCGTAGCGGCTCGTGCCTGCTCATTACAAACACGTTGGTGAACGGGCGGGAGGAGGAGGGTGAGAAGCCGGGGCGGTCGACCGCGTTTGTTCCGTCCCATTGGACGCGTGCTCAATTTGATTGAAATACCTCCTCCCTATTCAGGCAGCGCCATCGCTACATGCCGCCTTGTTCAGGATGCGTGTTGCTCGGTTGGGAGAAGGGGGGGTGGGGGAAGAGGGGATGCAAAGACGTCATCCATCTACTTTCATTTGCACGAGATTGCGTGAACGAGCTACGGCTGGCCGTTCAGTCCAAGATCACAGGGAAAACTGTCAGACTGATCACTAGTCAACTCCATGTCGCGGACAGGTCTCCTCGAGTCAATCCTTCGCTATAATCGGGCCACGTAGCTCGCTGTCGTGACCATTAGCGTTGACACTCCGAAACTTCCTCACAGCGTGGCACGCTGATTGTGAGGGCTTGGTCAACAACTCAACGCTCGCCTGTCTGCACGAGAGCCGACAAACACCCATCGTAGAAACGGTGCCCTGGTCGCGGCTGCTTAAGCGCCGAAAAGCCACCATCTGACCATCACGTCTCAGCTCGCTCTGAATGGTCGACCTTAAAAGCCGTGTACGGAGCTAGTCAGTCAGGTGACATGTTGGTGTGTTGCCATGGTTGTTCATTTGTCCGAATCCCTTTAGTTGTTGGGAGTGATATGGGGCGTCTTGGCGTGTGGACTGTATCCCGAAAAAGCCCCAACTGGTTCCTCCGCATCTTCATGATAGCGGTAGGTCTACCCCCGAGCCACCCGAACCCGAAGCACCTCCCGCTAGATTCATTTAAATGGTCGTGTTGGTGGAGTTTGGGGTGGGGAACGGGGGAGAGGGGGCGGGGGGGGAGGGGGGGGTGTGAGGGGTTAGAAGGGGGTCGAGGGTTGAGAAGTTTTAAGCTTGCAGGATGCCACCTCTGAGGATCAGGAAACTAGTGATGGATCGGTGCAAGGCAGTATGATACTGTTTATGTATTTGTAGCTATCAAGAAGTACGCTGCAGTGACTTTCGGAAAGGAAATCGAACATCTCCGCAGGGTTTTGTAGATTTACCAGCGTCTATGAGCGAAGCCAACGTGTAGAAAAGTGACCGACGCGCATTGACCACTTCGAGCCATTGCCCGCAGACGAGAGCTGCTACATGGTGGAGCTCCTGTATTTTCAACCTATCTTCATCCTCAGGTGACCCATATTCACATATAATGCTGCCTGTTTCACCCTCTCGACAATATCCGTGGCAGGTTTCGGCGGGGGTTTATGGATCTCCAATGGTTTGGTGTCATGTGGTTATCAGACCATCTTTGGAAAGAGTCTTGAATGTATACGGGGAGAAATGATCGAGTTTGTATCCTTGCGGGCAAATTTAACAGCTTTGGAGGATTGGATATCCGCACCACACTACTCAATTGGCCGAAGATGTTACGACAGCACATCTGTGGGTTTCAGTCCGATCTAGGAGTATTAACATATGAGGAGCGCCCTGCAACAAACGCTTCATCCAAGCGCTTTGGCTTGTTCTTCATCCGACGATGACAGTATCAGTCAATGGTATTGCTAATTTGATCCAAAAGGATATCCACGAGAAAAATTGCGCGAAAGAGGAGGGAGATTTCGTAATATGCATGTCCATTAACACGGGCGACCAGGGCGTGAAACAGGGAGTTCGACGTCGGAATCTCATCACGAGTACTTTCCATTTGTTGAAAGGTGACAGCCTATGATGGATCAGGTGACCTAGGGGCCTTGGTATGAGGTCTTGGCAAAAAGGATCTGATCTGGTTCAACCAACAACGCAACTGGTTGGTGTTCCAGTGAGCACTTACTTGCTAGCCTCACTGTTACCTATTAGATACCCCAAGTTACTCTACTTCTACTGCATGTTTTACCCTCATGTTTTCTCTGAGATTTTAACACATTTCCATCTTTAGACTTGAGGGTGGCATTGAGTTTAGCTGCTCCAACTTGATATGCTTGAGCACGTGACTGAGCACGATGTGTCGGCCTGAGCAACGGATTAATCGTGACCACATCTGGACCATGGAACCCTATTCCCGGCACTCGCCTATAATTGCTAATATTTCTTCTCGACCACTCCTACCCATAACTTGGCCAGTGTGATGATGCCCGAGACATGGACTTGGTGCCTAAGCAAGATTATTTGCTCTGTCTTGTCTACTTCTCTCATTTAATCAGTCAACATTGGTTCCTATAGCACATTACACATCTCATCGTTTTTCAAGCTTCCGCCGCACTATTAAATCACCTATTTTCAACAGTGTTCATATTGAAAGACTTCAGATTATTCAAAGTCTGACAAATAACCAATCGAGTAGACATTGATGCCTTGAATTTGAACTTGCCTTGAAAGGCAAATCAATCAAAAACCCCTAATAATAGTTGATTGTAGACAAGTCTGCAGAACTGTATGAGAAAGCCAACGCATACAGCAAACCGGTGGGCTTCCGCCATTAACTCGGTATGTTATTACCTTTATTATATTGAATAATTGACGTAAAGCATCTCACGTACGGCCACAGGTCACAGAGAACAGAGGATCCCGTCCGCTCTCCTGTACTTAAGCTGTGAACCGGTGGATTAGTACTACGGTGGGTGACCACGTGGGAATCCCCACTGCTGTACGTTTTGCCTCTTTTGTTGAGGCTACAGATTGTGCAGCTTCCATCTTGTCTCTTTACCTTTTTTTTCTTGCGATATCATATGTCACCTGGATCTGGCATTTCAAGTCCGGCCGTGATGGCATTTCGCCAGAAACCAAACGAAGCTGCCCATTCCTTTCCCTCATATGGATCAACCATGGCACGTTGAGACGGCATAACCGCTTGGAAGACTTCGAGAGGCAATTCCTGAAGCTGCCACAATAAACTATTATCCGCTTCCACCTTCAGAACTCGAATGACTTGCGAAGGGAAACGCCCCGTGACCCTTGCTGTTCAAGGATTGATGGTACAGTTCAGACTCGTGAAGCGCGAGAAAGAGCTTTATAGGCAAATTCTGGCCTTTCCATCTCGCATGGTAATAAATTGTGAGGATTATAGTAACATCACCAAGGAGGCTTGACCTCCGCGTTGAACTTGTCAATTATATCCACTGTTTGGTACCAAAATTCACATTAGCTGCTCTCGCCACTCGTCTACCTTGACGTTGCTCTCCAACCGATTGAAAACACGTGATATACTCCTGAAAGATCATAATAGCTCTCATGCCAAGAAACAATAAGGAGATAGTAACCTCAATACGAAGGTGTAATCTCCCTGTTGAATTCACCAGTTACATCTACCGCTTGGACTAAAGCTCACATCATCTGTTATCGCCAATCGTATGCTTTATCATTCCTCTTCAACCGAATACAAACTCATGATCTTATATTTCGTAGTGTCTCTACCAAAACTCCAATTTCGATCAGAAGTATCCAAGAACCGCCAGCGGCGTTGCGAGAGACTGGCGCTCTAATTGGAAGACAAGGCAAACGGTGATGTCGGGATAATGATACGGGACGGCCCGAGCAGGACTTCCGGAAGGTCATAATGGTAGTTTGGACCATCCATCCGTCATCTAGTGATCTCACTTGATAAGATTGTTAGGATCACCATCGCCATGGAAGGAAATCCCGAGAAATTCTCAGGCGAAGTTAAAATACCAAGGATTGCGATAAGATATTGCACCCAATGTAGATGGATGCTTCGGGCCGCATACTTCAGCCAGGAACTTTTATCAACATTCGGGACCAGTATTGGAGAAATAGCATTGTTACCCACCACCGGTGGCACCTTTACAGTTCATCTTTGCTACAGGGATAGTGCAGGAGAAACACGGCAGGTAGTATTATGGGATCGAAAAGTCGAAGGGGGTTTTCCTGAGACAAAGGTATTACAGCAACAATGAGCTTGCGATGCGAATTTGGTTGACATGTATGGATTCCAGATCTTGAAGCAAAGACTCAGAAACCACATTGATCCTGGAAAAAGTCTGGGCCATTCAGATACACCACCTTCGAGGACGAAAGGCGAAGAAACCGCCAGTGGGGCTGTTCAAGGATCTACCGATCCATTTAGCAGAAGTGTTGATTCAATGGGACAAAATGAATCTGTTCAGATATGCGAGGATTGCAAGTAAAGTGTTATTTCAACTTAGGCAGGTGTACTTGTGCGTGTTCGACCACCCAGAAGATTTACCCTCCATATAGCCACAGATCTCTTCTCTCAACACAACAAATATTCACATGCATTCTTCAAATTAAAGCAAGAAGCCAGTTAATGTTTTTTTTCTTTTCTTTTTCTTCTTTCGAAACTTTATTCTTTGTTTTTTTTTTAAATAAAAAACTATGCAGTCAGTGATAATTGTAAGAGAACGGTATTGATCGCTTGAGTAATCCGACCATTCATAATTGAGAAGGCAAGAAATTAGTGCGAAAGCTTTCGCTATGTGCCCCAAGTTTAGACACCCTGATGGCGTCAGAGGGTGATGGATGAACTCTTTGTTGATATAAGCCCTTTTTCATCTACCAAAATATTTTTTATCTTAACAGCGACGTTCGGCTTACGAGAATCTTTCATTTATGCCCGCGCAAGGACCAGTGTTGCAAGGGTAGTTCTAAGTTTGATCGGAGACTTCATGCCTGTATTTCTCAGATATATAAGGGGTAATTTAATATACGTACTGCCAACGTAATCGCCTTTCATGGACTTGCTAGATGCGCTGTTGACACAACAACATTGTTGTGCATATGGGCAAGTTTTCTCACATCAGCCAGCATCAAATCAGATGCTCTTCCACATGCCTGGATACCGCAACTTCATCGCCTTCAAAGTCACCGCAAAAAGGACATTTAACAGTCTCGACAGAAATTTTATTCGATCTAAAGTCGGGTATTTGCTCTTCCACAGACGGGAAGAAGGCTGCTAAAGTCCTAGGCGGCGGCTCGGATTGGTAATCTGCCTCCTCGAGCCTCGTGTCTCTCTTCTTATCCGTGATGTTGACACTCGCAATCTTAGCTTCTGCAGCTGCGCTTGAAATTGAATTTTGAATTATACTCGGGCTAATTCCCTCCACAATCTTCTGCACTCTGCCCACCCTTCCATCCTTCAGTCGAACTTTGATCCCGCGAGGATGATTACCGCGTGTGAGCACATCTTGTACTTCGCCTTGTACTTGGCGTCCAGTCAGTTGATCTGCCTTTAAAACTATCGATACTGTGGCGCCAGGCATGACCTCCGACGTTCTAGGTACGCTATAGTTGTAATGCGAAGGCCCTTGTGATCGTACAGATCTGCCACTGCGGTTTCCTCGTCGACTGATTTGATTGTCATGTGGCAGCCGAGGTTGGCCATTGTGAGGACGATTCATTCGAATCGTTGCGAGAGATCTTACCCACTTTTGCATATGTGGATTCATAAGAATCAAAGAGGGTTCGGATTTTTCATTGGGGTGAATCTGCGCATCAGTAAGCTGTGGCTCTGCACCGCCACCATGACTCGCTGCTGGATCTCCTCCGCTTTCTCAAGATAATTTCTCTTGAGAGGTCCGGCAAACCAAGGATCTTTGCGTTTTCTCTGGCCTGCACCTCGACCAAATATACTCCGGTGACGAGGCTATTGCGGCGATGGCAACGATGATGCAGTCGGCCGTGCGTATCCCAACTCCGGAACCGGGAGATGCGCCAGAAGCGGAGGTTCCAGCAACACGATCGTCTATCTCTCGCTCGCCGTCACCTCGACAACAAGGTCCTCCGCGGCGAGAACGGAATACGTCTCGTTCAACATCTCCACCGCCACGTAATGCACCCCTTCCACGCGATGTTGATCGGTCAAGGGCGTTTGAGCGTGCGCGGCAGTTCGAAATTCGACAACGAGCAGAGGCAGGATCGACTAAGCCACTCACAGAAGCTGAGAAGCAGGCTGCAGCAAAAGCAGAATATGAAAGACTGCTCAACATGCGCTCAGGAGGTACCTACATTCCACCTGCCCGTCTGAAAGCCCTCCAGGCACAGATTACGGATAAATCCAGCAAAGAGTACCAGCGAATGGCTTGGGAAGCGCTGAAAAAGAGCATAAATGGTTTGATCAATAAGGTGAACGTGAGCAACATCAAGCACATTGTACCTGAGTTGTTCAATGAGAATCTTGTGCGAGGGCGTGGGCTATTTTGCCGAAGCATCATGAAAGCCCAGGCGGCTAGTTTGCCCTTTACACCTATCTACGCCGCTATGGCTGCTGTAGTGAATACAAAATTGCCACAGGTTGGTGAGCTGCTTGTCAATCGATTAATCATTCAATTCCGAAAGGCGTTCAAGCGCAACGACAAGGGGGTTTGCTTAAGCAGTACAACATTTATCGCGCATCTGATCAACCAGCAGGTAGCACACGAGATGCTGGCTGCACAAATGTTGCTATTGTTGTTGCATAAGCCAACGGATGACAGCGTCGAGATTGCTGTAGGTCTCATGAAAGAAGTCGGCCAGCACATGGAAGAGATGAATTCCCAGATTGCTCTTGCTGTTTTCGATCAATTTAGGAGCATTTTGCACGAAGCGGATATTGATAAGCGGGTGCAGTACATGATCGAGGTGCTGTTCCAGATACGGAAAGATCGTTACAAGGATCACCCTGCAGTGCGAGACGAGTTGGATCTTGTTGAAGAAGAAGACCAGATCACACACCGGACGGGATTAGAGGATCAGTTGGTTTCAGAAGACGGGTTAAATGTTTTTAAATATGACCCAGATTTTGAGGCTAACGAGGAGGCCTACCGGAAGCTCAAAGCCGAAATATTAGGTGAAGAATCTGGAAGTAGCGAGGAAGATGAAGAGGATGAGGATGAGAGCAGTGAGGAAGAAGACGAAGCCGAAAAAGCCTTGGAAATAAAAGACCAGTCTAACACCGATCTCGTCAATCTAAGACGTTCTATCTACCTCACCATCATGTCTTCGGGCGGATTCGAAGAAGCTACACACAAGTTGATGCGTATTAACCTGCCAGCGGGTCGCGAAGAAGAGCTTCCAAGTATGATTATCGAATGCGCAAGTCAGGAAAGAACCTACAATAAGTTCTTCGGCCTCATTGGTGAGCGATTTTGCAAGCTCAATCGGCTCTGGAAAGACTTGTTCGAACAAATGTTCGTCAAATATTACGAGACGATTCATCGCTACGAAACCAATCGGCTTCGTATAATTGCTCAATTCTTTGGGCATCTTTTGGCTTCTGACGCCATTTGTTGGGATGTATTCCACGTTATCAAGTTAAATGAAGAGGATACAACGTCGGCTTCGCGCATATTCATCAAGATATTGATTGACGATCTTGCACAAGGTATCGGTATGAAGGACTTGACGGAACGACTGAAGAGCGAGGACCTTCAGCCAGCACTCACTGGCATGTTCCCAACCGATAACCCAAAGAATACGCGTTTCAGCATCAACTTCTTCACGGCAATAGGTATGGGCGTGCTCACTGAAGGCATGCGAGAGTGGCTCAAGAACATGCCAAAACCAGCGCCGGCTACTGTTTCTGTACGCAGTCCTACACCAACCAGTAGAGGAAGGAGTGAAAGTGTGAGCAGCTACAGCAGCTACTCGAGCTATTCGAGCAGGTCACGCTCAGATTCACAATCCCGATCAAGGTCACGAACGCCGCAGAGAAGAGAAAGAGGGAGAGAGGTTTCGAGAGATCACACTCCAAGGCGAGAAAGAGATTACTCTTCGTCTCGCTCGCGCGCTCGCCTGAGAAGACGTGATAGGTCCTCAAGCTATGACTCTCGTCCACCTCCGAAACGAAGGAGAAACTATTCTGCAAGTCGGTCACGGTCGCCGCGAAGAAGACATGCAAGAAGTTATTCTAGTTCATATGACTCACGTTCTCCCCTTCCAACGCGAAGTCGGCGTTATTCTTCGATCTCTCGCTCTCCACCAAGACGCGGTGGCACTAAAAGACGACGTACACACTCGCCAGATGATTCTCTCTCACCCCCACGGAGAAAACAGAGGGGACGAAGCTACACGCGCTCCCTTTCTTCTAGACCTCGCCGCCTCAATAGTAGTGCAAGTGGACCTTCTAGATCGCCTCCATCCCGAAAGCGGGCAAGGAGTGAATCACGGAGCTTGGACGACTCTCGTTCTTCCTCACCGCGTCCCTCACCCGCACCAACTAGAGGCAGAAACCAAACATTTCAGAAGGGGAGAAGAAATAGCAGCTCACCTGAGACATCGCGGTCTCAGACGCCGCCTCCAAGAAACAATGAGACGCGAAGGACAGCTGATGATTCGAAGAGAGAAATATCTGTAGCGAAGGAGAGTAATCCAGAGGAGGATTTGAGTCAAATACATCCCAGCAGGAGAGTTTTAATGGGTGCGATTCCTGAAGGTAGAGGTGGTGGCAAAGCAGGGAGGGGAGGGAGAGCTAAGGCGAGTGATTTCATATAAGTTAATTACAGATTCATATCTGAGTTTCGAGAACAAGCATTACCCGCGGGTTGCAGTATGATCAGTTGGATTCACAACTTTCTCAATCATTTTGGCAATGCCTTTAGTGGTTTATTCATCTTGTTACGTCTACCGGGAGCAATTTATTTCTGAACGGAATGACGCGTCCAACGTCAGATTTCTTACCTAATTGGGAATTATTGCACCTGAGTATTACTTTACGGCAGAAGAATGGAGATATTGCAGAATTAGGCAAAAATTCCACATTGTCTCCTTTATTATGAGATTCCTTCATCAAGCCAGTGAAAAGAAAAAAAAAAGGTACACTTCCTCTAGCTCTAGAATTAATACAGTGTATTTTTTTTTAGCTAGCTTGTCTCCCAAAACCCTACTTACTGTAAGTAAGAGGAGTGCATTCGTACGGCAGATTTATCAGAGCTAACTGTGGATGGTTTCCTCAAATTCCACGACCGGATTTATCCAGACCATTCATAGCGCCCTTAAATATGCTATTTTGTGGCTATAAATATACTTTAATAACAAGTGGAAGTTGGCTTATTTAAATTCGTAAAAGGAGCTCTTTCCACCCTGTGCTTCAATGCGGTATGGATGGCGCATCAACTTCCACGCTATTTCCCAACACAAGTCCTTGCATCTGCATTCTGACGGACTTGCAGGTTACATATCAAATCACTTGAACGACCTGAGAGTTCACTCTCCTAAGCTTCTTTCCGTCTCCCACCTTTCATGTGGTGCTCATCCTTAAATCCTTACTTCAGTGTTGTAATACCAAGAGCCGTCAGACTCAAATTAACCTAGACTCCAATGCCTGACGCCAGAGTGCGGTGGCTTTGCATTCTCCTGTGTTGGAAAGACCCAATTCCCGTCATAACATGATGAAAAATTTTCATAGTAAAAACAGCGTGAGTATATGGTCTCTTGCGATGGCTCAGCTCAGGGCTAGTTAGAGCATATCCAACCATAAACTCTGGTAGAGGAACTGCAACGGCTAAGGAAATAATGATTGCGGCAACAGTTAAAGAACCCCATGCATCAGTACGAATAGTGTAGAGTTCGAGATCTGCAGTCAATGAGCCTGTATCTGACGACACATGGAAAGTGATATATAATTTAGTTCCACCCAATTGATTCCCCTACAGTCTCAATTAGCAGGCGAAAACAAGTAGCCACCATCGCAAGGTTTATGATGCGAATGATGGCACTGAGAAAAATACTATAATGCTGTGCTTGTTCAATGTGAGCCTCACGCGCCTTGAAAATTTCATCCATAGCAGCATACCGAACACGTAAACATGGTATGGCTATGGGGGGAACGGTCAATCAGCCGTCCACATGTTATTGCGAGTGAGACTCACATTCGTCAGAGTTTTGAGTTTCCCAATAGTCGATGAGATTTTGTAAATATTTATGATGAAAATGGAAGGAGCGTGAATCAAAGAATATAGCCTTTGGTTGATATAGAGTCGTCCCAGCTTTCTATCATACGGTGCTGTACGTCACTATGCATGAGTAACGTGAATCAAAGAGTGTATAGCCATCAAAATGTTGATGATCGACAATGATAATATTTGATCGCGCGGACCTGCAGAGGTGCAGACAGTACGAATCTTCTCTCATACGTATCACCATATGTCCAGATCAGGCTCAGTGACATCTGTACTATCCTCAAGTCGAGGGAGATAATTACCATGCGTGACGTTGTCCTGAACCAATATCATTGACCATTTCTCTGTTGGCATGCTTTTGGCTGCTGCTAAACAGAAATTTTTCATCCCATTTTTTTATCTTTCTCTATATTTTTCTGTGAGTCTGCTTAATCCCCTCTACCACGATTAGCTTTTTAGAACATAAAACAGCGAAGATTGCATCCTTATCCGCTTAATAAAAATATTTGCACCATGTACCTAAGTAAACCTGTATTCGAAGACACACACATGTTCAGGCCTGTAGATGTGTTTTTGCCTACGGCCGACGGCACTATCGTAACAGTTGGGCAATTCATAAACATGATTTCCGCCGTGATCTCCATCATCTTACAATCCAAATTCTTCCTACGATCCCTGCAGTGGCTGCCCCATTCCACCAAGAGTGACCATTTTCGTGATCAAATATTCATCTATACCATATTTGGATCCTTCGCGGCCAAAGCCCGACTGCTTCACACCGCCGAAAGGCGCGGCAGGGTCGGATACAAGCCCCGTATTGATACCAATCATACCAACTTCCAAGGCCTCGGCAACCCTGTAGCACCTTTGAATGTCCTTGCTGAAGAAGTAACCAGCTAACCCGACTTCTGTTTGATTGGCTTTCTTCACAACTTCCGCTTCCGTGTCAAATGAGAATAAACCAGCCACGGGCCCGAAGGTCTCTTCGTGACTGAGCTGCATATTTTCGGTCATATTGCAGATGACAGTTGGCTGGTAGAAGTTCGACCCCAAATCTGGCAGCTTGTGTCCACCCGTCATAACCCTGCCTCCGTGCTTCACCGCATCTTGGACATGAGCCTCAACTTTACCGACTGCACGGTCATGAATAAGAGGGCCATGCGTGATGCCTTCCCCAAATCCCGAGCCAACTTTGAAGCTGTTCACCTTCTCTGTAAAAGCCTTTGCAAAGGCATCATAGATGCCTCTTTGGACATAGATCCTATTGGCGCAGACGCAAGTCTGGCCCGAAGAGCGAAACTTCGATGCCACAGCTCCTGCAACTGCGGTTTCTACGTCCGCATCGTCGAAAACGATAAATGGTGCGTTGCCACCGAGCTCGAATGAGAGCTTTTTCAACGTATCGGAACTCTGCTTCATGAGTAGTTTGCCCACGCGTGTGGAGCCGGTGAACGAGATCTTTCGAACTATTTCGGATTTGGTCAATGTCTCACCGACTTCAACAGTGTTTTCCAGTGCAGTGACGATGTTGAAAACGCCTGGTGGGATGCCAGCTCTTTCTGCAAGTTCCGCTAATGCCGCCGCGGTGAAAGGGGTTTCGCCAGGTGATTTAGCAACAGTAGTACAACCAGCTGCGAGAGCGGCGCCAACCTTGCGAGTTATCATTGCTGCCGGGAAATTCCACCTGACATGCTATTAGCAGGTGCTGAATGACCGGGAACGAAGTTAGCGTACGGCGTGATCAACCCGCACACTCCCACCGGCTCTTTCACTGTAAACACGCGATTCCCTGGGACGGTGGCCGCGATCGTGTCTCCATACGTCCTTGGTGCTTCCTCGCTGAACCACTCAAAGAAACTCGCGGCATAATTCACCTCGCCCTTGGCGTCTGCAAATGGTTTGCCGTTCTCCCAGGTACTGTTTCACAGTCAATGTTTGATATTATCAGAGCTGATGATTCGTCTCACATCAATCTTGCCAAGTCATCTACATTGTCCAGCATCAACTGGTACCATCGCCTCAGCATCCTTGATCGTTCCCTTGCCGTTGTCTTCTTGAATGTTGGAAAAGCATCTGCTGCTGCCTGTATGGCCATCTTTGTGTCATTTTTATCCATTTCGGGCATTTTTCCAATCGCCTCTCCAGTGGCCGGGTCTGTCACCTCGAATGTCTTGCCTGATTTGGCCGACACCCACTGTCCATTCACGTATGCCTTCTCTTTGAACAGAGACTTGTCAGCCAGCTGTGGCACATTGTGAGAAATGCTAGCATAGCCTGCTCGAGATGTTATTCTCGGGTGATTAGTGCGGTGGATATATGACCGTAAAGCTGGCGACCTGGTGATGGTGGAGAGGATGGACTTCATTTTGCCTGCGGAATTGTGTAGCTGGTGAATGTAGTATTTAAGCCACTTCTTCTAGCCACGGTCTGCTGTTTCTGCAACTGCAGAAGTACACCACTATTTGTACTTCGTGTCAATGGCCCACAAATGTAGGGGGAGCTTGACCAACATTGAAGCCGCCCACGGACAACAGTACGTCAGTGCTTCAGCATCTGCGGGGCAAACGAAAGACGAGACGATCCGGTATCTTGTCTGAAATAGGCATGTGCACGCGATTCGCCATGTTATATCTCTCTTTGCCTTTGAAAGGCCATTGTCGATATATACCTTTGACTTGTCAATTTTAATCACTTAGATTATGTTTTGTGCACATATGACTTCGAGTGACTGTAAGTTGCCAACTATCGAGCGTCTTCTCGCGTGGCATCGTTGAACTATTGGCAAAATTTTTCAACACGAACAGCTCTCGTGTAAGCAACAGAAGTCGGGAGCAAATGTAGTCTAGATTTATATTATAGTTTCAAGCTCATGGAATTGAACGTATTGATATTTCCCACCTACGCCCACGGTGAATCTTTATTTGAACACACATTCATCAGTTGTGCCTCCATTTCGGCATGGAAGTCGATAAGCCGTCGGTACAATCTTGACTAGTTTACAGAATCTAAAATGCACTCCTCATATAATACATGTGATGCTAACCTTGTTCTACCATGGAATTAAGCAGCAGTTTCAAATGGAAAAGACTGGTAGCCGACGTGCCATGTGGAGACTCGTGCAGTGAGCGATTAGAAGTTTCAATGATCAGCATGCCCTTTCGTAGTCAAGAGACCTGAAGCGGCGGTTCGGAGCTAGACAGAATATCGATGCAAACGTCGTATTATGGCATATATCGCGTTTATATATCATTAATAACTCAACGATTCGTTCTCGTTCTGTTAGAATGGCCACGGCTTCTCACTCGGAGCACACGCGACAATTTCACCTGAGTTATTGATCTTACTTCCACTCCTGTAGTCGACGTGCTTTTAAAGGCACAGAGAGGCTAGACACCGAGCGTTAGATCTAAGGTCCCGATATCATGCAGAAAGGGCGACAGCGGCTAAGATCACTCAGTAATTCACCAAACTAGCTAGTATCGTCACGTGCGTACGCCTGCTTTCATGTTCAGCCTGTTGAATGAGTGCCTTTCTGCATTCACCATTGCATGACATTCTCCGGTATATTCGGCATTTGCTTCCATCCGTCCTTCCATTTGACCTCCCAGTCCTGAACGGTTGCGGGAATTGCAAAAACAGCAGTGACAAACCAAGTTGTCGAATCAGCCTTCAAATCAGCATACATAGTCGGTAGCACAGTCCTCGGCTCAATCAAATTGCTATTTGCATCGGCATTGCAGATGCCACCATGTCGTACATCAGACGAAAGCAATTCAGCAATTCCAGATGCTCCCGCGCGAGAGACCGCCAATGCAGAACCTCCGTTCGATTCCGTACCTTCATTTGGCGAATCAATCGACAGAGCGCCTAATCCACGACCGTCTTTCTGTCTTGTTCCAAGGATGGCAAAACCGCCTTCTGCTGTCTTCAAGTCTCTACCAGTCTTGATACAATGTATTCTAATGTGCCATGACGGACTGGAGTCCGCGGGTGGAAGCAACCACGTGCGAACTATGACATCTTTCCACGGACGCATTTCAGAATACAAACATGGAAGCCCATTTTTGTCGAGAAACTGTGCATTCTCGACTTCTCGTCTCATTTTCCATATTTCGCCTCCATCGTCACTCAGAGCCAGTGCAGACTCAGGAACCCATTGTTCAAGAGTATATGAACCAGTTGGGACACTGTAACCGAAAGCCGATGAATAAGCAAAATGCCCGTACTTCGCTTGCGTGGCTTTAAGGGGATAGTGGCATTTCTGTCCACTGTTGAGAAGGAATGTGTGTCCAGCTTTGTGCACCATGATGTGTTTTGGGTGGGGGAGCACTTTGATTGGTGGCAGAGGGCATGATTTCAAGCTGAACGGATGAGGTTGTTCTTCGCTTGACCAGAATGGGTGTGAAGGCTCCTGAGCCAAGCATGCAAATGCCAGCATGCACCAATATGGGCTCCCTGGGCTGTTGTAGTTCTCTGCGAGATAGAGATTGGGATAAGTATAACCTATATTGAGCATTCCATTGGGCTGAAAAATATGGTGATGCTTGCTCCACCAGCGAAGATTACGCAGGAGCAGGCCTTTTATAATGCCCCAAGTGAGTGGCGCTGGCGGCTCAACATCTGCGAAAGCAAATGCGGACCAGAAGGAGATGGTTGAAAAGCGGTACGTAAGACTCCTTCCGAACGGAATGCTATGGCCATCGGGCGCTTGATAATGTATGAAGTCCAACGCATATAACTTTGCGCGCCGCTTATACTCTTCCGCACGCTTTGGATCAAATGAGCCCGCAAGCTTGGCATAAAGCAATTGCAGGTATTGGATTGCAAAGGAGCCGGAATAATAATCCATCTGTGTATATCCAGCTGGACCATCGTTACTCCAACCATCGCCACGGTGAAAGGTATCGAGATGATCCATGTCTTTCTCTATTCTCTCATGGCTGTACGGTGCATTGTTGGCCTTGAGGCCCAAATTGGCGAAAACTCGAAACCAAAGCCAATTAGTGTTCGGCATCTCCTTGTCGTTCATGCTTCCAATCCATTTTGCAACGTTGGCCTTTTGAGATTCGCTGAGTGGATCCCAGAACTCCTTGCCCGCAATTGCTAAGGTGTAGCCAATAGGACAAGCCTCCACCATGCGCTGATCCAGGTCTTCCATGTTTCCCCAAAACTCATCTCCGTCGGGATCGGTACCAGATGCAAGACCCTTAACGAAGAGATGAGTATTCTTGTACGTCGCTCCTCCAGCAATAAGAGGTGCAAGTCCCCATAGAGGGCGTGCCAGACCTTCTATTTGCGCTGCCGTCTCGTCGACTGCGACCTGTTAATTGCGAAGACCAAGACAAAAGGAAGATACACCTACATCTAGTTCCCGTCCCCCCAACCCTTACCAGAGCACATTTTGGAGAGAATCCTGCCTCAAGTGGATCAAGCAAAGAAATACATGCTTCTATAAGATCATCTCTCGTCTTTAGACGATTTCGAGAGAAGGAATGAGCAGGAAATGGCTGGTTTGCCTCTGCGATGCGAGCGGTAGACATTTTTGGAAGAATTAGAAATTCTAGGAAAGACAGAGCTTGACATACTCGACAATTTAAGATTCATCAACGAAAACACCCGCCATTCGGCACATTGTTGACCCCCAAAGCTGATGTTCCTGCAGTAGTTTGGACGAACATAGTCGGGCTTTGGTCGATGGCGGCTAAATACGGGGGTCTCGGTCCGAAAGCTTGTCCGAACCGGCTAATATCGACAGTAGCCTCCAGATGCCCATGTCGAACATTTTTACCTGTAGACCTTTTTCGGAAAACGTCCCTTGGCCAAAAAATGGCCGTTCCATCCGTCATCAGCAGTGTTAAAGACGCGGAGCAATATCTGGACAGATTCATAAACAAGACAATCCACATACACATCACTGACGGCCGCTTGTTTGTGGGACAATTGAAATGTACAGACAACGAACGGAACATCATCATGGCCATGACGTATGAGTACCGACAGCCATCAACTGCGGACATTCACCGCGCAGCTGAAGGTCATGAGAGAGCTGGCAAGAGTGGCAATATCAAGCTCGATATGAAAAAGCGATTTGTTGGCCTCGTGGTTATACCTGGGCGTTTCATCACGCAAATGGAGGTCGAGGAATGAATTACGAGAGTCCGCGGAAATAAAACGTTTATTTAGCTTGCCGTGGACACCATCAATGCTTGAAATCACATTCAATTGACCTCATCATGCAAAAACTTGAAGAACAAGTCTAGAAGCATTAGAAAGCTTAGCGGATTCGAGGCTAACAGGTGAGCTTTGATCGCTTCGCCGCTACCACTCAGTCGAAGCGTGTTGCGCACATACCTATTTTGCATACAGTGGCCGAGCGACTGGGGATTTTTGCAAACTCATTTGAATCTGCTTTCGAACCCTAGCAAATTTTCTCACTAGGGTTTCGTTCTCTATTCCGCTATTAGATTAGCTATATCTGGCGTTGAATATCAAATGAAGTGCAGAAATGATGAAGAATTTTTTGGATCATATGCCACTTGGGAGAAAATTAGGTGAAGTCCTCAGACCCGAAGCTGTTCTTCCATCTCAACAGCGGTTCTGGCCTGCAAAATATCCAGCCCATCAAGGAAACGCACAGCGGCACCACCTTCTGTCAACTCCATTTTCGCTAGTCTGTCGAAGCGATGAATGACTTCTATTATCTCCTCAAACACCCCTTATTCTTTTTGGAGAACGCATGAAGGGAATTGAAATATCATGTCCCAACTCTTCTAGTCTTGCAAGTCCAAGCCTGGTGGACTGGAGACGCCTCATTACTTGGCCAAGGAGCATGTTTTTGGATTTCTTTATGCATAAATCACATCACCGTTCGCAGGAATGATTTAGGCTTGAGTTTTTCCTGAATACACATGTCGGTAGAAGTTGGAATCGTTATCTCGCACAAATGAAGCACTGGGTTCGTTAAGAACATGGAAGATATTCGCGTGCGAGTCGACTTTATCATCCAGGAAGGAGAATTTTACTGTATTGGAACTCTCTGAATTTTGATTCGTCAGATTGTGTTAGTTTCCGCCTAGGTCCCTAAACATTGCTCCAAATGTTTCATCAATAACGCATTGAGAGCATTGGGTCGATTGCAACGAGGACATTCAACTCGATTAAAAGATTGGATCTGTGGCTTGCCGTGATGTCACGTAAGAAGAAAACTTTGTTCGGCAACCTCTCTTCCTGCAAATAGACGTATTAAATCCGTTATTGAGGTTATCTTTGAGGTACATTTTGAAAATCTCTGATAGTTCTTTCCGCGGATTTATTGCTCTGAATGGTTAAGTTGCATCGTCATTTGATCGGTCGACCAGGTGTGCGAGGTGGTTATCACGGCTCCACGCATCAGTTACACTATTTACTGCCATATTCTTAACATTCACGCAAGACAGCGCTAATATATTTGAAAATAAATGATTTCAATTCCGTCACCATTTCGATGTCCGGTCCAGGTATTGCATTAAAGCTTGTCCAGGGTGAATGTCAAGAATGTTAAGTTTTTTCAATGCACCCAATGATCCATGTAGACGCTGCACTCGTTCTTCTTCCAATTTTACCCCCAAGCAATTCTAGATGGAGGCAGCTTGTCAACACCAAAGGTCCCTGAGCCGCACATGAACGGTTATGCCTTCGGCTTCTGTCGCGGTAGATAGCACATTGATTTTTATTTGTGGGATCCTTCCTGGACCGGAATTCCTATCAGATCTGAACGTGTTGTTTCGACTTTTGAGATATACTGCTAAGCCATTTATAAACAGTAAACTTGGGTAAATGAAGGCCTCATACTCTATCCTGCTATCGGCTTGTCCATCTGTTTATTCTCTAACTCCCTTCATAGATTTCATGGTTCAAATTTTGTTGCTACAGCGCTGAAGCCATGTACAAGTCTTTAGGGATGGCGTCTTAGAACCAAGTTCTCTGCTGCCGCCGCCTCCACCGTATATGAGTATGTCCATTGAAAATACGGTGATTTTCGCAGTTCATGATGAGCAAAATCCTCACTTGCCCACGAAATCACCCATTTCCAATACACTAGATTTGCTAGAGAAGTCTGACAGAGCTATGGCGATCCGGATGGTTATACTCTGCTTGAGATAATCGTAAGGAATTCCCTACCGTCTCGCTCGCAAAGTTTAAATTTGTGCCTTCTTTATTCGCGGCCGTTGTCCCCGCCACTGTTGTATCATAGTGGGTATCCAACTGGCCCCAAATATTGCACCAGCCATGATACCGCCGCTTCCGGAGCCACCAACATTTTCCAGCATTTTCGGAAACCAAAATGGTCCGATGAACCCCCATGTGCTTCTTACGACGTTCACGAAGACTCCAATGCTGGCAGAATGTTCTGTATGACAATCCACGGCATAAGTTACAAGAACCGTTGTCACGATTTGGTTGCCAAATGCAGCGATAGCGATACCGATCTATTTTCATGTCAGTGCCTAGGCACATAAATAATTCAACGGATGCCTTTGACTCACAATAGGTGTAACATTCCAATGTCCCGGGGCAGCTTGCTCCGTCCTGATGCCGAATACCAAGAGTCCGACCATCGCCAGCAAAAATCCGAAGTAACTCAACCATAAACGCCACTCTGGCTGCGGCCTTTCGTTTTCGGGCATCCGCTTCGCTTTCCAGTCCATCCACCAGTCACTCCCGCGGCCCGCAATTTGTTCACCAAGCACACTTCCGATGATCATACCAAGAAACTGCAGACCAATCTCCTGAGGATTGAAACCAAACTTAGGAACAAATAATTGTGGAATTTCAACAGTCAGCAGTACACTGGCAAACCCAAACACGATCGAATAAGCGACAGTGGGGACCCAGACGGAAGTGAAACGGAATAGCGAAAGCGGATAGATGAATTCCACCGGCTTGAGCGGATTAGGATCGATACGTTTAAGGCTGAGATACTCTCGTTTGAAAGCCGATCCCGAATGAGGAACTCCTTTTCGAATATAGCGCGTCTCCGGGCCAAGGAAAAGGTAGGCGATGAATTGTCCACCGTTGATCTAATCACACGTATCAGTATCGTGCTATGACAAGCTCGCGAATGAGACAGACAGACCATTGCTAAAATCCAATATATCCATCGGTAATCTCCTGTCTGATAGCCAACAAAGCCCATGAAGAAGGGGCCTGATGGAGGTCCCAATGTTACGAGTAGCGTCCAAACTCCGATATACTTAGCCCGCTCTTTCTTGAAGAAAGTTTCCGTGACAACCCCACTGCCAATAGCAATTGCTGGACAGATGAAGAACGAGGTAAACGCACGACAAATGGCCATCGATGTGTAGGTGCGGCTAAGAGCGCAGCCCACATTGAAAAGCAGAGATCCTACCGTGCTGATAAACCAAACAGGACGGCGTCCAAATCGGTTTGAAATGGGTTTCCAGAACAGAGGCCCCCATCCCAAGATTGCAATTTGAAGAGAGGTGAGGTATGAAGCCTTTTGAATGGAGCAATGGAGATCCTTAGCAATATCCTCATATACTGGAATGATGGCAGCAGCAATGAAAGTCGTCATCATAGCGTGAAACGCGACACAAATGAGATTTGCCATTTTCTTCCAAGTTGGCCAGTTAAAGGGATCTATTCACCATCAGCATGCGCCCAAGCTTATCTTGCGAGACAGCGCTCACCAGCTGGATCCCCAGAAGGCATAGGGTCAAGGTCGAGTGTGCCATGTCTTTGTAGCAAATAGTCTCTATGCTGGTGAGGAATTCCGGCTGCAGCCCCAGTTGTAATATAGGTAGCTCTTGGCCCGAGTTCCAGATCGGACACATCCTCTTCATTTGACTTCGGTAGTCCTGGTGAGTGTTCTAACTCGCTTCGTTCGATCTGCACGAAGTCTTGTCTGGAAGTTTCGGCATCTTTGCTTTTATCCATCTGTAGATTATTCGGACGTAAAAGTCCACTCCCTGCAAAGAACGAAGAGCTTGTAAGGAGACTGTAAGGAATACCGAGCAAACATGAATGAATCTGACGTGCATGGGCTAGTATCACGTGTAGTAGATTTGGTTGCTCACATCTTGAAGACGCTATCTGCTTTATTTGCGTCAGGGTCGTGACGCGGACTAACCACGACGGCATCAGCCCCATTACACTGCGATACCTACCTACTTCTATGCTAGCATGCGCATTCGCGTTCACGGCTCTTCTCTCGCACTCCGCAGTCTCCGCATCGTCCCCAGCAATAGGGCCCACAAGAATCTGCCGCATTAAAATCCGGACACTTAGCGAGCAGAATTATCCTTGTATGGGTCGTCATCTCGATGTTGAAGTGCTGGCGTAGATACCTTTCAAGGATCGGATGGGGTCCCACCGGCGTACCCACTACATAGGAAGAAGTTGCGTGTAATTCCGGGTTTAGGGACGTCGATCAGGGATATACTGAACTTCCACGCGGCGATTTCTAAGTGACACTTTTGGATAGCACGGGGTTAAGCACATCAGGAAGATTTTCCACGGAATTTCCAATCGATTGCCAATTCCACTTGCTGCTATCATTCGCTCCGGTGGCCATGATTCGTATATTGACCCACCATGGCTTCGTTCCGCACATGTTGTTCGGGATTGCTGATCGGGGAAGTGACATGGCCATTCACCGAGGATGTTGCAAACGGCTCTGAGGTGCGGCTGTCTGACTGCATCTCGGCAAAAAGATGATCCGATTGGAAAATGCAGCTTCGCTCGATAACGAAGCCAATAGGTACACAAGTAAATTTACCATACAATGACATTAACAGGCACGTTGATGCAGATATTGCAAAATGTCATACCCAACCATGCTTTGTCAATATCTCTAATACTCTCTCTCCCCAGGAACCGGATATAGATTCGAGCCATGTAGACATTAAAGACACGAAGTATTATGACACGGCCTAGCTTATGTACTCACATCAGTGGCCCGGTCGGCCAGTTGGTCTTGATAGTGTTGTCATCGGATGGCTTATGACTTGTATGGCTAGCGTACTGGCAGTCGCGGTTGATGTAGCAAAGCCGTAGCCCGAGCTGCTTGCCGGAACCGTGGTGGTGTATGCCGCACTAGATGCGTCGCCATTATATCCGGCAGTCGCGTAGTAAGAATTTTCCGCCGCGACGAGTGCCGATGCAGAAGCATATGGGTTGAGGCTGGCAAGAGACACCACAGCACTGCTGATCGCTGCTGGTGAGAATGCCTCGGCGCTGTATTCCTGAGGACTGAAACGAGGGTCCGTAGGATCGGCAAATTGTTGGGTAGAGTTGAAGTCGTAGCCTAAGGCACTGAGCATCGTGGTATTGAAGGCGTCCATCATCATGTTGTCTTCATGCACAAGGTTGTGGCCTAGAAAAAAAAATGTTGAGAAAACAATCCGACATATTGGATTGTTGCGCGACTTACAATGAAACATATAGAGACCATTCCATGGGCCGTAGAAAGCAAGAACCTGGACTGTCTCCCCCGGCTCCAACAGCACGACGTCTTTGAGGCCGGCAGCTTCATAAGGCAGCACCCCACGAGAACCACCAGTGCGGCTCACGACCTGGAAATTGACGAGATGGACGTGCACCGGATGCACAGCCGGACCACCGCTATGATGGAGCTGCCAAAGCTCGACCGTGCCTTGCGGAGGACGTGCGAGGACGCGATTCTTCATGTCAGCAAAGTCGACACCGTTGATGGTCCACATAGCGTCTCCGCCCAGTTGAAAGTTGAATGAGTGGTCGACAGTGGTCCGTTGCGCGGGCCACTGGATGTTGCCATTTAACGTGGAAGGGACGGGACCGTTATTGCTACTATCGCTGACATCATTTCCGACCACAAATCGCATGACTTTGTCAGTATTGCTGAATTCGCTGATCTGTGCTTGCTGCATGTTGTTGTTGAGCGAGATGTTCATGCCTGCGTATGGTGAGAAGTCGATAACTACTTCGTATCGTTCACCCATGGAAATGACGATGTCTTTGCTGCTGACCGGGCCACCGAAAAGACCAGAATCAGACGCGATAACCTGGAATTCGATCCAATTCCCGCTAGGATCTTCAAAGTAGAGATCATAGGGCCTGCTGAGAGACATGTCATAGAATCTTAGTCGGTACTTGCGTGGTTCGACAGCCATGTATGGCCACGGCTGTTCATTGACCTGGATGACATCACCAAAGAAATTCATTGGGTTTCCGGTCGGAGATGCCAAGTCACCATTGGCCTGATATATCTTATCTGTGATGGCAAGGGGAACGTCGTAGTCTCCCGAGGGTAACCCCAGCGCATCTTCCTCCGGATCATAAATTATATACACGCCTGCTTGGCCGTAATAGGCGTCCGACGCGGTGTGGCCCTCAGCGTGATCATGATACCAGATAGGTCGTGCGGTCTCGCTGTTCGGGTAATAGTAGTCCTTCCACTGTCCAGGCTCCAATTCGTCACTTGCCCATCCATCCCAAGTAGCATGCGTGTATGAGCCATGAAGGTGAATCGAGGCGGTGACTTCCCCTTTGTTGAGATACCGTATTATCGTCTCCGTACCTTTTTTGATCATGTAGGTAGGGCCTGGAGCTGTGCCATTGTATCCTACGAGATTCGCAGGCCCAAGGTTTGGATAGACTTGTTGCGTGAATGGTTCAATAGTAGCGCTGTAGAACTGCACAGTCCGCCCATCAGGTGTTATCTCGACACTATTCCGTTCAAGGTCAATGGGCATGTCACTGGCACTTGGCGGAATGTCACGGGGGGGTGTAACTTACAATTCTGGCTGTGCAATCGGAGGGATCGGCACCGGGAATTGGAACATATAATTATATTGCGGACTGCCCGCACTCTGTCCTGCTCTGCTGAATCCTGACGGCGCCGGAGAAGTAACACGTCCTCTTGCTGCTCCCGATGGCAGGGCGGTGACAGGGGAAATTACACCCAGCGCGAGTGCCGAAACACTGAAGAGGAACTTCATAGTGCTGAAATCTGCTTCAAAAAAAGAGTGGGCGAAGGAGGGAAAAGCTGTCCTAATGAATAAAGTCCTGATCAAACGAGCGACAGTAGGATAGGAGATTCAGGTCTCCAAGAAAACAAGTCGTATTAAAGAACGCAGTGCGATACAGGACAGGCGGGGAGAATGATTGCTATTTGGAGGCAAGGGAAAGTAAATCTAGGTGGAACGGGGATAGGTCTAGCTTACTGTCTCGTCAGTGTTCCAGATATGAATAACAGCCATGGCGTTGCTCCGGACGAGCCTCAGAAAAGTCCAGCACGCTCCCAGCTCCGCCATAACTGGCTGCGGCATGCAGCATGCCCGTATCGGTGAGGTGAGGTGCTGCTAAGAAAGAACAGGCCAGGACCTCGCCAGATCCCGCTTCCGGGCTAATCTGATCGCATCTGCCAGCTCGATCAGGCCAGATTACTGCCCTAGACTGCAAGAGCCAGAATTGGGATGCGCCATCGCACAATTACGCCGGCCCAGAATGGAAAAGGAGATCGATGAGCGCCACACTCTACTGTCAAAGCGGATCCCGCCGACGCTTTTGTAAAACCGCAAAGCCTCTCGTCGCCGAAGTGGGATTTACGACTCATTGCATCAGATTAATACCTCCGATGTTTTGATCTATATATTGATCGTTCGCGGCGTCTGGAGAGATCGATCATGCGTGTCAAAACTTCTTTGCACCATCGATTAATACAAACGACGTGAGTGTCTGTCAAAAGCCCGATTCACCGGCCGTTGAAGCACGAGATTATCTGACAGATAGATGCAGCAGCTACAGCCATGTCAGATTAGACTGCTGAAAAAAATGCCTTCCGTGATCCAACAACGTCCGGATCCTGCAATTTACCTTACCTTTCTTGGCCTCGTGTCAACACTTCGCTCTCACTTACTTGGACTAGGTTCAGTCCGCTACCGCCACACCGCCACGTTCTATCCTAGAACCCAAGGCCAACAAAGCTCAGTAGCATGCCCCCCTTGCAGCATTCAGTTCCAGCTCCGCCAGTAGCAACACAATTTGGTTTCGTCAATTGGTTGGTTGACAGTCGTCAGAGTAAGCAACAGTCTTCTTGCCTTCGCTATTTTAGGGAATACCCGACTCGAACAGGGTGCATGCTCGGCATTAGTGGACCGGGTCCACAGTATCAAGATCCACTGGCGTGAAACCCCTGGTATGTAAAAAATGGAGAGCTGATGATTGTTCTATCTAATCACCAGAAATACTTCAGAACCGATCCTGTTCCCCGCCTCCCCCTTCCTTCTCAGGAGTCCAGGGGTGGGTTATATCGATAACCCCGATTATATATGAACAAATATTGGTAAATTCTTGAGAGACTTTGGGTCGTATGTATTGCAGAAGGTAGAAATATTCCAACACGATCGATTCATGGATGCGGATGCGGACATGGTGGTTTATTTTTAGATTTGCTCCTAGCCACCCGGTCAGCATCTCGGCGCCGGGGAACTTTCTAAATACCAGACCACAAAGTTGTGGACCCCTTCTCCTTACAACACTAGTGTAGATGAAAAAGAACTGTGCCAATATCTCGTTTGGCTCTGGTCCGCGGTATTGAGTTGCGGCTTAGCCATGTTGAAATGAGAAGCCAATATGAGCTCATAAAATTTAAGCATTCCACTGCTCAAGAACCCGCTTTGATGCGTGCAGTCTTCTGGCTCTGAGACGTCAACTAGGCATTTCAAAGCATCAAATTGTACCTATGAGGCCATTTGACGCGCAGGTTTACTGATACACTTGCTTCGCATCGAACGTCTTCTCAAAGGACTGGAAGAAAATTGGGAAATGATGGCTTGGCTTTCATCTGGTCTATCCGCCCAGTATTCTACGAGACACGAAGGGCGAAGTCTCTCAGTTAAGAAACTCGTGACTCAACTGGCAGAAGATGCAAATCCTGAAAAGACGGCGACCATCGGGCCGATGTCTTCCGCTATCAAATTGTACACCGAACCCTAGGCAAAAGGCACCACGGATGCCGGCAAATACGATGGATTGGAGGCAGCTTTCGCAGCGTTGACTCCCATAGATGCCCGAAAGTTGGTGATCGATTTCGTCTCACGCGCACTCGCTAGAAGGACCTCAGATTAGCTCATTGATCCATGTTCGGAAAGGGAGGTTTGTAGGAACCATCCGGATTTGCTTATGGTTCTGCGATAGTGATGATCCAATAAATCGCAAATTGGAGAATGCAGCCTAGGCTGTGAACTGCTGATACTTCTCTTCGAAACACTCTCAGTCACTATCTCATGGATGTAAGATTAGTGCGGGTGATTCTTGACAGTGTTTTTCCCGCCACGATGGTGTTGCTGGGTCGGCCGAGCTTGGTGTCTTCTGGAGCAACATAAGGGCTTTCCAATCTTTGAATAATCATCCACATTAAAGAAGAGTCCGAGCCCATCTCTAATCTATTCTCACCACTTCAGGTCAGCCGATAGACACTTTATGCATAGTTTTTCAAGTAGGTAAGGTCCTACACTGTATACATTGATCTTACGAGATGTCTGCCGTTTCCCATATTAATAACTTTTGATCAAAACCGCCACTGACCAGAATCTCCCTTCGTGCTCTGCCACCATTGTCCCGCCTCCCTTCGTCAATCTGACCTGCCCACAAGCACCTGACTTTGCTCCCTGCTTCATGACCCTTCAAAGTACTGATTACCTTCCCTGTCACGGCTTCAATCCCTCTCACCACGCCGTCATCGCCATTCACCCATACACCACTCCCATCCGGCCTCCAAGCTACGGCCGGGGTGGAGTAAGCGGTTTGAGGGGCTAAGGTACTACAGTGGATCTGAATTGCTGCGGCTTCGCGGTCACTGATGGTCATGGCGGCGCGAGCTTGTGATGCTTGCGTTTCATGGGTAGCGGAATCAAGCAATAGTGACGTACGCTGCTCTAGTGCTGTGCTGCACATTGTCTCAGACTCGTCATGTTCGTATGGCGGTATAAGCAGCCGCACGATCAGTAATTTCATGTGCGGTACTGTTGATGTTCCAACCGCCAACAAGTTTGGATCGGTTGGGCAAAGAGCAAGCGCAGAAGGTGTAAACGCAACCCAGGAATTCGAGTGAGGCGCCAGGTTTTGCTTGCCGAGGAGGCGAGGTGAGGCACCCACGGTATAGTAGAAGAGAAAGCTGGAATCCGTCCGACTGACAAGCAAGATCGGCTGTCCACTTTCAGGATGTCGAACGAAGAGGATAGACTCTGGTTTCGTCGGCAAAGATATTGTAGCAACCGGCTCTCCCACACTAAGACGTTCATTTGCCACCGCAAACATGTACAGGATGATTTTGCAGTCCCACCCGGCGGTAGCAAGAAATAGCTGGCTATCGTCTTGGTGGATCACTACCTTTACAACGTACTTTGAATGATCTCGTCGACTTTCAATCGTCTTTCCATTCAGGTCACTGATGAGCAGCCGTCCGGACATAGAGCACGTAATCAAATAACTCGTTTTAAGCATCGCGAAAGATAGAATCGGTGAATCATGTAGAGCATACAGAGAGTTTTTTAAAGCTCGAGTATTCACGTCCAGAAGATGGAGTCGTCGGTCCGCTGTCGAGACGAGCAGTGTGGAGCTGGCAGTTTCGCAGTCCGTGTCCGTCTTTTCGATCACGGTGCTAAGAATGTTCGACGAGGTTGGCAGTGTCTTGACCTCTATTGGCAACTCGGGGGCTGCAATATGGAATCATTAGAAACCATAACATTCTCATAATTTACATCTGTTAAACAAACCAGGTCTCATCCACCTTCTTTCATTGTCTCCACATTCTTCAACCCCTAATTTCTCAAACATTACGCTTAGATCAAAACACTTCTTCTCCTCCAACAACGTCTCTAGCGTCAGGTCCCCTTTTGAGCATACGCCCGCATCTGGGGAGAGGCCTGCCTCGGCGATGAAAGCATCATACGACTATACACCTGTTTCAGCAAACGCCTGACAGTATGTGAACGGTACGGCTAGGGATAGGAACAGACTTCATTGTAAAGGTTCGCTTTCAGGAATCTGGCAACAATGACAGCTGGAGAGTCAAGAGCTGGCATGACAGTTGCAATTCAGCTGCTCATAAGTGAGTTGAGGTACGAGTATAGAAGCAGCCGAAGTATTGATATTCATTGCTCCACCTGCTCGTGCAGAGTGTTCGAAACGCCGAGATATTGCCGATCAGTGCAAGACCGGTTTTATTGGACCTGTATCTATTATACGTGCAATTACGTGACGGACCTTACTTTGACATCTATTGGCATTTCATATGGAGTGAGCTGCTAATACGCACTATATGCATCATCTCGGGACAGGATGATTTCGAAAGCGAATTTCATACTCTACAAACAGAAGCGGAGAAGCTCTTTCTTCTATCAACTAGGAACACAGGATCGAATCGGTCTTCACAGATGTTGTACAGTTATGCGCATCTTTCCTTTCAGGAATGCTCAGATGCCACCAGGAAAAGACGCCACACCAATGCATATACCTACATTTGCACCTTGTATAGACCATCTTGATACGCCGCCGCAAACTTCCACCTTTAAAAGCCTTAATGAGCTTCAATCGGCTCAGACGGCTAGAGCTCGCGCATTTGCGATACATGCAAGGACTTCCCATAACCCTCACTATTTCTGGTCAAAAATGTAGTCTGAAATGTGTCACAACGCTGCTGCTCCCCGAACAAGGATCGCGAAATCAGACTTCACTCTAAATGACATCCAGATAAATCACACTGGATGACATCTCCCTTGATTACTTCTTGTTCTTCGCAGCTCTTTCTTTTTCATGCTTTGCGATCAACTCTTTCTGCAGCTGCATGGGTGCAGGGGCGTAATGGCTGAACTCCATGCTGAATTCGCCTTTTCCCTGGCTGCTCGCGCGCAGCTGACTGCTGAAACCAAACATGGCATTCAAACTACAATCTGCAGTCAGCGTGAAATCTTCAGGTCCAATCTCAGTATCGGTGATGACGGCATTCCGTTTATTGAGTAAGCCGACAATGTTACCCTGAAACTCATTGGGAGCAGTAATTGTCGTCTTCATTAGCGGCTCCAGCACTTGCGGCTGGGCAGAAAGGAATGCTTTGCGAAAGGCTTGCTGGGTCGCGCGATTGAACGCATTTTCTGACGAGTCCGTCATGTGTGTCGCGCCATCGTTGATCACCATCGAGCAACCGAGCACCCGATGCCCTAGCAAAGGTCCCGTGCGGCAGGATTCCTGGAAACCCTTCTCACACGCAAACATGTACTTCTCTGGAATTGTGCCTCCAACAATGTTGGATTCAAAATGATTCTCGCCCAGCTCGCCTGTCGGCTCGAGATAGCCAATGACGCGCGCATAGTCACCTGCACCGCCTGTTTGCTTCTTCAGTAGGTGATCGAAGGGAACATGCTGCTGTATGGTCTCGCGGTACGCGACCTGAGGCTGGCCAGTGACGACCTCGACATGGTACTCTCGTTTCATGCGCTCTACGTAAATGCTCAGGTGCAGCTCGCCCATCCCACTAATAATCGATTCGCCGGACTCCAGGTCAACATGAACCCTGAAAGTCGGGTCCTCACGCTGAAAACGTGAAATAGCCTTTGAGAAATTCGGCGTGTCCTTGGTGTGTTTTGGAGCAATAGAAAGGCTAATGACAGGATCTGGAACGAACATGGACGTCATGCTGTATCCCAGCCCCCCTTCTGTGAACGTATCGCCTGACGCACAGTCCACACCGAAGACAGCACAGATCTCTCCTGCCCCGATCTCTTGCACGTCCTCCATCTCATTTGAGTGCATGCGGACGATACGTGGAATCTTGATCTTTTGACCCGTGCGAGCATTCGTCACGTTCGCACCTTTCTTCAGCTGACCTTGATAGACGCGGATGTAGGTGAGCTGGCCGAAATTAGATTCTTCAAGTTTGAAGGCAAGGCCGACAAAGGGGAGGCTGTTATAGGAAACGAGCTTCACAGGCGCCTCTTTCCGCTTACGGTCCAATGCCAGGTTCTCCACTTCAGATGGATTGGGGAGAAAATCGCAAACAGCGTCAAGCATCGGCTGCACGCTCTTATCCGCCAATGCAGACCCCATCAGCACAGGGGAAAATTTCAAGCCGATGGTTGCTCGCCGTATAGCAGCCTTGATTTCCGACGGCGATGGCGTTCTTTCTTCTAGGAAAGCATTTGCGATATCATCGTCTACGTCCGCCAGTGTCTCAATGAGCTTCCGCCTCTTCTCCTGGGCAAACTCTCGCAGATCGGCAGGGACTTCATCCTCTCGCACGATCTCACCCCTTGCTCCCTCGCTGTAAATAGCTTTCATCCGAATGAGATCCACAACGCCCTTGAAGTTATCTTCCACCCCGATTGGTACTTGGATAGCCGCAGCAGGCATCCTAAGCTTATGGTTGATGCCCTCGATAGCCTTCCACGGATTCGCGCCAGCACGGTCCATCTTGTTGATGAAGCTGATGCGCGGCACATTGTAGCGGCGCATCTGCCGGTCGACAGTCACTGTCTGCGATTGCACGCCTGCCACAGCGCACAAGATCATGACGGCCCCGTCAAGAACGCGCAACGCCCGTTCGACCTCGATAGTGAAATCGATGTGGCCGGGGGTGTCGATCAAGTTGATGTGATACGTTTCATCTTTCATCTCACCCGTTACGGGGTCGGGCTGTTTCTTAACCCAGTCACAGAAAGTGGCGGCGGACTGGATAGTTATGCCTTTCTCGCGCTCGAGATCCATTGAGTCCATCTTAGCGCCAACAGCATCCTTGCCACGCACCTCATGGATGTCCTTGATACGGCCAGTGTAGAAGAGCACTCGCTCGGTCGCCGTCGTCTTGCCGGAGTCAATGTGTGCGGCAATGCCAATGTTGCGCACTTTGTCCAGACGGGCCGCCTCCTTCGGATCCAGGTTCTGTACAATCGTCTCCTGCGAGAGAGCATCAGGATCCTGCATCGCAGTCTCTAGCACTGCTGCCGCTGCGCCGGACTGCCAACGGCGAGTATTTTGCCATTGCGGCGTCAGTATTCTCTGGTGTCGTTGCCCAAAATTTGTGGATGAAAGCGCGGCGAAATTTCTGCGACACGCCACCCACTCGCCATTGCGGAGCAAAGTGTTGCGTAAGGATGCGCGAGTGAGGATGTTGGCGATTCGCATGGCTGGGTCAGCGTGATGATGTGCTTGATCGAACTCGCAGGCGCTATTCCAACGCTTTTTCTCGATACCCCCATACTTTCTCGGGGGAGACTTCATTTCGCCGAAGCGGAATTATTTCCGCGTCGCTAGTGATAGCATCACATAGGTAAGAAATGCTGCAGATATTTCAGCTAAAGTGAGCAGCTCACTGTTCAAATACCTTAGCACGTACTCACAAGCAACACGCAAGTATGTCTTTAGTTCGAGCGCGAAATGGGGCGAATGCGCCACCGAGACGCGGCGGTGATCTAGTGCAGGATGTGATGAAGACTTCGACCAAGGGCAAGGTGCCAACAGGTTATGCGCAAGAGGTGGCTATATCAGAGCAGTCCTTCCGCTCATTGCATCGTGAGGTGCAAAGCCAACAGTCGGCAGGCAAGAAGCGGAAGCGGGAGGCTAAGGGCGACGCCAGTGTGGTCTACGGTCCTGACGCCTACAAAGGCCCGTGGGCCAAGTATGAGGAGCAGCTAATTGACAGCGACGAGGGTGAGGAGATAGAGGTGGAGGTATCTGGCGAGGAGAGTGGCGAGGAGGTGGTGGTGTATGAAGAAGATGCAATCGCGCCCGTGCCCGCCAAAGCGCCTACACTGGCCGGCACGGCATATCAGGAAATCAGCGCAGACAGTGAAACATCTACCTTCGAGGGTAGTCAGCAATATGACTACCAGGGCCGCACATATATGCATGTGCCGCAGGATCTGGATGTAGATCTGACTTCCGACTTTGAGAACTTAAGTTTGAAGTGCTACACGCCGAAGAAACTCATCCACACCTTTCGGGCTCATGGTAAAGCGGCACACGATCGGGCTGTGACTGCACTCCGTTTTTTTCCACGGTCCGGACATCTCCTTTTATCTGCAGCTGCCGACGGTAAAGTTAAGCTTTGGGACGTATACCATGCTCGCGAACTCCTACGTTCATACGCCGGCCATACGAAGAGCGTGGTGGACATTGACTTCACTCCTGACGGAACCAAGTTCCTGTCTGCTTCGTACGACCGTCAGATGAAGGTATGGGACACCGAAACCGGGACCTGTCTTGGCCGCTTCAGCACTGGCAGCACCCCACATGTCGTGCGCTGGAATCCCGACACTCGAGATGGTGGCGAGTTTCTTGCCGGCATGCACGACAACAAGATCGTGCAGTTTGATACCCGACTTGCGGCTGCTAACAAAGGAAGCAGCTCTGCAGACCAGAAAGATAGTAAGAAGCCTGTGCAAGAGTATGACCACCACCTCGGCCCCGTCAACACCATCACCTTCTGCGACGAGAATCGGCGGTTCCTTACAACCTCTGACGATAAGAGCTTACGGGCGTGGGAGTACAACATCCCCGTCCCCATTAAGCTCATCTCCGATCCAGCTATGTTCGCCATCGTAAAGGCGCGCTCGCACCCCTCCAAACCCTCAGTTCTATGCCAATCGTCGGACAACACCATCACCGTCTACAACACGGGCGAGAAGATCCGAGTGAATCGCAAGAAAGAGTTCCGTGGGCACAACATTAGCGGCTATGCGGTCGATGTCGACGTGAGCCCCGACGGAGGCATTGTGTTGAGCGGTGACAGTGGGGGATACCTGTGCTGCTGGGATTGGAAGACATGTAAACTCTGGCATAAGATCAAAGCGAGTGATGTTGCGGTAGTGGCCACCGCGTGGCATCCGCGAGAGAGCTCAAAAGTGGTGACTGGGGACATCGAGGGGGTAATAAAGTACTGGGATTAATGTAGCTGTTGTGACTTGGCGCACACAGCTCATTTCACCAATGGTGATGACTATCAAACGGATATCTTTGAGCCAATATCCCCGTGGCCCATCGCAAGAGCCGAGCCTCTGAAAGGACTCAACGCTTGTGGAACATAGTGGTCGGAAAGATTACGCCTTGAATTCCTTGCGCAACTTCTAGCTCAACTTCAACCAGCGTGAAGCAGTGTTGAAGACTACGTCATTGCATGAATACAGCAGAAATCGGCCTATATCCAAAGCCACCGCACTGTGCGCTGCATTTTTTGTACATACAAATAATCGTGTGCACGCAACCTGACGTGTTGCTAGAATATAACGAGAACAAAAACACACCGGCGGAAAGAAAACAGTGGAATCACGTGCCGTCATCTGGAGCAAGGGCGTTCCCCCACCCCCCGGCACTACTACCCCACATCATTGGCTGATCTCCACGTGGGGCATGTTTGGATGCTCTTGTCTTCTCTAAGCACCACATATCAACTGCCGATGCTTCTCACGCTCGTACGCGCAGACCATCGTGAGTTTTCTCGGGCTGGGCCAGATAGCGGTCCACTGTTTCCGCAATGGGGCTCAGCACATGTTCAGCCTTCTTATATAATCCAACGGCATTAAGTCATTGTACAACTGCCGACAACATGCTCACAAGATCGCTTTCGCTGCCGTATCGTCCGTATTTGTGTGCGAGCCACGGCAAGTGCAATTAGATCAACTCTTGTAAGACATATAGGTGAAAGTGGCCCCCCCCCCCAATATAAACGCCGCCCGGATCCCTATTTCCATCTCCTCTTCGTTCTGTCACTGCCCGTGTAAACCTCGCAACAGTTATCTTCGCCATATCAACTTGGACAACGAGCCGAACAGCCATCTCAACATGGCCGTTGTCAAAACGGATTCTGTTGAAGCCGGTGAGGCCGGCGTGATAAAGGTTATCAGGTTACTACGGATGTACTGGCCCGTCTTGTTACCGCTGGTCTTGATCGTGAGATTTTTCTATTATCGCTATGCAAGCCCATTGAGGAAATATCCCGGGCCGTTTTTGGCAAGTGGAAGCCGGGCTTGGAAAGGTGAGGACTGACAAGGTGTATGGAAAATGTGGAGAAGCTGCTAACCACCGTGGATAGTGTTGAGTACATGGGGTGGTAAGACAGAAACGGACCATATCAAGATACACGAGAAATATGGCCCGATCGTTCGCATCGCTCCCAACGAGGTTTCTCTCTCTTCTCCCTACGCTGCACGAGAAGTGCTTGCAGCTGGCAAGGGTTTTCATAAGACAGATTTTTACGGCGTCTTCCCGCCGCCTGAGAACCCAGACATCTTCACCGAGACGCGCGAAGCTGTGCATGCTGTCAAAAAGCGTTATGCAAGTAATCCATACAGTATGGCTGTTATGCAGCAGCTCAGCGGGTATATCGAAGACACCGAGAGGCTGCTGATGAAGAAGCTGGACACTATGTGCCAATCTGCAGACCGCTACTGCAATCTCGGCGATTATCTACATTACTATGCTTTTGATGTTCTCGGGGAGATCGCTTTCAGTAGGAAGTTTGGCTTCATCGAAGCCGGGTATGACCTCGAAAAAGCCATCAAGACTATCGACGATATGCAATGGTACGACGGTATCATCGGCCAGATACCCGAGTGGGATTTTGTTTTTCGAAGGAACCCTTTGTGGAAGTTCGTCCCGTGGTTGAACACCGGCAATTTTTTGATCACGCGCATGGCGCTCGAAGAGCTGGCTAAGCGGAAGAAATATGGTTCTAAGGAGATCGACCGGAAAGATCTACTGAGCCAGCTCATGACTGCGCACGAAAAGGCACCCGACGCATTCAAGGAGGGAGATGTTTTTGCTGTGGCACACGGAGCTATCTTTGCCGGATCGGATTCCACCGCATCGACTATGCAATCTTTCTGTCATCAGGTCTTGAGGGATCCTGAGATTTATAAGAAGTTGATGAATGAGATTGATGATGCGTACGCAGCGGGCAAGCTGTCGGAGATGCCGCAGTGGAACGAAGTTCAAGCTTTACCTTATTTCCAGGCTTGTTTAAAAGAAGCCATGAGGCTCAGGCCCGCGGTCGGGCTGAATATCACAAGACTTGTGCCACCAGAGGGAGCAGAGATTGACGGAACGACATTCCCCGGTGGTACGCGGGTGGCATTAAATGCCTGGGTCTTGCATAGAAATGCCGATATTTTCGGACGAGATCCGAAAGTTTTCCGCCCAGAGCGGTGGATTGAAGGAGACTCAAAGACGATGGACAGGTTTATGTTTCAGGTATACTGCTCGCCTCTGAGATTAATAGGACGAGTTCAAACACGTCAAGCTAACATTTTTCTCTAGTTTGGTGGTGGCGCCCATTTATGCATCGGCAAGAATCTAGCGCTCCTCGAAATGAACAAGACATTGCCGTTACTGCTACGTGAATACAACCTCGAGCTCATCAACCCAACTGCAGATCTGAAGTATCACTCGACATTTTTTGTTGTGCAATCTGGGCTGGAGGTGCGGATTTCGAAGCGCAACGTCAAGACACGGTAAAGCACCATGAGCATTGAGCGTTTAACGTGATAAACAGAATCAACCTTGACTAAAGCGCAAACATCTTTCTGTCATAATCTCTTTCATGAGGATGGTAAGAGATATGCAATTAAGTATTAGTGGGTTTGCTTGTATTACTTGTAGCTAGGGATCGCCTGAAATATGTGATAACGTGTGAGGTCAAGAGCTTCAAACCGAAGGCGCTGCATGGAAAAGGCTAATATTGAAAAACCATCGCAAAGAGCCTGAAAAGCGTCTTTGATGCCTAAAGATGGAAAGGCCAATACCCGCAAAAGAGTGGGTATCTGATTGCATCAAAAAATAAACTCTATATTCCACTATTTACATTCCTCCAGTATATATTTCCAGATGTGCAAGCCCGCCCTTTCGAGCTCCAGTCAGCGGGGCTCACAATTAAGTCTCATCTAAGGAAATGTGAGCATATCCAGTGCTTTCGATCTATTCACTCTGAATATCCTTAATGGCCGGTCGGCCGCTTGTGAGGTTTTTGGCATAACTTTTGGACGATAGGATATCCTTCCATCTGCAGTTTAGCGAAAGGCTTGCAGAAATTTTAATAGTTAACATTTGAGAGATATGTGACCAGTGTGTGAATTGCAAATTCTCCTGACGACGCAGAATATGTTCATAAATTTTTTTGATCATCCGTGGAAGGATCCAGGCGTAATCGGTAACACCGAGCATCGTTAATGAGGTTGGTCTCAATTTGGCCGACGAAAGCAGTTTGTACGGCGCTGACATACACTTTTCGGTCAGTAATTCAGGAAGAGAACCTCAGAACTGCATTAGTGACAAAGGACTCTCGAAGCTACAATGAAGGTATTTATCTACCTAACTTCAGTTGATCGACCGCCAGCCAATTCTGCTCAAAGCGTATTTGGTGGTGTCAAAGCGACTAAACACTTTCTAACGAGTCTCCAGCATGTTTCATAACACCAGGTTGCGAGGCAAAATGACTACGCTCTCCGATATTGGCTGCATTTTAGAGGCTCTCCCTTCTTTCATTATTGGTGATCGACTCGGACGAAAATGGTGTTGATAGGCGGGACAACATAAACATTGGAGCCGTATTTCAGATATCCACCTGTCTCGTTGCATGGATATAAGTTTGAAAGTTCGTTCTTCATTTGAGATTGATTTACTTTACATTTGTTTCCTCTGCAGAACTGTCCGACAATTTTTCGCGGGCATATGAAACGGATTCAGTAAGAATGCAGGCAGCCTTGATACCTGACATAAATTGATAAAACTGCTTGTCACAAGACACGGAGACGCCATTTCCTTGGCAGGCTGAGACTTCGAATGCATCATGGTGTGGAAATTTTTGTGTCATTAGTTCATATGGAACATCGCCAAATTCTCACTGCGCAATCGGGTAACTTTCGTTTTTTTTTTTATGTTCCTGGCCCGGCTGGTATGGAGGGTATCACTAGCATTTCAGTGAGTTTTTATATGTTTTTTTTATGTTCGACTGTTCCCTTTCTGCCGAATCACCAAGGTAAGTGCGGTTCAATCCTGAGAAAATGTGATGTGAGGACTTTGATGCTTCATTTCAGTTGGCTAGTTATGAAAGTATGGAGAAGCCGAAAAAAGCTCTCGCCAACATGGATGTTACAGAATTGACGATCCAAACAATGCCACTGAGCTTGCAGAAATTAAACGAGTCTCTGATTACGAACACAGTCATATAATTAGGATACGTGGCCCTTTTGCGCGGTAAAACAGGATTTGAGAGCAGCATTTCAACTCTGAGATGTCTTTTACTGGGAATGGGAGCTCAAGCAGTGCAACAATTAAGCTGTATGTATTTAACGAGATATGATATTCCTACAATCCTAATAAAATTCTGAGGCTCACCTACAAGATGGACCGACTTGCAGCGGTCTACAGCTTCTCTTACCTCTTGTTTCCGTTCATCGGTGTTCCCAGCGTTGAACGGTAGGTTCGAAGGAAGATGTTAGAACCGTGAGTAATCCGCCCAAGGGGCCTTTACTGGAGAATTTTAAGGCTCTGAAAAACACTTCTAGGGCTATTAATTGGATTATCATATTGTTCATTGGTTGTCATTCCCATCTTGCAACCATTGGGTTAACAGCAAAAATTACAGTAGTTGAAATCACACCAATAGACGTTCAAAGTCTCAGCTGGAAATTCCGTGTATGCAAGCCACGAAAATTCGGCACAGAGTTCGCTACTGACAGATTTATGAGATTATTTAGACAGTATTTAATCTCTCGTTTGTACCTCTCGTATACATTCTCTATGTTGAAACAGTAAGCATCTGACGCTAGCGCGGGGCCTTAAGATTGAATATATTTCTAACTGCTCCCTGTTGATTATAGGCTGGTAGAATATTAGAAGATATTGACGGATAATCTTGTGTGCATTAGAACGTTGTATTTAGAAATTGGGTACGGATCGAGGGAAAAACCTCCCTCCTACAAATTTTCTAACGAGTGCGGCTTACAACCTACTCCAAGCTCCCGGAGGAATATATTGAACTAGACCAGCAAGAAGTTCACCGTTATGGCTCAGTCATAGAAATGGACCCAGTTATGAAGATTAGAGAAGGTAGTAAAATATGCTTGTCCTGCTCCAAGCCTAACGAAGTTCGATTCAAAAGAAAGAGCTAGTGCGGGTGGGTCTAGTCATTTCTATCTGTCGGCGCTTAGGGTAGCTTTAAATGTCATGAACGGCGCCAGAAACTGTCAATTTAGTGATACTCTTAGTTATGGCAGCAATTAGGGTCAATTGCTGAACTTCAGCGCCGTAAATCTATCTAAAAGTACGCAGGGTTATTGGCAACTGAATTCCGTGTCGTCTCAAGTCGGCTTTAAGTGCCAAAACTTCCCCTTTCAGTCTCGCAACTTCGTTTTCTAGCCGCATAACCTTGATCTTCGACTCTGCACAGGTAAAACAGTGGACTGATGGGCTTTTTGGCAGGCCAGCTCTGGTCTCGACTTTCTGTTCACGGCAGTGGTTTGGGCTTTGGGCTTGTTTCAGTGCTTTGGCTTTTGCCCATGGACTCTTTACCACATGTCTGCCCCAAGAATTGCCAGCGACTTCTTGTAGCGCCGTTCCGGCGGTTTTTGACATGCCGCTTTGCTTATCTCTGTGTCTTCCTGACCTACTCGGCGAAAGTGAAGACTCACGCGGGAAGAGCTGTCGGATGTGTGCTGATGATGGGGAGAAGGTGCCGCTGGGGGAAATTTGCGAACGTGCTGTATTAAAATTCTCATCTGTTGTTGAGCCATCAAAATTTCGAATTGGCATTGAAACAGCGATTTCTGAACGCCCAATGGTCCTGGCAGTTTTAGTGGTGCCTCTCGAAATGACCCCCGACCTTGAAGTTTGCCTAGCTGAAGTTCGGCCAAATGGAGCCAATCTAGGTCGCACCAATGGCTTCCTTTTTGTATCAGATTGGTCCGTTATCCATATATCTTCATCATCTTCGTCCGAGCACACATCCTGCTCGGAGTCGGTCACCCAAGTTGTTTCGCGTTCTAATACATTTCCTGGATACCAAGCTTTCTGTTTAGCCAGGCCTTGGCGCCCTTTCCTCCTCGCGGAGGGTTGGATTGGTCCCTGTTGTATCGAATCGTTAACCTTCACTTTATTTGTCTTACTGCCGGCGAAAGGCGCAAGAATGCTTCCTTGATGGGGTCCCGCGGTAGGTCCACGCAGTTTACAGAGATTTGCAAGCAATTTTGCGTTCTCATTTGAAGCCATGTCCTCGACCTCAGGCTGTGTTGTGTTTGCGTTCTGGAAAGATTTCGATGTATTATGCCTCTGTCTTGGCGGCGAAGCATGTGTACTCGCTCCACGCACATAGACTGTCTTTTTTTTCTTCCCCGTTGGCGGTCTTGCAGTGCTGGACCCGGAAGTTGTAGCATGGCTATCGACAGGCATGTCTATTTCTCCCAAGGCATGCTGACCAGGACTACTAAAAGTCTGACTTGATAACCTCGGCCGTATGCGCGGACTCGCGAGGCGTTTCGCGGCAGGATGTTGCTCCTGGTCGTCCCCTGTGGGCTTCATCGGAGAAAAAAGGTCCATCAATTTGCTTGTTTCTATCGTCCTGTCAAAAACTCGTTTCGACTGTGGTGTGTATCTAACAGTGCTATCTGCCTCGTCTGGATGGACCGTGAAACGACGATCCGACCTGGGGCTTGGCCTCGTAATAGGTAGACCTGGATGACGCAGAACTGGCGGCAACCCCAGTCCAGTCTTTAAAGTTTCAGCTCGTCTGCGCGCAGATTTCGCTGGTACAGTCGAATCAAACTGTTTTGGTTTCTGCAGCTGTCCTGGTGAGTCTTTCTGCAATGGCGCTGCTGGCGTGGAAGGGATGCCAAAATTTGGAACCCGGGCAGTTATAGGAAGTGGAGATGGGCCACGAACCCATTCAACGCCGATCACCTTGTCCCCATGGCTGCTGACTGTTTTTTGTTGGAGGAGGATACCAACTGAGTCGTAAATCAGAACTTTGCCATCTATACGACTAATGGCAATGAGATTATCAGTATTTGGAAGGCTCCTGATTTTGATTGAGTTTGATTTGCCCGCTTTGTCCTGAATGAGAGAGCGGATCGGTGTAACGGAGACAGATGTCAAAGGTGCTTTGGCGTGCCAGCTGCGCAAAATGATGCCACCATCGGCAAAATCGACCAACCTACAACGTCCATCGCTCCCTATACTTATTGCCCTAGTTTTGTATCCCAGCAAGAATGCGGCTCCAGTGATGGACGCCATTTTAGTACCGGTTCCGTTTTTGTTTGCAGTCTTGCTAGTGGTTCGATGCAAATTAGTGAAACGCGCAATTTCCCCATCGAGCATAATATCTTCATTCGAATCGAAACCATGGTTCTCTCTACTGATTTTGGTGGCATCATATGAAGCCAGAGTGCCATCTCTAAATCCCAATAAGAACACATTTGGTCTTTCCGGATGAAATGACGCTGTGCAGACCGCCGCACTTGAAGCCCGAGGTTCCAATAAAATCGGCATGGAATTGTGTGTGAGGCTCTTGAGATAGACTACTGGAGGATGATCAGATGCTGAGACTAGAAGATGTCCAGTTGGCGAAACCGCTAGCGCAATAGGTGGGCTGACATGAGTCTGCACCTGGGTGGAAAGCTTCTCTTGCTGGATCGAATACCGTTGTATAGTGCTTGTAAGATTGGTTGAAAGGTATAACCAATTTGCATCCTGAGCATATTCCAGTTGTCGAACCTCATCTTCGCCAGCTTCGAGACCCCAGCTTTGTTGCGTAGCACGTCTTGTGTCGTGAAGCACAACCACATGCTTGTCCGCAACAGCCAATACTCCTGAACCATCTTTTGCTTCTCTTGCTGCTACAATACCTCTTCTACTGCTCGTGAATATTGCATGTATGCCTTCAGAGTCCCACGCATAAATACAGCCCGGAGTCGTTATTAGAAGATGAAGATCGTTCGGAATATTGAACGCAATTGGCGCAGTCTCAGCTTCTTGAGGCTGATCATCTGCTATATGCTTGGTGTGCGGCATTATTTATATAGAATGAGACAGCATTGATCGTTTGGGTGTTGCCCGTCAAGTTCCAATGTATTGACAAACTTCCTGTTTGGGTTTCATCTCCGGCCCGACCCTCCCGTCTATCTGCTGGTCCTTCTTCTCCTTATGACAGTTACACCCAGACAATTATCCAAAACTCCATAGTATTTCTTTCATCCAACTTGATGCTGTTGCGGCACTGGTCCTCTGTTGCGACCGCCGCAGATCTGCCAAGATGCAGTCAAGCCTTCTATCCTGGAAGGTTCATCGCCAGAGTTCTAGTGGGTCGAATCGAACGACAACCTTCAGTGGACGCTCGACGTTACTCCACGGATCTACGTGAAAATTCTATTCAAACCAAAAAAGTATTGAATGACTTCAAAGAGGCCCTACGCTTTCCACCTTCAGACTGTAGCGTTGCCCAGCTCGCCCGCAATGGAACTGATTGGATCGACCGTCAGGTCGTGTTGTACGGCTATATCGGGACGAGACGAGTTGCAAACAAGGGTCTCGTATTCGCTGAGCTTCACGACATCAGTCTCAATTCTGTGATGCAAGTCGTGTCCACAGCGACGAAAGATGTCGACAGCATCAGTCTGCCTCATCAACTCCTCCAGGACCTGGAAACTCACACGCCAGTGGCAATTGAAGGCACAATAAAGGGCCGCCAGACACCTAAATCGGGTAACTCGAACACCAAACAGATTCATCCGGCTAGTACACATGCTGTGATCAATGGCATTGAACTGAAACTAGAGAACATCAAGCCTCTCAATCGTATTCCTAGGGATCTGATGATCACCGCCGAAAAAATATTCCCACCAGAGCAACGGCACATGCAAATACGACATGATCGACGCTTGCGTGACGCTCTCACGTTTAGAAGCAAAGTGGCTCGGTTCATTCGCAATTATCTCGCTGACAAACATGGATTCGAGGAATTTGAGACTCCCATGCTGTTCAAGTCTACGCCCGAGGGTGCACGTGAATTTTTGGTGCCAACAAGAGCATCAGGACTAGCATATGCTCTGCCTCAAAGTCCACAGCAGTACAAGCAAATTTTGATGGCAAGCGGCATTCCGCGTTATATGCAGATCGCTAGGTGCTTCAGAGACGAAGACATGAGGGCGGATCGACAGCCAGAATTCACTCAAGTTGATTTAGAGCTGGCATTTGCCAGCGGGAAAGATGTTATGCGGATAGTTGAGGATGCTGTGAGGGCTTTATGGTCCACAATGTTACACGTCAATGATCTACCGGACCCTTTCCCGCGAATGACTTATGAAGAAGCAATGTCTAAGTATGGTTCCGATAAACCTGACACCCGCCTTGGTTCGGAGATCCGGCGCATTGATTATATACTGCCTGTCGATTTGATATTGAAGCTTGGGCCACTCACAGATCCTGTTGTCGACGTTATGAAGATGTCGATATCTAAAGAGGCAGCTGAGACCAAAAAGTTCGTCGACACCTTCATGAACTCACCTGAAGCCCAAAGCTTCATCCAAAATCCAGACGGTCAGCCCGGAATCTTCATTTTTGATGGTCGAAAACCGTTGCAGGGATTACAGGCGTTTGGATTCGAGGCAGCAAGTCAAGTAGCGGACATGCTAGAAGCCCAAGATGGTGACCTAATCGTATTACAAGCGCGGAAAAATATGGGCTTCACTGGAGGTTCAACTCCGATGGGGAACTTGCGGCTAGCTTTGCATAGAGCTGCTGTTAAGCAAGGATATTTGCCTGCGCCAAGAGGGTTTTCCTTTTGTTGGATCAACGACTTTCCGCTTTTTTCCCCAGCGAATGATACTGAGCCGGGCCAGGGCGGCAACGCTGGGCTTGCGTCTACCCACCATCCATTTACAGCGCCAAAAACACCCGAGGACATTGATCTTTTGCTCTCTAGCCCCTTAGATGTGAAAGCAGATCATTATGATCTTGTTGTTAATGGGGTAGAATTAGGTGGCGGCAGCCGTCGGATCCACGATGCCAAAATGCAAAAGCTAATCATGCGCGAGGTGTTGAAGATGAGCGACGAACGAATGAAGGAATTTGAGCACCTGATCGAAGTTTTGAGAGCGGGATGCCCCCCGCATGCTGGTATTGCGCTTGGTTTCGATCGCTTGATAGCCGTGATGCTGGAAAGGGAATCTGTTCGAGACGTAATCGCATTTCCGAAAAGCGGAAGAGGAGAGGATTTGATGGTCAGGAGTCCATCGAAGATGACCGAAGCGCAGTTGGAAACTTATCATCTAAAGCTGAGAAATACGGATTGAGAGGGGGCCTTATCCTCGTTAGTTTGGACAGTGCCTACCGTCCGCTTCATCTAGGACCAACCCTGCACCATCGATTGCCAATTTATACCCTCTGCATTGCTTATTTCCTTCTTCATGAAGTTGCAATTCAAATCCTCAGGCCCAACGCAATCAATATAATCGTTTGACCAACCCCAGGAGTTCTACGTGCATAAAGTAGTGATCTGCTGCCCTTTTCCACGTAAGATGCTAAAGTGGTATTATGACTTAAGCTACTGACAGGTCTAGGTTGATTACATCAAAGCCACGTGCCCATATTAACATGTACAGCTTTCTTGTTCGTATACGCCTCTAACCCAGCCTCTCCCAGCTCTCTACCTATACCGCTCTGTTTCACACCACCGAATGGTATACGGAAATCACTGTCTTGGCTGGAGTTAATCCACACCATGCCTGCTTCAATTTTCCTTGCCACTCGGTGCGCCTTTACGACGTCCTGGGTGAAGACAGCAGATCCAAGACCGTATGTTGTGTCATTCGCTCTCTCTATGGCCTCGTCCTCATCTTTGAAGGACACAATAACGACAAAAGGTCCGAAAACTTCCTCGCGGAAAATCCGCATGCTAGACTTGACGTTGGTGAAGACAGTTGGTGAAATGAAGAATCCTTTACCATCGCCTACATTCTTGTATGCTTCACCACCCATGGCAAGTGTAGCGCCTTCACTTTTCCCAGACTCAATGTACGAGAGCACTCTTTCGTATTGAGCTTTCGTGACTTGTGGGCCTTGGAAAGTGTCGTCACTAAATGGATCGCCAATTTTGCTCGTCTCGGCAACCTGCTTTTTAAATGCTTCTACAAATTGGTCGTACACTCCTTCTTGCACCAAGATTCGAGAAGTGGCAGTACAAATTTGACCCATATTTGACATGATTCCGATATGTGACCACTTAATAGCTTGATCCAGGTTGGCGTCATCGAAAATAATTAGTGGTGACTTGCCCCCGGTTTCGAGGGTAATATTTTTCATATTGATTGCCGCTGTTTTCATAATTTCCTTGCCAGTCGCAGTGGAGCCGGTAAAGGCAATCTTGTCAATTCCTGTGTGCTGTGCAATTGCTGCACCAGCGACCCGGCCGTAACCATTGAGGATGTTGACCACGCCCGGGGGGAAGCCGGCTTCTTTGATCAAGTTGGCAAAGACTAAGATGGACAGGGGCGTCTGTTCAGCGGCCTTTAATACGACAGTATTTCCACAGGCCAGCGCCGGACCTAATTTACAAGCTGCCATCGCCAGAGGACTATTACCTTATTAGTGTGTGCGAACGGAAGTATTGCTAAAATTATACATACTAGTTCCATGCTAATCATCCAGTGGACTTGTCAGCAAATCGTCATATTTCAATAAAAGCATCTGGGCAAACAAACGTATAATTTGACCGCATACACCAACTGGCTCCCGAATGGTATACGCCAGCTTCGCGCTTCCGGTATCGATCACCTGCCCGTGAATCTTGTCCGCCCAGCCGGCATAATATTTGATAGTTCCTGCTACCTCCGCCAAGTCCTCATTTAAGGCCACACTGTACGGCTTGCCATTATCCCAGGTCTCAATCGTCGCCAGCAGCTCTTTATTTGCCTCTACTAGCTGGCTGAGTTTGTACATCAGGTCTCCTCTGTCGGTGGGCGACATCTCGCGCCAAGGTGCGCCATGCTTGAAGGCAGCACGAGCGGCTGCCACAGCTTTATCCACGTCCTCAGGCTCAGCAGCGTGAACAGACGCGATCTCAGCTTCATTCGTGGGGTTGATAGAGGTCACCTTGTTGCCCTTGCTGCCAGGAACAAAAGTGTTGTTGATGAAAAGGCCAGTAGGCTGGATGTATTTCTTGCCGTTCGGGGCTGTGAGTTCGATTGAAAGGTCCGACATTTTTCGACTCGAGATCTGGATCAACCGGGAAAATGCAATATTGTTGTTGATAAATGCTGGTCTGGAGACGAGAGAGAGGGAGCGTAACAGCATTGAAGCAAGAAGTAGCGCATCTCACACGTTCCTTTGCCCCTGCCAGCAGCAGCCTATCTCGCAACCAATAGCTCTAAACAATAGTGATCGGGGTAACTGGATTGACAAGAGGGGCTAGATAACAATGTGCGGGACATGGCGGGGCATTGATGTCGAGTTCGAGAGAGCTCGATTGGGAAGTACTGTCCGAACGCTAAATCCACAAATGTAAGGCACACGCGAAGCATGACTGACTCGCGGGACTCTGCCATGATATGTCTGGGTTGAATCACCGTCGAATCGGTGAGTGTATGGTATCATAGAAAATCGACGGTGTAAGATGAGTTTCGAGAAACTCGCAAAATTGAAAGCAGATGCCCTGATGGCAAATTTTTGCAGGTGTTTAGATAAGGCATAGCATGAGCACCTCAATGGAACAAGGCATATATAGAAGTGTCGTGGTGAAGGGCTTTTGATATTGAAAGGGGTATCTCAATGCACTCAATCCGACCGGGTCTTCAGCTTCTAGCCATTGCATCTTTGTTATAACGCACATGTCCACCCTTACCGCTTGGCCTGCTGCACGAAAGCGGCAAAAAATTTTCGGAATCCATATACATCGCCGGCGATATTGCCCAAATATGATGCAATGCTCTCATCGCCAGCACCAAGATTCCGCAACTCACTTTGAAGCTGATCCCCGTATGCCATGCCCGTTTTGCGCATGATGGTCCATTGCAAGGAAGCGGCTTCTTGTAATGCACTCCGCATCTGCGCGTCGCTCGCGTTGAACCCGGGAGCGGAGATCAACGTCCACGGTAAAGGCGCAAATTGCGCCAATACAAATCCATCGAAGCCAGGGAGGATTGGGGAGGGGGTTTCGGCGCCTCCGATGCTTACGTCCGGTCCGCCCCAAATGCTTGTCATTTTGGACAGGGCAGAAAATGATAGACGTGCCGACTGAGGATCAGACGGATCACAGGAGTACCGGGTCAAGGAGCTGAGGAACGAATCGAAATTTCCCTGATTCGTAGGGCTGACCAGGACTGATGCAAGGTCGTTATTCAGAATGATGAGGATGAAGTTGAGATATTGCTGCTTGAGCTCTTTGAGCTGAATTTCATCATCTGTTCCCGTCGTTGGCTGGGAGAGACCGGCGAAGACTCTTTGGAGAAGTGGAGACAGTAGATGATCGAGGATATCAAAGATCTCTGTCTTAAATCCGTACACGACTTGGCCGAGTGTGCGCAGAAACATAGCCATTTCGTCGTTCGACGATGCCGAGGACAGCAGGCCATCTATCCATCTGGGTAGTTCGGGAAGCACTTGAGCACCTATTACGCCGAGGTATCGCGAAAAGGCATGTCGAGCAGCGGTTCGAATTTCAGATGACTGCTTTAGGGCTTCCAAAGCGACCAGAGTCGCTTCGCTGGCACCCAGGAACTCACCAGATACTTCACTTGGTGGTGGTCCGCCAGACTTGAGACCAGGGGTCCAATCCGAGAAGCCACTCGCTATGCTACCAAAAGCCATGATGATATGGTGTACTTGCAAGATTGCCCTAAAATCCCCATTACGGGCAGCGGGTAAATGCTGGTGTAGATCGGCTGACAGCGGATCAATGACCGACTTTGCAATCGCCACTTTCGTTTCCACTGCCACGGCGGAGGTTGACGCAATAGTGCCAACAGCCTCGAACAATGAGAGCTGACTTGTAAAAGTGGCATCAACGGACTGAACGTTGTCTTCGGAAGAGACCTCTTCATCGTCTTTATCCTCAGGTAGCTCAGCCTTGATGGTGAGTAGGTCTCCGATTGCTTGAACGACGGTCTGCGCTACATTACCAAGCAGTGCACGAAGATGGCGCACAAAGCGATTAAAAAGATACCACGATCGCAGTCTGATTCTCCCATTTTCGCCATGTGCAAAGGTGACGAAGCTTTCCAACACTTTCGGGATTGTTTCCGGATTGTGTTCGAAGAATTGCACGTACCGGACACAGATCTCCATATATTGGAGTTGCACAGCGGGGTGCGGATGTGTTGAAAGACCAGACCTAACCATCTCACCCATCATCTCAAGTAATCGCTGAGAGGCGATCGATGATGGTACACTCTTGGCGTACAAACCTCCATTCTTGACGGCAAGCTCGCCAAACAAGTACATTTCATGCATTGCCAAATCCAGATCTCGCCAATTTGGCTTTTCGGTCGAATTTAGGCTAGTAAAAGTGTCTGCAACGACTCGAGTCAACGTATCTATGTATAGTTGTTCGTTGATGGCTGCAACCGTCTGTTGCAAAACGTATAGCCGTTTCCTCAGCTCTTGAAATTCCGCTTCGTCGGTTTCCTCTTCATCATCACCCCACGTAGCTGTCTCATCATATTTCATCTTGACGATAATCGCATCTAGGATCGGTTGAAGCATTCCAGAATACTGGGATGGTGCAGCGCCTTTAGATTTTACATTCTTCCTTAACATCGCTAGAAGGTCGGTCATCGAGGGGATGACAGCGGAGCATATTTCGTCATACTCGTCAGAAAAGAAGCGCAGTAAATGAGGAATGAAGATTTGCATCAGGTCCTCTGCTTTTGCCTTCGTTTCAGCATCCACATCATCTGTATCCAGCACTTTGACTATATCGAACATCACATTGTTGACGAGCTTCGCTACCGTTTCAGCCAGATCCGTATCATATTCAGATGTGTTTCTCATTTGAGAAAGAGCTGGGCTAGCTACGAGCTGGCGTACTATAGAGTCAATGTTCAGGTATCGAATCAGCTCGACTTTGTCCGCTGGTGGCATTTTTTTGCCTACGGTCTCGGTAAACGTGTCGATGGCGGCATCACGCGCTTTTGCCTCTTTGCTGTCGGCAGAAAAATTGCCTTGCTGTCCAGCCAACTCAAGCAAGGCACTTTGCACTGTGCTGTCCAGTACAATATTGATGTCGATCCAGCCAACCCACTTGGCAATAGATTTTAAACACATCTCCGTGATAGCAAGATCGACCTGGCGCCATCTCGACAGTATCTCCCGCCATGTGGCTGCAATCTTTCCCACATCTCTTGCTCTGATTAAATCCTTCAGATCAGTGCTTTTCCTCTGCTCTTCTGGATTCCGTGATATCATTACGTCAGCAATCTCATCATGAATCGACCCAATTATCCGCATGTATATTATAGTAGCCGCCGGGTTGGAGCTTCCAAGAGCGCCTCCATCTCCTGCTAGCGCTCTGAAATCGTCAAAAAAGGTAATCCACTCCGATGCGTATAATGATGTGAACAGGTAGGTCAACGTCTGCGTAAGCTTGTTCTGTATAGTATTGCTGTCGACGCTAGTCGATTCCGGCGCATACCACCGTTTCACATAGCCTAACAGGCTCTCTTTCACGTAGATCAGGCTCGGTTGATCCAAAAGCTGTGTCTGCACGGCATTGTTGACAATGTCCAGGCAAAAAACTCGGACCACCTCGGACGGAGCGGGTGTTCGCGTGAAGAGGGTGAGGCATGCGTGCCATGCGGTTGGATCTTCGCGTAAGCGTGTGAGAAAGTCATAAGCCTGAGACTTGAGAGTCTGGTCGGTCCGTGGATCGAAACCGAGTTCGATGGCACGTTCAATCTGGCTGTCCATTCTGCAGCTCTTCGGAAACGTTGGAAGTGTACCCGTTGTTCAATATCTTCGTCACGCAGCATGCGCACATGCTGCGCTTTCTTGATGTGCCTATTGTACCATACCTCGTGCTCTTGGACTTGTAGTTCGAGTTCTCGTGTGAGCGGTGAGTCAACAGGGGGAGTATCGGCTTCCAAAAGTAGGTTGAAATATGAGTTGGAGATGTCTAATGTTCTCGAAGGACTATGGAAAGGATTATGATCTGAAACAGCGTCGTCGTCGAGCAACTTTGCTCGAGGAAGGCGCCGATCGAGTGATAGAAGTTCGAAAGATGTATCTCGTGCCCGCCAAATTTCATCGGGCATCAAAAACTCTCCAAAGTTGCCCCACTTCCGTCACCGCGAAGGCACGGGCACATGAATTCACGTATTTTCTCACTCAAAACGCAGGGCACTCTCAACTGCAACAGTCATGACCGTGAGATTCAAGCAGCAACTGTAATATCGAGAACAAGTGAAGTAAACAGCGGTCTTCCATTTAATATTACAGAGCTGACCAAATCGCATCATGAATCGCCTGGCTCCACGCTACCATCCATTCGTGTTCTTTTCCCTCTGATAGCAAAAACCAATTCATTTACCATCTAATCGCCGTATTGCTCCCTGAATTTTAATCCACCGGTCGGACCCTTCGGTGTAACGCTTACGACGGGCGTCTTGGGAGCTGGGCCACCATTCAGCTGGGTGAAAGCAACCGTCCTTGGAGTCATGGGACTCCTCAGCCCGAACCCAGCGGTAGTGGGCGTCTTAGGCAAGTTCATGAAAATCTGCCGATTCGTCTCCCATTTCTCTTGCCGCGTCATCTCATCCTCGGCGGCGGATGAGGCTTGTAATCTCTTCATCTCGAGGTCGAACTCCCTTTCCTCCAATCTTTCGGTCTTCTCCTCTTTGGTGATCCAACAAGAGTGAATCGACACCAAAAAATAAACCGAAAATAGAGCGCTATTCACATTAATCAGCCATAAAGCATTTGTGAGGATGCTTTCATCGCAAAACCTACACCATGACACAGGTGGTGCCATATGCTGCTCGAGCCTGCATGCAGTACGAATAATTGCCTTCTGTGGCGTAACTGCATCCTTTGCTTAAATACCACGCCAGGCCCGGATTGGGCTGCTGAGGATCGCTCATATCTGGTGCCGATTGATTGCTAAGGCTCGTTGAATACAGTGCCACCTCCAATCCCGAGACAATGGCACTCAAAAGTGGAATCCAGATGTGCAGAATATACATGACACTCTTGACCAGCAGCAGAAACATGGAGAACACTGAAACGACGACGTTGTAGTCCAACATGCTGTCCTAATGTCAGGATACGACAATGCTTAGGGAGGACAGATCTAGCTTACTATGAACTCCAAATTAACGGCACAGCGGCCTCGTTCGGTGAGCTATTGAATCCCTTGACGTACCCATTCTCCCACAGCTTTGTTTGATAAGTGTCTCCTTGCGCAATCCCGAACAAGAGCAGGCACACGACAGTCAGAGGCAGCTCGGTCAGAAGGAGTGCAACGAAAACCTTTGGTAGGCGCCACCGGTGGGCAAGCATGGGGAACTTCATCGTGCCCACAGTTGAAGCCTGTGAACGAGCGCCTGTTGTGCCTTTGCTTGCTGGTATTTTGTGCTCGTATTGCGATCTTGTTGCTTCTCTGTTCTACCCTCTTATCGTACCGCTGGACCTGCCAGTTGCACCTTTGAGGCTCGTCTTATCGTCGTTCGCTCTGTCCACGCCTCTCGGGCCAGGTGGAGAGAGGGAGATAAGGCATAGGGGAGACCGGCGAGGCCTTCTTCTACGCCTGGAGAGGTTCATGGCTGACAACGTTGCATGTGCATGAGCGCTTAGTCTGCGTATCTGCTTCGCTCGGAATATTGTGACACCCCACAGCTGGACCAATCATATGCGCAAAGCTCATGTGCAGGAAACAAGCTTTCGAGCGGAAAGGCATGCGAGCCGCTGGCGCTATACTAAATATGGAAACGAGGATCCAAATCCTATATCAAAGGAGCTGAATCATGTAAACTACTGCTGGTGCCAATGGAGACTTGTAAACCGTCGACGATGCGCTTTTACAAGTTGACATTTCAAGGAAGCTCGATTAAATACCCATAGATAGTGTGTATGACTCACCTAAAATGGCTTGCTGAAAAGAGTACCAGAAATTGAGACCAGGCGGGTCAACCAACGAACATACGAACGTGTTCGCGTCGTTTGCCGGCAAAGGAACAAACGAACGGATAGGCTATATCTCGTAAACAAAAGCACAATCTTCCATGTTTGTTCGTCTGTTCGCGAACGTCGTCGTCTAATGAATATATCGCTATTGCCATTTTCTCCAGACTTACCCCAACCCCAACCCTAATAAGTCAGCGAATCAGAGACGTGCGGGGCCGACGCTTTCCGCCCTTCCGTTGCTCTCCGCGGTGATCCAGCCAATCAATAATGAGTGCTCGAAGCCACTGAAACTGGCGTCCGTAAACATCTTGCTTTCCTTCTCGCCGTACCGCCAAACCGCCAATTAGCGGTACTGAATAAGGGATCTTCAGCAAGGCAGGCCACGTCCGGAATGACAAACGCTGGCCTATCAGTGATTAAAAAGCTTGGTATTAGCAGGATCTAGTGGATAATGAGAGCACTGCGGACGTGCTGCGAGCAACAGAGCTACCAATACGCTAACAGCAATGGATACTCAATGAGGCAGTTACGAACAAGCGAACAAAACAAACGAACACTCTTATAAGGCGAACCGAACGAACAAACGAACAGGACCTCGTTCGCCGTTTGTTTGTTCGCCGACCAGCCTGATTGAGAGGCGTAAACAAACTAAAACAACGGTTTAAGTAGAACCAATGCTGCAAAGAACATTTCTGTCGTGACGACAATACAGCCGTCGGGCCATCGGTCTAGCTCAGCTAGTCCATCACCGCAAAACAGCCACTGTATATGGAAATCCTTCGAACTATATCCAAGCAGCATGTCATCTCACCAAAGAGCTTCGGAATGATCTAGGTACGTATTAGGCGTTTCAAGCGCTGCCAACTGTCCACACATTGCTTGAGTAGAATCCAAACCAGTCTCCCGACAAATTTTTGGACGTCTTTCGTACGGGAGATCCTTTACATGCGCTTAGGGCGGACAGTGCCAACGCCCTCATGAGCCCGGGCGACTCTTCTTCAGGAAATAACATAATCGCTGGTCAGATCACTACTGCCGCAATGGAAGCCAAAAGAATTTTTCAAATGGAATGGTTCATTTTCGCCAACCGCGCCTTGTTATCTTGGGGCGTCAAAGTGAACTATGTCCCAAACGATCATGCGTGACTGGCTCGAAAATAAAATTTTTTAAAATATTCATCTCGCCCTCTATATCCGTATTCGCGAAGCTATGGCACCTTATCACGCGTGTGAGCAGTTGAAAAATGACTAATTGAGACAGGAGAGAGAGTTTTCGGCATTCAACAACTATCCTGGTATCTTCACGATGAGAAACTTGGCCGCTATGGAGAAAACGACAATTCAGCAGGAATGAACCATTGCTGGAGCCTGTGGCTGAGCAATTGAAAAGATATATACGACAAATGAGGCCGACACATGTCCAATATAAATCGTCAGGATGACAGGATGACAGGATATCATAATACAAGACCGGCGAATTTCTTGTTGGCCTTCACGCTTATCTTTTGGACGACAAGATAGTGATCGATATTCGAAGAAAACACATTCAGATCGTGGTGAAGCAGCAGCCCTTTATTTTATCGATATTTTGGATTGCAATATTATAATTTGCGATATAGATCGCGTATGGGAGAGTCACGACACTGCTGAGACATCCTCGGTCTAACGCAGCGCTTATCTACTTTAATACAACCTTCGGTATAGCATCCTCACAATTGTTAATATAAGAAAATTAATTGAAAATTTTATCAAAGGGGGAACATGCCGCACTGCAAAATGCGACGATAAAAATTGCTCGTAGTTACAAAAAGTTGCGCTAGAAATCCTAGATGAGTTTATCAAACTTTCTCAAAAACCCACTCATCTTTTTCTCGTATTTATCAATCTGATTTTCCATCATGCCTTTTTTCTCTGGATGCTGCTGCGGCGCCGGGCCGTGACCCGCCCCATGCCCTTTGCTGCCATGACCTCCACCATGGGACGCATGATGGAAAGCCTCTTCTTCAGCTGTAGGCCGATAAAGCTGCGTGTGAATGTCGCCCGTGTAGCCGCCGTATTGGTTCAGCACGTGCGCTTGGGATTCTTGTGTCGACTTGTAATCGTAATTGCTGTAGCCGAATTGTTGGGTGACTTGGGACTGGACGTGTGTTTGTACTTGATATGCTTGCTGTGGTGGCGGCGGGCCAGGAGGGGGTGGAGGGACGCCTGGTGACTGCAGCGGCGTGTGAATCCCATAAGCGGGTGGGGCAGACGGGGTAGGAGGTTGCTGTCCATAACCATACGATTGCTGCGGCATGCCCGGAGACGCCACAGCGTTGGGGCCGAAGCTTGGGGCGCGGGTTTGGGTAGGATATGAGGCATATTGGGTTGTGGGCGGTCCAGTGAAAGAGGTGTGGGAGTGGAAATATTGTTGTTGAACTGGTGGAGACGTGGGTTGGGAGTTTTGGGTCATTGGTGGAGGCGTAAAGGTTGGGACTTGTTGATGCTGTTGGTATGCGGGAGATGGTCCACCATGTGGAGGTGGCATACTGCCAGAATATATGTGATGGGGAGGGGTGTTTTGTGACGGTGGGTCTTGGACACCTGGAGGCGTGGGTTGATGGGGCGCACCCGGGAAATACGCATATTGCGGTGTTGGCTGGTTTGAATTCTGGTAGGCGTGTGGAACGGTAGCATACTGCGGGACAGCATCATATTTTGCAGTGTCTGCCAGACCGGTCCCTTGGCTGGCATCTGGTGGCGGAGGGGTCTTCTCCCGATGCACATGCGGCTCTGGGGCAGCAGGAGCCGCAGGATTATAAGCCATGGCTCCAGGCGCAGCTTGCCCGGGACTGCTTGGGGAGCTTGTCTCAGCACCAGATGTGGCTGGTGTGGGCGGCCCAGGCATGCTCTGCTGAGATGCTATACTCTCGGCCCTAGGAGTGAACTGTGGACTGATAGCCGTCTTCTCCAGCTTCTGAACCACGGGACTCATACAGTCTCGATGCTCTGCTGGCAGGGCGGGCGCATCCTTGATCTGCAATTTGCTGGTCGGCATTGTACCTTTCAAATGACCCAAAAAGGCTGCTGCATCCTTTTCCGTCCACAGGTAGACCTAACAGGGTCAGTTATCAGCCTCTGGACATGTCTCAGACGCGGTATCGTAACCGCAAGTTTGCATACATCCAGGGTGTGAAGCTTTTGCAGATACTTCTGCTCGTTTCGGACGTCATATCCCGGCAAATGCCATTGGCCTTGATCCTTCACCGTCGAGTTGACTTTGAAGGTGAACAAGATAGGCTGCTTGTGCGAAAAGTACATCTCAGCTTCCTGGAGACAGCCGGAGAAAGCATCTTGATCAGGCGTGCCGGCATGATTGGCGATCTCGAGCTTGGCCTGCTGGCTGTCGGGACTGTGATAGAGGTACAGATAGCTGCCCCGAGCAAAGCGATGATGCGGGGGCTTGGACGATGGGTCGGAGAAGTAGTAGTGCACGTCGGCGAAGCTGGGGAATATGCCCAGTGAGCATCCATCCGCTCCTAGACACGGGATAGATCTTACAGCGTGGTCAATAGGTGATCACCTGGTGCCGGAGGCATATTCAACCCTGCACACCTACGATCACAGTTGGAGTTTCGCGTCACGACCCGATCGTCTCATGCGCCACGAAAAAAATCCGATGAATCAAGCCTACAGACGATTGCGATGGCGTCGGGGGAGCAGCTAGATCAGATTTTATACACCGTGTGCATGGACAGTGCACAGGAGCAAAATGGAGGGCTAGTTTGGCGCTCAGCCTGGTATGTGGTGTCAGACGCATGGAAGCTCTTGTCGATGGGCGGTTACGACGAACCAATGAGCGTTGCGGATGTAGTTGCTGAAAGAGGAAAGTCAGGCGAGCATTTCCGCGGCCTGCAACAATGAGAAGATTATTGAGTGTCCGTCAATGTGCCATGTTCATCACTGACAACTCCTTCGCTCGCTCCAGATTCATGTGGAGGTAACGTGTGTGCTCATTTCAGGTTGAGTGGGAATATACCTGATTTGTCGCCTCGCCAGCCTCCAGTCTTGCCATCCACAACATGTCCCTCGTCAATCTGGCCCATGTCTGCTCGCACCTCCAAAACGCCTCTCTCGCCCGTCTCGGCTTGACCTCGATCCCCTACACCAAGCTTCACCTCTCAATCGCCCTCCTTCTTCACAAGCAAGGCTTTCTCTCTCAGGTTAAGCTCGCCGGAAAATCGCCGCCCGCTTCCTGCTTTCCTGCCACCGTTGCGGACAATCATCGCATCACGGCCGCACCGCATCGAGATCGAAATCCGCGATCAGGGGAGGCGGCGTTAGCAGATCTGGTGAGCGGGCGGAAGACCGAGGAGCAGCTGCGAACGGAAGGATACGAAGAGGATGCGATCCAGTTCGCGCTCGAGGCGAGGGAGTTGAGCAAAGAGCAATTGGAGCGAGATGGCTGGGATCTAGCCGCGATCAACTTCATGATGGAATGTGCGGACATGAGCGAGCAGCAACTGGAAATGAGAGGACTACAACCCATCGAATTGGATATTGCACGTCAGGGGAAAGAGCGGATCGCCCGCGCACGGGAGACTTTCCGGCTAGATCTAGCGAGGAAGAACGATATGTACGCGTCAATGGGGCAAAGTCAGAGTATCATCCGTGAGGAGCAACTTTCTGAGGAGCAGGTGCAACAGCGAATACGGGCGATCTTGAAGAAAGAGGGCTTCGACAAAGCCACATTGCAGCACTTTGCGGGTGAGCACCGGTTTGCTACGCCCCGACATTTGGCACGGGATGGAATCACAGTGTCAGCCATGGGACTCGAAATCCCGAAACAGCCCATCACCATCGTGCCCGAAGCGTACCGAGATCCTCTGCAGCTGGAGGAAGAGGGTGTGGTCACACAAGCCAACCGAGCATCTCGACGATTATGGCTGGGACTGAAGTATTGGGATGGGCTCCCTGTGCTACGCAAAGCGAAGCTGATTTCGAAGCCAACGAAGCGGATATGGCTAAACAGCCGAGAGCTTGGCATGGTGGTCCGAGGCAATCAGGCGGGAGAGGTGAAGGGGATGAGACAGATTGGAGAAATCATGGTGGTGAGCACGGACCGAGGGATAATGGAGGCACGAGAGTGTGTGGAGAGGAGGATTGGGGGCCAGCCGCTGTGTAGGATATGGTGAAGCAACGTCCGCACGGTCGGGGCGTGTCTGTATAGTACCGACTGCGCCCGTGACCTGAAAGTTCACGCTATAGAGCAAGATGTATATTTTCACCTTATTGAGGACATTATGCCAAACAGGCCTTGCGCCGTCGTAAGTTCTGGGTGGGATGAGTTCTCGGCACCCGACCTTCCTTCTCCTGTCGATTGATTAGAGACCTTCACGTGCATTCAAAAGCAGTTAGCAGCCCCCCCATTCCCGACAGACCATCTAGTTCACACGCTGGAAGCCGATCAGTCGTTGGTGTGCACGACGAGCACGGGCGACGCTCTGAGCCTGAGCGGTTGAACGGGGGATGCTGTGCCATCAGCGGGTCTGGGACCTTTTGCTCGCGGCCATCCCCGATGCCGTGTACGACGGCATCACCGCACACCTGCATAACTTTTTGAGAAAAAAAAAAAACGTCCCGACGGCTGGCGGAGTGGCCCATTATACGCCCACCCGGCGGGGGGGCCTTCTGATGAGCGAGCCAGGTAGTCATCATCAACCATGTCACTTTCCGATGTGTGTATGGTGCAAAAATGATCCGTGTGGAAATCTTCACAGCCCTTGCAGACCGCACATTCTGCATCGAGGTCAAGCCGTAAGCAAATGAACTGGCTGGAAGGGAGAGGGATGGGAGGTTTGCATGGCACCGAGCATTGCGGCGGCGGCGAAGAGACCGGCATGAGAGTCTGCTCAGGCAACCCTGGATGCGTTCTTGGCTCGAAAATGATTTGACGGCAGCGCCGTGGTTAAGAGACCGGTGGTATCACTGGTACCCAGTTGCACGCTCTCACATACATCCGGAAAAGATGTTCACAATCGCTTGGCTATAATCGAAAACCACGCATATACTGCTGGTCCATGTTTGCTCCTGCTCTCGTACGTTCCCTGCAGACGTTTGACATTAAAAATCCCCCCCCATGCACCCCACCACCACGGATAAGCATCCTCAAGATCGCGACCGCTTGACAAGAGAACAACGCTCCCCATGCCTCAAGCCGGCGGCAAAGAACGTGGCTGCGCCAACTAAATCTTCCGTGACCGATGTCCGGTGGACCTTCCAATGCTTTGGTAGGATATGTATCACAGCATCCGAACACGACGCGCACAATGTAATCTTCGGGGGGGGGCCTATTACAGAACTTCGGCGTTGAAAGCATATGAAATATGCCTCAAGCTCTTGGCATTTCGCAAAGCGCTCTTCGCAAAGCGCTCAACTCAGTGCAGATGTCCGCTCCATGCAAAGGAAGTCGTCGTTCGTCGTTTGTCGTTTGTCGTTCTTCGACCGTCTGTCATCTGCACGACCCCGATCGGGGGACAAAGGCGAACGTTAACAACACGACGTCGACGACATCCCCTTTCCCTCGTCTCGGCTCTCTTGCCGGCTGACACAACCTGAAGTCCACGACTACGTGCCGTGACATTTCGACGTGGAGCCAGGTACTTACATACCCACTGAGAACGGCACGTCTTTGCCGTTGCACGAGAGGATGATGGCAATTCCGTGCCGTCCGAACCACCAAAGGCCCGGAGAATTCAGAACGGCTGGTCGAGTATGTGCACAGCCGTGTACGGACCGGCTTGGCGGGAACATTCTGACCGTGTGCAGATGTATCAACAGTGGACTGTGTTCTAGCACGGTAAGAGGTCTTATTGGTGGTGCAGAAATGATGTAACCGATGATATGGTCGGTTCTTCAAGGGCAAAGCCTCAGGGTCCTTGACCAGTTACATCATGTGTTGAACTCAAAACGCAAAATTGGACTTTCGTCTCGCCGTAGGGGTTTGGAAGGACGAGGACGAGGACGAGGGGGGTGAAGGGGAGGTGGGGGGGGTAGGGGGGGGGTAAAGCGAGATTCAGCTCCGCGCATCTATCTTCGAGAGACGACGGCCGTTCTTTATAGGGAATTGGGAGAGAGATGGACTCTCGGCCACCTTTGAACAGACCACGAACCCCCCCAATTTGTACCCAACCCACGGCCTTATGTCCTTGTGTCTGAAGGACAAACGTGCCTCCTCGAAGAGAGGGGTGCCTTTTCCATGTCTTGCTCGCTACTCCAAGCCTAGCAGCAGCAGGTCCATGGACTCGCCCGGACCGCCGGCGCTGAGAAACAGCAGCGTCCGACGAGCGCACACGTGCTGCTCCCCGTGGGAACGTCCCTATGTATCGTCGGGAATGTAACCGCCTGAGACGAGCCCTTCGAGCTTCCCCGCTCGCTCGGTCAAGCGCTGAAGCAGACAACGCGTGGAAGGACTCTCGAGAAAGGATCCCGCGATGTGGGGGGGACATGACGGCCCGGCCGTGTTCAATGCAATCTGCCAAAAGACAGTAGTTGCAAGGCCGGCTCCAAAATAAAAGTGAATGAGGCCTGGGAATAAGATCGGCGGCAAATTATGCGGGGACTTTCCCTGCGTGCCGCACAAGTGCGTAGGAGGCGGCGTGTCGCACATAGAGGAACAGCCGCGTCCCTTGCCGCTTACGGCGGGTAGGTGGGAAAATCGAGAGGAGGGGCAAAATATGGAACTTGAGAGGGCAGCCGGTGCGAGGAACGGGGGGGGTCATGAGGTGCGGACGCGATGGAAGGCGAGGGAGGATTACATCGGGGGTTAAGAGGAGGGGGGGACGCTCGACGAATGGATGCGTGGGCCGTACAGCCTACGACACGCCAAGGGCGTGAGTGCACAATCTTTTCCATATGCCAACGCGCAAGGTCTCAGAGGCGGTCGCGCTGTCGCAGCGTCACGGTCCGGTGCGGGCGCGGCCGCCTTGGATGATTTGATCGACCGGGCTCGGACGAAGGAGAGCCAGTCGACTGCGACTAGGTTGCACTCCGCCATTGGCAAAAGACGGCCGCCGACCAAATTACGGTGTGAGAGAGAAACGAGAATGCGATTCACCGCCATGGTGCCGAGCTTATCTATGCTGCAAATCTGCCGAAGCCCGATCGCGTCGACCTGCTCTGCGTCGGCCGTCCGTCTTGCTCTCGAGAGGAAGCTGGGTCGTGCCGAAGACGCACCGAAGCTGCAGGGAGGGAAAAAAAATCTTCAAACCACGCCGGTGGTCCCAGCACATCTGCAGCGGCAGCGGTAGCCACAGGCGCATCAGCAACACTAACACTAACAGCGCCAGCAGCACCAACAGCGCACGAGCACGAGCACGAGCACGAGCACGAGCAACAGCACGCCGCACCAGCACCAGCACCAGCACCAGCAGACCCGGCCGCAGATGCGGTGCAGATGAGGGATTTATGGAATCGCGCGCTACGTCGTGCATAACAATTGTGGGCATTCCCGCCCTGGTGCGTGAGACGGCGGCGGCGGCGGCGGCAGTTGGCGGTCGAAGGGACTTCCCGTTTGACTGATCGTTGCTGCCGACCGTCGACGACCGAGTGCGCAGCTCGGAACACGCGGTTTGAGCAGCGACGCTCCATGGGCGGCTGCGCCGTGGTGTTGGCCGCCCAGGCGAGGTTGCATGGTGAGGTGCACGAAGCCGCGGAAGGGGGTTATGACGTCGATGGGCTTGGCGCTGCCTCGCCACTGTGCCTCGATGGAAGAAAGACGCGAGACCAGGCACAAACAGGAATTCGGCGGGGGAAGGCGACGATTCGTCATATTGAGCCCTTTTGCCGGCCGGCCACACACGACCAAATACCACGGGCCCGCTATCTCGCTTTTGATAGACCAAAGAATCATTTTAATTGTGTCCACGCCTCCCTTGCTCCACCGTCCCGCCCCGCGCGCGTGACTGGCCGAAAATTTGCTTTGGATTAGAGTGAGCGAGCGAGCGACTGCATTCGAGCCACAGCCTGCCGTACCGCTTCGGGCTAGACAACACGCTCGGTCCAGCGCACCAGGGTAACCTGTCCAGCTTCAACAAGACGACCGCCCGCGCGCTCGGCCGTCGATTTGCCTTCCAACACTTCGCCGTCTTCCTCACCGTGGGCTCGGGGCCGATCGCAGTGTCTGGTTGCGGCGGCGACAGCAGCGACAGCAGCAGCAGCAGCAGCAGCAGCAGCACCTTCTGTGCGCCGCGCGATTAGCAATCCTCATATCGGCGCGCCGGCGTCCGCCACTGTCTTCCGAGACCCTCTCGTCGACCGAGCCACACAGTCTCCCTCCTCCCTCCCTCTCTTCTCTCTCTCTCTCTCTCTCTCTCTCGCATTCTCCGACCAGTATGCTTCGATCCCAATCACCACCCCTCCGCCTAAGTAAGCGTTGCCATGGTTTGCGCTGACCAGCTTTCCTAAGCCCGTCCACCGTCGCGGCAATCTCAACCACCCTCGCGATTGCTCATCTGAGCCATCACCACCATGCACCTCCAGCCATAACAGCGGGTGGCCTTCGGGTCGCACCTTCGCGGTCTTGCGTGCAATCCGCAGGAGTGCTCCAGAAAATTGAAACAGCGGCGCATCACCCGCACCCGACAGCACTCACCACCCCCCCCCACACCCCCTCTCCCCTTCACCCGTCAGCGCCGCGATGGTATTCTGGAGAACGGCACAGCCGGTGGCGCAGCAGGCGCCCCGCACAGCGGTGGCGGACATGGACCACGCCGAAGAGCTGCACACGGAGTTGGACGAGCCGCCAGACGAAGCCAGCCGCCGTGGTCCTCTCGCGTGGTCGCCACCCAAGTTTGACCCGACCCAGACGAAGGCCATACCGCCGCAGAATACGCACCGACGCGAGTCGCTCCTCACCCGCCAATTGCACTCGGAGCCAGAGCAGAGCGACGACGACGCTCAGCCACGGCCACCGCCCCGAGCGATGAGCACGCAGTCGACGTGGAGCAATCAGAGCACGACATCCACGGCGGAGTTGACGAGCGATGACGGGCGTAGCGTGCCTAGTCCGGCCATCAGTCCACCTCTGCCCCCGACACACATCCAACACGCAGTGGCCATGCATGAGAAGGGGGTGGACCGAAAGATCCAGATCATCGAGCCGGACGGCTCGGCCGCGCCCGAGCAAGAGCGCAGCGCGGAGAAGGCCGTGGAGGCGACGTTGGGCCGGAAGAGGTGCATCATGTTCGCGTGTCGCGGCAAGGACGAACAGACGCCGAAAGGCCCATTGCCTTCCCAGGAGCCGGAGAAGACGTCGACCCCGACCTCACCGCCGAAGCGCAAGTGCACGATCACGTTCGCCTGCCCCACGAGAGCAGGTTCGGACGCAAAGCCGGCGGAGATGCGCCACCCGAAGCGTCATGCCAGCCCCCCGCCGCCCACGCGGAAAGCTTCCGGCGGTCTTCGACCGGAGGTCAAGTCACACCGGGGTTCGGACAGCACCGTCACCCATGCTTCTCCGAAGAACGACCGCAAGGGCTTGAATGTCACAGCCATCGCGTCGATTCCCACCCCGTCTCCGCCGGCCAAGATCAGTCGCACATCTACGAATGATTCCGACGATAGCGCTCGAGAGGCGTTCCGGTTCCACGAATTCGCGAGCAGCGAAGATGAACCGGAGGAATGGGTGCAGGAGAGTACGTGCCATCGGAAGCGTCTCACCATCAGCGACACGCTCGAGAAGGAGAACGTGATTCGTAAGGCGTGCGAAGAAGTCGAAGAAGAAGCGGTCGAGGAGGATGAGGCAGACGAAGAAGCCGCCGAGGCGGAATTGATCGACGAGGACGGCGACGACGAGGACGAAGCCGTCTTCGGCCCGCATGGAGAGGACGAGTCGGATTCGGATGCCGGTTTTCACTCGGACGACGAAGAGGGCTTCGCTGCCTCTGATTCGGACGGCGAAGGCAGTGACTATGAATGGTGGAAGCCGGGTGGATCAACGGCCGCCACGTCCGTCGAACATTTGGACCGCATGATCATCAGCGCGAAACCGGAGACGGCCATCCTGGGATCCTCCCTCGGCTCGATCAGTTCTGGGCATATGTCCCCTCACTCCTCTCATCACACTCGCCATCCCGGCGCCCGTATGGCGCGGCCGCGCGGTATACCGATCAACCGGCCCGAGGAGAGTGAGCTCCCCGATTCGACAGACTTCGTTTGCGGTACCCTGGACGAGGACCGACCGCTGGAGCAAGCTTACATCAATCGCATGAAGCAGATTGCCGCCGCCAAGCACAAGGTGCGGCCGCAAGATATCGATCCTAGCTTTCCTACCTCTGACCCTGAGATGGACGAGGAGGATGAGGAGGATCTCGACGATCACGAAGATAGCGATGACGAGAGATTTGTGCACGGGGACATGGATGATTTCGACACCGGCGAAAGCACGTGGAGGCAACGTTCGACGGGTCGGCCCCGGACGAGAAGCAATCTACATCGGTCGCCTCCGCCACCGGCTAGATATCATTCTCCGCCACCTACGAAGCGTGTTTTAAAACATCACTCTCCCCCACCTCCCGCAAAGCGTGGTACGGCCCGGTCTCCCGCTCCCGCCGCCCGCTATCACTCCCCCCCTCCCCCGCGCAAGCTTTTCGGCCATTCGCCAATACGCCGGTCCTCCCCGGCACCAGTCAATATGACATCGCCACCAAACACGCGCCGTCCATCACCTTCCCGAGGCGCCTCATTCGCCAGTCAATCTCACGGTCTGGCCGAGCGACCCCAGCTGACTCACACCGCTTCACTCCCTCGAGGCGGCCCCACCTTCCTCCTCAGCGCCCTCGGCCGGAACAATCGCTTCGACGATGACGAAGAGTCCGACACGGTCGGCGCCGCCAACACGGACGTGATCCCCAAACGTCGCGGTGCCATCGACATCGTCAAGGGGCTCGAGAAGAAGCGCCAGCGTCGCAAGGAGAAGATGTGGCAAAAGATGTGTGCCAAAGCGGCTGCGAAGGGTGAGAAGACATACAAGGTCAAGCCAGGCAAAGGTGCGGAGAGAATGCGCGAGGTGGGCTTGGAATTGCAGAAGTATCACGGGAAGGCGGAGCATATCCTCTCTCTCTGAAACGAAACCGGGAGGGGCGGGAGGGGCGTTTTCAAAGAGGGAATCAGATGGGAAGGCGGAGGGGAGATCTTGGGATTTGTATGTCCCACTGCAGTTGCTGCCCGCTCACGGGATTCGCGATTCCACATAATGGGGATGAGAAAAATCTCAAAATGAGCTTGAGCACGGCGCCGCTGTGGGAGCCACACATGTGTGTGGTGATCCACGGCACTTTTTGCACGGACGCGTCCGTTTGCCCTCATACGAAGAAGCAGAGGGGCTGAAAATGCGCGCGTTTGTCTGGTCGCATGTCGCTCGCTTATTTTTGAGTGGGGTTTTTTTTTTCTGGAGCATGGATCTTTTTATTTTTATCATTCCATATGTGGATGTATGGGAGAGATACCCACATCAGGCGTTGCACATTCGACATATTCATCGGTTGTCGTATGGGTGATGTGGCTAGCGTTCGAGCATTGTTTTGTTTTTGTTTTGTTTTTAGGTTTTTTTATGGTAGCGGGCTTCCCTGGAGAATCTTGTTGGATCCCGCTGACGACGTATGGTCAAATCACTTCGATTCCTCGTTCTCAGTTGTCTTGTCGGCATCTCAGGATTTGTAAATACAATATTCCATGAGAAAGTTCGGTTCATATTCTCTCTTCGTCTTTCGTTTTGGTCGCCTTCGATGCAGTGCAGCTCGTGCCGATTCCCAACGTATGAGGATGAGCAAAGTTGGCACATGCTTGGAAACCTTGGTCTATGAACGGGTCAATTCACAAGAGACCCGGACCGTAGGAGCAGACCATAGGGGGCAGCACAGGAGCACAACACCGGGGCAGGAAGAAAAAGATGCAATGAACAAAGAACGGAACGTTGTCTTTTGTTCTACACTCGACTTTTTTCGTTTTTGGGTATTGGGTATTGGTGGGGGAGGAGGGTGAGGGCGGGTTGACCTAGCTTTTTGTGTTATATCTTGACGAAGGCTTGTTTGCCATTATCACCGACGTGACAGACGCCATATGGCTGCAGAAGGTGACGCTATATCTTCTATGTCTGAACCCCAGCCCTGCCTCCTCTTTTCGTTTTGGGTGTAGTGACGAAGCGAGAGGAGCGAAGAATTTATCGGGGGTAGGGAGCATGACATGGCCTCGGGGAGGATGGGGGGAAGCACTGTTGGGGGTTGGAAAAAGAAGTTGGTTACGCATTTCTGATTCTAATCATCACTTGAATATATTGAGTAGATGTCTTACGGAAATATGGAGCTACATTCATTAACATCCATGAACATGGCGTGGTATGCATGACCGGGAGACTTGAACGATCCATCGAAAACGATGTTAAACCAGAGGATGCTCCTTGCTGAACAATCAATTTTGGTGACATCGATTTTATATACTTCTCGCTTCATTTCCCGGTCTCTGATCGTAATTTCGAACGAATTTATGCTTCGGTGAGACCCCGGTCGAAAGTGGACGGAATGCCGTGCGGTGTCTGTAATGATGCCCTCTCACGAGAGAACCGAGTAGATGTCAGGCGAGCTTCAGATATGGAAATATCCGCCCATGGATGCGCATACTGTAGAATCATATTCGAAGTTCTCAAGGAACACCATATCAAGGGAGATCAACGGGTGCACATTTGCAAAATGATAGTAACACATCTCGCACGCGGGCTACTCATGGGATCCTGGTCTTGATCATAGAGGCAGGGAAGATGTACGGCTCGCAGCTCGAATTTCGTGATTCGCAATTGGAGAGGTACGTTGGAACGCCAGTTTTGAGAGGGGAGGGACGTGTGCAGTTATGTTAAAGTCATGGAGGCTTGAAATAAGCTGCAATGGCTACGTGTTCCGTTTCTGGACAGAATCAATCCGATTGTGCTGGCAGAACCGTACGGCAAGACAGTTCGTATCTACATCAAGCCGTAGGCTGATTCTACACATAGGACTTGATAGAACATCCTTGATGGACATATTATACTCCGGGTGTACGTATCCTGGTTCTTCGCGAGCTATTGAGTGGGCCAAGCGTCAAAATCGAATTGTGTCAAACCACATACGAGGCGTGCCAATCGAAGACTTTTGCCATGCCCGATCGGTTGCTCAGTCTCGGGGGAGGTGATTCTAATGACCTCAATTGGCTCGAGAGTGACGTGAACTTGTACGAATCGAGCGGCGAGACTGGTATGTATGCAACATGGAGCCATCGGTGGGGGGAAACCCAACTTTTACTACTCTTAGAAGCCAACCTCGTAGATTTCAGAGCCCGAATACCGTGGTGTACTCTCCCCAGGACATTTCAGCACGCTGTAAACTTTGCAAGAAGGCTTCGCATTCCATATTTATGGATAGATGGCCTGTGCATTATCCAGGACAGCACGGAAGACTGGATGAAACAGTCCATGGAAATGGCTTCCATCTACGAACACTCATTCATAACACTGGCGGCAAGGGCTGCCAAGAATAGTGATGAAGGATGTTTCAATTGTCCCCCTTCAATTCTTGGGAGGACACATCACTATCGGATTCTCCAAAGCCTACCCGAACGACCATCAGGGAATTCTTGACTTGGTACGATCGGCCAATCAAAACGCAATTGCCTTTGTCCGAGGAGCCTCTCAACATCCTATGCCATCCGAACACTTGCCACTACTTACGCGTCGCTGGGTTTTTCAAGAGAGACTATTATCTCCTAGACTTCTCCACTTCGCCCATGTAGACTTAATCTACGAATGCAACTGGGGCACCGAATGCTATTGCAAAAAACAGCAGGGGGCCACCATTCGTAGCGTCCGAAGCCATCCTCCCAAACTACAGCATGCAAATGCACTTGGGATCGAACTATTCAAGGGGGTAGGAGGGCATCTCGACGCTTACACGGAACGCTGGTGTGCTATGATGGAGGAGTATTCCGCGCTCCAACTCACGTACGCATCAGATCGTCTGCCCGCCATAGCTGGCCTGGCAAGGCAAATGGCACGCTACATGCCCGGAGCTCGTTATATATCCGGGATGTGGACCGAACGCCTGGTGATGTATCTGTCGTGGCGACGAAGAACTAATCCCCCAACCACTAATGGTCCAAGATTCTGACCTGGTCCTTCCTGGACTTGGGTGACAATGCCGGGTGCAGTCGCTTTTCCTGGAGGATCCTTCTATACTGAAAAATCAGTTCCAGGATTTCGGGAATTTTCAGATTCTTGGCCGGCTGTTGTCGAAATTACGTTCGATCATCAAAATGATGAGAACTTCATAACACTCAAAGATGAGGCTTTGGCTTTACGCGGGGCTCTTGCTCCAGTGCGACTGCAGAAGCTGCTGGGGAGTGAGCAGAGCGAGACCGTCATAATGTCTCTTGATCTGAAAATGCGATTGGCAAGTGCCACACTAGATCATGAGATGGAAGATGATGAATGGTGGGCCGACTGGGACAATGTGACTTCCGAGTCGTTGTCGGCCTCATACGCGTTCGATCCATCGTCCAAGCTGCCACGGCGAGGGCACACCTTCAAAATGGAATTTCACCTGAAATGCCGCAATACCATGGGCAAACAATCTTACAGCACAAGGAGACCCTGTGGGCCTTTTGTTTAGGCATGTGGGAAATGAATGTAAAGGATATGGACCAGTTTCTCCTGCTTGAACGGGTCGAAGAATCCAGCGACGCATTCCGAAGAATTGGGCTAGGACACTGTGATGTCAAGAATTCTTTATTTAGAGAGACCAGTGAGAAGCGTGCCATCATGCTCAAGTAATTATTTCAGCATGGATATCCAATCGAGATATATTGAGAGCCAAAACGGCGACGCCACCCCTTGGACCAGTATTATTGGTATCTTATATATTTCACTACAAGATGCATGTTGGATGAGCAGAGAATTGATCAATGAGAATTACCGCGATATGTTTTGGATCATTTGGAAGGGCTGATCCATCAAGCTACGCGATGCAAGTCCGAGTGGTGATTAAAGGAGCATAAGGTGTTCTATGCACCCAAATATTCGTCTGTGTGTTCAAAAAATAATAAAAACATATTTGAGTTGAAAGCTAAGGCTCGGGTGGGATGCTGTTTAACAGGCAGGCATGACCTCGCAGTCTCTGTGTGTTCGGGGCACTACAGTAGCCATTTTACAATTGTTCACATGAGATGATTTCCTATTCAAGCAGTTACTCTGACGAAAGGTCTTCAATTTCTTTCGTCCACACCTTTCTCTAATTGAAAACTTGCACTGGTCAAGATAGGACGCCACCGCAACGCGAGACCACACAATATGGATGTTCTCGAGTCCAATCTCCGTCCTCTCCTACAGCCCATTACGCGCAACCTCCCAGGCCCTCTGCGCGAGGCGGGCACACAATTGCTCGGCGCCACATGTTATACTTCACTTGTACACGATATCAACATCTCGGATGTGGAGTGCTTGAAACTTGCCATATCTAAAGCACTTGGCGTGGGAATTATCGCGGCCTCCTCTGTTGTCAAGATTCCACAATTGCTGAAGCTGCTCAACTCCCAATCTGCTGAAGGAGTCAGCTTTCTTAGCTATTTGCTGGAGACAGCGAGTTACCTCATCACACTCGTGTATAACGTCCGCAATGGATTCCCATTCAGCACTTACGGGGAAGTAGGATTGATTGCGATCCAAAACGTCGCCATCAGTGTGCTCGTATTACAGTACAGTGGGAAAGGGCCCGCGGCTGCGATGTTCATTGCAGGACTCGCTGGAGCCGCTTACTCGCTATACAACGATAATGTCACGCCAATGTCTACGCTGCAGTATCTGCAGGCCGGCGCCGGTGTCCTGGGCGTTGCCAGCAAGCTGCCCCAAATTATCACCATTTTCCAAGAGGGTGGGACAGGACAACTCTCTGCATTCGCTGTAAGTCATGCCTGCTCTGTTCGCTAGGTTGCACTTGCTGATCCATCTGGCACAGGTATTCAACTACCTTGCAGGCTCCTTGACGCGTATCTTCACCACCTTGCAGGAGGTGGACGACAAACTCATCCTCTACGGCTTTATTGCCGGGTTCACTCTGAATGCTGTGCTTGCGGCGCAAATGATTTACTATTGGAATAGCCCGACGAGCAACAAAACTTCGCAAGCAAAGTCGAACCCGAGGGGCACGAAGGAGGTAAAACAAGCGGTTGGCATGAATGGCATACAGAAAGGTAGCGGAAACGATAAGAGCAAAAGAATACCAAGTACACGGAGAAGAGGCTAGAATGTAAGGCTCCTGCACTTGGATACTAGCGTATATAGCTTGACGAAATGTGCCTTCCACCGCCGCAAATGCCCCATCTGTGCCAATGTCACCCTCCGTGTGTCTAAGATTGCCATCACTGTCGCCAGTGTGGGTGAAGTTCACGCTACTAAACACCCTCTCGTCGCACGGATGACCTCACATTTCGATAGCGTGACGGCGGTTCAGCACCAGAGAAAGGCTCAATCGGCTTCAGCAAGCGGCCGGGTGAAGCTCGTTACGACCGCGTTTTGCATGTTTCGGGCTGGATGTCCGAAGGTCCTTTGCTGTCAATAGGACGAGGGATCATGGGGGAGCTGTCCTGCAAATTGAAGGAACTTGTGTTCAGCGTTCGCAAAATGCAGAAGCGAATCCCGGAAGATAACATCCACGAATGTAAAATCCGACAAGTAATCCTCCATAGGTGAATTTGGTGCAAGCTACCAGTGAACGAACGGCCAATGGACGGTTATAATGAAGGCTGAGGATGATAAGCATCCGCCGGAACGAACAGGACTCTGGATCGCTGGTATAACCTCATCGCTCGTGTTGGGAAAAACAGACTTACAAGTCGAGAAACTGGTAAAACAAGGGTGAGCGACGGGCTGTGCACTAGGCACGGACGTATATATATATATATATATGATTCCGGTAGGAGATCCGAGCAGGGCTGAGACGGGTTTGCGCGAGAGCATTGAAACGCAGACACATGCAAACAGAATCCTGAGGCGTTGTATAAGTGTAAATTCCAGCGAAAGTCATTGTGAAGCTGATTTGGACTTTCGTCAAAGGTATGATGGGTTTAGCTTGCTCATTGCGGAGGCACAATTCTTCCCCTGCACTCCCCTAGGCCGAGAATTATGGTTCCATTCTCATCTTCACACCATCCTTCCAACACGATTTCATCTCCATCCTCAAGATACCCTTCCTCATACTCTCTCTGCCCTGCGGTGATTTGTGGCAAAATATTGGTCCTCGTCCTCTCCGCCTCGTATAAACAACCCAATTCCGTTTTCTCACCTTTCTGATTGACTCCGGATCCAGAGATCGTGCCGGTCCCGATAAGATCGCCGGTTTGCATGCCACAACCACTTGCCGCATGGTGCGTGAGCTGCTGGTAAGGCGTCCAGTATAAATATTTCAGATTCGACGTGCCAAGGATGTGCTCTTCTCCGTTGCGGATCAACTTGATTCGCAACCTCACGTCCAGCGCTCCGTCCCCGCTGTTTGGCCAGGTCAAATGAGGGAAAGGTGCCGGGTTTTGTTTCGTGTTTGGTTCACATGCAAAGTTTTCCAAAGCCTCCATGGGGACGACCCAATTACTGATACTGGTGCCAAATCCTTTACCATGGAATGGTCCCAGCGGTCGCATCTCGAACAACTGATGGTCTCGAGCAGACCAATCCTACAAAGGCCCGTCAGAGTTAGTGTATGTGTGAATCAGGGTTGTAATGATGGGATTGCTTGCGTTGAGTAGCACGAAACCAAAGATATGGTCACGCGCGTCTTCAATCGCCATTCTCTTCCCGTGAGGCACAGGTTGAGACACGAAGAACCCCATTTCGAGCTCGAAATCCATTTTCCTGGTCGGGCCATACACAGGCTCGGAGTCCACTCCTGACTTGAAGTATACATTCTTGGGGCGCGGGATGTCATGAGGAGTGGGGAGGAGGGAGGAAACCCTGGAGTTGTACACGCTTGGAGCGTACCACCAGTTCTTGGCGATGGCGGCAGATGTCATCTCTCCGGAGCAATTCTGGCAGTGCTCGAGGGAGGTGTAGAAATCAGAAAAGCCACCGCATTTCATGGGGAGGTGGCACTTTACATCCTTCAGAGGGACCAAGCAGGAAGGATGGACTTTATGAGCTTTTAGATCCGTTTGAAGTTGTTCCCTGACTGCTCGACGGACGGGCCAGGGCAGGGAAGCAAAGGTGTTGAGTGCCGGCTGATTACAGCCCGTCAGCGCCTTCGTCAGCTTCGTTTATACAAGAAGGCAGTACAGTACTTCAGCGAAGAGTTGCTGGAACATGAAGTTATGGCCCGACTCCAGATCAAAGAGACCGCCGTGCTTTGAGTATTTCGCTAGATCGATGGCATGGTCGCCGATGGCAACAGCGCATCGCGGCTTTGGCTCGTCTCTCGTTGAGATCACGCCGTAAGGCAGATTCGCCAGTGTGAATGGGAGTTTATCGAGGACAGGTGTAGACATGGTGAATGTTTATTGACGATGCATCAGCCACTGTATGTTCATTGGGCCAGAATTCAAGAAGCACCGCACTGCCGTAGGTTGGAGGGGGGGAGGGGGAAGGAGAGGGGAGGGGAGGGGAAGGGAGGAATGAAGGTTGTTCAGTCCGCCCCACATGCATTTGGTCGCATCCGTTGGTGTTCTCGCAGCATGCGGAGTGGCTTTTTAAGTATCGACCACGTTGACTATGTACATATATATATATATATATACGTATACCACATAGCCTGCCAAAGTCCCTTGGTCTTCTGCGCTCCATTAAATTACAACGCGTACGAATGCACAACTTAGGCAGCTTAAAACCCTCTGACATGGCAATGACCCTGTAGATGCATCGCATTTTCCCAGCAGAAACCCATACGGGCCAAAGTTTCTTCTGATCGGTGTGCAGCGATGTGTCGCAGGCTTATGGTCACTTTCGACTTCAAGAGTCAAAAGCGCTGCTGAGTGGGCCATCTCAATAAGCTGATACCGGCTTACCGTTGGTAAGCAGCGTTTCCTATTGCGAGTCTTGTCGCTGTAATTTACTCCCCTGAGTCACGGCCAGCTCAGGAGAACAATGTGTTTCATCACAGATACATGGTTGAACACTCTCCCCCTCTCCTGCCAGAAACGTGAGGGCGGGAAGTCGGGAGAATAAACAGGGCCTCATAACCCAGGGCCATGGCATCAAGCCCTGCTTGCTTAACAAGCCCGGATCGAGTGACAATGAAATAACTACACGCCGCTTTAACGTCACTTAAACTTGGAAACTTGGGGGATTTGTGGAAGGATCCAACCCATCGTACGGTCAGTCGTATTATCTTAAACTCTCGAATGGTACGCAGTATGCCATATCATGAAGGAAAAGGAACAGGATGTTAAACTCTCAGATAACAGAAGGGGGAAACATGCAGTAGAAGTAGAGTAACTTGGGATACCTAACAGGTAACAGTGAGTCTAGCAAGTGAGTGCTCACTGGAACACTAACCAGTTGTGTTGTTTTGTCGAACCAGATGAGACTTTGATCTCATCTCATCCCCTTTGCCAAGACTTCATACCACGACCCTCAGGTCACCTGATCCGCGGTCACCTGATCCATCATCGGCTGTCACCTTCCAACAAAGGAAAAGGAAAAGGAGAAGAGAAAAGAAAAGGCAATGAGCCTTCCTGTCATGATGCATTGCGGTGGTTAGGCGGCACACCGATGCATCTCTCAGGGCGGCGAACTGTGATGCTCGCTGTGCGGAGCCCGTATTGCAGTGCCAAACACCGATCAAGTGGCCGCCGTTGCATTTAACGGAAGGGAAGCTGCGCCGGTTCAGCATGCACAGCCATTGACAACCATGGCCACAGCACTGAGTGAAGGCAATGTCTCGTAATGGTCCAGCTTTTGATCCGACACTGCCCGGCACTGACAAACATTGGTGCAGTCAATAAGATGAGGACGTTTTGCGTTGCCCACGGCCGTCACGTGCTAGCGACAGAATGTATACGAGTAGACCGGGCAAAGTTTAACTTGGAAGATTCGGAGGGTTGTCCCATCGTACGTTTTTTAACAGTCGTCTTCACAATCTATCTACTGATACAAACATATGTACCATCTAATGATGGATTGCCACACACCCGCTGGTTGACTGGCTTCAAAAACACACCCTATCACCGCCTCGGACGCAAAAATCCCGCGGGAGCATCCTCCCATATGCTCGGGAGGGTATAAGGTCGTGTCCATCTACATTAAGCCGCAGAAACAAAGGGTTTGTTCTTGGTGTACTGCCACCCGTAGGCTCGAAACTTGAGCGGATATGGCATAATGTGTGTCGTAAGGCTGTATCTGCGTGTGCATACAATTTGGCCGGGGTGGGAGGGACGCCTGTGGCAGCATTCCTGACGTTTAATTAAGAGCATCATCTCTCTGTTGCTCATGCAATCGTCCGGATGATAATGCGCCTCACTATCAGAAAATGACGGTCGTGACCAGGATAATGACGAAAACCTCTGCAAACCAGGGCGTCGGACAAGCCCGCATACGCCGCTGTACTGACTTGCTGCCGTTTCGTCTTATAGGCGGGGGAATTCGTCCGCTGTTTGGCTGTTCCTGCATTACTCCCCAGCTAAACGAGCGACCCCTGCTGTGATTACAAGCTTAATGCCAGCGTAGAGCATTGAAAAATGCAATACCGATCACATGGCGACGCCGACAGTCTCAACATATATCGTGAATTCTTTCGTTTCCCTTGTGTGTGATCTCAAGTTGTGAGTCACTCGGCTGACGTATCCCATTATTGATCGTTCGGCTTGGGGGCCATATTGCGTAGTCCCAATGTTAGCGGCGAGGGACCTCCCGTTCACATAGATAGGCAGCAATTCATTGCGGTGAAGGTTTTAAGGATCTTTCACTTCCTCTTGTTCATTTATGCTTCTCTGGTGTCATTCAACTCACCAAGGGAGCAAAGCTACTCAGCTCACACCATCTACCACCAGTTGTATTCATCAGAGCATTCAAGCCATCAAAAATTCATCAGCCACATCGAACTAGTTTCCGCCACATTAAGACGCTACGTCAAAGGACGATCAAGCGCCATCGACGCCGCCGAAAGACACAGTCGAGGGAGTGGCTCAAGCGGATTCGTCGTCCAACAGAAAATCAGAAGGCACCGAGCAGCGGACGAGCAAGGCCGTTCAGCAGCAAACCGTGCTCACTCAGATCCAAAGTTACAATAGTGAGTGCATTGCCCGATACCGGGCAGATGGTCCGCTCAGACGCTGCTGACTTTCGCTGGCGTAGCACCCGTTATGCCTGCCACCGTCCCGACTGCGGGCCGTCAGGGCTTTGGTTCGCCGTGTGCCAAACCAAAAGTCATCCATGCGAACGACTCAAGCGGGTCGTCGTCCAAAGACGAGCCCGAGCCCAAGACCAGTGACGTCCAGTCCGAAACTCACTGGCAATAGACGGGGACGGCTTGCTTTGCACATATTGTACAATACCACGGAAGTCGAAGGATATGAATATTTATGGACGGAGTTGACGCGCACCGGAGATAAAAGGACGATGTCTGGCACTGGAGTTTGGGAGAGAAAATGATATATTGTCGAAAAGATGACTGCCCCGCTGGCATCGGAATGAAGTAACATGCACATCATTTGTACACATCAGTTCTATAATATTATCGCGGTATCGGCCGTGATACGCTAGCAAGCTTTATTGCTCCTGAGACACATTCTCCGACATCATGCTCCAACGTGTAATCCGTCATTTGCGTGCCGTCGGATTTCGTAGATTTCAAGTTGGTTAACCTTGACGCCTCGAGATATGCTCGCTTGGCAACCTCAACTGATGTCTGAACGATGCGTATCAGTGTCGTACGTCAGGGTCATATAGAAGTAGCAAAGGCCCTCTCGTCTCTTGAGAAAATGATGATTCTCCGTGCGTCACAAAGACATGCGCTTACAACCCACCACACTCATCACTAACCCGAGGCGTTTTAACGTTCACCTGCCATCCATCCATCCATCCATCCGTATTGGCGCCTCGCTTGACTGATGTGTTCAAGATTGACCTCGCGATCGCAAATGAGAGACAAAAGATAATTCGTATATGCAGGATAATCACCGTGCAAAGCACCTGCAAGCAAAACCCTGAAAAAATGGTCAAAATAATGCCCTGGTCGGATCAATTTCATCCCTTTGTAGTGGGCGAAATTGTTTTATTTTTCTTGCCACGGATGCACGTGTAGGGAACGGTGAAATGCCGATAACGAGTAGACGTGAGGTGCGCCCTCTTTCATATCAAAATTATTACAACTGCTTGGTATCATCCAAGGGGGTATTCCAGACGACTGTGCACAGAATCCATGCTCTTCATCTCCCTTCTAACCCAATTCCTTAAAAATACTAACGCTACAATACTTTCTTACACTGCCACGTCCGAGTCCGTCTTGACTTTTCCGCGAGCCTCGCGACCTTTGTCGGACCATGGGAAGTGCACCACCGGGATGATGAAGAAAGAGTTGCTGGGATCAGCCATACCGGCGAGGGCGTTGTACCTGACATTTCATTAGGGACGCCCAACCAATCGACGCAAATTGACTTACCAGGCGAGGAAGGCAGCGAGAATGCCAAAGACACCACCGGCCTTCAGCAAACCCGACTGCGGCGCACCGGCGGCGGACGGGTAGTAGTAAGCCAGAGCGAGAGTCAGGAAGGCAAGGTCTAGCGTGAAGAACAGGAAGAAGAAGGCCACTGTGGATTTGAGCGTGAGGATCAACAGGAGCGTGGTGAATATGAACCAGCCCTGAGAGCGGAGTCAGCGTGGTGCCCGTCATAATACCATCCCAAGGACAACTCACAAAAAGATAGAGGGAGAAGGAGGTCAAGAAGGGCGTGGCATCACCACCGGAGGTGAGTGACTTCTCGATCTGGAAGCCACCGGGAGTGAGAATGATGGCGGTTCCGATCCAAAACCCGCCGTAGGAGCTCAGCGCCGTGCCACCAAAGGTATTTCCCACAGCAATTTCCCTATCATCGTTGGTCAGACCACTCTCGGAAACGTCGCCCAGCGGCCCAGACTCACCACAGGCCGGCGAGCAGCTGGCACAAGCCACCATAGGCGAACGCTGGACCGATGACCAAGTTGGGCGCGGTGAGGCCGTCGGTCGACAGGTTGATCAGCGACAACAGGAACGTCGTCAACGCGAAACCACAGAGACCAAGAGGAGCCGGATTACCGAACTTGCGGTGATCGGGCGCCCTGTACAGGCCGGGTTGGAACTCTCCACCGAACGCTGGCAGACGAGCCGAGTCGCCGGTGTTTATGTGTGCGAGAGGGTTGCCGCCATAGTCGTACGGCTTGCGCTGTGCGGCACCGGCGTTCTGCGCGTGGTCGACCCCATGCGTACCGTTCTCCTTGTCGTGAACCTCACCAGAGTTCTCCTGCTGCGCCGACATGGTTGCGATGTCTCTGCGGTCAATGGCTGCCCCGATCACGGATGGGTTGAAACACGAAGACCGAGAAGACTGGAACGGGGAATGAAGACGGGCGGGAGGAAGAAAGGAACAGCGCACCCAGGCGTCAAACAGGCACTCGACTCAACTATATACCTGCCAATTGAGCTAATATACCCACGCGAGGAGCGCTAGCTCCGCGATGCACAGAGCGAGGTGTGGGGAGAGGCCACAACCACTCCACACGAAGCCTCAGAGGGAAATGGGTGCGGCCACGGACGAATCACATCAGCACAGCAAGAAGCTCGGCAGATGGTCGCCTACGCTGAGAGCGTCGGTAAGGGGGGAGAGCATTGGTCATCCCTCTGCTCCGGCGGCGCCTGGGTCATGCGTCTCCGATATTGCGACGAGTTGACAGTCCTGAGGTTGTCTCAGCGCGGTCGCAGGCTAAAATCTCCCGCCGGGCCTCTCTGCCCTGGCCCTGCCGCGACGTCGATCCTCTTCCCCTCGACGTCCCCGAAAGCAATCACGATGGCAGATCGAGCGCAGTCTGGACGAACTGACAATGCTGACGTTGACGATTTTCCGTCCGCTACCGAGGCCGTCTTCTCCGCTGATTTGATTTGAAGATTGTCGACGTCCAGCCCCGAGCTCGCTTACTGCATTGGGAAGCAACCCGGGCCATAGTGTCGGACCACTCTGCGGCGTCCCTTGTCTGGACAGCGAACACCGACTGCAGTGACAGGGCGTGTGAGGGAGGGCGGGCTACATATTCGCTCCCTCATGTCGCTACACTCCTGCTCCGGCCTCTTCGTCGAGCTGCCCCATCTGTTCCTCCCCCCATCTGTCCTGGAACAAAGTTGCTCTGTCCTCGAAGGATTCCCCAGGCGGTACAAGCTTGCCACATTTGTCATAACGCATCGCGACAGGCTGATCGACGGATGCGGCAGAGGCGCCGCATCCTTCGCACCGGTGGATGCACTGCGCGCCGAGAGAGTTAAACTTGCCACACTCGTCAGAGCCGCACGTCGCCGGATGGCCTTCTCGTCAGCTCGACATCCGTCACCGCAGCAGAAGGCCCATCGGGAAGACACCAGCGCTCTCGAGGCGATCACCCCATCCAGAGGATATGCCTTGACCCACGCCCGCGGGGGCCGTGCCCGCAAGAGGCGGATATTGACGAAAATCCCGTTGGTGCGGGTTCGGATCAAGGGAAGCAATAAGCCAATCTCGCTCATGTGCGCATGCGGCGTCAACGCTGGCACACACTAGGATCATCGCGCGAACGGTCGCTCAACTTGTTACGGCCCACCGTAACTCACGGTGCTGAGCTCTCTTCCACGCACGTTTGTCTGCGGTTTGCACGGATGCCTCTAAGCGGGTCCATCGTGCTCGTGTGCTTTGCATGGACTGATGCACCACTTCCACAGGGGGCAGGGTTCGCGGCGAAACGAACGATCCAGACAGATCCCCTCGTCAAGGCCGTCCAGATATAAAAATGGTGCTTTCGTATCCCGTTTCATGTCTACTTTGTGACGCTCGCGACGGTCGATTGTCACCCAGTTTCGCTGTCGCTCCTGACGCACATGACCTCGTCTCACCGGACTTTGTGCAACATCTGCTATCGGACGCTTCGTTCATGTTAGCGCACACCAATCTCACGCTCCCAAAACATGCATTGATCCGACATGCGTTGCTCTATGCGTCGCGGGCGCGCCGTTCAATCAAAGTGCCAAGGAGCTAAACACGCACCAACCTGGCTGACAGCCACGATCACGGCGTTTCAACCATATGAAACCCCCAAATATATTTGTGCAGGTTCGATAGTAGAATAGATTGAACAAATTGCGGACATGGAGAAACCCCCCCCCCCCCCCCTCCCCTTTTTTTTTTCCGCCTCTCTTGTTTGTTATCCTCTGGCGGACAGGTTTGAGACAGGACCCCGTGTCCGCTGGATCATCGTACGTTGAACTGTGCTGCATATCTATTTGGAACCTATGGCAGGTACAGCAGCGCTCATTCTAGGCCACTTAGGCTCAGTTTGCGGTCCATCCCCCGTCCACCGTCCAGCTTGCCCCGTTTATGATATCGCCGTCGTCCGAGCACACGAACGACACGATGGCGGCGACCTTCTCCACCGGAACATACACCGAGTGTTCATCCGGAACTAGCAAATCGTCAGCATGGCCGACAGAGACGTGGCAGGACGGGTCCTGCTATACAAGTCCGTCTCATCACCTGAATCCCCTCCACATTGATGCCATTCGCGAGGGCAGAAGCGATGTTGGTTTTCATTCCGCCTGTGGCCGGAGTGCAATGGTCAGCTTGCGGATCACGTGAAACTCAGTCCGAACCACAAACCGGCCATGAGGGCATTGCATCTGATGCCCTTGTCAGCGTAGTATGCGGCGGTATTCTTCGTTAGTCCGATGACACCATGTTTGCTCGCCGTGTACGCAGCCCCTAGACACTTTCATCAGCGGCCACGGCGGTTTGCGATCGGAGCCCATTCGATGTGTGTACCGCTGCAGAATCCTCTCACGCCCGCAATCGAAGCGATGTTGACGATGGACCCTTTGATGCTGTGCTTCAGCATCATGTTGACCGCACGCTTGGTAACCATGGCTGGAGCCGTCAGGTTGACCGCGATGACGCGATCCCAGAGACCCCGCTCCATATCGCCCACAGGGTCGAACTTGTCCATGATCCCGCAATTGTTTACGACGTAGTCCAGATGGCCGAACCTCTTCTCGGCCTGAGAGAACATGTCATCAAGTGCAGCGTCATCGGTCACATCGACCTTGAGCACAAGCGTACATTCCGCATACGCGCCGGAAACTTTCTGCTTGAAGTCTTCGATGAGCGTGTCATTCACATCGCACACAACCACGTTGGCGCCTTCTTGCAAGAACTTCTCGGCGATCGCGCGTCCAAGCCCGCCGCAAGCTCCTGTGACGAGGGCCGTCTTGTTGGCGTGAGCCACCATGGTGCTAGCTATGTTGCTGCTGTAGCTTTTCGGACACAGCCGTGTTCACGTCAGAGCAGATGTTGGTCTCGTGAAAATGCAACCGCTGGCCAGCCGGGGGCCCTCGTCGACAGCTGCGGTGCCTATAAGCCTTACAACGGATGCCATCCTTCCGTTACGCTTGCTTTATGCCAATGTGGGCCATGCATAGAATACTCGGCAACCGGATGCCCCTGCAGTCCTGGCGAAAGCGGGCTGACCGTCCTAACGTTGCTACGATGGCGGGTCCGAGGCATGGCCCATGGTTTTTTTTCCTCGTAGCGCTATGCAATATGTACATAACCCCGCAGTTGGAGCAGCGATTTGTTGGCGAGTGTCAAATCGAATCCTGAAATCGACAAGGTCGAGTCCGATATAAAATGCTCAGCAAAGGCCGGGGTCACCATTTGTGCGAGTGTAGCAGAAGCTCGAATACCTGGGCACATGTGTGTGATCTTTGGCGGTATATTCATCTAAATGGAAGGTGGTACGTGGACAGAGGTTCGCTAGTCACGACTTATGCACCTCAGCTGCGGCGGACAACGACCGCTGTGGCGCAGCATTGGGGATCCTCCCATCTCCTCCGAGGGACCGCAGAAGACGTCTTTCCGTGCCATGTACAGTAGGCAGCAGCATCAACTCTGTGCTGGATGGTCCCATTGTGACTTTGCACCGTCACGTATAGATTGTGATCATTGATCGATCTGATCGAATCCGGTGCCAAACGCGGACGACAAGATGACGGCAGGCTCGCTATCGAACGGTCCCGATGCTGGTCACAACGAAGCGGCGCAGCGATACTATGAGCATAGCACCGCTCCACGCGTCAACACCGACGTTGTAATTGTTGAAGCTCTTCGAGCCGAGTATCCCAATCTCCATCTGGCCGTTGTGCCTCAGCCCAGATGTGACCTCTTTGCGTATGCCGGCGCGGGTCATGCGTCAATAGCATCCATGGACAAGGAGAAAGACCGCTTAAGCTGGCGCTTGTTCGTTCCTGCTGCAAGCCGTATGAATGGGCAGCGCGGCGCTCTCGTCGATGGGGTCAAGTTCGGAAAGTATCTCCTTGACTGGGAAGGGAAGGAGTATATTATGGTGTTTGCCGAGGGGCGCGATGGCGATGGCGCGTACCCTCAGGTTGCGAATCAGTACGTTTTGTCTGCTTCGGTCGAGGCAACGAACAAGCTGCTCTTCGAATGCGGCGTTTGGACGAACGCGTTGCACAACGAGATTTGGGTGTTCGATCAGGGGTTTTGGTCCAAAAATGCGGAGCTGTGGAACAGTGTGCAGAATTCGCACTGGAAAGATGTCATCCTGGATGAAGATATGAAGAAAGCCATCATAGACGATGTCGGCAATTTCTTCGACAATCAAGATACGTATCAGCGGTTGCGCGTGCCTTGGAAGCGCGGAATTATATACTATGGACCCCCCGGCAACGGAAAGACCATCAGTATCAAAGCAATGTAAGTGCGGTGAACATGCTTGGGGTCGATCACACCGCTGACAGGCTCGGTCCCAAGGATGAATACGCTATACAAACGGAAGCAGCCCGTCCCTACACTGTACGTGAAGACACTGAGCAGCTTTATCGGTCCAGAATACAGCATCAACCAAATCTTCTCTCTTGCTCGCCGCGAGGCCCCATGCTTCTTGGTTTTCGAAGACTTGGACAGTATTGTCACTGATGCCGTTCGCTCCTACTTCCTGAATGCCGTTGACGGAATCGCGACTAACGAGGGGATCCTCATGGTCGGATCCACGAATCACCTGGATCGCCTAGATCCAGGAATTGCTAAGCGACCGTCAAGATTCGATCGGAAGTACTTCTTTCCAAACCCGAACGAAGATGAGAGGACCAAATACATGAAATATTGGCAAGGCAAGCTCTCTGATAACGAAGACTTGGAATTCCCGGATAAATTATGCCCTGCTATAGCCAAGATTACGCCTGGATTCTCATTCGCGTACCTCCAAGAAGCAATGGTGGCCAGCTTACTTGCGATTGCCCGCGATAGCGATAAATTCAGCGACACCGTCTGCCTCGAGTGCATGCAATGTCACGCTAAGCCAGGAAATGGTCGCTTTTGTGAGAATGAGAGCAAAAGGCCATTCAAAGGTCTCTTTGATTGGATTTGGATGGTCCAGCGACAAGAAGATGAGGACCCCGATCTTGACAACTACATATTGTGGCGAGAAATGAAGAAACAAATTCGCATCTTGAAGGAGGAGATGGGTCGCGAAAAGGGCTCGCCGGAAGAAATCTGAACACATTGATCTTAGCACAATAGCTTTATAGGGCCGGCATGTTATAATAACCATGATGATGAATGCCGAGCACAATTTATGAGGTCCAGCGGCTCATCGGATTATGATAATTCGGTGTCTTTGAATGTATAACACGCGTGTTACAATTGCTATACGTCGAACCGATGGATGTGGCAAGGAGAGCACATGAAGTTAAAGAGCCTCGGATGCAAGTAGATCCGTAATACGAACGGCGAAATAGCGATGAGATGTATATTCAAGCAACTCGGGTTTGTTCCAAACACAGCAGATGGACGTTGTTGGACCGGTGAACGCAATTGTCTGAGAAGGAAGGTAGATATCCCCGCTGTGAGATGTCCGCCGACGATGTGACTGTAGCAGGTCAAGCTGGGGGCAATCAAAAAAGCCTCGTGGACTTCAATGTCCCGGGTTCACCGAGTGTACAGAAGTTTCGACACAATCTTAGTTTACTATTTCCCAAAACAACCCGAATTCAAGGAGATGCGGGGGGTTTGTCCCAAACATGGAGCGCAACTCAAGGAAGCGGCGTTTTGGCTGATTCCGTTTGATTCAGATATGCGCCGCTCTTGTCAGATTGCTGTCATGGCCACTTGAGCCATCTCATGCGGCGACTGCGGGGATTACTGTTCGCCAACAAAGCCTTCCGTTCTTTAGAAAAATCCCTCTGGTTTGCCTCTAGAACCCAGTCCTGACCCGCCTAGGAAAGTTCCAATAATCTGCCATTCCCAGTATGCGGGAAAGCAATACCAGCTACTTGCACTCCGCACACCCTGTTGAGCTATTTGAGTTCATTGAAAAATAGCGCAGGTTGGCGAAGGCCGTTGCTAATGATGGTGTTGGCGCCTTTATCGTGGAACCAGGATATACATTCTCATAATACGCGAATGGGACTCAGCAAGACTGGGAACTACAGAAACCTGAAGCAAACCCGTTCTGAATGGTTGCAACACCCCCGTATGTCCATGTTGATGACAGGACCCGCGTCAGGACCGCCGAGACGAAGTTCTTGTGTAGATACTAGTTTGGTGGCCGGGCGAGCACGGCTGCTCAGAATAGCTTTTAGCGAAATTCAAATACGGAGAACCTTCGAAGCCCTACCAGCTCCTGTCGAGCTCATTATTGCGTCTACACGCCGGCAACAGTCATGGCATAGAGAAACCAAATGTCATAGTCGATGAAAAAAGGCAAAATTTCGCTTTCCCGTAACCTGGCAAAATAAAATTAAAAATAATGGACTAAATTGTTGTCGGCTTAGCTGGCGAAGTCAAGCGAGGGAGGCAACAAATACGGATATGGCTTTTATAAAGGTGGTGAACACGGGAACGGTGGACGCTCTGTGTGTGATGCGCCAAAGCCTCGGAGCCAAACTTGATCGAAGATCATGTGAAGATAGTGCATGACAATATATTCAGATTGATCGACCCCATTCCCTTTTTTTTCCCGACATTATAATTTTCTATGAGAATTCAAGCAATGCAATGGTGGCACTGACGGGATGAAGACCCTCGAGGTGAACACAACGGTGCTCATTTATATCGGAGCGTCCTTGTGCGAATAGTGGTCATAGATATGCTGTAGCTTCCCTCAGCTTACTTAGAAACCGGTATCCCCTCACAACATCAACCATTTAAGTGACAATGACGGAGAAGACCTCGCTATGGCACAATGTCGAGGCTCAGATAGTATCTCTAATTGCGCTTGTTGAGAATTCCACCGCAGCCGTTGTCGATATGGCTGTGATGACCGTTATAAACAATGCCGTCTACAAGGTGGAGTTTTCACGCATAGAGCAGATCACAGGATCGAAATCAAGGCGCACGAAAGCTCATATCTGAATGGACTATCGATGCCACCTTAAAGGTCGGCATGACATTCTCTTCAGACTCAGAAAAATATCTTGCTGACCAGTCAAACATCCGATCTGAAGACGTATTGGCTGTCAAATACAATGAATCTCCTCAATTGCTGACTGGGCGGTGAGCACAAGGGCCCGGGAATCCACAGATACATATGACTACCAACCTACCAAAATATATAAGTACATCTAGCGTCGTTTTTAAAGCCAAGTTGTACACGGCAATGATTCAACAATCTTTCTTTCACAGCATTTTGGGGGACCAATAGAAAAATCCTAGAGTAAGCTTTTGCAAGCTTTGAGGGAATGGTGGCGATTCTCACGAGCGCCGTGAAAGTCCTTGTTCATGTGTACAGACTACCTGTATCTTTGTTATCAATTGAAAAACAGGACAGCAGTTTTGAAGACTTTTCGAATGACCGAGATCCTTCCTCGTTATGATCGGCCGAGTCCGATTTCGAAGACTTAAGACGTAATAATGGTTAGAACGATTTTGTTCAAACCTACCTGAAGGGAGGACCAGCCGTTAAGTGGGCTTTCTCTCTGCGTACTGCTGTGCAATATGAAGAGTTTTCGTCAAAGGTTGTTTGAGCTGCCAGCGAAATCATCGCCCGACGAATGTTCGAACATTCTTCAAGTCAGACTCTGGTCTCTCTGACAGAACTTATGATTACAGAGGCCGCATCATTCAGTGTTAGAGTTTTGCAGAATCTGCAAAATCTGTCACTTTCACAACAATCTTTCCAGAAACTTTTCGATCTTCGAGATCCTTTAAGGCTCGTCCAATGTCCTCAAGTCCTACATATCTCCCATGTAGAATAGGCTTCAGTCGCCCGGTTGAGAGCAGCCCCAGATAGCCATCCCATATTCGTTGCAGCTCGTCGGGATATCTTCGCCCGCTTTCACCAAATCGGTAGCCGATGACTGTGGCCGATTTCAACAAAAGCTTGTTCATCCTGACTTCTTCCATGCTGCCATTCCTAGCTGCAAATCCCAGGATCACAATCTTACCAAAATATGCCAAAGCCCGAATAGCATCATTGACCATCCCAGTATTGTCGAGCACCACATCAACGCCTTGCCCGTTCGTGAAATCCATTACCTGCCTCAACCAATCCCCATCCACCGAAAGCACCAGATCAACGTCCATGACTCTTCTCATATGTTCTGCTTTGTTAACATCTCCAGCAAGTGCAATAACTTTAGCACCGACTGCTTTCGCTACCATACAGCATACGCTTCCTAAACCTCCACTTGCACCACTGACAAGAATTACGTCGCTTTCCTTGACTTTCGCAATGTGGACCACAGCAGCATAACTCACGGCCTGCCCGGACATGGCACACGCTACATCATTACTCAACCCATCAGGAATCTTTCTAATAGCGGTTTCTTCCACACAAATGAATTCAGCGAATGCGCCAATCGAAGACCCAAACACTTTTTCACCCTTCCGTAGTCTCCCATTTGCTGGCGTAGATTCGACGATGCCTGAAAAGTCATAACCAAGAATAAATGGAGGAAAACACCACCCCCTCTTGAGATTATTATTCTGATGTCTACCCTGCGCATGAAGTATGTCTGCATGTTGTGGACTACAATGAGTGATGCGAATCAAATACTCAGATGGCCGGGGTGATGGGGTAGGGATAGTGGAAGGACACAAAGTAGATGGATCAGGTACGAAAGCATCTGGAATGAAAATTGCCTTCATGTCGCATGCACACCCTCATATGGAAAGCAGGAGTGACCGGAAAAGTTAGTGGCAATATCCATGAAGGTCTTCCGTACACGAGACATCGAAGTTGACAGACACATTCTTATAAGTAATGGGAAGTCGGAAGTGAACCGAGGTTGAGAAGAGGAAGTGGTTCCGCACGGAGATGCTTGTCCGAGGAGGGTTGCTTAGTGTTGGTCGGGAGCGCTCGCTAATGGATGAACTTCGGTCCCGAAGTACGTGAACGCAACAAGTCCATCTCAGTAATTATCGCGGACTCTGCTTCTAACCGAGACGGTATAATGCGACGAATCGCCAGTTGTTCAGCATACCCACGGCAATATGTTTGCTTACGGTGCTGCTTACAGCAAAGAGCCAGATTTACGGGGCAGCGGCGTGCCTCTCATACGAGTGCACAGTACAAGCACGAGCAGAAAGGCATACTCTCTTTGTTGGAAGAACGGGGATATGTTAACCAAATAGCTGGGTATTCACATGTTTTGATGAGATGCGCATGGATTTATTAAACTGACAAGTGTCACAGAGATCGTAATAGGCTGGATCGGCTAATGCAATCAAGAACGGTTGGTTTCTACGCCGGCATCGATCCAACGGCGCCATCGCTTCATCTCGGCCATCTCCTCCCAATGATGATTCTCTTCTGGCTTTTTAACCACGGTCACAATGTAGTATCGTTGGTCGGAGGTGGCACTGCTCGATTGGGCGACCCAAGTGGCCGCCTTACGTCAAGAGAGAGGACAGCCGAATCTGTACAAAAGCACAACGCAATGGCCATGTTCTCGCAATTGGAGAATTTGTGGGAAAATGCAAGTCGATATAGTGAAAGACATGGCTATGACCGAGGCTGTGGCGGCAAAAAGGAGTTACTGAACAACGCGGTTTGGCTGGAGAAACTTAATGTTCTTGAGTTTGCCAAGAAATTGGGAGATGGGATGCGGCTAGGTACGATGCTTGGAAGGGATACGTGAGTATGTCCTAGCTGAATTCGACTTATTTGACATGTGAATGACTAACGGTCTGGAAAGAGTGAGGAACAAGATGGAGCATGGTGACGGCATGTCGTTCTCAGAGTTCATGTATCCAATGTTACAAGCATGGGACTGGTGGCATATGTACCAAAACAATGCCATTCAAATCCAGATTGGAGGCAGTGATCAGTTTGGCAACATAATTGCTGGAATAGATGCTGTCAAGCACATGGCGCAGTCCCAATCGGACAGTCTCCAGGGTAGTAATTGGCTGGACTTGAAAGGCAGACTAAAAGAGGATATGATGCCGATGGGCGTAACAGTTCCGTTATTGACGACTTCGAGTGGCGAAAAGTTTGGTAAGAGTGCAGGGAACGCCATTTGGCTGGACTCAAGAATGACCTCGCCTTTTGATCTTTATGGAGTCAGTATTTCTGCAGAATTTACTTACCAAAGCTGTCACTAACAAGCTTATTTCAGTTTCTTCTTCGCTCCTCTGATGAAGATGTGGAACGATACCTCAAGCTCTTCACCTTTGTCTCAACGGCAAAAATCGCGTCAGTGATGGCAGAGCACGCCGCAGATCCGAGCAAGCGAAAAGCACAACATCTACTAGCCAGCGAAGTTCTGGAGCTCGTGCACGGCAGAGACGAAGCCGAAAAGACGCGAGATCAGCACCAGTCGTTCCGCCAATTGAGTCTAGCGTCACTGTCGAAACAAATTAAAATGATTTCGGACAGTAACGAAAGTTCAGCGTTGGCTTCAAAGCATGTAATATTACCCTCGTCGCTGGTTTTGAACACACCATTTTCCAGAATTTTGTTCCATGCGGGTCTAGTTCCTACAAAATCTGAAGGATCACGCCTCATATCTAAGGGAGGTGCCTATGTTGCCGAAGCAACGCCGTTAGACAATAGCAATGATGCCGAGAGATCGGATCAATTGACTTTCATCCCGCTTCGCGATCAAAAGCCTGAGCAGGTGCAGGATTTCGTATTTGATGGAATTCTGGTATTGAGAGTCGGCAAATGGAAGACACGGATTGTGAAGATAATTGAAGACTCGGATTTCGATGCAAGGAGGTTGGAGGCACCTGGATGGGATGAGTGGAAGAGGACAAGACCACAATGATATTGAATTTGGGTGGGCGTAGACCTCTGCAATAACGCTGTTATAAGTGCTGTAAAATATAAGCCGAAACACCTGCTCTCTCTACAGAATATTTTGCTCGATATAGCGCCTCATCGTATCGAATTGCGTCTTGCCGGATGAAATCAGGTATCTGATATGTCCTAAATCGTGAACGTATTTGTGGCGTTCAAATTCTCCACGGGCAAAAGTCCGCATTTCTTCTCGCGTTTCCGACGGCGGAATTTCTGTATTTAAAATTAGAAAAAGTCACTTTGGCCGCATGTGTTACTTACTGCGGATGTTTCGAATAATGTCACGCCTTCATCGGGTTCAGCCTCAGCATCCATCTCAAAACTGTGATTTATATCTAACAGATATTACCATAGCGCGAGAGCTCGAGCACGCTGGATAAACTGAGCACGGTCAGACAAAATTTTGTCTCAAAAAATGGTTGGTTTCAGGTCATACATGTTCCAGGGTGAGAAAAGATTTCCCCTTCACATCCTTTCCTGAGGATATAGTGGCATACTGCTTGGCCAATGTCTTCATACCATGCCGAAACGACTGCATTCAGCTTAGCTGCCTTCGTGTACGATTCAGCCGCGGTGATCGTTCTAATGATGTCGAATCTCGATGCTCGATACGCTGATCTGTGAAAACAGTAAAGAAGTTGTAAGCAGATGAACGCCGAGCTAGAGCACTGAGCGGTTGTACCCGCAACGGGCCGAGACAGGAACAAATCACTTTATAGCGGCCATTACGTTGCGAAAGCTTCGTATGCCTTCTGAATGTAGATTCATGTATAGAAGATTGTATATAGAGCAGGACATCAAAATTCGAATGAACACTTGTCTCCAGGCCAGATGTTCAAGCGGAAAACCGACGCACTATGTCCAAGCAGGAAGAGACAACGGACGACAGACGAAAAGCTGGTCAACAGTGCAAATCAGTTGTCGATCGAAAGTTTCGTCAATCAATATGTTGGCCATCAATGGCTTACATATCATTGCAGGAATTCATCGTCGGATTTTCAAATTGAAGTCAAGACGGCTGCCGCTTTAACAATTGAGGAATTCAACGCTTGCTATAACTTGGTGAAAACGACGAGCAAAGAAGATTACGAAAACAGTAGCATAGGCTGGAAGCCAAAAGCGAAGAAACGCGAGATGCGTGAAGATGACATGCGGTACCTCCTTGTCCGGCAGCGCGCATCGTTGAGTCCAAGGGACGATCCAAAAATGGGTGAAGTCGAGGGATTTCTCAGTTTCATGTTAACGCACGACTCCCTCCCATTAGTCGCAGTGCTTTACGTGTATGAAATACACCTCGCGCAGCCTTTACGAGGGTTAGGCCTAGGCTTGCACCTCATGAAAGCTGCAGAAGATATTGCGCGTCGAGCCGAAATGAAGAAAATAATGCTCACGTGCTTCGTGGGAAATGAAAAAGCGCTCAGTTTCTACAAATCGCAAGGATATCTCAAGGATGCGACGTCACCGGAGGATCGAACGACAAGAAGTTCGATCGTCAGAGCCGACCACATCATAATGGCTAAAGATGCATTGCATTGAAAGCGGCATCTCGGATGAGGCATACTGCTGTATCGGATTTTTTTCAAGTCGCAACACCTTTGTGTAGCCTTACAATATCTGGCCATGCATGACAGAGGCCAACTTGGTTTTATATTGTTATGTTCAGTCTTTACGTCAAGCCTTCGATTTGGCAGCTTCTTTTTCAACCTTCCTCCTCTTTCTCCTCAGGCGTTCTGCCTCCTCGTCTTTGCGAGCGTTTGAATACACCATCTTCTCGTACATTTTTCGTTTCCGCCGTGGCATCATCATTTTCCTTCTCTCAACCTCCTCTTTTGCTTCTCGTTCGACTTTCGACCGCTTATTATTTGCCGCTTGTCTCGCTTGCTTCTTCAAATCCGCAGCTGTTGCTGATTTAATGGGAGCTCCTTTGGCCTCGGCCTCAAGCTCGACCTGATGCTCGCGTACTTGCCGAGCGAATTCGTCACCTTCGTCTTCGTCTTCATCACCTGAAAACCCGCCCCATTCATCCTCATTCGCTCCTGATCCCATGTCTTCAGGCTCTTCATCTTCGGATGCTGCGAGCTCTACATCCATTCCGCCGTCTTCCTCTTCCTCCGATCCTTGAGCTGCGTCATCGTCTTTGGGGTCCACCATTGCTTCCCTCTCAGTGTCCTCTTCGCTGTCATTTTCTACATCTTCCTCATCTTCATCTTCGGTAGCTTCCGCCTCGGCGATAGTTTCCTGCACAGCAAGTGGAATGGTTGGATCATATTCACCCTTCTTTGGCTTAACCCATGGGCTCAAATGCGGTGGTAAGGTAGCTCCAGGAGCATATAGATCGTATCGTTGTAATTGCCCGGCATTCACACTATCCCACACCCATTGAGGTTGAACATATATCCTACCGGGTACTCTTTCGCTACTTCTTCGCTTCGCCGCAACAAAACCCCCATCGACCTCAGTTTGCTCATTATCTTTGAGCTCTGATCCAGATGAAGGCGGCAGGTCTGGTCGGTCAACTATCTGATGAGTGATCCGCGCATCATCTTCCGAACAGTACGCTCCAGGCTCGCCAAGCGCACTATCCCAACCGACCCTCTTGCAGCCAAAAGCTTTTAGAATAAATTCCAACGGATGCTTCGGCGTTTCGCGAGAGATAAAGAAGGTGAAAGGCTCGAAAAGTCGGGAGGCTATCGAGACGTCCGCAGTGAGCGAGGGTTGCAAGAGGGCGTCCGCGGTAGGATCAAGCGGTTGGAACTGGTCCAGTGTGGTAGACGGTGCCCCATCCACTTCAGTATATTTGTGTTCTCCCACCTCATTTGTACCGTCAAGAGAATCTTGATCCATCTTTCCAGGAAATGCGAGCATCTTGTCAGCTTCAGCCTGCGCCTTCGAGTTTGAAACCGTGTCCACATCATCCCCAGTTTCCACTGCACCATTTACAATTTTGTCTTCAAGTTGGAAGGCTGCAAGTTCTGCACCTTGTTCCTCACTCTTTGAGTCGAAGCGCGGAGGATACACGAGCCCAATGCTGGTATAGAGGCGAAAGTTCACGAATCCCAGGAGCGTAGTATAGAATTCTACAAATGTCGCCATAATCCTGAAGTCGACATCTCCCCCGGTTCTCTGCACAAATCGATATGGCACCAGCCATAATATATCCTGCCCTTGTATTGTCGCCTGATAATATATGCCTTTTATGGATAAGAATGATTTTCTCAAACTATGTGTTCGGATCAGATAGTGTTCAAACTCGAGCGTGAGACGTTGACACTTCATGATGATTTTCGGAGGTACATTCTCGCTGCTGGGGAGGTTGGCGAAAAGGAACAACATGGACAGCGCATCGTCGAGATCTCGCAGAGCATCAACGAATGTGGGGTAGCGCTCCTTAATGATATGGTCGAGGCGAAGCTTGGGGGTGAGGTTGCGCTCGAGCCGTGAGGCATCACTTATCTCATTGCGACCCAGAGCCTTGGATATTTTCTTCGCGAGTGCTTTCTGATCGCGGAATTTGTTCAGGAGCGGTTCATGGAGGAGATATTGAATGTCTTTTGTGTAGTAGTAGGTCGTAGACGGCGTCGAGCTCTTTGATACTCGCTTCTTGCTGCGCGGTTCCCGAGGATAAATGCCTTTAAAGATGCATAATCGTCTGAAGTCTGGCAAACTGACTTGCAATTTCCTCACGGCCTGCAACTGAGGTGAGCACCTGAAAGAGATCTGGGGGTGGGTGTTTCCACTTCCTCCATACCTGGCTGCGCGTGATGTAGTTCTTGGCCGCCCCTTTCTTTGCCTCGCTTTTTCTTCCTTTCGTCTTGCTCGCCATGACGCTATATCACCGGTACAATGTGAATCCGTAAGAAAAATGCTACCCGGCAAGCGAACATTTTCTGCCAGATCTCGAAATCTTGGCTGCGCTAGCGTTGCGCGGATCGGCCCGAATGACGAAGGGCCGGAAGTGCAGCCACGGCTGGGGACAAGGAAATTGATGAAACGTTCACTTTTCGAGAGATCATCGTCTATCGAAGGGGCATATGGCCTCTGTACGATGAGAGACCGACGTTGGTATGGATGCGGTCAAGAAGGTCTATGATGACCATCGGAAGGCAGTACTCTTCAGTTCCGCAGCTGCGCTTCGAGTGCTGCTCTTCCTCTGGTTTCCTTCCCTGCCAAATTCGCTGACGGCTCGAGTGGAGCTTTCTACGGCGACGAATTCCTATAAACGATGTAGGTCTAGCTGACGCTTAATGTAAAACCCTACTGATATGAGTAGTGCAGGAAGGCCTCTTTCTCTACGAACGAGGGGTGGATCCTTATGATGGAGGCGTTTTCCACCAAGTATGACTTTGTGTTCAGCACGCTGAATTTCTCTCATTCTGATGGATTCAGGCTCCTCTCCTTCTCCCGCTCTTCTCATTACTGCCGTCGCCATCGACTTGGGTTGGCACAGTTGCCAGCATCTTGCTCTATACTGGCCTGGATATCATTTGTGCCAATTGCCTTTACCAAATTGCTGAATCCGGTGCAGCCTACAAGTCACGCCTTTTTACAACCCCACGAATTGGTCGAACATGGCGACCTCTCACAGTCGCTGCAATTTACCTCTTTAACCCCTTGACTTTACTAACCTGCTTAGGCCGGCCCACCACTGTCTTTACAACTTTATTCACGCTCTTAAGCATCACCAATGCCTGCCAAGCTCGGATGTTCAATGCTGTCTTCGCGCTAGCAGTCGCAAGCTATATCAGCTTGCATCCAGTGCTTCTGCTAGCACCTATCGCTCTGCTATGCTACGATCAAATCTGTCAACGTCGAGGACTATCCGAAAACACATCCGACGCCGATACCAATGGCACAGTGTCAGAACACATCCTCAACTCCAAGCATGACCAGGTTGAACAAGGTGCGCATAATGGTTTCGTCTTTTCGCTGAACTTGGTCACGACGTTCATGACGGTGATAGCCTTATTGCTTGGCTTATCTCGACTACTTCTGCCATCTTGGCGGTTCATACCTTCGGTCTACTTGACAACGATGGCCTTACCGGATCTTACGCCGAATCCAGGCTTGTGGTGGTATTTCTTTATCGAAATGTTTGATGCATTCCGCGAATTTTTCCTGGGAGTTTTCTGGCTACACATGCTATCATACAGCGTGCCGTTTTGCTTGAGATTTCAGAAGCAACCATTAGCCGCAGTCATATTAATGATGGGTGTGGTGGCTGTCTTTCAACCGTATGCAAACGTGGGAGATGCTGGAACATGGCTGAGCTGCCTGGCTCTCCTTAGTCACATTTTCGAGCGTACGTTGGATTCGGCTCATGCCATTCGCCACTACTGACTGCGAACTAGTTTCATCCATCCATCGTTATACCTTTCCAGCTATTGCTGCTCTTTTGTACAGCATACTACTCGGGCCGGCTTTTCACCACTTGTGGATATACGCCGGTTCTGGGAACGCCAACTTCTTCTACGCTATCACGCTCGTTTGGAGTCTTGCATTGCTGATTTTGTTGACGGATACAGTTTATAGTGTACTTAGGGATGAATGGGAGAGCGAACGACCTGAAGGGAAGGGCAAGGAAATCAGGCAGATATAGGTAGAAATGAAAATTATCTCGCTGTGACATTCCTCTGACGCATCCGACGTATTGTGCCGAAGTTCCGACTTGCGAGGGCCGCCGCGACTTTTGCCCTCCATCCATCGCCGCCATTACGGCAATGGAGGGATTGTAATCACATGCTGTGGAGAGCGACTTTCCAAGCTTCGATTCACCCAGCATGTTGCCAACAGCCACACGCTTAGCTCTTGATGTGTGACAGTTGAGGTGTATGATCAGCGCCTGCTCTTATTATTGGCTGGAGACTCACCACCAGCTCTTACTGTTGTCAGTGGTGACGCTGGCGAACATTCGTCGACTATGACCCTCACGCTTCTGTCAGTTGAGAACCCAAGCTAGCTATGTCAGGGCATGATGACATCGTATATTTGAGAGACAACGGGCAGAATCGCGCTCTGGATGTTGGTTTCAACCGGTTGAGCCAGCAGCATCGAGAGTCGAGCTTGCAGGGCGAGTCAAGCAAGAGCAGTGAAAGGGGAAGCAGACACAGTAAGGAGACGGATGAGGACTCGACATCTGCCACACGACGCATTTCGGGCGAAAAGCAAAGGCATCTCAGCAGTAAGCGACACAGATTAAGGAGGTCGGGGGGGTTTCTTCTGGATACACTGTTGGGGAACGAGCCACTCCGTGAAGAAAGATCGGGAGACAAAAATGGCAAAAGACCAGTGCAACCAAATGGAAATCCGCACCGAAGGGTTACAAGTTCGGGCACATCTGAGGAGCTGTTCCTGGGTTCCTCGCCCTTGTCGAGAGAGATATCGACCACTGATGGAGACGGGGAGAGACCAGCCCAAACCTCCCGACCAACAAGCGTAGATCCAGCGCAGCTGGTTCAGATGGCTCTGACTTTGAGTGAAAGCCGGAAGCGCCATATGAGCGGACCGCTGCAAATTCCACTTCTTTCGCCAAAGGACAATCGACGAGTCTCTAAAGGTGAAGGAGATGAATTTCAAGATCCCAGTGGAATACAACGTCGTAGCCATGTCCAAGAGGGCTTCTCACCCATGCCTCCTACACCACGGCCGCCTGGCCCATGGAATTCGGAAGCGAAACAACAAGACGCGCAGGATCGCGATGACGCAGCATCGTATTTGCCACATTACTTCTCGCCAGCCACATTATCCCGGGCAGAAAAAGCACGCAAATACTTCGAACTAGCGAGCGAGTACAGAAGATTGCTAGAACACCTGCCCCCCCTCAAACCTGATGCGGAGGCGCCCGAAAACTACATATATCACTCTACGAGTAGTCCTGGAAGCGCGCATTCGCAGCTCATCCGGCTACCCTCTTATGCAGGAAATAAGCATAGACTCGGCCGGGCGTACAACCCATTACAAGCACTACGTAACCGTAGACTGCGCGCAAGAGAGCGCCGGTTGCTCCCTGCACCACCAGAATCTTGGCAGGCCACGGAGAAGATAAGTCGTTGGGTGGACGAAGTGCAAGAGGCAACCAGAGATCCAGGTTATCGATCCTTACCTGATCGAGTTCGACTACCTTCATATCCTGGCGAGCTCGACAGTTTTCTGGATGTCCAGGAGCCTAGCAAGGGCCATCGCCGAACAGACACTAGTAACACAACTATTATTCGACCCGAGAACGGCTGGAGCATTGAACCTCCCGAATTATTTGCTGATGCGTACTGGACAGAAAAAGGCAATAACAAAGAGTTTCTTGAGAATCGCTTTGGCAGCCCTATCTTTTCCCACAGTAATCGGCTCAGCGTCGAGCCCCAGAGGCGCAGCCAGGACTTGGACAGAATGGCAACTGAATCTGAGAAGAAAGATGGTTCAAATGGTGATTTGACATACCAAAAACCACCGTCTAGGCTCCATCTTCTTAAAAGACCAAGAACACGCCTGACACGTTCACCTAGCACGACCAGTGCAGAGAGTGATGGAGGACGAAAGCCGCCAGCGTTACGATACGGCAACGATGCAGGCGGTGATGAGAATGTAGGACCGTTGTCGCGACATATGCAAGAAATGATCGCAAAAGAAGAACGTGGCGAGTTACATTCCCCTGAACCGGAGTCATCGGGTTCAAATCTCTGGGAATCTCAGCAATCCCAGTTCCCTGCTTTGAGCAATCATCAACGACCACGGAATAAAGTTCTTCCCAATGAGCATGGGAGTTTCTCTGTTCATACTGCCTTCCGCCACAGACGAGCAAAGTCAGCTGACGGTCGTGTTGGAAACCGCAGATATGCTCTGTCTTCTCTTGAAGATTTGCCATCTGCTGAGCCAGTATCCCCCATTGCAGATAACCCCATGCCGTCAATGAGCATGGATTTATCAACGCCCCCTTGGGACGGCCACACATTGTCTCACAATAAATCGAAATTATCTCGGTTACCAGTGTTCCGCTCTTATAGCAAGGATTCTGACAACATTGGGCACACTGACTTTGCCTTCAACGATGAGAGTCGCCCAGGAAGCGATCCAAAGTCCAGCATTGACTCCACACGACCTTCCTTCATCACTCGTCACAAGACAACGGAGAGCATGTCAGGTAGCGTTCGTCGACAGACGACTCGGGCCCCAGGGAATGGCTCTAGTAAAGGCTCCTCTACTAACTTAGGACGCTTTCTAAAAGGTGGCCGAATTGGTGAGCTGGTACGTGGTGAAGGCTCTCGTCTAGGTGGACGTTTCCGCAGCAAGGACAATTTGGACGAAACCGCTGTAGGTTCTGACGGCTCGGCGTTTTCTGATGAGTCGGATGGTGAGAGTGGCGGCGCCATTACGCCGGTGATTCTGGCAGACGATGGTACGAGCACGCGAAGCTCATCCGAACGCGAGCGACGGAGGCCCAAGTATACTTTGCAGAAGCTTCCGTCGTTTAAATCGCATCAAGGGCGAAACAACGCTGTAGCTCTTGATGATGGCCCGATTCGCGAACAACAGCAAGGTCGGCGTGACTTTGTTCGACCGTCACGCTTCGACCGTTTGGCGCCGCCTCGAATCAATCTCCCCAATGACGACTCCCACTCATCTGATACCGAGAAACCAGGCCCATTTGGACGCAGCAATCGATTTATTGAAGCAGATTTACATCGCACCAGCGCCATTTCCATTGAACTACCCAAGGAGTCACGACGTTCGGGCCAATTATCAACGACTGGTCTTTCCCAGCAGAGTGGTCAAAGTGGGCGTCACTGGAGCATATCCGATCGAGCCCTCCCGATACATGTACAGCGAGTAACGTTGCGTGACATCAACCGTGCAAAGGCGCTGATATTAGCATCTGGAATTAAGGCGAAGGAGATTCTGAGACGCGCAGATATGCCCAGAGAAAAGCAACTGGCAGTGATACAACAAATCGCGGACTTTGTGGGCCAGGACTTCGGTGAGGTACCAATAAAGAAAGAACACATTGTGGCTTCACAGCTACTTTCTGACAAGCTACGGGAGGTGCTTGCTCAGTTCGAAATTACTATCGACAGATTCGAGCGTGGGCCCGCGAGAGATCTTGGGTCTCAATTAGAAGATCTGCATCAAAAGGCTTCCGATCATTTAACAAAACTCGTCCATGAAACTTCTGATGAAGCTGATGCTTTCGTTGTCGAGTTGACGACGAAACAACCACAAGACGTTAAGCGAGTGGATGATGCAATCAATGACCTGCTCAGACAACGGCGAAGACAATTTCGCTTGCTTCGCCATTTTGGATTCAAGTTGCTCGAATGGACAGTTCTGGGAATATTATGGGGGGTCTGGTTTGTGGTTGTGATTATTAATATCTTTCGAAGAGTCTTCATTGCATTACTTCGATTTTTTAAGTGGTTGTTCTGGTTCTGAATTGGCATAGCATTGCATGGCAGAATGTTGTCTTGAGATACCCAAAGGCATTTTTTTTTTGTATTTCCTTAATACAATATAGTTACCGAGAAATAATATGGATGGCATCCACAGATATGCCGCAATTCTGTAGGCGTCTTGCTATTAAAATTGTTATGTGGATATGAGGTCTTAACGCGGAGGGATCAGGGCGTAAAACGGAATTTCATCGAATTTCATCTCATCTCTTTTAGTACACTATGCCACCACCAAATCGCGTCCAAATCAGCCAAAATGAAGGCAGCATTATACTAGCAATGTCGGCATTTAACTCCGGCTAATGCGACAGTATATTATTAGCTGCAAAGTCCTATAAGGTCTCCAAATCTACGCTCTTTAGAAGAATTTATAGATCTTGAGAAGAGCATTTTACACTAACGAATAAGAAACTTGGTAAGACTGAAGAAGAGGTGCCTTATTAAGGATAAATTGAAGCTGGATTTATAAGGCTTTTCTCTCTCTTATAAGAGATATAATAAAGTCTTGCATTGCTGATCTATTCCTGTCTAGGATAAGCAGCTATTACTGAATATATTTTCCAAAAGGTAAAAGCCTAAACACAAAACCGTTCTCATCTCTTGTTTATCTTAGGTGCCAATCCAACTTTTGCCTTCGTCTTCCTGTTAGACATTAATAAGAGCTCTGGAGCTCCCAGCCTCTTACTAACCCCTTTCCATCTGTCTCCCTCCCTTCTCTCTCCTGTTCCTTATCCTTTGCAAGGGAGAATTAGTCCAGAACTGCTTCTTAGATCATCTACCTTGCTGCTGCTGTATGGCCCTCTCCTAGAGCTCGCTAGGTCCTTCCAGTTTGATGTCCCTGCCTCTCTAAACAGTCTTTCTCTTGCTTGCTGTCTCTTAGGGCAACTTATAAGAGATATGCAGGCAGATACAATCAGTAAAGTAAGAAGAGGGCAAGGAGTTAGGATTAAGTGGTTATAAAGGTTTATTAAGAGGATACTAGCTCTAGAAATACGACTTACTTAGATATATAAATAATAAAGAAAGCTATATTAAGATCCAGTAGTTATTAAAGGCAAGTTTAGTTAAGTAAAGAATACGGATCACAAGTATAGTATTCTTCTAGAAGATACCTAAAAACTTGATAAGACTAGCTTCCAAATAGGACAAATCAACACTTCTATAGTTTTAATAGCTATAGATAGACAAGGAAGGCTAAAGTAGGTTAAGCTAACTAATACTATATAGGTTATATTAATCTAAGGAGTTTATATAGATAGCTCTGCTATTCCACCCTATATTATCTTCTAAAGAAAGGAATTCAATCAGTTATAGTTTTCTTAAGACCTTCCTTCAATATGGACCTTTTTACTTAGTGCAAATAGATAGACTAGTAGATTGAGTATTTTCAGAAGTATACAAGATTTAAGACAATTAGTAGCAAAAGGCTCCTTATTCTCTACACCTGAATTTAGAGCCTTCTGTAAAGATAAAGATCTTTTTCTACTCTAGATGCTACCCTATTCTTCACATTTTCTTCAACTACTAGATATGGTTGCTTTAGTCTTCTTACATAGGTATACTTAAAGCAGAACTAGGACCTTATTAAGCACTATATCTCCTATATTACGAACGTAGACTTCCTTGCTTCCTTCTATTCAGCCTTTAATACTTCTATTATTCAGAGCAATATATCTCAGGGGGCTTTGGAGGATCTGGCCCATACCTATTTAATCTGCCTTATCAAAAATGGAATGAGTGGTAAGGTCTCTTACTCTAGAATTTCCTTACTTATTTCAAAAGTACTAGTATATAAGGACCCTAAGCAATACTGAAGAAGTAGATAAGCAGGCTACCTTAATTAAGAAGAGGCTTGAAAGGCACCAGAGCAGCTTACCAACTCCTATCTGTAAGGCTCTTAAGTAGCTTGCAAAGCGTATACAAGTTATAGCTGCTTTAATAGCTCTAATATAGTTATAAAGTACTGCTTTATAATAGGCTAATAAGGCTATATATATGTAGAAAGAGGAAAAGGAAGGCTATCTAGTCCAACTATACTCTGTCTGTTAGTAAGGTATAGGCTATAGTTGATTAAGACTATACCGAAGCTGAAATAAGGGAAGAGATCCTAAAGCTAAAGAGGAGGATATATATGTAATAGATGTAGCCAACAAGGACATACTATTAAAACATATGTAATTAGAGAGTAGATGCTAATGTATAATATGTTTCAATCTGAAGTCAATTGAGCGACTATCTGTTGAGATAATAACGATAACATGCTATCGAGTTAAAAACTTCGTTTCACGCCCTGATTCCCCCGCGTTAACGATCATCAATTTGATGACGGAATCTCGCGCGCCGATTCTTGCGGTTCTTCAGCCAACGCAGCATGGACCAGAAAGCGCACCTGACCTAGTCTAGTAGTAACTCATAGGACTTATTTCATGAGTGAGCAACGTAGTTTGCTGTGGACGCGATAAGAAGCTTTAGATCTCATTTCATACCAGATATTAATAGTTATATTACCTATATCAATTCCAAACGATATTCTAAAGTAATATATTTAAACCAACTGAGAACAATCTATACGGATACTGAGTACACTCGAAACTTCCGATGGAAGACCAAAGGAAGGAGGATGCCACCCTCCATCCCAAGGACTCCCACAAGGACCCCCACCTCCCAAACAAAGGGCCGAGAAGCCACACTACAAAGCCAAACAAGCGGACAGAGAACACAGCTATACAACAGAACATACTCACCCTTACTGATGATATCCAGACAGCCCTAGCCGCTCACCAAACATGCAGAATCCCCGAAGTCCAATCCCTCCTCCCCCTCCTCCAAAGAGCCCACACCTGCCTGTCCTACCAGGCACAAGACCAGAACATCTCACAAGCGCTTCAAGATATCCATAACACACTTAAAAAACAACAAACTACCCCTACCGCAAACACCTGGGCTCAGGTAGCTGCCCAACACCAACAAACAGCATTAAGACCCCCTCCAACCCCTATAGAGAGCAACACCCTATCTATAAGGATAGAAAGAGAAGAAGATCGAACCAAGATAAGGGGAAAGACCAACAAAGAGATCCTAGAGGAACTTAATAACCCTCAGATAATAGCAGTGAAGAAGCTGGAGAGTGGGGACATCAAAATCTTCGCAGGATCAGGAGCTGCAAAGGACAGACTACTAGAGGATCAGAAGTGGATCCAAGAGCAGTACCCCTCAGCATGCCCGAGTATACCCCAATTCCAGGCAATCATCCACGGGGTGAGGGTAGCGGGTGGCATAAACCCCGCCCAGACACAGGCCCTCCAAAGGATCCAAGAGGAAAATGGAAGGCTCCACCCTAATATAAAGGTGTTAAGGGCGTCCTGGCTGAAGAGTAGTAAAGCAAGAGAGGGGAAAACCCATTCATCCCTTATATTATCTGTACAAAGTGCACAGCAGGTCAGAGACTTGGTAAGGAAAGGGCTGGTCCACAACGGGACACTCCTAATAGCAGAAGAGTTCCACCCACAACAACGAGCAACTCAATGCCTAAACTGCGGCCTCTTTAACCACATTGCTAAACACTGTAGAGCAAAGACTGTATGTGGGAAATGCTCAGGAGGCCACAGAACAGACACCTGCCAGAGCACAGTAAACAAGTGTAGCAACTGCAAGGGAGACCACCCATCATGGGCAACAATCTGCAAGATCAAACAAGCAGCTAAACTTAAAGCAAGATCTTTCCAAGCCCTGATCAGCAGGAAATGGGAGAATACAACAGCGCCCTACCCAACTCAGCAACAGGAGGAATGGACCACAATCCCCAATCCACGGAAAAGAAGAAACCAGGCAAGCGGCAATCAAGACACTGCTGCAAGAACACAGACCAGCGTAAGAAAACCACCAGGTAGGCCTATAGGGACTACAGACATCAGGAAAGCAGGGACACACCCGGGACAGAACAAGCTAAGATTTCCTACATCCCAGAATGCAGATAGCTTACAGGACCAACAAATGCAAAACACCGAGCTAGAAGAGGATGAAACAGCTTAGCAGTAGCCTAAAAGAGATCACAATACTGCAGTATAATACAAACCATAGCAGCTACAAAATCCAAACCCCCTTCCTCCAACAAATGAGACCAGAAGAACACCATATTATAGCAATACAAGAACCATGGATTAACCCTAGAACTAGAAAGACAGTTACCCATCCAGGCTACTACACAATCTTGCCAGATGACCACTGCCCAAGGACAGCAATCTATATCACAAAAGAAATAGCCACTACAAGCTGGGAAGCTATATGCCATTCAGGAGACCTAGCTACCCTTAAATTAAAAACAGAGGACCTAATTATCCACATCCATAACTGCTACAACCCCCATAGGCCATACACAGACCAGGGATTAGGAACCATACCCCTAATCCAGAAAGCAATCCAGGAATCCGAAGGAGTAGAGCATATACTCCTTGGAGACTTCAACCTCCACCACCCTAAATGGGGGGGAAATCTGATCCAGACCCAGCACAAAGCAGCCGATACCTTTATTGAGATAATTAAGGAGAAGAGACTGCATCTCCTCACGGAACCAGGGGCAATCACTTGGGAAACCTCAAGAAGCTGTCAGACCCTAGACCTCACCTTTAGCACAGAACTACTAAGAGAAAGCGTCACCCAATGCAGGATTAGAGAGGATCTTGAAACAGGATCAGACCACAAACCAATCCAAACTACATTCCAAACTATAAGGACAATAAAAGAATCCCAGCAGGCGAGACTACAATGGAAAAAGGCAGATTGGGAGGCTATACGCATATCGCTCCAAGAAAGATTAGATACCCTTACCTTGGATCCACTGGAGACAACAGAGGAGATAGACAGGACCATACAACAGACCCAGGAAATTATCCAGCACACTATAGAACAGAGAGTTCCAAAAGCCAAACCATCCAGATTTGCTAAGATAACGTGGACAGAGGAAAGCCAAAGATTGGTAAAACAGACTAGGAAAATGCGACGGATCTGGGGACAAGACAGAACGGAAGCAAGCCTCCAGGCATACCTGACCTCATCTAAGGCTAAAGGCAAACAGATCAGAAGAGATACCAACCTAGCTTGGCGAAGACTGATTACAGAAGGTACAGGCAAAGAAAACAAGATATGGAAGTTAGCAAGGTGGGCAAGAGAGAAAGCAGACCAGCAAACCACCCTACCACAATTCCCAGCAATGACTAATAGCCAGGGTGAAGAGGTAACTACATACAAAGGGAAAGCAGATATACTAGCAGCACACTTCTTCCCAGAGCCAAAGCCAGCAGATTTATCAGACCTCCTAAGAGCAAGATATCCTGATCCATTCCCAGTAAGCCCTGAGGTCACAGAAGAGGAGATCCTAGGAATCCTAAAAAGGCTCCCACCAAACAAAGCCCCAGGACCAGATAGGATCCCAAACACCTTCCTAAAAGCATGCAGACACACGCTAGCTCCGACCCTAGCCAGACTCTTTACAGCATGCCTCCAGAAACAACACCACCCGAACCCCTTTAAACATTCCATTACAGTAGTCCTTAGGAAACCACAGAAGCCAGACTACACAAAGGCTGGAGCATACAGACCTATAGCCCTGCTTAATACACTCGCAAAGGTTCTAGAAGCAGTAGCAGCTAGGAGGATATCTAAGGAAGCAGAACAGAGGAAGCTCCTGCCAGATTCCCAAATGGGGGCAAGACCAGGAAGATCCACCCTCTCAGCTATAGAGTTTGTCACAGAACAAGTCCACACTATCTGGGGAAACAACCCAAGGATGGTAGCGTCTATGTTGTGCCTAGACATCTCAGGGGCATTTGACAATGTATCCCACCAAAGACTTATCCACAACCTGAAGATGAAAGGATTTCCCCCAACAATTACAGGATTTGTTCAGTCTTTCCTTAAGGATAGGACAACATGCCTTAAGCTAGGAGATTATAAAGACCAGGCCAGACCACAGCCTACTGGGATACCCCAAGGTTCTACCCTGTCACCTATCCTCTTCCTGCTATTTGCCTCAACACTCCTCCCAATGCTAGAAGAAGGCCCTACAACAGCGCTAGGCTTTGTAGATGACACCAATATCCTAACCTTTGGAAAGACAACAGAAGAAAACTGCCGAAGGCTAGAAGCAGCACATGCAAAGTGCCTCAGGTGGGCAGCGCAGCATGGGGCAGCCTTTGCCCCACAGAAGTACCAACTTATCCACTTCACACGAAGCAGGAAAAGGCACAACTTGCAAGCTACAGTAGACATTCAAGGCTTCCAGGCAGGACCAGTCCCATCCCTAAGGCTCCTAGGAGTCTGGGTAGATACAAAGCTCCAATGGGGTCCTCATATAAAGAAAGCAGCTGAAAAAGGCCAGAACCAGATGCAATCACTCCAGAGGCTGTGCAAATCCACATGGGGAGCTACATTCCAGAAAGCTAGACACCTCTATACAGCAGTAGTGAGACCAGGTATAACGTATGGATGCCCAATATGGACCCAACCAGCAAAAGATCGAGGCTCCTATTCTAGGCAGATAACAGCCCTAGAGAAGATCCAAAATCAGGCCCTAAGGCATATCACAGGTGCCTACAAAAGCGTACCAGAAGCGGTTCTCCAAAATGAAGCAGACATCCCCCCTCTAGCTCTGTATACCCAAGAATTAGCAAGACAACATGCTCAGAAGACCCAGGATCTCCTAGTTACCCAATATATTAAAGAGAAATGTAATCAAGTAGCCCAGATATGCAAAAAAGGGAGAAATAGAATAATAAGAGCCCAGACAGGAATAACAATGAAGGAGAGATGGATTAAGCTAATAGAGACACAAAGAAGCCAAGAACACTTAGATATTAGAAGAAAGGAAAAGAAAGACTGGTGGCTTCAAAAACAATGGGATAAGAGGTGGGAACAAGAAAGACAGAGAAAGCAGCAAGCCCAACCTGAACAGGAGATACCAGCAGTATGGACTACACTAAGACAGGGAGGAGGATTAAGGCTACACAAAGGCTGGACTAGACCACAAAGTACGATGGCTACCTTGATTAGGACCGAACACATTGGCCTAGGAGCTTATCTGACTAAAAGGAGGGTCCCAGGAGCCAGACCTGAATGCACCTGTGGATATAGAACACAGACAGTGAAGCACATCCTAATTTTCTGCCCTGAAAAACAGGAAGCAAGAGAAAGACTACTTAGAGAGGCAGGGACATCAAACTGGAAGGACCTGGCAAACACAAAGAGGGGCCTTACAGCAGCAGCAAGGTGGATGATCCAAGAAGCAGTCCTGGACCAATTCTCCCTGGCAAGGGATGAGGAACAGGAGAGAGAAAGGAGAGAGACAGATGGAAGGGACCTGGTGAGAGGCTAGGAGCATCAGAGCTCCTTTTAATGTCCAACAGGTGAACAAAAGCAAAAGTTGGATTGGCACCCAAGATAAACAAGAGATGAGAAGGGTTTTGTGCTTAGGCTTTTACCTTCTAATAACCAAAAATCAGTGATAGCTGCTTATCCTAGACAGGAATAGATCAGCAATGCAAGACTTTATTATTATACCAGATATTACACCATTACATCTGAATTTATTAATATCAAGTCATGTTCAAATAGGACTTGAGAGACTACAAAGTTTTGGGAAAATATACGTTCAATTGCTAAATTGATGTTAGCTATTCTCACCTACCATTCATTGCTTTTTTTTGACCAGTTGCACTGTGCCAACAACATTCTCAAAGAGTCTATGGTCTCAGTCATATTTTACTATATATGATTAACTTATAAATATGCGTTCTTTCAAACTGGTGGAGATTAAAAGCCGTCATCATTCTCCATACGACCTGGAATAGGGGTTACAGTCTCACGTTATTTCAGATTACAATATATTTTATTTCTTCAATATAATGAAAGCAATGAAATTGCGTGGTTTGCCTTGTTTTTAAAAAATCTGATTGTCTTATTGGCTGTATCATGCATGGGATTCGAGCTTGAAGAAGGTGCAACTTCGCTCTATAGTACGGTCCGCGTCCAGCGGCCATGCTGAGATACTTCCCGCAATTATGGCCGGCTGGGGTTCGCGTTGGTGCTTTTACTTACACCAGGCCCTTGGTCTGCAACTTATATATAGCTCATGAAGTTTTTCTCAAAAAGTATTGTCCCAATTGCCTTGATTTATAAGAAATGCCTTCCTTAGCACAGTTGGCAGCCTTTATCACTGAGCATATATATATATGTCACATTGACAAATCAATGTCTGACCAGCTTATATTATCATCGTCCTTCATTGTTCTTGGCCCTGAAATTGTAAAAGGTCGAATGGTCATTCTTGGGCGGCAAGTACGATTTCAAGAGCAACTCTAACTCATAAAGAGTCATTAGGCCAGAGCTGCAGCCTGCACGGGTAGGAATTTACCAGCGATTAATTCAGCAGACCAAGGTTAGGTGAGAGTGGTTGAGAAGCACCATGCATGACTCTGTCTCTTGCCACTTGCCTTTTTGACCTCAGATAATTAAAAATCCGCATAGAACGATGTCAAATGGAGGGGATCAGAACCCGGATTGTCTTCGCGTCCTGCAGCCGCCAACCTTTACCTCTTTGAATGTCTACCTATCTGCGATGGAATCATTACAAAGTTTTGTCTTCCTCGCTATGGGAAAGGCCTTGAATTCTCCTTATAGAGCTCTATTTTGTCTTGTCAATCACGGATTATATAAATTCACTCTGTTGATATGCAATACGTCCAGGTGATGAATACAAATCAATAGATCTGCTATCGAAAGCACGGTTGCGTTCTATGTAAAGCACTGTCTAGTAAGAAGAGATGAGGAATATAAAGTCCTCCAAATTCTAGCGCAGTCTGTCGCCCACATTTATAAGCAGGGACAATGAGAAGCATCGACGTCTATGTATGTATTAACAAGGCTTTTAAGTTCTCCCCTCCATATTATGGTTTGCGTTTGCGAGAAGAGTTGAGCTGACGTAGCTAGCAAGGAGACAGAATATCTTTCCACATTTGATTGAATCCACCCATTCCTTTCCATCATGCTCAAACACCTGTTCTTGCATAAAGGTCCTGCCAACTTTTTCTGCGAGCCATTGTATCTAATTAAGCTGCGGGGAAAATGTTGGGATTGTTTATTATGAAACACATTGCTATCCAACTTTTCCTATGGATGACCTCCGTAACTCGATAAAAGTGTTTATTTGTAAGCTTCACCAGCCAAACAAGAATGCAACGGCCCTAGCTCTCATCAGTATATGCCTACTCCTCTCATGGAAAATCTTCAATGTAATGTCTACACTCGATGGCACTCGACCGGAGAAAATATAGCTGAGAACGAATGTACGCTATATCGAATAGTGAGAACGGGAAAACGTCATATAGCAATCTGCCCATTACAAAGGTATGATTTTGGTCTTGGCTTTATGCTCAACACGAGGATCAGCGATCAGCCCTCTGAACGCTTCGCATGTGGATTTATTTTTATTCCCAGCTGGTTCTTCTGATAACGCCATCCTCATCCATAATATCTCACTTCAATGTGCTCCTTTTGAAGCACTGATATGTCTGTTCACTATCGAAGCCGACAAGGTTGCGAAACTCAATGCTCCAGCAAATTCCTCGCGCTGACTAGAAGCAAACCATCGCTCAGCATGCTAATGTGTGCTACAATCTGCGGCGTCTGGTATTTGCATATCCATCGTTTAGCAATGACATCGGCTTTTTTTATTTTGCATTTTGCCATCTTCCATATGCATCATTTCTCGGACCAAGTGGTGGCCGACTTTGAAAGGTAAGCGTGGAATACCTAGCAAGGTCCAATTGATTCCTCCATTTAAAAATGCATAGATCAGTCTAAACATTCCTCATGGCATTCGCCATGTTTACCACGGCACAGCTTCTTGGCGTCTGCTGCAGTTCAAAATGTATTCGGCCCACCTTCCTCCAACCGCAGTAGAAAAAGAAGGTGAAGCGACAATATGCACTTATCGACGAAGGCAGATTCCATGCAGACGCACCAACGTCCTTTGCTGGCGGATCCACGATCTACTCATGTTATAATCGTTCCGAAAAAGAAGGTGAGACTCGAAAAGAGGTATATATAGCCATTTCCGTCTCTTGCATTCTTGACTGCACTAGCTATCTCATTCTCGTTGAATTTCCATCTTAAGAAATACTAGAAAATGTCTACTACTGATGTTGAAGTCCTCATCATAGGGGCTGGTCCTTCGGGAATCGGAACCGCAATACAGCTCAAACGACTCCAGCGGACTGAAAGCATCCAGATTGTCGAAAAGTGTAATGATGTCGGCGGAACGTGCGTTAATAACATTGTAATGCGTGCGCAGTGTCTTTGCTGATTTCCGATATCTCAGGTGGCTCGTCAATACATACCCGGGCTGTGGATGTGACGTAGCAAGTCATTTCTATAGCTACTCCTTCGAGCTTAATCCAGATTGGAGTCAAAAATTTTCTTTGCAAGATGAGATCCAAACCTACTTTCGCACCGTGGCCGAGAAATACGATATCATTCGTCATATCAAATTTCGCAGTGCCGTCGAGACAGCACGATGGTGTGTCACGGATCAGTGCTGGATTGTCACTATCAAGGACCAGCAGACACAGGAAAAACACGTCAAGAGAGCCAAGATTGTAGTGTCTGCCGTTGGCTCCCTCTCGATTCCAAAGCAGTGTGATATTCCAGGCGCCGAGACTTTCGGCGGTCCTCTTTTCCATTCAGCGCAATGGGACCACAACTTTGACTGGAACAATAAAGATGTGGTCGTAATAGTAAGTTACCTTATATTTATCTGAGATAATAGTGAGAACTGAAATGTATATACAGGGCAATGGCTGCTCGGCCACTCAATTCGTTCCTGTGCTGGCCAAGAACACTAATCGTTTGACCCAGTTTGCACGGCAAGCCCATTATCTGGCAGAACGCCCGAATCCTATATACCCGGCTTGGTTCAAACGAGTAATGCGATATGTGCCTGGGGCCATGCGCGCCTACAGGTTTAAATTGTACGCTGACATGGAAAAAGATTTTGCAGGATTCGATACGGACAAGGGCAGAAACGTCAGAGAAAAACTGCGCAGGGAGAATGAACGTTACGTCAAACGTATGGCCCCCGAGAAATACTGGGATGCCCTTATTCCGAAGCACGAGATCGGTTGCAAACGCAAGGTGATGGACACGGATTATCTAGCGACGCTGCACCGAACCAATGTAGAACTCATTTCCAACGACCCAGTCAAACAAATCACGCCTTTCGGGGTGATTACCGAATCTGGACGAGAGATTAAAGCTGATGGAATTGTTCTAGCAACCGGATTCGACGTTTTCCGCATGCTATTTCCAATGGAAATTATTGGCAGGGAAGGAATCTCTCTGAACGAATACTGGGATAAGCAACACAAAGGTGCTGCCCAAGCGTACTTAGGGACCTGCGTGCCTGGTTTCCCGAACTTTTTCATCTTGATGGGTCCCAACACAGTCACCGGTATTTATATCATCAATGTGATCGTGGGTTCAGACACAAGAATGTTCTAATTTTCGGTTCATAGGCCATCTTTCGGTTATTTACACTGTGGAATGTCAGATCAATATGGTCATTCGCCTTGTCAGTCCCATTCTGAAGAGGTCAAACTCGCTTCTGAATACCTTGACATCTGCAGCCGATTTTACAACTGTGGAAGTGAAACAAGATAGCGCAATAAATGATAGCAAGTGGATGCAAGCCAAACTAAAGAAGATGGTTTGGTCTTCCGGATGCACCAGCTGGGCCTTGGATCCTAAAACAGGAATGAATATTGCTATGTACCCACAATATCAATTTCTTTTCTGGTGGCGGAGCGTGTTCATACCGGGCCGAGATTTTGTATACTGGGAAGTTGACCGTAACAGTGGGAAAGCGAAAAAACGATTATTGACCGTGGGTGGGTGGAAACGACTGCAGAACCTGGTATCTCTATTCTTCACTGTAACTGTTTTCGGAGGAAGCGCATTCTGGTTGAAGAGAACAGGCGGGCTGGATGAAGCCAGTGTTGCTGTGAAAACAACGATAAAAAACCTGTTTATGCAGTCTAAGCAAGTGGTGATATCGAGATGATTATAAGTAGACTGTCAATCTCACTGTTAAAAAAGTAAGAATTGCATTGAAGATGGACAATAATTTAGGCGTAATCTGTATCACATATCACAGCAGTATTGAGCACACAAAAATTTCTTCGGAGTTCCATACGAATATAGCACCTGGACTATATGATCTAGTTCTTTGATAAATCATTAGAAATTAAGTTCAACAGTGGAAAAAAAATCTTTGAGGTCATCATCAAGTGAATAGAACGGGTGATTTAGCTTGCATATGGAGTAGATGATACTTTGCGAGTTCGACATTTCGCGCCAGATAATCCGAGAAGATCTGCTGAAACTAATGGAATACTCTCCCTCTCTGCTTCATGGAAGAATTCCATACACTGTTCAAACGTTATGCAACAGTAACGATGCAACGTAATTACGAGGTGCGCTTGTCGGGACATGAAGGAGCCGACTATTCTGCTGACCTTAATTTAGGATGCTATACGAATCCTTGATTCAAAGAGACGCCTAAATAGACCTGTTTCTTCGGCCTCAAAATACACATTAAATCAATCTGCAACCTCCCCATCTCCAAATGCATCACCCATCACTTCTGGGTTAAGAGGAAGCCCAAATATAGAAGGCATGTCGGAATGGCTCTCTGCGCTGGGTCACTCGGACGAAGATTTAAACGGGTTGAATATCATTCATGTGGCGGGAACAAAGGGAAAAGGCAGTACCACTTCCTTCATTTCCTCATTCTTAATGGCACATGCTCAACGAACTGGATATCCTCTTAAGGTCGGGTTGTACACTTCGCCACATCTTATTCACCCTGAAGAAAGAATTCGAATCAATAGTTGCCCTATTGACAGGGATCTCTTTGCAAAGTACTTCTTCGAATTGTACGACCATTTACCACAGCTCAAAGAGGAGTATGACCCAATGAAACCCCCAGTCGATCGAGGTCCACGCTATCTTCAGTTATGGGCACTTCTTGCCTTCCACGTCTTCATTCGGCAAAATGTTGATGCTACTATCATTGAGACTCACAGTGGTGGCGAGTATGATGCCACTAATGTTGTAAAGAACCCAATTGTCACAGCTATCACTACGCTGGGAATGGATCATATAATTATGCTAGGACCGACGATAGAGAACATAGCGTGGCATAAGGGGGGCATCTACAAGACTGGTGCATTAGCATTGTCTACCGTACAGCTATCGGCAGTCACGGCAATGCTAAAGCATAGAGCAGAGGAGAAAGGCGAAACCGTGCGATTCATCGATGAAGATGACAGACTGCCAAAAGATGCATTGCAGCTCAGACCAAGCGTACAACGAAAGAATGCCTCACTCGCTTTGGCTGCGGCTGAAGCTTTTCTGGTCAGAAAGGCCCCCAACGGGACGGCACGATTGAGTGAAGTAGACGTTGCCAGAGGCGTGCAGCAATGGTCTTGGCCAGGTCGCTTCCAGATCGTCCCGGACGGAGTCAGGACTTGGTTCGTTGACGCTGCACACAATGATATGAGTGTCAGGCTCGCAGCCGAATGGTTCGCAACGAGTGCAAAGGAATTGCAACGTACGAAGACCTCGACGCCCATTCGAGTTTTAATATTCAGCCACATCAATGAGCTTCGTGATGCCATTAGCGTTCTGCAGAGTCTTGCGAAGGCGCTGGTAGATCACGACGCAGGCATACAACACGCGATATTTACGACATACTCTTTAACAATTGAAGACCCTCCTCAGAGTATGAAGCAGGTGGAACAATTTGGTCAGGTATGGAAAAATTGGCACCCAAACACAAGTGTTTGGAAAGAGGCTAGAATTGCAGATGCGTTAGATCGTGCAAAACAGCTCGGTGAACCGGACCGTGAAGTTCAGACGCTGATTACCGGAAGCCACCACCTGATCGGGCCCGCTCTTCAACTCTTAGAATTTCGAGGAAGAGCCTTTACACCTTGACCATTATTTATCACCTCTGGGACTCGCTTTCCAGAATTTCGATTAGTCCGCCCACAAGATGTAAGCTTCCTGTGACTAGCACTCCAGTTGATCTACTGCCGGCCAGCTCACGCGCTTTATTGACACTTTCTTCGATGGTACTTAAAACATGGATCTCGCTTCTTGGTTCTATTTGATGATAGACGTGGGCGAGTTCGCGCTGGACTCTAAGGCTGCCAACATCCTCTTCATTCGTGTTGATCGACACGAGATCTGGCTTGTAGCCAGAAGATTTATAGGTGGTGTTCGTACAAAAGATCGCATGCTCGAATGGCTGGTTTTTTCCCAGCATCGTTACCAGAGTTTGGTGTAGATGATGGACCAAGGCCGCAGCATTTCGGGTTTGTTGGTTGAAAATCAGAATTTTCGGTGTGTTCTCTGGAATCGTAGAGGCAAACCATCGCACCGCCATTTCTATACTGTCGAGCGTATGCCCACCGTCAATATACCATGTCAAATTGGAAAGCCGTGAGTCGGCTCTCTGGTCACAGCGGCCACCTAAGCGTGCTGATTCTAGACCAACAATGAATTCGGAAGGTAGATCTGAAGCTGAATCGAGAGGATCGGGCATCCCACTATATCCCAAGCGGGACAAATGTGTGGCCGATATGGCGATAGCAAGCGATGCGTTAATGCGCTGAAAGTCACCTTTCAGTCCAAGTTTTACATTGTGTAAATATTGGTGTTCCGGGATGACATAAAGCTTCGTCCGCCGTTCCTTCGCCCGCTCTTTCAGGACCTTCATGGCCGCCATTGGTTGTGGAACTGTGAAGGCAGGCACCATCTGTTTAAAGATGCCGGCCTTATGCCATGCGATAGATTCAATAGTGCGGCCCAACAATGCCTCGTGGTCGATTCCGAGGCTCGTCACGCCAGTTGTTAAAGGCTTGGAGAGAATGTTTGTCGTATCATACTCACCGCCAATACCACATTCAATTACAGCAGTTCCAACTTTTTCTTCCATATAGCAATGCAACGCCATCAGAGTTAGATAGTGGAAATAGACCGGCTTGCCTGCAACGTGCCTTACTTCTTGATGAGTGGGAATGCTTACTTGTGGTATTGCTTCCAGTCGGTCCCATATATCCCAGAACAATTTGGCGAAGAGCTCCTCGGAGATCGGATGCCCATCTATTCTTATTCGTTCCCTTACAAAGCGCAGATGTGGAGAGGTATATAGTCCCACACTGGACGGTAGGCGTTCAGCATTTGTGCTCCGCTTGGTGGGAAGATACTGGGAGAGAATAGATGAAATGAATGTTGACGTTGACCCTTTCCCTTTGGTGCCGGCAATATGAACTGCATTGAGACGATCGAAGTCTGAGGGCTGAGAAAATATTCAGTGTCCTTTCTTACCTTCAATTAGGACGCCCGTGTCGCACCTCATACCCTATTCGTCGCACCCATTCCTTCATCTCGGGGATAGCAAGTTTGTTGCGCCCAGGACCATGCTTTCTGATAGCATCAACAATGGAGAAGTTGGACTGAAGTCCGTTAAGCGCTTGAACTGCTGCGTCATAGTCGCGAACAACATTTAACGTGCTATACGGCCTTCTGCACACAAGCCTGGTGCAGGCCGAACACCACCGAAAAGTCCTCATCGAGGCGACAATATGAATAATTCGTAAATGGATTCACGGATCCATAACACTTCCCCGGCAAAACTCCGGCAGACCTCGCGATCATGACGCGGAGGCATTTCTAGTCGCGTTACGCGCAAACAGATTGTCGCGTTGCTTCGTTCGTTTCCAATACTCTTCATACATACGTTTGCTCATCACGAACGCATCGCCTTCTTCAACAATGGCACGAGGCATTGAAGGCAATGAGTTGGCCAGTACCAAACCATCATCAAAGCAAAGCACGCAGTCCAAGCCTGGGCCGAAGCAGCAGAATATTGCCAGCTTCTTTCAGAAACGCTCCGGGCCAGCAACGGCCATCACGCCAGCAAAGAGAGCTTCAGAAAGCAGCAGCGCGCCAACACCTGCTTCGACGTTCAGCGAGACCCTCGCATCTTCCAGTCCGCAGGTAGGCAGTGGAGATTCTCGGCCGAGCCCCGTGGGTGGACGCGACAAAGAGAATGGTGCAGTCCTAACTCCTTCTCCTGGAACGCCGACCAGCAACTGACGCGCTGATAGAAACGCCAGGCACGTCCTTCTCGAGTCCGTTCCGCACCGCTAGGAAGCAGATTAACTACGCCGAGTCCGATGATGAGGAAGAGGATGCCGTATTCAAGCCGCTCTCAGGCAACGGGAGGGCGACCAAGCGACGGAAGATAAGTGTCAAAGACGATGCATCAGATGAGGAATTTGGTCTCGATGAGGCCACCCTGGCCGCACTTGAAGCTGGTGACGGTATGTCTGGATTTGCTGTTTATGCTTACCTTGTATTGTTAAGAACCATTTACTGGCTCTGGCGTGATCTTCAACTGTCTACTGCTAAAGTAGCGCAGCCAATTCATCCTCTGAAATCGAGATGGCCTTCCACTAACAAGAAAGTCGTAGATATGGACGATTTCATCGTACCTGATGAAGACGATCTTTCTGCCGAACCTGTCGTGGCAAGGAAAAAGAAGACTTCAGCTTCTGTTTCGCGAAAGACTTCAGTTAAGCCATCATCTCCCCCCGCTTTGCCAACGGACGAGAGAGAAGAAATCCCAGCTGCCTCAACAGCGCGACAGTGGACTTTCGATCCGGATGCACCTCCATCAACGGAGCCACGTAGAGCACCCCCGAAACCGCCACAACAGCAGACCGGTGGCCCAACGAAAAAGGAGAAGGCACACAAGACCGATCCGTCTGAACGCTACCCCTGGCTTGCCAATATCTTGGATGCCGATCGGCATCCTCCAGACCATCCAGACTATGACCCGCGAACTCTTTACATTCCCCCGATGGCGTGGAATAGATTTTCGCCCTTCGAAAAGCAGTATTGGGAAATCAAATGCAAGTTTTGGGACACTATCGTCTTCTTCAAAAAGGGCAAGTTTTACGAGCTTTATGAAAACGACGCTACAGTAGGCCACCAGTTATTTGACTTGAAGCTCACTGATCGCGTAAACATGCGAATGGTAGGCGTTCCAGAGGCTAGTTTGGATCACTGGGCGAATCAATTTGTTGCGAAAGGCTTTAAAATTGCAAGAGTTGACCAGATGGAAACTGCGTTGGCTAAAGACATGCGCGAACGTGATGATAAGACACCAAAAAAGAGCGAAGAGAAGGTAATTCGCAGAGAGCTCGCTTCCGTCCTGACTGGTGGTACACTCGTCGACGGTGGCATGTTGCAGGACGACATGGCTACATACTGTGCCGCTATCAAGGAGGCTGAAAAAGATGGCAGACCATGCTTTGGAATCGCGTTTGTGGATACTGCTACTGCTCAGTTCCATTTGGCTGATTTCACAGACGATGCTGATATGACTCGATTTGAGACTTTTGTTGCTCAAACTCGGCCGGGCGAGCTTCTTCTTGAAAAAGGCTGCATTTCAACTAAAGCGCTTCGGATCCTCAAAAACAATACCACACCAACGACTATCTGGAATTATCTCAAACCAGAGAAGGAGTTTCTAACTGCAGAGAAGGCACGCATGAAGATTGACGGCGAGGGCTATTTCGACAAGTCTGTCGAGGATAACGTGGATACGTGGCCACCAGCATTGCGGGAGGCCAAGGAGAAGGATCATGTCTTCTCTGCCTTGGGTGCGCTTATGTGGTATCTCAGCACCCTCAAAATCGAGCGTGACTTGATCACTTGCGGTAACTTCTCCCGGTATGATCCTATTCATAAATCATCAAGCTTGGTGCTCGACGGTCAGAGCCTGATCAACCTGGAAATATTTGCCAATACATTCGACGGTGGTACAGAAGGCACATTGTTTACCATGCTCAATCGCTGTATTACTCCTTTCGGCAAACGAATGCTTAGGCAGTGGACCTGTCACCCACTTGCCGACGCGCGCAGAATCAGGGAACGGCTCGATGCTGTAGACGCTCTGAATGCAGACAGCACTGTGATGGATCGCTTCACAGCGTCGCTTAGCAAACTACCAGACCTGGAACGTCTCATCTCTCGCGTTCATGCTGGCCGCTGCAGACCTCAAGACTTTGTCAAGGTTCTCGAAGGATTCGAGCAGATCGAATACACCATGTCCATGCTTGGCTCGTTTGGCGCCGGTGAAGGTGTACTTGGGCAGCTCATCACTGCAATGCCTGATCTTGCCGGTGCTTTAAGTCATTGGAAAGATGCTTTCGATAGGTCCAAGGCGAAGGATGAGGGCGTATTCATTCCCCAGCCTGGTGTTGAAGAGGACTTCGATGAGAGCCAAGAACGTGTTGATAATGTCGAGAAACAATTACAGGACCTTTTGAGCAGAGCTCGTAAAGATCTGGGATCCAGCGCGATCAAATTCACCGACAACGGCAAAGAGATTTATCAGCTTGAAGTACCCATCAAAGTGTCCCGGCCGATTCCTAAATCGTGGAAGCAAATGTCTGCCACCAAATCCTGCAAACGTTGGTACTCGCCTGAATTGGAGGCGCTCGTGCAAGACTTGAAAGAGGCGCAAGAGCTGCACGCACAAGTAGCCAAGGCCATGGCTGGCCGTTTCTTCTCAAAATTCGATCAGGACTACCCGACATGGCTTGCAGCTGTAAAGATCGTAGCCCAGCTCGACTGTCTTATTTCCTTGGCAAAAGTATCCTTCGCTCTTGGTTCGCCTGCATGCCGTCCCGAATTCGTCGACGATAACAATGCTCGAGGTTTGCTTGAATTTAAGGAACTTCGCCATCCATGTATTGAAACTACTACCAACTTCATACCTAACGATATCGCTCTTGGGGGGCTTCAATCCTTCCATTGCTCTCCTCACGGGTGCAAATGCTGCTGGCAAGTCGACCGTCCTTCGAATGACGTGCATTGCTGTCATTCTGGCCCAAATTGGCTGCTATGTACCATGTGAGTCGGCACGCATGACACCCATTGATCGCATCATGTCTCGTCTTGGTGCTCAAGACAATATCTTCGCTGGCCAGAGCACATTCATGGTTGAGCTTTCTGAAACCAAAAAAATCCTTTCCGAGGCTACGCCGCGTTCGCTGGTCATCCTAGATGAACTCGGTCGTGGTACCAGCAGCTATGATGGTGTGGCTGTTGCTCAAGCGGTCCTCCATCATATCGCCACCTACGTTGGTGCTCTTGGGTATTTCGCCACGCACTACCACAGTCTGGCCACAGAATTCGCTACGCATCCCGAGATAGCAGCTAAGCGGATGGCGGTCAAAGTTGAACACGATATTCGGGATGTTACGTTCCTATACAAACTGGAAGACGGTGTTGCGGAAGGTAGCTATGGTATGCACTGTGCGGCCATGTGCGGTATTCCCAACCGGGTCATCAACCGCGCCGAACAAGCCGCACAGAGTTGGGAACATACGGGTCGCATCAAGGAAAGTTTGGAGAAGGCGAAAGGAAGCCACTGGCTTCCGCTTGGTTTGCTGAGCGATGTTAGCTTGTTACTCAAGGAGAAGACAGATGCTGAGGATGCTGTCATGGTGACCGAGAAGAGTCTCGAAGTAATGAGGAAGGCGATCGCGGCTCTTTGAGATATCTCCTTTCAGTTTGTCGGGGTTTATAGGCGCCATCTTTCAATTTCAAATGTAGAGTATTACTACTAAACTTGGACGCAATGCTGCAGCTTTCGCTGTCATTTCCGATATGATGCAAACATTTCCGCCCGACATGCAGTCCGTGTCTTAACTCTACCAAACGATGCTCAGTGATTTGATTGAGGGGGGCGCAGTACATCGTAACCGAACGATATCAACGCCATTATGTCTTCTTGGATCGATCTTGCCTTTGATTTCTAAAATTATTGCGTTAGTCGGATCTGAGGCTTTCTTGGCCTGCCGCCAAGCACGAGCCCACATTATTCTATGAGCGAGAAAAAGAGAGGAGGAAGGGGGGGGGAGGGGGTGGGGGAGGGGGTTGGTGTGAAACCGGCCACGAAAAGCATGCTCTAGGGTGTGAGGCATCCAGGGTACTTTCAGGTTGCAGAGGAGCATGTACGAAGGCAGGAGAGAAGAAATTGCAGCGAAGAAGCGCTCACTAGCGCTCGCTATAGTACAACTGTTTGCAAATAGCATCTATTCGCTCTTAGCTCCAAGGAAGAACGCCTTTATCCACATGATGCACGTCCGGGTATACTTATGTCTCATGCAATGCCGTCCATATCCCATCCATAGTCGTTTAACGTTCGCCAGATACACTTCCCCCGGGACGGCCACATGCTTCACGTCCCCTTATATGCCGGCTATGTGCTGCTTCGGTACGCCATGTTCGCCGTACGCCATGCCGCCGAAAAAGCAATCAATAATGCACAGCTCATCGTTGCTTCCGCTTAACACCGGAGATCTTCGACCCCAAGCCGTGACGATTGAAGCAAAGCTTAGACGGTGAATTTTGTCTTCGCCCTGCTGCTTCCAGAGTGTGCGGACTCGGCGTGGCCACTGAATTCGACTTGGTCATTGGCGGTAAGTTGCAAGACATCCTTGAACCGCTGGCCGATCTTCTCCAACCTCTGCTTGCCCTCATCGCGGTTGCCGCTCTCGGCGGCGGGTGTGCCTTTTTTCGGCGGCTGGCCAGCGGTGCGAGTCCATAAACCCACACGCCAGAAGCCCTTGCGAATGTTGACCACCACACCCATGACCTCATTATCGTTCTCATCCTCGAGCTGCTCACCGATAGCAGCCAACATGACATTGAGCCACACGTCGTCATTAGCTTTGTTGGTGCCTTTGAAGGTGTAAGACCAGCGCCCCCCGAGTTTATTCTGCGGATCCTCCCATTCGGGACGTACACCGCTCTTGAAGAGGTGGTAGTCGGATTTCTGAGCAAGCTCGGAGGCAGGCGTGATGTTATTCTGTGCGAAGGACGTGTTAGTCATGGCGGTAACAGGTTGGGGTGCCAGTAGCGGCCTACGTAGATGCCCCAAAACTCCTCCACACTGTCGAAACTGATGACCTCCTTCAGCAGCTCATTCCAGTCTTGCTTGCCCGATGGCGGCTTCGTGAACCAAAGCGTCCATACATTCTGTAGCTGGTGCTTGACGTTGAAATTGGCCGGGTCGTCAAACACAGTGATGATCTTGTCCTCCTTAGTGCCATTTGTGGCACCATTTGTCGCGTCAGTCATAGCACCATTCGGCGAGATGGGGATGGAGTCAAGTGGAACTGGCTCGGAAGGCATCTTGTTCGCAGTACTCTCGTTGGCAGAATCGGCCATGTCGTCGTTAGGGTGGAGCGGTAGGCCGGGGAGGTGTTATGACGAGTCGAGGACAGCAAAAGGCAGTAGGACAGCAGACTGTGCGCCGGGCGAGTCTGGAAGCTGAATACGGAGGGCGATGATGATCGTTGAAGTGTTTGTGCTGCAAAGCAAAGAAGGGGGCGTTCTGCCGCTCGCGATTTCTCTCGAGGTTCAGCGAACAGGGATTTGCACCCGCTATGCCTAATGGGGTAGCAACGTTCTTGACCACGTCTGTGCAGGCAAACGTGTGCTCAACATGGACAATGTGAGCGGAACAGGATCCCAATCGAGAGATCAACCATCTTGGAAGTATCCGCAAGCATCCGTAAAAGCAATCTGCGGTTACGAGGACGCCGTCATGAGTAAACCGCAAAAGACACACTTGGAGATTGGCCAGAATGTGCTCCATTGGGGACAATGCCATGCAAACGGCTAATCCGCGATCACATGCAAATGCTCACGGCTCAGAGCATTTTAGCCAGTTGAAACCCCCGGTGAATGCTCAAAACTCGCCTTCCGGCGCTGATACCTCCTTTTCTGCCCGATCAGGGCTTTTGGCAGACGAAGTGGCTGGAGAAGGGAGTGAGTTAGAAGTGTCTGAAAACGAAGATATTAACCGCCCAAATCGCTTCCATGGGCCCGCAAGCACGTGGCGGAATCATACGTACGAAGAACGCCAGCTTGCCGCCGCCTTTGCTCAGCAAAGGGCCAACAACTTGAGCATCCATTTGTACAATGCGCATGCGTTAAAGGCTCGTGCTCGCAGGCCCAATGTTCCAAATATCACTCCATGGACCAGCAAGCGCCGATGGGTGGCTCCTGATCAGCCCAAAGAAATAAATTTTCAGCCAGATCCAAATTGGACTGCTTGGCCCCTGCCACCGGATGAAGTGCCGAGACGGGGAGAGGACTTTGGTGCAGCTTTACCGATTGATGAAGATGGAGAAACATACCGGAAAGATGTACCCTGGACGCCAAGCGCAGATTTGCACCAGGAAATGCTGGCGCTGATGCTGAGGAAAGCAAAAGATAGGTTCATGCGGCGCCAATGGACCGAATCTGAGCTGCGTCTCCAGCATGGCGACTGGACCAGATTGAGCAACGAGAATCAGCATGCCAGTGTAGCAGAAGGTGGCCCGGATGATTTAGAGACAGTCGATGTCGAAAGTGAACCACCGGCAAGGCCCAACATATCCGAGCGAACATTCACCTCATCGGATGTTCCAAAACCAAACTTCCTAGCTGACGACGAAGAAGCCGATATTATGTTACGATCCAGCATCCGGAACATCTTGACTAAACTTGATGAGCTGCTTTTGGGGCTTCACAAGAGCCGGCATGGCCATCGCCGCGGAACTTCGGGTTGGAGATTCCATCTTGCCACCCGCGCATCAAATCCTCGGCCGAAAGTTGCATCTAGCCGCGACCATTCAGGAGCGCGCCCCAACAAACGCCGTGAGACTTCCGGTGGACCTGTAGACCTTGCTGTAGCGTCGAACTCTAGTAGTTCTGATTACAGTGAGTCTGAGAGTTCTGCCGCAAATCGGAAGAGCCGCCGGCCGTCCGGCCCCTCAACCCATCCTCTTGGACTTCGTGACTGGAGTGAGATCCTTGGTCTCGCGTCCCTCGTCGGCTGGAATCCGGCCGTGATTGATCGCGCCGCGCGAAGATGCGCATCATTGTTTGGCGAAGGCATTTCATTTCGCACAATGCCGGAAATGGCAGTAGATGATTTGAACGATAAAATTATACACTATGTTCCTGAAATGATACCAGCATCCTCTGAATTAGGATCAGGATCTGAAAGCGAGAGAGAGGAAGGTAGCATTCTCGTGATTGAAGGGTTGTTCTGCCCGTTCCAGAACTGCGCACGTCATCACGCAGCGTATGAAAAGGCCTGGCGGTGGCGAGAACATCTGCGCCGCAGTCACAAGCTTCGACCAGATGAGATCGAGAAGGTCGAGTCTGGAATAGACAGACCTTCGAAGTCCTCCAATGGCAAAGATGGAAGAGCTGCTCAATCATCCACCACAACAAACATGAAGATGGGAGGTATACACACTGATGACTTTCTCCAGCCAATACGCTGCTGTAGAAGAAGAGGTAAAGACAAAAGACCGCGACGACGAAAAAATATTGCAGAGCATGTCTCAAAAGAACTAAGATTAGCGCTAAACGAGGAGCGACCTCAGGAACATCACATTGAGTCATCTACTTGTAGCAATGTTCAAGCGGTGTAGGATGAGAACAAATTCAATGCAAAGGACATGACAAACGGATGCAGCTGAAATGGCCTGTGAAAATGCGATATTACTTTTAGGCTTGTGAACAAGACATAACCTGACCAATGGAACCTATTGCTTGCATGGCACAGCACCCTAAACGCGATAAACAGACATCAAGCCCGGTGCAAGATGCAGGGTTGCACAACATGTGATAGACAGGCACCAGCCGTGGGACTTATGCGACCTGTCACATCGAACATATAAATATCATCGAATTTGCATTTTTCATGCATTTGCGTTCTGACAGCCTTTCATCACAAATACATCTTCAGTCGACGTTCAGTCATTGAACATCGTGCATATGATATCGCACATGACGATTTGGATTTATCAGCACCAATCGCAATTGTCGGCCACATATCTCAATTATCCCACATTAGCTACGCAAATCTGACATACCACAAAGATGACAGAGAACGAATTTTCCCCTCGCGAGCTCGAGATTATGTCCAAAGCGTGGACATGCATGACAGAGGAGCCAAAGGTATGCCCTCAATAACTAAGATTCCTTCGCAATCTTGGTGCATAGCTCACGCGCTCTTCTATAAGGTTGACTATGATAAATTGGCCGATGCCTGCGGAATGACCAATCCACGTTCTGCCTCCAACGCTTGGGGCAAGATTAAGAAGAAAATAATTGCCCGCGCAGGAAATTCTATGAACAGTAATGGCCGTGAGGCAAGTACCACTACCCCAAGCAAGAAGCGAAAAGGCAAGACAGATGTGAACAATGCCCAAGAATCCCCGACCAAGAAGCAAAAAGAGGACAACGTAAAGGTCAAGGCCAGCGAGGGGTATGAAAATACTGAGATCGAGGATGGTGGCGAAGACTCGCCAGTGCAGTTGGAATAATAAGGTGTTGATGAACAGCTGCAATGAGAAAATTGATTAACTGTGAGTTATTGCAACATCTTAATCGGCAAGTGTGATAAGAGATCTGTATTGATCATTTTTGACAATGCACAGCTAACGCCGACCATTCATACGGGAGTCTTTTTCCTGCCTGAGTAGAAGCCGATGGTGAAGTGAAACAATTGTAGTAATGCTTGTATCTACCGATATTTGGACTTGGTAACCTTTTGGGCAATTGCACATCTATTTGGAAAGCAAATTGAAGGCCAGAAACTTGAATTCCCCCGCAAGTAGAAAAATTCCTTTTCATTTACGAATGCCAATATTTGCCATTGGAAACAAACCGTTTTGTCCAATGCTCTAACGTATATGTGAAACGTAATAAATCATCTTGCCGCTCTTATGGTTTCAATGGCAGCTTTATGTCTCCAAGAATCTAGGTCCTAGTGCTCACGATCAATTGCCCATGCCTGCATGAGGTGAGGCTGACTCGTTCCAAGCATGTGCTCTTTCCAGGCACTGCAGCATGTTCTCATCATGATTCTTGGACGCATAGACCCTGTGCCAACTCAAGATTTCTCCTGTAATCGATTCTTATCCCTTGGAATTGACAATTTTGTCATATGCCAGTTCTCTTCTAGGGGACAGCATTGCATCATTAGACACCACGATTAGCCGCTGGCAGTCCAGTATTTGAGAAAATCGAAAACCATCTTGACAGATTCCCTTATAAACTGGCTACCTGTCGATATTGCACCACGTTTAGTGCCCGAAAATTTGAACTTCTTCCCGACACTCTTATATGTGGTTAAACTCCATTTCATCTTGATTGCAAGCTATATGCTGAAAAGCTCGGCTTCAAAAATGGCAAGTCTGCTAAAGCATCTTGACATATTCTAAAGAAGTAGCTTTGAAAGTTTCTGAGAGCAATGCTTCCGGTAAATTACTTGGATTTCCTCTTCTCATGGGGCCAAAAAATGAACACTTCAAAGCTACATCTGCCATTTCACCCCTGATAAAGAGAATTTATACGGTAATTTGTAATCGCAAAGTCGACAACGACGGCTCCGAAAGCGAGTTTGAGAAAAATGAGGTGGTTGAGCCAAGTAGGAACAAGAAGAAAGGTCGAAATATTCCTGGTAGTGGAGTCTCCTGTCGAGACGATGAAGGTAATGAGTATGAGATTCAAGGCCAAGCGGACCAGTTAAAGACGGAGACTATGAATTGAAGGTGAAAAAATGGGTATCCACATCATCATGATGATTATTACGCGGACATAAGCAGTTGTGAAAGGCCAAGCATGTGTCATGGGCCGTGGATTGATGTGAAAGCACCCTTCACGGTTTTCAGACTCTTAATCTCACTTCCACAGGAGCACAAGAGACTCCGAAGGTTTTGTTAATGCGCCCATTGTTTGCCGTGGCCAAGTCTCGGTCCAGTACTGTGGCATAATATCATTTTAACTGCCTTACAATGCAATAACCGACTCCCGCTCCGGCGTACAGTTCTGGAAGTGTGTCAGAAGATTGGGTAATGGATCAGGATATGTTTGGGGATTTATTTCCTAAGCAAATCCTTGGACCTTCCGAAAAGGGTAGAAACAACCAGCCTTTTCCCAAAAGGCAACTCCGTTTTGCGTCTTCCCAGCGGTTTGGCTTGTATTCCAGCGCATTTTCTACCCAAATTTTCTTACGCTTATGCATTGCGTAGATATTTCACATTACCTCTTGCCCTTGCATGACTGCTATGGGAACGCCGCTACTCAGGCCTCCCCTTGAAGGTAGAACTATATTCCTCACAGAGATTCTGGAATTCAAAGGAAGAGGCAAATAAAAACGCGGACTGTAAAGCAATACGTGTTGAAGGTATTTGCAGTGTTTGAGATTAGTGAAGTCCCAAGCTCTTCCGAAGGCTGTGGGAATCTCTTCAAGATGATACTTCGAAGCTTTTGGAAAACATCATGATGTTGACCTAATTGAACAATGTACAAAAGAGGTCAATTATCTTGGGGTTCTTCTCTATGCGATCCTGTTTCAGAGCTTGTTGCCGAACTTGATTAGACACGCCTCTGATCGTCACACAGTCTTGAAATTCCTTGCTGTTCTTAAGAAGATACAATTGCCTCAGCCTTACACAAAGAACCCTAGAATAGCTATAAACGTACTAGGCGTTCGCAAATTGGGTGCTAGAAACAGAATTGCCAAGTTCTCTGTTGGCACCGCTCCCTTGAGATGTTTTTGCAAACATGAATTCCGTCGGAGAATCGATACTTGTACCGAAAAGAAACGTTCTTTCAGTGTCGACCATGTAGCGGGAAAGCAAAGGCCTGATGTTCATCGTTTCAGTCCATCCTCTATCATCAAGAGATCGAAAAGCTTCAAAAGGTACCTTTGGGGAAAAATCGGTGGCTTTTAGGTAGCTGTCGAGCTCTCACGAGAACTGTGGTCGGAATAGAGTTCGACAGTGTTGACAGAAGGCACCATGAGATACGAGTATGCTATCACCAAACATGGGTCCGAAAACGCGATGAAGGTGCCCTCCGATGAATCAGTTTTCAAAATTCAGACAATAATTGTTTCTACGTTAGTGTTATTAATGGTCTCGAATATTTTCATGCTATCTAGCGTTGTCCATCCGATTGTGGGATGCTCTAGTAGCAATAAGCGCATGCGTTCTGTCTGAACTCTATGGCAATTCAACATCCTGAGCTTTGTAGGCATGCTGGCAATTGTGAGATAAGGCAAATGCGGCAAAGTGGCGAGCCGAATCTATCAGCGAGGTAACGTGGTATGTGAGGAAATATCCAATGATCATGATAATGCTAGGTAGCATGTGAAGAGCTATCTCAAAGAGAATGTCGAGATCTCATCAGAGGATAAACGTGGGTTGATCACTGGTATGGGGCGTGGAGTGGAAAGACCGAGTGCTATATCAAAGCGAGACCGCTTATGATTTATGCATATTGAAATCTGCCGATGGCGGCGGACTCGGTGGCACATGACGGGCCATTTTCACACAGATAAAAATCTTTACGTATCATGGAGTAATCGGTGTTCTCCTGTCAATATATTGAAGCCAATGAGGGTGTACTTCAAGTCTAATATGCCAATATATTATGATCGCCAACTCCTGTGCTGAAGGCACCTAACTTACAGCTTCATGCCTAGTGCCTTGTGCACACGCAATGCCTGCCGGATGGAGAGGTCCAACATAATCTCTTCGCTTCCCCCCGGAATGGCATAGGCACGCACATCCCGATAAAGTCTCTCGATCTTCGCACCCTGCCCACCTCTACTGTAGCTCAAACCACCAAAGATTTGACTGGCTTCTCTTGCGCAAAACTCAAACGTCGTGGTCGCTTGTGCTTTGAGGCCAGCAATGGCGCCACCCAGCTTCAACATGGCCTCCATTTCAGACATCTTTTGGGCCTGGTAGATCAAAGACTCGAGCCAATTGTACGAGGCTTCGATCTGTCTCGCCATGTGCGCAAGTTTAAGACGGATGACTGCGTGATTTATAAGTTTCTGGCCGAAAGTTCGACGCTTGTGGGCGTATTTAATGCTTTCTTCGTAGCACACTCGGCTGAAACGCAAGCATTGGATGATGATGCCAATGCGCTCATGATTGAAATTGGTCATGATCACCTTGAAACCTTGATTTTCCTTGCCAATCAAATTTTCGACAGGGACTTTGACGTCTTCGAAGGTTACATAGGTTGTGCCGGAAGACCAAACACCCTGACAGTCCATGCGGCGAGTGCTGACGCCACCCATGCTCCGTTCGATGAGAAGAACGGAAATACCATTCATGCCTTCACCCCCTGTACGAACGGCTGTGGTGAAGTAGTCACACCTAGGACACGTCAGCCGAACACAGCTGGTAAGAAATTGGGAGGGGACTCTACGCACCAGATACCATTGGTGATCCACTTTTTCTCGCCGTTGACGATATAATGCTTGCCATCTTCGCTAAGCTTCGCCTCGCACGTCAGATTTGCTACATCAGATCCGGCATCCGGTTCCGTGATTGCCAAGCAGATGCGCTTATCACCGCTCAAGATGCCAGGGACAATGCGGTCAACCAGCTCCTTCTTGCCGTGCCGAACTACTGGAGGCCCACCAATGCCGAACCCTCCAATGACATTCCAAACAAATCCACCCGAACCCGACCGAGAAAGCTCATCCGTCAGTAGCATCTCGTGGAAGAGATCCCACTTCTCCGGTGGCACGGATTTGACTCTCCTGCCACCAGCAAGGTGTTGTGGGTATGGATGGAGACCAAGCAGGCCGGCGAGGTAACCACGCTCACCCATGGCCTTATAAATGCTATCCGGCACCTTTTTGGCCTCATCCCACTCAGTAACATTGGGCATAATGTACTCCTCCATCCACTGCCTGACCTCGTCGCGGAGATCTGCGTGGCTCTGATTGAAGTAGGGAGAGTGATAGCTCTGATACCACGCAGGATCTGCGTATGGCACGAGGTCACCATACGGGTCCAAAGCTTCGGACTCTTCTTCGACTACCGGACCTGGCGTTTTTTTCTTCTCTTTCTTCTCATCTGATGACGGCGTGGCAGGCGGAGACGGAGGTGCGGCTGGCTTGGGCTTGGAATCTAAAGATCCGATTTGGAGCTGTTTTTGGTATTTTTTGAGGATGGACTCGTTGTGGTACTTCCAGAACTGCTTGCTGGCATCTTTGCCGGCTACCCGCTGAAGAACTGTGATGTTTTAGTTCGATGAAGTTAGCAATAAAGTTTTGTTGTCGCGCGTACTTTTCTTTCCGCCTGGATGCTCGTCTTGAAATTTCGTGAGATCGTACACGTCTTGGTCCACGATGACCCAGAGATCGGTGGGCTTGTTGTGCGATGCCACATCGCCTGCGGCGAAGACCTTAGACATGGGGATGTTGGTGTGGTGGGAGGATGGTGGAGGTGCCGGCGGTGGTGTAGATGGTGAAAATGGATGAGTGTTGGGCACTAATGCCTGCAAAGGAAGAAGTGGGCGGTAACGACGAGCGGCAGGAGAACGTAGATGTAAAGATCAGAATAAGAATACTACTATATCTGCCGATCACGAGGCATGTGTAGTGGTCACGATGGGTCCATTCCTCGGCTTTCACATGCATTTGCATGTGCTCACACCATGCACAATGAGATCAGCCTCCGAGTCCAGCCCCAGCCAGCCGCGGAGCCTCAAGTTCGGCTCTTTACGCTCGTAAGACTCGAATATGGTACCTTTGATTGGACCAGATCGTGTTTGATGATGTCGGATTCCGTTTGGTCTGTTTTACGTTCTCCGTAGCCATCGGGAGGAGGCCATTCTCATTCCTGGAGGCCGAGGCAAACGCCGGCCCACATGCCGAATAGAGAAAAGCCAAAAGTAGGCTCTCGCTTACCACGGCTGCTCGAAGGGACGACACCTGGCTTGAAGGCGGAACCGGCTTTATTTGACGAGCGGAGATGGATGTGGTGGGTGGACGGCATTCTCCAAAGTCGCCAAATGGCGTCAAGGAGGGGGAGGGAAAGCGTTCAGCGCCGCCGGAGTCTCCAGTAACAGAGTGGAATCGCCGCTGGATTATCATCTCTTTTTGGGCGGTGATAGTGTGTCTGGGCCTCCCGCATTGGATATGGACGACCTCAATACACAGGTCAGATCTGCCATTAGATGTTATGAATGAATGGGCAGAGGGAAAGGTATTGTGAATCGTCTAGGGATTCAGGGGTCTCAGCTGATCATCCACAGAGATGTCAAATACGAATTCCAATTCACATTAAGCTCATTACGCCAGGGATTGATCAAGAAATTGGAACCGCCGTCGTCTCAGAGACACAGGACATTTTAAATGGCCTTCCGGGCTTCGATTCATATCAGTTCAAACTTTCACAAGGAACTCACAATGAGAGCGTTCTGGTCGACAGGGAGCACGATCCGCCTTTTACAGTTCTTTTTGAGAATGTCGGCGGCAATGAACTGAGGGCGAGCTTGAGGACCTGGGAACCAGTTCTGGATGTCCATCATGGAGAGATTCGCGGCGAAGATGTCGATCGTCTGGCCCAGTTCATCGCCGCTCAAGTCCAGCAGGCTTTCGAGTACGAGCAAAAATCTCTTTCGTACCTCCTCGCAGGCACGCCGTTCATGTCTGGAAGTGACAGTTCATTGAGCCCGGAGGAGAAAGCTATGCTTGCCGCCAGGACTACAAGAGCCTTCAAGTTTTCATCTACATATCATTTGACCTTCTCTTTGTTTTCGTCGTCAAGCTCGCCATCAGCATGGGACATAGATGACGCGTTGAACAAATACGTGAAGCCGCTTCTGAATGTGCTCTCTCGAATAAATCGATTTACAATTGATACTCAGGTGCAACTTCATGCGTCCTTGTCTCCATCGATTGCCGGCCCGCGATTTGATCCAACATCCGGCAAATGGCAGCTGGACAGAACTGATCTCGGCGGCTTCATTAATGCTGCTGAGTGGCCACTCAGTCCAAGTATTGGAGCCGGACCCACCATTAACTTTGTGCTCTATATTCCATCGTCAGAGCAGAGGCCACTCGAAATCGCTGGAACTGGTGGCACCAGCTGGTTGATTCCGCAATGGGGCGGTGTTCATATCCTGAATCCCAGTGGAAAGCAAGTCGACAGGCTGACTACTGCGGACCTGGAGCCCGCGATGCTCACATTCGCTGAACAATTAACTGCCTTAGTGGGTCTACCGCCTTCTCCTCCATCGCTGTCGATGCGACTGGCAAGCTTAACGCGTGAGAGAGCCACTTCGCTGATACTGTCGGCATCATCGACACTGGGGGCGCTTTCAAGGCTTACACTGAAGCTCACCTCCATCGCAATCCCTGATACGGTCGCTAAGTCGGTCGATGAGACCATCCTGCGCTTAGATCAAGCTTGTCTGGATATGCAGGAAGGCCGCTTCGAACGTGCTTTGGAAAACACCCGCATCGCGAATGATGAAGCTGAGCGCGCATTCTTCGAACCTTCCATGGTTGGACAGGTCTACTTCCCGGATGAGCACAAGGTCGCTATTTATGTCCCGTTACTCGGGCCCATGGCCGTGGCCCTGGTGATGGCCTTGTTAAAACAGCTTCGAACGTTCAAGGCGGGGAAATTGAAGTCGGCATGATTGTGCGAATTCTGATACTTCTCGCAATTTAAGTTATACTCCTCCATTGCGTTCTCTCAAGAGAGCATGCCAGCGATCTGGATGAGTACAAGTAGTGCACTTTGCCGCGGATGCCATCTTCTTTTCTATACATACCTCAAGGCTGTCTGCAACACGTCCTCTACATTTGGCAAGCATCCCTTCCTGAAAGGTCTTCTGAATCGGACCGTGTAGCTCCCAAAGCTGAAAGCAAAGGTATTCAGGGTCGCTGACCGCTAATGTCCCGATCTCCGGCTTCAGAAACGGCGCAATTCGCTTTCCAGGGTTCTGGTCGCTGCTGCAGCAGGAATGTTCACAAGGAAAATGGCATTCGGTGTCACTTCTTCCCGAATGTAACTGAGGAGGCCTTCGCAAAGTCAATTCGTTTCCTTTATTATCGGCTTGAGCCGTAACTATGTCAATGGCAATATCTCCAAGGGCCAGGAAGCGCTGGGTCGATTTGTGGATGTGGACCGAGTTCTAGAGCACTGCTGACTTAAAAGATATGCCATCCAACTCCCGACGAGAGAGAAAGGGAAATCGGATAAAGACGAAGTCTTCACGATTCGGATGTGACCTGACTCTGGTATGGTCATTCAAGGTGAAAGACACTATTCGAGCTGTAGCTTTTGGCGTCACATTCAGTGTAACTCAGACAAGATTTATGATGGTATTCATCTGGGCAGGATCAGCATCGATGTTTCCGATCTCTCAATAGCCTACCGTAGCCAAAATTTTTGTATTTCTACCACAAAGCTTCCCAGAGCGCCACAGCGCCCCGTATCGAGGTGACTCACAATCATTGATCGGAGCTCTACCGGCCAGCCTGTGATGTGTAAGGTATCAGCAGTGTTCATAATGCGTCCATTTTGTTCTCTGGCACGTTGATATTTGACGCAGGGGATGCTTTTAATTGACTGTCTACAAATGGCGGTCTTGGCGGTCATACGAAGCCCAAGGTCACTTCATCTGCGGACACGAGGCTGCCACCGTGTGGCATGTCCTGGATCGGATTTGTCACCAGCGCTTAGGGATAAAAGAGAGAGATACAGGGAGGCTTCATTCGATATGATAGCAAAAGCCACTGCAATAAGAGACGATTTCGGCGAGAAATTCGGCCAGAGATCATGGTCGTCGCTCAAACATGACAGCTCGGAAAAGCCTTTTCCTTATCTCTTTCTCTCTCTCTCTCTCTCTCTCTCTCTCTCTCTGTGTGTGTGTGTGTGTGTGTGTGTGTGTGTGTGCGCGCGCTTGTGTCTATGTGCGCCTTCAGTTCACTCTATGCGAACAATCTCAACCAGATATTGGACGCACACATAAAATACCATAAGCACAATAATAAAAGGCACCCTTACATGCTTAGTCGTGAAAGGTCGTTCATTCAATTTACATCGTATCGTCCCTCTACAGGATCCTGAAGCATTCATGCTCAAGATCTTGCGCACTTCAGGAGGTAATGTGTCCAAAGCCTGTCCCCCGCCGTCAACTCCCAAATTCCAGCCCATCGTCGTGTACCCGCTTCATTGTTGCACCTCCGCCAATCGCGACTCTTATACATAATACTGCCGCCTCGAGCTCGACCGGTGGCTCCGGCTTGGGCCGTATCCATAGTCCCGGCTGCTACGATAGTCCCGACTGCGCGAGCGATGACGACCATGGCGAGAGGAAGTTCGGTAGGTGCGCTTCTCGACCACACGCTCTTCGCCGCGATGATTGCGGTGGACGAGGAGAGCCAGGAGCTGAATCGCAGCTGCATTAGTGAAAGAACAGTAACCGTTGATGTTCCGTCCTGCACTTACGAAGGTGATGAAGAAGGCGATGATGTTGATAATGCCGAATGCGAACGACGCCTTGAGCATCGCGCAGGTTTTGTTCGTGCTTACCGAGAGGGAGAATCCCGAGCCATTGACGCTTGCGCTCGCATTGGTGCAGTTGGCGTTGGCGATGAAGCGCAGGTAGTAGACACCCGCGATCAGGGCGCCCACGATACCCAGGTCGAAGAGGGCGACGAAGAAGGCGTCGTGTCTCGCGCGCAGGTAGTCAACGACGGTAAAGAAAGCCCACGCCAGCGCTATCACCGCGGTTATGAAGAGGACTAAAATGTAGTCCGGGGTGAGGAGATTTTGATGGACATATTGGTGGACGAACCAGCCGAGCATGCCTGCGCATATGCATTAGCAAGGTGATGGGGGGAGGGTGGGGGAGGGTATGCTGGGATGTGGATGAGATTGGGGATGGGATGGCCGTACCGACTATGGGCACCAAGGTGATGATCTCGAACATGCGCCATGAGAGGAAGAGGAAGCCGGAAAGCACCATACTGGCCGTGGAGTTGCTGAGATGGATGCGATCGTTGGTGAAAGAGTTGCGCGGCCGGCAGCGATTGAATGAGTGAGCTCGGTCTACGTATGCGCCGCCACTGCGAGGCCTTGATGATCACCGTCGCACAACTGCCGACAACCCAGTACTTTCCACGTGATGCACTACGAGGCCACCAGCAAGCACGCAGAAGGCAAGAATCTCGACGACGACGACGACGACGACGACGAACGACGAGTAGGTCTTATCGCAAGCGCATATCTCGGATGGCTGGAACGATGCGACAACAACTTCCTGACCGGGTGGCGTGCAAATAGATTGCCCCGACGTCAGCACAATCCTACGATGCAATATGTATGTACAAAAACAAGAAAGCGCCTGAGGCCAAGAAGGGTGGAGTTTGATGTACTGCAAGAGCAAACTGCCAATGGTCGGCGGATGTGGTGCTATATATTGCCCATGACGACGGCTGGCTTCACCCGCCATCCCACTTTCTATTTGAGATGGCGGGGGAGCGGCGCCACGTGCCGTAGCACGCGAGTGGTGTATACTGGTGAAACAGGATCTTGGGAAAACATTGGCTGCGGATGATGAAAAAGAAGAAATGCACTTACATTCACATGCAAACCTGCGCTCGAATTTTCAGACTATAAGGAGAATTTTGAGAGGACGCATCGCACAGTGTGAAGACAGAGGGCTTATGCGTTGCTATGTATGTGGTTTGCGCAATGTCAGCGAAATGACGTCAGATACATCGGCCGCTTCGGGTGTGCACTGTTCCATTGAGTGTGTGAAAGATATAGGGGGACGCTCAAACACTGGTAAGAGATGGAACGTGATATAGGAACCGATACTGATACATTCGTTGATTGATTGAGGAAGAGAAAACTAAGCAAATCATATGGAACATTTTGTCTTGCCAAGCCGGGTTTGTAGTGCCTCAGGCACCCACAAACCGTCCTGAATTGCCCAATTTCAATCAAGGGTGAAACTTTTAGACACGTCCTGACTCCATGGTCACTAATAACGACAAGATATTGCACATGCGCACCGACGCCGCTTATGCTACTGAGAAAAGCGTTCTCAAGTATCGTGGATGATGGTCGATGGCATGATTCGCCGGCTCGAAATGTCACCAAAGCAATGTGTTCCACGTTGCTCGTGTATGACACTCCTCGGGGACTGACCAAAATTATTCTTCTCATAAACTCATTACCGTTGTAGCGCTGCATGTCACTCCGCCGGTGACAATATCATCACTCGGCTTGTCTGTTCGCATGAAGAAAACATGCTCGGTTCTGCACGCATGATACGGTGCAGACCATAAGTGACCTAAGCACAGATGGGGGCCTTTCATATTTCGATTTTCACCTCCGCTCTGCAGTACATATTCTCTGTCACCCTGTCACCCTTCTCCGGGTTGGATATGCGGAGAGACTGACAAAGTGGGTCGCACCAATGATGGGGAGAGTACAAATTGATAGGCCCGTGTCTAACTTCGGTGGCTTACGGTCGTTGATTGGCACTTCAGAGATTTATGTACTGGCCGATCCGTGAAGAAGTTGTTGGATCATACCGGTAGAGGCACCACTGTAGGCCTGCAGTAGAGTCCAGCATTAACTAAGATTAACCTGTATTTTCCGACAGCCTGGTGGTTCGTTTGTTCCGTCAATGTCAAGGCCTTATCTGCTGGTCCTAAAGAACCCCTCGACTTGCACACATGAGCTGTCATCTCTGCTGCGATTGACTCCAGGCATGCCTCATGGCCTGGGAAAGGGCTTCAGTTGCGCAAAGCAGGGGCGGCGATATTCACGTCCCGCCGCCGAGTGACTGCACTTACCAGATCAGCCAGAATTCTCTGTCCTGTTCGGACAGAAAGGTGTGGCGCAATATGGGCGTGCAGTTCATCGCCGATCCAGAAGAAAGTCACTCGGGCCACCACCATGGACGATGTGCACGCCGCAGCGTAGATGAAGCGCTGCGTCCCTTTGACGCCCTCGCCGGGAAAGATGACTTTGGCGAAGTTCAGCCCTCCCATCAACTCGAAGGGGGATAATTGGTAATTCGAAAACACATCCACACGGATGGGAGGCTCGACCTCAAGATGTCTCGGTCCGAATGAGCGCGCCCCAAACGGCAGCGAGCTTGGTCAAGCACCGTACTGCGCTCGTTTGTGCTCTTCGCCCGCCGGTAACACAGAATGCCTTCAGCGAATGCGTAATTCTATAAGGTCGTACCTCGAACGGGCATCATTGCGTGCCTGTAAGGGGGGTGGATGTACTTATGAGCCAAACATTTGTCTTCATATGCGGGAGGGCAGCTCAGCCCAATTCTGGGCTCCCTGAGCATCCTCCAGAACATTGATGCCACGCTGAAGCGAACAGATTAGCAGATGGATCACGCACTGCTGGGGGGTGACGACGGTGAAGACGGACACAGTTTGCGAATGAAACTTTGAGTATCGGTGTTGCGACATGGGAAGGGTGTGACGACGCATTATGGCCTTATATTCCCTAGTATCTATGTATAATTTGATGGAAGAGAGCACCGATGAGGTTTTAATATTCCACGTTTTGCCTGTGCACAACTCCTTTGCGTGGCCCATTCGACAAGCCAGTCTCGGTCTTGGCGCTACCGACCTCCCAACTCCACACCTCTTAGAAGATAAAACTACGCAGTGGAGAAGCTGCTTGCAAACATATCAGAACAAACGGCCCTCGAGGTGTGTTCAGTGTCCCTGGGCATATGGCGATCAGTCAAAAGAGAAAATTACAATGGCCTCTCTAACCTTCTCATTTTTCTCGCGGCCATGGCTAGTTTTCGTGGTGTCAATCTTCCTCCGCATTGTGCTCCTGGTCTATGGTCGCTGGCAAGATGCCCACAGCCCTGTCAAGTATACCGACATCGATTATCTCGTCTTCACAGATGCGGCGCGCTTCGTGGCTCGCGGTCGAAGTCCATATGAACGGGCCACGTATCGATACACGCCCTTGCTCGCTTGGCTGCTCTACCCGACGACTTGGGGAGGGTGGTGGTTCGAATTTGGCAAGGTGGTCTTCGCTCTCGGCGATGTGGTGACGGGGTATCTGATCTACCTCATCCTGCGACAGCATGGGAGCGATGGACATGCGAGCGGATTGGGAACGGAACGGAGTATGAAACTTGCGTCCATTTGGCTTTTGAACCCCATGGTGGCGAATATCTCCACCCGGGGAAGTTCGGAAGGGTTGTTGGCCGTGATGGTTGTGGCTCTCTTATGGGCTGCGCTGCAGAGGCGGTTGGCGGCAGCGGGGTGTCTCCTTGGACTCGGGGTACATTTCAAAATCTATCCGTTCATCTATGCGGCCAGCATCTTCTGGTGGCTCAGTCCAGAAAATTGGGGGCAGGTACTACGCGGCCGCGGCTCGCTCGGCAGATCAGCATCAGACTGGGTATACGGTCTATTCAGAAAGGAGAGGATCCTTTTAGTCTTTTACAGCGCGCTGGTGTTTTTAATGTTGAGCGGGTGGATGATCATGAAGTGAGACATCAACTGCATGCTATTTCGCTGGAATCTGCGTACCTACGTGCTGACAGAACCACCAGTTATTCAATGGATTTCGTGAAGCATACATATTTATACCACTTCACCCGAATCGACCATCGACACAACTTTTCAGTCTACAATACGGTGCTGCATCTCAACTCGGCATATCCTGATCAAGCTTCAAGTTTCAAAATAGAGTCTCTAGCATTCGTGCCGCAACTCTGCCTCTCTGTGTTGGCGATCCCGTTCTATCTGTCAGAGAAAGACCTCGCCGGCACAATGCTTGCACAGACGTTTGCATTTGTGACGTTCAATAAAGTCTGCACCAGTCAGGTGAGAATTCCCACTGCTATTAACCTGGATTCGTGGCTGATCGTGAGACAGTATTTCCTCTGGTACATGGTATTCCTGCCGTTTTATTTGCCAAACTCGTCGTTCTGGCGTAAACCCCGCTTGGGCATCGCAGCGCTTGTGCTCTGGGTGCTTGGCCAAGCAGCATGGCTGCAGCAGGGGTTTGAGCTCGAATTCATGGGCAAGTCGACGTTTGTGCCGGGACTGTGGTTGGCGGGCATAGCTTTTTTCCTCATCAATTGCTGGATCCTAGGCGTCATTGTAGCAGACATCGGCTCGTCCGGCGCTACTACTGTCTCTCCTTCAGCAGGAGGTAAACTGAAAAAGGATCGGTGAGAAGGTGGCGAGATGCACACGCGTCAGCTTCCAATGGCCTTCACGCAACCCATTGCGGCTCCAGCGGCGACACCACCGAGAACCAACATCTGCACACCATTCTTGAGGCAAACCCAGCGATTACTTTCACCAACGAGAGAAGTTTTTGTCCAACCGAAAGCGAAAAGCGCTAGCGCCATAATGAGAACACTGCCATAGAATCCATGCTGGACGCTAGAGACGAATAGATATGGAACCAGGGCCACCAGCCCACCGACAACGTATCCCAAAGCAATGGTCAACCCAGACAAGTACGCCTTGGATGGAACAAAATTGGCCTCTGCGAGCTGGTGGTGGAAATGCATGAGGAAGTCGACCATTTGATGAGGCGAGGCAAGAAGGGCGGCGCTCATATCCTGCAGTGCTGTATCCGGGAAGTCATACTTGGAAAATGTGGACTGCACCATGCCGGTGGCTCTATGGTGATCGTTGGCAACAATCGCCTTGGTTTCCGACAAAGCGGCTTGATAGGCTTCCGCTTCGGATTTGGCGCCGAGATAGCCTCCCAATCCCATGCTAATACCTGATCTCACCACTTCGCATTAGGTATGGAGTTCATTTGGCTTTCGTTCATTATGGGATCGCAACCTACCACCCGCAATGAGTTCCGCGAAACCTCCATAGATCACCACTTTGGTGTCCCCCAAAGCCGAAAGGCCAGCCGTCAACGCGAATGGCACAGTGAGGCCATCCGACAAGCCGATCGTCGCGTCGCTGATGATGCGCGGGCTGATCCGAGTTGGGAGAAAGTGATCCTTGCTATCGTATGCTGTAGCCTCTGCTTTCTCATACCCAGAATCGGCAAAGCTGCCGCTCTCAACGTCGATGCCCGACGCCTGTAGCCCAGTGTATCTCCCATGGTCATTGGCCGTGATTGAGGGCATAAGCGACTTCACCAAGAGTGCTGCCATTGAATGCTATAGGGGACTTGTTGCAGGCGTGAAAGCCTGCCGTGAATGGGTTCAGCGAATGAGAGCGGTGATGACGCGAAAGAGCCATTCAACCAAGCAGGCGAGTGAGCCTCGGGGAGGTGGGGTGAAAAGAGAGAGGTGGGGGGGGGGGGGGGGGGGAGGGGAGGGGAGTGGAGGGAAATACGTTTAATATTTACCAAGTAACTAGATGTATTGGCTCGTCGATTATCGAATGCGATTTGTGTTTAGCGCAAACACGTGGGCTTGTTCAATGAGGAAGGTCATCAACTGGGAAATTCCAGTGGCGTTCCTCTTGAACCAGTGGCGCCCGCGCGGCAATGCAGCATCCAGAACTTACAATATTTCTCGTTCCTTTTGCCTACCTTCGAAGTGCAGGTTACGAAGCGAATTGCGGGACTGTGACAAGTCTAGAGAGTCCATGGGAAGAAGGGCCGCTCCCCATGACGATAACCGCCATGACACATTTCGGTGTGCCAAGTCTTCACGAAGATACTACATGTGAGGATCGATAAACATTTCCTAATGACGTCGGATTATCGCAACAATCTATGTAGGATAATTAAAAGCGATGAGAGAATACAACAATGGTTCATCTCTGAAAGATGGTCTAGTTGTTGACGTCGTTCACAGCATAGCCCGGAGGCGGATGTTGACCATCTGGAATCACCACGCTGTCGGTGTAGTACGTCTTGCGCTCACCCCAAATCTCCCTGATTGCTGGCAGCACCGTGCGGCCAGTGTGCGGTGAGACGATGTTGACGTTCGGAGCGGGATACGGGGCGCTCTCGAATTGGGTGTTGAATGGTCCGGCGAAGGAGCTATTCTGGAAGATTGTCTCGTTGGGGCCGGTCACGGCTTCATTTGGTCGGATGATGTCGCCGGTCTTCTCGGCAACGAGCGAGAAAACGTTGGCTCCGACGTCCCATCTGCCGAGAGTGTGGAGGCCCCTATGAAAATGAAGACTTATCAGCAGGCTTGAGATTTGATGGCGAACAGGATTGTGATCACTTACCAGTTCGCCTCCACGGTGCTGATCTCGGAGTAGTGGTTGTAGTAAGCAGTATCATTTGTGCCTTCACGACCCGCGATTGCCCCCCCGAGAAGAAGAGAAAAGACGCGGTTACCGATCTCGTACGTCTCGTTCTCGTCAAACGTGACCAGGATAAGCGTGTTGTGCATGAAGTACTCGTTGGACATAAGCGGCTCGAGGAAGTCCCGCGTCCACTGCCCGGCGACAGTGATGGACGAGTCGTGGCCGTCATTGGTCATGTTCGGAGTGATAAACATCCATTGTGGGAGATTGCAATTCTCCAAGTCATCATAGAACTGCGTAAAGTTCTTTTGATAGGAGAGCCGGCGCGGGCTAGTGTTGACGTTGTAGAGGACCGGCGGGTTGTGCTTACGAACATAGTCGTTGGCACCCGTCTCCTGGTTGACCCACGAGAAACCTTCGAACCCGGTGTATGGCATGTGCTGTTGGTACGAACCCCAGGAGATACCCTTATCTTCGAGCAAGTCGGTGACGCTCGAAATGTTGGCGACGATCTGATTGAAGTCGTCGTTGTCCATGCCAAAGTTGTCACCCCCATGGCTTGCACAGTAGTTCGGCTCGGATGGATGCGTCACGCCGAAGTAGTTGGTCAATGTGATGGCTTTGGTGGCCAACCAGGCCATGTTGGGATCCGAGGCGGCTTTATCGAAGTCGGTGTTTTCGAGCCAGATGACTACAAAGCGGTCGAAAGCTCTGCCCGGGACATGGCTCTCAGGCCCATTGTACGTTGCAGCAGTCGCCTGAGCTGCATAGACGGCTGCTGGGCTCGTCGCGGTGTTTACGTCTGGCTCCAGTGAAGTGGAAGCAGCAGATGGATACCCTCCTGGGTGATTATGGTTTGGAGGAAAAGCAGCGACGCCTACAACAGCGAGCGCACCGAAAATGAAGGCAGACATATTCGGCCACCACCGTATGGGACAAGATGCGGGCAATCCGCTTCCTCCAGAGGATGACGAGGGCTTTTATGTATCCCCTGAACGAATCGAGTGGGCGTGGGATCCAAGATACTGGGAAGTTCATGCCTCCCATATATCACTCTCCGAAAACAACTACCAAGCCTACCTGCCCCATCCAAGGCCGTGAGGACAATGTCCCTCGCGACCGGCCATGCCTACTAGACAGGAAGGTAACAGCATGAACCGGTTATCATTTTACGGCACATCCATGGCCATTAGTCCTACGGGGGAGCACCAATACATTCTTGGGATTGGTCGAGATGAGCACATGTGCAGTGCCTTGGTTGTCCGAGAAGCCCTTGAAACCTCATGAGTTGGTCTTGGAACTCTTGGCTGGCAGAAGCATCAACAAGCTAGACCGTGTACGTTGGGCCAAGGCTATTCCTCATGGCAGGGTGTGTTCGAGAGTGCAATTGCGAGGTCCGGCACATCAATGTCCCTGATATTGGCGGCAGCTCCGGGCAAACTCACCGTTGACGAAGCAGAAGACGCGTGCTCGCAGAATGAGGTCTAATTGGCCAATACGAAGCGTTGCAGGAGGGTGCCAAATTCCGATGAGGCGCCGCAATCTGCACGGCAGCATTAACACTAAGTTGTTACGGAAGTAGTAAGTGTTGTGGATACAACTTGTGCACCGTTTGAAGATTCGTGAAGACGCGGACCGGACGACCAAATCGTCTTGGCAAACAGAGCAATCCAATCGTGTCATGCAGTGGTTGCCAGTTAGAACTCCGAAAACCAGGGCAATTGTGATGAACGAATGGCATCGTCGGCTGACAAAGAATTGTCGTACTTGCGTCTATAGACTTCGTTGGAAATATATCTCAAATATCACCAGGGCGGAAGAAGGAGGGCCGGGGGCCTATCCAGGAACGTTTGGATCGATGAGGGTTGGCAACCATCGCATTCGTCTCGGCCACTAGCGATGGTCGGAGTTGAAGGTTCCGATGAAGAGCGAGATCTCCTAAATCGCTGCGGATCCAAGGAGGAGGATGTAGCAGAGCAGGAGCAGAGACTGCTCCTGGCGAGTTGGAAAGAGAACGAGTCGGTCGAGGATGGCGCAGGCCGAACAAAGTTACCAGACAAACGAAGAGCTTGGAGTTGCAAAGGGTGGGCTACAATAACCGCTGGATTCACGGTTGCATTGCTCGTTAGTGCTGGTTTGGTGCTGCTGCTCGGTCAAGCTGCAATATCGCCAAAGAACACCCCATCCGATGTCCGGCACAACGATTACCTTCTTGATCGCACTTGGGACAATAATGCCGCGCCCCAACGTCGGGAATATTACTGGGAAATACGAGATTGCGTGCACAATCCTGATGGGGTCTATCGTCCCATGATGCTCGTCAACAATCAATTCCCAGGGCCGCTGATTGAGGTGAACGAGGGTGATACCATCGTGGTCCACGTCAACAATCAGGCAGCAAATGCCACCAGCATCCATTGGCACGGAATATATCAGAAAGGGACGCCGCACATGGACGGGACAGTCGGCGTCACGCAGTGTCCAATTGCCCCAGGTGAGAAGTTCACGTATGAGTTTAACGTGTCAGGCCAGAGTGGGACGTACTGGTGGCATGCTCATCACGGTGTTCAATCTTCTGACGGGCTCCATGGTCCACTGATCATCCATGGTCGTGGGGATTTGCATCGAGAGAGGATTTCATATGATACAGATAGGGTGATATTGGTATCTGATCATTATCACGACCTCTCGTCGGCATTGCTATGGCAGTACCTGGCCCCTGACATGGAAAATACGGAACCAGTGCCAGATGGTGGTCTAATAAACGGCCGTTCCATCCGGGACTGTGACCGGTTGCCTCAACGTAGATGCGATAATACTTCGGTTCACGTTGGCCATGCCGAATTCGATATGGCGCCTGACCAGAACCACCGCCTGCGCTTTATTAATGTGGGTTCATTTGCGGAGTTCCAAGTCCAAATTGATGAACATGAGTTGGGAATTACGGAGGTTGATGGAACTGAGGTGCATCCTGTCAATTATCATCGACTGAACATCAGCCCAGGACAACGGTATAGCGTCACCATAGCCACCACGGTCAAGACAGCAGATAGTTTTTGGTTGCGCGCCCGCATGATCACAACTTGCTTCAAAAGGCGGTCGAAGACACTCGAGCCGGATGTGTTTGGGATTCTTCGATACAGCCGGTCTGCTGACAAGCCAAAGTCGACCGACTGGGACGATAAGTTGGCTTTGAAGTGCAAAGACATGAACACAACCGAGCTCATACCAACCGAAATTCTGCCCGCACCTCCACAAGCTGATGCTTACTTCTACCTTCGCTCGAACTTTGAGATTGGGGCTTGGCGGCTCAGTCGAGGAGTGTTCAACGGCAGCTCTTGGAGAGCAAGTGCTCGATCACCGACATTGCTTCGCACATTGGACGGATTGTTGACGAACAACACATCGTTCACTCCCGTGCCCATTCCTGGCAATGGACGTGGTGCGGCTTTCGTGAACGACGTGGCCTTCGATATATCTCGAGAACTCGTTGTGCAAACGACAGGGATGCAAGTCATCGACCTTCTCATTTCAAATTTCGACGACGGCGCTCATCCTTTGCATCTCCATGGGTACAAATACTTCGTGCTCGCCGAAGGGCATGGCTACCCACCCAAGCAATCCGTGTTCGATGAACTCACACGGGACAACGTCCAGCCATTGTATGACAGCCTGGATCTCTCCAACCCGCTACGCCGTGATACTGCCTCCGTCGAAGGATTTGGTTGGATCCTCATTCGCATTGTCGCAGACAATCCTGGTGTCTGGGCTTTTCATTGCCACGTCAGCTGGCACACGGAAGCAGGCCTGCTCATGCAGTTCTTGACTCGCTCCGATGAGCTTGCAAAGCTGGAGGCGCCTGCAGCAAGTCTGAAACTATGCTCGGCGAAAGGGATTGAGCGTGGGATGGGACCGAAAGATGAGGATTACCGTGATCTCGCCAAGTGAGCCTCGCTTGTTAGCGATGGGTTCGTTATGATATCAAATATTTGACTGTGAGCCCTGATACACGCTACGGAACAGTGCGCACCGCTTGGGCACTGATTTCGAAAATGGGAAGATTCTGTGCGACATTGATTTATCGTCATTGTCCACTGCAAGATCCACTACGTGGTGCCTTTGCGGGGCGGGCTCATCACGGCAAGATGGTGCGTATGTTCTAGAGAGAGGTGTGAACCGCCATATCCGACATTGCAAAAAGCGGCCCCCCCCCCCTCCCCCCCCACCCCCCCAAAAAAGGGCGTTAAGGCAGTAAGACGTGTCTACGCTACAGCACCTGGAAGCAAAGGTGTTGGGCTCTCTAGATCTAACATTGTCATTCTGAGGCGGGAAGGTCGATGCTTGATCATGATAGTGGCCCATATGAGAGTGAATGGCCGCCACATATTTCTAAGATAGGTGTGTATGTGCTCAAGCTTCATACCTGGCCGATTTAAGACCGTATGCAAGTTCCCTGATCAGGCCGATATTCCGCCTGAGTTTGAGGTTGAATTGATGGAACGTGCCCCCTCCATGTTGAATTGTGCGATACTAAAATTCAAGGTTTCGAATAATTTGTTTCAATACAAACCCGGAGGTGCTTGTCCGGTAGTCATGAACTTCAACAGCACATCAAGTGGCAGCGGCGGCCGATTGGGATCCATATCTCTCTCCGGTCCTTTCGGAGGAGCCTGCGTCGGCATTACGTCTTCCATCGCCCCAGATCCATCAACGCCGTTTTCATCGCCTCCCTCATCATCATCACTGTCCGCATCGAGGTCGCGTTTCAGCCCGGTCTCCACGTGCTCCAAACCCCCTTGTCGCTCTGCAATGGAGAAATCGTCTTCTAGTGCGTCAACAAACTCCATCGCGATGTCGTTTGCCGTCTGAACGCCCGATTCCCACAAATCTTTAAGGTCATCCAGCTTTAATTGGCCCGCGCCGTTGTCACCATTGCTTTGCATTGACGCCCCGTTCACGCCATTCTTCCGCTCGTTACCGCTGCTCGGCTTGCTATATGTCATGACCCACTCTTCAGCGCTTGGCTCCAGCTTCTTGCGCATCAGCATCTGTAGAATGCCCTCCTTCTCATGGCCCGGGAAGGAGGGTAGAGGATATGCGTGGGAGGCTTGCAGGAAGTGGCGGTGCTCGTTCATCGTCTTCTGGTAGTTGGTGATGTGCTGGAGGGTCAAGTCAGCGTCGCGCTGGAGATCGGCCCTGCATGAGCGTCCTCGTCAGTCGTGCGTGGCGGGACACTTGTTGCAAGCAGGAGTACCATGTTGGCAATGGAGCGCTCCTCAAGAGATCCTCGTTCACCGTCGCCAGGGCGGCCGTGACTTGCTTGAGATCGAGACGCAGGCGGTCGAGCGCCTTTATCTGAGCCTGGTCGAGCGTCATGATTGCTGTGATTTCAAGCCCTTCTTGGGCATGACAGTCTCTCCGGTCACATGCAAATAGTATATATGTATCTGTATACACGAGACATTGCAAAGGTACATAAATGAGGTAATTGGAAAATGCTTAGTCATATGTCATATTCAGCTCGCATAGGCGGGAGTTTTATCCGTGAGAACGCTAAGCTTTAAACGGCTATCCTTGCGCTTTCCGGTCCAAGCTTGACATCGCTCAAGGCGATGGGTCTTGCTCAGCCTCACAATGAACCAACCACTCGCACCCCCCCTAATGAATGAGGGCCGTCGCAGCGCAATCATTGTGCGCACAATGGAAACAGAACCACTTCGGCTGCTCTAGGGTGTTGTTGCTTGATTGGGGACTGCATCCCTCGAGGCGCCACATTGAAACTTCCGCTTGGTTGGATCTGTAGGTATCGACAGATATCTGGCTCGCATTCGTGTTCAGTCGCAGGATTCTTAAGAACCCCCCTCCCTCCCCGCTGCCTTCGTATTCTATTCTCTCTCCTACTTTATTATCATCTTGGACAATTTTCTCACTATTCCCCTGGCTTGCTTGTTACGGCCCGTCTCGTGGCGAACACTGCCGTAATTGATCCTACCAACTGTCCCATCTAAATCATTAACTGTGAAATATGTCTCGTGGTGGCAAGAGTGGTGGCGGCCTGATTGGGATTGTTGGAAAAGGGATCGGCATTGCCGCCGAATACCGCGAGCACCGCAAACAAGTCAAGCTTTCACGGGAAAACTCACAACAATCGAGCAACAGCGAAAGTGCTGCTCCTGGGCCGTCGACTCAACAACAACAGGCCGATGGAGGCTTTTCTGCCTCTTCTGACTTGCCGCCGGCATACGCAGAATCGGCGGCGGCTGATATCGGCGAGCGGTCGTTGGCTTCGGGTGCTCCGGCTTCTAAAGACAAGAACGCCGCAGCCCTGGCGCAATATGACAGTGATGAGAACGATGATGAGTATGATGATGATGATGAGGAGGAGGAGGATGATGATGATTATGACGACAACGACGCTGACGATGAGACCATTGAGGATGACGAGGAAGACTGGCAACTAGATGAGGTGCTGGAGAATGAGCGAAGCGGCTCGAATAGTCCGCCGTCGTACGAGGTGAGCGAGAAAGACTACGAGGACACCGAAACTCTGGTTCGCAATGTGATGATGAATGAGAAGTCTGCCGTTCCCAGTTCACAGCCTCAGTTTCGTCGGCCGTTACCCGTGCCCGTCATCATTCCTCAACGACGGCCTCGCAAGAAGATGAGAGGCTTTGTGCGCGCATACGCTCCGCTTCTGGGCGAGTGTTCGGGCATTGACCAGACCACTTTCTTGGGCATTTTTGAAGAACTTCCACAAGTCTTCGCAAGTCTCCGCCGTCTTCCCCATTATCCAGGTGTCGACGGCCATTGCAGGATTCGCGCCTAGCGTCATCGCCATGGCGGTGACGACCGCCGTGCAGGCTGGTGCGATAGTAGGCAAAGAAATCCAGGCACGACAGCGCACCAACAACTTTCTGGACCGAATGAACGAGGAATTGTTCAAGCCACACGGGCTGTATGCCATGATCATCAAATACAAGCCGGATGTCGACGTGGGAAACCCCAGCAGCATGACGGACATTGGCAGCTTCTTCGGCTTCCAGGCGCAGATTGCCGATTTGAACACCAACCAAATCATTGCGAAATCCGACCGCTCCCTCACTGATAAGCGCGGGCTCACCGCCAAGATGAAGAACCTGCGCTTAGCCTCCGGTACCACTCAGGGTCAATCGGCTCTTCCTGAGGCCGCACCGCTCATCTTCCCTGACGTCGACCAGGCCATCGCGCTGAATGGTGTGAAGGAGACCTTCAAGGACAGGACCAAAGATGCAAAGAAATTCCTGGCTGACTACCTCGACCGCCGTGCTCAGATGCAGTACACGCGAGATGATCCCAATTCCATCCTTGCCGTCCCAGAGGAACGGCGTAGCTTCCGCTCGCAGTACGCCGACCCCAACCATCCCATGTACACCGGCGGCTTGGTGGGCTTTGTGAGCGGCGGGAAGCTCAATTTCGGCGAAATCCGGGCGGAGCAGAAGGCAGATCATCGCTACCACAAGGATAGCCGTCGCGCGCTGAAGTACGAACGGCGGATGGACCGAGGGCGAGACCTGTCTGGCAAGAAACGGGCTCTCTATGATGCATTCCTGGCCGAGGTCGATCGGCGGGGAGACGTAAGATCGACTCCTCGCCGCGGCTATGGGAGCGACAATCGTGGACTCGAGGGTCACGTTAGAGGCTTGGGCGGCAACAACGACCGGTATGGGGATGGAGGAAGACGACGGGGCCGTCAGCGCGGCGGGTTGATCTCATCCCTCATCGGTGCCGCAGTGGAAGCCGCAAACAGCGGCAAGCAACCTGCATCGAATGCGCCGGCACCGTACGGTGGATCGCCTGCTCCACACGGCGCCGGCCCCTCGCAGCGACCGTATGAATATGAAGACTCATACGATAACCGCTACGACGAATCTCCACGGGACGAGAAACGTCGCTCCTTCGATGGCCGAGCACCACAGCAGCAGCCGCGTCTGCTTTATGACGGCGGACGTCGGTCTCGTCGAGCGCAGCGGCAGAATGCTGGTGGGGCGATAGCGATGGTGAAGCGGATGATTCGGGAGGATGTGCTGTACCTGATGATCGTGAACATGCCCTCGGATGCCGAGTTGGCGGAGGCGAAGAGGCAACTGGGAAAGTGATGGTGGCACTCATCTGCATGTTGTTGTGAACGAGAGAACTACATACTGGATACCGCATTGGGGCTGGGCGTTTTTTGCTCCCGATTAATGACTCACATACCTGTTCTGACCCATTTTCATCGTTCATGTAGTCTTTATCATCTCCATAGTCTTCCCATCACTTCATCCATCATTTGCTTTTCCATTGGAGTGCCAACTCTGCCATTGCCTAGTGTCATTGGGCGGGAAAGTCAATGGAAGCACAGGGGGTCGTTTTGTCAAACGATGGTACGCGTCTGGTCCAATCCGGCATATCCATATCGGAGCCTGCTTTTCGCAGATGATCGGTCGTTTCGGACGAGAGTGGGAGTGCCGGGTTTCTCGGTGGGGGAAGCGCGCAGCGGATGTGTGGTTAGCCGTGCAGACCTCACTTGTATCCCTCAACCCTTTAATGTCGGCGGCATCTATCCATGTGTTGTCGTTTGGACTATCCCGACAGCGCGCGTGGCGAGTGACAGCCGTCGAACACGTTGGAGGCGGCATCTCGGAGGATTTCCCATGGAATAGCATGGCCGCCACGATCTGAAAGGAGCCTCGTCTTTGTGCATCGTTTGTCAGGGTTTCCTGCACGACGACGAATATAGCTCGGCAGGTCTACGATGTCTTCGGAGGATCACCCGGAGCAAGATTTGGAACCGCAGTGCGCATGTTGTGTATCATTGGGGGAACCCGGCGCCATCCATGTTGTCGATCGGATATGGCAGACGTTGTGCCATCTTGACAGCGCCCACTTCACGTCCAGAATGCTACTCTATTAGGCTCAGACGACGGAGTGGAGATGCACACATGTTGTTTGGACTTCTCGACAACAGACGCGGCCAATGAGTGCTCAAGCACTGGGTATCCTGGCCTTCTCCTTGCGTTCAACAGCAACCTCTAAGCACACCGAGGGCCATGTAACACTGCGCAACCTCACGTCGCTGTGCCACCTCCTCCGTCGCAGGGCGCCGAGGGGGCGAATGGTTTAGTTCCCACCTGCTATTTTCCTTATCTCCTACCTTTTCGCGAAAATGCACTGAGTTGCGTGCTTTTCTCGTGCACCCGCCATTCTTTTTTCCCCCTTGCTTCTTCCAGCGGCATCGTAGCCTCCACAGTGGCATCAGGCCGACTTGCAACGACCGCTTTCTATTCAAGCTCTCGGTGCACTTGGCGTCGACGACCGAGAGACGAGCCACCAACTCAAGATCCCCTGTAATGGACGCCGGACGGTACGCTCCAGTCTGGATAAAGGAACCGTAACACTTGACATCTCGAGGGGACCGCACGCAACTGCAACGACGACCAGCGATGCGCATTCCCCCTTTATGGGTGTGGGAGTCATGGCCTCCCAGCAATTACGTTGATCCGCAACTTCATGGCCCGGCGCTGCTGTGCATCAACTTGATTTTCATCACGCTCGTCACCGTCGCGGTCATCGGGCGCTTCTATTCGAGGATTGTGGTGAAAAGATGGTTCGGTTTGGATGACTCGATGTGTATACTGGCATATGTACGTCTCAGACTCCCAAACCTCCCTCCACCAGCCCCCTTTTTCTCCTCCATCGATGATTTCACGTTCGACACGTTGCAACGATAGCCTTTGCTTGTTTCGTGTTCCAACATGATCGCGATCAGATCTTCACCATCGGCATGACGACGGTTGTGATACTCGCCAACGAAGACTATGGCTGGGACCGCCACGAATGGGACATCCCCATCACCATGATCCCCGCTGCCAACAAGATTGCATTCGTGGCCAAGCTGATGTTCACCTTCGCCGCCACCTTCACCCGCCTCTCGCTGCTGTGTTTCTATTACCGTCTGGTTAAGGACAGCGGCATCTTGTGGTTCCGCTGGGTGCTGCATGCGAGCGTCGCCTTGGCTTTGGCGGTGTGTATCCTATTTGTTTGCGAGACGATCTGGTTGTGCATGTGAGTTATTCATTTCGCTCTTCGCCCCATGCATAGTGTTCGGTTACTACTAGAGAACGGATGCTAAGACGCGTCTACAGCCCGGTGCAGTCGTACTGGGAGTTTCCTCCGCCCGCTTCCTACCATTGTCTCAATGAAGGAACAGTCATGCTAGGCGGGGGCATCAGTAAGAGTTAATGGCCTGCATACTCTTTCTTGTTCCTCAAACTAAGACAGCGAAACAGTCAATTGCTTCTGCGATTTACTGACGACCATGCTGCCTATCCCGGTACGTGTCCCGTCCAGGCCCGGTATGTGGATATATCGATAGCCTGACTAAGGAATGAATGGGTTAGATCGTGATGAAACTTCAAATGCCCCTTCGTCAGCGCATTGGCGTTTGTATCTTGCTCTGCCTGGGCTTCGTCGTCACCATCGCGGGCAGTATTCGAACCTACTTCATCTGGAAATCGCTCATAGCCACCTGGGACGAGACCTGGTACTCATATCCCCTCTGGATCGCGGCCGCAGTCGAGATCGATCTTGCAGTGGTAGGAGAATCATCCATCTTCCTCCCACCGTCCGACCACGGCTAACATCTTGATCCCACTCACTTTAGATCTGCACATGCGCCCCCGCCTGGAAATCCCTTCTTCACGCCCCGCTTCTTGCCCTCTCTTCTCGTGTCTCTTCTAAATTATCTTATCTCCGCCGTTCACACGGCAGCTCTTCCTTTCCCGACTCCACCGCCTCGACTGCCATCTTCAACCCTTTGCGCAGCTTACCCTGGTTTCAAATCACCACGCTTGATTTCGAGCGCAGACGCAGCGCCACGTCTGCCTCCTACGGCCAGCACTCTTCTTCCTCGCACATCATGGATCTCGAGAAGGCCGAGCTCCACGGTACCGCAACGGTGATGAACGCAACGGAACCGCTCCCGGAGCTCATGACGGCGATGGCAGGACACAATTTTGGGCCGCGAGAATGGCAGCATGCGGATTTCTGTCCGAACAACGATGACAGCGACGATGAAGAAGACCCAGAGGAAATTTACGGTCCCGCCCCGCGAGCGCCAACCCCAACGCCCACGCTGAAGATTTCGGTGAGGCAGTCGGTCGAGCAGGAAGAGGCGTACATTGGACCGAACGCGCCGTTGCCGCCGCCCAGGAAAGCCTACTTGCCGCGGCGATCGATAGGCTCGTTATTGCCAGGTCAGTGGTTGGGAGAGGGTGTGAATGCGAAAAGGCTGCGGCCGAGGCGATGATGACGACAGGTAATGGCCGGGCTTGACAGACCCATAGTAGATGCAGCTTCATATGTACCGAAAATATTAATCTCCTGTACCATAGAGTAAGCACAGTCGTGACGTCGTTCTGAGAGCTGACGTCCGGTCAGACCGCTGGAAGGCTAAATTTCCTAGTAATACAATCATTTTTCACTTCCCATTGCGTATAGCCAGAGCAAAGCCACACCAAATGGCCAAAACAAATTCGATACGGTCCTAGCCACGCTCATGCAACCTAATCATATCTCGGGCCATCATCAAGCCCAGCTCCCGGTGTCTCCGCCGAAAACGGACCGGGCGTCTCCGGGAAATTTCCTCCCGGTGTCTGATATGCGGCCGGGGTTTGATAGTTCCCTCCAATACCACCACCTCCTCCTCCTCCACCTCCTCGGAAGCCTCCGGGCGTTGGGTGGTCCTGATAGCCGCCGGGTGTGGGAGCAGAGTTATACCCTGGCGTCGGCGCCTCCAAACCGCCATATGCTGGAGTCTTGCCACCAGACGGAGCTGCAGCGTAGGCTGGTGTGCGGCCACCGGCGTTGGGATTCCACGTGGATTGCTATTTCAGAATATGTTGTCAGTCAAACTGAAGGAATTCATTCTGCTTAAATAACGTAAAACTTACCCCACCACCACCCCCGCCCCATACACTTCCACCCCATAAGATGTTGCACCACCATAGCTCGTCGCACCACCGTATGCCGTCTGTCCACCACTCCCGAACCCGCCATACGCCGGCGTTTTCCCGCCGTCTTGCTTCCAAGCTGGCGTGCGACCCCCAAGACCTGTCGCCGCGTTGGCGTATGCTGGGGTCCTGCCGCCTTGAATGGCATAAGCGGGCGTTCGGCCACCTTGTGCTGCATACGCGGGCGTCCTTCCCTCTGCCAAGATTGGTGGAGGTCGTCCACCACCAGATGACAAGCTTTGGATGCCGTTAGGGACGATTTGGCCTGTCTTCGGATCCACCAGAAGGAGATCGCGGCGCTTCACGGCTACTGTCTTGTTTTTTGCGTGAAGCTCCACCTTCACCTCTTCGCCTCCAGATGATGTATCCTTCACAATGCCGATAAGACCCTTGTTCTGTCCAGTTCGCAGCTTCACACTTTTGCCAATTAGCCGGTCACGGCCTTTCTGTTGTGGTGGCGGCATCATGACGGGTGCCCCAGCGCCATTTTGCTTCATTGCAGGATTCATCTTCGTCAGATCCACGCCGGTCTTGTTGCCACCGCCTTTGGCAGCGACGACTTGGACGTTGGAGTGCTTGTTCACCCATACGCCAGCATTCTCTATCCGTGTTCGGTCTTGGGCAAAGACGAAGTTACGATAAAGGTGGATTACGCGGCCGGTCTTCTGCTCGCCTGCATACTCTTTGATGGTATCTTCGAGCTTCATCTCGTTGCCGTCGCGATCGGTGGCGACTGCATTGCGGCGTTTCTCAATCTTATGAGCGATGCTGCTTGGAAGCATGGTGCGCGTAGAACCGTTCTGGTCCATGATGCGCAGCGCTTCGCGGTCAATCTTGAGGACGCAGCCTACCGTTGCGGGATCTAGTTGGACGAGATCAAATAGGGCAAACCTACTATCTGCAGCGGCGCCGCCCGAGTCTGTTGCTTCACGCAGGTCCTTGCTGAATACCGTTATCTCTGTCTGGTTGGCGTCTGTGAGTAGAGTGACACGATCATCCTTCGTACGGACCACCATGCCCACTTCATCAGTATACTTGCTGCCGCCAATAACCTTGACGTGGTCGCCTTCATTGAAAGTTTTTCGCAGGTCTTTGATCGGCACATCAATGTTTTGTCCTGATAAAGCTCCATTTCCCGCGGCAATGTTGACCTTGACCACGTCGCCATACACTTGGATCGATCGGCCCTTGACGCCCTTCTGCTCCCCACGCACGACTACCACCTTGTCTCCTGGCAAGAACTCATTGGACGTTGCGCTTTTCAGTGTGGCAGCCAGTGCAGCAAGGTCGAGATTCTCTCCGCCGTCCTCGCCACCGGATTTTGCAAACTTCGTCACCTCTTCTAATGTTGGGTTGACGTCCTCGGTTTGCAAAGCGTTGATGCGGAACTGCTCGATGAGGAAGCCATCGACGTATTCCTTACCTTGGTACGTCCACGTATTGCCGCTCAGTCCACCAGCTCGACTCAGGTATTTGCTATGCTTCTTTCGGGCCTCCGCTTCACTGAATAACCGAGGCGGCGGACGGCGAGAGGGCATGGCGCGCTTGCGTTTGTTGCCGTTGGCATCATCCATAGGACCATTTACGTCATCATTCAGTCCATAATCAAGACGTGGAACGAGACGCACGGTAATATCGGTGGCATTTGCTTCAATGTCATCAACCATGCCCAGATCGCCCTGATACAAACCACGGCGGATGCGCACGTACATGCCCGGCTCCAGCTGTTTCTCCGGAACTGTTTTCAGCAGATCTGGCATCTCGTCGAGTGGGACGAGGAAAGGTTTTGTGCCCATAAACACGTTGGTGATGCCTTCACACGCGGTGACCACATCCTCCAAGCGCTTAGCCTCGACATAGAACATACCGGCCATGGGGCTTCCAGGCTTGGCTCGTTCGAAGGCGGAAAAGATCTGGAGCGGCTCACGAGAAGCGGCACGCTCATGCACGCGGTTCTGGATAGAGAGGATAATTTCCTTCTCCTTACCGGGCTTACACTTCATGCGGAAGATGCGCGGGTCGTCACTGGTAGGCAGTAGCAGCCTCTGAGGTACGATGGCGGTGCCAGCGCCTGTCGTACGTGACTGCCGGCCATAACGCTCCTTCAGGCGGGCTGCTTCCTCCTCGACATCCATTTGGAATTGCGCCTCGCGCTGTCGGTCCAGTTCCCTGTGCTTCCTGTCATCCCGATCGGCGCCGGGGGGCAACTCCTGCAGATCATCCGGGTGCATCTCTTCACCTGGCAGGTCATCATCCTCCTCCGGTTCTTCCTCATCCTCTTCGTCAACCTCGGCTTCCACATCAATGAACTGATTGCGTCGGTGCTGCTTCCGGCGTTTGCGTGATGGCTGACCCTGCGTGACCGGTTAGATGGCCAGCTACATCATTGCGAAGAAACTATGGGGGCACAAACTTCAATGTCATCGTCTTCATCCTCATCCTCTTCCTCATCCTCATCCTCTTCCTCCTCCTCCTCCTCTTCCTCATCAAGCCCTTCGACGTCTTTCATATCTTCCTCAGCGTTTGCATCGTTCCCCGTCGTGCGCGAGCTCGATCGAGCTTGGCCCATGGGCGGCTTCTCATCATCTTCATCCTCGTCATTGCCATCGGTCTCCGGCTTCTCCTCATCTTCGTCGTCAGAGCCAACCTCGGGCGCAGGATTAAAGTCGTCCTCCTCTTCGTCCGGGAAGTCTTGATCTAGAAAGCTTGCCATCCTATGTGTTTCTGGTGTACAAAGACAGACGGACGATGAGGCTTGTAGTACCACCGGCCTGATTAGAAGGGTATTTTGATTTCGGTACACATGGGGTTATGTGACCTGCAGCCGTACGGGAGTTTGGAAAGTGCAGCTGTAGCACGGCAAATCTCCGGACCCTGCGGCGCAGCTAGCGCGGTTCTCTTGACGTTCCAGCGTTCTATGCAAATATATCGAGAGCGTTTGAGAACATTGAAGATTGACATTTGAATATAAAGGAGCGTCCATGTTTGTCTGTCTACATTCGCTGAAGTGGATTCAGGCCTGTGAATTGTCTCAAACTTCAATTTTCCCTGCCTTGACGGCACCTTTCGACATAAGCTTCTCCTCAAGTCAGTAGGTTATGTTGTGAGGTGACTTCATCATATCGCATATACGCTTGCTATTTGTACAGCGCACCTACATAACTGGCAAAAATAAGTGTTGTCATGGCAGTTATATACTTGTTCGGACAACAAATGCTTATTCTTGTCAGGTATAGAACAAATAAACCTATACATGCTGCCACGCGATCACTTCTCATGAGCTTAGTAGGCGTGCTATTCATACAGCAACCGCGTTTTGGCAAGTGACAAAGTCCCCTCACAACAATAAGCATGAGATGTCCAACCAAAATATTAAACTCCCACACAACAGGGATCGTTCAAATATTCAATAATCGCTGTAATTCGAAGTCGTGCGTGTGAAATGCATTTCCTACAATCGTAAATCAACCATCTTCATCCACCAATATACTGGGAGGCTAGGCACTGAGAGTTTCGACTGTGAACGCTTGCAATGACATCGTTGCAGACAAGGCAACTTGCTTCCCAGCCATTCATTCCTTATCACAAAATCAGACCGCAGAACAAGCGATCTAATCGAGCCGAGTTGGTCGGATTGGATTGACTGGATTGATCTATCGAGTCCTCGGCTTGATTAATTTGCTTGATATTTGCTGCGGCAGCTCCCGCCAGAACTGTTGTTCGAACCTCCACTCCTATCTATATGAACAATCAGACTCTTTACGGCGTAGTGAGGGGTTGGGTAGAAAGCAGCAACACTCTCACCACAGAATCAACAGCTAGATCAAAAATTAACACCTTAAAAAACAAGCATTGCAAGCTTTCAATCAATCTACTAAAAGATGCTTGGATTGATGATAGTAACACCGGCTTGGATTGCTTGCTTCTTCATCGAGCAATCGAGCAATCCGCTTGAACAAGATCGCTTGTTCTGCAGTCTGCACAGAATACATGCATGCACGACCAAGGAAACAATTTATGATCTCCTAAATTGCTGGTGGTCTGAGTTGCGGTGAACAGTGAGCCATGAGTCAAATGATTTTTTTATTTTACGCCAAATAGTACTTCAATAAACACGTTGACCAAAGAAAGAGCGTGCAGGAGCAAGTCGCCCTCGACAGGTAATATATGATTCGAAATTGCTTCTTTGTTTCAATGTTCACCGAAACTTGGAGGCCCGTTCCCATATGACAGAGGAAGGCGTAGTCACCAGTCCCACGATTTCAGCAAGAGTGTACTAATTTGTGCCCTCTCTGTTCAGTAAGGGTATATAGAACTTGTCGAATGAATCCGAAGGCGCTCTCCATGAATCCGACTGCGAAGCTTACTTCGCCGCCAAAGCCTAACTGGGAAGTCAATAATAACCTGAATGACTGTTTGCTGAAGTGCTGCCAACTTAGAATTCGTTATTGCATGTCTTGTAGGTACCAAGAGAGGTATAGTTATTTGTTTGATTACTTATCTTACATGCATCAGTGCATCCCACGTACGATTTGAGCCCCCAGGCAATTGCTGAAGAGATGCCGTCCACTTAGTGCATAATTAAAGGCACATGGCCGCTGGGATACTCTGGGCTGTAGAAGCTGTCGCTTTGAATGCCCCGTTTGGTACACCACTCAATAATTCTGTTCAATTGTGCTGCCGTATGGGCCATGTAGATGCCGATGTCAAATTTAATGCCGCCATATTCTGGATCAATTTATCACGTCTCGCTATATGCAGTAGTGAAACTTAACGTAGCAATCCCATGTTAAATCCAGCGAGAAATTATCTTTAAGGTCGTAAACGTGTTCTCTGGTGTGTGGCACACGTATATGCTTCGTCTGCGCATGTACGAGGGCCGTTAATGAAGCTCATACTCTCCTCACCATTAGGAGGAACAGGGCCGTGCTTCTAGTGCAACTTGACTTCTTCTTCTTGACTTGCGGTTTAAGCCCAGAAGATCGCTCATACAAACTCAACTAGATCACTTCACCATGATATAACCAGCATTAAATCAGCGAAGTTAAACACTGCGATATTCAAGTTTCCCCATCTGTATTACACAGTGTGCCATAGCCTGCCCAAATATCTATATGTCGTTATTCACGCAGGCTGTTTCATGACGCCTATTCTGGAGGTTTCAAGACGTTCTACGGGCAAAGCTCTATTCGGACGTTGCAGTATGCGGAAGTTTAATCGCTATTTCGTGGGTGAAAGATAAATCTACCTTCCTTCCTCAATTAATAGCGAAGGGGAAAGTCGAAAATTTAGATAGATATTGATGGACAAAATGACGAGCTGGCTACATATTTAAGAGAATATTTTAGGTTCCGCGTGGACATGCCAGATGAAGAAAGCACGATATAGCTGCCACCACGGTGGGTACAAGAGGATGGGAAGATTATCAGATTCGATAAGGGCATTAAGGATTGCGCATGACAAGAACTGGTACCGAGCTATAGAGTGTAGTTGGAAGTAACATAAGTTAGGAAGGGGAAAGATAACAAGCGCGGGACTTAAAAACTCTGAGGAGAAGGCGACATGTTCATAATTTCAGCTGGGAGTCTAACCAGAAGCCTCGCTGACTTTGGGCGAGATGAAAACAAAGCAAGCGAAATGCCACTCGCGCCAAGGTAGATTATCCATCTTGTAAATCGCGACCGTGACCAAAAGTCTCCTTATCATCCCCTATCTCTCATTATCCATGTGGGGCGACAAATAAATTTCCATTTTTCCACCCACAGGACTAAGCTCCACTTGTACCTTCACCAGGCTTTAGCCTCATCAATAAGAAAGCGTTTTCTAACAACCCACTGACGACAGCCATGTACCCATCGCCTCCGCCACTCCCAGCCAATAGCCCATCCACCCTCTTCCTCAAGACCTGTGAATCGACTTCCACTTCCAATTCATACTTTGGCCCTCCGCCCACCGCCGTCCCTTCTACATCGACGCGGGTGAGGTCGATGCGGTACGCCAAGTGTCGGTAGCTCATGCGATCCTTCTTCCGATCCGGTTCCCCCCCGCCGTCCTCGACAATGAGGTCGTCAAAAGGTGCTAAGTCCGGCCGATTGAGGTCAACTTCTATATTGATTGAAATTCTACAATCATACCTGCCCCGAGGGTTATATAGGTGGAGGTCAGCGACGCCAATTTTGACAATACGGGCCAGCACTTCCCCATTACCGCTTTTGGGCAGACGGTAAGAAGTACGGAGGTGCAAGGGTCGATTCCCATGACGACGATGCATGACCGCGTGGGGAATGGCGGCGAGGCCCGCGGGGGAGAGACGACGGAAGCGATCCAGCGCACGGGGATGGGAATGGGCGATAGCCACGCGGCCGGGTTGGTAGGAGTTGCGGACGATGGTGTTAAGGAACTTGTTGGCGGCTTCGTGGGTAGTCTGGTAGTTAAAGATACGTTAGCTCAAGTCCACTTCATCTTAGAGAGAGAGAGAGACAAGGAACCCGAGAAATGGCAAAAGGAAGCCCTTGCGGGTGGAATTGAAGCTCCATGAAAATAAAAGAGAGAGAGAGAGAGAGGGAGAGGAGAAAAAGAGACAGAGGAACATGAACACTCACATGATCCATCTGGCTCTGAAACCGCACATTCGCTCTTGCCCAGTCCTCCTTCAACACAACCAAGTTCTCACACGGAAATCCTGTCATCCTCTCCTCCCCATCCTTGGCCACCAGCCATCCAATTTTAGCTTCAATCTCCACCGCACAGTGCGGCAAATCCGCCACTTCCCGCAAACCAGCAAGCTCGCGGAACAACCAGTCCCCAACGGCGGCGTCGACATCTGGATGCTGCGTCTTGTAATCGACCGACTTCTCCCACCGCCCAAAAGCTCGGCGCGCGCGGAGGAGGTCAAGGTCAGGGGGTGGATAGTGGAGCCAGGGGGCGCGCTCAAGGTCATCGAGCGTTGGGGCTTCATGGCCATTGGCTTGTTGCGGCTGAGTTGGCAAGGAAACATCATTGACGGCCGAGCCATTGGTCTGCTGCTGTTGCTGCTGCTGATGGTGGTGGTGGTGGTGGTGGTGGTGGTGTTGTTGTTGTTGTTGTTGTTGTTTGTGCGAATCCTTGATACCGTTCGTTCGTTGCGAGAAGTGCGGATTAGTGGGAGCCAGACGTGCCCATGCTGGCCGTTCGCTGTACCTCCGTCCCCGCCCGCGCTTTAATGGGGGTGCACCGTCCGCCATGCCGTCCGCAGGCCGTTTACGGGAGTCGTCTGTCCAACCTTGCTCTGTGGTTGATGCCGTGGAGATAGGTGGGTGTGATTGGGAAGGAGGAGAAGAGTGAGTGGCAGGTTTGGCAAGGACGGAGGTCTGGCTGGTGTCGGCGAGCAGATGATTCATGCCCATTTTCTGGCTGCTGTGGTGCTGTATTAATGGCGGACGTGACTGTGACGATGGAGGCCTGGGTGGCTGTGAGTAGAGGGCTTGCTGTTGCTGCTGTACGTGAGATTGAGGGTGGTGAGGAGGCCCAAGCTCGGACAAAGAATCCGGGGAGGCAGCCGAGGACGCGCCGCGTGGGCCTCCCGAAGCAGCGGATAGGGATGAAAGTGGGTGTGTTGTTTGCCCCGACGGTACCACATCACGTGCCGGGGGGTAATAGTGAGGTGCCGCCGTCTGCGCCACCGCATGTGGACTCGGGAACGGAGGCACGTGACTTTGTGCCGCGGCTCCGGCTGCGGCTCCGGCTGCTGGGCGCGCCGTGTGGGTGGGGGCCGACATGTTGTCCTGACTGCTGTGGCGGGAAGAAAGCGAGTCGGGGCGACGCGGAGGCGGGATGGTCTTGGGACTGACAGAGACGCTGCGCTCGCGGTCGAAATAATCGCTGGAGCGGCGTAGGTGTGGGGGAGACTGTTCGCGAAAGACGGCGCGGGGGGATTCGAGCGGGATTCCGCTGCCGAGGCGGGGATTGTTGGAGGGAGAAGCAGCGGTGACGGTGCGGGGATAGATGGGGGAGGTGGTAGGCGGCGGCGGCGGGCCGAACGGGGTGCCGGGCTGGCTGGAGTGGTAGAGCGGCTGTGGGGCCGAAGGCGGCGGATGGGTCACGGACAGTGGGCTGTGGTGGGAGGAAGAGGGTGTAGGGGAGGCTGAGGGCGGCGCGTACGGCGCAGGCGAGGGATGGCTGTGCGCCCCGTGGCTGGGCGGACGCGCCTGGCCTTGGCCCGCCACCTGCTGCGTCTGCTGCTGTTGCGGCTGCGCGGTGAAAGGGTACTGCTGCATGCCACTGCCGTGCCGTGTGGCAGGATGGTATGAGCCATACCCATTCGCACCGGGGGTGGCAGGCGTCACCAGCGGGTCCGCGGCCGCGGATGGCGAGTGGGCCGGCGGGGGCGCAGGCGCCCTCTGCTCCGGCGCCGCCCCTTCATTCAGCACCGCCTTAAGATCCATCTGGCGCGATGACGCCCGGAGATGTATGCCCGCCAGGGATGTGCGGTGGCGGCTGTTTTCTTCGGCGCTCTCGCGCGTGGGAACCACCCTACGTTCGGGAGACGCGCCTTCCGCGCACGCTCGTGTTCATCCGGGCGCGTGGCAGGCGCAAACGCCAGGATGCATGTGGGGGTCGTCGGAGGGCAGCAGGACTCACAGGTCGTTCCTGCCTGGTGCGGCGTGGTGGAGGATCCGCAATCGGTCAGGGGGCGGCGTGCGGGTGGAGAGGTTGAGACGGCGTGGGGTCCTTGCCGGAGGTCACGTGTTTCTCTCACGAACGGAAGACTCTAGATAGCGGCGGGTACTGGCGGTGGGCGAGCGGCAATGCAGACGAGCTTAGAGGGAGGAAGAGGGCATCTACAGACGCGGCGGCGTCTCGGTCCGCTTGGCATTGCCGGCCGCGGCATCAAAATGTATACATTTACGTCTATCTGCCAGTTGTCCACAGACGTGGTGGACAGGAGGTCTCAAGTGCGATAAATGTGGCATCCGTCTCCGCCAGCGGCGCCTGTCCTCTGTTTCCCGCCGACGTGCAGCAGGTGCAGAGCAGAGTCGGAGCGGAGGAGGTATGGGAGTGGAGCGCCGGAAGAATGGTCGGCCCGCAGACATGTCCGATGACATGTCCGCGTTGCTCTTCGTGCCTGAGCGTCGCCGCGCCTACTCTTCGCAGTTCAAGCACCACGACCGAATCATCCTTTTCCATCGTCGCTTTCCCCCCATTCATCGGCCTTGTGACATTCGCACTGTCCTTCCTGCCCACCTTCTTTTCCCTCTTCTTCTCCTTCCCTTGGCCACTCACCCGTACGGGCAATTCCCCACCACCCCTCTCGTCCGCCCTGATCGCGGCCATCGCCATCCATCACCCCCATCACGCCGTTTCCCACAGACAAGAGGAGGGTCACGTCGCCGGTGAGAGCGTGACAACATGGTGGGACTCACATCGGCGGCCGGCCTCGTCAGCTTCCTGTCGGAGCCGGATCCCGATCTGCAGGTGTTTGCCCTACAGCGCCTGGACGACGAGATCGAGAATGTGTGGACGGAGGTGTCCGCCGCCATCGGCCAAATGTATGTGCTCGAGTCTTCATCATTGCTCTTTCATGCCTTGATGGACGGGGGGCTCGAAGGCGGCCCTGATCATATGAGACGTGCTTGGTTAACAATGAGACAATCAACAGAGAAGCGCTGTACGAAAACGAATCCTTCCCAGAGCGCCAACTCGCCGCTCTCGTCCTTTCCAAAGTCTACTACCAGCTGCAGGAGTACGATGAGGCCATGGTTTTTGCCCTCGCCGCCGGCCCACGTTTCCACATGGACCGCGCAGCGGAGTATGAGGAGACGATCGTGGCCAAGTGCATCGACACTTGGATCGCTCTCTACGCCCTCCACAACCCCCCTGGCCCTGCCTCCTCCACCGCCGCGTCCGACTTGGGTGACCGCTTCGCCCACACGAACGGCACCGCCGGCCCTACCGGCGGTAGTGCTGCCGCCGCCATGTCCAGCCCGACGATGCCTTTCTCACAGAGTCAACCGCCCTCCAAATCGCTGCTCAGTCGCGAAGACCCCAAGGCGTGGGATTCGGCCGCACCCGGAGGTGGCAACGCTGGCGTCTCTGGCGCCCACCCCCACCCGCTCACGCTGTCGAAGGCGTCGCAGAACGCGTTGCGCGAGATGATCCGGCACATCTTCCACAGCTGCTACCAGGTCGGCGCGTTCAAACAGGTGGTCGGGATAGCTGTCGAGGCCCGCAATATGGACTTCTTACGCGAGGCCATAGAAGAGTGTGCCCGCCGAGAACAGGCGGCCAAGGGGAAGGGCAAGGCGGCGAGCCAAACGTCAGAGGAGCTGATGGAGTACATCCTGGATATCTGCATGAACGTGGTGCAAGAGCGTGGCCTGCGGCACAACATCCTACGTCTCATTCTCGGCATGCTGCGTGAACTGCCCAATCCGGATTACTTTGCCATTGCGCGTTGCGTCGTGTATCTCGACCAATATGCCATGGCCTCGGACATACTCAAGGAGCTCGTGCAGAAGGGTGACGGGCGGAGCTTGGCGGTCGCATATCAACTATCCTTCGACCTTTATGAAAACGGCACGCAGGAGTTCTTGCAGAAAGTAATGGAGGCGTTGCCGGACACGGATGTAGAAGGGGAGAAGACCGAAGCGCTTCGCGTGAACGGCGACGCCGTCCCCCCCACCACGCCATTTCAAGGCCAAGACGAAGACGCGCGGGAAACCGACCCGCTCCTAAACCAGGCGGGCCCGACCAGCACATTGGTGGCAAATCGCACCAAACCCCATCGATCGGCGTCGAGCGACCAACATCGCGCGTATGCGGCAATGCGGGACATCTTGCGTGGCACGACGAGCATCGAGTTGAATCTCGAGTTTCTCTTCCGCGCGGCACACGTCGACAAGGTGGTGCTGAACAAGATCCGCGACGCGCTCGAGGCCCGCAACAGCATTTTCCACACCGCCGTAACCTTCGCTAACGCCTTCATGCATGCCGGTACCACCGTCGATGCCTTCTTCCGCGAGAACTTGGAATGGCTCGGCAAAGCCGTCAACTGGAGCAAATTCACCGCCACCGCCGCCCTCGGCGTCATTCACCGCGGGAATTTGAGCCAAGGGCAGAAATTACTGGATCCCTACCTTCCCAAGGACACCGTGGCCTCCGGGTCGGGGAGTCCTTATAGCCAAGGTGGCTCGCTCTTTGCATTGGGCCTCATCTACACTAACCATGGCACGCACGTACTTGAGTACCTTCGTCGACAGTTCACTGCAACTCAGGAGGAGGTGGTGCAGCACGGGGGCGCATTGGGATTGGGCGTCGCGGGCATGGCGACCGGATCACAAGAAATATTTGACGAGCTGAAAAATGTCCTCTACCAAGACTCGGCCATCAACGGCGAGGCGGTCGGACTCGCTATGGGTCTCGTCATGCTTGGTACGGGTAATATCAAAGCACTCGACGAAATGATCCAATATGCCCACGACACCCAACATGAGAAGATTGTGCGCGGCCTCGCGCTTGGCATGGCGCTGATTATGTACGCGCGGCAAGAAGCGGCCGACGAGCTGATCAACGGCTTACTGGAAGACGCGGATCCGGCATTACGATACGGTGGCATTCTGACCATTGCACTTGCCTACGCCGGCTCCAGCAGCAACAAAGCCGTGCGTAAACTTCTTCACGTCGCGGTCTCGGACGTGTCGGATGACGTGCGGCGGGTGGCAGTGCTATCGCTAGGATTTGTCCTATTCCGCAAACCGGGCAGCGTGCCTCGCATGGTAGAGCTTCTTGCTGAATCTTACAACCCGCACGTGCGGTACGGGGCGACGATGGCGTTAGGCATCGCGTGCGCGGGAACGGGGTTGCCAGAGGCAGTCGAGCTCCTCGAACCTATGCTGAAGGACTCCGTCGACTTCGTGAGACAGGGCGCTCTCATCGCGAGCGCCATGATACTAGTGCAAGCCAATGAGGCACGCAGCCCGCGCGTCACCGCGTTGAGGAGGCAGTTGCAGAAGACAGTCGGAGATCGCCATGAAGACGCCATGGCGAAATTTGGGGCCGCAATCGCTCTGGGAGTCATTGATGCCGGTGGCAGAAATTGTACGTTGGGGTTGCAGACGCCGACGGGTAATTTGAATTTGACCGCCATCGTGGGGATGGCGGTTTTCACACAGTATTGGTATTGGTTTCCTTTGACACATTTCTTGGCGTTAACGTTCACCCCAACCGCTATCATTGGGGTCGAGGCGGCCAGTCGAAAGGAGGAGGACAAAGAGGAGCAGGGGTTGGTGGTGCCTCGCTTGAGTGTGCATTGCCACGCGCGTCCGAGCTTGTGGGAGTACCCTCCTGAAGTTGAGATCAAAGTGGAGGAGGTGCCGGAGAAGGTCAAGACGGCGGTATTGTCGACGACGGCGCAGGCGAAACGACGGAAATTGGCAAGGGATCGGCTGCACGGGAGGGAGAGTATGGAGGTCGAAGTCACACCCACAACGCCGAGAGGGGAGCTTGGTGGCGAGAAGATGGAGGTAGATGCACCGGAAGAGGATCATGAGCAAGAGGCGGAGGAAGAGGCGGGGGCAAAGAAGAGGAAGGGCGAGCAGCAGCAGAAGGAGAAGGTGGGCTTCGAAGTGGAGAACATGAGTCGTGTTCTGCCGGGTCAGATGCGGTATATTTCCTTCCCTGCCGAAGGGAGGTATCAACCGGTGAAGAAGGTATGTGGCCCCTTTCCAAATTCGATCATCAAAGGTCAAATCTAGGCCGCCATTCTTGGTGGATAGATGGTGAACGGAGGGCTTGAGAATCATAACTCTAGCTGACAAAATTGCTCCTCCACAGCCCACCGGTGGCGTCATCCTCCTCATTGACACCCGCCCCGACGAGCCGCGTGATTTACTCGAGCTGAAGGCGCGGAAGAAAACGACCCCGTCTGCTCCTCAACCTGGTGGCGGCGCTGGTAGGCCTCAGACCCCTGGTGGTGCTGCTGGTGATGCAAGGGGTGCCGGTGCGGTGGCTGCGGCTGGCGTGTTGACCGCTGTGGATGAGGATGATGGAGAGGAGGCGCCTGTACCTGATGCGTTTGATGTTGATGAGGAGGATGGAGATGAAGATGAGGAGATGGGCGATTGAGATGTGGGTAGGTTGTTCATGTGTACGTGTGTGTATTGGTAGGCCACCCTCATTGTTCCTTTCGTGTGGTCTACAGAAAGACGAGACCAGTTGGGGGAAGGTGCCGGTTAAGAGGGAGCAAGCTAAATTGCAAATGTATAATTACCTCATCTTCCTGTGCCACTAGTCTGCGTTCAGGGGCATGAAGCGAGGCCTTCCTTTCTCCAAGAGGCAGTTACAACATAGTGGCGAGTCCGAGCTAATGACGGCTATTTCATTGCCACTTTTTTTTCCAGCAGGAGGGCGGCCACCGATAGATCTGGAGATCCATCCATACTTAGTTTCTCCGACAACGGTCAAAATCCGACGTTCCCGTCATGTGGTGCCGACCTGACTTAGCACGAAGGGTAAATGTATGTGTTGGCTGGATCATCAAGCTTAATGGAAGTATGGATCTCTCCTGTATTTCGATGTCATTCTAAGGTTCTCTGGGTCCTGTTCATGCCTCAATTCATGCCTTAACTTCATTCAGATATGTAGAAATATGCATAGCTCGTTTTTGCTCTCTGCTTAAATAATACGCGATTTGAATAGGCGGAAGGGGGCTAAACAATCTCGCCACTGGAAGAGATAGTATCTTAACCTATATGATGCTGCTGAAGAGCCATGATGATTGTAATTAACTTGAATATCAGACCCAAACTTAGCAGTGGCTGAATTAATCAAAAATACAAATGAGAAATTTACGGTGGAATTCCAAGATGAGATGGTTAAGGTGACAGGCAGTGTTGTAGTTCATCGAAGCCCAAGCTCGCGGGCCTTTCACGGATCGGCCCGAAGAAACTGTCCCGCCGCGATTGGCGTCATTTTAAAGGACTCCAGGTGGGGGCTCAAAAAGATAATCCGGAAGACTGAACTGCGATATATTGCACCCTTTTAATATTCAGGGAGTGACAGATCCATCACGCGAAAGGTCTTGAGATATTACGCACTTGTAACGTTTCCTCGACATCACTTAAGAACTTGTCAACCCCAATATGGCTCTCGCCGGCCCCGACGGAACTCAACTAAACCCAGCAGACGCGGACAACTTCGAAGAGGTATGTACGCATGCGTTTACGAACGATGTACAATTCACTATGGCTCACACGAGAGACGGTGATAGATCGAAAAGCAATTCGCAGTTAAGGTGGTGGACCAGATGAGTACGTATTGGGGTCTCTTGGAGAATGTGCCAGGCTCGAAGCTGCGCTTAACAAATTACGATGACGAAATTTTGGCGCATTTCCAGCGTGATTTCCCGGATTTTGATTTGAATGGTACAATAGACGAGGATGAGATGAAGAGCAAGGAAGGTAAAGCGCGATGGAGGGCGTTTTGTGATGCTTACAGTGGAGACAAGGAGAAGGGCGGAAGGGAGGATTTGAAGGTCGAGGATTATAACTTTGGCACCATGTTGAGGGCGAATCCCGCATGGGAGTATGGGGAGAAAGAAACGATATTTGGTGAGTATATGCATGTCTGACTCTTTCCGTCTGGAGTGCGATTGGGGCTAACAAGTGGACTTGGTGGCTAGCGGTTCGCATGCAGTTCTATGCGATCGAAATCGCGAGGTGAGTTGATGATCATTATCATGTGATTGGCTGAGCGGTATCTCATGATGATGCAGGAATCGTGCGGGTTTGAATGACTGGATATATGAGAAAGCACAAAAGGAAAAAGCAGCGAGCAAATCATCCTAAGAGGTGATAAGTCGTGAAGACCGTCTTCTCGCCGGGTCTACCAAAGCCACAATTAATAATCTTTTAAGTGGACAGATTTCATTTTTTTTTTCCCACCAACGGCGATGTGTAACTCATCCATATTCGGTCCTTCCCGGTATGTCGCAGATCGAAATGAGTGGACCGAAAGAAGCCGTCATGTCCGCTTTCGATAATTCCAAGGTAGTTTCCGACGAATGCAGGACACATGAATGTCAATATACAACTCTATTCAAAGAGGGTAATGCGAGATCACGATGATGATGAGACGGTAGTGGTTTTTGAGGATTATTACAATGGTTTGGCCTGTGAAAAGCAATTTTATCGGCAAATATTTTATCGGAACTATTACAAACGCTACTCCAAAATAGACATCATTTATGCCTACGCTCACCTTCGCGTCAATGCGCTTCGTAGACTGTACAAAAATGTATAGATTTGAGTGCGTTGTGTATCTCCCCATTACTTATCGTTCTTCATCTGGGGCCACTTTGAAGTCCAGACACATGCTAGCACGACCGATCCGGCGCCCAGTTTATCTTCCTACGATTCATATTGCTAAAGATATATGCTGTTCATGATCACGGTGTGGGGTTGGGATTTTCGGCGCGTTCATCTGGTTGGGGAAGGATGCACATATATGGTCACGACGATTTCCGCTGTTGTTAGAGGGTTTCAAGCGATGCATATGGTTATATTCTAGAAAATCAATCTGCAGAATGGACAGTCAGCTGTAGCCTGTGCTACGATGGATCATGGGCGAAGAAAAAAAAATTATTCATGCTCGAGTGAGCGAGAATCGAACCGGTTAGAGGCGTTTGAGACCGGCAAGTTGCCAGGAAACATAAAAGAATGGCAATTAGGCTTGGATATCACGCTTGATGCGAGCGTTAGTTGGAGCATCCCGGCAGGTGAGATGATATTCCTCATTGAGAAACCTGGGTTCAGGAAATTGATGCTGTCTCGGCTTCTCAGATGCTTCTGTGCCGCAGTGACATGCTACATCATGTTTGACTGCGTAGTGGTCGAAGCGCTAAGGATTATTTGGTTGAACGAGGATGCCACGTTGTTCGAGCAGCGGTTTCTGTTATTAATTGGGCCGGATTGGAACAATATTGCTATTTGGAAAGGGAAACAAAGGTATGACACGTTCGAAATGGAAAAAAAGTGAGATGGGAAGGAGTTCGTTATTTTACGGATTATAATTGCGAATACAATACTAATCTTGGTATTCATGTTTACTTCAGGCTCGGTTGCACTCCGACCACAACAGGTCTGTTGTGAGGGCAGTTGTACTTTTGGTCGGACATCACATGCTTGATATTATGAGGATGGAAGTGGGGAACTGATATATACGCACTGACAGGTAATCGCCCTTCATAAACTTGGTAAGTGCATTGTTCAAACAGCAACTGGACTGTGGCATATAAGGAAGTCACAAGATTCCTGGCTGCCAGACAGTACTGCACATGTCAATTGTACGGGTGAGTTTGAAAAATTTACCCCTTTTGATCGTAAGTGAAAACAAAACCGCCTTGGATCTCAATTTCCGGCAGTTGATCATGGAAATTATTCGCGAATAGTGATGAGGCAGGATCAGACATATTGACGCGAACAAAATTCCACAGATTCTGCAGAACGCCAACATATATATATTCCAGCAAAGTTTGGAGGGGCAAGAAGTATATCAGAAGCACGTGGAAAAGGTGAAGGATAAATCGTTAGGAGGCTTTCTAACTGGAAAATTGAAACCGAACTGGAGACTTTGGATGTGTAGGATGCGAAGAATTCCGAAAATGTATATACAAGGGAATTGAGATTGGATCGAGGCGCATTAGACGAAAATATTGAGCATGATCAATTCCAGCTAGTTTAAACGTGATCACATACAAAAGCACATCGTCATGTTCTGGCAGGATGAAAACATTTCATTCCAAGTGCTTTGCGCCGTGTGGTCATGTATTCATGTTGTTGATTATAGGGTGTGTTGAAAGAGCGTTTAAAGGCATATTATTTTGGAAGAGGATGCCATCTGGAATCTACTTGCTCTTGTCCACTGCCATGATGTCCGATTGACAATAAGCAAAATATTTGCTGGTCTGAGACTTAGATGTAAGTCGAGCGCCTTGCTTTATGCGTCAGCTTACAGTATGTGATATTAAATAAGAGTTGAACTCAAGTTATCAAAAATTTGGCGAATAACAACAAGCCTCGCATTCGACTGTGGGAGGGCATTCAAAAGATGTTGGTGCAGAACGACTTAGTATGCCTTGTTTGTCTCAAAATCAGCTTTGGTGATCTTCAAAAGTGGTATTTAGCCCGAACAAGAAGCGTAAATAGTCGCGCATGTAGGAGCTCACAAATATTTCAGTCTAAATACCATCTCAAGACCATTCTGTGCTACAGTAATTGATATCAGTACCTTCTGCCAGTCACTAATTTTGATCATGACACTGTGCATGCTGTTGTGAGGGCAATCACTGGTTTGGTCGGACACCCCATGCTTATTCTTGTCAGATATGAAAGGTGAAAACTGATATATACACACTTTCACGTAATCAACTCTCATAAGCTTGATAGGGGCGTTATTCGAACAGCAACGGCGTTGTAGCATATGAGGAAGTCACCTCATAACACATACTTCTTCCTCTCCGTTGACTTCAGACATGTTTTCGAAGCTATCCCAGACTCACGGCCAACTATAGGACGCGTGTATGAGGCATAAGGGGTTCTGTTACTCCTTGATTATTCTCGGTATCGCTCTGGTGGATCATGTCCCAAAATCAGAAGCAGCATTGTTGAGGCACGTAGTTCAACTGTAGGTAGATAACCGTGAAAATGCGTCGAGCAAACTTTTGGTTGGCCCTAATGCTTTTTTTTTCGATTAGGAAGAGAATGAGCTCGGCAGGTTGGAAAACGTTCCACGTTGGAACAGGATGTTGACGAAGAAAATTCTGGGAACTTTGCTAGATTGGCTTATGTTGATGCTGTGATATGCGCTATGAGCATTCTCAAGCCATGGCTGCACAGTTCAAGACGAATCTTCTTGTTTTGTCCCGTAAGTCCATGTCTGATTAATGTAATTAGTATGCTTGCTGCTATCAGTGGCTAATGGAAGATTTTTCGTCATGACACGGTGGCATAAGCCGTGGTGATTTTCACATGTATCTTACCCAGCATTTAGATAGCATTAGCAATAACTCTTCAAGAGCAGTTCAAGAAGAATTACCAAGTCTTAATAACTTACGGTGTTGTCATACGCATCCTGCGACACTTTCACACTGGTTTCTTCAGTCTGTCGGTTATCTCACTACCTACCTGTCTGCGCGAACCTATATCACAGGGCGTAGAAGAAATAGGCATCTTGATAACTAGAGTACTAATTTTCACCATCGCTTGGACACAATTCTCGAACGCTTCCCAAAGTCAATAGTGGCTAGTTTTTCGTGGCCCGAATGCTGCAAATTTTTGAGACTGCCATAATTTACTGAAAACCGCATTTTGAATGGGTTCGATATCGTGCTCGATAATCTGATATTTGCATCACATACCGTCCAATGCAAAAGGACTTGCGGAATGCGGATCTCAAGATTGAAACAAGGGCAAACAACATCATCGTTGCACAATCTAGATCCAGAAAAGTTCACAATCGTAAATGTTGTGTTGAACACTTGGAGTTCTATACAAAGCCGATTATAGCTAATGAGCTCTGGGAAATCGAAAGTCATGGAACTGTATATTGACAAAACCCTCACTCGAGGAAGGTCACTGATCAGGGACCTGGCGTCAACGCTGAAAATGTTCACCCCTGCGGTGGCAGACAATATACCAAAGATGTATCCAGGGGTTTCCCCTAAAGCTGTCCGGAAACTGTTGCAGCGATCGTAGAGAAAGTAAGAAATTACGGCTTCATCGTCAGGTTCTCTCTCGACCACAGCATCCTCTTCAGCGACAGTGGCATGGTTCTTTCAGAGGGCCAAGCACAAACAAGTTGCCACCTCCCACGCCCGTGTGTGCAGATCTTATATCCTGATCAATTCTTTTCGTGGAGATCACTTCCTGCACTGAATTCGGAATAAATTGGGACTTCTATTCCTCAAATTGATGGTCATAGTAAGTTTGCTGTATCTAACTGCAATACGAAGCATAGAGCTTTTCTCCGGAGCCTTATATGCTTGCACAACTTACTCAAATCAATTTTGCAAATGGTTACCGGAAGATAATATAAATGGTTTAAAAAAAATGAGATTACCAGTGTCTCTTGAATCGATTGTACGAGAATAAGTAGATGAATCCATTGGAGAACGAATTGAAAACTTGGACTGATACAATATATCGCCTATTATGATTCTGATCACATGTATTGCAATCTCGATGGCGTCCAGCCAGGCTGCAGTCCGCCTCCAATATTCGCAAAATCAAAGCTGGTCTGGAACTTGTTGTATGCAAACAACGTGACGTTCGACAGTTTCGCACCCGCATCTGTTTGTGCCCAAAGGCTCAAAGCCAAGGTGTTCTCGCCTTGATTGTTAATGATTCCAGGAGGAATCTATGGTTCGCGTTAGCGAAATGAAGACTTTTTAGTCAAAGATGACTTACCGGAAATCGAGTCTGGGGCCCGATTTGCGGGATATATTTGCCATCTAAGCGTTGAGTTAACCAAAGTGCGAATTTTAAAGGCTGAAAAACTTACATTGGTATCCGTTCATGTATATCTGGACACTGGCCTCTGTTCCCGCAGGCGCATTCAGTTCAATCCCAAGGGGTACATCGAGATCGGAGTCAATATCCAGCTTGAAATGGGAAATATACCAATTGATCCCACTCTGATTTAGCCCTTGCAAAGGCGATCCCGTAGACCACGCCGGTCCTGTGGGATCAAAGCCAGGAAGGTGCCAACCGAGGCGTGTGCCATGAATACCATCTTCGTTGAGGCAGCCCCGGACGGGATCGATGTTTGCTGGTCCCCCGGCGTTTCCTTGGATTTTCCATTGGGTGAAATTAATCTGATTGCTACCAGCGTACAGATAAGCACCTAAGATTCCACGAGGGTTCTCCACGCCCATAGGTCCAGTGCTGGTTTCATCATGTCCGGTGTAATCGGTAACCACAGTGAGTACGTTCGACGTGTTGTATTTCGTTGCGTTGCTGAAGTCCAGAACGCCACTTGTTGCCCACAGCGATGGGTTTCCTGTGTTGCTTCCGACGTACTTTCCATTCAAATATGCACTCCACCCAGCAGCAGCTCCACCCTGAACAGTAATATTTGCAGATGTGGCGCCTGTACCATCAAAATATCCCCTGTAAAGTTTCACGCCTGAATAGTAGCCGTAATCCGAACTGAAAAGGACCTAATTCGGATGAATCGAATGTCAGTATCTCAACTTATTGATGATTTGATAATTTGACGTGTGCCTACCGGCAATGTCAATGGTGACACCGGGCTTAGTGTTGTTGAATTATTGCAGATGACCCATTTTGAATCGTCGTAATCCCTCTCTGCTTCTGGTAGAGAGTTTGCGACAACCCAAGACAAGGTTGGCAGCGTAACCTCTACATCATTTGCTCCGGTGACGTAAGCTATCAACGACCCGTACGGCGTCCGTTTCGTTGCCAAACGTCTGCCATTCCAGATAACAGTATCCGCATGCACGGCATAAACTTCCAGGCTTGTTGTATTGGCATTATCGCCTTGCAGCTCTATGGTACCACCCATAACGGTCACATCGCGGACAAGATAAGGGCCTAGGACGAAAACCTGTTCGTCCGGTAAGATATGTGGATTGCTCGTCGTTGCGGGAGCGAAGAATGTCCATGCAGTATCTAGATCTAGCAGATAAACCGTCACGCCGTTTGAGAATTTCACCACAGTCGGGCCGGCAGTTTGTGTCCACGTGTACTTCGTGAAAGGCGAACTGGTATCGCTTGACGTGCCATTGACGGTCCCGCTTGAGCTCGACACATTTGATGACCCGTACGTCTGGTATGATAAGTGAGATGGCACGTCTTTGAACGCAAACTCTCCTGCTTGCCCAATGTCAAGGTAGAGAACTAATACTGTACTACCATCAAAATCACCCCAAGTAAGAATGTCAGACGAGCAATAGAGGAGCGTATATTGGCCGAAGTGATAGTCAGTAGTGGCGATCTTGCTTTGACGGCCGTTTAATTGGACATTGGGGACCGTAACCTGGTAGCAGAGATCAGAATTTTCGTTGAAAACCACATGGAATTTGACATTTGGCGCCTACCGTTCCTAGACTTGTATTGAAGTAGGCTGAGAATGTCACCACACTTCTGGATGGCGTGGAAGTCTGTTGAAGGGTGTAGAAACGGGCACCATTGTAAGGATTCTGGATCACCCAAGAGTAAATTTCGTCGGTGCTCACAGCATTTCCGGACCCATTGCTTTCCATGTACGTTTCTAGTAGATCTTGCGACACCCGCGTAAATAGTGCAATCAGTTTTGTCTGTTGGAATTTTGCTTCAATTTCACGGGTCTCCTTCAGCGGAGCTGAGTAGTCTGTGGCAGTGTATTAGCAAGGATACAAATCTTTTCACGCGCTATGAGCATACCGTAGGATGTGTAAACAACAGGCGCCGCCAAGTTGCCCCAATTGGTACCGCCGTAGGCCATGTAGAGATTCATCAGAGTGACCCGCTGGCCAATATTGTTTTTGTAGTAAACATCTGCAAACGCTGGATCGTGCTCTTCGACACATTGCCCGTACCAGTACGTACCCCAACCCTCAAGCCACCCCGCTATGGGAAGAAAGATGATCAGTATGATTGTTTAGACAGGGAGCGAATGCGGTGTACCTTCGAACTCGGGCAAGAACTCCGGCTGTGTGTACGAGTAGTTTTGAAACCACTGATAATAATTACGAACAACGTTGAATCCGCTGTTTATGTTCGTACAGCTCAGCCCACCTGGGTACGAGTCCAACCCATAGACGTTGACCGCGCCTCCAACGTCCTCATAATCAGTAGACCAGCTCTCACTTCGCTCGCCCTTCTCGTTCGAGCTAAACGGGATGACCACTCCGGCATTTCTGGTGGCGTTTTCAATCTGTTCCATGTAGATGACTAACGTATTTGTCGGGCTATGGTCCGTCTCCTGCAGTTCATTCTCGATCTGATCCAAGATTACATTCCCGTGCGGCCATTGGTTCTGAGCGAGAATCTTCCCGACATTCGTGATCCACGGCAGCCATGACTGGTAATAGGTCTCGTCTGAAGTCCTGAGATCACCCATACTTCCGTCTGACCCCCAGAGAGCAAGACCGCCTCCATTTGTCTCCGCGTTGCAGTAAGGGCCGGGCCGGGCAATGACAAACAGCCCGACTTCTTTTGCAATGTCCAGCAGATTTTGGAGATCCCGTCCGGGAGTTTCGAAGTCAAAGACATCCCTTCTCGGCGAATGGTATGACATAAAGAAGTAAATGCTCACAGCGTTCAACCCATTTGCTTTATACTTTTGAAGAACGTCTCTCCAGAGCTCAGGTACGGGCAGACGTTCGTAGTGGAATTCGCCGGAAAAGATGAAGACGCGTTCGCCATTGATCATTAAGCTGTAGGGGTCCCAAGTGACAGCGGTGGTGAGCCCATCATTGGTGGCAAATACGGCGACTGCTGTTGCTAGCAGCAAAGCTATCGACTGTGCCCATTTCATGTCGGCAGCAGAAGGGGGACAGAGGACGTTGACGAATATGCGAAGGAAGGCATCTTCTCGTGATTATAAACAGGCGTTGATCATACGCCCTCCCTCCTTACTCCTGCCTAAAACTTGCCCGCCGTATAACGCCCTCCGTATACAATGGAGAAGCAAATTAATGATGTGCGATGATTCTCCGTCAATGATATCTCAAGGATTAATGCGTATTTGGCACGAGGCCAGGCACAGGGGTCTTGGCTACTGCCAAATCCAGACGCTTTAATATTCGCACATGTCGTACCTGCATGAAGGTGTGCGGAGCAGACATGGGAAAGGAGGAGAACAGGTGGAGGACCGCGAGATGCGAGGATTCGGGAGAGATCGACCCGAACAAATCAGCCACAACTTGTGATGATATGCAACGACATGCCAACGTGAAGCATTGGAGATATTTCTCCACAACCCGATGTCTACAACACGGAAGGGGTTGGGTGCCTTAGGGTCGACTGATGTACAAAGAATGCCTGTATCCGGGTATATGGTGTGTTTGTGATCTCGACCATAACAGACATGTACTAAACGGGAATTTTTCCGCCGCGGTACTTCTATCAGATCTCCCCTAGAGGCCGAGCTGTATTTGATGGAATAGGTGCTGCGTGAATATGATACACTCGGGTTCATTCTCATTAGAGTCACCTATGAGAAATTTTTGAGGCAGGCTGTGTCCTACCCACGATCAAAGGGACTTTGAGCCCCAACTCAAGATCTCCCATGCTTCCACGGCATATCTCAAGGGAAAGAATGAAGTTCTCAACTTTTGACGTGAGCACCATTTCTCCTAACTCCCCCCCTTTCTTCACATAACTCCCCTTAACGGCAAGGCCCTTCAGAAGCAGCATATCATTAGGTTTGCTGTAATACGGACAAATGACTCCAGAATCCGCATCATAAACATTCCTTCGTTCGTCGCCCCGGCTCGATTCTATAACTGAGATCAAACAGACGATATCTCAACGATGATCGGCAGCACGTCCTTGCAAATTCCAATGCAGCTGTGACTGGGGTTCGTTCGGACCACATCCAAAGCAACAATTTCAATATCGGCCTCGCCATTCCTGAGTTCCTTGAAAGCCATACGTGCCAAAAGCGAGAACAGCAATCTGATGGGCTTTTCTCCGTCAGCTATGGCGCCTGCTTTCTAAGGGCGATGAATATGTGCGAGGATCTGGCCTTCAAAGATGGCGACGACGTAGCAAACTGGTGTTGCGAAAGCGATTGTGTGTCTCGTCGAAGACATGATAGTGTTGAATCTTGGCAATCGTGTCAACATGAAACTGGCGGTAGAGGTGATGAAGGGGGAGGATGTGAAGAAACCTAGACTCTAATTTGATGGCGTGTCCAGTTTCTCGGGCTACGCAGGTGAAAGAAGTGACCATTGCGGACATAGGAGGAATGTGAAATATTTGAGAGCAATTTATCGAAATCCGAACTTCTAGGTCAGCTTTCCTTTTGAATGTGGTTGTCGACAGTCGCTCTCGCTCTCTCTCTCTCTTACACACACACACACACACACACACCCCATTAGAAGTGTATGGCTGATACGATCAGAGCGCGTTATCATCAGGCAGCATCGAACATCACATTGATCAGTCACCCTGAAATCCAGACACTCGCACCAAAGACTCAGATCTTAAGATTATTCGGCATCAATGTTTCTTGTGAACAATAATTCTTCTTCGTCGCCGCTTTCTTCCATTGTCTGCGCAGTCATTTTCCCGCTACCGACAATCTTTGCGCTACCGCTTAGCCTTCCACTACCATTCAATTTGCCATTCTCACTGCCAACCTTGAAAGCATTAGATACCGGACGTGCCATTTCAAGACTTGTTTCTAATTCGTTCAAAACTCTGTCGCTTTCCTTATCATGACTCTCCAATGCCGTAAAAGCATCGGAAGTGCCATTCTGCGGGGACCGCTCCCCGATTCTGAGAAGGTCATCTTGCTCACCTAGGCCATTTATAGGAAGAAGTGATTGCAGGATCTGTTTCCCCTTTTTTAATGCATCAAGCTCAGCACCAATGGCCGCAATGAGCAATTTCCAATCCTTTTCTTCTGCCAGCTTAAACTTGCTCTCCACCATCCCCAATACCGCGTCAAGATGCTGGATGAGCTCTCCAAGGCGCTGTGCATTACAACGCTTGCTCAATTGTGGCGACGGAGGATCTTCCCATGCACTGTGTGAAGAAGACAAAAAGGACAACTCCGCCACTCCCGATTTCAGCTGCTTTTCAAAGTCTGTGACTTGGACAACAACCTCTTTCCATACTTCGGCTCCCTCATCCAGTGCCTCCTTCTCGTAATCGACACTCCGAAGCTGATCGAGAATTTGTTCACGTTCTGCAGAATACTGCTTGCGTGCCATCTCCAAGGTGCGCTGCTTGGCGGGAATTTGCCATAGACTCATCGTACTACTACTGGTTTTCACCTCTGAGTGGCCATGTGATGGTTCCCGGGACAAGAATTTTTGCACATCCTGCTCAAGCATGCTTAAACTTGATGTGTACGAGGCTAATTTTGCCTGCACGCTATTCTCTACCTCGGCAGCCTTGCGCAAGATCTTTCTCTGTCTTGCCTTCATCTCGTCCAATTGTATCTCCATCGTGCTAATTTCCTCTTGCAAACTGTCAGCCTCCTGCCGTAGCCTCTGTGCTCGGATGGCATCGCCATCGTCCATGTGTCTGGTCGCCTTTTGTAAACCGGCTCGTTTTCGCTCCCATTCGTCGATCTGCGAGAGCGTCTCGGCTTTCTCATTAGCTTCGGCACCTATTGCCTGTAGCTCTTCGAGCTTTAGAGCAGATAGGGCCTGAATGCGACTATAAATTCCCTTGCGCGCACTCCTCAGGCCCGGTCTCTTCCTCGTGGGCTTTCGTGCGGACGAGCTGCGCACACTCTCCACTGTTGGTGTTGTGCTGCCGGTCGAAGAGCGATCATCAGGCTTTCCGCCCTCTAAGCCGCGAACCAGACCCTCAGCTTGCGCGTCGAGTAGGAATTGCAGATCGGCCTCAAGCTCTCTTTGTCTATCTTGAAGGGCAGAGGGCTTTTCCACAATAATTGAATTTGTTGTAGTTCGGGATGAAGTGTCCGCATATGCGCTCTGGACTATGGGCGGCGGGATCATCGAGGCTCTCATGGGAGAAGGACTGCGCCAGCGAGGGAGCTCCAGGGTGGAGTCGGAGAGAAAGCGCGAAGTGCTGGCGGTGGCTCGGGAGAGCCATGATCTAATCAACGTCATCGCTGTCAGTATTCATTAAGTTGTGCTCGTGATGTCCGGCTATACCTGTCCATGATCTGCAAGATGTAAGAAGAAGCCTAGATGAAGCGGTCACGCGGTGAGTTGTTTTGTGGCCAGCGTGTACGTGTACTCCTTCAGGGATGAAATATACATCATTTGGATGGCGCCTGTGATCGATCTACACGCAATCATGGAGGGTGAAGTCTCACTGCAAACGTGAATGTTTTCGATTGCTTTTCAGTCGCGACGTCACAGCGTGGAGTTTAAGACTTTAGAGCTCCGAAGGCGTAAAGAGCACAACACGACACCCTCGGCGGAAATCCTTCAGGGTTACAGCACACATCCCACCACCCAGCAGATGCAAATGTATGGACGGAATGACTGGACCTCCATTGTAGCTTTAAGGGATGAATATCGGTGAAAGAGCGAATATCTGGAATCTCTTAAAACGCCCAAGCCACCCGGCAGTCGAATTCACCATCCGGATCAAACTCGTCATATCCCAGGTAGTCGTGTGGCCTGGTATTTGAGCTTAATTCAAAAGGTTTGTTACGTCTAGACCGTGGAATATGAGCGACCCGCCAAGGTACATTCTCTTCCTCCCGCCACCGCCCTCACCGTCAACGTTGTCATCTCTGAAATCTGCCTTCGGCGATACCCTCAGCCAGGTCTTGAAGGAAGTAGCAAGCCATTCGTCAACTTCCTCCAAAGCTGCAATCTTAGAGGTTGCGTCGGCCTGCCCAATTTTGGTCGGAGCGCAGAAAACACCTCGGTCACAACTCTTTGCGCCCGTCCAAGATGTTGTTGCGGGTATATACCGAGTAATATCGGTCATTGCCGCACGGGAAAACATTGATATCGAGGATGCAGACGGCGTGGATGTCAGGGTGCTGCTGGTGGCTTGGTCAACAGACACCAATCACGCTCGAACATGGACAGGCTCTTATGGACCCGTCGTCGACGTCTGGACTCTTGCGCGATGCGGAAGGCAGTGGCAGTACGCTTTTGGCGTGGAGTCCGAGGCTGGCGAAGCTATGGTGAAAGCATTTATTGCCGCAAAAGAAGGTGGAGGGGAGATCAGGCGAGTGCAGAGTGGGCCAGAGATGAGCAACGCTGTCCCCGGCTCCTTCACAGGGGATCAAGGTATCGGAGGGCTGGACGAGCAAGGCGTGCACGTATCAAAGACGCACAATCATGTCGCTGTTGGCGGAACCTTCGATCATCTACACATCGGACACAAACTACTTCTCACCATGACGGTGTTCTTAATAGACGAGGCAGACACGAGTGCTCGTCTCGACACGTCAAGCCAGACGGTCACGATAGGCATCACAGGAGACGCTCTGCTCACCAAGAAGAAGTACGCCGAAGTGCTGGAGTCCTGGTCCGACCGCCAAATCGCCGTCCAAACCTTTATTGACAGCATCTTAAATTTCTCATCGCACCCGCCAGGAATTCATCGCCGAGACGAACCGGGTCCGAATGGGAAATCCGTAGATTTACACTACGGAAACGGTCTGGTTGTGAAATGCACGGAGATACAGGATCCTTTTGGCCCTACGATCACCGAAGAGTGGATCAGCGCGCTGGTCATCAGTGCGGAGACGAGAGAAGGTGGGAGGGCGGTAAACGAGAAGCGCGAAGAGAAGGGCTGGGTGCCTTTGGATGTCTTTGAAGTGCATGTTTTAGATGCCGAAGAAGATGGGGGGACGACGGAGCGGTTTCAGAGCAAGCTGAGCAGTACGGCGATCCGGGAGAAACTGTCCAAGAAGACTGCTGACATGCGGCAATGAAACAAAGATGAGCCATTGTCGGTGGACTGCCCTCCGAGATGAGAGTGCCACGGAAGAACTGGGAACTCGCCTGCTTGCGGCTAAGCCATCCGATCGAAGCAAATACGTAGGCGCCGCGAGTGGCATGGAGATGCTCAGGACACATGTAATGGGCTATATTGCATGTGTGCAGAAGGCGATTTTGGATCCTTTGACCCCTTCGAGAGTGAGGCCATTCCCTGCAAATACCGCAGGACTGCCCGATGTTGCACAAGTTTGAGCTGGGCACGTTTTGATGATAGCCGACGCGATGTCCAAGAGACGTGGCAGAGCGGCCCGAGTTCAGAATCCAGCCGGTCGCATTATTTTATATCCAAAGCGTTCATGTGCATCACCACCATTGCGTTGAGCGTGCTCCACGTTTCCCGTCATAGTCTCCCGTGTGTAACGAAGACCCGTCATCCACACTCGTGACCTCCCGATGTGTCCGGAACGCCCAAAGACCACGCGCGCGCGCGCTGTCCACATCGCACATGTCGCATCCTCGCGGTTGGTATTGTCGGGGAGGAAAAGTGTCACCGTGTGATATGTCGTCGGCTGAGGGGGTCATCTGCCCCCACGGCATGGACCTCCCGGCCGCCCGTTTCACCGAGGTTCTTCAACCGCACTTCATCCCCTTCCCCCCTACCCGCTCCTACCCCCCTCCCTCCCTCCCCCTCCCCCCTTCCCCCCCTCCCAATGGCATCCCCGCCCATCGCCCATCCCCTCAGCCATCGACACCGGACGGGCGCGCTCTCGCGCATCAGCCCTGCCGCCATACCGCACACCTGCAGCCCACGCGCACCAACAGGGCCATGCTTTTGGTTCTCATGCACCGTGGAACCTAGCTTCGAGGCCGCTAGTATGCCGCAGCTCCTCATTCGCGCGTGCGAGCATGCCAGCGCATCCACGCATAGACTAGGACCCGCGGCCGCCATGCCCACTCGCCGGAACGTCGAGCTCGTCGCTGCGGAGGCTGTTGGCGGCAGCCGACCACGAATGACTCCCGTTGGATCGCTCCGTTCCCTGCCGTCCAGACTCGTGCAACGAACACCCCGGCGGGTCGCATGTACTGTTGATAACGTGACACTAAAAGCGGGTCATCTACGGCCACGATTGGCTGCGCCAGGCGTGGTGTTGCTGGGTGTGGCTGCAGCATTTTTTCGGTATGCGGGCGGCGGCGCCGCCAGCTGACTTCCCACGCTCCTCCGTTCTGCTCCCGCCGCCACGGAGAGCGGACGTGTGGTGAGGGTCATGCAGCTTGAGGTACAGTACATCCGCGCAACCTGTCGCTTCGGTGCCTGCCCCGTCGTGCTGGTCGCGGTGCCGTGCTCGCCAACCGCACTGGCTACTCGAAGACGGTTTCATGCCAGACTGCTCGCTAAGTGCGCATGACGTCTTCCCGTGCGTTTTCTTGTTCACTCCATATCATGCCGAGGTTTGCCACCGTCGGGTGCCCGTGAGATTGTCGCCAAAACACGCGCTGTCGAGCCCGCCGTAAGGTCTCATCCCGTGGGATCATGAAGCCGACCCAGCCGGGCATAGAGGGCCTGTCGAACGAGCTCATCCGCTTGATCCTCGATCAAATCGAACCCGACCCAGACAAGACGGTTCCCATTGACCGCCGCCAGTTCCTGTCGGTCGAGAGTTTCGACCGGCCGCCCCCGTCCACCAGAGGCTCGTTGAGAGACATCGGGCGCTTCCGGCTCACGTGCAGACGTTTCGCGGAGCTGGGAGCGCCGTTGTTGTTCACGCGAGTCGCCGCTCGATTCTCCCGGAAAGGGCTGCAAAAGCTCGAGCAGCTGGCGGGCTGGCCGCACCTCGCGCGGCATGTGCGGAAATTCAGCTATTTGGTGCCGTATTTCTACCAGATTGGTATGTTCAATGGAGTCGATGATATGCCACGATCGCTCACGCTACGGGAAGGGGGCGAAGTTCGACTTTCGCTGCAAGGGGCTGGCGACGCCCAATTCAGATCCGAGCTGAGTCGACTCCATCGGAAGATGGAAGAACAGGAGAAGATCATAGCCTCCAGGGAAGATGAGCGGATTCTGCGGGAGGCCATCCGGAGCTTCACTTCCCTTCAGCTTGTTCAGCTCCTGCGCGTCACCGATGCCGAGGACGCAAGCATTCTTTCCTTTATCCGCCAACACGAAGAACTCCGGCAATTCGTCGACCTGCAGTGGCCGCCCGCGTGCTCACACGGGTCCCAGACGATTGGGTCGGCGCTTTTGCAATCGAACGGGTCGTGTTCTCGTTTCTCCTCGCCCATGCTGAGCCCTCAAAGCGCCGAGTTTCTGGCCACGCACACCCCGCAATCGTTTCCGAGTTTGGCGGCAAGGTTGACTTGCCTGACGCTTCATTTTGATGACGGAAATGACCTGGATCAAAAGATGAGCGAGCTGTCCAACCTCTTCAAGACCGTCTTCTCAACGGCGGTGAACATGCAGGCCGTTCACATTGGCTTCCCTTCGCATCGACCGCTCAGTCTTCCGCTTCAGGATGTGTTTCACAACGTGACCTGGAAAAGCCTGGTTGCATTCGGGGTGCAAGGCTGGAAACTACATGCGGACGAAATCATCGACCTAGCGCTGCGGCATAGAGACCGCCTCAAAGGTCTGCGTTTACGCGATGTCCTCCTCAAGGATGGGAGCATGTGGAAAGATGTACTCGGGACCTTGCGCGACTCGATGTGGAGGCTTGAGTGGGTGAGCTTACGAAGAATCGGATACGCGACGCATTTCGACGAATTATGGCTGGCAGCGGGTGCAGAGGTCCCGGACGATCCTCCTGGAGGTGAAAGTGATAGTGAAAGCACCGATGAGGATGAAGATCCGATGGTTGGATCCGGCACTTTCCAAGGCAATGGCACCAATGGGTTCCATCATGACTCGAGTGCCGATGAGGGCTTCAACAGTAGTGACGACTCGTCCGATGATGAAAATGGCATGGAGTCTACCCGAATGGATTTTCCGCCTTTGAACAGTCCCGTTACGCCGGCTTCTTCAGCGCCTTGGTGCAATTGCAACGGCCGCGGCCATATAGATTCTGCAGATGACCTGGGTGATGATGGTACCACGGTCAGCAATGCCAAACGCAAGGTATGGGAAAAGTGGGTTGTTCGGAGATGTCCGGAGCACAGTGAAAGCTGGTAGAATTGGGCTTTGCATCTGAATCTTCTGACTGTATTCTCGCCACTCAGCCCACGGGGCGTTGGCAATTGTGTACAAAGCCTCGCCATACTAACAGAAATGGGAGTCATGGATGCAAAGCAACGAGAATATGTCGAGAGAAGTATGCCCTACTCTAAACTTGTGTAATCTGCTGTGATTTGGGAGAGTGACTGGGCCGGAGAGGCCTAGAATATTAGCACATAGTGGTTGTAGGTGACTTCCGTGCGTCAGCTTTGTCACCTGCGGCCTTGGAAAAAATACTTTTGTATTTCTCACCGATTGAGGTTTTCGCAACAACTGAAAAATCCTCGAGCTGGTGCAAGTACCTCCCCCCAAAGAGCACATTCACCCGCAACATCATTAAAGTACGAAAAGATTATGTCTACTTCGTATCGGACTATGGGTTGACTACGGATAAGGGACAGCCACCTTTCAGCTCCTTCATGCCCGTTTTTGCGACAACTTATCGTCATGGGCAACTTCATAGCGGAAGTCTCATACACCTATCGATTGTATTTCAAATGCAGTCACCCATGAGATTGAGACTCATCGGCTTCAAAGTTTCGGCTCCTTTGGACTGTGAATTGGTGTCTATCCTGGCCCAAATGCAAGATAAAGTACCAAAAGCGACAGTTAAGTTTTATTGGCTGGGATGATTATGTCTTCAAAAGTGCGTGGGATATCGCGGAAGAGACGAAAGCTGACATCGGAAGACGTGGCGGGGATGAAACATACAGCATTTTAGGCGGCTGAATTTCTCCCAGCAATTACCTGTACTGTGCCGACCGCCGCTTGTTTGCGGGTGATTCGAAAATGTAGTTGGGAAGACTCGATGGATATTGGCGCTGATGGTGTTCAAATGATAAACGATATGGCAAACACTTTCTGTTCTCAGTGTTGCGGCCAGAGCAACAGGTTGTAATCTAAGACTTTGATTTGGGAGGAGGAATTTACACCTATTCGAGATGCAGAGCAAGAAGGGTTCGGACAATGCACTGCGGAAATATTTACAGAGCATCCCACAGTTGCACTTCATTGATCAGATTCCCAAGCACTCGGTGAAACAAGGCACATGTTCTTCTATACAACACTCTACGTCGAGCATTTCAGGGGACTCATTCCATTCTCAGCAAAAAAGGTGTATCGAACCTCCGTCTGGTTCTGTCGCTTACCTGCTCTGACAACTGGAGGCTTTTAATGGTTCATTCCGGGAATTATTCATTTTCAGTCAACTTAAGTGGCTGCGCAATATGCAAAATTTGGGTTTCCATTACCTCGAAATAAGATTTCTCCATCATCTCTCACATCTAAGGAAAGCCGGAAGGACGCCGCTTGCCAGGTGAAGGTCGCTCGTTCTCTCTTGGTATGCTACGTGGCCATGAGTATGAGTTAGTCCGTTAAGATTACTCGATAATCGAGGCAAAAAAAAAAAAAATACGTTTAAGGCAGCTTGTCGCGCCGAGAGGGGCAGAGTTCCAAGTGTAACGGAGGCTGGGCTGCCCATGGCTGCAAGTCTGACTTCCACCTGGGAAAATATAATAGCTAGCTCGAGCGTTGGATTTGCTGTGAATGTGGGGGTGTCAGTCCACCAGCAAGACTGAAAAGCAAGACTGAAAAGGTTCTGGGGATCAAAATAGGAGATCCAAATCTGGTCAATTGCGTGTTTTTGTAGCCCCCGAGGTCTTTCTCCGAATTTGGACAACCAAAGGTTCGGATTGAATTCCGGCAGTCACAGAGACAAGACTTACATTGTCTTACCATGGAGTTGGCGGCACACAATATATTTCTCTTTCTGATTCAGCAGCGGTAACTGCATTAAGTTGTTTCGATTGTAACTTGAATGAATTCGTCTCCTCATAACTCAAATAAGTAGTTGCGTCGCTGACAGTGGCGTAACGATTCACTTCCATGGCCTTTATCGTGCTGGGCACGTCCCTGGCACAAAGCCGAATTTTTTTGTTCGTCTGGACCTACAAGTGAATGTTGTCGTTCATTTGGATGATGGGATCTATTCTTAGTCGCGAGTGCACGGGCTCGCGCGTCGTCTTGAAGCTGACGCGGGGGGAGCGCGTCTTACCAGCCTCTTCATCCCGGGATGCAATACATAAAAGACTTTCAAAGATCCTGACTCAATTGCTCATCACACGTAAATTTACACACTCTACATTTCTCATACGTTGAGAGATATACTCAAGCAACAATTATGACGCTCAAGCGCAAGCGATCCTCCCCGTCCTCCTCACCTTCTACCATCAATTCCGACGACTCTGCGATGGACACGCCAGCCATACCGTTTTTCTACCAGCAGAATAAACCAGTCGATGCTTTCGCCCAGAAGTCGAATTGGTCTTGCCCTGCTTACATGGAGGATTCATGCGGATCGCACCTCAATTCTCGCACGCGGAAGCGTCACCGGGACAACCGACCGGAGGAGCAAGAAATTTATGGTGTGTCTCGCTGGATTGGCGCCGTGATAAACATGAGCAGTCTTGCTGATGCCTGCCGTTGTGCAGCGAGCACCATACAACGACTTTACGACGCGCAACGATACCATCCGGATGCCGAGCCGATCCCATCTGCGCCCGCCCTTGCCGCGCCGCTTGCGCCGCCACAGCGAAGCACGCTTCATTCGTTCTGGAACATCAATCAATCATCCGTTGTTTCCGAGCCTACCCAGACGCAGCTAGATGTTGAGATGATATCCAACGTGCCGCTCCCAATGAACTGCGAGGACTGCGATCGTTCCCTACGATACGACGAGTCCATGGACGTGGACGAGGACCTTCTACGTCAAGAAATGGCATGCGGGATTTGCCAGAGACATGTTTGTGACCTTTGCGCAGTATTGGGAAACGAACGTTTATGTTTGGCTTGCGCGAGCAATCGATAAATGTACCGCGATGATGGATTTTTCTCGGCTATGACTCTTTCGAACCCTGGAGCCGTCGTAGATTGAACCTAAAATGAAGGCTTTTTGTTATCTTCTACGTTTGTATAATTAGATAATAGGTCTAGAGCGTGTATTTGCATCGCTTTCGTCGAAACCCAACGAATAAACATTATCGCCAAATTTAGGCGAATTCCCAATTCCTTCGAGCAACATTTAATCAGCCACATCACATCTCACTAGAAGAATGAAATTGGAATATATGGTCTGCGAATGATCCGAGCGGTTTGCTTCATCTAAGCAGTTCACCAAAAGCACCTTAAGAACGAATCGAGCTCGTATTCTCCGGTCGGGAATAGCTCGGCTTGACCCATGTACATATATTAATTGATCGGGAATACCCGGTCTGCTGAATGCCCTGTAAAGCAATGGCTGAGTGGTATGTTGCTTCCACATGCTGATTGAGTGTGATCAGTCCGAGATATTAACACTTCACAGGTGTAGTGGTTATCACATCTCGTTTACAGTCACACTGTGAACAAGTACCGAGAAGGTCGCAAGTTCGATCCTTGCCTTAGTCATTTTTTTTTCTGGGACCTATTTCTCCCTACATTGTTGGGACGGGTGTAGAGAAATTTGCCTGTGGTAGCAACAGCCAAATCTTTTTGATAGTTAATTAAAGTATTGCCTTTAATGGAACCTACGGGAGATCTCTTTATATTTCTTCAGCTCTGTTTGATCGGGCACAAACTGCATCAAACAGCTGGCCAAAGCAGTCGAATCCACATGGACATTGAACCCTCTTCTGATTGAAAACGTTGACATTGATTGAAATCTAGGGTTTGGAAATGTCACAAGCATTTCTTAAATTTACTTTCCGTTCTCGTAATTGAGCCTTGACCTTCGAGCTTGTCCGATCGGATCATATAATTGTAGACCTGCCTCAGAAGGAAAGGGTAAATGATTCTGCATTTTGTTAACACCATCGGGCGTCCGCTTTATTGTAGCATGCTACGTGTTGCGCAATGGACAAGCGTGCAGGCGCTTTCCAACACAACCAAAATCAATGTAATGGACCGGTTCCACGGGGAAACCCATGAGCACGTCGAGTCACAGCTATCACAGATTTGGCTCATGGTTCGAGCTAGAGCCACAAGTGGAGCGATATCGAGGACCATATTCTGATATATCGGCCACCATTATTCGAAGGAAAAAGGCGAAAAGAGCCAATACCGACCGTACCAAAATCAATGGGCATCCGTGCGGGTATGCTAGAAGGTAACAGGATGCCTATTCCTATTAAGATCTATTGCTGAGTCGAAAACTCCGTTCTGAGCAATTGCATTGGTGAACTGAATCTTGAAAATCTTAGCAACTCCTCAAGCAATTGCATTGTCCAAGTGTTTTTGTACAGATCCTGCAAATGAAGTGATCAAGGATCAAACCGGTAATACCACTGATTGGTGAAGGGAATGACCGACCTGGTCAGGTTGACAGGATGGTTGCTCCTTTATGGGGCCTTATAAAGTGGGATGGGCTGCTTCAAACCACCGAGCCAGTGGACTACGTACCCAACCCCTCGATGGCACTCTTTGTGCTTCGCAAATGGATTCATGGACTCTAATATTGGCTTAGAGTTGGTCGAACATGTGATCTTATCCCGGAAACCAAACAACGGGCTGACAAAACACCTTGGCTGTTGGGATGCGACAGCTTCAGGACACACGAGATTCTCTACATAACAGAATTGTTTTCCGGAAAAAAAAAATTTAGTCCAATTGAGTGCTGTATTCATGGTCAAGCACAAGCTCCAGACATATTATAAGATAGTATTCGCCTTACTAAAGCTAGTCTATAGCGATGAGATTGAAAAACTGGAACGAGGAAGGGTGGGAACAAATAGAAAGGAGCAGTTCACACGTGTATATAGCCCTACAAGCCAAATATCCCTCGGTTCTTGGGAACAACATAAAGGCAGAGTTCAAACCCAGCGGGTCGTTTCTGTTCACAAGCATATCGAAGCCTCCTGCCGAACTATTTGTACTCCGCCCGCAACCTCGTGAGTTGAATTTGGACATTTCCGTAAGCCAAATTATCAGAATGTCGGTGAATTCGGAGGCACTTACATTATTGAATCATCCAACAAACTGGACGCGCTTGTAAATGATGGTCGGAGAAGGCAGCACTGAGAAAAGCATATACAGGAGCTTACTCATGCTGATCAAACATACTTCGTTGAACCTTCCTTCATTCGAACTGACATGCATTCATGGTCAGGACAACAACAAAGTTCCAGTCCGCTGATCAGCCTAGCCGGTAGAACTATGAAAGGCGGAGGTGATGACCTCCGAGGACGTGGAGAAGGCCAAAGCCGACCGTGCTGGGCGAGAACAAGTCAAAGAAAAACGGAAAAGGACAACGTGGCCGAATGCCCAAGAGCATGGCTCCAGAGGCAGATCCATTGGAGCCAAAGGCCAGATAAGCGTAGATGATTGAATTGCCTCAGGCGTGGAAGGGCCAATTGGCACGAATGAGCGAGACACGGAGGCTGGAGGAGTGAGAGCACCATATGAGAGAGGGAGATTCGTCTTTTCTTTTTTTCAGCTGTGATGAATTTGAAACAGACCCGCGTGGTCGCAGCGATCTAATGCTGCTCAAGAGAAAGCCCGGGTTTCGTCGCGGTCTCGGCGCAATGGTCTTGTAGACAGGCATATAGAGAAAGAGGTTGGCATTTGCTGATGGGTAGATTCCGACATGCTTATGTATCATCAGATTGCCGTCCAACGGATCATCAGAGCATCATTATGCCAATGGTCGTCGCCCCAACATCGATCAAGGCTTGGGTGTTGCTGAACCGTCTTGCCCATGTCCCCCCATGCGCCCAATACGCATACCAGCCACAAAGGAGTGAATTATATTTAGTTGAAATTACATGCGACTGTTATATGATTATGTTCGAAGGCATTTCACACGCAACGGCTGGGTATGACTTTTCAGAGTTGCCGCGGGACCTTTAGGGTCGTCTATGAGGTCCAAGACGAATTTTGGGAGTGGAACGAGTTTGATGGCGAAGCTCTTGTGTCAGGATCCTGCCGGGTGATCGTCGTTTTTATGTACGAGCGGTATCCGCAACGCATTACTGATATAAATATATGAGAAATGTTGGATGCGTGCATAGAATCTGGATTGCTTCTAGTCCAAGCATCTATGGTTCTTCCTCTCCAAAAGTTGTCTCTCGTGAACACCGAGGGTATGAAATGGCTCTCTTGAAATCATGTTAGCCCTTTTCATTAAGACTCTATGTTAACAGCATTTGTTCAAAGCCGCATTCTTGCAGTCTTGATGTGTTTTCGTGCGGGAATCTGTATGAGGATGACGGTTCTTGTCGATAGTGAAAACTTCATTTCTGTCGACTTACGTAGAGGCACTGGAACCGTCAGATGCGCCGAAGAATCTTCCGTGGCGGGAGATTTTATTCACACAGCCAGACGTTCCTCGAACAGAAGAAAGTATGATGCGGTTTGCTCGATGCAAAGGCATAAACAAAAATACGGCTCCCTTGATGGAAGCGGCCAACAAACACTCGACGAAGTCTAGATGAAATGTTCACAACAGTCGAGGACAGTGCGTAAAATTCGATGCCATGTGACACATTCATTACTACATTACGGCGTCTTGAAGTGAGAGGGCAGCATACATACGGCTCAAACTGGGCCAGTCCATAACAACTCATTAAACCACAAACAAGCCATCAACACTCTACCCTTTCATTTAGCCGTATCACCAAAAAAAAATGAAAAAAAAAAAAAAAAAAAAAAAAAAAAAAATCAACTGCCCTGCAAGGAGCACTGTTCGCATCCTAATGTCTGTCGTCAAAATCCTGCCCTTCCGCACTTAATCCGCGAGGTATTTCTTGGCGAGAGCACTCAGCATTGGCCTTGCGATCGGCTCTACGGTCTTCCAGTGCTTCTGTCCTTGTTCCATCATCTGGCTAAGGTCCACCTTATTCTTCTTGTCTTTACTCGACCGACCATGGTCACCTCTCTCCCGGTAATAATCGTCATACCTGTCGCGATCCCTTTCTCTTGGGCGCGGTCGATCCCGTCTGCTGTCGTAACCACGGTCGTAACTCTCTTGCTCTCGTCTCCGCCGATCTCTGTCTCGGTCTCGACGCGAGTCACGGCCGTAGTCTGTGCGATATCCGCGGTCGTAGTAATCGTCTCTGTCTTTCCGTCGAGAATAGTCGGAACGGTACCCGCGGTCGTCGCGGTCGTCGCGGTCGTCGCGGTCGTAATCTCGACGTCTGTCGTGAAGACGAGGTCGATCTCTGTCTCGTTCGGGCTCGTGGCGAGGTCTGGGGCGTGCATAATCGGTGTCATCAGGATCGTCATGCCTGTGCCGGCGAGAATACGGGTCGCCTCTGTCCCTACGCCCGTAGTCCGCGTCTCGCCCGTAGTCGCGTTCATTATCCCTCGGTCGTCGCGAGTCGTCTACTGGATCGCGCCGTTTCTCCCGAATCGGTATTGAGCGGTTATATCCGTCATCCATCCGCCTCGTCCGCTCCCGCGACGCGTTGTCGGTAGCTCCCCGCTTCTCGTCATAAGGCCCATCTTTATCCTTCCCGATCGGGGGCCGCGGGATTGGGGGAGGATCATCCGAGGGTCGGTATCCAGGCCTCTTCACATCGCCCGTCCCACGGGACCTTCGGGGGCCATTGTATTCGTCATCTTCATCGCTCGCATCGTACGTCGTCCGTCTTCGAGGCTTCCGCCGGTCTCGCTCTCTGCCGGTCTCGTCCCTATTTGCTTCATCGTATGCAGGCGGAGGGGCCCGCGGCCGCGACGGCGGCCGTTGATAGTCCGCGTAATCCCGCGACGGATCTCTTCGTGGTCGCCTTGCCCTCCGATCTCTCGGTGGTGGCGATTCATCAGAACCGTAGTCGTAAGCCATCAATGTCTCGCTTGATTCTGGTGATCGGTGTATGGTCAAGTGAGAGTTGAATGAGGTCGTTCCGACCAAGAAAATACTTATCTTCAGACGGAGCGGTGAAGAGCACTAACTCATGTATTCACGAGAGCTCTAATAAGCCTGCCACAGACGGACTTGATCATCCGAGTTTGCCCTGACCTTTCATGCACGTGAGACGTCATCACACACGTCTCCCCTCGTTCCGAACTCTAGGTCAGCAGTCGATCTGTGCGTGAGGAATACATTCCCGACGCAGGGACGTGTTGAGCCGTTCTCCGAGGCACGCCACGTTGTGCATGCGGCTCGGTTGATTATCAGGATGATATACTGGGGGGCGAGGTGTGAATGAAAGCAGACTTATATCATGCTAGTGGACAAAGAAAGAGGACGGAGAAATGGGGTTATGATCATCGGCTGGGAAACCAAAGTAAACAAGAATAAGCTGAACGTATCGTGCGAAAAATGGCAGACTACACCAGAGCATTAATGTCGGACTATTCGCATTCGTGGCCGTAAACGTAACATAATCTAGATTTCATCACTCCCCGAAATCTCTTCGTTCTCGCCTTCCGTCTCTACGTAGGCTTGATGATTCTTTACGGACGGCAGCTCCTGCACGGACTGGCGCTTTGAGACCGGCCGCTCATCGGAGTGATGGGCTGCGGATCGCAAGTCAGCCATTGAGTGCACCTTGTGTGCCGTGGCAGGCGCTGGTAGTGGAGGCAAAAAAGTCCGATCGAGCGGTAGTTGCTGGCGGACAGATCGCCGAACCTCAGCATTCTCCTTCGTGGTTGACATCGTGGAATCTTGGGGTCCATTCGGAAGAGAGGGTGGCTGGCCAATGACTTCCCCTTTGTCGTTAAGATACCGAATACGCTTGAAACTGTCGGGAGGCGATCCGGCACTGGCGCTACTACGAGCACCTAATGGACTTGGCTGGCCAAATTTTGGCCCCGCATCAAAGCCGCCCGATTTCTCCCAGACGCTTGCTCTGCGAGCTTCGTGTGGAAGACGCGGGCTGCCTTTCAATGGCTGTGGTGACCAACATGCCGTGGCGGGCTGGAGGTCACGTAGCATACCTCCGGACTTGATCTTACTCAACTCTGCCTCCCGCTCGGAAAGCTTCTTCGCTAGTCGCGAACTCTGTCGAGCCTCTTCATTCTTCTCGTCTTCGAGCACTTTCATCTTGCGATTGGCTTCTTCAATTTCTTCATCACGATCTTCCAAAAGCCTGGCACCGCGGGCAATGATTTGGTCCTGCTTGGACACGACCGCGTCTTTCTGCTCGCAGAATTCTTGCAGTTTTCGAATCTCGCGGTCTCGATGGGCAACGATCTGGTCGATTTCATCATCTTTGCTATTCTGGCAGTCTTCCAGAAGCCTTTGAAGATGAGAAATTTGAGCATTTGCCACTTGGATACCTGCACTTCGTTCTTCAGTATCGTGTTTCAATTGGTAGTATGCCTCGCGCCACTGCTCAGCCCGCCGATCCTGCCAGTCCAAGGCTTCTTTCAACTCTGAAATCTGATCATCTCGCATTTTCAGGGTTTGAAGTGCGTTATCGAGATTGCGTTCCCTTTCGAGGGCCTCCGATGCCATCGTCTTCAGTTCGCGGATGCGTTCATCGTACTGGCTTTGAAGTTTTGCAATCGTATCACTTGTTCCTGCAACTTGTACTTCGCTTGCCCTCAGGCTCTCCTGCGCACTCCTCAGCAATTCGTCCATACGAGAAATCTCTTGATCTCGAAAAGCAACGCCTTCGGCAGGCACGGTTTCGGAAATAGCCGAAGAGTTATGGCAGGTCAGGCTTCTTGTCTCCGGAAGTTCTGCGAGTTTGAGTAGATCATTCTTACTTGACTGCGGCAACGGTGAGGTCTCGTCTCTTGAAACGTTCGGATCTACGTTCCGATCCAACAGCGGCCCGACATGGTAGAGTAGCTGGCTGTTGAGTTCCACAAGGCGCTGCAGAGCCTCGGCATCTGTTTTAGGGAGCTTTACATCGGATCGTGCAAACCGTCCGGCACAGAGCTGCATCAGCCTCAGGGTGTGGAGAGCAGTTTGCACCCTTAACAGGCGAGATTGTTCCTCTGGCCGGTGTTCTAGATTCTGAAACCGCTCGAAGTCATCGATAAAGGCCGGAGTGGGCACTTTACCAAGCTGACAATCGTTCCGTGTTATACTGCCATCAATCTCGTGATTTTCAAGCCCATTCACGGTTGCTTCGCTTCCCGATGGTGTGAAACGATTCGGATCGAATCCATCCAGTCGGTCCTCCACTTCGCTAACTGCCCGCTCAACCAGAGCAAGGCGGCCATTAAGGTCTTGCATCTCATCACGCATGGTGAAGTAAAGCTGTTGCATTTGCGGAGTCGACAGCATTTCAGGACTTGATTGGATAGTGGGCCTTGTTGCAGCTCGAACACGCATATGCTCTGTCAGGCTGCCGATGCTAGGAAGAGCGGATCGTGTGGTACAGCCAGGAGATGTGTTTTGCAGATTGTCGGCCTTCTCTTCCAATGACGCTAGATGTGCTTTCACATCGTCGACTTGCGCCAAGAATGGATCACGGTTCGGGAGAGGGGGCAGTATCGAATTGCTCAGACGTGGAGTTGAATGGGTGGTCTTAGAGCATCCTGTCGAGATGATGTCTACCTTTTGCTTCAGCTGCTGCAGTTCCTGTTGAAATCTCAGCTCGTCCATGATGGCCGGTCGGAGAGGGTGGAACAATGAACGATCGGTCCGTCGTACGCCCGCTAAATGATCGGTTTTCCAGCCTCTTGGAAATGATTATGCCAGAGGAAGATCGCACAGTCCTGTATTTGCTTCCTTTTCGTATTCTGACAGATCTTTGAGAACAGGTGGTGCGTAAGGTGGTAAGTGAGGCTGAGTAACGTGGATGCTCCGTGTGCACCGATCTAGAGAAGTGCAGCCTCAGGCGACGTCATCCCTGTATGGACTCACCGGGGGCTCCCGCTGATTTGATGGAACAACACAATCTGATTGACTGTGCTACTCTATGCGAAAGCCAGGGTTAATAGTGTTACACGGGCACGTATGTTCTGTCTATAACAAAATCAAATGTCACTCTTGGGGAAAAGCGGCTCGATCCTTCTTCCGCGGTCAACACCTTCAATCCATACGTAACGATTTCACCTCCCATGACCATACCCGAGAAGCGTAGCATCATTCGGCCCCAAGTCAGATATTTGAAGTCATCCTTGGTGCATTTCATTTCGAGAGCGTGGAAGTAACATTCGTTGACTGCAAAAGGTGAAATCTTCCACGAAGCATTGTTGAATGCTTTGAGGATATATGTGAACGCGGTGCTAGAACTAGAAGATAACTTGAGCGAACAGTGTACACATGCCACTATGTGTGGAGATGGCATGCATAAATTTCTTCCAAGCCGATCAAATGCATTGTTTAGCATAATAACCAATTCTTTCGCAGTGTAGGCTTGTGGGTTCTGGCGAGATCTTGTCAAGGATATTTCTTTGTCGCGACGAATTGTTTTGCCGCATCAGGTCGGAAAGTTGCAAACAAGACCGCCTTAGCCATTCAAGTTTCAGTCAATATCTCCGATGAGATGTCATTATAGAGCGGATTGGGCTTTTATGAACTATTATACCACCAGCGAGAGCCAGTTGCGATCATCGGGCCATTTTTCGCCATGATGCACAGTCCGCTTGCTGGCAAGAAAGCACTCCGGCATCCCAAGAACACGCTCAAAAACGGGTTAGTCTTAAACAAGACATCGACCGGGCCTAATTTCTGTCCTTGAATCCCTTTACATAACTCATACCGGCACCGTCGTGGCTGTCATTGCATTTATTGATACATCTAAGTATGGCTAGGGAAACACATCTTTTTGGCTCGAGTATATAAAGATGCTGTAGCTTTCTTCATGTAACGAGTGAAAGGCGGAGCAGGTGACAGTATGGTTGCCGACGCAGGTGATGCGAGTATAACTCGACGGAAGTATCTCGCCACGTGTGTAGAGATATCCGAGTAAATAGTTAGCAAGAGGTAGAACTGGTCACTGTTCCTCTCGTCATTCGCGTGATTCATGACCAAGTCATGAGCGCAACAGGCCACCGAGGCTGGCGCATGTGATCCCCATGGTGTCTATCCGAGATGGGTATCACATAGCCTCTTGTACCGTGGTCCAATTGAAGTTGCATATTCTAGGATGATTGGAATATCTCTGAGCATACCACATGCGATAACTACTGTTGTGGTGGAGTCGGACGTTCTTAGTGGCTTCGACCTAGAGCGGAGCATATAGAGTATGGCATAAACCAATAACGCGAACAGTAAAGCAGCAGGGATCACATAAAGCCTTCAGGACGATGTTTATCGCGCTGTCTATCCGTGTCTAGGTAAAGCGGTGGGTAAGCACGTCGGAATATACTTCATCAAGACGCCACATTTTCTATTCTATGTCCAGAGCGTATATACACTGCTGTTATAACGAGGTATCCGGATATATGCCACACCCTTCGGCAAAGTTTTTGCCCCTCCGCATTTAAACACTGCCAGACTTCAGCTCGTCTTGCTTGAGCCTGTGAGCAGCTCGTTTTCCTTGGCTGCTTGAAAGAGTTTGCCTACGGACGACTACACCTCCAGGTCACCACGGTGCCTCATAATACCGTATTCTGCGTGGCAGGGCTCAGAGCGTGTGCTTTGGATTTCCGTGGCCGTATGACTGTACCTCCAGCCCCTTGGTCCTCTTCACTCTTCCTCGCCTCAAAGCCTAGGTTAAGTTTCTTCGTGTAATAATACTTTGCAGCCGAAGTTTGTAAGTAAATGGCGGCGTCTTTCTCATCGGCAATCTCACAAGCCCACTGGGCTAATGCACGACCAATGCCAAGGCTTTTGTATTCATCGTCCACACCTACAAGCTCAATCAGGAAGTGTGCATCGGCTCCCATGAGTTCCTTGCGTTCCTGCTCCAAGCCTTCGAGTGCCTTGGCCAAGATCGGGGAATGATCCGGGGTCAACGGTATAGCTGCGGTCACGCCGCAGCTAGAAGACGACGGAGAGTCTGGATCAAGATAGTGTAATGTCAAAATTCCCACGGTTTTGCAGCCGTCGACCGCGATGAGCAGACGAGCTGCTGGGTCTTGTAGAGCCGCTTCATATGTTTGGGCCCACCATTTGCGTACAGCGGGAGTGTCTGGGATAATCTGAGGAAGAAAAGCGTCAGGTGCGTAGGCGCGAGGGACCATGGTAGCCATAGACTCGATGTCAGCCAGAGTGGCTTCTCGGAGGACGACTTTGCTCTTCTCGCCCGGCATAATTGGAATGGCTTAAAGCTGGAGCAATCTAATATGTACTCTAGCAAATACCACAGATGGATCGTTGGGACGGTGCAAGGGCTGGGTGATATAGGACGAACGGATAGCCAGAAGAGACCAATCCGTTGTCCCGTAGTTTGCGACAGATATTGGCATTCACTGGTGGAAGACTTTATCATATCTGACTAATTGACTACGCCAAAAGAGGTGTAGACCGCGCTTTGCACGCCACATTGAAGCTGCATGTCTCTCACTTGGCACAGGGAGTTGGTTCCCACTATAGAATGATAGACATTGTTAGGATCGCAGCCGCTTTTGCATCTATTGTCAGCTTGACGGTGTTTTCCCATTCGGAAAATGGACGCAGCTGCGTTCGGAAATGTAAACGTGCCTTGGTGATCCGTACGTGCCGGTTTGCATAACTGTCAATCAGCTAGAGGCTTCAGAGTATTGAGGTTGAGTTGCATGTATTGTAAAGTATCGTCTGAATACCCCCGAGCTTGTAAGGGTTTAAAAATTGTATTAACAAAAGTGGACTAGTGCTGAAAGTTGAATAACTGGTCCACTCACAATAACTTCTCGATTCGGCTAGCGGCGCTTTCCGTCGCCGACCCGCAGCCGAACCGCTGCCAAACTGCTTCCTCATTGAAAAGCATGTCTACTCACTTGAGTCAGAGGTGCCTTTAAAAATACATGATTCCATGGTGATTTAACGGCATTCGCGAAACCGATTCTTTTAACTCCCTAAATATCTCGCCCGACGCAAAACGAATCTACCGACCGCTGAGGACCGAGTAGCTGGCGGATGTATTGAAATTTTTTCGGAATTGTCTTCTCAATCCTAAGTACTCTTCATGGGACAGTTCTTGACGTAGTTTGACCGACCGATCGGAGGAGAAAAATTTTTTTTTTCGTGATGACCGTGTCTCCCTGTATGTTGAGGGGCGTGACTTGGCTGGCCGCAATGGTTTCCGTTGTGGTCTTGTCGTAGACTTGCACGGCCTAGCTCCCCGCCCTTGCTGAAGTTGGGGACGGCGTATTGGATCTCCTATTGCATCTGATCGTGGTTGTTGTCGTTGAGTGGGATGTGGTTGGATTGGTCGGTAGTACTGCCCTGGATGCCGATACGCTCGGGTTTGAAGTATTCATTGATGTCAGAAAGGGACTTACCAGATCGCTCTGTGATATTATCATTGTTGTTGCTGTGGAAGCGAAATCGGTGGAATACAATACCACTTTCTTCATTGCGGATGAAGGCGTGGTGGAAGTTGGTACCATCCGGTGTGTTCCAGGACGACAGGCACGTGCTTTCCGTTGTTCTTCTCCATGAGATGACGGTTGTGCTCACCGTCCTCCATGATCACACAGTGTAGCGGACGCGTAGAACCGAAAGAATGTTCTAGGACCTGCTGGGCTACTATGGGATCTATCAATCCGATGAAGGCAAAGTCAGCGGATCGATGGACAGCGCCTCTTGATGGAAATGAAAGAGACCTTTGACAAGCGACATGACGAAGAAGGCGGTGCCGACGAGGGCAACGGAAAAGGCAGTATATCTGCGGTATTCTGCATGCGCATTTTTCTTTCGAAGGCCATTGAGGCTCTTTAGTTGCACTAAAGACTTTATGAAAACGGAACGGGTAAGATTTCAAAAGCTATATAATGATAATGCTCGATTAAGTCGTTGCACCCATTATGAAGTTTCAGAAGCATCATTTTCTATATATGCCTCAAGACATTCTAGCCCTGCTTTTTTTTTGTCCGCGGAAGTAACGGACGCCATCAAATCAACGTTATCAGCATGTCCCTGTCAACGTCACATTCGAAGCTGGGTATTCGGTAGGTGCGCAGGGTGCAGCAAATGCAGACCACATTTTGCTTCTTCCTCTTTTCCCATTATTACTTTCCCAAGTTAGGAAAGGTATTGAAGTGACATAGAACGCAGGAAGCTGATGAATAAGGCAGAGTAGAGGCAGCCTGATGAAATTGGCCAATCGACCAGCAGTACGCCATACTCGATGGAGGGAATATTAGCCCAGTGAAGACCAGTGAAAGCGGTCGGTTCGGACCGTACAAGATACGCCTCGCTGTATTTACCTCACACCAGAGTAGGGCTGAGGTCCTCAAGGGCTGTTGAAACTTTCACACCTACCAGTGTGATCGAATACAGTACATGCTTTGAGTACATAGACCAACCTACACCTAGCTTCTCTGAATCTTGGCGCTTCTCTTGCCCACGTTCTGGTTGTGCCAAATCTCTCCTGAACGGTTTCCCCAAGTTTCTCGGTCCCTCGTTTCTTTGTATTATATATAATCTAGATTCATTTCCTAACCACACCAAAAGGGCGCGGTCCGATAAACGGCGCCGTCCAATTCACAAACCCCAATATTTAAAAACTGTTATCTCAACGACTAGACGCTCACAAAATCCAAATTGGAATATGAGATGAATCACTAGCTACTCCTTTATACAAGATCTCCTCATATGACCTTTCTGTCAATTGTCGTTGCATGTTAGTAGTCTCTTCTATGGCCGTAGACTCTCCTCAATTATTTCAGCTTCAACTTGCTCTTGGTCAATCGTAGTCTGTATCTCACCAATTGACAAGGCCTTCTCTGATTAAAGGACTTGCCTCTTCTTCTTTCTTCGTATATACATTGCTTCATTGGTCTCCTGGAGAGCATCAACTTGTGATTGCGTTAGAGCTACTGAAACAGCCATTATCTTAGTGTTGAAAGGTATAGAAGTACCTTAACAAATTGATTGGAAATCATATTGGAAATCAGACTGGAAGATAACTAATACAGAATGTCTTGGGTATTCAAGAAGGGAATATATAAGACTACAATTTCCTTTGTAGTTAAAAGAATCAAGCTGGCCTAGACATCTTGAACACCCTTTCCAACACTTAGCACCCTTTGCTAGTTGGCAAAAAGCCTTATAAATAGAGATTGGTGAGCTGCTTTAATGTCTCTCAAGCCTCTGCATAATCAGTGTAGTCTGCTTATCTACTTCTAAGATATTCTTAGGGTATTAGTATGCTATCATCTCTATAGATTAGAGGGCTTACAGAACTTATCATTGGATTCAATCGCGGTAAGACAGCCTCAAGTTCAAAATGATATTGGCCAGCGCCTCTGAAGCCTCCTCTGATATTTGCCATAGAGAAGGAGGTCAGATATGCTATATAAGATGAGGCTAGGAAATCCTTCTTTCTGATATGGAAGGTGTATTTCCTAATTAGAGCCTGGTTCTGTTTTGAGAAGGCTGCCTTCATAGGGCCAAAGCTGGTAATATCTAATAGCAGGAGAAGGTGTAAAGAATAGTGTAGCATCTAGAGAAGAAGGATATTATTCTCCTTACATAAGGATCTTAAATCTATTGAAACTTAGCGCTAATGGTTGTTGTTGTGAGAGCAATTGCACGTTTGGTCGGACACCACATGCTTGTTGTTATCAAGTATCAGGCGGAAATCTCGTGTACGTATTTATATGTAGTGCAACGTAATGCTGCTCCGTATGTTGGGTGGGATATGTTGTATAAGCGGTAATTACCTTGTGAGTCATCTCAAAACAGTTATCAAGACCAAGTAGCACCTTACTGCGAGTGATCTAAGTTCTGGTATTTTTCTCAGAGTACTGAATCTACTGGAGTCCAAGCAGGTTCGCAGTTGAACCTTTCGAGCTAACTGCAACAACCTAGGTGGGAGATAGGCTTTAGAACCACGCCTAATTGAACTGCTTTCCCTCAAAAATCAGGAATGGGGGAATTCGAGAGCCATGCACACATTATCCATACATCAATATAACCTATTCAGTATTATTAGGGTGAATCTGCTCTGGCTTGCCTAGCCTGTCTGTAGCTGTAACTACTTTTGTGGCTAAGATCTCTCCCTTTTGAAAGCTAATTCATCAACGCTGTATATATCTTTAGGAAGAATACTATATTCATTGATTGCAGTCCTAACTAGCTCAAATTAAGCTTTAATAATCTCTAGAATTTTATGATACCTCCCGTAATATAACACAAGCTCCTCCTCTTCCCTTGCAGATTGTATCTGCTATCTCCTTAATAAGACTGATTTTTGGTGATAATCCTTGTGAATGTAGCTTTATTATATCTCTGACTAGCATCACCTCTTTGGCCTTGGTAAGGTTCTTTTTGGTAACACAATATTCTCTCCTGAAAGCGCTCCATTAAGTCTTTTTACTGGGGTGATTTTAGAGACGCTGCAGGCTTTTGCAGCTGCTGAAATAGAAGAGAGTTGCTGGGATTTGGAAAGCTGATACTGCTAGGAGTATACTGCCTTCTTTAAGGCTGATGTGGACTCAATTTGGTGGTGCCATCACGTACTGAAGATAAATATAGTAAAATGTGGTGGAGAAGTGGACCGAGCCATTATGCGACGAGTTGGCCAGCTTCTTGAACTTCCGTCATCTAGAGAAATACCAAATCAAGAATTCTACAAACCACACAGGATCCTCTGCCGACAGAATGTCTCGAATTCAACACAGGGGCAGAATACCGACCGCTTCATCCGTACTATAACAATGCTTTGGTTCTCTGTGTTGCCATCGGCGTATCAGCGACAATCATTTCGTACTCACTACGGCTGGAGCTATGAACAAGCTGGAATATTGTTGAACCTGGCCGCCTTCTGGAGCGGATATGGACTCTTTGTTGTTGTTGTTGTCGTTGTTCTGGGGTCCATCGCTCTCCAAGCTGTGGTCAGGGATCGCAGATACGCTTGAGACATGAAGGGGCTTGAAAAATTCAATGCCGTGATGGACACAGTTGAGATCTAGTCTTCCTCTTGTGTCTGTAGGAAACCACATGTAGGGACTTGCGATATCTGTAGGAGATTCACTACACTGGCGGAGTCTGCAAAGATCATGGAATGATTAATCCGCATTGATGCTGCTAGGCAGTCAGGATCGAATACGGTGTTCTGCAACAAGATGCACTGTGCGTACAGAATCCAGCAAAAGATCACATGGCTGTAACTCCGGAGGCAGTCGTCGAGGCGATTCATCCTGGCAAGCCTGTGTATGTTGCAAGTGCGCCGTGTTCAGAGGACGAGAAGAAGAGGGATTGTCGTTGACCTTCAGGATTCTAGTATGCGAGTGTGCACGTCACGCTATGCAGGCGTTGATGCGGGCTTTCGAATGCCGGGAGACTGACGCATTACCTGAGGTCTCTGAATCTATCTTTTACCGCTTGGCTTGTATTGGGCTTCACTAGGTTCAAGTGACGGAGACCGTGGCATTCACACCAAATCTTGCATTCTAAACGGATCGGCAGTGCTTGTTCCGTCATTGATTTATTCTTTGTGTGCACGAATTCGCACAGAACTCATTCCCTGCGCCAAAGCTCTGGCGATGTACGCTACAATTGTCATCGTCATCGATAGGGTGGCCTTATGGGCTGCTATGGATGTTGATGTTTTGCGGGCTGGTATGTGGACTTCTGATGTGATCTTGTAATGTTGCTTCACTCTCAAAGATAAGAGTCCATTGAGGGCGATCGCAAGAGTGGCACATATGTACAGAGCGAGAGGCCTAACGTACGTGATAAGCGAGGCAGCCATTTCTTGAGATAGAGCAAAAAGATCTTGATACATAGGAGCTTGGCAAGTCAAGGCCGCAGTCGTGTAACGAGAGGCCGCTTTCCACGAAGCAGTCATCGTATGTATATAAGATATCGACACAAATGCATCGTGCTTCGCAAGTGAGGAGCATTTTTTGCATGCTATATATCAGATCGTTTTATGATAAGTAGCTTACTCACAGAGAGGCACATCATCATAATCTTTCCTCATGAACCTGTTCAATTCGTCTAGCCCCGCCTTCATGATTTCTGTTCGATTCACGTATCCGATCCTAACGAAGCCTTTCCACTCCACTCCAAACCCCACATCACCGGGTAGAAACATCACCCCGGTCCTCTCCTGCAGCCTCTCACACAAAGCTTTCGAGTCCACTGCTTTCCCGTCCCGGGTGAATTTCACGAATGCGGTCGTTCCCGCCACAGGCTTTGCCGGCCAGGACATATACTCGTCGTGTTTGATGATAAACCGCTCCAGCAGCTCCAAGTTGGCTTTGGCCATTGCGATGTTCCGTCCAAGCAATGCGTGTATGCAGTCATGACTCAACGCGAATGCTGCGACTTCCTGGTCCAGCAGACTTACGCTGATCGTAGCGAAGTGCCGCGCGCTGGCCACTTTCTCCACAATCTCGGCATTGCGGCTTGCCATCCAGCCCACACGGATCCCCGCAAGTGAGTACGCTTTGCTCATGCTGCCTGTGGCGATGGTGTTCTTGTAGCCGAGAGAAAGGATCGAGGGCGGGAAGTCGTCGTCGATGGGCGAGATGCCGTGGAAGAGCGGCCGGTAGACTTCGTCAGAGAGGATGATAATGTTGCGTTGTTCAGCGAAGTCGACGATCTTATGTAAGAGACGTTTGGGGAGGATGCGGCCCGTGGGATTTTGGGGGTTGCTGTGTTGGAAGATGAGTCAGATGCTCGGATGGAGAAAAAGGAGGAGCGTGCAAACTTGAGAATGATCATCTTAGTGCTTTCGCGGCACATATTTTGGAGTTCGTCGAAGTCCGGCAACCATTCCTTCTCCGGCCGCGATCTCCAGAGGCTCACCTCCGCCCCCAGGCTTTCTGGCACCGAGTAGAGCTGCTGATAAGTCGGATAGTGGCACACCACATGGTCTCCGGGCCCGAGCAACGCGTAGAAGGTCAGGAAGTTGGCTGCAATCGCACCAGGAGTGATGAGGATGTGCTCCGATGGCAATGGAGTCCCGACCTTGGACGAGTAGAGCCTGCTGAGATGGGCGAGAAGGCTGGGATTGCCGCGGATGTGCCCGTAATTCTGGATTGCAGAGGTTGACAAGAGGGACTTAGCACTGGGTGCGGATGCCCTTTCGGACAACGAACAGAGTTCATCGATGGAGACGCTGGCACAGCACGTTTCGGCGAGGTTGTATTTGGCCGACGTCTCGTGACTGTCCATCCACTGCGCGCCCGCCCGTTAGCCTCGTACTGGCATATCGATTGAGGCCCGCCGTATATGGAGACGGCGGAGAGCGGTGGACCATGAGCTTTCTTGTTCATCTGTACATCATCATACCTGTTCGACTGCAAACGGGGGAGGGGGCGGCATCTTGGATTTCCACGCCGAACAGGATCCGACAGCCGACGGCCTGTAAATTGTGATGCCCAATGTGATGATGACTGTTGTTCGAATGTGAATAAGAACGACGAGAATGATGAGACCGAGAAAGCAGAAACTCGCGAGGTGGTGAAGCCGGGACTTAGCCTTTTCGACCATTTACACGATACCTACTTGACTACGGCTGTCCACCGTCCCGCTGATGCCCCGAAGTTCTTGGTGGCGATTTTTAAAAATGGTTGCAACAACCATTCTTGTATGTATAAACGAATCGTGCGCATGTCACCGTCATGTGCAGCTCGGTTGATACAAGGCAATCGAGTTCTCCGGAGGGGATGGGGGAGGGCGGCGGGGGGTTTTGAGGGGGGGGGGGCGGTTTGGTGTACTCGGGCCAACTATCGGCGAAGGCGGTATCTGCGACTCTCGGATGCGTCGGGGTTTGCCCATTTTAGCCGAAGCTCTGGGGGAAGCTTGCCCAGCCGCCACTTTATCATCAAACGGCATACACTTCCGAGGCAGGCATCACTTTCCGACGTGTCCACCACGTCGACGACATCTATCGCACCACCATCTCCCCCCTCCACCGCCTTTCATACCCCATTCCCCGCGCGCATCCGACCGTCCGACTTGTCGGGGTTTCCATGGCCGCTTCACTGGCGTGAGTGTTCGCAGGTAGGCAACGATTAGGCTAAATATCATCCATCGGCGCAATAGATCGAGATAAGTTCAAAGCGCGTGGGCTAGGTCAGGCACCAGCTATGCGCCGACTCGTCTCCACCTCGGCGTCGATGACGGTGGTGTCGTTATTGGTATTGTCATGGGCTGTGAAGGCAGCCGGATCAAAGACGTTCCAGTACTACACTAGCAACGATGCCCTCCTTTCGCGAGATCCCTTCAGTAGCGGTAGCCTCTATGACAAGAGGCCGGAAGACTGCCCGCCATGCTTCAATTGCAACCTCGACGACTTCGTCTGCCACCAGTTCGCCAACTGCACCAAAAGCTCCGGGAAGTGCGCTTGTCCGCCGGGCTTCGGCGGCGAGGACTGCACGGAACCGCTGTGCGGCTCGCTGGCCGAAGGCAAAGATCGCTTGCCGCGCCAGGGTGACCGCTGCCAGTGCCACGATGGGTGGACTGGCATCAACTGCAACTTGTGTGAGACCGATGATGCGTGTGGAGCCATGATGCCGGCCGGGCAAGAGGAGGCTGCCGTATGCTATCGGGAAGGCTTGGTCGTGAAGGAGAACTATCAGATGTGCGACATCACCAACCGGAAGATCTTGGATCAGTTGAAGACGCAGAAACCGCAAGCGACTTTCAGTTGCAATGCCGAGAGGAATGAGTGTAACTTTCAGTTCTGGGTCGATCAGAAGGAAAGTTTCTATTGCGCGCTGGATACGTGCACATGGTCGGCCAAGGCGACGGAGGACAGGAACATGACGAATTACGCGTGTGAGCATGTCAAGTGCGCTTGCATCCCGGGGCGGATGCTGTGTGGCAGCGAGAATAGCATCGATATCTCCGACTTCTTGGACCAGGAGATCAAGGGCCCAGCCTCCTTCAAGAGCATCCGGACGGCCGGTGGCTCCAAAGAAGATGGGTCGGTGTTCTCGGAGCCGGCGATGAATGGGTTGATATCATCCGTGTTCGGGGACGAGAGCATTTTCTTGCAGTGTCACGCGGGAGAGTGCTTGCTGAAGACGGAAGTGCCCGGCTACGAACGTCCGGTAAAGAAGATCAATACTCCACTCATCGCGGGCGTGATTGCGGGATGCGCGCTATTTTTTGTGGCCCTCATCTTGCTGATCTTCTTCCTCAGTCGGCGCAGCGCCAGACTCAACCATGGCGCTATTTACCTTGGAGACGATGAACAAGAGGAGAACGCGAAGCTACTTGCCGACCATAAGCCGGCCGCGCTTTACTTTGAAAATGTCTCTTACAATCTCAAAGGCAAACAGATTCTCACCGGCATCACCGGCTCTGTCCATCCTGGCGAACTCCTGGCTATCATGGGCGCTTCCGGAGCTGGTAAGACGTCTTTCCTAGACATTGTCGCGCGAAAGAAGAAGCGCGGGCTTGTTACGGGCGACTTCTGGCTCAACGGCGAGAAGGTCACGGACGATGACTTCCGTTCTGTAATTGGCTTTGTGGACCAAGAAGACACCATGTTGCCCACTCTCACTGTCCACGAGACGATTCTTGATTCCGCTCTGCTTCGATTGCCGAAAGAGATGTCGGTTGCTGCTAAGATACAGAAAGTTGAAGATGTTGAACGGCAGCTGGGCATCTATCATATTCGGCACCAAATGATCGGCTCTGAAGAAGGCAATGGGCGCGGCATCTCAGGGGGGGAGAAAAGGAGGGTGGGGATCGCTTGCGAGCTGGTCACGTCTCCATCAATACTCTTTCTCGATGAGCCGACTTCTGGACTCGATGCTTACAACGCCTTCAACGTTGTGGAGTGCTTGGTCACGCTGGTTAAGACCTATAATCGAACTGTCGTCTTCACGATCCATCAACCACGCTCCAATATTGTGGCACTCTTCGATCAGCTGATATTACTTGCGGAAGGCCGAGCGGTCTACTCCGGGCCATTTGAGAGATGCCAGAGTTATTTTGACAGCATCGGTTTCGCCTGCCCACCCGGCTTCAATATTGCAGATTACTTGGTGGATCTTACAATGCATGCGAGTGCGCCCCACGACCCCGCGGACGAAGTAGACGTTGAATACCCAAGCGGTGGTGACGGTGATGGTCGCACAACCCGGGCAAGCTCGACCATGGCAGTTAAGTCTATCCCGAGCGTGAGCAACATTTCAATGGACAACTCCATCGTTTCTAGCGCCAACGAATCTCTCCTGAGACCGAAGGCGAAACGGAAAACTTCGATTCGACAGCAGCAAGAGAGGCAGCTCTATACCCGCAAGAACACGCAGGAGCAGCAACAGAACGGATCGCATACGGCAGCTAGTGTACGAAGTGAAGGTGACAGTGTCGTGGGCGGCGATGATCGCGAACAACAGTGGGTGAAGATGAACCGACAGCATGGCCAACCCCCCCCACCAATCACCGACGATCCGCTTAACCTGCCTCCTGCTGCCCCTGGAGCCACTGGCACGAACTTGGATCTTTTAGTCAATGCTTACAATGAATCTGACGTTGCTGCTGCCCTACGAGAGGATATTCATGGTGCAATAGAGGCAGCAATTGGAGACGCAAACGGTCAACCCGCGGGACCTTCTCGTAGTCCCACGAATGGCAGAGTCAAGGGATATAGAAAGCCTTGGATCCACACTCAATTTGCCATTCTCGCGAGAAGGACGTGGAGAAATTTGTACCGGAATCCCATGCTCATGCTCACGCATTACGCCATTGCCATTGTCTTAGCGGTCTTTATCGGCTTCTTATACTACGGTCTGATGGATGACATGGCCGGATTCCAAAACCGTTTGGGCTTCTTCTTCTTCCTTCTCGCATTATTTGGATTCTCGACGCTCACATCACTCACTGTTTTCGCGCCGGAGAGGTTGTTGTTCGTAAGGGAGCGAGCAAAGGGGTATTATCGCCCCATCGCTTACTATCTTGCCAAGGTTGTCTTCGACATCGTGCCTCTGCGTCTAATTCCGCCGCTGATCATGGGCGCCATCGTCTACCCAATGACCGGTCTCGTGCCAGCGTGGGCTGAGTTCTTCAAGTATCTCCTCTTCATCGTCCTCTTCAATCTCGCCGCCGCGACGATATTCCTCTTCATCGGCATTTGTGTGCGCAATCAAGGCGTGGCAAATTTGTTGGGCGTTTTAGTGATGCTTTTCAGCTTGCTGTTTGGTGGTTTCTTACTGAATCATGATACTATCCCCAAACCAGTCACTTGGCTGCAGTCGGTGAGTACCCCGCGAACAGTTTGTTGTGACAAAAGCACAATTTTAGAAGTCAGTTGCTAACTGAGATACTGTAGTTATCAATTTTCCACTATTGCTTTGAAGGTCTTGTCGTGAACGAAGTGCGATTCCTCACGCTCGCGGACAACAAGTATGGCTTGGATATCGAAGTTCCCGGGGCATCAATATTAAGCACTTTTGGTTTCAATGTTTTAGCATTATGGAAAGATGCCATCGGTCTTGCGATCTTCTGTGGCGTCTTTCTGATATTGGGCTATGCGGCTCTACATTTTCTGCTGGTGGAGAAAAGGTGAGGTAATTTCGCAGCCAAGCTTTGGAACGGGGATTGAATTGATTTATACATCGCATGATCTGTAATATGGATCAATGAACATAGTACAGGGGTGTTTGTTGATGGATGTATAGATCAAGATATGAGCAGTTTCATCATTCCATTAGCTTAGACTTTTCAAAACACAATGTCGATCACGATGTCTGAGCAAAGGCAGCTACAGTCATTTTAAATCAATGTTTATATCACTTGATGATACTTATGCCACATTTCCTAGCAATGCCATATATAACAATGCCACCAAGCGACCCTCGACAGATATTAGGTCCTCTACTGAACGGCAAGCTCAGAAAATCCTCTTCCTATTCATCTCTACCCATTTGTATCCGTCACTTCTCGATCATCGTTGGGTATTGTAATCCTGATGTCAGTCCTTTCGAATTACGTTGAAGCCATCGTTCCTCCAGCGTCGATTGAGATGATCTACTCCGTTGTCATCGGTGCGTTGTTCCTAGCGATGTAAGTCCAAATTATACGTTTCAGAGCCTGTGGGCAGAGCATCCCAAAAACGTCTTATCATGATCTTAATTCATAGTAATCCCCGTGTGTATCCATAATACTGATCAATCCGAGAGGAGAACACGCGACTTTTTTCCCCGACCATCGTATCGTCTTCGATGGCCTTGCCTGTCGGGAAATACAACAGCCGGGTTTCACAATTGCACCGTAGGCGAGACTCGATGAGATCCCAGAGCACTTCTAGAGTCAACGGTTCTTGTCCTGACGGCTCGTGATATTTGTGACCTCATCCTTCCCATCGGCCGTCACTGGTGATGTGTCAGCTGTGCTACCAGTCGAGCCACGTGATGGGAGGTTGGCAAATGAGTATCCGGTGCCATGACGCTTCTTCTCATGCAATTGCTTGCCGGTACCTTAAGGTCGATTCAGTGCCATTTTTTACCCATGTGAGGTTTGGAGTATCGCATTAAACTGTCCATTATGAGCTATTCGAGATAGGGGACAAGACGGGAGAGACATACTCCCAAAACACCGGATTGAGCTGAGGCACAGGATGATAAATAGACATACTAGAAATATATATGTATATTCATCGCCGCCAAAAAACTTGTGGTGCAAGTTTGCCTACATTAGCGATTTAGTCAAATAGGCAACAAGGGGGCAAAGGTCACGTCGGTGGAAAACCAAAAATACAATTCTAACAAAAGGGAGTTTGATTAAAGCGCCTCCAATAAATAATGTATTCAGTCCGATGGAATGACGTCAAAGGAATGTTAGAAGGTGGTGTACAGAGTTCTTAATCCCAGTCATATTTAGGAGTATCAATAATTGGTCAAGCTGACAAGAACGAGAGCGCTAGAACAGATTTAATCTTTTATTTTCACCGATTACGTCTGCATTTTCGCTTTCTTTTCGGGATTACACCCAGCCAGATATCCTGAATCCGGTGCTGTTCTGGCGAATCATTTCATTCTGGCTTCCGAGTTGATTCCGTTTATTTCCCTGCTACATGCTGCCTAAGTTTGCCCTCGGTAGGGCTAATACCCAATGTTTCCTTCTCGAGTTGTAAAGTCCCTGGCGTAATGCACCTGTCCCATCTCCATATCCGTAGGCTCTGGAGACTGATTTCCGTCCTTCCCGGGGAGCAGATATTCTCCAGCTCTTCCATGAGGCATCTCTCCGGCTTTTCTCATTGCTTTACGCTCTTTACGTTTGGGCCATTTCGACTCCTTGCCAGGCATCATGCGCCCAGGGTGAAAGACGTTGAAAAGCACAAGAGCTAGGAGCATTAAGGTTGAGTCGAAAATATATTGATATTCTTCATGCAGTGGGATGCTGGATTGGATGCCACTGCTGTACTCAATCAATCTGAAAATGATCCGGATAGTGATGAGGAGGACCACAACATAAAGTACCCACAAGCAAGTGAAGGCGGTGTGACGCTCACAGCTTGGTGGTTGCACCCTCAGGCGCATATGTAGACGAGCAGCTAAGGCCAAGAACAGAAAGATGCAAAGCTGCTGGAAGCCGATCCCTCCCATATAGATATGGATGCCAATCATCGGAAGTTTTGTGTTGCTGGTTTGAATACTGGCGATCACTGCACCGATAACTTGGATGAAAAATGCAAAGATATCGAGGAGGACGAAGATCAGCCCAAAATTCCAGGCTTTCATTTTGAAAACCGAGCCTTTCTCTGTAAAGTTATACACCATTCGCCCGCACACCATGTAAGCAAAGGCGTTTGTCCAGATCGGAGCGATCTATGGGTTGGATTAGCAAATTGCAGACATATTTAGCTGTCTTTCATTCCATTCTTACCATCATAAGCACAAACCAGTAAGTATAATAGCCCGAGTTGGTGACAAATCTAATACTCAGCGTTCTCATGGTGTACGCAGCGGTTTGCATTCCGGCACTGACGACTATCACCCAACAATACCACTTTCGATGCCAGAACATCTGCACGACGTGGGCAATTGCCGTAAGGCCGAAGAGAACAATGTAGAGATAAGCAGCGCCAATATTAGGACACATGGGAGGCCATATGGAGTTCGGATTGGATTTTGCTATAGCAATGTTTAGTGTCTGACACCCACCCACAGAAATCAAGGCACAGTACCTGGGCACTCTCCCATCGTATGAATTGGTGTAAAGTGTGAAATTGAAGGTGGAACAAAGTTGAGCGTTTAAAGTGATTGAGGTTGCAAGATCGAGCCGATGTAGTGTGTCTATATTTGTTGCTGTTTGAGATGATAAACGGAAAGGGAGGTCGAAAGGAGAGCGAGAATTATTGTATGTTCCGCCTAGACTGCAATCTTATATTCATCGTGATAGCGCCGCGTTTGCTGATATGAAGCACTTAAATGAAACTCCCTAGGCAACATCATTCCAATGCATTCAGCTGGCGAGATACATGCGGCCATGTTAGGCAGGATTGAGTAGCATATTCCTAACATTAGACCATACAGGGACCTTCTGCAAGCCGCCGAGTCCGAATAGTGGGATCACACCCTGAACCATTGAGGTCTTGCGTGGCATTTGAGACAAGTTTAGGGCCATCCTATTCGTTTCGCTTGGCTTCCCGAAGGTGGTATTCCATTGTCCAGTATCAGCGCATTCGCGGATGAGGTGGAGTCTTGCTCAGCCTCAAAAGGAAGCGAGCCTCCTGATTGGGTTGGTCGCCTAACCAATTCGCTGCGCAAATATGAGCCCTTGCCCTGACGCTGCTGCATCTCAACCATAACTATGACCTTAATCGTCTGAGTATCGTCAATTCAAACATAAGGTTCAGAGAATATATCTTAATATTTCATTGAATGCAATCGCCATCGCCACGGCAATCTTTTTGGAAAACTCAGGATCAACTTCACAAACGTTATTACGTATACCTGCCCGATTGCTCGCTGGATCTAGTAAAACATAATGAAAGCTATACTAGCTGTTGGTTTAGGATGGGACGTAAAAATGAGTATTTGAATAAAACAAGGACCTGGATTTGGCATTTGGGCTGTCAAACACGCGAATAAATTGTGTACACGGATTATTGCCGAGGATTCTCATCCTTATATCACTCTAGTTTCCAAGCACTATCAGCGGTAGGAAGAGAAGAAGAGCTTCAAATTATCAGGCAAAGAGGATGTATCTGTATAGGAGATGGTTAACGTATTTTAATGGGCGGGGAGACTGCGATTTCTCTCTGTAATCGCAGGTTCGATGTAGACGCAGCGAAAGTGAGCCAATTCCAAACTGATTCTCTTGAAGAGAGCGCACAAAAATCGTAGTAAATCTACATGCAAGGTCTAATTCTATTGTCACCAGCTGAATTAAGTTTATAATGGTGAACCAGCAGGGGTGGAATGGAATCTCATATGAAGCAGCTACCCAGCGGCGAACTTTGACTTGGCTCTCAACCTCGGTCCGTATCTCCAAAACAGCCAAGGAGCTGGCACACCAATTGCTATCGCTACAAATGCCAGGACAGAATTTCCCCAACCGTATCCTAATGCGTTGTACATTGCTGGTGCAAACAGGGGGAAGCCAAAGCCCGCCATACTTCTTAGCATTGTGATGGCGGCGACAGCGCTTGCTGCATATTTCGTGTAACAGTCGATTACATAATTCTGGATCGAATAGTATCCTGTGATAGTTGCGCCAGCAAGTAAAGCAGCGCCTATGTCGGGCATGATCCATGGCATGCGAGCTTCAGCAGACCAACCATACCAGAAAAACCCAGCGGGGAGCAAAATCGCGCAAGGTATCATAGCTGGAACGCGGAATTCTGGCTTACCAATATTATTGTTGCGTCGCTTGAGGCGGCGATAGAGCCAGTCATTGAATCGAGCAGTGAATTGCGCACCCACGGTATAACCGATGGCCAATGCGATGTAATGCAGACCCGCGATCTCCGTCCGTTGATCGTAATAATTCGGTGATGTATAGAGATCAGGAAATGAAGATATGACCAGATAAACAAGCCCATAGAGATATGCCATGTACAGGGCGAGGACCTGAATAGTAGCCTGGGTTAACAACATCCAAAATGGACGGACGAGGCTAGTGCGAAGCTTTTGTGATACGGATTCATTTCTGGTAAATTCAGCCCAGAGTTTTTCATTTCCAGTCTCCGTCTTCAGCTTTTGTGTCTTCCTTTCAAGCAGCTTGGGCGCCCAAGTCTCTTGCAGAAAGAAAAGACCCGAAATTTGAACCACAGCGTCAGCAATGCTCACAGCCCAGAACACCCACCGCCTATAGCGCGAGTTTCAGTCAGAACAGAGCAGAACAGGTCATTTCAAATTTGTGATACATACCATGTTGTATTTCCTGCAATGAAGCCACCAGCAATAGGTCCGATAGCAGGTCCTATTAACGGTGCGAGTGAGTATACCCCGATAGCTTTTCCTCTTTGCTCCGGATAAAAACAATCTGCTAAAATGCCTCCACCGATCGCAAGAGGTGCCGATCCACCAAGGCCAGAGAGAAAGCGAAACGCTAGCATTTGTGATCCATTCTGTGCAAAGCCACAAACTAGATTGAAGACCAGAAAAAAAGCATTAGCCAGTTGAAGAACGATCACTCTCCCATAAACCTCAGAGAGCGGTCCAAGGATTAGTGGACCGATGGCATATGCCAAAATAAATATTGATAAGATCATTTGAGAAAGCACTTCATTGTGTATACCAAGGTCTCGGTCCATGTCAGGAAGTGCGGGAGCGACCATAGACGAAGAGACAGGCGAAATGAACGTAAATGACGAAACAACGAGCACAGCAGCCCACTTTCGTTTATTTGGCCAGTTTTTGGGGTTCTCGGGATCGTCAGGCCCTTCCCAAGACACCATATTGGGATCTCGTTGGGAGCAAGAAGACTTGCTTGTCTGCTGTCGACCTAAGGATGGCCCACACTCTGCCTTCACCACCTCAGCATCCCGTTCTTCTTCTGGGTCAAGCTCATCCGGGCGGCTTTCCACTTCTTCCACTGCTTTCTCCACGTCACCGTCGGCTCCAGGCAGAGGCGACGGGAAAGAGTGGGCGGTCCATAAATTTGGCAAAGTAGAATCCTGTAAGCGGTGGGAGTCATGTTCGCTTACGTATGTCCCGTAATCGTCTGCAAAGCTTGCTGAGTAGATACGGTGCAGGTGAGCGTCAGGGCTACGCGGGCGTGATCTAGAACGGGTTGCTGCTCTTCCAAAACTCGAACGACTGCGCCATGATCCCAATGAACGTGGTCTCCGAGGACGCTCTGATTGGCCTTCTGAATCGACATGACTCCTTTGCGAGCGGAATGAAGCAGTCTCTTCCATGCGAGCTAATGTCAAAGTCGTGTACAGGGTTTGATATGAATGAGAAAGCCCCCCCAAAAAAGGAGATTGCCTAAGAATACATACAAAGGAATTAAGTTCTTTAGCAAAGGCACCTTAAGAAGAAGCAACAAGTTTACGATGTGATGCCGTTGGAGAGTAATATTTGTGCAGAAACTTAACACGCTGAATTGTTTTATCAAATCGGCGTAGTCAATAACGGATATAAGAAAAAGCCGAGCGATTTCGCCTCAATGCCGAATAACCGTAACTCGACATCACATATGTGCTTGGCGTCTCGGCATAATCTGCGGAGAAGCCTGTGGCAATGGAACGCTAAAATATCCGAGTTTTGGACTTCGAATAAGTATAGGAGCAGCAATAGCAAGTGGTATCCAGACGGGCCCAACGATTTCAAACCATTTCCCTTCTTCTAGCTCAATATTGACCCTCAAATGGTATTGGAGCTCGGATACTGAGGTATTGATAGGAACTCACTCGAATATTTCATCCCGAGCGACCCATGTTGCTGAGGACACGATCTCAAATTACGTAGGATGGTGTACCGTGAAGAGTGAAATTTCTCTCCCATCAACCAACAGATAACGCTGCTATGTCTCCATATCGTCAATCGAGTCTAGCCTGTAATCAGCAGTGAAGTTTTGAACGCTATGAAATAATGAATTGAGATGCATATAAGTGAAACTGCAGTTAAAGCCCCTCTCGACATCGGACTTTAGTTTTCACACGATTGAGAACGTGCCGAAATCTGGGTGCACAAAGGCTGGTGGTTATCTGATCTAGTATCGCATGGAGTGTCTATCAAAAAAAGGACATTGGATTCGCAAAATTCAGAAGAGCGAAGTTTTTGTCCCAAAACTTGGACTGTGTTTTAAGAGACCGCGGCTTGTGGTGCTCCCATCATAAGCCCAGAGCGTGAGATCGCTCAATCACCACTTCTGGTAGAGAAAATGCAATTTGAGGTTTGGATTTTATTGAACGATCTTTCCGTTTCAATCGGTGCTAGCAGCATTTCTCGCGCTCATATTGATCCCTCAAGCTGACCTGAAACCAATATTGTCCGAAAAGTTAAAAAAAAAAAAAAAGAAAAATAAACCCCATGTCTTCTAAATTTACTATCTTCAACTTAACTTTCTAGCTGATGTTAAAAGAATCCCACAACATCTCCTGTAACATTCCGACTCCACTACAATATAATAGCCGGATGGTGCATAATATTTCGACATACTTCGATATTATTATTTGCGTGGTTATAAGTGTCATAGACTAGGCCTGTGCCATCTGGATTTAGCTCAACAGCTTATGAATCAGGGCTGAAGCCTAACTGTGGTGTCATGACTCAGAGAGGGACACTGTTTTTTGTTACCAGTGACAAGGTATAGTAATCAGAACTAATATACGAATACCTCAACGAAGGTATCAAGTAGCGTATATAGGTCTACAGCCCAAGTAGTCAGTACGAGGTACAACTGATTACTGCTTTTCGCAAGTTGTATTCGCTGCAAAAGAGTAATCAGTGCCACCACGCCACTAAGTCTGGCCCACGTGATCCCCTCATTGGCTACCAACGAGGGTCTCACAAGACCTCCTGTAACACTTGGAAGATTCGGAGGGGTGTCCCATCGTCCGTTTTAACAGTCGTCTTCACAATCTATCTACTGATACAAACACATATACCATCTAATGATGGATTGCACAGACCATGGATAAGCGAACCAATCAACTGTAACAAATTCGAGGAGCAGGAGAATGAACTGCTTGAGAGTGCATCTAGCAAATCAGAGTCGGACTTCATCGTAGCGCAGTCGCATAGGTTACATTGAAATGTGGTGGGTTGACAATCCATGCCAGCCTTGTCAACGAACGAACAACGAACGAACGTTCGCGAACAAACAGCCCCCACGAACAAACGAACAAGGGCCTCAATTTAGGCGACCGAACGAACAAATTTGGCTTGTTTGTTCGTCTGTGGGTAAAAAATATATATATAGATATCTATTAGGGTAGTGGAGGTGGATGGAGCGGTGCTTAGCTCGGCAGTCCTTCCCCATTAGGCTAATCCGTCATTCTAATCAGCGGATATCTACCCGATAAACTAATCAACGCGTAGAAAATGCCGGCTCCTCCCGTTATTTACCTTCACTTACGTGCTCTCACCTACTACACATCACCTTTACACCAATATTGCAGTGTTATTATTATTACAATAACCTCAAACGCTACGGAGTTATTAACCCTGACCTCTGAACCTGATCTTACGCGTATATATAGCGAATCTGAACTCCTATTTGAGTATATAAGCCGCTATACAAAAACTGACTTCCTTATAGAAGGCCCTCTTCTTTCAGCTTATATTCCTATGCCTCTATTAAAGCGACTAACTTATTCGTAGATATATCAGTATAGAGAAGCGATCACAAAGAAGAGCAATAGCAAAAAGGCTATAGCTATACCGCCTTTGTTATTGTTAAAAGGTATAGAAGTTGTTGTGAGGGCAGTTGTACGTTTGGTCGGACACCTCATGCTTATTCTTGTCAGATATGAAAAGGGGAAACTGATATATACACACTGCCACGTAATCACCTCTCATGAGCTTGGTAGGTGCGTTGTTCAAACAGCAACCACGTTGTTCAAACAGCAGCGGCGTTGTAGCATATGAGGAAGTCACCTCACAACAGAAGTACCTTAACAAGTTGCTTAGAAAGCAATTGGAAATCAGACTGGAAGATCACTAATACAGAATGTCTTGGGTATTCAAGAAGGGAATATATAAGACTGGATAATTTCCTTTGTAGTTAAAAGAATTAAGCAGGCCTAGACATCTTGAACACGTTCTTTCCAACACAGAGCCCTCTGACACAGTCGCTCAGCAGCTTAACAAAGTATATAACTAAGTAGTTGATGTTGAAGACTGGAAAAGCATCTTTCTTGCTTAGGCAATATTAGACGACGTCTCTTTGAACAAGACCACTTCCAAACAACTCCGGCGGCTACTTAGATACAACGCCCACAAAAATGACTGTGCACGCCAAGACTTTGTGAATTGTTAGCGTTTCTAACCAAATTGCGCAAGGAGCGTTGTATAGCTGCATATTGAGGCCATATGAAGCCAAATTATTCCAATTCAAAGGTGTTCTTACTTTAAGCCGTTATTGTTAGTCGCTCTGAGGCTGTCTTGGTGCTGGTAATCGTCTTGTAGCCGCCATGAGCCCCCGCCAACCGGCCCATATTGTAGCTCAAATCCGAGCGTATATCGAGGACACTGGATTAGACAATGTAGCTATTGGTAGGGAGCTGTTGCTAAGCCGTGAGACAATAAGGCGGATTAGACTTAATTTTGAGCTATATAGCGAGGCGTATCCAACTCGATTTAGTAAAAGAGGCCGGCCAAGGGCAGTTACTAGGGAGCAAGTCAGTGTAGGTACCTTGAGTCTAATAGCCGTACAAGCTCCTTATTAACCGCCTTCAGTGGATTCTTGCTTATATGAATAACCGTCCGACGGCCTACTTTGATGAGGTAGCGCTCGAGGTGTAGGACTACTTCGGAATTGACGTCCATCCGAATACGATTGGCAACGTGCTGAAAGAGGCTGGTTGGACTCGGAAGGTCTGTAGGCAACGAGCTGCGCAGATGAATAAGGATCTAAGAGCGCTATGGGCTGCTAAATCCATGCAGTGGTCTCGCCAACAGCTTGTCTTCGTGGATGAGTGTGCTCGGAGCGAGAAGAATGGATATCGGAAGTATGGATGGGCTCCTACTGGCGTCAGTCTAATGGAGCTTAAGCAGACAAAGTATTCGGATAGATTCTCAGTATTGCCGGCGCTGACAGTCAATGGGTACCTGCCAAATAGCACCCTTGTTATTAAAGGCGGCGTATCAAAGGCAGTCTTTATCTGGTGGCTGGAGCAGAAGATACTGCCTCAATTGGAGCCTGGATACCATATACTAGTGTAGTGGGGTTTGGCCCAACGCAGGGCGGGCGCATGCCCTGGTGTCAGGTGGAGATGATGCCTGACAGGGGTCGCAGAATGTATAATCTAACATGACTCGAGATGGGGGGGGGTGAGACAAGGGTAGACACACACATGTAGAATACAGACAAGCAGAAGACAGACATGAAAGCAGACTGGCACACAAGACGGAAAGATCATTAGACAGACAGACAGACAGACAGACAGACAGACAGGCAGAGGGCAACCACGGCCCCATTTCCCTTCTACACCATGCGAACCTGCTAGGCCCATCAGTCCTCATCGCGATCCTGGTTGCCGTTACTCTCTCCTCTCCTTTTGGGAGCGCTCTCGCCGGGACGAAGGACACTCAGGCCGTCCGACTCCACGACACTAGTAATGGATAACGCATCTATCTATCATAGCCCTGAGATTCAGCAGTTATTTAGCGAATTCGAGATTCAGTGTGAATATCTACCGCTATACTCGCCAGACTTCAATCCTATTGAATTGACGTTCAATGTCCTCAAATCCTGGCTCTAGAAGCATATAGAAGAAGCCGAGTGGTATCCTGATTTTGGCGCTTTTATTTATGCGTCAATTAGTAAGGTTATTGGTGTGGACTGTAAGAAATACTTTGAAGCATATAGGTATATGTAAGCTTTGTATATAACTCGCTAATTCAGCCCTACAGAACTTTAATTAATAGTATTGCTATTGAATTGCGTAGTAGCGTACTGCTTATATTCATTCTATCCAATTAGATAGTGTACTAGTGCGGAGCTTGCCGCAGAGCCGCTAAATGTTGAGTTAAGCCGCTGCGGTTCGGATGTATCCGCTGCTATCCGGCGTTCAGCCGATCAGCGGACTGGCGGTCTTAGCAGCTAACAATTATTAAAGTTTTATTATACTATAACTACTTATTAGAGATTAACAATACTGAAGATTTTAATTGCCTATACACTAATGCAACACCTAATGCAAAGAAATCTGGAATCTACCGAGTACACTATATATAGCGGTGTCGCAAAGTCTAAAGCTCAAATCCATCTACCTCCACAGTTGACATCCTCTTACGATTAGTACGGCGCTCTATGCGATACTTCTTCAAAGCCTTCTGTACCCTTTGAAAATATCCTTTCTTCAGTACTAATTCAGACCAGTCCTACGTCGTTATACTAGCAACGCCTGAAAGATCGTAGCCCTCTAATGCGAGAGTATCCTTTATAAGACCGAGCTCTATATCTTCCCTCTGCTACTCAGTCCGATAGCTACACCAGTCGAAGAAGGACTCAAAAGCAGTTACCGAAGGTGTAGCAGTCGTCTACGAGCTCGGCAGCTTATCTATAGAGGCAGTATGTGACCTATCCTCTAATAGCTGCTTACTGACACTATAGTTTAGAAGTTTGCCGCCGATATAGAAGTTATTCACCGGATTGTGACTACTACTTCGAGGCCGCTCTTGTACTAAATGATTTTTACGCTCTTGAGCGGTTAGCCGCTCTCTTGCACGCATTAGCTGGTGCTGGATGTGTTGGCCTGGCGAGTTAACTGTCGCCTTACCGGCCTTAATCTGCTGCAGCCACTCCTTCACAATTTGTGTACTAATCGGATAATAGTTTCTGAGGTCGTCAGTACTAGTCCACCAACACCACCGAGTAGCATTAGGACAGAGCGACTGAGTACAAGCCTACGCCTGTCTAATAGCGAGCGACTTATCGAGCCCTTTAGTAGCAAGCTCAGCAACATTTGTGGCAAAGACTTCTAATTGACGAGCCGTAGCTGACTGATAAGTAGGGGCTGGAGTTTGAGAAGGTGTTGGCGGTAGCGGTGCTACCGTATCAGCCTGCTGTATTGCAATATGATCCCTCTGGTGCCAGTACGTAATAGCGTTGATATAGAGGTCCGTATAACCCTCTTGACGCCACTTCAGCGTGCGATCAACAACTGACCGGTATTCCAGTGTTATGACTGTGTTGGTCACGTGATGATCAGATGACCTGGAGTCACGTGGTTGGTACTCGTTTGAAGAGGAGTGTCAAGGCAGCGATGGTGAAGCAGAAGTTGTTATTCCAACTAATGAGATTAACAATTGAGTTAAATACGAAGTCGAAGCTTAAGGCTTCTCCTTTGATTCCTATATACTGTTCGTAATTCGTATGATCACCCTGATCACTGTGATCACCCTGATCTCTGTGATCACCCTGATCGCTGTAATCACTTCGAGGGTAATCCGGTAATCGTTCCCTAATTGGTCTACTTTTTCAGCTGTTACTCGTAAGGCGGGGCTTCAGTAAACCTTCCTTGTTTGTCATAATCCGTAACACTATCCCCCCTTTTTAGTTAGCGCCGTCTCGGGCTAATATAGCGTCATAGTGACACCTTTTCTAGGATCACCTTTCTTTCGTAATACCTCTCCGTCACTATCGGTTATTATTAGTTTGTTAGAAGTTCCTTACTTAGTATATTAAGCGTAACGGAATCACAATGCTAACCCTGTATACCTATTGTAAATCCTACTAGCTCGATTGTAAGGTAGATCTTCGCTCTAGTCGATATACGGAGTGCGTTCGCCGCGTACGGAAATATAACTTAGTAGTTACTCGTACTAAGTTTAATAAGCTTCGTTCGATACGGTTACGGCTGAAAGAGCAGTTGGAGTACGCGGAGGATAAGGAAGAGAAGTTGGTCGAGGAGCAGGAGGCGTTACTCGTAAGGATTCGCACGTAGTAGGCTCGGATATATCGGCTTCGGAAACAACCCCGCTTTTCCGAGAGACAAGAAGGCGCCGCTCTCGATAAGGAGCTAGCTTCCATCGAGGAGGCTGAAGAGCAGGAAAGATCGCTGCTTGCTTCCTCCTCCGAGCCGGTGGTGGTTGAGCTCCCTACTCTTTCCCCTTAGCCCTTCGACGATCGCCTAATGATAAGCCCCTCCTAGTAGGCTGATCTCGACGGTATCGATTAGTCTTTTGATCTTAGTGGAACTCCCCTAGAAGTAGCTGGCAGTTCGTGAGATTTGTACGCAGTTCCTACGTGTTTTCCGAGTCTAGGTACCCCTTCTACTTAACAAGATAGTTCTGACCACTCTGTTCTAGGATCTCTCTAACTTCGAACTCGCTTTCCTCTTCTTCCTTATAATAGAAGGTCTCTTAGTACGGTGTTTCCGGATCCGCTGGTTCCAATAATAAGATATGGAATACAGGGTGGATTTTTGCGTCTTTTAGGAGTGCTAGCCGGTAATTCACTAGTCCCCTTTGTTCTTCGATCAAAAATAGTCCGACTTTAATATAATCCAGTTTCTTTAAGTTTCTTTTTGTCTTTAGGTTCTTAGTAAGTAAGTATACTCTATCCCCCTTCTTTAGCTAAGGTACCTATTTTGATCGGTCGTTCGTAACTATTCTTTATTAGGTCTTTTAAATATATATACGGAGTTCGTTATAGAGACTCCGCATTTCCCCTAAAACGACGAGAGCTCTTTATACATTTAGGTAATTGCGTAGTTCTATAAAGAGATTCGGGTGTTTTCTATAGTTAGAAAAGAATAGTATATATTGTATAGATTCGCTCTTTACGTTATTAAGCGTAAGTTAAGCTATTAGTAGTAAGGAAACCTAATTATCTTATATATAGTTAACGTAGTATCGTAGGTATACCTTAAGCGTCTAGTTTATTCGTTCTGTTTATCCGTCTGTTTATAGGTAGAACGAGGTTAATAGCTTATATCGAATACCGATTGATATAATAAGAGTTTTCTAGTAGTTTGAAGTGAAGAGTTTATCTCTATCTATAACAAATGAAGAGGGTATTCTATAATATCGTATAAGTCGGTCAATTACTATCTAGGCGAGCTGTTTAGCGGTATATACTTCCTTATATAGAATGAAATAGGTATATTTCGTAAGTCGGTCTACAATAATAAGGATTAAGTTATAGACTTCTTTAGTAACGTAATCGCTTAATAGTAGGAGTTTGATAATAAAGTCTATTATTACTTCGTCCTATAGCTAGGCTAGTAGAGTATTTAGCTAAATATATCCGTATTTAGTATATCTAGCTACTTTATTCTGTTGATATAGTACACACTTTTTAATATATTGAGCAACTTTTTAGCGTATTAGTAGGAAGGTGAAGTTCCGTTATATAAGTTCTACTGTTTTATTAACTCCTAGGTATCCTCTTAATTTATCGTTATAGTATTGTTTAATACACTCTTATTCGTTTTGAGTTTTAATATGAAGTTTCCCTTTATAAACTAGGAACTCCTTATTTATATCTTATAGGACTATAAGAACGTAGTTGAACTCTTTTGTATTTGCACTTAGGCTACTATCCTTATTAATTTTGAGGATATTGCGTCGTATCTGTTCTTTATCTTCTATATAGTTACCTTATCTACTAAGAGCGTCGGCTCTCCTATTATCGCGTCCGGGTATATATCGGATTTCGAACTTATATTGTCCTAGTTCTTCCGACTATCGTACTTATCTTCGTCCGAGGACCTTAGCAGTTGTAAAGTATAAGAGGTTTTTATAGTCCGTAAAGATAGTTAGTGCGGGTGCTCCTTCCGCATATACCCTCTAGTGTTTAAAGGCTGTAACGATAGCGAGTAACTCTTTATTATAGATATCATAATTCTATTCTACTAGCGTTATTTTCTTAGAATAGTAAGCAATAGGGTATCTCTTTCCTTCGTATTCCTATATAAAATATACGCCGATCGTAAGGTCCGAGGTATCAGTTTCTATTTATACTAGTTTAGTAGTATCGAATATCTTAAGTATTAGTACGTTATATAAGGCTCGCTTAAGTTCTTCGAAAGCTTATTATTAGGGTTCTTCCTACTAGAATACCGTTTCTTTCTTAGTAAGGCGTATAAGTAGCTTAGCGATCTTTAAGTAGTTTTTTATAAATTTACAGTTATAGTTTGCTAGTCCTAAGAAGGCTTATACTTCCTTAACCGTTTTAGGTATTAGCTATTCTTATACTACTCGTATTTTGTCTAGGTCGATCTTAATACCGTTAGTTCCTATAATAAATCCTAAGAACTTGACCTCTTTCTTATAGAATTCGCACTTCTCCGGTACTACCTATAGGTTTTGTTATTTTAGTTTATCGAATACATTAGTAACGTCTTATATATATTGTTATAGGGTTCCTATAGTGTAGACTAAGATATCGTTAAAGTATACGATAACTATCTTATCGAGGAATTCTCTAAGGGTGTTGTTTACTAGTTCTTAGTAGGTTACTAGTACGTTAGTAAGTCTAAAGGGTATTACGAGCGTTTTGAAGTATCTATATCGAGTTCGAAATATAGTTTTCCATTCGTCTCCCTTAGCTATCCGGATTAAGTTATATACTGATCGTAGATCGATACTTATAAACTACTATACTTACGCTAATCGGTCTTAGATGTTACGGGTCATGACAAACAAGGAAGGTTTACCGAAGCCCCGCCTTATGAGTGACAGCGGGAAAAGCTGGACCAATCAGGAAGCGAACACCGTGATCACCATGATCACCGGATCACCCTCGGAGTGATCGCAGTGATCAGGGTGATCATATGAATTACGAGCAGTATATAGGAATCGAAGGAAGAAGCCTTAAGCTTCGACTTCGTGTTCAACTCAATTGTTAATCTCATTGGTGTCACGGGTAGCAGGCAGGCAGGCAGGTAAGAGTGGATATAGCTGCAGACAAGGTATTTCTCAGAGTTAACAGAACTGTACCAAGTATCCTATAGACAGGAGGTGGCTCAAGGAGCCACAAAAGGATCAGAATTTGCACAGAAGAAATAGTGTTCCTCCCTGAGTCATAACCCCACACTTGGGCTTCAGACCTGATTCATAAGCTGTTGAGCTGAATCCAGTTGGCACAGGCCTTGCCTGTGACATTACCCCCCTCCTTTAGGTTGAGCTCCGCGAAACCGATATCCTACCAGATCTGCTAATGTACAAAGTCTGGCCGAGGCTTATTTGGGTAGCGGCGGTGGAAATTCCGGACCAGGTCAGGTACATCTTCCCAGATTGTGTTGGCTGGTTCCCTAGTAGGTATGTCGTACCCCTTCCACTTCACTACATATTTTACCCTCTGTTTCCCGCCCTGCCCCCGGCGGTCTGTAATAGAATCCACAATATCCTCTACTTCCCATTCTTCTACCCCATCTACCTCAACTGGTGGTGGTGGTGCCTGGGACTGGTAGGGTAGCGCATCATTGTTAACAGGGTGCAGCAGGTGAGTATTGAATACAGGGTGGATCCGTATAGAAGCGGGGAGGTCGAGCCTATATGTATAGGGTCCTAGAACTTGTGCAATCTTAAATGGGCCCAGATTTTTCCAATCTAGCTTCTTTACTGGACGAAGTGTGCGGATATTTCGTGCGTCTAACCAGACATACTGGCCTACCTGGTATCTAGGGATAGTCTTCCGGTCTTGATTAGCATATTCTTCATATCGGCTCTGGGATAACAGCATAGCCTCTTGTAGGTAGGCGGTAATGTTAGACATATCGGCAGCAAAGTCTTCTGCATCGCGGCTCTCAGGTTGTCGGGTAGTATCAATTGGTTCCACTCCAATACGCGGGTTAAATCCATAATTCGCAAAGAAAGGGGATACTCCAGTAGTCTCGGAAGGTAGGGAGTTGGCAGAGAACTCAGCTAACGGCAACCATTCTACCCAGTCGTCCTGTAAATAGGCTACATAACTCCGGAGGTGGTCTTCTAGGATTGCGTTTATCCGTTCAGTCTGGCCGTCTGTCTCGGGGTGATACGCTGTTGAGAGTCGTGCTGAAGTCTTCCAACGAGCTGTAATATGCTTCCAGAAGTCTGAGATAAACTGAGGTCCCCGGTCTGAGACAATTGTTTCTGGAAGGCCGTGGTATCTAGCGATGTACTTAACAAAGAGCCGAGCAAGTTCTTCTGAGCCGTCAGTACTATAACATGGTATATAGTGCCGCATCTTGGTTAGGCGGTCTACTACCACCCAAATAGTATCAAAACCCTCAGATTCCGGAAGCCCTACTATGAAATCTATAGAGATATCCAGCCAGGCCTTCTGTGGGACGGGTAAAGGTTGTAAATGGCCTTGGTACCCTACACGGAAAGATTTGGTTCGGCGGCAGGTATAGCAGTTCCGAACCCAGCGGCGGACAAAGGAGCTCATTCCCTTCCAGTAATATTCCCTTGATAGCAAAGCGTAGGTTCTCGCTCGTCCGGGGTGTCCAGCGGCCGGGTCCTCATGGCAGAGGCGGACAATTGTAGCCCGGAGTTCATCGTCGTCCGGGACATATAGCCGATCCCGATAATACAGGAACTCGTTCCGGATTTCACACTGGCTAAGTTGCAGAAAGGGGTGCTTAGACTTCCCTTGTCGAAGAGCCTCTAGGACCGAGAGCAGGTTCTGGTCATGCTGGTATCCATATATAAAACGTTCCTGAATAGCGTCTGGGAGCAAGATAGCTGCGATACGCACTCGGGTCAGAGTTGCTATCTCCTGTATATCAGTACTAGTTGAGTTGCTTTCGCTATCTTCTAGGGCTTGTATATTATCAGGAAGTTTGAACCGCACTCTTTTTCCAATAGTAGGCTGCGGGTCTGTTACAAAATTCTCCCTCTTTAAGACTACTTGGCTTTGGTGCCTTAAGCGTTCGTCCCCCTCTCTAGGGAGGTCTTCAGACCTCCTTGTAAGCGAGTCAGGCTTCTGTCCTTGTTTACCAGGCCGGTACTGAATACGGAAGTTAAACCGAGATAGGAACTCAGACCAACGGGCTTGACGGCGGTTTAGTAGCTTAGATGTAGTAAAATACTCCAGGTTCCGATGGTCTGTTAAGATCCTAATAGGGTGTTCTGCTCCTTCTAGTTCAGGCCTCCATTCCTCAAAACAGCGGATGATAGCAAGTAGCTCCTTATCATAGATCTCATAGTTGCACTCTGTCGCAGAGTGTTTCTTAGAGAAAAAGGCTACTGGCCTCAGGGCTCCATCATCTCCATACTGGGAGAGCACTCCTGCTGAGACATAGTCCGAAGCATCTGTTTCCAGTATAACCTCCTTAGTCCAGTCAAAGGGCATCAGAATAGGCGCAGAGGTAAATGCATCTTTTAAGCGGTCAAAGGCAGATTGGCAGGCTGTCGTCCATTCAAACTTAACATTCTTCTGTGTAAGCTGAACTAAAGGCGAAATGATCTTTGAGAAGTCCCGGATAAAGCGGCGGTAAAAGTTCGCAAATCCGATAAAGGCCTGGACATCTGTAAGGCAACTTGGAATTGGCCACTCCTTTATTGTCTTAACCTTTTCTGGATCCATCTGGATACCATTCCGTCCAATAATAAGCCCTAAGAACTTAGTCTTCTGGACAAAAAACTCACACTTTGAAATCTTTGCAAAGAGGCCAGCTTCACGTAATTGCATAAGGACCTTCCGCACGTGTTCTATATGCTCTTCTCGTGTCTTGCTGTAAATCAGAATGTCATCCAGGTAAGCTGAGCAGAACTGGTCTAGGTACTGGCGGAGAGTATCGTTAATAAACCTCTGGAAGGTTGCTGGGGCACCTGTTAGTCCAAATGGCATAACTAAGGACTCAAACAGGCCAAAACGGGTACGGAAAGCTGTCAGATACTCCTGTCCCTCCTTCATCCGGATATTGTTAAAGGCGGATACAATATCGATCTTAGAGAAATATTTCATACCCTGTAGGTTATTCAGAGTCTCCTTAATAAGCGGTAACGGGTACCGGTCTTTTACCGAGATGTTGTTAAGAGACCGGAAGTCAATACAGAGTCGTAACCCTCCTCCGGGCTTTTTCACAAATAAGACCGGAGAAGCAACGGGTGAGGAACTAGGGCGTATAAATCCTTTCTTCAGGTTTTCATCTAACCACTCCCGAAGGGCCTTAAGCTCATCGCGAGACATTGAGTATAAAGGCCCAAAGGGTAAGTCCTTCCCGGGGAGCAGGCGGATTTCATGGTCATACGGACGGTGGGGCGGTAGGCGGTCTGCCTTTTTTGGTGAGAACACGTCTGCAAAGTCTCGGATTTCTTCAGGTAGTTGTTCTAGGACCTCAGGTTCCGGGCTAGGTTGGCCATTTTTGTCTAGAATCTCATCTATGTCCTCAATTGTTGCGATAAAGATATCACACCCTTGGTGCGCAAAACGGCGGCAGGCGTCTAGGCTAACAGCGGCGATATTAATAGGCCGGACTCCAGAAGGCCGGTCTGGCAGGTACTTAGGTGTTGTCTTTTCTGGTAAGTCCCTAAGCATATGCTGTTTCTGGGGTCTATTTGGCGTATTGCAGTGCTTCTGGCAGTAGTTGCTAGTAAACGTAACAGTGCGGCCTCCCCAACTAATCTGGGGGTCATGCTTCTCTAGCCATGGCTCTCCAAGGATAGTATGATAATGGGCTAGTGGTGTCGCAAACATAACCATATTCTCTTCAACGTGATCTCCAATACTAAAGGTGCAGGAGGCGTAGTGTCGTACTATACGGCAGTCCTTTCCTTCGCCATCATATCCAGTAAGTCTAAATGGCTTCTGGAGCAGGTGTAATGGAATGCCCTTCTCTTGGGCCCAGTCTAGATCAACAAAAGAATACCCCTCGCAACCGCTATCTAGGAGTGAATATGTGCTGATTTCTTCTTGTCCAATACGGATTGCGGATGGTAAGATAGGTGCGCTAGACCTCTGGAATTCCTCTTCAATAGGGATTCCATGTATAGCGGCATTAGAGATTCTCAGGGTATCAGGGACATCTAACAATAGGGCGGATTCCCTAGCGTGTTTCCTTATGGCTGTCTTACGCAGGTTTTCAGCGGGTCTTTCAGCAGGTTTCTCAGCAGATCCTTCGACAAGTTTCTCAGCAGGTCTCTCAGCAGGCCCCTCGGTAGGTCTCTTAGCAGGTTTCTCAGCAGGTCTCTCAGCGGGTCTTCCTATACAGGTATTGATAGAGCTGGATAACGGTGCGCAGCCCCCTAACGCCTGGAAGCGGCTTAATCCAGGCGTGAGGCGTTTTCCGACGGAGGCGGGCTAGCAATTGTATGAGTAGCAGTGGTCGGCTCTGAACCGGTTGACGGAGGATGCTGAACAGATGTTAACGACGGGGAATCAGTATGGATCCCCTGAATCCGGGAATGGCCAGAAGTTGGGCTTCCTGTCCTGGAGGGCTTAATGCGAGTGTCTGGGTAAGGGCACTGTCGTACATAATGGCCTGGTTTATGACAGCGGAAGCAGTTTCCGGTTTCCCTATCAGATACTCTATATCGGCGCTGAATTCCTAGGTCCATAGGTTCCCCCCCAAAGGAGCTGCTAGGGCTAACAGGGTCTTGAACAGGCTTAATATTTTGGCGTGCTCCAGGGTAGGGCTCAGCTGCGGCTACAGCGGCATATGATCTAACTGGGGCTGGGGAAATAGCTGGAATATAATAGCGGTGGCGGTTCTCGAGATCTTGAAGGTGGCCAGCAAGAGCCAGATATTGTCGGCTAGGTGGAGGACTGTGAACTAGCATTCCCTTTATCTCCTTAGAGACGGCTTGCTCCAACAGTGTAGCTAAGGACTCATCAGTCATTTCTGCTTCAAGGCCTAGCCGCTGAAACTCAGCAAAGAAGACAGAGAACTCCTTATTAGCTTGCCTTAACCGGAAGAGCTTTGTGCGAGCAGTATTAACGCGATTAGGATCCCCGTATGCACGCTCCAAGATATCTAGGATGTCTCCATAGTCCGGGAGGCAGCAGGCTCCATCCTTGATATACGGTAGTATCTGCGCATAAGGAGTACCAGAGAGGCGGCTTGTAACATAGGACATACGGGCTAGTGGCGTAGGAAAGCGGTCCCTATTAACCAGCATCTTCTCGCGTATTTGGGAGACAAAGCGGCGGAGGTCACTCCTTTCTCCAGCAAATTTATCCGGGTCTGGGAGTCTCTCGGAGAGGGCAGTGTTTACGGAAGCCAGAGGGGTACCAGCAGTAGGAGTATCCTGAGCATTAGGGGTCGAAGTGGCTAGAATAGGGGTTTCCAGTCCAGTAGTAGGAGAGATAGTAGCCTTTTCCTTAGACACTACAGCGGTTATTACTTGTTGCTGTAAGTCCTTAAACTGCTCCTTCTGGAATTCAATAATAGTAGAGAGCTGTTTATTCTTATCTTGCACCACTTGAAGCTGGTCCCTTAATTTAGACAGTTGTCCCTTCTTATCTTGTGCTGCTTGAAGCTGATTCTTCAGTTCAAAGATATTTTTCTTATTCTCTCCTAAAGCTATTGCAGCAGCTTCACAATATTGATACCAGGCAGAGGGGTTAGCCTTAACATGTTCCAGGAACTCTTCCTCAGAAGAAGGTACCAGAGGCAGTTCAGGGGTTAGGTCAGCCATATCCAAGGAGGAGCCACCTAATGTCACAGGTAGCAGGCAGGCAGGCAGGTAAGAGTGGATATAGCTACAGACAAGGTATTTCTCAGAGTTAACAGAACTGTACCAAGTATCCTATAGACAGGAGGTGGCTCAAGGAGCCACAAAAGGATCAGAATTTGCACAGAAGAAATAGTGTTCCTCCCTGAGTCATAACCCCACACTTGGGCTTCAGACCTGATTCATAAGCTGTTGAGCTGAATCCAGTTGGCACAGGCCTTGCCTGTGACAATTGGTTGGAATAACAACTTCTGCTTCAACATCGCTGCCTTGACACTCCTCTTCAAACGAGTACCAACCACGTGACTCCAGGTCACCTGATCATCACGTGACCAACAGAGTCATAACACTTTGAACACCCTCAAGAATGAGTAACTCAGGCATGCATGGGACTCCCACTCCCAGTGAAGCAGGCGGTCCGACACGCCCTCGCCCAGATGACAACAGTGCGTCTAAGGTTGCTAAGCCAGACTTCTATTACGGGGATCGCCATAAGCTTGGTGACTGGCTCAATCAAATGAACTTGTACTTCTTATTCAACGACATCACCAGGAATAAGACACTGTTCGCCACGACGTATCTGCGGGGAAGGGCTCAGCACTGGATTAAACCGTACCTTGATAAGTACCTCCGCCAGAGGGAGGACGAAGAAGGAATCTTCGCGGACTTTAAACAATTCAGCAGAGTCATCGAATCCATCTTCGGGATCCACAACAGCAAGGAAGTCGCTATACGCGTCATACAACACCTAACTCAAAAGACCTCGGCCTCTGAATACGCTGCTAAGTTCCAAGAATACGCCCAGGTCACGGGATGGGACGATGACGCCTTGATGGTCATGTTCCGACGAGGCCTAAAGGACAGCGTTAAGGATGAGCTGATGCGCGACGGAAGGACAAACAAGGACCTCGACGAATTAATCAGAACTGCTATCGACCTTGATGATAAACTCTACGAGAGAAACATGGAAAGACGCCACGATACTCGAGTAAAAGGAAGCGCCGGATATGTACCCCGACGAAGCTGGACTACGAAGGGAAACACACCGGTCGACAAAGGCGATCCGATGGAACTCGACGTGACTCACAAGGTCAAGAAAGGGTCGGACAAAAAAGGGAAAACTCACCCCACCAAAAAGCGAGAAGGACTGAAGTGCTATACCTGTGGCAAAGTGGGCCACATGGCGAAGAACTGTCGCTCAAAAAACAAGGTGCAGCGACGACAGTTTAATATGACAATGGGAACAGGTACAATGGAACCAGGGGAGCGAATACAACTCCTAAGGAACCTCCGGAACTTACTCTTCGCGCGAATACGCCAAGAACAAACCCTGAGCATGGAGGCTCGAAGAAAAGGACAGTTTCGGAAGGCGGATACACACGGAGAACAGGTCGCTGAGTTATATAATCGAATCCTTGTAATCAACCAGAGAATTGAAGGACTCGAAAAGGAAGTACCGACATACGGAGAAACCCAGTCAAACATGATGCTTAAAGAGTCGGACAATAGTCACTATTCTCAGGACAACGAATGTGACGAAAACAGAGGGACACCACCACAAAAGGAACAGTCGCAGAACGAATCCGAACTCGGAAACAGAGAACTAAATATTACTGAAAGACTCGATGCAGACCAATTTCCTAATAATGAGGACTGCGAAGACTCCGACACTCCGGAAGAATCCGGAGGAGAGGCGCCAACCGCGGATCCAGAAGAACGACCCCTACCGGAAGAAAGTTCGGGGAGCGAAGACTCAGAAGAAGAAGAAGAAGGCGAAAGTGTACTGATGCACTTTACCGTAACTGGACACCAGGAAATCTTACAAATGTTCCACGAAATCGCCAGAAGATACGAAGAAGCCTTTCCTTTAGTGAACGGAAGAAGACTACTTCATGGAGAAAACTTCGACCGGATGTTGGATCAGTTGCGATCTATGTTCTGGCAACATCCACTTGTGCCTAACCAAGGAATTTGCGCAAGGAAGTTTATCCAGGAACGACCACCTATTGGAAGCATGTTCCTTCCAGGAGGATATGTCGCCCCAGATGGGACCTTCATTCCGCAAAGAATGAGAGGCTTGATACTGCGGGTTAAGGAACAGCTGGACAAGATACAGGACATCCAGCGGTGGAAACGAACCATCGACCGCAACACTACCGGACCTGAGGAAATAAAGGAAGAACGAGAAAGGCTTAACGCGAACCGACGCGACAAGATTAAGGAACGATGTGACGCATTAGAGAGACACCTCGTATCCACAATGCACGAGTGGCAAGAACTCATCAGAGATCTTTCAAAAAACTAGATAGCCCTGGAGATAGGAGCGATCGACAGGAAGTCAACAACATACAAGCTCCAGCATCATCGGCACCAGTATTCCGCACCAAAATACGAATAAATGGCGACATAGACACCTACGCCATGATCGACTCCGGAGCCAGTGGGAACTTCATATCGAAGAGGCTCGTCGATAGACACGGGATCGCGACCCGTAAGAAAAAGAAGGGGTATGAACTGATCGCGGTAGACGGATTACCCTTACCCGATGTCGACAATAAGACAATGCCATTGTCGATGGCTGTTCAGCGGCACTACGAGGAGGTTGTCTTAGATGTGGTGGAAATGGCCAGACACGACATCGTACTAGGCACCCCTTGGCTGAAGCGGCACAACCCAATCATCGATTGGAAGACAGGAGTACTCGACTTCGAGAGATGCGACTGCGTGGTCGACATCAATCCTACGCGCCGACAGAGAACGGCGGTAGATGAGAAAAGGGAATTGAACGGAGCACAAGACTCTAATTCCAGATCGAACCAGAGGTTTCAGAGAAACCCTACCTCCGCAGACACTGCTAAGGGTCCAGCAGGTCGACAAGCGAGAGTTAGAAGTGGAAGTCACGCTCCACTTGGATACCCCGAAGAGTACAGAGAATACGCGCAGCTCTTTGAGGAAGAGGTTGGCAAAGAAGCCTTACCTAAACACCAACCGTAGGACCACCGAATTAACCTCCAACCCGGGAAGGAACCCACATTCGGACCAATATATACGCTATCAGAAAAAGAGCTTCAGGCTCTACGAGAATGGTTGGATGAAAACCTCGCCAAAGGATTCATACGACGGTCGGAATCCCCGGCAGGAGCACCAATTCTGTTCGTACCAAAAAAGAATGGAAAGCTACGACTTTGCGTCGACTACCGGAAGCTCAACGCCATTACCATCAAGAACCGATACCCACTCCCGAACATTAGCGAACTCCAAGACCGATTAGCGCGAGCACAGTGGTTCACAAGCATCGATCTACGATCAGCATACAACTTAATCCGGATAGCCGAAGGAGACGAGTGGAAAACCGCATTTCGAACTCGATACGGACACTTCGAAACGCTTGTAATGCCTTTTGGACTCACTAACGCACCAGCAACCTGCCAAGAACTAGTAAACAACACCCTTAGAGAGTTTCTCGACAAGACAGTTATCGCATACCTTGACGACATCTTAGTCTACACTACGGGAACCCTACAACAACATATACAAGACGTTACCAACGTATTCGATAAACTAAAACAACGAAACCTACGGGTAGTACCGGAAAAGTGCGAATTCCATAAGAAAGAGGTCAAGTTCTTGGGATTTATTATAGGAACCAACGGCATCAAGATTGATCCGGACAAAACACGAGCAGTACAAGAGTGGCCAATACCCAAAACGGTCAAGGAGGTACAAGCCTTCTTGGGATTGGCAAACTACAACCGCAAGTTTATAAAAAACTACTCAAAGATCGCCGAGCCACTTACACGCCTTACTAAGAAAGAAACGGTATTTCAGTGGGAAAAACCCCAACAACAAGCTTTCGAAGAACTTAAGCGAGCCTTATATAACGCGCCTACACTCAAGATGTTCGACACCACTAAACCAGTGCAGATAGAAACTGATGCCTCGGACCTCGCAATCGGCGCATGCCTCACACAAGAACATGAAGGGGAGAGACACCCTATCGCTTACTATTCTAAGAAGATGACGCTAGCAGAACAGAATTACGACATTCATGACAAAGAGTTACTTGCTATCGTTGCAGCTCTCAAACACTGGAGAGTATACGCAGAAGGAGCACCCGCACTAACCATCTTCACGGACCACAAAAATCTCTTACACTTTACGACCACTAAGGTCCTCGGACGGAGACAAGTGCGATGGTCGGAAGAACTAGGACAATACAAGTTCGAGATCCGATACACACCCGGACGCGACAACGGGAGAGCCGACGCTCTCAGTAGACGAAGTGACTATATAGAAGACAAAGAACAGACACGACACAATATCCTCAAAATCAACAGGGATAGCAGCCTAAGCGCAAATACAAAAGAATTCAACTACGTCCTCACAATCCTACAAGACACAAACGAGGAGTTTCCAGTCTATAAAGGGAAACTTCATGTTAAACCTCAAAACGAACAAGAATGTATTAAGCAACACCATAACGACAAATTGAGAGGACACCTAGGAATAAACAAAACAGTAGAACTTATACAACGGAACTTCACCTTCCTACTGATGCGCTAAAAAGTTGCCCGATATATCAAAAAATGTGTACCTTGCCAACAGAATAAAGCAGCCAGACATGCCAAATACGGACATATTCAGCTGAATACTCCACTAGCTCAGCTATAGGACGAAGTAACGATGGACTTCATTATTAAACTCCCGCTATCAAGCGATCACGTCACCAGAGAAGTCTACGACTCAATCCTTGTCATTGTAGATCGACTCACAAAGTACACCCATTTCATTCCGTATAAGGAAGCGTATACTGCAGAACAACTCGCCCAGATAGTAATCGACCGACTTATACGATATTATGGAATACCCTCTTCGTTTGTTACAGACAGAGACAAACTTTTCACTTCAAACTACTGGAAAACTCTTGTTGCATCAATTGGTATTCGACATAAACTGTCAACCTCGTTCCACCTACAGACAGACGGTCAAACAGAACGAATGAATCAGACGCTTGAAGCGTACCTACGACACTACGTCAACTATACACAAGATAATTGGGTTTCCTTACTACCAATGGCTCAACTTGCACTCAACAACACAAAGAGCGAATCTACACAACATACACCATTCTTTTCTAACTATAGGAAACACCCGAATCTCTTTACAGAACCACGCAACCACCCAAATGCACAAAGAGCTCTCGTCGCTTCAGGGGAAATGCGAAGCCTCCATAACGAACTACGAACACACATTCAAAAGACCTAACAGAGAATGATTACGAACGACCGATTAAAATAGGCACCTTAACTAAAAAAGGGGGATAAAGTATACTTACTCACTAAGAACCTAAGGACAAAGAGAAACTCAAAGAAACTGGATCATGTTAAAGTCGGACCATTTTTGATCGAAGAACAAAGGGGACCGGTGAATTATCGGCTTATACTCCCAAAAGACGCAAAAATCCACCCTGTGTTCCACGTCTCATTGTTGGAACCAGCAGACCAGGAAACACCGTGCCAAAACACCTTCTATTACAAGGAAGAAGAGGAAAACGAATTCGAGGTTGAAAAGATCCTGGAACAGAATGGTCAGAACTACCTTGTTAAGTGGAAGGGATATCCAGACTCGGAAAACACGTGGGAACTACGTACAAATCTCACGAACTGCCGGCTACTTCTGAAGAAGTTCCACCAAGATCAAAAGACCAATCGACCCCGTCGAGATCAGCCCACTGAGAGGGACTCATCATCAGACGATCGTCAAAGGGCCAAGGGGAAAAAGTAGGGAGCTCAACGACCACCGGCTCGGAGGAAGAAGCAAGCAGCGATCTTTCCTGCTCTTCAGCCTCCTCGATAGAAGCCAGCTCCTTATCGAAAGCGGCGCCTTCTTGTCTCTCAGAAAAGCGGAGTTGCTTCCGAAGCCGACGTATTCGAGCCTGCTGCGTGCGAATCCTCGCAAGTAACGCCTCTTGCTCCTCAACCAACTTCTCTTCCTCATCCTCCGCGCGCTCCAACTGCTCTTTCAGCCGTAACCGTATCGAACGGAGCTTATCAAACTCAGCACGAGTAACCACCAAGTCGCATTTTCGTGCACGACGAACGCATTCCGCATAACGACCAGAGCGAAGATCTACCCTGCAATCGAGTTGGTGGGATTTGCAATAGGCGCACGGGGTTGGCATTGTGATTCCGTCACGCTCAATACACTGAGCAAGGTGCTTCCGACGAACTGATGATGACCGATGGTGACGGAGAGGCATCACGAAAGAAAGGTGACCCCAGAAAAGGTGTCACCACGACGCTATATTAGCCCGAGACGGCGCTAACTAAAAAGGGGGATAGTGTTACGGGTCATGACAAACAAGGAAGGTTTACCGAAGCCCCGCCTTATGAGTGACAGCGGGAAAAGCTGGACCAATCAGGAAGCGAACACCGTGATCACCATGATCACCGGATCACCCTCGGAGTGATCGCAGTGATCAGGGTGATCATATGAATTACGAGCAGTATATAGGAATCGAAGGAAGAAGCCTTAAGCTTCGACTTCGTGTTCAACTCAATTGTTAATCTTATTGGTTAGAATAACAACTTCTGCTTCAACATCGCTGCCTTGACACTCCTCTTCAAACGAGTACCAACCACGTGACTCCAGGTCACCTGATCATCACGTGACCAACAGAGTCATAACATTAGAGTTCGTTAATGTTTAGGAGTAGGTATCGATTCTTAATAGTAATAGTATTGAGCTTCTAGTAGTCGACGCAAAGCTATAACTTCCTATTCTTTTTTAGTACGAACAGAATTGGTACTCCTACTAGGGATTCCGATCGTCTTATAAATCCTTTAGCAAGATTTTCGTCCAACTATTCTCGTAGAGCTTTAAGCTCTTTTTCTAATAGCGTATATATTAGTCCGAATGTAGGTTCCTTTCCGGGTTAGAGGTTAATTCGGTAGTCCTATAGTTAGTGTTTAGGTAAGGCTTCTTTACTAACCTCTTCCTTAAAGAGCTGCGTATATTCCTTATACTCTTCGGGGTATCTAAGTAGGGCGTAACTTCTACTTCTAACTCTCGCTTATCGACCTGCTAGACCCTTAGCAGTATCTATAGAGGTAGGGTTTCTTTGAACCCTCTAGTTCGATCTGGAATTAGAGTCTTGTACTCCGTTCAATTCTCTTATCTTATCTACCGTCGTCTTCTATTAGCGTATAGGATTAATATCGACTACGTAGTCGTATCTCTCGAAGTCGAGTACTCCTATCTTCTAATCGATGATTAGGTTGTGCTGCTTCAGCTAAGGGGTACCTAGTACGATATCGTATCTAGCTATTTCTACTACATCTAAGACAACCTCCTCGTAGTGCTACTAAATAGCTATCGACAATAGTATCGTTTTATTATCGACGTTGGGTAAGGATAATCTGTCTACTGCAATTAGTTTATACCCCTTTTTTTTCTTATCGGTTACGATCCTATATCTATCGACGAGTCTCTTCGATATGAAGTTCCTACTAGCTCCGGAGTCGATTATAGCGTATATATCTATATTACTATTTATTTATATCTTAGTACGGAATATTAGTGCCGATAATGCTAGAGCTTATATATTGTTAACTTCCTGTCGATCGCTCCTATCTCTAGGATTATCTAGTTTTTTGAAAGATCTCTAATGAGTTCTTACTATTCGTACGCTATAGATATAAGGTATCTTTCTAATACGTTATATCGTTCTTTAATCTTATAGTATCGGTTCGTATTAAGCCTTTCTTATTCTTCCTTTACCTCTTCAGGTCTAGTAGTATTATAGTCGATAGTTCGCTTCTATCGTTAGATATCCTATATCTTATCGAGTTGTTCCTTAACCCGCATTATTAAGCCCCTCATTCTTTGTAGAACGAAGGTCCTGTCTAGGGCGATATATCCTCCTAGGAGGAACATACTTCTAATAGGTAGTCGTTTCTAGATAAACTTCCTTATATAAATTCCCTAATTAGGTATAAGTAGATATTGCTAGAATATAGATCGTAACTAATCTAATATCTAGTCGAAGTTTTCTCTATAAAATAGTCTCCTTCCGTTTACTAAAGGAAAGGCTTCTTCGTATCTCTTAGCGATTTCGTAGAACATTTGCAAGATCTCTTAGTACCCTATTACGGTAAAGTGCATTAATATACTTTTACCTTCTTCTTCTTCTTCTAAGTCTTCGCTCCCTAAACTTTCTTCTAGTAAGGGTCGTTCTTCTAGGTTCGCAGTTAGTACCTCTCCTCCGGATTCTTCTAGGGTATCGGAGTCTTCGCAATCTTCATTATTAGGAAATTAATCCGCATCGAGTCTTTTAGTAATATTTAGTTCTCTATTTCCGAGTTCGGATTCGTTCTGCGATTATTCCTCCTATAGTAGTATCTCTCTATTTTCGTTACATTCGTTTTTCTAAGAATAGTAACTATTATCCGATTCTTTAAGTATTATATCTAACTAGATTTCTTTATATATTGGTACTTCTTTTTCGAGTCCTTTAATTCTCTAGTTAATTATAAGGATTCGATTATATAATTCAGCGACTTATTCTCCGTATATATATACCTCCTAAAACTATCCTTTTCTTCGAGCTTCTATACTTAGGGTTTGTTCTTATTATATCCGTATAAAGAGTAAGTTTCGAAGGTTCCTTAGGAGTTATATTCGCTTCCCTAATTCTATTATACTAGTCCCTATTGTTATATTAAGCTATCGTCGCTATATCTTATTTTTCGAACGATAGTTCTTCGCTATATAGCCCGTTTTACTATAGGTATAGCACTTCAGTCCCTCTCGCTTTTTTATAGGGTTATTTTTCCCTTTTTGGTTCGATCCTCTCTTAACCTTATAGGTTACATCGAGTTCTATCGGATCGCCTTTGTTAACCGGTATATTTCCCTTCGTAGTCCAGCTCCATCGGGGTATATATCCGGCGCTTCCTCTTACTCGAGTATCGTAGAGTCTTTCTATATTTCTCTCGTAAAGTTTATTATTAAGGTCAATAGCAGTTCTAATTAATTCGTCGAGGTCCTTATTCGTTCTCCTATCGCGTATTAGCTCATCTTTAACGCTGTCCTTCAGGCCTCGTCGGAACATAACTATTAGGGCGTCATCGTCCTATCCTATAACCTGGGCGTATTCTTAGAATTTAGCAGCGTACTCGGAGGCTGAGGTTTTTTAGGTTAGGTGTTGTATAATACGTATAGCGACTTCCTTACTATTATAGATTCCGAAGATAGATTCGATAACTCTGCTGAATTGTTTAAAGTCCGCAAAGATTCCTTCTTCGTCCTCCCTCTGGCGGAGGTACTTATCAAGGTACGGTTTAATCCAGTACTGAGCCCTTCCCCGTAGATACGTCGTGGCGAACAGTGTCTTATTCCTAGTGATGTCGTTGAATAAGAAGTACAAGTTCATTTGATTGAGCCAGTTACTAAGCTTATAGCGATCTCCATAATAGAAGTCCGGCTTAGCAACCTTAGACGCACTGTTATCATCTAGGCGAGGGCGTGTCGAACCGCCTGCTTCACTAGGAGTAGGGGTCCTATGCATGCCTGAGTTACTCATTCTTGAGGGTGTTCAAAGTGTTATAACTGTGTTAGTCACGTAATGATCAGATGACCTGGAGTCACGTGGTTGGTACTCGTTTGAAGAGGAGTGTTAAGGCAGCGATAGTGAAGCAGAAGTTGTTATTCCAACCAATAAGATTAACAATTGAGTTGAATACGAAGTCGAAGCTTAAGGCTTCTCCTTCGATTCCTATATACTGTTCGTAATTCGTATGATCACCCTGATCACTGTGATCACCCTGATCTCTGTGATCACCCTGATCGCTGTGATCACTTCGAGGGTGATCCGGTGATCGTTCCCTGATTGGTCTACTTTTTCAGCTGTCACTCGTAAGGCGGGGCTTCGGTAAACCTTCCTTGTTTGTCATGACCCGTAACATCCAGCTCATTATCGACGTCAGTCACAAAGCGGTCTGATTGCTTCATGCCCTTATAGTAAGCCGTAACAGCAGTCCGACTAACTCTCCACTCAGCAGTGAGTCTACCGAGCTTCATTTCACTCCAACTGATGAGCTGGCAATATCCATTGTCCTCACCACTTAGCTGAAAAGTCGTACAGGCAACAATATCCCTTGACTTTGGCCTTATAGTCTGCCAACGCGCCTCGTATAAGAGCTCCGATAGCGTTACCGGCTTATTTGACTGCCTCAGAAGGTCTGACACCTCATCCGGCTCTTCACCAACTTCCGGAAGCTCCTCAATAGGTGGCGGTTTGCTCTTACGAGTGGATTTAGTACGCGAAAGATTGGACTCGCGAGGCTGTGTTGACTGAATTGGCGGCGACGAGCTGATGTGGACTGGCTCGGCCGCTGCAGTAAGAGGTTGTTTTCGAACAGACCCCTTCATATTTGTTTTACGCCTCTTTGAAGGCTGATTCAGCTCTTTTAGAGCCTCATCATTAAGACGTGTCTTAAGACAAGGCTTCCGGACGCGTTCAGCGGCAACAAGGGGCACCTCCATAGCGACAACAACCATTCGGACAGCGCCAAGACGACTGCAGCAGTAACAACACCTTCAAAACTGACTAATTATCAACATCCTTCCTAAACAGGAAGTGTATAGCCAGTATAAACCGTCAAACACGCTCTGATTTTCAATTTTGTATGAGAAACGCTAACAATTCACAAAGTCTTGGCGTGCACAGTCATTTTTGTGGGCGTTGTAACGTCATCCGCGGGGAAGCGGAACACGCGCAGAAGCGGAACACGAATCTTATGTCTACTATCTTCAATTTACTATTGCAACCGCAATAATAGCCCGTTTACTAAAGCGACAGCCTGTATCGGAAGCTAATATCAATGCGGCTATACAGTCGTATTACAAAAAGGTGTATCCTTCAATGCGGGCGGCTGCTCGAGCGTTTAATGTTCCTCCTCCAACTCTCTACGCCCGCCTAGCTAGACGTACTTCACGGTCGCAAGCCTACGAATCTGCTCAGATCCTCTTAAATGCTGAAGAAAAGACATTAGTACGATGGATATTGTCGTGGAGTAGGACGTCCTGAGTGTCCGTCGTCCTGGAAGGGAGCGTATTACGCGTAGGTCGAGTAGGCAACCAGCTCAGTAGATCAGTGAACGTCGTATTAGTATATGATACAAGGCCGGCCTGTCTGGCTGTCTGGCTGTCTAGGTGTACGTTTGTGTGTGTAGGCTCTTCTGGGTTATGCATGCAGGTCTGAAAGGTGAATGATGATACGTGTGTGTATCTACATGTACAAGAATACAATGTCTGTCTGTCTGTCTGTCTGTGCTTGCTGTGTAACTGTGTGTGTGTGTGTGTGTGTGTGTGTCGGAAAGCTCAGCTACCGTGGCAGGTGTGCCACCACCGCTTCCGCCTGCCGCCACAACCCAACCTGCCCGCGGTCAATCCCCACAACAATACGCGACCGTGAAATGCGTCCAGATATACGCTTTCGCAAAGTTGGATCAGGGAGATTAAACGCGCCGGCTGTCGCTCGAATGGACTTGTATTGTTTTGAGTTATACGCTGAGATAGCATCTTGAACTGTACTCTCACAAAACGCGTAAGAATCACATATTGGCGCGCTCATAGTAGGTGTTGCATGGATTCGAACAAAGAAGGATCAGAAGCTGGTGCGGCTCTAAGCGGGGTGCGGCTGTAAGGGGGGAATTACGTTAATGCAGCTGCTTAAGTCAGTGTCTTTAGCGCTGCAGTCTTCTAGAAAAGACTGCAACTTTAGCTCGCTATAAGAGTCTTTAACTGGCATCGATTATCTTATAACTAAGCTCGAGCGATTAAGAGAGCAGTACTGTTTTATACCTAATAGCTACTTCAAAGCTTGTATCTACCTTAACTGGAAGAAGCTAGATAATTACTACGAACTAAGCGATATAATAGCAGCTTATTAAGCGCCTATTACTGTTTACCCTTCAAAAAAGATACGCTAGTTTAAATTGAAATAGGGATAGTAACACCCTAAATAGATACTGATTGCGAAACAAGCAATCACTAAGCTATGTAATGAATATAAGCAACGTTATGTTGACGAAGCTATTCAGCTAGTAGTCCTAGAGCAGTCCCAAACTGAATTTGAGCAATATAACGACCTTACAGACGATTACGACTCTAGCGACGATCTCGAGCAATTCTTCTACAAAGAACGAGTACTAAAAGACACAAATCCACTTTAGTAGTGGATTGCTAACAACTACCGCTATCCGATTCTTCGCTATATAGCCTTTAACTTGCTTGCAACTCCTACTAGTAGCTCCGCTAACGAATGAACGTTTAGCTAAGCCGATTAGCTAGTTAATAGCGAGCGGTACAACACTGAAGCCGCCTTTGTAGAAAAGAATCAATGTATGAAGAGCTAGATAGCCGAGAGACTAATATATCAGCGCTCTAAGCGCCAGAAGAGTAATAGCAGCAGCTAGAGTAGTTAGAACACCTATTCTAGTAACTAAAATAGACTTATTCACTTACATACACTATTAGGTGATTCGGACGCCAGTTTAGAGCCGCTAGCGGCTGCTACACAGCTACTACTCTGACAAATTAGCAGTATGCGGCACCTACCTTTTTGGGCAACCCTTGCGACACGAACAGAACGAACAGAAAGAATAATTGCATTGTTCGTCAGCCGACGAACGAACATTCACTTGGACGAACGGAACAAACGAACAAGGCCCTTGTTCGTTTGTTCCGTTGGTTCGGTGACCGCACTGATCCATGCGCAGCTTCACCGCGGAAGACGTTCTGAAAATAAAAATAAAAAAACCCTGAAAAAAAAAAAAAACCTATACAGCCGGCAAGCAGTCAAGAAAGCTACGAATTATCGGCTCGTCACGCTTGGCTGCTTGGGAGAGCTTGCTTGTGGACAGCTCTGCGTCAGAAACTGCTGATATCCCATACGAGCTTGGCAGGCTGCTCAAGCAAGCCATGCTCATCACATCAGCTTGCTTAAAAACCAAACAGACTTGGAAGACCTCAAGCAAGACAAGCTGGCTTCGCCAACTTGCTTAGCTTGCTTGTGGAAAGCTTTGGATCAGATGAACCTGGATCAAGCGACCTAGAGGTCCTGGCAGGTTAGGATAAATAAGAATTCTTGTTGGTCATTTTTACGTGTAGTCGGACACCAGAAGCTTGCTCTTGTCAAGTATCAAGTGGAAGTCTGCTGTATGTATACTGCCAAGTAGTCGCCTTCCATATGTTGGGTAGGTGCATTGTGCAAGTAGCAACTACATTGTGGCATATGAGGAAGTAATCTCGCAACGATTCTCATGTGTTTTCAGGGCAGCAACGTCATTGGTACCCGTTCTCGTGGGCACTCATTACTAGCCTCTCTATTACCTATTAGATACGTCAAATTACTCTACATTTTTATATGTTTTCCCATCCTGTCATCTTAGAACTTTGACAGAACACGGAGGGCAGAGACCACGGAGGTTACTAATAGTGCCCTTATCTATTGACGTCTTCACAGAACATTTGTGAACTCATTATCATGAGATCAAGATCATGAAATAACATGATGCACAGGACTCACAAAACTGCGGGTGGGATGGGCGCGACAAACGCCACTTGGTGCCATGAAATTGATCATTCTAATCCTATCTTCCTGATCGGTAAGATTATATAAGACTGTCTTGAAAATCCTTTCGGAAAGCTGGACTTGCACGATGTAGCATAAAACAAGGTCATTTATCGCGGCAGCAGAGCGGACTGCCGCAGAGCTACGAGATCTTCGGCAGATATACGGGGTTTAATAGGCCGAAACTCCGAGAGGCCACCACCGGGTGTTGAAGCTCGTAATGTATGTGCCTCACTACAGACTGTACTATAATCTACATGGACGGGAATATCCCGAAACTTCAATATTATTCCGTCAACAAATAGGCTTGGCGCCTCGACGCCTTAGTGTTACAGCGCAGTAATCCACTGGATGAAACCTCCCTCGATTAACGTAGTCAATAGTGAGGCTGCGCGGGCGCAGGAGCGAAACGCTCTCAGATTTTGAGTGCTAGGTGCGAACAATGGATCACGCTCAGCGTTCTGCGCCGCTTTCCCGTCTTCACAAGTTCACCGTCGATTAACGGGGAGTAGTAGAGACTGAATTGTTGTTAAATGGCATCTGCAGCCCATCGAGGAGGATTATCTTTGCTCTGTTGACTAACAGGAACTTCTTTGTTGTACAAAGCAATTATTGGGCAGCTTTCCGGTATCGTTTGCCGTCCCGACGATGTTCAGCTGCAATGTCACGTTCACCATTGCATTCATCACGCATAGGCTCCTCTAGGACAGGGCAGCAAATGCTGCAGATCTCGCCTCGATATGGCGAGAAACCTGCTTAATGTCTGCAGCTTCCAAAGGCAATCCTGTTCGATTCAGTGGCCATTCCAAAAGATTCAATATTCAATAGCGAGATATTCAGTCACTTTCCCTCCCGTTCGACGCGTGTTTCTTCTCCAGGAGCCGAGTTGGCCGTCATCGCCCCTCTGGGCGTATGTCTACTGCTGAGCGAATTTCGGGTAATGGAGAGGCTACCCCTCATGACCGTGACATCCAGGGTACTCAATCGCAGCAATCCTGACCCTCGGATATCTACCCGTTCGATAAAATAAAGGGTTCATGATAGTGCAGACCGATTTTCTGACCAGTTGGTAAAGAGGACTTTATCGGGTGTACCATAGTGTGGACACCCGACCAACTCCACATTAGCCTGGCCTCCTTTACATATTCCATTGGCGCTTATTGTCTGGTGCAGGATACTGAGGATACGACTATAGAGAATAGTCGTGCTGATCACTTAAAAGCAACTTGTTCACCTGCTCCCTTCTCGAGAAGCTTCAATTCAGTTCCGATGCGTTAGCGCTCTACTTGAATTGTCTTGCCTTTGAAAGTCACGCAGAAGAAGCCATGAATGAGTCTGTGGCTGAAATTAACTCTCCTGAGAAACATGATGAACATATAGTCGTCCACCAGGCTGGGGAGAAGGGTAACTTAGACTGCATTGAAGCCGTAGACGATGACAACTTCGTCAATGCAGTTCGTACGGGCCAGGCCATCACGCCCGAGATGCGACGCAAAGTGGTCGAAATATACGGGCGCAAGGCGGAGGAAGATGATATTGCGCCCAGCGCCGACGTTACTGCCATCCTGGACAAGATCGTCAGTATGACCGACGAGGAGGCTGTCAATGTGCTGTTAGAGGCGGCCGAGTTCCACAAGGACGATCCAAACTTCCCCAGGTACACTTTAGACAAGATTCGGCGTCTCGTTCAAGGACCCAAGGTTGCAGAAATGCAAGTTGACGACTGGTCCTTCGAGGCTCGTACCGAGGCATGTCTGATCAAGTATCACTCACCGTACGCCGAGGTGCGCTCGGTAACGCTTCCATTCGACGACCCGGACGTTCCAGTGGAGACCATCCGGGCGTACTTTCTCGGGTTGGTCTTCATGGCTGGGGCGACGGCGCTCAACACCTTTTTCAGCCCGCGCCAGCCCACAATCAGTATCACCTCGAACGTGTTACAGTTGTTGGTAGCCCCTTGTGGTATTTTTCTGGCTAAGGTGTTGCCTGACTGGGGGTTAACCATCCGGGGCCAGCGGGTTTCGCTCAATCCGGGCCCATGGTCGTACAAGGAGCAGATGTTCGCCACCATCATTTTCACTGTGGCCAACTCTGTCGGTGGAACCTACTACGTCTACCTCGTCCAGATCCTTCCACAATATTTGGACCAGACCTGGGTCACCTTCGCCTACGAGATCGTGCTTGCTCTAGCCGTCCAGTTCTTTGGATTCGGCTTCGCCGGTCTGCTTCGCCGCTTCGTCATCTTCCCCGTGACGGCAATATGGCCCAAGGTGTTGCCCATTATCGCGCTCAACCAGGCGCTGCTTCAACCCGAAGACAAGAATGAGACAGTCAATGGTTGGCGCATGACGCGTTACCGATTCTTTATGCTCGCCTTCGTCCTTATGTTTTTCTGGTTTTGGGTGCCCAACACCCTCTTTACTGCTCTGCATCTCTTCAACTGGATGACTTGGATATCCCCCAACAATTTCAATTTGGGCATGATAACCGGAGGTTATGGAGGGTTGGGCTACAATCCGTGGGCAACGTTCGACTGGAACGTGGCGGGAAGCGGATTCTTGATCACTCCGTGGTGGTCCACAATCCAGCAGTACGGCGCCCGCGTTCTATCGGGCCTTATTATTATCGGCATGTACTGGAGCAACTACTACTGGTCTGCCTACACTCCAATCAACAGCAATGAGGCCTTCAATAATAAGGGCGAGATCTACAACGTGACCATTATCAGTGACGGAAAGGGGGGGGTTGACCTAGACGCTTATAAGAAGTACGGGCCACCCTACTTCTCAGGCGCTAATGTTTTTGGCCAGGGAGCCTGGTTTGCGTGGTATCCTATGACGCTTTTCTATGTGTCCATTCAACATTGGGACGCCATGAAGAAATCGGCTAAGGAAATGTGGAAGTCTGTCCGACATGGGAGCAGCGTATGGGAGGGTAATAAAGACGCACATTCGCGTATGATGAGTGTATATAAAGAGGTCCCAGATTACTGGTTTATGGGAATCCTTGTGGTTTCCATGGTCTTCGGCATCGTAGCGCTGAAGGTGTGGCCGACAGAGACGCCGTGGTGGTCGGTCTTGACGGTGATCGGGCTCAGTGCGGTCTTCCTAATCCCCTCAGCTATACTTTACGCAGCGGCCAACGTCTCAATGGGCTTCAACGTGCTCTTCCAGCTGTTGGCGGGCGTATGGTGGGCCGGCAACGCTGAGGCACAAATCATTGTGACAGCCTTCGGGTCTAACTTCAATTCCCAGGCCGGTATGCTTAGTCCTTTCCTTTTTAGTATCCGCCTATCCATACACCTTCCTCTGCTTTTCTAACGCGAAAGTGATCATAACTAATTCTTTTTCGAGACAACTATGTATCCGATCTGAAAATGGCCCACTATTCTAAGCTGCCTCCGCGGGCCGTCTTCCGCGGGCAGATGATCTCAGCATTCCTCAACACGTTCATCTTCATCTCCCTGCTCAACTGGATGATCGTCAGCTTCGATAATGGCACGCTCTGCGAGTGGAATAACACCCAGCACTTTGTGTGCACCGACGCCGTGCTAGTCTTCGCGTCGGCCGTCGAGTACGGCGCGTTCGGGGTGCGCAATATGTTCAAGCTTTATCCCATACTCCCGTATTGTTTCCTTATAGGTACTATTATCGGCATCACATGGGGGCTGCTACAGCGCTATGGCGCAGAACTCCGCGACGGCGCTCGACGCCGTTGGTCTGAGGCCACTTTCGCCGGCGTCGATCGCTATCTCTTCAGCCCTGTTGCCCTCATCGGGCGGATTGATCCAGCTGTCACATGGGCAGGTGCTCTGAACTGGACTGGAGGAGTGCGTTGCACCTTTCTTTGATTCGAATCCATACTACCTTCAAGGGTTTCATAATCGCTAACCTACGTGTAGAATAATTTGTCGTACGCAACCAACGGCGTATACTTGTCTTTCATCTTCATGTACTGGATTAAGCGCCGGTACAATGGCTGGTGGGAGAAGTACAACTATATCCTTGAGGCTGGTTTTGATGTCGGTGTTGCCGTGTCGGGCATTATCCAGACCCTCATTTTTGCCTTCGGCGTTCCTTGGTTCACTCTCAAATGGTGGGGAAACACCGTGGCCGTTTCCGGGGTGGACTATAAGTCTTATAACCAGAATGCCACCTTACTGCCCCTCCCTGATGTTGGATACTTTGGCCTCCCCCCCGGTCATTACCCTATGGACTTTTAGGCTACGCATTCTTCATGTCGTATTTTAGATATTTATCAGTTATGAGGTGCATAGTGCTCTAATGAGATGAATACCAGTTTTCGGTATGGATTCTGGCACCGGATAACTTTTGTAACGTATTTCGTGAAGAAGCGATGCATAAATTTCTCCACTGTTGAGAGTTGGCAGTTCAGGACAGTGGGAGGATGCCTGAGGCATGCACTTCATGTCTTGGCAAGACAACTTGTTCCATCCTGTCTAACGCGGAGGATCAGGGCGTGAAACGGACGGGGGCGTGAAACGGGATTTTCAACCTGACAGCATGTTATCGTTATTATCTCAACAACTAGTCGCTCAATTGACTTCAGATTGAAACATATTATAAATTAGCATCTACTTTCTAATCACATATGTTCTAATTGTATAGCCTTGTTGGCTACATCTACTACATATATATATCCTCCTCTTTGGCTTCTCTGGGCTCTTAAGCCCCACAATTTCCTTATCTACATTCGGAGTTCTAAAGTGGGAAAAATATAAACAAACTGCTCTAAAATGAGCCGTCTTTCATAGTCATAGACTTCTATAGGACGTTAAATGGAATAATCAATCAATCAATCAATAGACGTTAGCTGTTTTAGTCCTTTGAAACAAGCCTATTCAAAGCAGAACCAAAATCTTATAAGGAATTATAACTTTTATATTGCAAAAGAAGACATCCTTACTTCCTTTTATATAGCCTTTACTACATCAATAGCCTAGAGCAACATCCTAGGAGGCTTCTAAGGTTCTAGCCTATATCTATTTAATCCAGATATCGTATTATCTCAATTAGAACAAGCTCCAAGGTCTCTAACTTAAGAACTGCCTTACTTATCTTAAGAGTCTTAGTACGCAAAGACACTAAGTAACGCTTAAGAAGTAGATAAACAGGCTAACTTAATTAAGAAGAGGCTTCAGAGACACTACAGTAGTTCACTAACTCTAATTCATAATGCTCTTAACTAGCTTGCAAAGGGTGTATAGGTTATAGTAGCTTTAGTAGCTCTTATACAGTTATAAATAACTGCTTTTCAATAGGCTAATAAAGCTATATATAAGCGTAAAAGAAATAATAATGTTATGACTATGGGTCACGTGATGATCAGGTGACCTGGAGTCACGTGGTTGGTACTCGTTGAAGAGGAGTGTCAAGGCAGCGGTGTTTGAAGCAGAAGTTGTTATTCCAACCAATGAGATTAACAATTGAGTTGAATACGAAGTCGGAACTTAAGGCTTCCTTCGATTCCTATATACTGTTCGTAATTCGTATTAGTACTGTCGTGGGGATTGACCGCAGGCAGGTTGGGTTGTGGCGGCAGGCGGAAGCGGTGGTGGCACACCCGCCACGGTAGCTGAGCTTTCCGACACACACACACACACACAGTTACACAGCGAACACAGACAGACAGACACACAGACAGACAGACAGACAGACATTGTATTCTTGTACATGTAGATACACATACATATCATCATTCACCTTTCAGACCTGCATGTATGACCTAGAAGAGCCTACACACACAAACGTACACCCAGACAGCCAGACAGCCAGACAGGCCGGCCTTGTATCATATGCTAATACGACGTTCACTGATCTACTGAGCTGGTTGCCTACTCGACCTACGCGTGATACGCTCCCTTCCAGGACGACGGACACTCAGGACGTCCTACTCCACGACAGTAGGATTTATAATAGGTATATAGGGTTAGTATTGTAATTCCGTTACGCTTAATATATTAAGTAAGATGCTTTCGACGAACTAATTACGATAACCGCTAGTAATAGAGAGATATTACAAAGGAAAGGTAACTATAGAAAAGGTATTACTACGACACTATATTAGCCCGAGATAGTACTAACTAAAAGGGGGGGATAGTATTACGGATTATAGCGAACAAGGAAGGTTTACTAAAGCTCCACCCTACGAAGCGGTAGTTAGAACGTAGACTAATTAGGAAGTGAGCACTATTAGCACTAGAGCACCTTCGAAGTGCTTATAGTGCTTAAAGTACTTATACGAATTATAAATAGTATATAGGAATCGAAGATAGAAGCCTTAAGCTTCGACTTCGTATTTAACTTAATTGTTAATTTCATTAGTTGGAATAACAACTTCTGCTTCAACTTCGCTGCCTTGACACTCCTCTTCAAACGAGTACCAACCACGTGACTCCAGGTCATCTGATCATCACGTGACCAACAGTCATAACACCTTTACACTGCTAAAAACCCATCTTTGCTAGCTACTCCCTAGTAGTGTGGCTGGACACCCCTTACAGTAAAATCTATCTTCCTTTAGTTAGTAGCCCGTTAGGATATAAGTGTAGTATAAGTAACAATATTACTATGACCTTACCGGTCCCTATAAACGAGAAAAGCTTAGGGGAACGAGTACAACTTGCAGCTAAGACGCTTAATGAGCGCCTACAATGCGCACAAGAGAAGTGCGACCGTCTCGTAAAAGAGCGAGAACTATAAAGAATCGAGGATAAATACGCCCTCCTCGAACGGAAGACTATATCAAATATCGGAAACGACTAAGATAACAGTAGTAGCGAGAGGAATACGCATACCTTATATATAAGCAATACGCCGGGTCGTAAGAGGGGCGTATCTGGGTCGCAATATATGTATCTAACAAAACGTACACTTTGCCTAAGGGACCTAGAACTATATTTGGGCTCTTCCCTACGTATATACTGCGAATTTATATACGTATACAAGAATACCTTTAACCTTACCTTAGAGAACTTTCCTAACAAGAAAGATAAGGTTATATAGGTAATGCAATTCCTATAGGGCGACCTGCGTAATGCCTAGTATATGCAGTAGGAATGCATACGGCCTATATACAATCCAATCTAGACGGAGTTCTGCAGTTTTACTAAAGATTAACTCGTGGATCCTATTAATTGAGGCCTTAAGGCAGCTACAAAGCACCAAAGGGCCCTTCAACGGCTAGATCAGACAGTAAGAGCTTTTACTACTTACCTCGAGATTTTAGAGTCGGACCTCCCTCTATATTTAGAGGCCTATCGAGTACAACATTTATACTCGAAGCTCCGACCGGAAATATAGAGTACGGTTACCAATTTCTACGTTGTACTAGCGACTCAAGAGGAACTTGTCGTACTAGTGTCGTGGAGTAGGACGTCCTGAGTGTCCGTCGTCCTGGAAGGGAGCGTATCACGCATAGGTCGAGTAGGCAACCAGCTCAGTAGATCAGTGAACGTCGCATTAGCATATGATACAAGGGCCGGCCTGTCTGGCTGTCTGGCTGTCTGGCTGTCTGGCTGTCTGTCTGTACGTTTGTGTGTGTAGGCTCTTCTGGGTCATTGTAAGGGGTGTCCAGCCACACTACCAGGGAGTAGCTAGCAAAGACGGGTTTTTGGCAGCGTGAAGGGACACAGGTATAGTAGAGGCAATACAGGTTGTGATACGTCTGATACAATCAATTGATACAATCAATAATCCATGAAGAGGATCAAGTGCGCTGCGCATGTCAAGCGCACCTTAATCCTATGCCAAGCTCATGTGAGGCATAATTCATATCACGTGGGGAGTTACTGCTCTATTGTGCAGTAACACCTCACAGGAATAGACCAGCAATGCAAGACTTTATTATTATATATTCCCTTCTTGAATACCCAAGACATTCTGCATTAGTGATCTTCCAGTCTGATTTCCAATTGCTTTCTAAGCAATTTGTCAAGGTACTTCTATACCTTTTAACACAGTAGCAGGAACATTTTTATTTGGAGATAAAAAACCGGTTAATAATATATTATTAATACCTCCATTGTGCAGTAGAAAGCGAAATCGCCTTGGATCTATCGCAGCAGTCCAGCACAAACTTCGTTGTCACTGCAGCGAGCTTTAACCAACCAGAGGTTGGGGTGTGTAGTGGAAGCTTGGCCGAGCTGAACAAGTGAAGTCAATTGTAGCTCCATCCCTGAGCGGGGTCGACGACGGTCCGAGCCGTTCTCTCGGATAGCTTCCGAGCACGCCGGGGGCCGATGACATAGACTCGCCTAGCCGCCATGTGATCTCTACGCATGCAAGCTGCACTGCGTCGTCCGGACTGGCCTCCCGTAATCTGTTCTGCAGCAGACATCACGCAAGGCGACCCGCAATGCCTCAGGCACCGGGCTGAGACCGAGCACCAGCCCCCGCTTTGCTCACGTCCAACTCGAACACTTCCCAGCTTCCCTCAACCCGTGACCGACTACCTTCTATCCCGATTCACATTTTACTAATTCCACCGGTGATCATCATCCCTCTATCTACAACCCAAGAGGTGCCCAGCGACGCTCCAGAATGAAAGACAGTATTTATACCAAGCTCTACGCTCGCGAGCTCGCATCGCCCGCCGTGCGAGCTCCAACCATCGCCTATCGCCGCTTGTATTCTGACCTCTCTCTTGTGGCCGACCTTGATATTATTAACGAATTAGATGGCCACAGCGGATGTGTCAACGCCTTATCATGGTCCAAGTCCGGCCAGCTCCTAGCATCTGGCTCTGACGACCAGCACCTTAACATTCACATATACCAGCCCGCTGCCGATGACTGCGAACAGTTCAAGCTGAGCACGTCTGTTGCCACAGGACACACCCAAAACATCTTCAGCGTCAAGTTCATGCCAGGACACGGTGACAGGGTGTGCGTGACAGCGGCAGGAGACAGTGAAGTGCGTGTATTCGATCTGGAGTATTCAGGTCGGGCAAGAGAGGCAAGTGCATCTAGCAGCATGGCTAGGGAAAGTAGGAGGAGGAGAAATACGATGTATAACGGTGTGAGATATTTGAGCGATGGGGATACGGATTGCCGCGTATACCGGTGCCATGCCGACCGAGTGAAGAGGATTGTCACCGAATCATCACCATACTTATTCCTCACATGTTCGGAAGATGGTGAAGTGCGACAGTGGGACATTAGGCAGCCATCCTCAGCCTATCCGGCGCCACGAGGCAGTCGATGGGGTTCGTCGATGGAGAGCGACATCCCACCTCCCCTCATCTCCTACAGGCGGTACAATTTGGACCTCAACACTATTTCTTGTTCACCTTCACAACCGCACTACATTGCCCTAGGCGGAGCACATTTGCACTGCTTTCTTCACGATCGGCGCATGACCGGTCGGGACCGTCTGCGTGAAGCAGGCAAGCCGTTGTCACCTGCTGCGAGTAGGAGCAATGAGGAGGAAGAGCTAATGATGCAGGCAACGCAATGCGTGCGTAAATTTGCTCCTAATGGACAGCCTAAGATGAAGCGCACAGAAAGTGGGCATATCACTGCGTGCAAGATCAGTGACGCACGGCCGGATGAAATGGTGGTCAGCTGGAGCGGCGATCATATCTACAGTTTTGATCTGATTCGGAGTCCAGGTGTGAACGAGGTGGGATCGGAGACTGGTGTGAGACAAGGTTCTGGAAGTAGAGTTAAAGGAGGTGAGAGGAAGCGGAAGCGAAAAGTTAACGATTCGGACCAGTCTCTTACCCACCAAGAAGCCTCTGCGAGAGGATCGTCACGACCTCGCACAGGGTTGGGCAATACAGCTGACGGTGTGGCAGCTCTCAGAGTCAGATATCAGAATGGGCAGAGCGAGGATCTTCCCATCGTGACACACACAACGGCCGAACAGGTTGATCAGGAGAATCCAGGTCTCAGCACGAAGCAAAGGGATGCGCGGCACATCGCAGAGGCCACCGTGAAGATCCGCTCAGCTTTATTCAGTCAACAAGATGGACAAACAGATCGAGAAGCTCGATTCACAACTGCTCTTAGCGAAGCAGCAAGCATTATATCCGACATAGACGAAGCGATGCGCGAGTGGCGCTATCCCATGGAACCATCTGCCCAACAAGTTGCATGGCAACAGCTTCAGCGACGTAACCGTGAGAGCACGAGACGGTTCGTGCAGGCTGCCGGCACGATCTCGCGGGTCTTGGGTGGCAAGCTGCACACTGGCTCTTCCGGACCATCGCCCCTGCTTGCACAATTTACCAGTGTGGAGGCGCGAATGAATGATCTTCCATTACCAAAACACGAGCAATTTGGTTATGATTTTATAAAGGCTATACTTTTGTGGATCGAGTCAGGCATCGGGCGACTGATCGAAGGGTTTACACGGCCTGCAGAGATGCTGCCGACGGTCAAGGCGGCTGAGCGCTTGCCCATCCCGGAATCAGAAGCCTCAATAGAAGCCATTGACGACCTTCTGATACCTTCGTTGCTCTCGATGGCGAGCGACAAGCCCGTTATCAACCTCGAGACGAGCCGTTTTGAAGTGGATGACAATCGCCACCTTTTCCCAACCGAAAAGGCCGCGGTCCTTGCTTTTGCCGCCGCAGTCAAGATCCCTTTTGCTGATCTCTCGTCAGCTGTCGTCCTGGCCAATGAAAGTGGCCCAGAACGGTTCCAAGGTCAGGATCGCCAGACAGCCAATAATTTCTGGGTTTTGAAAGTAGCGCGGGGCGTATTGCTAAATGCGGCTGAGAATGTAAAATTTGTTTTTGTTGACCGAGCTTTCGGTGGGCTTGGCCGAGTGGTGAGGGAAATTGTGGATATAGAACACGGTATAGAAGAGATTGGTGACGAAGAGGAAGAAGAAGAACAACAACAAAGAATTCAGGACATGGAGGTGATTGATGGCGATGGAGGAGTCTCTGAGGATGTCGACGTCACAACTATGGCCGACATGATCCGGGTCGATTCGAGCGGAGACGCAACCATGGATGATGAAGACTCTGGAACGGATGACGACGGCTCCTCGGCCGATGAAGAAGACAGTGAGACGTCAGAGGGTGAGGAAGATGTGCCTTCGTTCGGTCTGCCACGCTTCATGTACGAGTCAGCGTTTGACCGACGGCGACGCAAAGAGAAGGTGGAGGCGAAGGTCCCGTGCGGAGCGGCAACTCGCACGTATGTGGGCCATTGCAACGTGCGCACGGTGAAGGATGTCAACTACTTCGGACTTGATGATGAGTACGTGGTTAGCGGTAGTGATGACGGGAATCTCTTCATCTGGGATCGGCATACGGCGAAGCTTGTCAATATCCTCGAGGGCGATGGCGAGGTGGTGAACGTGGTACAGCCGCATCCCTACGAGACCATGCTGGCTGTCAGCGGGATTGATCACACCGTGAAGATCTTCTCGCCCGACGCCCGTGCTCGTGCAGCCGCGCGACGCGGGGATGGTGTTGCGGCCCACGACCGAGCGGGTTCAGCTCCATCACCGGGCCGCGGCGTTTTGGGCGTCGTGTAACACGGCGGGGTCGTGCGGCCGATGAGGTGGACGACGCACACGGTACAACATCGGCGCCGGTGGTGGAGGAGCGGACCGGACCGGATGCCGCAACAGCGGCTGCAGTATCGAACGAAGCCGATATCACGGATTCAGACGAGGAGCCCGTGGCGACGAACGGTCTGGCCAGTCGCAAACGCATGCACGACCAGTACCGCATCACGAGCCACAACGATGCGGAACGGCAAGGTGGTAATCGGGACGCGTACATCACGGTAAGTCGTGTTGAGCAATTCCTCTTCATTCGCGCACGGCTGGAGCAGCTGGGAGGCTGAGCCCGCACGTGCATTGCACCCCTTCTGGGCCATGCCGTATGATTCTTTTCCTTGCCGCTCCATTCGCATCAGCCATGCTTTCCCTCGCTCTCGTTTTGACATGAGCATTGCTTCCGCACGATGAGTTACATACGTACCACCGTGCGGCCGACCGGGTTCTGACGGCGTCGTGTCTTGCACCAGGTCCCCCACGCACATCTGCTGCAGCTGCTCCTCCGCAGCCTTGGCAATGTCGTTGTCTTCCCGCACGTTGAATGAAGCTCCCATGCGCCCGCGCGGCAAAGAAGATCAGCGCTGACCGAGACTTGTGGCCATGCAGAGATCGATGCTTGCCCAACTCGCCGCTCGAATGCGCGCTCACCGAGCGTTGTTCGCGGGGGAAGGTACTCACGTGGGGCTGGTGGCCCATGGCATGGGACACGCGACAGAAGGAGGTGATGAGAACAATGAGGGCGAGGAAGGAAATGGCCCGTTGAGGGTCGTGGTAGGAGAGGATTGCGCGGTGCAATGAAACATAGTGGCAAACTCTGCATAGCGAAGATTTTCGGTAGGTAATGCCTGAACGACAGCTACACTTCCATACATCTGTAGCACCGCCTTCTCGGCGATTGGCCCATGGCGCGATAGCCATCCCAATATGACTGCAGGATTCACGAAAGCCCGCTGACTCACATCGTGCATCGTGCCTTCCTTCCCTGCCAATGACGCACTTTCCTCCCCAACAGCCAGTTACGCATCGCCGCTTCCTTAGTAGCACGGCACTCGCGATTGACCTCCTCGCCTGCAGATTGTGACGTTCGTTCCTGCCTCCCGGCCCTCACTTGGTCTTGGCCGCCTCCTGCGCCTGCCGCCGCGCCTTCTTGTGGTTGCTGCGAATCATAACGATGCTGAGGAAGGAGCCGACGACGGCCCCGCCGAGCAGCAGCAAAATGACGGGGATGCGTATAGCCCAGACACGGGGCGGGAAGAGGGACTGCAGGGGGTGGGATTCGTCGACGAAAGGCTGCCAATGAATTAATCCGGGTTTGACTTATGACCCATTCTTTCATCGATGCCGCAAGGATCGAGATTAGGGTTGGGGACAGAGGGAGGCGGTTGGGCTGGAAATTGGGGAAAGGAAGAGGTGGAAAGGGGAGTTGATGATGGGGGACGGATGGAGGGAGACCGGAGGGCCGGAGGGCCGGAGAGCAAAGGACAGATGGCACATACGAGGAGCAAGGTCCAAATGGTGTAGTAGAGGAAGACGATGGAGGCCAAGATGAGCATGGAGGCGCCTACTGCTTTGTCGAGCTGCACGCGTACGTGATGATGAGCAGATGGTTCAGGTGAGACGAGCCGACAGGGACAAACGACGTACGAGAGTGTTGTGCGCCATTGCAGTCTAATGGCCCGCCGTGGACTTGTGCGCCTCCTGATCTTGCGACGAAATGTTTGGTTGGTGTGATGATGCGGTAAGTTCTGGGGGTGGACAAAGCATGTGCCAGCTGGCGCAAAAGCGGTTGATTAATCAAATATTGATTGACTCATTCGCTAATTCCCGGTCGATCCCTCCTGAACGTGGTGCTCGGCGCGGATCAACCACAAGCTCCGAGGCGGCGGGCAAAGAGAACAGCCAAGATGAGTGATTCCATCAGCAACCTCCACCCCTTCCCCACGCGCCTCGTCCGTATTCTCACCGCGTCCCCCTTTCATTCACGCCTCCGCCACTGGCCGGAGCAAACGCGCGAAAATGTGGATCATCGACTGGTGTACGTCTCGGTCCCCGTCCGTGGCTTGGAGGCACATGTTGACCACGGCACAGTCTGGGATATCCTGGCCCAATTGGGCCTTGCGAATAAGCATGCCAAACTCCTCTTCCTCGGCCTCGATAATGCAGGAAAGACCACCGTGCGTCTTATCCCTTCTCTTTTCTTCAGGCACCTCGCCGTTTTTATTCCTTGCTCGCGTAGCGCTGACCCCTGCCAGTTGCTACACATGCTGAAGAACGATCGAGTGGCCATCCTCCAACCAACCCTGCATCCCACCAGTGAAGAACTCAGCATTGGTAGTTGTCGCTTCACCACCTTCGACCTCGGTGGCCATCAGCAGGCGCGCCGCCTGTGGAAAGACTACTTCCCCGAGGTCTCTGGCATCGTTTTCCTCGTCGACGCCAAGGATCCAGAGCGATTCGCTGAGAGCAAGGCCGAGCTCGATGCGCTCCTTAGCATGGAAGAGTTGCAGAAGACACCATTTTTGATTCTTGGCAACAAGATCGATCATCCCAACGCCGTCAGCGAAGAGCAGCTGCGGCATGAGTTGGGACTTTACCAGACGAGTGAGTACCGCTCCGTTTGTTTGTGCCACAGTCGTGCGCATGGAGGTCGCGAGGGCATTGTGCTGATAATGTATGTTTGTGCGATGTAGCTGGCAAGGGCAAGGTTCCGCTCGAAGGCATCCGACCCATTGAGATCTTCATGTGCTCGGTCGTCATGCGGCAAGGTTACGGCGAAGGCATTCGATGGTTGTCACAGTATGTATAGTGGATAATGAGACAGATGGGTAAAGATGTAGGTTTCGGGCAGAACGGCACGATTAGAGGAGACGATGGACGAGGAACCCACCTTGCTTACTTTCAGGGCTTGGCGAATGGTGTTCTTCTACAATGATATTGATTGTCATCTTAGAGGCAGAAGAGGTGGATTTAAACAATGCTGTTCTCATTCGTTGGCTTCTTGTAGTACAGTAAGTCGATCTGGGAGCTATCCTACACTGGTCCACCATGCTTTTCTCCTCTTGAGCCCTGCAATACACTGAGCCCTTTGGTTGCTTGGCCTAACCTATCTCCACATAAAATGGATGTCGGTATCAAGGCTGCCGCGTACCACGGAGACCGTAAAAGGGGCCAATGATGCCCGCGGCAAAGCATGTTGCGAGAGAGTCGATATAATTCGCATTGCTAAATGGCTGAACCCCACAGACAATTTTGCAAGGTCGATTAGCACGTGTGTATATTGCTTTGTGGAGTAGCACCCATCATGCTTCACATATTGTACCACCGACTTTGCATTCGCGAGCGGCCATGTATCTCATAAGGAGCTTCATGCATAGAGAACGATGAACTTAGTGCCGAGGCTGAATGGCAACGCTTGGCTTCCAGCAACAGCCGATTTCATTCGCTTTTCTTTATTGAAGTAACTGCCTGTTTGGCAAGCATTCTTTCGATCGTTCGCTAGTCAACACATAACACGATCAAAGAGCTATGCAGCATTGCAGGAAATCCCTCTCCGGTTGACACTCAAAGATTTGTGGGCCTTCGGGCTCCGCATGGATCAAAAGATTTGACGTACCTACCATATTCTCATTGCCATAACGGCAGAAAAAGCTTTCCACCCGTGATTACTCAAAGCCAAATGGACGGGTGAAACCAAAGGGTATTGGCTGTACCATCAGTCTCAACCTTCTCAACTTTTATCTGCGTCCCTGAGAACTCTAGAAACGGCTCTTTGAGGACCCAGTTTTGATAGCAGAGATCGGACATTCATTTCACGGTCTTGTGCGCTGTATCATATCATGGATTTGAACTGCAGCATGAGATCAGTCGCTCAAAGGAGGTATTGCTTCAGTCTCCAAGCACAGCATCAGCAAAATGCTCTTGCCGAGTCTTATTTTGCTCCATGCACCAGTCCCTTGACCTTAAGAGAGCCGAATCCATGGGTCGATCTCTGTTTGAACTACATAGGAAAAATATACGATAAGCAGCACTTTGACCTGTGCAGTTTCAGCAAACTCTGACAATATTGCAAATGCTATCGTTGAATTTATTTGCACTTGTAGCCTATTCTTAATGCCGAAAATATTAATACTACTTCATCGATTTGCCTGGATAACATAAGATTCAATCTACAGCGACAAAAGCGACCCATTTCCGACAGACTCCAATTCAGTTCCTCGTGGCCGTGTACCCGGAAACTAGCAGAGTCTGTTCGTACAAATTGTCAGTATCATCCTTTAAATCACCAATAGTTACGATCTTCTTCGAAGGCTGCAATGGAGCCGATGAAACTGAAAGGAGCACTATCCCCAAGGTCATCGTCACAATTAATCGCTTTGAGCGTGGGGACCGTTTCCTAAGTTCGAGCATTGCAGGAAGATTATCCGACTGTCACAGGTAGCAGGCAGGCAGGTAAGTAGGAGTGGATATAGCTGTAGGCAATGTCTTTCTTAGAGCTAACTGAACTATACTAAGTATCTTAAAGATAGGAGGTAGCTTAAGGAGCTACAAAAGGATCAAAATTTTCTCAGAAGAAATAGTGTTCCTTCCTCCCTAAGTCATAACCCCATACTTGGGCTTCAGCCCTGATTCATGAGCTGCTGACCTGAATCCAGTTAGCATAGGCCTTGCCTGTGACACGCAGTTTAGATATTAAGTTATCCGTTATTGTAGGTAGAACTCCTCTGCTATTAGGAGTGTCCCGTTCTAGACTAGCCCTTTCCTTACTAAGTCTCTAACCTACTATGCCCTTTATATAGATAATATAAGGGATAAATAGGTTTTCCTCTCTCTTATTTCTCTGCTTTTCAATTAGGACGCCCTTATTACCTTTATATTAGGGTAGAGCTTTGCATTTTCCTCTTAGATCCTTTAGAAGGCCTATATATAGGCGGGGTTTACACTATCTGCCACCCTCACTCTATAGACAATTGCCTAGAATTAGGGTATACTAAGGTATACTAAAGGGTATTGCTCTTAGATCCACCTCTGATCTTCTAGCAGTCTGTCCTTTACAGCTCCTAATCCTACAAAGATCTCAATGTTCCTACTCTCTAGCTTCTTTACTACTATTACTTAACGTGATTGATGGGGAAGCGACGCAGATGGGGAAGCGACGCACGCGCCCGCGTTACTTTCGTACTTTTTGTTCTTCCTTACGCGACTATTTTTCTTTTACGCGTATTATGCCTTCACAATTTGAAGATCGTATATCTAAGGCTATTACTAGCTATCGAAAAGGCGACTATACCTCGATTCGCAAGTGCACTGCTGCGTTATTAGTACTAGAGTCGACGCTTCAGTATCGCCTCTCTAGGCGCCTTTCTCGTTCTACTGCGTACGCTACGTAACAAATACTTTCAACTACTAAAGAGGAGTCTCTTATAAAGTGGATTTCTCGACTTTCAAAAGCAGGTTGCCCGATAACCCTCCTATTAACGCGTAGTTTTGCTAAAGAAATCCGATCTTATTAATACGCTCTTACTTCGAATCCACCTTCTTACCCTCCGATTAGTAAACAGTACTTTAACCGCCTTCGAAACCGGTATCCTATAATAGCTACAATATATAGCTAAAAGATCGAAGCTAGCCGGTTTAATGGAACGAGCTATACGATTATCGAGTCGTTCTTTACTACCCTCTCCGACCTCTTCTTCGAAAACCAATACCCTCCTAATTGCGTTTTTAACGCTAACGAGTCCAGTTTTGCAATCGGAAATAGTAATATATCGAAGTTACTTATTAATATAAGGGATATACTAAATTTTAAGAAAATACCTAGCCGATAAGAGTAGGTTATAGCTATTAAGTGTATCAGGGCCTCCGGATAAGTATTACCTCCGCTTATTATCTTCCGGGCACAATATACGAATAGCGGATAGATACTAGTATCTATACCGCTAAATTGGAGGTTCTCAACTAGTACTAGCGGATAGACGTCGGATTGCTACGCTTATAAGTAGCTTAAGACTGTATTTGACCCTAAAACGCGACGTATAGATAAAAAACGACGCCTACTTATCCTTAATGGATACGGAAGCTATCTTACGGCTAGGTTTATTGCTTATTATCTCGATAAAGCGATAGATCTAGTTGTATTACCACTGCATTCATCGTATATCTTATAACCTCTCGACGCCGGCGTCTTTAGCCTGCTTAAACGGGCGCTTTCGTCGGAAGTCGACGCTCTCTTCCGACTTAATACCGGCTATATACCGCGATTAGAGTGGACTATAGCATATATTAACGCCCGAAAACAAGCCTTTACGACTTCTAATATCCTATTATCCTTCCGCACTACCGGTATCTTACTGCTAAGCCCAGTTACTATCCTCTCGACGCTCTAAATGCCTACCCCTCCGCCGCTGACTAGGCTATATAAGATCGACTCTACTAAAGCCCTCGACCTTACGCTACTTAATAGCTCCCCTCTGGACGGTATAGAGCTACAGTAAGCTAATACTATCGTTAATTTAGTAGTAAAAGAGTAGAATTTACAGACCCTAGTTCGGCGGTATATTGAGCGAGCTAGAGTAGCTTTCGAAAAGACTTAAACTGAGCTTATACTTTTACGGTAATAGAATAATACGTAATAAGAGCTTTTATAGTAACAAAAACAACGTAAGAAAGGGAAGCGAATAGCGTTAAAAGGTAAGTTTGTCTTTAATATATAGGAAATCCTCGATATTGTCGAGAAAGCTGAAGCTAAAGTATCAATATTAAAGTCGAAGAAAAAGCGAAGGAAACGTTAGAATACGCTAGAAATCGAGGATATAATAGAGGAGGACGAGGAGAATCGAGATTTAGAGTTAGAGTCGGATTGTATTATTGTTACGTCGCATAGATAGCTTTCTTACTTATAGGGTCGAAATCCGTGCGTCGCTTCCCCATCTGCGTCGCTTCCCCATCTGCGTCGCTTCCCCATCAATCACGTTAAAGGTTATTAAGTTCCTCTAGGATCTCTTTGTTAGTCTTTCCCTTTATCTTAGTTCGATCTTCTTCTCTTTTTATCCTTATAGAGAGGGTATTGCTCTTAATAGGGGTTAGAGGGGGTCTTAGCACTATATAGTAGTATTAGGCAGCTACTTAAGTCTAGGTATTTACAGTAACGTAAACCGCGGGGAAACTGCGCAGACGGTGAAGCTGCGCATCTACGCCGAGCGTGCCAAACTATTCGCAGTCAGGACTTACTATACTTAGTTTATGATATATTATTCGCAGAACTAAATCAGCATATAACCGTCTCTGTAGGCAACCTTAACGAGTAAGAGAGCAGGGTAATTATAAATCAACACAAGGAGTCTGTAGTAGCCTTCTATAAAGCGTTAGAGAGAATACGTTTGCTCTTGTAAGCGGAAGAGCAAAAAGTTTGCTATTGTCGTGGGGATTGACCGCATGCAGGTTGGGTTGTGGCGGCAGGCGGAAGCGGTGGTGGCACACCTGCCACGGTAGCTGAGCTTTCCGACACACACACACACACACATACACAGTTACACAGCGAACACAGACAGACAGACACACAGACAGACAGACAGACATTGACATATTTGTATTCTTGTACATATAGATACACACACGTATCATCATTCACCTTTCAGACCTGCATGCATGACCCAGAAGAGCCTACACACACACACGTACAGACAGACAGCCAGACAGCCAGACAGGCCGGCCTTGTATCATATGCTAATGCGACGTTCACTGATCTACTGAGCTGGTTGCCTACTCGACCTACGCGTGATACGCTCCCTTCCAGGACGACGGACACTCAGGACGTCCTACTCCACGACACTATAAACTTGCTAGCTCTTTAAAAATTCATTATATTACAGCTGCATTGAGAAAAAGTCGTTTTAGAAAGTCTTGGCAATTTCTATGCACAGCTAAACCGTCTGCGCAGCTTTCCCGCGGTTGACGTTAGGGGTAGTCTGTTGTTGTTTAAGTGTATTATAGATATCTATAAGTGCTTAATACCTAGTAGGACAGGCAGGTGTAGGCCCTTTATTTGGGAGGTGGGCTGTCTAGTTAGCTTTCCTTTTTCAAAACAATTAATCCATTACGGTTGGTTCCTATAACACACTCCAAATCTTACTAATGTTCAAGCTTCCATCGAACTCAGAAGAGTCATCCACCTTTCAAGACTCATCTAATATAATAATAAAGTCTTGTATTGCTGATCTATTTCTACCTAGGATAAGCAGCGATCACTATAGGATATATTGAAGGAACTACTAAGAACTTCAAGATGTAGGTACCTAATAGGAAAGCAGTCATAGTCTACAACCTAAGATATTTAGAGTATAAGAAAGAGGGAGATATTGACCTTAGCATTCCTATCCTCTTAATATCAAATGCTATACTAATCAGAAATCTACTAGGTAGACTACCAAATAAGCTGTCTAAGCCACTATAACCAGAAGTGACTAGAAGGGTCCTCTCTTATATTAAGATTGTTGAGAGTTGGCAGTTCAGAAAGACAGTGGGAGGATGCCTGAGGCATGCACTTGATGTCTTGACAAGACAACTTGTTCCATCCTGTCTAGTCAGCTTTCCCTTCTCTAATTAATCAATCAATCCATCACAGTTGGCTCCTATAACACACTCCACATCTTACTAGTGTTCAAGCTTCCATCGAACTCTGAAGGGTCACCCACCTTTTAACACGTATTACTGTATACTAGGTATAAATCCAATCCACTTTCTTAGACGATCCGTAGCAATATTGCGGAGGTTTAGCTAGACTTTGTCCCCTACTTGGAATGAGAGTAGAGCTTCACGGGTGCGATTAGCGTAACCCTCTTGCCTTTGTTCCGCATTAGCTAACGCGGAATGTGCAAAGTCTTGTACATTGCGGAGTTTGGAGACCACTCTTTCAGCTCTTTGCCTTGGCTTACAGTCCTCATTTAGTTTAGGGGTTGAGACGGAAGTTCATGATCAGATTCGAGGGGCGACCAGCTTCCCCATCGACTAAGTTTTTCGAAGAGTTGGTGTTTATGTTAAAAAAAAGTGGACGATTCAACAAAAATAACTTCAAAATAACAACTACACCCCTAACAAGGCCCTCCAAATAACGAATCAAGTAGATATCGATGCCTTGAATTGCAAGGAACATTAAAAACTCGATTTGAACTTGTCTTGCAAGTCAAATCAATCAAATATCGCAATACATCTTGACTGTGAACACATCTGGTGGCGTGACTAGCTTGTTGGCGAAGCGCTTTAGTTCATGGATTAAAACAAGATCCTAATACAAATTGATATAAGGCGAATTGTGGGATGCTTCACATCTGCCAGAAATCTTGCTTTTGTGTGTAGGATTTAACACACGTCATTGCGTCTTAAAGTTTCTTCCGCACTAATAGAATAGTCCTTGAACCTCCAAGTAGGGATATTATTTGCAAACATAACGTCCAACTCATCATTCGTTCGGTTCTTCGTTTCTGGCATCCGGAAAAAGGCCCATACGAGGGTTATGAACAACGTGCCAGCCCAAAAGAAGCCGGTCTTCCCTTTCCAGTTCCAGTCAGTTGGGTTCATCATGAAAGGCTCTAAGACATTTGCAATAACTTGAGAGACATAATAGGTGTTTCTTGCCAAAACCACGGTCTTCGATCGTAGGCGTGTTGAAGAAACTTCAGCGGGAACAGTCCAACCCACCGGTCCGATAGTGAGGGAGAATGACAGTAACCAAAGGAAACACATGGCAGCTTGACCCCATACAGCATTTGCTGCATGATTTGGTATGCCTAGGAAGCCTATGATCATAAGGCAAGTAAACATACTTGCCATCCCGCAGAGATACATCTTGCGACGACCAAAGCGTTTCATCAAGAACCAGGAGCCAACTGTCCCACAGAAAGCTAGTGATGTGTCGCCGAGGTTTAATTTGTATGCATCTCCTGATTTCATGCCCGCTTGCTCAAAGAAGAATGTAGCTGAATAGGCAAACTGCGCTCCGCATGTGATTTGACCTAAGAAGACGATGCATGCAATCTCAGTTCGTCGAAGGTCTACGCCTCGGAAACAGTCGAGATATGAAGTCCCTTTCGTGATTTCCATTTCAATGTGATTGGTCCGAACCATCAGAGACAGCAGGGACGGTGCATTGTTACGTTCATGCGGAGTCATAAGTCGCAATAAAGATCTTTCTGCTTTCTCGGGCTGTCCATTTCGTACGAGCCACCTGATCGAAAGACAAAAATGTCAGCTATAGAACCACGTCACAGGTTCACTTTACCGCATATTACCATGGGCTTTCGGGCATGAAAAGAGCCCCGAAAAGTAAGAAAGGAGTCCACAACCATTGGATAGCGAAAGGAATTCGATAAGACCATTGGTCGTCACGATTGATAAGACTCTGTAGAACGCCGGCTCCGATGAGTTGCCCGATTGCAAAACACATGTTTGTGTAAGCGGTGAGGTATGGCCGAATAGCTAGCGGGCAAAGTTCTGATGCATAAGCAGGGCCAATAGTGGCAAACGCTCCCCATGGTAGACTGATGGGTAAATTAGATGCCAGTTGTAACACTTCTATGTCTCGTTTGCATGGCGACATACCCACAAAGTACCTGCCCAACCACCTGAAGCTCAATTGTTTCGCCAAAAAAGGAGATGAATACGAATGCAATCATCAATATCAAAGCTCCGATGAATGCAGGCTTGTAGCCAAAGCGTTGGCATACCAATCCATTGATGAAGGCTCCAAAAATAGAGCCGGCCACCGGTCCACTACCTAGTGCAGACATCCAAGCACCTTTAATCACGTACGTTCCAACGGCCGGATCGTAAAACCCGAATTGACGTTTGTAGGCTGGGTAACCATAAAGTGAACCGATGAGAATGGTATCGTAACCTTCCATGATGACACTCATTGACACCAGCAATGACCACAAGACTGCATAAGGATAAGCGTGCAATGCCTCAATGACAGTCAATTCGTGCTCATGGTGATTTGCAGCACGAGCCTCAGCGAATTCATCGAGTTTTTCGTTTGTCTCAAGTCTGCCGTGAATATGCGTGTCTTTAACATTGTCTTTCTTGGTGTCTTCCAAATGTTCCGGACTAGGCTTGTTATTGCATGCCATATTTTTTAATTTAAATGGACAAGATTGGAAATGGCGGGATCAGAATTTATAAAAAGCATCGTGATGGGAAATATTAGAATGCTAGAGGTAGTCTTCATATGAATGTGAATATTAAGCGGGATGAGGCGTAGGAGGTTGCATGTCTCGGAGAAATTCTTGAAGAAATCTTGCGCAACACGCAACCAACAAAGATCAGCATGGTGTTGGCTATGAAAAGATGGTCTCATTCACTGGAGAGGAATGATCCCTGTCATCCCTGCATTCGGAAATATCATGCCGCTCAGCAGTGATTTTCCCATGTTCACCCCACCTCCACATCTATTGCATTTGCCGGCTTCCGATACTTAATAGCATTGGGACATAGGTGCTGTGACTGACTGTTCCCGAAACCAGCCAAAATGGCATAAACAAGTAAGCTCATAGCAAAAAAAAAAAAAAAAAAAAAAAAAAAAAAAAAAATAGGAAATTAATTGGATACTATCAAAAAATTTTGGTTTGATTTTTTCTTCACCTTTTATTTTTGGACACTGTTAATTTTTGGTAGCAGACGTGAAACAGTCTTTTAACCTTTCGTAGATAATTATTTTCAGGGTTGAAAATCTATTCTCCTCAAGATATGTGGTCTATCTATGTGATTGATGGAAAATTTGTTGTACTTAGTTGAAATAGAATGCTTAGTCGCTTTCACTGTTCTCGCAAGATACGTGAAAAATGCGGGCGCAAGTGACGTCTGGCAATTCAACATTTAGCACATATCCTACACTTGATATCTTGGTCTGTAGCAGCGAAGGATACAACAGTCTCGCGTGTATTGCAGAGGAATTGCTGCCACACGGTAAAGGAATGGCATGCTTTACTGGTCCGCCACGACGCCAGACTGACAGAAGAATACCGTGGTTTGGCGTCTTCATTCCAAGTGCGATCCAGTCATCGTGCCATTCAGGGAGACCAAGAGGCCAGAATGGAAGTGCGACTGTAAGGAGAGGGCGGATTTCTTTGTAGACCCTCATTCCTTCAGAGATGAGGTCGAACTGGCGCGGCTGCAAATGATCGAGTCTTCCACTAAGATGAATTCGACCGAGGAGACTGTTGACCACGCACAAGGCGTTAGTCTCATCACTCCATTCTCCTTGAGGATACGCCCATGTTGCGCTCTGTTCCGGGACTACCGCAGTGGGTACTGCAGCAGCAATTGCGGCGTACAATGCAGGATCCTGCTGGTCACTGGTGGATTGGATAGTATGGGTCGCAAGGAGGGCATAGTCCATGCGTTGCGCTCCACTGGAGCATGTTTCAAGCACTAATTGTGGATATTTATCCAAAATTTCGCCGACCCAGGTTAGGTATGCTCGCTGATGGTCGAGATGTGCTACGCCCGTGTTGCAACTACCCATGTCACTTCCCGACATGACTTGAATATTGTAATCGAACTTGAAGTATCCAATCCCGTAATCTGTAACGAGCTTGTCAATAACGGCATGCATACGCTCGCGGACGGCGGGATGGCGATAGTCGAGTTGAAATCGACCCCGCTCGACAACTCTTTGGCCACACTGTTGAAAGAAAGCTTCTTTGGGTAGTTGCTTGGCCACGATGCTGCGCACGCCAACGACTTCTGGCTCAATCCATAAACCTGGAGTCAATCCGTTGGCCTTCAAGGTATCCAGAAGAGTTTTGAATCCGGAGGGAAATCGTTTCTTTGAAGGTTCCCACAATCCCACATCATCCCACCAATTCCCGTCGTCGGCATACCAACCGGCATCGATTACGAAATATTCTGCACCTGACTGTGCCACCGGTGGTATCAAGTCTTTGATCTTGTCTTCTGTGGGGTCGCCCATCAAACAATTCATATAATCGTTGAAGATAATAGGAAGGCCATGATGGTCGGGATGCGGCCTCATGATGCGTCTTCTGTAGGCGGTCATGACGCCAAATGCATCATCTATAGAACTGGAAACCCGTGAAATAGCAACAGGAACAGTCGTGAACTTCTCTCCTGGAGCAAGAGTCACAGTCCAGTCATGATCAATAGCAGTAGGGCCGCCTATAGCCACATACACGCTGTCTTTGAAATCTCCTATTTCCCACCTCCATGACCCGCTGCACTCAATTTGCCATATCCATGCATCCTGATCGTCGTTGCGCTTCAGTACACCCATTGGCAAAAAGCTCCCGGTAGAAAAAGAGCCGCGATTTGAGATAGAAAAAGTTGCCATAGACGCCATATGCTCGCCTTTCAGCTCGTAGAGCCCAAGGTGGTCTATACCTACCTGCGACAATGTTTGTTCACTCCATTGAGCCTCACGTAACCAAGTATTCCTGCAAGTCATCAGAGAGTAGTCTTCCCACCATTTCTCAGAGCTAGAGGTCAGCCCTCCGATGGTAATTGATGACAGCTGAGTGACCTGGAGCGGGGACACCGATGTGTTCTCCACCGTTGCCGAGCTTCTCAAAACCGGAATGCCATCGTAGGCTTCCAGGCAGTGCGTGACCTGAATGCCGGACGCTTCATCATGCGAAACGATATCTAGGCGTTTTGTTGCCTTCCCTTGATGTTCTGTGTGGCTGATGTATCGAAGCCGGTTAGACAGGTAGCTACCGATCAATGCTTTCGAAGTTTTCACTACAGTATTGCCATCACCCACCGAGCGGATGCTGGCCAGCGGTAAGCTCGACGATGAAAACCAAGGGGAAGAGTGTTGTCTAGCGATGAAGCCGTTGGGTTCAAAACTTTCTATGCACGCCACGCCGTGTTCATTGGTAGATATACAAAGTCTGAAGGCGCTCGTCTGCCACGCAATGATGGGAGAAACTTTGGCAGCGGCCATATCAAGATAACATCAAATTTCTAAAGAATCAAATAGAGGTGATGCTGCTCGTGTCAAATGAGAAATTGTGAAGAGGTAGCCGGTTACCTAATGGACAGGGTAAGACTGATACACGGGATACCAACATGAATATCAACACTAGGCTCGCTGGGCCTCTCCTGGCGCAAGGATGCACCGAGACCTGGACAGCAACGCAATCGTTACCCGACTGATCAGGAATGTGGAGCTGCGGGAATATTATCATCTGGGGCTGTGGGGGGGGGATTTACGCTGTGGGGGTGGGGACGTGGAGAAGAGGAGCCATGGATGATGAAAAGCCGGAGACGATATACATTCTATCCAGGTAACACATTGTGTCGCCTCCCGTCTCATGCACGCGAGGCGGCGACGGCCTGTCAATGTGACGGCGTGACCCATCAATAAGGGATGGTTCTGCTTCGCCGCCAAGGAGCTGGTGAGCTTACCTGCCTTGCGATATGAGCGGCCACAAATGGCAACACGACCGACGACTGCAATGAGCAACGAGTGCACAGTGTGCGGTCGGGTGTTCTCGCGCCCCGAACACCTGACCCGACACATGACCTCCCACGACGCCCTGAAAGCGTTTGCGTGCCCGATATGCGCGCGCCCATTTGCCCGCAAGTGAGCATCCATATTGAAGGCGAATCTTCAAAGAGAGATGGTGATTGATGATTCAATACGATGGGCTGACGGAGCGGCAGAGATGCATTGCAACGACACCAATTGAGCCACACACCCCGCCACGCTTCGCCGCGGCCGCGGTCGTTCCGCCGCGCGTGCGTCGCGTGCGCCGACGCCCACACCTCCTGCCCCGGTGGCCAGCCTTGTGATAACTGCACGCGCAGGCACGTGCTGTGCTACCGGGCGCGGCGGAAGCGTAGGCAGTCGCACTCCAGGCTGCAGCCCACCCTGCCCCGCGCCGCCAGCATGGAGGGCTCGGCTGACGCGTCCGATTTGCTCGGAGTGTCCGCAGGGCCGGCCGCATCCTCATCTGCACCGCTGCCGACCGCCGGCACTCACGCCCATGCTGAAGATTCATGCTCGACATGGAAGTTCGGGCCGGTACTGAAGAACCATTGGGACTCGGCCAGTTCCGAGGTGGCAATGAATTGGCTGCCCTACGATGTACGAGCCGATGCTGCCAGCCAGCCAGCGATCTCCGGGCGGAACGGCGAGGACTTGTCTCACCCTTCCAGCCGGGACAGGGACGGGGCTGGCCCGTCTGACTCGATGGCGATGCTGATCGCTTCCATGGGCCCGCTCATCTCCAACCAGAAGCCGAGCGCAATCACCATTGCGCCCTCCACGTACCCCCCGCTCGATGAGATGGGTGCGCTGTATCGCGATGGAGACGACACGCGGAGCTGTCAGGCGGAGCGGTCCATTCGCCAAAGGAACTCGTCTCGGGGTGTGGCGACAAGTCCCGGTACGGGCGTGGCATTTCATCGGGGCCAAGAAGTCGCGTGGCTCAGAGGTCTTCAAGGGAAGCTCTTGACCCTCTGCGATCGCAGCCAACGATGCGACCGGTTCTGTATTTCTGACGCGGTGTACAATGACATTCTCGTAAAGGTCAATGCCAGGATTCCCCTTCGCTCCTTCGGCGACTCCGACTTCCTCTGCCGACAGACTTTCCCTAGCAAAGATGTCCTAAGCTACTTCATTCAAATGTATTTCACGTACTTCCACCCGGTCTACCCATTTCTCGACCAGCCGCTTCTGAGCATGCCCATCTGGGGCTGGTCGGTCTGTCTTGCCGCGGCAGCAATGGGCTGCCGGTACGCCAATGTGCCTGAGGCTGCCCCGTGCTCTGATGCCATCAACCTCTTGTTGCGTGACATCCTCATTAGAGAGGTAAGGATGAGTGAATGAGTATGAAACAATGGTGCTCCATACTGAATAATGGCCTCAGCTGGATTTTGATCACGCCGATGTCGCGATGCCTTACTTGCAGGCTCTCATTTTGAACATATTAGGTCTTTGCCAGAGCAACAAAATAGAGCTGATGATGCTTGGACACGACAGCATCGGCAGTGTGATAAACGCGTGCATCCGGTTCGGTCTGTTCGAAGAACTAGATCCATCAGGACTGGAAGTCGACGATCAAGACTTAGAGAAGGCTTGGATGGCATGGCGATGTCGAGAAATGAGAAGAAGGACAGGCATGTTTGCATGGGTCAGTCGTTGTAAAAGATCCCACGCTATACCTTTATTAATACTAATGTTTCATCGCCCCAAGATCGTGGACTGTGCCTTGTCATTTATGAAGCGATCTTCCCCGTTCCTAACGCTGCAGATGTTGAACTTGAGTGTTCCTTGCCCTGAAGATCTATGGGCGGCAAAATCTTGGCAAATTTGGCATGAAGGCTATAAAAAAACTAGCGACCAAGCCATTTCCCCCGATATATTTTTACGAGAAGAACAGGAGAGGCCCGCGTTTCAATCTACAATCCTCAAACTCTACCAGAACCTGACATTGATCCATACACCGTCTTCGCTCTCTGGCAGCGTGCTAATCTACGCCCTGATCCAGCGCACACAGGAAATAGCCAAATACTTTGATGACCCGCTTGGGATTATGCCGGGCCCAGACGCCTTGCTTCGTCCGATCTCCAATTCGACTGTCAAATGCTACCTACCAGCCATTCCTTCATTCACGAAATGGCGTAACGGAGCTTGCGACTACCTCGATGTCCTCCACTGGGAATCACTCGCACATTCGTCTCGGGAGAGAGGCCTCGAAGGTCCCATATTTCTCAAGTTGCATCTTGCCCGACTGCTTTTGTTGGCTCCAGTTAGGGAATTGCTCGCTCTCACAGATCACCTGACGAAGTATGACTCAGCTGATCGCTGGCTGCCGCATCATCTTCAGCCGTGCCGCATGTCTTTGCTTGCATGCCAGGAAACGTTGCAAATTTGGATCACCAAGGACAAATTCAAAGCTCGACTGGCCGTTCTTCATGCTGGTGGTGCGTTTTGGCACATCCGCCGTTATGCAACAGACACATTTGTACAACCCTTCACCATTTTTCTAGCAACTCTTGTACTTTGCAACTTCGGACAACTTGCATGCTCAACTAACGTTACTCCGACCGTATCCGAAGGCGAGCTCATTCACAATGTTGACATTTTGAACACCGAGCAACTTCTAAAAACATCTAGCAGCAGAGGGGGACTGAGCTCACAGTCCCCTGCGTCTTTGGCAGCATCTACAAAAAGTCCGTCTGTATATTCCCCATGCGAAAGAATACCTAGGTGTTTGAACATTGACCGGCCTGTTGACGACGAATTCGTCCAGTATTTTGTCCGGAATGGGGAGAATTCGGTCAAAATGAGTGCTGAAGGTGTCGATGATATCTGTTCACCCAGAGGCGCACGGCAGATTTTACTTGAGGGTGCTCATCTGCTTCGTACATCTTCACATTATATCTGGCCCGTGTCGAACGGGTACGCCACAAGACTAGAGATGCTAGCCACACAATTCTGACGCATATGATATCGCCAACAGCATTTTGCCAGGGAGCAGCTTTTGAGACGAAATTATGGTCAGAAACTCAACTTCGACAGTGCATGAACCAGGACAACTTTGTCGGATCAAACCCCAACCCTTCATCCGGCGTGGAAGATATTTGCTCTTGGCGTGGCTAAGATCTTGATTTGTTCATCTTTGTTCCATACCAATTGCTCGAACCCCTTCTCTTTAAAATCCTGCAACGCAATCCGAGTTCTAATTATTCTCCCTCGTCCTGAAAACTTTTGGTCCATGAAATCTTTTACTGTCGGGCAAAAATCTTTATCATCATATGTCATTGTCGGTCTCAATGACAGCTCTTTAACCATGCAGAATTCTATTTGGAGTACAAACTCCTATTCCCGGCGTGCAACATTGATGTACGTCCCGCACGATCTCAACGCATCCATGCTATCCCTTATGGCTGAAGGTGTGCCAGTTCAATCGAAAACGACATCGACTTCCTTACCATTCGTATACACTCGTCCGGTACCTTAACGCTCTTCGGGTCAAATGCCTTGGAGGTGAACTCTCTACAGTGCTGCTGCCATTTATGGGTAGGCTTTGATTAAAAAAACCGCTCTAGCTCCTGCGGCACGAAAATACAGAAGTACGTCAATGCCCAGCGGCCCGCGCCCAGTAACCAAATCTGAATTAAGATTCGAGAGTTCGACGTCTGATATGGTCAGTGCATGTCTTCCGACAGCCAGAGGCTCAATCAACGCAGCGTCTTTCAATTTGACGTTTGACAGCATTGGATAACAAATGTCTGCTTTCAACGTCGCCTTCTACTAAACCCGCCAGTTAAGCCGCTAAGCCCAAGGAAGCCCTATTTAGAGCAGATATTAGTCTCAGAACGTTCACAAGAGGAGCACTTTCTATAGTTCAATCTCGGATTAATCATCACTGCCATAACCATCTTTGAGTTCTTTGCCATCGGCTCCTGTCACAGGCAAGGCCTGTGCAATCTGGACTCAGCTTAGCTGCTAATGAATCAGGGCTGAAGCCTAAGTGTGGGGTTATGACTTAGGGAGGAACACTATTTCTTCTAACGTGATTGATGGGGAAGCGACGCAGATGGGGAAGCGACGCACGCGCCCGCGTTACTTTCGTACTTTTTGTTCTTCCTTACGCGACTATTTTTCTTTTACGCGTATTATGCCTTCACAATTTGAAGATCGTATATCTAAGGCTATTACTAGCTATCGAAAAGGCGACTATACCTCGATTCGCGAGTGCGCCGCCGCGTTATTAGTAACGTAATTCCCCCCTTACAGCCGCACCCCGCTTAGAGCCGCACCAGCTTCTGATCCTTCTTTGTTCGAATCCATGCAACACCTACTATGAGCGCGCCAATATGTGATTCTTACGCGTTTTGTGAGAGTACAGTTCAAGATGCTATCTCAGCGTATAACTCAAAACAATACAAGTCCATTCGAGCGACAGCCGGCGCGTTTAATCTCCCTGATCCAACTTTGCGAAAGCGTATATCTGGACGCATTTCACGGTCGCGTATTGTTGTGGGGATTGACCGCGGGCAGGTTGGGTTGTGGCGGCAGGCGGAAGCGGTGGTGGCACACCTGCCACGGTAGCTGAGCTTTCCGACACACACACACACACACACACACACAGTTACACAGCAAGCACAGACAGACAGACAGACAGACATTGTATTCTTGTACATGTAGATACACACACGTATCATCATTCACCTTTCAGACCTGCATGCATGACCCAGAAGAGCCTACACACACAAACGTACACCTAGACAGCCAGACAGCCAGACAGGCCGGCCTTGTATCATATGCTAATGCGACGTTCACTGATCTACTGAGCTGGTTGCCTACTCGACCTACGCGTGATACGCTCCCTTCCAGGACGACGGACACTCAGGACGTCCTACTCCACGACACTAGTACGTAGACCACACTGCTATCAGTATACTTCTAAAGGCCTTTAAACAGTAGCACTGTCTTCACAAGGTCCAGCCAATCCTCGAAGTTAGCTACTATAATCGTAGGGACCTTATATTCCCTTCTACTAGTTCCACTCGTCTCAAACATGTCCGACATTCTTAAAGGCGTTCAGCTCCGGCAGCCTCCACTGTTCCGGCAGCAATTCTAAATAAAGCGATAAGGCAAACGTAATCTCAATAAAGGTAGGTATTCAGCGCAACAAAGCTAATACCGGGCTTATAACTGTTGTGAAGGCAGTTGTACGTTTGGTCGGACACCTTATGCTTATTCTTGTTATATATCGAGTAGAAGTCTGATATATATATACTGCTACGTAATCCCTTCTATATGTTTGGTAGGCGCATTGCTCAAACAGCAGCTACGTTGTTCAAGCAGCAACCGCGTTGTGGCATATGAGGAAGTCACCTCACAACAGATATTTACTGTAGCTTGCAGGTTGTGTATTTTTCTGCTTCTTGTAAAGTGGATGAGCTGGTATGTCTATGGGGCAAATTCTGCTCCATAGTGGGCTGCCCATCTAAGGCACTTAGCATGTGCTGCCTCAAGCCTTTGACAGTTCTCTTCTGTTGTCTTTCCAAAAGTGAGGATATTAGTATCATCTACCAAGCCAAGTGCTGTTGTTGGTCCTTCGTCTAGCAGTGGAAGGAGTGTTGAGGCGAATAGAAGGAAGAGGATAGGTGACAGGGGAGAACCCTGGGGTATCCCAGTGAGTTGTGGCCTTAGCTGGTCCTCGTATTCTCCTAACTTCAGGCATGTCGTCCTGTCTTGTAAGAAGGACTGGACAAACCCTGTAATTGTTGTTGGGAAACCCTTGGTCTTCAGATTATGGATGAGCCTTTGGTGTAGTCTTATATATTCCTTTCTAAAACTCCTAAGGCAATCTGATTTCTATCCTGATTTCCAATCAATTTTTTCTAGGTCGTTCTAGACCTATTAAAACCTTCTAGACCTTTTGGCACAGGTCCTTCTAGGCCTTTCAACAACGAGAGCGTACTGACCGCCGTCGCCGTCTTGCGGCAAAACGAGGAGATGGAAGGTTATTATCGACATTTTTCCAATGCTCGTTTGGATCACGGATTAACGGTCTCATGTGAACTCTGGGGATGAGCTATGTGTTCCTTCTCGCCATGTGTTCATAACACGTCTTGTTAGCGTTGCGTTGATTACATATGCAAGACCAACTGGCACAAAATACTAACAACTCTGCAGAAGATGACAATCGCTTCCATCTTGAAGGCATTTCTCGTATTCTGAATATGGTTCCGGACTTTGCTGCCGCAGGTGGTCTCGGTGAAGCAGCTGCATGGCTGTGTCTGAGAGAAGATATTTACGTGTCGCTCACGACTCAGTCTCCTATCAAAATCGGCCTTGAATGCTTTAGCAATTCTGCCTCAATTCGCCGCGGAGATGATTACTCCTGGGCCAATAAAATGATCCTAATCCTCGCACAGATTTTGAATCGAGCATTCAGTGAGCCTGTGTCACAATCTGACATCGCAATCTCCGAAGCAGATATTGCAGACTGGGATCAATTCAAGCCGGCCTCATATCAGCCTATACATTTTGCAGCCAGCTCTCAACATGCAGCACGGCCATTCCCGGAGATTTGGATGTTGGCCCCCCATTATGTCGTTGGCTTGCAGTACTTTCATATCGCTCAAATCGTTCTGAGCGTGATGAAACAGCAGCAGATGGCAGCGAAACCTTATTCCAGTCTCTTTCAGAATTGTCCCAGAGATCGCCATGTCAGACGTCATTTACGCTTTATTGTTGGTCTGGCTGTCTCAAACGAACTAGCAGAGAACACGTGGTTTACTGCGCGACACTGTTTGTCGGTCTGGGCCGGATGTCTTCGCAAGCGCATCGATCAGGAGGCGGCGATACAGCTCTTGAAAGATATGGACCGTCGGACAGGCTGGACGATGACAGGGCTCATTGAATCGTTGCGTGGGCAGTGGAACGATGACAGCTGTTGAAAGGTATAGAAGTACCTTAACAAATTGCTTAGAAAGCAATTGGAAATCAGACTGGAAGATCACTAATACAGAATGTCTTGGGTATTTAAGAAGGGAATATATAAGACTGGATAATTTCCTTTGTAGTTAAAAAAATCAAGCAGGCCTAGACATCCTGAACACTCCCTTTCCAACAACAGCGAAAGCGAGTAAAGAAATCCAACCCTTTCAAAACTCGAGGCTACGGTTGTGGTCTTCCACACTATGTTCCACGTTCGGGATATGCCCAAAAGTGCTACTTCTTTGAGACTACTGCTTCTCCATACGACCTGCATCGGAATGCAATCTCAAAGTTTGCGTGCGGTAGTCTTACCTGTCGCCACCGTATCGGCGGAGATAATTGCCGCTCACAGATTATTTCCACTGAATTAAGCACATCCAGAACGAGAGACGCGAAAACCGTGCTAATAATTATTGCAGAGACATCTTAGGAGGGTAACCGTCTCCGCAATTTTGGTTAGGTGCCGCGTGAGTTCTTCGAAAGTATACACGATCTCCGCCTTTCGCGCCGCAGCCGCCAATCGCCGTGCCGAATGGCCTCGTGGAGAAGAGCCGAACATTGCCATCATTGGGTTTCTACATCGTAAGGAAGCTCTCATACGCTATAGGGATCCGAATGCCTAAACACATACGCGGATAAGTCACAGGCAGTCCCGGCCAGGAGTGCTCTCACTCAGTTCAAGATAAATAAGATCGATGCCCCTAGATTTCTGCACTCAAACGATATTGGCAATTCATCACTCGTTGAGACTTCTCTGGTGTAGAATCCGTCAGCCCATTCACGCACATACGACACGACAAAGAGTCATCCTTGCCCTTACCGGACACAAAACAACATGGGTCGCAGTGATCTAGAAGATATGATCGTGGAGAAGGCCAGTGGCGAGAATATCGAGCAAGTGACAGTGTCCGGCGCTCTTGACACCATTGAAGACACGAAGCCGGGGAGCTATATCTGGCTTATTGCATCGGCAACCGCAATTGGCGGCATGCTCTTCGGCTACGATACCGTGCGTCTACCAGCTTTGAGTATCCTTAGTCTTCTGGGGCTGACAATCTACATGGATAGGGCGTCATATCTGGTGTTCTCGTTGTCATCGGGTCCAGTCTCGATGGCAGGCCGCTCACTGATGGGGAGAAGGAAGCCATTACATCTTTATGCGCGGCTGGGGCATTATTCGGGGCCATTGTTGCTGGAATCACCTCTGACAAATATGGAAGAAAGCCGGCAATCTGGTTCGCGTCTGTTTTATTCACTATCGGAGCCATAGTGCAGGCATCTTCGTACACGATCGTCCAAATGTGCATCGGGAGGCTGCTTATCGGTCTCGGCGTCGGCTCTGCTTCCATGGTATGCGTTGCAGTTGAGATATTTGCCTGACACACCCTACTGATTCTCAATGCAGATTGTGCCATTGTACATTGCTGAGATCTCGCCGGCTCGTTTCCGCGGGCGTATGATCTCTATCGACATGATCTTCCTCGGGACAGGCAGTGTCTTGGCGTACGCCTTCGATGCGGCGTTTGAGAACGTGAATCAGGGTTGGAGGTATATGATCGGCCTGGGCGCAATCCCATCGATCCTCCTCGGGGTATTTCTCTTTTTTTGTAAGCGGGAATGAGCATTCAATTTTCGGCATTTACTTACGCGTCTTAGGTCCCGAATCTCCGCGCCAGCTGCTGTTTCATAACCGCCCTGAGCAATGCAAGATGGTGATCCACCAAATCTACCCGAACGCTAGCCCTGAGCAAGTCGCGGAGAAGCTTATCGCTATCGAATACGGCGTCACTCAGGCAAAAGCTTTGAACGAAGAGATCTCCATCAAAGCATCGCTCGGCATGCTGTTCAGCATCCCTGCAAACCGACGTGCCGGTATCGCTGCTTGCGGACTCATGTTCTTCCAGCAATTCTGCGGCTTTAACACGCTGATGTACTACTCGTCCACTCTGTTCGCCATTGTCGGCTTCTCTAACCCGATCGCGGTCGGAACGGTTGTCGCGGTCGTCAACTGGGCCTTCACGGTTCTCAGCATCGTACTTATCGATCGCGTTGGGCGAAGACGTCTCCTCCTATGGACTATGTGGGGAATGCCAGTGTGCCTCATTGTCGCCGCAGTTAGTTTCCACTGGGTTCCAATTAACCTCAAGACGTTAGCGGTCACCTCTGACGTTATAGGCTGGCCCGCCTATCTCGTGCTCGTTACGATGATACTCTTTGTCGCCTTCTACGCGGCGGGCCTTGGCTGCGTTCCATGGCAGGCAAACGAGTTTCTACCAATGGAGGTCCGCAGTATGGGCACTATGATGATCAACATTTTTAATTGGGGCCCGAACATTGTTGTGAGCTCTACTTTTTTGTCTATGATGAAAAGCATGACTCCTTCTGGCACGTTCGGATTTTACGCTGGTCTTTGTTTTCTCGGCTGGCTCTTCGTCTATTTCTGCTTTCCTGAAGCGTCAAATATGACGCTCGAAGAAGTCCGAGCAGTTTTTCAAGATAATTTCGGAGTCAAGTACGCTGAGCAGTGGCGAAAGGACTACAGGCGTGGAGTCAAGGCGCGCGGTCCTGGTTCAATCTCCGTATAGGGTGTCGAAACGCTATACTAGGTACACACGCGGAATTTGTCTTACTATCGCGAAGGTGTCCATACATGCGATACATCGACTCATTCAGATTCCAGTCGTTTTAACGAGCCATGCAGGTTTTTCGCGCATCTTTCTAGATCAGAAATTCGATCGTGACACCTCTGAGAACTGAACTGCAATATGATATGGTCTTGACAATGCTCCAATCTTGTGTCTTTCAACCAGATGCAGTAGTTAATGTTGTGAGGTGACTTCCTCATATGCTACAACGCCGTTGCTGTTTGAACAACGCAGTTGCTGTTCGAACAACGTACCTACTAGGGTTAGGGTTAGGGTTAGGGTTAGGGTTAGGGTTAGGGTTAGGGTTAGGGTTAGGGTTAGGGTTAGGGTTAGGGTTAGGGTTAGGGTTAGGGTTAGGGTTAGGGTTAGGGTTAGGGTTAGGGTT